>CM051621.1:35573202-36823202 GCA_028020825.1 Podargus strigoides | reverse complement strand
TCTGATAGTGTACAGAACAGTAACACTCAATATTACTTCAAGGTGCATTCAGCAGTCCAGGACATTGAACAGAGGAAAATAACACTGTGTAAGCATGAGGGTGAAGATGTGACACACTGATGTGTCCAATCATCATATTTGTCCAGAGATGTGATCACCTTACACAAGAAGATTATTTATTTCTCTAATGTATGAACACGTCATATCAGCCTAAATCTTGTTTTACTTTACTTAAGTCAAATAGGCTATCAAACATGGTTTCTTCTTTTGGAGTAAGAATGAAACATAGTCAATCTGAAATAGAAAATAGCAAGTTTTAAAAATAGATAGCAATTGGAGACAATGGCAATTTTTAATTGCCATTAAAAACCTCAAATATTTAAACCTAATTCTTTGCTTTCTGACCGAAGTGCCTTAGAGGAACTTGCCAGTAGTTTTCCCAGGTCCAGTTTGCTTCTGCTCCTGTGTAGTTAGAAATTCAGGAAGGGAAGGGTAGATGGTATGTGAACACAATGTTCCTGTTCTTGCAGAGGCAAGAAGATGCAAAAGTATTTAAAGTATTACTTAGGCTTTTGATGCAAGAGAAACTGCAATAGGTATTTTCTGATGGGGCTGGCATGCAAAAGGGTATGAAGAAAATAATCTTCTGGTTTAAAGATTTTCATTAAATACCTGAATAAAAGCAATAAAACATTTAAAAAATTTCAAGAAATAAACCCTCACTTGGTAAAGATACTCCTGATGGGTAAGTAATTCTGCAGCTTTTTAGGGTTAAGGGCATTATGCTGATATCAGACCACACCTAGAAAAAGTAGTCTGATTTGACAGCTCATTTTCCATAAGTGTCATCTCTAAAATCGGTCTTCCTTTTCATTCAAATTTCCAACAAGATATGTCATTTTCTAATGTGAGATGACTAGAATGATAACACACGTATCCCAGTGTGAAAGTCTGGTGTGACTGATCAGGTGCAATATGCCATAACACAGCACGGGGCAATGCATTTCACTTGAAATTTAAACCTAAGCTGTTTTTCTGGAAAACTGGAGTGTAAGAGAAAACCTCACCTTGCTGAATCGCAGAAGGTTTTAGGGCTATATTTGTGTCTGTCATCTTGTTGGTAGAGTCTGCTGATAGGCAGCCATCTACCCATATATCCAAGGAGGAAGTGATGTTCCTTTTTCCTAACTTGTACTGAAAAACAAATTACAAATCCTTTTCCCCAGATGCCCTTTCCACAAAGTCGTCCTTACATGTGTACCCTTGCTGGATGACACCCAAGCTGCCTTCCCCCTTCAGTTCACTCTAACTCATCAATATTTATCCTGACCGTATTGTGCCTGCAATTGCAAATGCGGTTATAATGCTGGGACTGTCACTGGACCAAGAGGTAAATAGATATTGCAGTTGAACATACGCATATGGAATGAGTGTATTCTCACTTCTGTATTGTACCCAGAATTTTGAACTGACATTTTCGTTACCCCTAATACTATTAGTATTAATAGAAAAACTCCAAAATGTCAAACCATTTTCTACAAACATGTATTAATACCAGGTGTCTAGGAATGGGGATTAAGAAGTTTTGTCCATATTTCTTATTGGATTTCTGACAACTTTATCTTCATATTTATATAGATCAGGAAAAAAAAAAAAAAACCAGTTAAAAAACCTACATACTTTGAGCTGTTCTCTGAAGATCTGGTAAGATTTTACTAAGAACATGTCTTTTAATTCTCATCAATTTCTCCCCTCTTTTCCACAGAAATGCACCTTTATGTCTACGCTTTTGTAGAGCAGGCAATGGAGAAAGAAACCTACACATTACATATTGGTGTTTTATTTTAATAAAATCTAAGCACTCCATGCAGGTTTTTCCCCAAAAACATATGTTTAGGACCAAAGCCTGTGAAAGACCTTTAAAAAGATGAACATTTTAATGACATTGCAGTGCAATGCTATAAGAGCAGCAACTACAGGATTTGACTGAAGAGAGAATTTCTGAAACAGAGATAATACAGAAAAAGTAGAAATGAGTAAAGTGTTCTGGAGTAGAAGAAAAAGACTGAGTTTCACCAGGGACTAAACTTTTTGAAAGAGTCTTTGAGTCAAAAAGAAGGTGGCTGGATTTAGAAAACTGAGAACTGACAGGAGTGGAATGAAAGGATAATATTAGAATGCATGATTTCTTATACATAGGTGTCCACATTTAGCCTGTACCTGGGACTAAACTGTAATAGTTGTTCTACCACTGGATGACCCCTCCCCATCTGAGAAGAGGAATTGGGGTAAAAAAGGGAGAAGCCCCATGGGCTGAAGTAGAAACAGACTTAATGAAATAACAAAACTAACATAATCACCAACATAAAGCGTACAAGGTTATACTTGACCACATCCTTAGAATCAGCAGGAGAAGAAGAAGGCCAAGGGGAAAGAGCCCCGGGAAGAGGAATTCCACCTGCAGTAAATTCCCTCCTTTTATAATGAGCAAGATTAAGTGGTATGGGATACACCTGTGAGCCAGCTGCCTTGATTGGATCTCCCAGCTGACTCAGGGCTACTCATGGCCTGTCTGTATGGCTGGCCTATGGCTCTGTTCCTGCAAAACCAGGGCAACAGGTAAATGCAATGTTTGGAATGATCTCTTTTTTAAAAAAAAAAAAACAAAACATGCATAATAAATACAAATTTAGGGTTAGAGAAATAGTTTAGAATTCCTGATGATTTGCTGAGCTGTGAATTTAGAAAAGGTAAAATTGTGAAGGAAAAAAAATATTTTAATTTAAAAGCAACATTGCATTTAAAAACCTATCAATTTAGACAAAGCACAAACAGTTTTAAGTGTTTTTAATAGAAGAATAAAAATTAAACAAAATACATGTTATTCCAAAATGTTCACTTCCAATTTTTTTATTTGACCAACAAATAAAAGAGGTTTTTAGTTGTCCAATCTTACTTCTAAACACTGAAATTCAGACAGATAAAACAAGGGACAAAAAAATAGTTTTTCACTCTTACACAAAATTACACACATTTATATTTCAAAAGAATCACTGCCTTCTACTAATTCAATGCACTGTTATAACTTTTCGCTCTGCTGTAAATTGCTTCCCCTTAATGGCAAGCCTCATTTATCAATATTTTCTTTTTTACTGTAGTGATACTACAGAATCTAAAAGAAGAAAGGCAAAGAAAGAGAGAGAGAAGGATTAGACAGAGAGGATGAAAATCCTGACAACTGTATAATAAACAAGAACATAGTAGAAACAAATGGTGCATTGCTGTACTGAACTTGAAAATCCTTCTTTTTGAAAAATATAAAAAATATCAGGTAGTTTACTAAGCAATACAATAAGATTTTTATTTGTTTGCCTGTTTTGTACATAATTAAATATCTGTTTTGTGAAGTATGGTGGTAGAATTTCAATGCTAATAAAATCTTAGCTGAGCTAATGTAATCACAACTAAAGAGATTTGGTATCAGTACATATAACTGGATGTATAAGAAGCAGTAATACTAACATAACGCATCATGGTGGCAGGAACATTATATGAGTCTGTACAGAATGAGGCTTTTCATCACAGTAGCGACCTGTTGGCAGAAAAGATGGGAAGAAAAGGACTTTTCCCTTTTTCAGCTTCTTTATAATCTTCCTGCTCTTAGAGGAACAAATCTTTTCTCGAGGAGTTTAAAGGTGAAGTAATAGTAGATTGCTTTACAATTATACCCAGCTTACTTTTCTACAAGAGAAATCATGTTCCGAAACAGGAGTCTGTGGCATCCAGCAAAATATTTTCCATCTTGTTTAGTAGCATATAACAGTACTTATGCATACTATCCACTATCTTTTAGAACATCAGGGGTTTTTTTCAGTAAAATTTCGTTACACTTTGGTTATGACATGAAATAATTTCAATCATTCCCAGTGGAGATGAAAGCAGCCAGACAGACAAGAAGCACTCTTAGTATTATTACACAGCTTCAATAGCTAGCAGGAGGAAATTTTGTCAGACATGCTCCTGCAAATACCTGTTTTATAAAAAGAAAACAAAAAAAAATTTAAAAGTTTGCTTGTTATAAATGATATATTTTTAAAGCCCATCATATTTTTATAATACTGCTTATTTTAAACTCTTACCATATGTTCTGCAAGCAATGCAAGCATATGGTTCACATAACAATACCATATGTCTCATAATATTTTGCTGTATATTACAGCAGTAACAAATATTTCTAGTTTGTAGAGGAAGTCAATTTAAATTATATTTTCTCTTCATTTTTTCCAGTTATAAATATTTCTGATGACATTTCTGAAGAAGCCTATAAATCTCCAAAACAGCTTAATATTTCAGACTAAAGATTTAGGGAGTATTTTATGTCTCACCCCAAATACTGAGAGTCTGAAGTGTTTAGGCTTTTTTTTTTCTTTCTTTTTTTTTCTATGATGCATAGTTCTCTTTAGAATCAACAAGGAAATGAGAGATGAAGCACACATAAATGTGTATGATTCTCATCTTCCTTGAGAAAAGATTGCATTTCAAGAGATGAAAGGAGAATAATTCTGTATCCTCCTTTTTTCACTTGTGCAGGAGTCCTGGTCAGAGTCAATTACCAGCATGTTAAGCATTCCCTCCTATGGGATATTTACCCCACACGCAGAGGCAGAAGTAAGAAGACAGATTTAGAATAAGACCCTCAACACAAGCTCATGGAAGGATAGAAAATGTAATATTTTTTTTTTACTTTGCAGCAACTTACTTGATGGCCAAACACCACAGGAAAAATATGGATGAATCAGACCTCATTATTAGAGCAGAGAAGCCAGTGACTTTGGGCAAGGACATGTGACATGACAAGAAACAAGGAAGAACAGTTGTATCTGGAAGACACTTTAACTATGGTAGATACAGTCAGGTTAGTTTTCCAAGTCAAAACTGATGAAGTCTTTGCTGAAAATGTTACTGGCTTGTACACATCTAGAAGGTGACGAAGGAAGAATTCATAAGTTCAGAGATAACATGAATGTCCAGTGAATCCAACACATTCAGAAAACAGAAAAATAACTGATAACACACTAAAAGATCTCAGTTACATGTATAGTTATGCAGCTGCCAGTAGTCGCAGTGACCTGAGATACATGAAAAGACTAAAAAGGGAGAACCAAGAATCCCTTATTTGGGTTTAAGGTACTTACAAAGCATGCAGAAGAAATAATTTAATAAATTTGTATTCACAGAAAATAAGGTGAACTAAAGCTGCGGAAAGTCTCGAGTCTCTATCTTGTTCTGCTGTGGAAAATATTACTCCCCTCCCTCAGGAGCTCAGATGCTCCAGTTCTCTCTTACAGGAAAAAGACTTCTTGTAGTCTCCTACTGCGGTGACACAGACTCTTGCCACTTCCTACTGAGCATGCTATCTACCAAGTGCCATGTACTTTCACCAAATGAAAAGAACAATCTAGAAGTCCTAGAAGGTCTAGAAGGTCTTGTGGGGGATGTAAAGGCTGGAGGTCGTCTTGGGCAGAGTGACCATGAAATGATAGAGGTTTCAATTCTTGGAGAAACAAGGCAGGGAGCCAACAGAACTGCCACCCTGGACTACCGAAAGGCAGACTTTGGCCCGCTAAGGAGCATGGTTGAGAGTGTCCCTTGGGAGGCAGTCCTGAAGGTCAAAGGTGCCCATGATGGCTGGGCACATTTCAAGGAGCAACTCTTAAGAGCTCAGGACAAGGCCATTCCCAGGTCCCGAAAGATGAGCCAGCGGGGAAGAAGACCAGCCTGGCTAAATAGAGAGCTTCGGCTGGACCTCAGGAACAAAAGGAAAGTCTACAGCCTTTGGAAAAAGGGGTTGGCAACTTATGAGGAGTACCAAAATGTAGTGAAGTTGTGCAGAGTGAAATTTAGAAGGGCCAAAGCTCAAGCAGAACTTAACTTGGCCACTACAGTTAGAGATAATAATGTTTTTTCAGTACCTCAATAGAAAAAGGAAGACTAGGGAAAATGTTGGCCCACTGATGAATGAGGCGGGTGCCCTGGTGGTGGAAGACACAGAAAAGGCAGAGGTACCGAATACCTTCTTTGCCTTGGTCTTCACTACTAAAGCAGTCTCTTGTGAATCCCAGATCCTGGAGGTAAGAGGGAAGGTCAGGAGAGAAGAATATTTTCCCTCGATAGAGGAAGACTGTGTTAGAGACAACTTGGCCAAACTGGACATCCATAAATCCATGGGCCCTGATGGGATGCACCCGTGAGTGCTGAGAGAGCTGGCAGATGTTATTGCTGGGCCACTCTCCATCATCTTTGAAAAATCATGGAGAACAGGAGAGGCGTCTGAAGACTGGAGGAAGGCCAACATCACTCCAGTCTACAAAAAGGGCAAGAAGGAAGACCCAGAAAACTACAGGCCGGTTAGTCTCACCTCTATCCCTGGGAAGGTGATGGAGTGACTCATTCTAGAGGTCATCTCCAAACATGTTGAAGAACAGAAATGTTATTGAGAGTGGTCAACAAGGGTAAATCATGCTTGACCAATCTGACAGGCTTCTATGATGTTAATAACCAGTTGGCTGGATGAGAGGAGAGCAGCAGATGTCATCTACCTTGACTTCAGCAAGGCTTTTGACACTGTCTCCCATAACATCCTCATTAGGAAACTCAGGAAGTGTGGGTTAGATGAGGGGACGGTGAGGTGGATGGAGAGCTGGCTGTGTGACAGATCACGAAGGGTTGTGATCAATGGAGCAGAGTCAAGTTGGAGGCCTGTAACCAGTGGTGTCCCCCAGGGGTCAATACTCAGTCCGTTCTTGTTCAGCATATTCACCAATGACCTGGACGAGGGGACAGAGTGTATCCTCAGCAAGTTTGCTGATGATACAAGCTGGGAGGGGTGGCTGACACGCCAGAGGTCTGTGCTGCCATCCAGCGGGACCTGGACAGGCTGGAGAGGTGGGCAGAGAAGAACTTCATGAGATTCAATAAGGGCAAGTGTAGGGTGCTGCACGTGGGGAAAAAGAATGCCAGGCACCAGTATAGGTTAGGGGGCTACCTCCTGGAAAGCAGTTCCAAGGAGAAGGATCTGGGAGTCCTGGTAGACAGTAAATTATCCATGAGCTGGCAATGTGCCCTTGCTGCCAATGTCACCCTGGGCTGCACAGGGAAGTATGTGGCCAGTAGGTCGAGGGAGGTCATTCTCCCCCTCTACTCTGCCCTCGTGAGGTCGCAACTGGAATACTGCATCTAGTCCTGGGCTCCCCAGTTGAAGAGAGATAGGGACCTACGGGAGAGAGTCCAGGGGAGGGCAACAAGGATGACTGGGGGATTGGAGCATCTCCCCTATGAGGAAAGGCTGAGAGAGCTGGGACTCTTTAGCCTGGAAAAGAGAAGGCTGAGGGGTGATTTAATTAATGCTTGATACCTAAAGGGTGGGTTGAGGGAGGATGGAACCAGACTCTTTTCAGTGGTTCCTGGTGACAGGACGAGGGGTAACGGGTACAAGCTGGAACATAGGAGGTTCCATTTAAATATGAGAAAAACCTTTTTTTCGGTGAGGGTGACAGAGCACTGGCACAGGCTGCCCAGAGAGGTTGTGGAATCTCCTTCTCTGGAGATTTTCAAGACTCACCTGGATGCAGTCCTGAGTGATGTGTTCTAGGGGATCCTGCTTTAAAGCAGGGGAGTTGGACTAGATGACCTCTGGAGGTCCCTTCCAATTCTGAATATTCCGTGATCCTGTGATTCTGTGAAGTAGTATGATCTAGATTAAAAAGAACCCACCCCCTTACAGCCACCTGTATCTTCAAGAAAGAAACTGAATATAAAAAATAATGTTAGCCATTTCATATACATGGCCAAATCAAAAAAGACACAGCTAGGTTCATAGAGAAACTATGTTTTTCTGTACTTACAGTTGCTTAATTGCAGTCAAAGGAATTTCGTGCCCCACCATCAAAAGATGGGAGAATTTTATAGGACTGAAAAGAAAATTCCCTCTTTGCATAGCACCTACTGCTTATTCTGTAGTTCTTACTCTTTCAATGTCTTGTTAAATAGAATCAAGGAAATGGAAATCAAAATGGGTCCTTGATGCTTTGATTGTTTACATTAGCTGATAGATAACACTAATACCACCCAATTCTTCAAGCTCATGCTTAAGCTGGTAATTGTCCCCTGGAAACATCAGTGCCAGTTTTAACATACAGTTATGCCTGCAGTCTGGGTAACTAGCCAATTTGGTGACTGAAGAGTGATGAAGATCTGCTTTACATCTCTTTGAAGTCACTGTCTTTTCAGTGGATTTCATAACCAAGATATAAAGGAAGCAGATTTGAAATCTAGTGGCATATTTAAAGTATCTGGGAAATTTCAGAGAGAATAGGCTGGAAAGCTCTGACTTTGTGTGGCAGAAAGCCACAAGTCTAGCATGACCATGGTGAAATTATGATGTATTATAAAGTGGTATTGTTGAAGAATTGTCAGTAATAAGCTTCAGTTGAGTCTTTTTTAAAAGTTATTTTTTTATAGTGATTATTAAGGCATATACACAGCAACATTTTCATTACCGGTGTATCAGCTGTAGTTACAATTTTCTTGAATTTTAATGAAGTAGGTAAAATGTGGATAAGTATGGTTCCTGATCCAAATGACCTACCCTCTAAGACAGTGGGTATCTGCTGTCACCAACCTGCACACAGAGTCCTTGCTTTTAATGGATTTGAATGGTAGTGGAGGCTAGTCTAAGACTTTATTTTCAGAGCACTGATACTATCTTAACGTTTCTGCCCATAGAACTTTTTTATTTTTTAAATCTCTATCAATTTCTATTGTGTTTTTCCCACTACATCCTGAGATTGATGTAGTAATGAAAAGAAAATTTTCTGCCTAGAGAAGAGACAAGGGTGCATTATGTGCCACAGGCAATAACCATAGCCAGGAAATCATTGAATAAATAACAAGCCAAGACAAAAGCCAGTTCTCCCTTACAGACTTGTTATGTCCATAGACAAATTAAAACACAGCTCTGAAGTTCACTGAAATATAGCAATCAATGCAATATTTCTGAAGGAAGAAGAATAACTGAACTCCTTAATTTAAAACTCATTTTAATTGGATACACTCTCTGTATCACAGCTAGATGAGTAGCTTATGTGGTAAACAAATATACTCTTTCTCTTTTCCTTCACTTCCTTGAAAGACAGCTTAGATCATATTTCTCCCTTTCCTAGGCAGTTTTTATTCTTGGCCAGAAGTCAAAAGCTCCTGTCTCTCTCTTAGAGTAGTTTTCATGTTGAGATAAGATGAGAAAGTTGATATTCTAGCATTTCCTGACATTTTCTCTAACCAGGACTTTCCACATGCCCTCTTGTTGAGGGAAAACTTCAAATTTTCTTCTCTTTTCCAAAAGCTGATCTGATCACTTTCAGCAGGCTTTCTGGTCTCTAGATAGGACTGATTTCACATTCTTTCCACTCCGAGGCACAGTGTACATGTCATATTTTGAATCAGCACTTACTCTATCCCAAAGAAATGGGTGCAATTAGCTCACTGAAGTAGTCTAAGAAATACTGGAAACTCTTATGAGTTCCTTCCCATAATCTTAACTAAATTTTCAGGTTTAATTTATGCTTGTTCTGAAGAATAGTTGAAAGTTTGTGCTTTTTTCTTTGTCAGGACTGAACATGTTATATACATATTCTAAAAAATAGTGCTGAAAAACATGTTCCTGTGTCATTCACACTGAAATAAGTTTTGTTTTAAACTTAATAGAGTGGATAAGAGAAATCAGTTGTACAACAGTAACCTGGCTTAAAAACATATACAGAAAACAGTACTAATGCTGTGGTGTTTGTTTTTATACTATATTGGCAAGTGTTGCATAAGGATGTGTGACCTTCTCAATGCCCTATAACGGTGGAATTGGTCAACTTACCTTAGAAAAGGGGTTCTGAAGCACAGTGGAGACGAATAAATACAGGTGAGAAAAACTATTCAATTCCTAGGTATCATGATTATTTACTTGCTTGTTGGAGAGGTGCTATGATTTCTTTGACCTTTACGTTAATGCTGATTTTCTGAGCAACACCATAAGAATGACTGGTAGAATCCTTACTCAGGTAATTATTTTATTAACTTCATTTCCTTTTCCTTGAGTAATGACTGCAGGCTGAATACCAAGGAGTTCAGATTATGTTAAGAGGTGGCTTTGATCTAGAGAGACAAACTATTTAGTCATTGTCTGATTCATTAGCAGCAGTATTTTCATTCCGATACTCTATTCCAATGTAGTAGTAAATCTTGCAAGGTTAACTTTTAAATGCTCAGTAATAGAGTGCCATCAGTTTTCAATAACAGTCTGAAGCTCACATTTAGTAACTACTTTTGCCATTTTAGTATTAATTTTATATATGTTTTCACAGATAATTAAAGTGCCTGGTTACTAAAGAGATTTAACATTACTGATCTGCAGTGATACAGCCTGTTTCTTTTCACATGTGTTCATATTGAAAACAGTTTGCAGTGGCAGGAGATGATTAATTATTAAGCTCAGGGTTTAATGTAGCAACAGTATATGGAAACTTTCTCTGAGGATGCAATTTTAAAAGCAAGGAAATTGATCCAAAATCACTAAAAGGAGCACAAACACTGCTCTGCTTGCTCTTCAGGTTCCTGTCGTGCTAGTGGCTCCAATGGAGGACATGGCTTTCTCTGAGATTGCTTTGGCTTGAATGGTTGAACTACGTGAGCAACCATGTTCATGTGAGCTGATCGACATTAAAGCTGCTTGGCCTTGAACCAAACGCCCAGGAGAAATGGAAGTGTTTCACTAAAAATATGGAGAGCTGGTGCTATTATTTCAGGGGTTCTTTGCAACAAGGCAGTTTGTTGTTGATCTACTTTCTGTAGCTTCTGTAGAAGTTTCTGTCTTTTAGTTTGTCATACCAAAAGTTGATGAGCTTCCTGCTAGAGAATTTTATCTTTTTGTATTTTGAAGTGATTTTTCTCTTGGTCATAAGCTCTATATTCTCTGAGGTAGCTGATAGTCATTCATAAGAACAGTAATAAGATTTCCTTACAGCAAAGGGTTTCCACGGCTCTGCAGAGGCATCTGTAATTCATGCAGAAGAACAATCTCTTGTGTATAATACAATATTGATGACATGAAGATCATGGACTCCAGATTCTGGCTACTGCCCTTTACATTGCTATTTTCTCCCATAAGTGAATATTGTAGTCACTTCTGCGACAGATTCCCCCCCGATCTCCTTAACATTTACAAACTGCAAGTGAAAGACCAAATTTGGAGTAGGGTAAAGAGCACATAGGTATGCTGAACTTACTTTTTATGCGTGTGGGAATACTACTCTGTATGATGTGTCAGCCTCACTGATGTTTCTGCTGACTGCGTCTGTACACTTACAATAAAAGGAATCCTACATTTTTAACAGAACATAAGTCCTATAAATATTCATGCGCAGTCATCTTTCATACAGAATAAGCCTCTTGGTTGGTTGCGGTTTTTGAACAGTTTAGGGTTTTGGGGTTCTTTTGTTGTTTTTTTTTTTTTTTTTTTAACAATTTGGTTGATGTTACTGTAAAACGTGACTTAAATTAAGATTATGGTTTTAAACTATTGTGATGGGTTGACTTTGCCTAGCTGCCATGGGCTACAGGGGAACAACCTACCTCTCCATGATCTTCTCCACAGGCTGCAAGGGAATCTGCTCCTGTGCCTGGAGTACCTCCTCCTTCTTCTTCACTGACCTCAGTGTCTGCAGGGTCACTTCTCACATTTTTCTCTCTCTCTTATGGCTGCTGCCCAATGTCTTTCACCCTTTCTTAAATATACTGTCACAGAGATGCCATCAGCATCTCTGACAGCCTCAGCTGTGCCTTGCAGTGGGCTTCTTTTGGAGCTGGCTGGAAAGGGCTGTGTCCAGCAAGGGGCAGCCCTTGGTCTCTTCTCACAGAGGTCACCACTGCAGTCCTCCCTCTCTACCAAAACCTTGCCATGTAAACCCAACACAACTATTTTTGTTTTTCACAGAAATTTCCAAATTATATAACTAAACAATAAATCTGAAAACGATCATCCTATGATGATTCAAATTAGAAATGAAGTCAAAATACGTTCAGATGTATGGACAATGTACTTAAAATTCACCTTATTTTTCCCTCCTCTATCCTGTTGATACTCTTATTATCTGCAATTCACTTCTAAACTAACCTTCATGAATGCCTTTATAATTTGCTCCATTCTTTCAGAAATTTCAAATATTCTCTGTTTTTCATAAAAATTTTGTTAATCTCATATTTTTAATTCAAATTTTCCTTATACCTTAGAGATATTGACAAAGTATTTTAGTGCCAACTGCTGCATGAATAGTTTCGCTTGATGATGGCTTTAAAGGGTACTTCTGCTTATAAAACTGATTATTTATCCTTTTTTTTAATGACATATTAAGAAATAAAAATTTATTATACTATATCCAAATACTATCTATAAGAATTCAATGATAAAATTATTTCCAACATTATGCTTTGCTTCCCATCAACTATTATAAAAATAAAGCTCCATAAGAACATTGACATAACATGGATTATTTGATGAAATTGTAGACAGAATTTCATTACCTTCTGAAATAAAACCAGCAAGGAAAGTATCATAGTGGCACTTTTCTTTCAGTCAGTTAAGAAACATGCTTCTTAAACCAAAGGGAATTTTAAATGCAATATAACTACAAAATCAAGAATCAAAAAAGCTGTATTTTTCATACTTGCAGTTTTTATACCTAAGTCCTTTTAAGAGGAGTATTTGTTATGCTGCAATCTGTACAGATTGGAGTTGCTCCTCAGTTCAGATCATAGCAAATTTTGCATGTGACTCACCCTCTCAATTCCAAAAATATATCTTCCTTTTTCCTGCAATTTTCAATAATTGGTCTCTGATAAGAGAAAAAGAATTATGCAAACATTTGATATGCATTAAGGCAGCTGTTTGAGACATTTGTGATTTCAAAAAATGAGTCGTATTTCACTTTTGAAAGAGTAGTGCATCTTTGTCATGACGTATTTTTAAAGGAAGACTGAGCTTAGAAGCTCAGAATTTGCTGTATTTAAAAGAAATTATGTAAAATTGGGTTCTGATACACTGCACACTGAAAACGACAGAAATGTTTTACTGCATGAGTTTTGAATTAAGTCATATCTAAGTAGGGTTACACTGAGCTGTGTCAGGTGTATAACTATAAAGATAAAGTGTCCTCAGTCATACATAAAGCTATTACAAAAATGTAACTGCTATGAGAAAAACGGATTTCCATAAAACTTGTAAAGGATTCCATAGAAAAAAAAATCACACTGACAGACCAAAACTAAAAATATAATTCCTTAAGGGGTTATAAAATTACAATGGAGGAAAATGCTTCATTTTGAAACTGTATTTTACTTGTATAGTTTCTCCAATTTAGTTTAAAAAGTTAAAAAACAACAGTAACATCAAATGTTTTGTTTCCTTTGATCCATTACATGTATTTATTCATTGTTTGGGCCAACAAACCAAAAAATCAATCTTTTGCACAGGTCTAGTTAATATAATATGCTTGCCCTGACCCTCCAAGGAAGCTGTGTATAAACAGGAAATACAAATTCAATTTATAACTACAGTGATGAGATGAAAGAAGGCAATTCTTTAAAATGAACCTAAATAATTGTCCCCTGACCTCTTCTCACACTTCATACAACAAAACCAGATAAAAACAGCTTGTCTGATTGCTTTTTGCTGAATTGAGTGTGGATACAAAAACAATCAGTAGAAAGCTGCTACTCAGTTTCAGCATTTTTGTAGTATTTGAATTGAAATACGTGTCTGGGTTTTCAGTAAAGTATACATTTGAAGAATTAAAGGGTTTGTGTCATGTAAGACACGCTTTATTAAAGCTTCCCATAAACATTAAGATTTTTCTTAAAATTCTTATCTTTCCTATGTACATCTTATGATTCAGACAGACTACACTATCAAATAAAACACATGAAAATCATTAGTACCTCTCCTATTCATTATTTTACACTCTTTAGCTTTCTGATCACATAATAATCTTTTAAGATCCCTCTTTCATTTTGTGCACAGGATGGATAGCTCTCACTTAATAGTATCTTATGCTTTGTTTCTTTAAGCATTTTGTTGTGTCTATTTAGTCCTTATTTAATGGAGCCAATTCAAACTCAGAAGACAGATTTATTTATTTCTGCAGGAATTTCTCTGTTCCAATAAAAAAAGTATTACCAGAACCATTCACAAGTATTATTCAATTATTGAACTCATGTTCACAATGCTCCCCTGAAAAAACAGGAATATTATTATGTCCATTTTACAGATGCAGAAATGAGTTGCAGGGACAGTTGGTAGCCAGGAAAGCATATCTGGATGCCCAGTGTTTAGAACCTTATTTTCCAGTATGGATACCATGTTATGTTCAAATTGCAGCTGTTATACCATGGAGTCTTAACATTATATAAATGTGGCTTCAGGGTTCTCAGAAAATGGGAAAGGACAGAAAATGACAAATCACTTCGTTATGTGATGTTATTCACTTTTATCACAGCAGAATCTATTAGAAATTAGTAAAAATAATGAGCCCAGCTGCAAACTCTATCTTAGGTTTTTTCAAACCCATAGACAGTAAAATGTCACCCCATTTCTCTGCAATGACAGCCAAATCTTTGTAATTTTCTGTGCTTCTTACATTGTCTCCAAATAACCAGTACTGACCATGGTCAGAGCCAAGATGTGGATTAACTCATTTTAGCCATTCTGGCCTGTCCTTTGAGGTGAAAGAGGTAATTGGTTGTCTTCTACTGTGATCTTCACTAGTGTCCCATGTAGAAAGAGACAGGATATTTTTCCACTGGTTTTCATAATAGTTCTGACTGAAAAACAGAGTTGGGATTTAGAAACAGTTTTCTTCTGGTCTTGTAAGGAAAGTAGGCTCTAATGAAAATAGACTTTTTCCTCTATTATTCCCAATTACAATATCACTTACTCTGTCTCTTTCTAACCACCTTTACCAACTTCTGCTTCTTTGTACTGTGCCAGCTCTTCCTACTTACTCATTCCCAGGCCCCTGGCCAGGATGTTCATCCCGTGTACAGTACCAACAGAGCCTCAGCTCCTTTCTCCAGAATTGCCTGTCCCTGTTCTGACATTTTCCCCAGTCTCCATGTGCACAGGTTCTCTCAGTTTCTGTGGCCTCAGAACATTTCTTCCCTTGCTCTTAATTGTTTTGTGTCCTCCTTCTTGTATGTCCCTCCAGCTGTTTTCTCTCACCCATGCCCATTTCCAGCTAATCTCAGTATCTGCATTCCTCATGCTCCTGGGACTCATGTCATTATTGCTATGCAGGTTTCTGCATAGCAGAATGCCCATTGGTGCTCAGAACTGAGCTTGATGCCCCTTCTAGCACCAGGCTGAGACAAGCTCAGCATTAACAAAAATCCTCAGAGAGTTGTGAAAGATACCTCTATCCAATTTCTACAAACTATGCTTTTCTGTTTAATCTTACAGCTCATAGACAAGTTCAGACAGATTTAATTGTGACAGAAAAGACACATACTGCAATAGCTCATCAATTTCCAAGCTCAAAGCATGAGTTACTTAAAGAAAAGGTCACTAAAATTTTTTAGTGTGAGCCAACCAACAGATTTTTTTATTGGTATTATTCTTGAAAAGAGCTAAACCACTTTGTCTGGAAAAATTCAAACAAATTTATTTTTCAACAGGAACTCAGCATAAGAAATTTCAGTCTGACTGGTTAGCTTGGCAGAGTCTTCAGTGCCTGAAAGCAAAATCTTGTAGTAGGAGGCATTGACTCCTAAGTGACACACAGTCTTACAGAGTGTGGGAGGAAGAGGCTTTCCTTCATCTCTTAAGTTTCTTTTGCTTTTCCTCTAACTGTTCTGTTATTCCTCACTGTTATTTTAATTTACTTTTTTTTTTTTTTTCCTTGAAGAAATTGCCAGAGTCTAAAGAAGAGAAAATGCTGAATATGTACTAGAACATATGTTGAATTCTGATTGGTTTTTCGTTTTTCCATTTTCAGCCCAGTTTTCTCATACAGACTAGTGGAAAGCTTATACAAAGAAGCCTAGATTTCACTTACAGAAGCATAATTTGACAAATGTTCATAAATTCTGGTAGGATTTTCCTTTTGTTTATATTGAAAAAGGAAATATAATTTTCTTTTCTCCTCTGCCTTCTTGTTAAAAATCCTTGCTGTTCATATTGACAATTACATGTAATAGCTGTAGGTGAAAATCTGCTGCTATATACTTTTCTATTATGTCCTAGGTGCTGAAACCAACCTATATCTGTAGCTTTAGTAAAGTACTCTCCTGTACATGAATACACAATTCTTGAATTCTCTGATAATTCTTACTATTTCCACTCCTGAGTTTCTAAATTCAAATTTGCATTTGGCATTTGAGTCCCATTTATTATATAAGGTACAGTCACATGCCGTATTCCAAAAAGATTCAGAAGAGGAAACATTGTGCACATAGTTGGATACAGACAGCAGAAGAATGCTTCACCAGTGTAGAAAGTCTCTGTCTCACTGCAGCTGAGGAATCTGAACACTGTCCACTCCATTCCCAACTTGTACATCTGCACGTCCAAAACACTTAAGATACCTACTGCAATATCCTGTTGATCTGTTCCAAAATATATGGGTGGAAGCTTTTAATTGAGCTTAAAACAATGTGAAAAAGCTTAGAACAGAGTCATCTTATTATAAGAGGTCTGACAAATGCCTAGAAAGTCAGAAGAGTCAGACTAGAAGATATATTTACTTCTTGACATAGTACAAAATAGCCTTCTTTCTCTTCTGTTGAGCTTATTTCAGTATAATATGCTGAAGAACGTATTTCTGTCATATAACTTCCCCATTGCACAACCATTACAAAAAGCGCAAGACCACTAGCTCATGGCAGCTTAGCAAATTTCTTTTAGAAGATTCACCTTTCAAATATATCATGGAAATAGGATTTAAAATAATTCCTGCAAATTAAATCAAGAGATCTCACTGATAATTAATGTTTATAAATATGTAAAAGGTGAGTGTCATGAGGATGGAGCCAGGCTCTTCTCAGTGACATCCAATGATAGGACAAGGGGCAATGGCTGCAAGCTGGAACATAGGAGGTTCCGCATAAATATGAGGAAGAACTTCTTCACAGTGAGGGTAACAGAACACTGGCACAGGCTGCCCAGAGAGGTTGTGGAGTCTCCTTCTCTGGAGACATTCGAAACCCGCCTGGATGCGTTCCTGTGTGACCTGACCTAGGTGTTCCTGCTCTGGCAGGGGGATTGGACTAGATGATCTTTTGAGATCCCTTCCAATCCCTAACATTCTGTGATTCTGTGTGAAACCCTTAAAATAGTCCTCAGGAGCAAAATAATTGCCTTCACTTCAAGCTGAAGAAGTAATGGCCAGAGAAAATTTAAATCCTTTCAAATTATACTTCAATACACTGAAACAAAACAGTGAGAGACTTGGCAAAAAGTTTTTAAAATCTCTAGAAGGCAAGAGGTCTTCATTAATTAAAGTACTTGATGAAAAAACAGAGCAGTAAAACAGTAAATGTTATGAGTGTCAGTCTAGAAACACAGACTTGTGGTTTCAGTTAAGAAAATATCAGTTTACAAAAACCAGTAGCTTATATTTTAAGATCAAAACACATTTAAAAAATAGAAATCAGGATTAACTTGCATACAATTTAACAATAGTTTAAAAATAAGCTGAAAAAAAAACAGGTACTAAAGACAGAACTACGCTGCTGAAATTTTTTATTTGAGTAACCATATTGAGAAGTATTTGGACATGTTCATAGTATCCCTGGAAGAAAAGGAACCCACAGATGCTATTAAATCCCTTAGAAGACCCAAGCTGCTTCAGATGGATTAACCTGGGACAATTCTGATGAACCCTCTTTGGAAATATGTTCTTTCAAAATGTATGGCCTCAAACCAGGGATTGTACACACACTTTGAATATGAGAAAAGACTGCTCACAACACAAACTAATTTCAGCACTCTTACAAGATCTTCTGAAGCTCGACTCAAACAACTTGTAACTTGAAATGGACTTTGTGCTATATTGTGGCAGTCATTCATGCATTGCAGAATCTCAGTATAAATGTTCTCATCAAATGCATTACCATAACCTTGTTCATCCATTGTAACCTTATCTCAAATTTACAATTGTAAGGAGTAATTTTACTGGAAAAATGAATAAATTATTTCTTCCATGTTCCAAGTTTTCTCTCTTTCATACATGTGCACTTAGCACAGTCTTTTTAAAAAAAATGTCCATTAAAAACTATTCATAAGCATCCACAAAGCAAAATCTGGCATAAGTATGGTTAGATTACCATAACTGTCAAAGCTATCAGAGAGCTATCATTGTATTGGAGTCACAAAATAACATGAAGTTTGGCAGTGCCAAATAAGATTAAGTTTGGCAGAGCATTATGTAGTAAAGATAAATTTTGAAAGATTTTCTAGGAGGAAAGTAATTATACAATTGACCTAATTGAAATGAAAAATGGTAATTGGGGTGATTGTACTGGTATAAATCAATATCACCAGTGTTTAAACATACAATAGCAGTGGTTATGTGCTGGAGTTATTTCAGACTTCCATGGCATATATATGTTTACATCAGTAACGAGAGATTGCATGTATTTATTACTGTATGAACTTATTATCAAACTCAAACAGGACCCAGATATATTGCATTTTCCTGAACACTTCTTAATTGACTTTTTAGAAAAAAAAAGTAACCCTGTCTCAATTTTCCCCTAGCAGTTTTGTAAACAATTCAATAAGAAAAATGAGTTTTATAGAGGATAAATAGACTTTTTAAGGAGTAGCAGTAATTAAAAAAGCAATAGACAAAGAGAGGCAAACACAAGAACCTGCTTGGGTGATATAGACAACAAATTCTCTGTAAGTCCCTGGCCAAGTTAGACACAGATAGCAATGAATGGGAAAGTGAAAACAATCTTGACTAGGTAGATAAAGAGAGCTGTCTGTTTCAAATGAAAGGGTCTTCATCAGGAGGTTGTCAGCTGGAACAGGAACAGAATCCATCAACTCTGAACCTGAAGATGGAGATTGAGAAAGGCAGTTTCTGTTTGTTCAATTACACTCACCACTGGATTTCTTCAGGATTTCTTTTGTATTGCTGAAAACGTTGAAGGCTATATTAACCTTCATAGTATAAGGTTTTGTCTAGACAGTAGGGTGCTCAAAGAAGCTACTTGGTAATCTGTTGGTAGAAATAAAGTTTAGGAGAAATCATTCAGTGAGTTCTATGGTCACATTTGGCTGCTGATAGAGTCTGAATAACAATTACTCCCCAAGGGGGGAGGAAAAGCAAAATATCTTAGTGTGATTCAGAGTGCAGGCGTTCATTCAATATGTATCACTAATATTTATATAGATACAAAAAAACCCTGAAATCCCAGATGGGGAGCTCAGCTCTTTTCTTCAAAAATCTTCATGTACATAAGTAACAAAGTAGTGTCATTTATGGTTTGGGGTCCCCATGCCTCAGAGATGTTTATATGTCTTGCCATGCCAAGCAGTTTGCTTTTCAAAAGTCTGTCTTAGAGCCATGCTGTCTTTTCAGGCCCTTAGATGAACTGCTGAAGTTGTAACATAATATACCAGACATCTGTAGATGTCTGTCCAGTACAGACCCAGAAGGGAAAAATTTACCTGCAGGCTTTGAAAATGCCCAAACCAGGAAAACAGACTCCTCATCTACCATCTTATATTGCCCACCCTCTTGCACTCTGAAAGTCCATTCTAGGACAGCAACTGGTGCAAATAATAGTTAGAAAATTATTCAATCAGTTAAGCAAGTATAAAGGTAAGTCTTTCACAGGCTTACAACAAACTAGAGGAAGGTAGAGTGGATGTGAATCTTTCTGTTCTGGGGAAAGAAAACCCAATCTGAGATGCACAAAAAAAAAGATCTCATATGACAAAATTTTACACTGAATATTTCATACCTCATGCAATATCACCTAAATGTGTACATACTGTACTTTCTAATGTCTGCAGCAAAAATATTTATATCAGTTCTCATTATGACTGAACTTTGTTTTTCTATCATAGTCCTAAACCAAAGATTACAAGAAGGTGATGAAGAAATGTGAGCACATTTTTCCTTTTTTTCAAAAGAGTTAAGTAATCCATTATTGCACAACACAACTAGAAATAGATCACACCTTAGAGATTCCTACACAGATATGCCTAATATACTGCCTTCAAGAGCAAAGTACTCCCTCACCCAAACATACATAACACCTGAAAGATCTGAAGCTGTGTAAAAACTAGCCTTGCTGATTGCTGTATATTAGTGCCTAATGAAATCAGGAAGAAACATTTCAAAATAAAGACACTCACATTCAAGAACCAGTAAGAGCCTGAAAAAAAAGGGGTGTTTACAAAATTCACTGAAAGCTTTTCTTGGTTCTGGTTGAAATTAAATAATAAACTCTTCATTCTGGCTACTTACACTATTTCCTTTGTGTCCAAATTCTATCATATCACTATTTAAAAATAGCAATTTTTAAATTTCCTTTATTCATCAATTTAATTTTTGAGATTTGTGAGCTCTAAGAAGCTGTCATGATCCTTCCTGTATCTGGCAGAAGAAAAATTGCTTAATGAGTTTTGCTTTATCTGTCTGTGAGATAAAGTTGTCATCATGTTCTCATTAGGTATCTTTGTACATCGTAGAGAAAATACAGAGGTTATGAAATTAATGTTTCTTTCCAGGGACAGCTTGCTTAGTAATGATCGTAAATAAAGAGTTTAGTTCTTAATCATGGATAGCCAGCATTTGCAGTTTACTTGAGGCTGGTCCTCTCAACTATTGTCTAATGTTGAAGGAAAAAAAACTTTTCTAGTTATTTCATAATTTTTTTCTATATAACTCCATAGTTTTAACCATTTTATGTGTCAACAATACAGTGCATAATCTTCAGTTTCTATGAAATATCAGATATAACCATATCACCCACCTGTGAGCACAATGTATAGGAAAAAAAACTGTGTGGATATGTAGTGAGGGGAACTATATGGAATTTTGAATAGGATCTGTACTACAGAGTTTGAAGGTACAAGGTGCGAGAGACACAGCAAACTAAATTAAACTGTGGTTTAACTGACTGTTGAATCAAGGGACTACCATGCACCCCTAGTAGGCAACTTTCTTCATTATCATGCAGTGGGAGAAAACAGATAGTAATTAGTTGGCAATTGTATTCTGGACAAGAAATGGATTTATTGAGGAAATGAGGATGTCTTCCTCCTGTCAGACTCTGACACTGGAGCCCTACTTACTGTACTCTCAATCTGATCCCAACAAGTTTTGTACTCCCCGCTGCCATGCAGTGGCTCAGCTCTTCCAGTGCTGAAAACAAGGTGCAATGATGCAAAGAACAAGGTATAATTCATTTCTCCTTTTCCGCATTCCACCCTATGACATGATGGCAACATCACATGATTGTAAGCGGTGTGATCTAGTTTGGGGGGAAAATGTTTCTTTTTCCAGCTAAAGTGGGGTTAGTACAAAGAAAAGTGCAGCTTTACACCTCCTATATTATTAAACATCAGTCAAAAATATACATATATTAGAAATCCAGTTCACCTCTTAATATATTTGGCATGTTTAATTTCTGTATTTCATTTAGTATGGACAAACAGGCTGTCTGTACTAGAACCCCTCTCGCTACTGTATGCATGCCACAATCCTGCAGCTGAATATCTAAATGAACCCATACAAGAGTTTAAGTAAAAATAAGTATTTTCTATTCTCCTGACTGTACACTGTGTTCTCTTCCTCTTTGAATGACCCTTTCATTTTTCTTTCACTCTTTTCAGTAGTATATGCAAATACTTGATTATCAAGCTCATGTGGAAACATGATTACTAATCAACTCCTAGACTGTACTGCTTGGCAGTGAATTCAGAAGTTGAGCAGCCTTCTCTGAATGCTAGGAAAAAAAAAAAAAAAAGCTGAAAATATGTCTATATACATTTTCTTTGCCCCTGAAATGGGCTAACATTCTTATTTTTTCAAGTCCAGCTTTTTGAGGGACTTTGTGATGTAAATGGTTTGATAAAATCTTAAGGAACATCCATTTCTCACAGACTTGCTGAAATGCTGCCTGTCACAAAGGCAAACACAAGGAGAGAAGAAAAAAATGAGGAAGTTCTAGAGACATCCTAATGATATCAATCTGCTATGATAATGCAGTTGTATGTAAAGATACATATTTATCTGCTTCTTGTAGATTGAACTGTGCTGTGTTTCCTAGATCTATAGCCTGTGGCCTTCGTTTGTATACTGCTTTTGTCACATGAATCAATCATTGTTACACACATTTTCTTAGAATGAAAAAAAAAATCACACATTATTCCAGGTATGAACAAATAGGCAAATGTTGTTATAGATTTAAGAAGAGTAGAGGTGCTGCAATGCATAATTGGGGGCGGGGTGGGGGGGGAAGCATATAAGCAGGAAAAGAATATTAGTCTTTTCCAAAGAGAAGAAAACATTTATAATGGCTTTCCCAAGCATATTCCTTCTTAACAGGGTCAAGTTATATCTTGAGATGCATTCACACAGCCATCAGAGACTTAGAAAATTATGATCCACACAGCTGAAAGTGATTTTTTTTTTTCCAAATGAGGACTTCAAAAACAATGGTATTTCTGAGGAAGGGGGACTGCTCAAACAAAGGCATATTCATAAAGGACAGATGCAAGGATCCCATTAGTTATCTTCCTTAATACTACTGTCAGTTAACAGGAAAAGCAGCATACAGGGCATAATCCTCCCATTTTTTATTACAGACAAATTTCCTGATGAAAACAATCACAGTTTCATTAAATAATTGTTTCTCTTTAGGGAGAGAGATTAAATATTTCTGGAACAACAAATTTCAGCATATGTTTCTATCATGGAGACTACTTACCTACCACCATTTCTTGTTAAAAAAGTTATATTGGATAAGACAGTTTCACACTAGTCATATCCCAGTTTCTTTGTCTTTTTCTCAGGCACTGAAATGTAAATAAAAATTTAACATTTAAATTAGAACTGTTCCCTCCTCCCCCCCCCTTTCAATTCTCAATTTTGACTGGAATGCTCTAAGAGCAGCACTTAGACTAATTGCAATTTTTGTTTTTGCTTCACCCACTCTTTTCACTTCACCACTTTGTATCTTCACATAAAGGAAGGGTGACCTGCTTCCTCTGAAGGTGATGCTAATGTAGTTCAATAAATGGCAGAGAGAAGAGGGTGACCTGAAATGGTGCAAGCTATATCAGAAAGGCATTTCATTTTTTTCTATTATGAAAACAAGATTTTCCTTTAAGTGTATTTATTGAGCTGCAGTAGCATAATGTAAAGTAATACAGACTTAAGCAAGATGACCTCATTCATCATCCTGGGGTCAGCTAAAGATGTTGGAAGCATTCTGTGCACTGGTTAAAGAAACACAATTTTTCATGGAAGAAATTTCTTAATCCCTTTGGTATTGACCCTTTAAACTACAGCATACTGCCAAAGGAAGAGCAAAGCCTTTACTTTAGCTCTCAGCATTAAGTGTTTGCACAGCACCTGTGCAGAGAGACAGTTGTAGCTTGAAGAAATGTTAACCACATTCAGTGATACGGAGTGAGGCTCTACACCTGCTCTGCTCTCACAACTCATAAAGAGGAAAAGTAGCTATTGCAGCAGCCAGAAGGGGTGTTTCACCAGGCTTTGGATCAGGAACATAAATTTTGACCACAGCACAGCTGCTTGACTGCAATTCATTATACACAAACAATTTGAATGGCCAGTACTTTTAGGTTTTAAGTTACTTCTTTGGTTAGCTTATTCAAATGTGCTTAAGAACTCTGTTTAGGAAATGATGGGGAGGTAGACAAGACAGCCAGCCTCAAACAAAGAAATGTGCCTACGGGTTCAAAACAAACAGTGCCTCTCACAGCTGCTCCATGCCTCTGACCATATGTTGTTCATCTGTTCATCTCCCCAACCATTCATTTGGACTAGGATGTTGAACTATGCCAAATAAGCTTCCCAGGGAGTTTTCCCTCAAAGATACAGGGGTGGAGGCTTGTATTATGAGCTGAGCCAATCCAACCTCTTCCCTCCAGGCATATTTGAGTAAAAACAAGATGGAAAACTTCAACAAACATCCTGCCTCAGTCACCATCTCATCTGGCCCAATCTCTCAGCCAGACAGTTGTCTTCCATAGTCCCTTTAATTTTCTTCTCAAGGCCATCATTTAACTGTCCAAACTCATGAGTGCCCATTTCTACTAGCAAATTTCAAGTAAGGCAACGTTTTCCTTGTCTCCTCTACTCCTGGAAAACCTGTTGATCTAGGGTAGTCGGTTCATGGCTAGACAGAGTTTTATAGTTGCTACTCAGACGAAGATATCATTTCTAACAATAGGTCATCATCAATTCTTTTTGGGAAATTTCCAGATGTTGCTTTAATTCATTTTGAGGAGTCTCCTGGCTCAGTTTTAAGTCTTGTTTTAATTCCTTTTGATCTTATATCAATTCCTTTTAGCTATTTTTATATCTATGAGCATCTCCATTATTTATTATATATTGATTCAACAGCAATATGAATGCACAATCTGCTTAGTTGGAAAAATGGATCTCACTGCTAACACCAGTTTCATAGCTTCCTGTCCCAAGAAACTGAATATTTTTGATTTAATGGACTGTCTTTCCTAGCTGGGAAAATTGATTCTGTTAGTAAAGTATGTCTTTGATGAAGTCTTAATAAAACAAAGAATGAAAATAGTTTTCTTCCCTTAAGCACTGAAGGCACAAAAAAAAGGGAGGAGTTTCCCTGAGCTAAAGATCACTTTCATTTTTCCCTTAGTCCAGTATCCCAGAGCAACTCCCTTTATCTCTCCTTCCTCCTACAGCCCAGCTCAGCACTGACAGGGACAGCTCTGGGAAAGCAGGATGCTGGCCCCAGGGTAGCCTGCTGATTCCCTCACCACTGACTCTCCACAGTCTTTCCTCAGACACTGGCTGCTGATCCAGCATCCAGAAAAAGGGATTTTAATTGTTCTCTCTGGTGCTGAGACAAAGGCAGGTTCTTTGTTTCATGGCTTGGACTCTTTAATTTTCAGTAGGACATATAGTAACATATCAGCTTTATTTTGAGCCTTTGCACACCACTAACTAACTTCAGTTTACATCATTTCATTGGCTGATGAGTAAAAATGTCAGCAGAAATAGTCCATTGTCTCTTTCTCACAGCTTGCCTCCATACATTTCTTATTCTGAACAGTTTATTGTTATATCATTGTCAACATTTTTATTATTTGAACGGAAATTTACTAGTAGCAAAGTATGAAAAATCAGTTTGTCTTTTACAACAATCAGTTGAAGATCTCAGTGAAGAAAATGAGTTCCTAATCATTTTACAGGTAAATTACATGGAAGTTCTGAGTATCTTTAAAAAGTATATGCAACTTAAATACCATTCTAAATATACTTTCACAGAATCACAGGATCACGGAATATTCAGAGTTGGAAGGGACCTCCAGAGATCATCTAGTCCAACTCCCCTGCTTTAAAGCAGGATCCCCTAGAACACATCACTCAGGACTGCATCCAGGTGAGTCTTGAAAATCTCCAGAGAAGGAGATTCCACAACCTCTCTGGGCAGCCTGTTCCAGTGCTCTGCCACCCTCACCGAAAAAAAAGGTTTTTCTCATATTTAAATGGAACCTCCTGTGTTCCAGCTTGCACCCGTTACCCCTCGTCCTGTCACCAGGAACCACTGAAAAGAGTCTGGTTCCATCCTCCCTCAACCCACCCTTTAGGTATTAAACATTAACTAAATCACCCCTCAGCCTTCTTCTGTCCAGGCCAAAGAGTCCCAGCTCTCTCAGCCTTTCCTCATAGGGGAGATGCTCCAATCCCCCAGTCATCCTCATTGCCCTCCCCTGGACTCTCTCCAGTAGGTCCCTGTCTCTCTTCAACTGGGGAGCCCAGGACTGGATGCAGTATTCCAGTTGCAGCCTCACGAGGGCAGAGTAGAGGGGAGAATGACCTCCCTCGACCTACTGGCCACACACTTCCCTGTGCAGCCCAGGGTGACACTGGCTTTCTTGGCAGCAAGGGCACATTGCCAGCTCATGGATAATTTACTGTCTACCAGGACTCCCAGATCCTTCTCCTTGGAACTGCTTTCCAGGAGGTAGCCCCCTAACCTACCTAATGCCTGGCATTCTTTTTCCCCAGGTGCAGCACCCTACACTTGCCCTTATTGAACCTCATGAGGTTCTTCTCTGCCCAGCTCTCCAGCCTGTCCAGGTCCCGCTGGATGGCAGCACAGACCTCTGGTGTGTCAGCCACCCCTCCCAACTTGATATCATCAGCAAACTTGCTGAGGATACACTCTGTCCCCTCGTCCAGGTCATTGGTGAATATGCTGAACAAGACCAGACCTGGTATTGACCCCTGGGGGACACCACTGGTTACAGGCCTCCAACTCGACTCTGCTCCATTGATCACAACCCTCTGTGATCTGTCACACAGCCAGCTCTCCATCCACCTCACCGTCCCCTCATCTAACCCACACTTCCTGAGTTTCCTAATGAGGATGTTATGGGAGACAGTGTCAAAAGCCTTGCTGAAGTCAAGGTAGATGACATCTGCTGCTCTCCCCTCATCCAGCCAACTGGTTATAACATCATAGAAGCCTGTCAGATTGGTCAAGCATGATTTACCCTTGTTGACCACTCTCAATAACATTTCTGTTCTTCAACACGTTTGGAGATGACCTCCAGAACGAGTCTCTCCATCACCTTCCCAGGGATGGAGGTGAGACTAACCGGCCTGTAGTTTCCTGGGTCCTCCTTCTTGCCCTTTTTGTAGACTGGAGTGATGTTGGCCTTCTTCCAGTCTTCAGGCGCCTCTCCTGTTCTCCATGATTTTTCAAAGATGATGGAGAGTGGCCCAGCAATAACATCTGCCAGCTCTCTCAGCACTCACGGGTGCATCCCGTCAGAGCCCATGGACTTACGGATGTCCAGTTTGGCCAAGTTGTCTCTAACACAGTCTTCCTCTATTGAGGGAAAATATTCTTCTCTCCAGACCTTCCCTCTTACCTCCAGGATTTGGGATTCACAAGAGACTGCTTTAGTAGTGAAGACCAAGGCAGAGAAGGTATTCAGTACCTCTGCCTTTTCTGTGTCTTCCACCACCAGGGCACCCGCCTCATTCATCAGTTGGCCAACATTTTCCCTAGTCTTCCTTTTTCTATTGAGGTACTGAAAGAACCTCTTCTTATTATCTCTAACTGTAGTGGCCAAGTAGAGTTCTGCTTGAGCTTTGGCCCTTCTAATTTTCACTCTGCGCAGCTTCACTATATTTTGGTACTCCTCATAAGTTGCCAACCCCTTTTTCCAAAGGCTGTAGACTTTCCTTTTGTTCCTGAGGTCCAGCCGAAGCTCTCTATTTAGCCAGGCTGATCTTCTTCCCCGCTGGCTCATCTTTTGGGACCTGGGAATGGCCTTGTCCTGAGCTCTTAAGAGTTGCTTCCTGAAATGTGCCCAGCCATCCTGGACATCTCTGACCTTCAGGACTGCCTCCCAAGGGACACTCTCAACCATGCTCTGCCTTTTGGTAGTCCAGGGTGGCAGTTCTGTTGGCTCCCTGCCTTGTTTCTCCAAGAATTGAAACCTCTATCATTTTATGGTCACTCTGCCCAAGACGACCTCCAGCCTTTACATCCCCCACAAGACCTTCTCTGTTAACAAACAGCAGGTCCAGTAGGGCGCAGTCTCTAGTTGGCTCCCTTAGCAGCTGTGTTAGGATGTTGTTTTACACACACTCTAGGAACGTCCAGGACTGATCTCTCTCTGCCGTGTTATATTTCCAGCAGACATCTGGGATGTTGAAATCTCCCACTAGAACAAGATCGAGCAATGGTGAGATCTCTGCCACTTGCTTATAGAATATTTCATCAGCTACACTGTTCAGAAAAATCTGTTTGCAGTAATATGAATCAGAAAGAAACAGTAATAAAACTGACAACCTTATGTATCCCGAAGAAAATTTATTCAAAACAACAGAAAGACAAAAAACCAAACCTTCCCAGCCCACTCATCCAAATAAAAATGGAAAAAATAATTGACATCATCATAATCACAAAGCATATTGTATTCCTGATTTTCACTCACCTGCAGCTTTGTAAGGAATAGGAAAGAATCACTGAAGCCTAAGAACATCCAGCTTCAAATGGCAGGGGCTTTTTTCTCTTTCAGGCATGAGTAGCACTCAAAACACCTGGAACAGTGTAACCTCTGAATCTGTTTGCAAACTTCCACCATCCTGACTTCATTATCTTTCACTGACTTCCAGCTGATAGAAGAAATGCAGTAAAAGTATGAGCAAGTTCACGATGATTTTCTCTCACCTTACACTGTACTAGTATATGAACTCCCACAATCAAGGATGCAGTTCTCTATGATAAATACATTTAATGTACATAAGAAAATCATCTCTTTCTGAAATTTTAAATAGAAGAATTTTATATGGGTTTTGTTGAACTTTATTTTTTTTTCCACAAAATGAAATTATTTTTGGTCCAAAAAGAGCTAAAGTTAATCCCATGTTATTTGATTTTATGGTCTTAACACAAAAGTAAGTTTCTTCTTATTCCTTTCAGGGTTATGCAAAGGTTATGAGAAGAACTTTTTCTCCAGACTTTCACTCCTGCACTCCCTTCAATACCAAATTCTTCACATCTGCTTCTCTTGTCTATTTCTGACACATACCTTGTATCACAAGTCTAGTATCACATATCAGTAGGCAGACTTGATGTGGGAAGCCAAACATGAAAAACTGGAAACCATTCTCAATCATTCTAGCTCTACTCTGTGCGTTTGACCCCTGCTGTCTTCTCCCACCTCTGTGCAGTCCCATGTCCTGCCATTTCCCGGCTTCACTCTTCACTGCTCTTGTGTGACCCTCTTGCCAGCATGTCCTGTGTTACAGGAAATACATCTCAATGGATTTGTTGTCAAAATTATGTAAACCTGTAACAGCCATATCCTTTCCTTTCTTATGTCTAAACATAGCAAGTCATCTCTTTTTCACCTTATTCTAATTTCAAACAGATTCATTAAGAATTGCAAGATGTATTCTGCTCCAGATCCAAATGGTGTCAAATGAAATTGTTCTGAATTTAAATAGTTTTATAATACTGTAGCATATCAAATTTTAGTATCTTAACACCTCTCATATTCTTAAGTGTTCAGTGGTTGGATCACTTGTAGAACATACTTTTTACATCTACACACTTGAATGGGAATTTTTGTATGTAATTATATTACTCTTGTGTCATAGAATGGAATATTAGCAGTAATATTTATTGTTTGCATTATGTGTACAAGTAAAATTGGGCTTTAAGTCCCATTGTATTATTTCAATATAAAGAGAGTCCCAGCTTGAGCAGAACCTAAGCATCATTCCAGAAACAAAATCATGTGTGTGCTTAGCTGAACATGACAATACTGCATAAGGCCAATCAACAAACTGTTTGATATCTTCTTTCTGTATCCATGTATTCTATTATGCATGCAGGAAAAATAGGGGAAGAAGAAATTTTCTTCCAGTGTTGTCTTTTTAGAGTATAAAATCACTTTCTGCCTGCTGGCTAAGAAAACTTAGCAGGTTTTCTATCTCTGTAACAGAGCCTCAAAAGGAAGGCAGAGAACATGGCTTGAATGAGACCAGCAGCCACTGTAGCAGAAACAAGTAAAGGGTGACGGACACTGAGTGTGCTCAGTGCTGGCCGAAAGTTGTCTTTCACTGTCTCCCCTTTTGTCTGGCTCACACCAACCTAAAAAGAGCCCATGTACCTTCCAATGTGGGAGATGAGCTCCCCAGCACACCCTGCAACCACCTGGAAAGCACCTCCACACTTTTTCTCTCTCCCTCACAGGCACATCCAAAAACTCAACTGCTCTCAGATAGACTCCAGCCCTTTTTCAGCTATTACTGATCCAAAAGCCTCTAGATATCTTCTACTACCATCTATTCCATAAGTAGAGATGTCCCTTTGCCAGAACAGGAGATTCAGTGAATACTCAAGATGTTCAGCACTTAGATATTCAGTGTCCTGGGTAACCTAAACAACCCAGCATCAAGCAAGATCAGAGTTTCTCCAGAAACCCCAAGCTGTTACCTCTCCTGTAAAAAACTGCCCTCACATAGGAACCTCATACATAGATTTTAATATCCTTGGTGCTACCCTTGACTCTGAGGCAGACCACAAACGGAACTTATACAAAACGATTCGCAGCTGTGCAAATTAGTTCACTGCATAATTTACTTAAAGAATCATCCATGACATTCACTGAATACCACTGTAGTAGTTGTGTGAAGGTGAACATCCATGTGCATGCAGGATCTAGGCCTAAAAATACAGGTCTTGGCAAAGTATGGAGTCTCCAGGAGGCTTGTAATCTAATTAAAACTGGCAAAAGAGCTCTGATCCTAAAACAGAATTTTCATTTTTGGTTAGATTTATTGAAAGGTACAATTGAGAAGAATTTCTTCTTTTCTTTTCTTTTCTTTTCTTTTCTTTTCTTTTCTTTTCTTTTCTTTTCTTTTCTTTTCTTTTCTTTTCTTTTCTTTTCTTTTCTTTTCTTTTCTTTTCTTTTCTTTCTTTTCTTTTCTTTTCTTTTCTTTTTTCCCATATTGCTTATATCTATGTCATCTAAAAGCAGCTGATTGTGATATGATCAGGGTTCCTTCTGGAAGATCTTGTAACACATCCCATCTCTATCATCATCTTGAAGACTTCTTACCATGCATATTAGAATATATCGGCCTAGCTGCCACTGGACAGCAAGAAATCTCTATTTTTGCTCTGCTTTCTTGGACATGCTTCTCCAAATTGACCCTTTTCTGACCAATAGATGCTTCTCTCTTATCACTTTCTAATATTTATAGAGAGCTTTTTTGTTCATTATTCAGAGGTATGTTGTATCACTGTCATGAAGTGTCCTGATGAGATGGAAAACAAAACCGAAGAGCCCAGTGTATAAATTTAATAGTTATTTAATAAATCTCTGGGTTTGGTTTATCGCTTGAAAGCCATAAAGGCAGAAACAGAGCCTTTACTATTTTTTTTCCCCTTTGAATATTTATGCCAAACATTAGCCAGCTTCATAATATGTTCTCATCTGCACGTGATTTTGAATTCCTCTAATTTTATATATCTCTAATGATTCAGTTTTATATGTTTTTTAAAATAATAATTCTTTGATTCATGAATACTGAAAGGGACTGATGTCAGATACTCTTCATGCAAAGAATAGGAAAAAAAATCTTATATGACAGCTATTGATATGCAATGCATTCACAAGAAAATTATGTTTGTCCACCAGCCTACATACACTCATACTGCCAGCCTCCATGCTCAGCCTTACAAAATTGTCATCCACCCTCTCTGGCATATGATGTACAGTGAGAAAACATTCAATAGACTTCAGACTTGAAAGGGAGGATGAAGAAGTTAGCAGACAAATACAAGTATCAAAATGTAGAATAAATATTGCTACATGTCACCAACCAAACAAGCAAACATACAGCAAGAAATTTATGACAACCCTGGAAGAAAGTGAATTTGTTGCCCTAACTGGAAATAAATCATTCAACTATATGAAGAAATCAGAAAAATAAGAAACAGGAAGCTGGAGACAGCAGAACTCAACTTGTATCTACTGGGCATGCTGAAAAGCAGGGCTCACAAAAGCTAGTGACAGTAAGAGTACTGTGGCTCTTTACTAACAATATCTTTGCCACAAATTGCTTCTAATGCATTCTTCCACATCAGCAAATGAAAAGTAAGGGGGTTTTGTTTGAAAACTCACGTGGGAATAGTCTAAGTACAGCTAATTAATATGGTGACAGCAATGGTATTCTACATTTGTTCCTGTTGCAGAGGAATTGAGGTGGGATGGCTACAGGAACGGAACCACACCACTCCGGGACATATTGTCTCAAATCCACTCACTAAGCAGGATGGGTTCAGTGGGTGATTGCAATTGCTATTCTATCATCGCTAATCTGAGACACACACCCACACATTCACAGGGAACAAGGTCCCTGCCACTCCTCACCATCTCAGACAGGCACTGTAAGACAGTGAATGGGCACTGGGACCCTCACTCCAGTCAGTGCCACCGTTCCAGGCATCAGGTCCCATCTCATAGCCTGAGCCCAATTGGTCTTGGCTCCATTTTCAGCCCAACCTTTTGCATACTGTAGGAGGATCACTTTTGTGTTCTCCACCTTCTCTGGTCTAATAAGGAAGGCTAGTATCTGATTTATTATTTTTGTTATAAATTAGACAACAGCAGCAGTAGTATAGCAAAATTAATCCATTCTTTCCTTTTTTTTAATTTTAGGTTGTTCTTAACCCTGTCAGAACTGGACAGTTGTAGTCAATATCTCATTTGTTTGGGCTGTTTTCAGGTAGGCTTTACCCCACAACAATTTTGTGTTATACAGTGATGTTCTTTCAGAGATATCTAGGGGTTTTTTACATTAATGCAAATATGCCTGTGGGGACCGTAAGGAGATTATTCAGCTAAATTTTTGGATGCCAATTATTTATTTTGGTTGGTTGTTTTGGTTTGGTTTTTTTCCTGTGTGTGTGCTTTACTCTCTCCAGTTATATGATACAAAGGCTTGCTTCTAGATTTCACTTCCAATGTAAAATTATAGTAGTGCTGACCCTTTCACTTCTTTGGTGTACACTCCTTTATATTAAAGCAAGTCCGTAACTCCTCATAAGTGTAGGCAAGCTGTTTAAAAGCTTTAGCAAAGCAGCATCTTCATGATTCTAAGTATTTCAAACAAACATTACCTGGTAATTTGCTGATGCAAATGCAGAGACTGCATATACTTATGTTTTACCCAATATATAAAACCCTTGTGTATCACAAACTTTCTGTGAATTCATCATAGAAGTGACAAATAGATTACAGTCTTCATGAGTCTATTAATTATTTTAGTGGAACTGCTCTCATGAGAACAGAGAGGTAGTTCACGACTTGAACAGCATGACACCATAGTGATAGGCATGTAACAATGTTACAGCTCTGAGTCGGATCCTTAGTGTAAGTTGGTAAAGCTTCACTGAAGCCATTGGAAGTACGTCAATTCATATTTGCTGTTGATTTGACCTTCTGCTCATATTGTGATACTATTCTTAAGTAATTTGTCTTCCACTTTTTATGCAAGCTTATACAAGGTCAAGCTCAAAGTAATCTTTATCAAATTCTCCCTGAAGGTAAAGAATTATTGCACTCAGCAGCTGAAAAACTGATACTTTTAAAAAGACTTTTATCTGGACTATACTAAGTACAGATAGGTAAATTCATCTGATTTGATTTCAAATCCATAACAAGCATCGCAGATTTAAAAGCACAGAAGTTATCAGATTCATACTGACTTAAGAAATCCCAAGAAGAAAGCACAAGATGTAGAGGAAGGGAAAAGACACATAAAACATAGAATTAAATGAAAATGACATAGAAGTAAAAAGAGGAAGAGATCAAAACCAAAATTAGTTTCTGTATTTGAAATTTATTTTAATTTTTTTAAATGGACTTCTCTTCAAAATCATGTGAATATCATGAAATACCATCCACATTAATACCATGCTGCTGTGATATTCTGAATAGACTTTTGAAGGTTTTATTAGTGAAAGTGGTTTTCTGCAATATGCTGGTAGATGTTAGGGTGATGGCAGCCCAGCTCATTTCTTCTTGGCCCAAAAGGACTGTGGGGGAGGAAAGGAACTTGTGCTTTATAATTCTGCTCATTTTCAATGCTCTTGTTAAAAGTCTGTATAGAGATTTAAAAACTCAAACCAATTTTGTATTACTGCCAAGTCACATATGTTTTTCCTAATTCCAGGGAAATGGGTGTTCACACTCCCTCTATTAACAATTATGATTTTAAAGACTGAATTAAATGTAAAATCAAATGTTCTTTATGTTATGACCAGTGCTTGCATTTCATTCGGTTCAGACAACTGCCATTTCACACTCCCTTCATGCTTAGCTTCAAGTTGTATTCTCAGATGTTAATTCAATACTGCATATTCAGCCTGGCATTTCTCGATTTGGATTTTCTCCCTCAAGTTTCACAGGGTTTGTCATTACCTTGGCTTAGAAAAGCCAAGCAATTTATATTCTTGCACTTCTTAGGCTCCTCAGCACACAGGTCACTAGCATCCTTGCAAACACTCCCTGCTCTTCTGCTCTTCCTTCTGATTATCTGACACAATCTGGTGGCCTTGGCTGCTTCATGCTTTCCTCTTTATCATCGCAGATGTTTTGGATATTCTGCTATAAATCCTGACTACCCTATACACTCTTGGTTTAATTAGGTTGTGTTTTAAAAACAAAGATAAAACAATCTGGTTTAGTTTGCAAGCATGAATACTTCTTCTCAGTTTGTGCTTACACATAACAATTGATCACAATACTGTACTATCTTTTCTTAAATCAGCTATCCTTGTTTTAGTCATAAAGCAACTATTCCTAGTAACTATTCAAATTATGGGCTAATAACACTTTAACAAGGAATTCCAACAGATTTTCCTTTAACAAGAGATGAAATCTGTATCCAGAAGTGCATGAGTTTGGAGGGAGGAAAGAACTAAGGCATGTATATATTACAGTTTCATTTAATGAAATTGAAAGACTCGCTGTTCCCTTTCAGGAAAAAAAAATAAAATAGGAGTAGCCACTCCTGGAAAAAAAAAAATAAAAAATAATAGGAACAGTCACTGAAATCGTTCTGTGAAAAAAAACCCAAAGCAAACAAGCAGGGGTAGAAATCTGCCACACATGCTGCCATTATATAATTTGGCTTCTGAAGGATTTTTCACAGAATGATCCTTGCAGGAATAGAGACAGGATGTTGAGCAGGATTCACTCAGCTTAGCCAATATATTCAGAATCAAACTGATTGCCATATCTGAGTTAAAGAAAGAATCCAAGTCTTCCACAGTCATAATCACTGGGATAATAAATGCTGTTTCCTACCTCGGCAGCTTGATGAGACTAGCCTTGTGGATTTTGTTTGTTGATTTTGTTGCCTTCACAGCTGAAACTGTTCAGCAGATTTAGCATGAATTCATTACTGGGTTTGGAAGAACAAAACTGGTTTTTTTAACAAATACGTCATTCATTTAAAAAAGAACATTCAAATCTGGCTGCAAAGCTTACATTACATTTGGACCATCAGAACCCTTGAATTTCATTTCTCTTGATTGCTCTAAAAGTTTGGTTTCTTTCTTGTCAAAGCACATGATAAGAAAGGAAAAAAAAAACCATACCAGAAAACATTCGACTCATCTGCCTTTTTTTTCAACATCTATTGATGTTTCTCACTGTTTGTTCATATTGCAAGGTGTAAGTAGATGTATTGACTAAGAAAATAAATAATCAAAACTAAATACTCCACTACTATAATCAAAATCCAGGAACCTGAAAGAACAGAAAAGCGGTCATCTCTCAGAACAGCCTTTTTAGCTTCAACATCTCTTGTTAATTGACCTTTATTGAGACAAGGAAAAAGTTACACTGCTTTACTAAAATGGAACTTTGGAGCATGTTTCAGTGGGTAATTACAAGAACCCAGGCACCACTGCAATGGGGCTACAAGTTGTGCCAAGGGAATGAAGATTTTTTTGAAAACTAGGAGTCAAAATTCAAATGCTTTATTGACACATATATCTTTAAAAAGAGATGTTTGAAAATGCTTTTGAATATAGTGCAGATTAATGGCCCAGATGAATGAAATTAGATGAACAACAAAATATTTTTAGATCAAATCTAGGAAAAAAAGTTTCAAAAGAAGAGAGAACATATGAAGAAGACTTTCTTCAGCCATATATTTGCAAAATATCATTTCATTCTTAAAGTTAAAGGCAGTCTTGTTATTTCAAATTCCATAAAAAACAAGCACATGGTGTCTTCCAAGTCTGGAAAAGAAACAACTGTGAGACTTCCAGAAAAGAGAAGACTTTCCTTCTAGACTTACCAAACATCATCACTGCCAGAAATTTTGTACAGAAACAGACATGTACTAAATTTCTCCAAATTGCCATCCAGGTGTTGGACTAGATAATTATAATGCTGTACAGTCTAGTATCCTTATTATATGCTCTCCAAAGTAAGCCAGAATTTTCAAAATAAATAAGACCTTATTGCTCTCTACAACTACCTGAAAGGAGGTTGTAGCAAGGTGGGGGTTGGTCTCTTCTCCCAGGTAACTAGTGATAGGATGAGGGGTAATGGTCTCAAGTTGTGCCAGGGGAGGTTTAGAATAGATATTAGGAAAAAATTCTTCACTGAAAGGGTTGTCAAGCACTGGAACAGGTTTGTTCCCACCCAGGAAAGTGGTGGAGTCCCCGTCCCTGGAGGTATTGAAAAAACGTGTAGATGAGGTACTGAGGGACATGTTTTAGCGGTGACTTGGCAGTGCTAGGTTAATGATTGGCCTTGCTGATCTTAGAGGTCTTTTCCAACCAAGGCTATGCTATGATTCTATGTATTTACAGACTACACGGGTGCCCAAAGATGAAAAACAGTCTGTTCACTGCTTTTCTATACATACTTCTAGATTTTATTGGACAGTGATAATTGTTGTGAGTCTCCTCTCAGTAAAATTTTTTTGCACATGCAAGCATAGCACAAGATGGATATCAAATATGGGTTGCTAAAAATATAGACACTTAAGGCCAAACTAAGTCTTTGAAGGTTTTCACAGCAAGAAGCTTGTTTCCCTTTCCATTATGGAAGACGCAAGAAGTGGAGTCACTTCTTTAAATTTCATAGGTGTCATAGACCTGGATCCTATGTTTATCTCAGGAAACTCAGTTATATAATTTGATAATTATGGGATAAACATTGGTGAGAGAATGCTATTATCATTACAAAGCGGACGAAGTGACTTCACTGAACTATTGTTTGGCAAATAACAGCATCACATATTCATTTTAACAATATGGTCCAAAATAAGATTTATTGATTTTTTCTTTTTCCGCTAAGAGTAGCTGTCTATATTTCTAGTAATATCACAGTAAATCTAGATATTGAGGCAGTGACAGAAATCTGGGCAGAGGTAGAATTTAGTTAAGGGACTGTTAAGCTGCTAGGTTCTCAAAGACAAAATTGTGGCAGTAACAGATATGACCTTTTTTTAATTCTTGAAGAGAATTCAGGGAACCACTACAGCTCATAAGAAACTAAAATAAACTCTAAAGTTCCATTTGTAACAATTATCTTGGTGTCAAAGAAAATCTTGGAAGCTGTCATTCACTCTTTCTTTTCCTACTACACTTTCTGCTACTTTCTAATGAAGAAATGTTAGAAAAATATAGTGCAAACATGCAGAAAATAACCATATTTCTTTTTTTAGTGATAATTAGTTGCACAGAATATTTATTTTCAGTGAGTAGTTCTTTGCTAATTTTTTTAAGGAATGTTTAGATAACAGTTCACACAGTAGATGAACTTTTTTTCTGAAGATATTAATGGCTTTTGAGTATCATTGAGAGCAAGAGTCAATGGAAATATCACAATTACAAGAAACAATTGAAACTCATCCTTACAGAGTAAATCTAAAGCACCCATAAAAACTGTGCATACCATACAATTGCATAAGAAAAAAGAAATACTAGATCCTCTTACGTGGTAAGAGATCAAACTTTATTCTGTCTGAAAACATAACCTCTATGTGTCACACAAAATAACTAAAGTTAGTAAACTGAATGAAGATGAAGTCTCCACCAAAGACAGACTCATGTCGTTGGCCAAAGAACAGCAGGAAGGAAGTTAGCATAGAATCTGAACAGAAAACCTTCCTTAAACAGTCTTTTCATATCTCTGTATATTTAGGAGAGTCAAAGGGAGAAAAGAATGGGCTATCATATATCTGTGGAAGCACTAGTAGTTTTGACCAAGTGGTAGTACTGCTTACTCAAAGACAAAGACAATCTTTAAAAAACCAAGACTCCTGCAAATTAAACTCCATAGAAGAAGCCTGGCCTAGATCCACAGCTAATAGTATTCGTTAATGTGCCTGTTCTAATTTGCAGAAGCTGAAACTTGTCGATATTAAATTTACTTACTAGTTGATTCTGAGGGCAACCTAACATCTTGTTTTCTGAATGCTCAAGGCAAGGGCCTGGCCAGATAGTATGAAATTTCCTGTTCAGCCACTAAAATTCCTGTTCAGTCCATAGACTTGGACGTGAGACTTCAGAGGCTGTTAAGAAATATTCTCTCTATTCTGAAATACAGAAATCTCAAAAGATTGCTACTTTTTAGACAAGGACCATATATATCATCTATGGTTTCCTTTTTAATATTTTACTTTTATCCCTAATATTTCAGAGGAATCTGCTACTAGTAAGTTTTCTCTGGTTTGTTGCAGTTGATGTCACTGCCTGCCTATAAATATATATTCTTTTTAATCTTATCCTCAAAGGGTATTTTCACATGCTAGAAATGTGATATTAAGCATGTTCATCCTTTAAAAAGTCATTATCTGGACCGTCTTTATCACAAATGACATCTACCTACAAAATTTTAAAATACAGTATATGACAATAGCCTTAATTATTGAAATTTTTTCCACATTTCAGTGGGGCTCTAGGAGGATTCATGAAATAATCCATTCAAAATCAATTGTATATCCAAAGTATAAGACAATATACAATAAGAATGAGAATTGAGGGAAATATTAAAATATGCATATATTTTACACAAACAATATCTTTGTGTTAGATATAAACTATGATTGACCTGCACATTTTTTTTGGTGATGTGTTGTATTATTTATAGGAGACAGACCAGACTGAAGGATATAATTTAAAGTGTCTTATTAGAGAGAGTTTCATGCTCATGGATAAGAATGGAAAAAAAATTATTGTCTTTTGAGCTATCACTAATGAAACAGAAGAACTGCCGCATACAATAATGTGTCAGAAGCAAAGGAGTCAGAGGAGCAGTTTTCTGAGGGATTAAAGCTTTTCATTGCCTGTGTACTAAGTGATTTATCAAAAAGAGTTGCTAAAGAACAAAAGGAAAAATGCCCATTCTTTTGAAATGCATTTTCCCCAGCCTCCCTAAGAACATATTTATAAACCTGTATAATAAATAGGAAAGCTAGGCAAAGAATAACATTAGTATGTGCACTTATAAAAAAACAAAAGTAGTGCAAAAAATCTGGCCAGCTGGTAAGAAAAAGTAGAATTAATGTGCCTTTCTGTATCAGATTTGCAAGAATGCAAATATTGCAGCTTTTGGTCAGCTGGTTTAAAGATTAATTTCAAACAAGTAACTTTTTTTTCCTTAAGGAAATGGACTAATAATAGACAGGTCATAAGTATGCAAACAGGGCTGACTCTGCCATAAAAGCAGAATAAGTTGCCAACTAGAGCAGCAAAATATTGAGGGCAGCAAAATTAATTGTGAACATGGTTTGTGGGTCTGCAGATCTTTTTCTGCATTATCTTAAACTGCTAGTCTTTTGGACTTGTATGCTATGCAGGCAGCAGATCCAGTGAATTTTATTTAATTGGTGTTTTAAAACTATAGAAGTATATTTAAAAAAACCTTAGTATTATTATAAAATATATTTCATACAATATAATCTTGTTTTAAAAGACATCCTTACCTAACATACTACAGAGTTTTATTTCACATTTCCCTGAATTTTGGCCTAAAAGAGTGTTAAATACAAGATTTTCTTTCTTCTTTAAAAGATGAAGTCAGGAGTTTTGCAGACAAGATAAAAATAAATATACACACACACACCCCCCAATCCAACCAAACAAAAAATCCCCAAACAAACAAACCAAATCAAAACCAAAACCAAACCAAAACAACAAAAAACCAACAACAACAAAAAAAACTCCACAACCCACCCACCACGAAACAGATGATTTGGTAATTTCATCTTTAGATGCCTGTCTTTAAACATTCCAAAGGACTCAAGCTATCACAGCTTTGGCTGGCAATATCTTGTCTTGGTCCAAGTGCATTCATTTATATCTGCCATTTACCACTTAGTATTACAAGTTCATTCTGCAGCTCTTTGTAATCAGTTTTACTTTTGGTTATCTTCAATGATTTGGTATCCTCAATAAACTTTCTTATCCTTAACCTGTCCCCCTTTCTAGAATGCATCTATTGAACTTTAAACTGTGTGCCTTACACTACTCAGATTCGTACTGAGTTATTAAACCTTTATTTATCATGCAGGACTTGGAGTAGGAATCTCAAAGTAGGAAATACTGCACTGGTACAGTTCAGACCATCAGAAAGAAGCATAAAAGCATATAGAAAGGTACAATATGGTATGAGTTAAGGTAATAGCATCCAGATCTCCATTATCTAAACTGAGGACGGAACAAAAGGACAAGCTTAGACTAGAAATGGATTCCATATCACAGTATTGTGACTTAGACATAGAAATATCACCCTTTCCTTGTAGTTGCAATATTTCGTTTTAATCTGTTGTTATGAGTTGATGAAAAAATGCCAGCACTAACCAGATTTCCCAAGCTTTATTATTTTCTTTTAATTTGCTCTGTTTGTATAGACTACCTTGAATTTTTCAGCTTTCATAACAGAAAGGCATCCTTTGATATCTTACATGAGATGCTCCTTCCTGTTTGTTGGTGGACAATTTTGGAATTCCATGTGAACTAAGCCCAGCAACACAGCTGATGTAAAAGAAAAGAAAAAGTAATAAATTCAAATAAATTAACTGAACTTGAAATGAAGAACTACTGTATTACAAACCAATTACCAGAAACTTTAAGATCACTACCAGCTCACACCACTAGCCTTTCATAGGATGAGACATATTTTTACCTTTGCAAACTGACCTAAAATGCTCAAGGTTTACATATTTTAAGGATACATGTTCTACAAAACAATAAGAGCTGTCTTCTAAACTGCTGTTGTAGAGGACTTCAGCACTACTGAAAATCTTTGAAAAGAACCCATACAGGATGTGAAGAACAGCTGTAAACTGTAAGGACACTGATAAATAGTTTGCTTGTGAAAACCAAAAACTGGGAGGGAGGACAGAGGGAAGGACTGAAAGAAGGGATTTCATTTTGTATAGAAGGAGGTTTCATACACAAGGTATGAAACAGAAAAAGATGTCTGAGCTAAGAAAGAAACATCCCTACCTGCTAGACAGATATGATGATTCGACTGCAGAATGAAAGCAAAAGGAACTGAAGAGCTATGTTTTAAAAAGTTCTGGTGTTTCCAGTTGTTACTGTGGGGTTTAAGTTGGCAGTGACATATTATGTTGTCACATTGTCATTTTTACTTTAATTATGGTTAAGACTCAGCAGAGATATTATATAAATAGTGTAAGGGACTATGTTTATTAAAGGAACTTCAAGAACACACTGTAGTGCTGCTGTGTAACATCATTTATAAAAGCATTTATATCCATCAGTGTCATCTGGCTTTACCATAAAACACAAGTTCTGGGATCTGGACAGTTTGGCACTGTACAGATAAAATACACTACTCATGGTATGACAATAGTAGTTTGCTAATTAATCATGCTGAGAAAATTTTTACTAATTTAAATAGCAATTTTATCTGTTCTAGGATGTAATCACCTTTTCAGAGTACATAGATGCACATTGCATTCACAATTTTATATATAACTGAAATAAATAAAGGCTGCATTTTCAAAGCTCCCTCCTTTTATAATGAGCATGACTAAGTGGTATGGGATACACCTGTGAGTCAGCTTCGATCAGCTGCCTTGATTGAATCTCTCAGCTGACTTGGGGCTCCTCATGGCCTGCCTGCATGGCTGGCCCATGGGTCTGCCTGGGAAACCAGGGCAACTTGATAGATGAAGTTTGTGACTGATACCAGTGAATAAATGCGAATAGTGTTCAGACCCTTCAGAAATTGTTATTGACTAACCAACATGAACAAAACTTGTGGGTTAAAACATCAGCTTCTAAGAGGAATTAAAACTATGACTCCTTTGGCATGCTTTATTTACTGACACCTTCCCACGCATAGAAGTTATAGTCTGTTAAATTAGTACTGATCATTATATCTCCATTTTCATACCAACAGCTTCCTACTTTGCCTATGAACAGGTCATGTATCCACTTGCTTCCCTCTGCACAATTTGGATAAAAATTATCAGAGATTGTCCACTGGCTAACCATTGTGTGTCTTGGGACTGAGCTGTTACTCTGTGATCTCTGATGCTTACTTTATATTTCTTTGTACTGTACAAAAACTTGTCTTTCAAATCAGAGAAGAAATTATTGCAAGATTTTGTATAGGTGTAGGAGTAGTACATAGCTCAGTTTATAGCAGGGCAAAATGACCACACAAGTGTCAGAGGAGTTCATCACAAGAGTGATTTAAGTGTTACTGTAGTGAAACTGCTCTGAGAGCCCATGAGTGGTTTAGAGAGATCTAGAAGTTTAAAGAACAGAGTTCACTGTTCTGAAAAAAAAAGAAAACAAACAGTGTAGAAGCAGGTATAATTGATTTGGATGACATGATGTATGCTGCAATTTATTGCCCTGTGTTGAGGCAGAATGGCGTCAGAAGTTTCGTAATTGAAAAGCAAGTGGTGAGAAAATGAAAGTTTTCTCTAGTGCAGAAGTGGCTGCTATTGCTTTGGGAACTGACTATCCCACGCTTTTATATTTTGATGTTCCAGATTAACTGTCAGAAACAACTGGTGATATTCTTGCTATGCTGTTTACCTCAATATCTCAAATGTATCTGAACTTATAACTGATTTTCATCGACTTGAGTTTCCAAATTGTGTTAAGAACATCAATGTCTATAAGCTCACCTCCAGTCCTTGGTCTGATGGTGAAAAGCTTACCAAAAAGTAACACATACAAAAAGGTGAATGATATAAAAACTGTTTTTTTCCTACCAGTGTCTGAAATAACAAATGAAAAAAAGCGCTTTTTTTTTTTTTTTTCCATATAAGGTTGCTATGGCAATGGTGTGAATCACATGGTTGTCAATCAATGCTGATGTACATGATCATGTACATGGATGTACATAGATGTATGGTGATCAGCCAGGCGTCAATTTCATTGTGATCTTTTATACCAAACATTCAAGGATAAAATGGAGCAGCATTGCTAGATCCCATGAGTTTTGCATGAAATGTTTTGCAGGACAGTCTATAATGCTGGTCCTTTGATCATTCAGGCACAGGACTGGAATACATTTTTCCTCTTTTCTGTGAGGAGCACAACTATTTTTCCTTAGTAAGAAAAGTGGAGAGCAGGAGGTGAGTCTAAGATTTATAAGGACACCAGCCACAGAGCCAGGACTAGAATGTATGTCTGTATCCCACAGGTGAGATATAGTCATAGAAAGTTTTCATCATTTTTACAGATCAGTCTTTCTGAATATTGGTTGCTTCCTCCTTTGTTGCAGCTGCACAGACTCCAAAATCAGGTTCAGCCATCGGAGAACTTTATCAAGCTTGCAAACCTGAACCATGATTGACAAGAATGTGGTTAGACCTGCAGGCTGAAAACAATAAATAAATGAGAGGTTTTAAACAGCAGAACAATGTGCAAGCCAAACCAAGCCAAGGCTCTTCATCAGACTAAAATTAGAACATACTTTAAAAAAATTCAAACATGTAAAGGTGGAATGCAAATAGACTAGAGATAGCAACGTATGCTAATGAGGTCAATTTTCTTCTCTTTTCAATTCTATCATGCATGGTGTTACACAAATGTAATCTCGAGTGAAACACTTGGCTGACACTGACCATTCTCTAAACTTCTCACCTCTGAAAAGGCAACTGTCATTTCAGCTTTCTGATGCCTGCTTTGAAGCTCACTGCAGAGTTCAGGAGAGGCTGGAGAACCTGAGAAGTCCTGCTGCCTTACTGAAGCTACTCACTTACTAAAGGACAATTTACACATCCTGGACCTTTGCAATATTACTTCACACTGCTTACACAGGCATTATAAGTATTTTTACTCTGCCTAAGGGCACACCTCTACCTAGTCCTTTCTACAAGTGCTTGCACTTGCATTGCTGCCTGCATGAATTCGTAGTATTCTCTGATCTTGATTCTCCCAGGAACATGCTCTATGCAGTAAGAATTAAGTACAGTATATCTGGGTGCTGTAAATATTGTTTTAATGCTTTTCTACTGATTTGGGGCATATGTGGAAGGTTGAGGAGAAATTTGGTCTGTGATGGTGTACTTTGTACACTATAAAAGACTCCCCCAGTTATAATCTTTCTTCTGGTGTAAGATAGAGGTTTTGTGTCCAGTCTTTCGACTGACCCTACAACAATATGTAAGCACAGATCTGTCTATTGCACAAGTATGAAAACCCGTAAATGATGGGAAAGTGATAGAAGGTGTGACTGGAAAGCTTCTAAAGGACTGACAGATTAGTCTGTTCATAAACTGGTACTGGTCAACAGGATTTGCTTACCTCAGGAGTTTTCACAGGAATGAATACAGACAATTTAGTCTTTCAGTAACATCCCATATTAACAGATGTCAGACAGCAGAACAGCCCAAATAATTTGTCGACTAATTAATAACCTCATTTTACTGAAATGCTTTATTTACTTTTCTAATTCTCAGTGATTACATGGAGCATGAAGACGTGAAAGGAAAAAATATTTCAGTTTTGTGTAATTGAGGGAGTGGTATGATTATCTGATGCCAATCAGGATTGCAAAGACAATATTATACAACGTTTTTTAATGAACTTTTGAAATATTTTCAAAGTGACTTTCAAAAGTCACCTTTTTTAATTGGTGACCATTAGTCAAGAATGTGTCATGAGTAAGGGAGTAAAGAAGAGGATTAAGGAAGGGCTTGGTATGAGCATCTTAAGCTGAAGTAATATCAAGAGAGAAGCAAAAATCTAATATCATTCTCCATATCTGTCCCAAAGGACCAAGTCTGAGCTGCCTTCTCTTTAAGTCTTTTCGCACATAACAATCACTTTGAATGCACCCTCTCTGAACTCTGTCCTCATGTTCCTCTGCTTCTCTATATGTCAATAGTGGCAACAACACTAACCAGGAAAGCTGTTTGAATTCTCCCAGTGAAAACTCACATGCACCACGAATGTCTGTGGTAGAATCCAGCTGTGTCCCTTTTAATGCTACCTCTCTCTGTTCTTACCAGTACAATGGAAAGGTAATGGGAGAGAACTATGCACGATTTCTCCTTAATCATATCTTCCAACATAATATGTTACATTTGTTTTGAATTTTACTATTATATTACATCATTTTTTCAAGCCTTATGTTCCTCTTTTTCTTCTCTACTTCCTTTTTGTCCTTACCTACAGCACCTCAAGAATAAAATCTTCATACACACATAATTCGGAAGTGCCATCTACAAAAGGCAGTGGTTCAAGTACAGCAGAAATTTGCACATTAACTTTCTTATTTTGCTTCTAAGTGAAAAAAAAGAAATAGGAACCAATGGGAAATTCACACCAGGTTTACTTTCTCCAAAATGTCTTCCTCTGATTTAATAATCTATAGAAATAATAGTGACCCTCTAGGAAAACCCAATAGGTTTTAAAGTTTCTTTCAAATCTTCTTGCTGTAGAAAAAAACGATGAGATTACAAAGAGAAGTTCCACACAGGAGACCTTTGGTTCTGTCACTGTTCTTGTAATGCCAGAGCAGATTCATCTCAGGAATTGCTCTAATCTGTCCTTTTTGTACATATACAATATAAAAAATATGCTGATCTTTCTAAAGGATTTATTTTAATACTTTTTTCTCATTATTGTATCATCCATTCATTCACTATAGGTTGCCTTATTCATGTACTGGATTAAAGTGTGTGGTGTGATAATTCTTATATAGAAATAAAATACCAGTTTTTACTACAGTTGAGAGATTTCAGTTAGAATGAGTGCTCCACTGAATAAATGAAATAATTCAGGATTAATTCATCTTACCATAGTTTGCCCCTTTTCTTCTTTGACGACCATAAATAGATATGCCTTTGGACATAAAAAAAGAAAAATAATACAACATATAGAACAATCTATGTGCAAAACATGAAGTGGTACACATGCAGCTTTTTTTCCTTATATCTTCTGCATCATTAATGAGTGCACCAAAAAACAACTTCTCCTCTTTGTAATTAACAAGACAATGTCACTAAAAAGAAATAGGAATTTTACATGAATCACCTTACTCTTTCCTCTTTGTGTAGGAGTACTGAGAAAACAAAAGTTGTAAAACAAAGAGTCTTAGAAGATCTTTGTTAAATATAGTTTCTTTGCAATCTCCACTTTAATAGCATGGAATAAAAATGAACTAATTGCATTTGTCTATGATGAGGTTTGATTTTTCTCCAGGGTACTCATATAAAAAAAATGGGTGGCTCACATTCTTACCTGAAGTGGGATAAGTACACATTCAAAGAGTCTTAAGTAATATCAACTGAAACTGCGTTGAATCAGAATTCTGTCTTCTTGCCAATAGAAAATAAGTTTTCACATTGAAAAACTAGGGAAAAATCAATCATGAATGTTAAAATAGTTTTGTTGTACCATTTTGGGGATATGCTTGGTGCTGATGCATACAGACATGCATGCTTATGCACTCACAGGATCTTAAAATACTGCCATATGAATGAAGTATAACACCCTGTTGACTGTCTTTCCGAGCCACACTTAGATATTTGGCTCAGTTCAAAGACTGAATGCAAAGAACTTCAGTGACGGTCAGGAGATTTTTGATGAACTTGGCTTAGGGTTTTTTTTTTTCATTTTCTGAAGTTATGTTGTTTAGTGATGGTAATAACTGAAAATATTATTTAGTATGTTAAATTTCACTGTGTTCCATGTTTCAAAAATTAGAGATTTAATTACTATTATGGGAAACCTGTTACTTCTGTTGAGTATGTTGGAGGAAAAGAGTGAAAAGTTCCACAGATGAAGAATTCAAGAAAAAAAAAGCTTTATATGTGCTAAATACATCTCCATCAAACCAGGGTGACCAGAACAGTCTTCCATCTTTCTCTTGTGATTAAGGCATCAAAGCAACATGTGATAAGTTGTTAAGTACTCTTGTTATCAAAGCAAAATTTTAAGCAATATTTTTATATATTAAAATATAAAATAAACAATAATTCAGATTCCATCAATCTAGTAAAAAAAATGTCAAATTGCAATTTTTAAGAAGTATGTTGCAAAATTACAAGCTTGTCATAAACTGTGAGGACTGGTGGTATACCTCAGAAACCTACAATGAACTGAACATATGTGTTGCACTTGGTCATATTTTCATAGAATCATAGAATGTATTGGGTTGGAAGGGTCCTTCAAGGGGCATCTAGTCCAAGCCCCTTTTTGGACTGTTAAAGAATTTTTGTAGTTTGAAGACAAACACAGTGAACAGAAATTTGATGAAGACATGGAAGTGGCTGTAATATGTAAGAATGAGAACAAAGATCCCTGCAAATACCTGACGTCTATTATCTGTTTCTGCTTTACTCCACACTCTCTTTTCTTCAATTTTAGATACCTGTTTGTACATACTTGAGAGTTATCTTTAAGTAGAAACATTAAAAAAATATTTTAAGTATAAAAAAAATGACAAAATAACCTGTCTCAACCCATCAAAATATTAACACTTATCCTTACTTTGCACAGATACACTTCAGACAAATCCATGAAGCATTATATATGTTGACATTTTTCTTTGACAAACAGTTATTTCTTCACTGATGTATCAGAAACATCATCTATATTTCCTTTAGACAGGAAAGAAATAAATATTGTTTCTGCTAATGCACTATAACACCAGGACTCAACTTTTTTTGACAACTCCTCTTTTAGCAGTATTTTGCTCTCTCCCTCACTTCTTTCTTTCTCTGGCCTCCTTCAAATGCTTAGATATGAGGAGTAATGGATTTAAACTGAAATAAGGTAGATTTAGATTAGATATAAGGAAGAAATTCTTGACTGTGAGGGTGGTGAAACAGTGGCACAGGTTGTCCAGGGAAGCTGTGGCTGCCCCCTCCCTGGAAGTGTTCAAGGCCAGGTTGGATGGGGCTTAGAACAAACTGGTCTAGTGGGAGGTGTCCCTGCCCATGGCAGGGGGGCTGGAACAAGATGATCTTTGAGGTCCCTTCCAACTCAAACCATTCTATGATTCTGTAATTCTATGATCTCTACATCCTTAACTCAAAACTTTGAAAATAATAAGGCGTTGACCTCACCTTCTCCCCTCCCCATCAAAAAAAAAAGAGAGAAGGAACCCCCATACACAGATACACAGACAGAAAACTATTCAGTTAAACCCTTTCCCAGATCCTGAAGGGACCCAGCCACGCACATGCACACAAACCTCTGAACTCTGGATTTCAGCAAGGACTTCTTCACTGTTGGTGCTCATTCCTTGTCTCAGCAGGGCTGGCTCAAAGGAGCCCCCATTCCCTTAGATGCCCCCATCCACCACCTAGTCTATCCCAGCCCTGCTCATCTGCCTTGCCCTAGCCTAGACAACTGGGTACTTCACACCATCTCAAAGACACAGCTTAGAAAGCCACCCTGATGTGCCGTTCTCACACAGCCCAGCTTGCTTTGCAGGGGTAAAGGAAGGTATGAGGACATGGTAGACTTCTTCTGTGTGTGCACACAGCCCTCGTCAGCCTGTGCCTATGGTCCTCTTGCCTCCATCCGCCGCAAGCTTCAACAAAGTGTCTTCTGGATGCCTAAGAAGACAAAACTGTCAAAGACTGGAAACAGGGAAAGCAGAGAGGAAAAATGAGGGGGGAAAAACTTTGCCTGATTTTCTTTCACTCCCTTAAGATTCATTCTGAATTTCCCAGAGGGCTCAAATTTAGTCAGAAAACTGCTGTGTAACAGTATGTCTGCTGCTTTCTACAGGTCACTGACACAATACTAGCACTCAAATAAAATTTTTTTCAAACCAATAATGTTTTTCTCAAATGAATTGCAAACAGAGGTTGTAGGAAATTAATGAGAGCTGGTAGATTTCTTATTTTTAAACAAAAGGAATTTAATTGAAACAGGAAATATTCCAAACCTCCTTGTGTCATAATGTTACTATCAACATATCATAACAGCAAAGTGACATCTGTTTTGTCAGCCTTCATACCTTTTTGATGTTTATGTTAAAAGAGAGCTGTTTTAACAAAACTGCCACAGAATGATCATATGGCACCATTCTGTATTCTGGCCAAAATTGCTAGCCGAAGTTTGGGACCTTGTAGATGAAAACATTACCAAAAATAGCAGCTTCCTCAAAGGAGGAATCTAAAAGCAAAAAAATATTTTCTTCTGCTCACAGCTCCATTTCCTATTAGGAAAAAGCTCAACCTCCATAAGGCTTAAATCTCTTATTTACTTTTTTTTGCTAGTATGTGATTGCTCATGTTATACCTGGTGCCGTCTCTTCAGTTTTGATTTACTGTACAGCTAGCAGTTCCAGAGGATTTCCCCAAAAGAACTGGTGAAATAGTTTTACCTACATTTGCCTTGCCTGTACTTCAGGTCTGCTTTTCTTCAAATCAGAGCCTTCAGTGGTTTCAGCTACTTGATACCTGAAGAAAGTTAATAAAAGTTTATTAGGTTTAAACAGAGCTTAGGCACTGTAGGCAAGGTTTCACTGAAAAACAACACTTCATTGAACTCCAGATTTCTCGTTTTTGACAGCCTTTTCATGAGCTGGCCAGAAAGTTAATGTAGCAACCAAGCTTCTCCTTCATAGCTCAGGGATAGGCTTCCAAGATGTCACAGCTACAACACAAACACCGTAGCCCACCAGAGATTTCTCTGTTTCCAGAACCTCAATATAATTAATGGCTCATCTGATTCAGACCCCTGATACTGCACACCTAGCAAATCTTCTCAAGAACTGCAAGCCCCAGGAATACCATGATTATTTCATACAACTATCTTACAGAATTTTGTCAGTGGCTCCCCTCCCTACTTCCCTATTCACTTATCTGTGAGTATCAGAAAGGTTTTGTCCAGTCTCAGAAAGCTTTTACCCAGTCTAATAACATATCATTCAAATAAAAGCAGGTTGGCCCAAATGTTACCAATGCAGAATCCAAATTTTATTGTGTCAGTAGATACCTTTTATGTACACTCCTGTGATAGTGAAGATTAGGTTTGAACTCTCTCTAGCAAAGACAATTCATTTGTGCCTTTGAATGTTTTCATTTCTAAATCCTTGCCATATTGCCTAATTCTAATTCTTCTGTGGACATACATGTTGCACTTGCGCCACTGAGCTTTGATTGTAATTTTTCTTACCATTTGCCAAGTACAGCTCTGATTTTCACATACAACATTGCTTGGTCGGAACATTCAGGCCTGTTATTATTTCCATTTCAAAGCACCTTCAGCAAAGTAGCAGCAGCAACAGCAATTCATCTCCTCACAGGATGCCATCTCTGTCTGTAATGACTGTTTTATCAATATCCAGGACAGAACATCTATAATCCTGATCAGTGTTTTTCTTCCCTTTTTCCTTCACTTTCTCCTGATCTTGAATTTTTACTTTCCATCTGAACTCATATTAAAGATATGGTTTTATTCTAAATGTCTTTGGTAAGATGCAGAAACTTGCTTGTTTTAATTTGGCTTTCAGTCATGTAAGGATGTTACGGATTATGTTTGGTATCAGTATGACTCTTTTTATCTGCTAAATGACCAAACACATGTTACTAATTTTAGAATTTTTTTCCTCTACAAAAGTTATGAACACTGACACCTCAATCTAATTATACCACTAACCAGGTAGAAGCAAAAATTTCAAGTTCACTAAATGTATAATTCTTATTTTTAGTCTTAGTAGCTTGATCACTTTCCTTAAAATACAATTTATTAAAATATTATCATATTGTGTGGATGTTGTGATGCTGTGTTGATATTATGTTGTGATTGCACATGATCATTATGTTTTTTATTTATATATACATTTACACATGACATTGCTAATTTAATGAATAGAGGTTTTGCATAATATACACATACTCTAGAATATGATTTTAAATTCTACCATCAGAATTAATTTGTATTTATTGGGAGGGGGGGAAGGGCATTCACTGGTTCTGTATTTGCAAAATGATATAACAGTTGAGATTTTTTTTAAAGGTTGTCCATTGAATATTAATATCTAAAAGTGAAAGTACAATGACTATGAACATTTCCTATGATATAGTGAACACAGTAGTAAGGACTAGATCAACAAACTCTCTTTTATATTCTAAATCACTAGTATATGAAAATCCTTTATCAGGTTCTTCAGTTTAATGATGTAAACACATCAATGACAATATCATAACAGTATCCAGGGATAAATTTATTCTTATTCTCTTTCCTGAAACAGAAATGTTTGCTAGTTCATTGTTTGTTGTGGAATGGGGTCTTTGTGGAGGCTAGGTGGGATAGATACTGCATTTTCTAAGTTTGTAAGGATTTACAAGGTGCTCCACTTAAAAGAAAGAGAAACAAAGTTTAAGGACACAAAACGGAAGGGTCTCAGTCTCGTGAGGATACAGAAAACTCAAAACACATTCACACACATTTGTTTAGGGCTGCTATTTGATGCTAAAGGTCCTACTCACAAGCCACTTTCCTCATCAAATTGTCAGGCCTGCATTTGCAGATGTCACCTTGTGAGAATACCACAGTGTAGAATTCTTATGGGACAATTAATCAACACATTTCAATGTAATTAGTCATTGCAATATGACATATTAATGTATATTTATAATTGAAGTACTTGAACTACTGTCAGGTCAATGCATGTCGTCTACTATTTTTCAAACCATTCATGAGTTTCAAAAATGACTGTAGAAAAATGTTATTGCACAGCAGAAAAATTGTGATAATCAAGAAAAACTTTGGCAAGATCAGAAATGAAAAGTATAATATAATGCAATTTTTCTGACTTTAAAACTATTCAGCATCAGTTATAAGTATTAATTGTCACTAATTTAATTGAAGTTCAAAAGGAAAACATAACCAGAATCTTCTTCCAGTCATTTCTGAGAAGGACAGTTAAGAATCAATGTGTGTAGTTTTTTAACATGATCAATGTAGCAGTCACTAATAAAATGTCAGTAGTTGCCAACGATTTTCACAGTTACCAGAGATGCTTCAGTTATTTGTCATTCTAAATAAAACAAAATTTAAAAAAAAAGAAAGAGAGATGTCTTATAACTGTTAGTAAATATTGACATCTTTATTGATGACTATGGACAAAATCTTGCCCCTCTGAAGGTCAGTAGAAATTAATTCTGTTAAGTTCACTCCACATATGTGACATTTCACATAACAGACAGAATAAATCACTTCACACTATAAAGTCCAAAACCTGAATGATATTTTTGTGTGTGTGTGATAAATGCAACATATAACAGATGAAATAGAAAATGTTGACTAAAAAAATTACCAGTTTTCATGTAGTACAACTATAAGGGAAGATTAGTAAGTTGTGGGTAGGGAGAATTCACCATTAAACAACCTCCTGGCAAATAAGAACCCAGAAACTCATTTGATGATTCTGTAAACATAAGAAATCTTACTAGAATGACATGACTGGCAATCTTTAAAGGAAAGGTACAGGTGTAACTTTTTTGGATGGCATCTCTTGATCAAAATGCTATCTCTATTTATGTTCTTGTCTGTAGAGAAAATAATATTTCACTTTATTTTTTAACAGTATTAGCATAAATGATACTTTCTGAATGAAGCCAAATCATGTAACTGGTCATAAAACTCCCTTTGATCAGGATAATTGTTTTTTCTTGTACTATTTTTTATTTTTCTCTCTTGATTCTTTCCTTCTGTTTGGAATTGTGCTGCTGGGACATATTTTCACTCAATTTTTATGAAAAGAAATATTGCTACTGTAATCTGTCCCTCAGAAAGAAAAAAAAAAAAATCAACTTTATTTCCTTACAACTCTCACTTGAACTTGGGGTCTTGTATTGCACATTTTGCAGCAGAGCTGTAACAGATGCCATCTGTAAGGTCTTGAACCTTGACTTTTGGAACTTATGCCTTTCCAAAACAATAAAATGTTTGGTTTGTCACTAAAGTTTCATGCAGAGACTTTTATTTTTAGCCATTTTTTCAAGCAATAAACTAGATATTATTTTTTATTCAGATATCCATCATGTTCCTGTAAATCCTCTGCAATATGTTCTTAAGTAGTTCTGTGCTGTAAATTTGAATCCACTTCAAGTTTGTATTGATTTTTTCATACATTTATTCCTAGGAACAATACTGAAACTCATTGTGGAACTTTATGTTAGAGCACACAATAAAGCTTTGAAAAGCCTCAGATCTTCTGTCAGTCCTTTGGTTTGAAGAGCGTATTTTACTAACCTGCATTCTAGTGTGTGTCCTAATTTATGTGAACTTTGGAGATAAGGCACAGCACTATTTGAAATGGTAGTTTTACCACCTGAACCTGATTTGTTCACAATTATAGACAAAATTACACTGTTAAGAATATGAGAGACAAGCTCAAAGGTTAATCTGTGCCAATCAGTAGAGGTTGGTCAAAGAGCTCACCAGCTGGATCTGCCACTTCCCTACCTTTTTCGTCCCTCTGTACCTTCAAGATCTAGTCTCAAATTCATTTAGAGAGGTAGGAATTTGCACAAGGCTAAAATGCTCCTTTCATGACTCCTTCCCCTCATCTCCAGTTAGTTGTATTCATAAGAGGCATCAAGTGTGTGGTCCGCTCTTATTCTGAAGTTCTCTACTCTTACCAAATTATTTCTTTTGAAGCCCAAGCTGCTTACTAAACTACTCTTAACATATACATCTCAGGTTGTGGTTGCATAACGCAGAAACTCCATTAAAAATTTGTAAATCTGTCATTCAGTTTTTATCCTTGTAAAGGTTGTACTTCAGGGCATAAGGTAATCTGTCATGAATCCCAAGTAATGGTAAGATTTCTCTAATTATATTTCACAGGAACAGCTCAGCAAACAGATGGTGGATCCTTACCTAGTCAGTAATGCAACATTCATTGACTTCAGTAGTGAAAATAATGCACTAAATTAACTTTTTAAATTTATACATCCCTTGTAAGATTCTGCATCTTATGCAAAATATGCTTTCAGTTTTGTAACATATTTCAGGACACACAGGTGTTCAGTACTGACTGTAAAACTGAAGTATGTTCTGATAACCAAGAGGCTTTCATGCAATGCATTTAGAAGTATTACACAGCTCAAAGAAATTGTCTGTAATTTTCAGAATAGGTGATGAATGTTCTCTATGCTGGCGAGGTTGCAGCTCGAATACTGTGTCCAGTTTTGGGCCCCTCACTACAAAAAAGAATTTGAGGTGCTGGAGTCTGTCCAAAGAAGGGCAACAAAACTGGTGAAGGGCCTAGAGAAAGTTTTACAAAGAGCAGCTGAGGGAACTGGAGTGGTTTAGCCCAGAGGAAAACAAGCTGAGGGGAGAGACCTTATTGCTCTCTACAACTACCTGGAAGGAGGTTGCAGCGAGATGGGTGTTAGTCTCTTCTCCCAGGTAACTAGTGATAGGATGAGAGGAAATGGCCTCCACTTGTGCCAGGGGAGATTTAGATTGGATATCAGGAAAAATCTATTCACTGAAAAGATTGTCAAGCACTGGAAGAGGTTGCCCAGGGAAGTGGCTGAGTCCCCATCCTGGAAGATATTTAAAAGACACATAGATGTGGGACATGGTTTAGTGGTAGACTTGGCAGTGCCAAGTTAACAGTTGGACTTGATGCTCTTAAAGGTCTTTTCCAACCTAAATGATTCTATGATTCTAAGCAGAAGAATACTTACGTAATGTTTTCCCCTTCATTCTACTAGGTCATTCTTATATTCTCCTAAGTCTGCATCTAAGCGAAGAACGGGTACATTCCTCTAAACAGACAAATGGCATGTTTTCCTTCATGTTTTCTGTAGCTATTTTGTTAGCATAGTACTTTTATTTTCACCTTTTAAAAATGTATTTAAATGAAAATATGTACCTCTTATCTGACAAGACAGGTTTAATATCAGAATTCACCCTCCAGGGAATAGCTCCAATAGAGATATCATAGTAGCCAAAGTCTTCGCAGAAAGTGTAGCTTCTTGAGCAATATTAAGAAGACCACTGCTACTCATAGTTTATTGGATTTTGGCCTATTATTCATCATGTGTTTCTGCTGTTTCAGTGTCTAGTCTCAAACATATTGTAAGCAGAGTTGAATGAATTGGATATATTTGCTTGAAGAGAAGTTTTGCCAGCTCATTTTCATACTGCAGCTGGGTCAAAATGTTTTGGCTTTCAAATAAGGGTTGAAGCATCCACAGATTCTCCAAACCACATCCAACACAATGCAACAGCTGCTGAGCTTATCTACTAAACCATGGAGCAAGTGACAATTAAACCACTAAATTCCAGCCATTCAGCTGGAAAGTTAATGCACCAAAACTATGTTAGTATCCAAGCAAAAGAGAATTATACTGGAAAGGACATTGATAACTTTGGCATGTTGAGTTTATATGAAAGTAAGAACAATCACAAGTGGCTTCACATTTCATCAATGGTGGTTTTACAAGTAGGAATCACAGAATCACAGAATGTTAGGGATTGGAAGGGACCTCAAAAGATCATCTAGTCCAATCCCCCTGCCAGAGCAGCAATACCTAGATCAGGTCACTCAGGAACATGTCCAGGCAGGTTTTGAATGTCTCCAGTGAAGGAGGTTCCACGACCTCTCTGGGCAGCCTGTGCCAGTGCTCTGTTACCCTCACTGTGAAACACTGGTTATTCATGGCTTTGCATATTTTCAGCTACATTATCCTTTTTATTATTCTCAATCTCTAGTATTTTAAAAAGAACTCAGCATTAATCTTCTCAGCCAGAATTTCCCTGGAATTTATCTCCCATTTGTAGCATCAGAGTAAGTGGTCTGTTTTCAGAAGACTTCAGCAGATTGGATATCTAGCAATATCGAAAAATCAGACCATAAAAATCTAGCCTATAATAACATTGAATTATTTCAAAGTATTTTCCCAGAGGATGACTCCAAGCAATTGGAAATCTATCCCAACCATTTCAGAAGCCACTTATAAATACCTGGTGTTGAGTTCTGGCATTACATTTCTAGGGTAACAGTACAGTACAGGCTGGCGGTGAAAAGCCTAGGAAAGCAACATGTTTAGCTAACTAGTTTTTTGAGAAGTTGAGAAAAAAAAATAATTAAAAAGTGGAAATAAAATCCTTATAAGTTTGCCATGTAGGTACTGAAGATGAGATTCATGTTACTTCATTTTGTGGACCTTAAAGATACCTATCTAACTCCAGCTATAAGTGGTGAAGGAAGACCCACCACATAAGTGCCTAACATAGATGGTATAACCCATTCCTGAACATATTTCTTTCTTTGTCTTGATTATAGAAGGACCCTAGGCTCTGAGCTTATATTAGACATTTAATTTTTGGATGGATGATGTCAGAGAAAATAAAGTGTATATGCTGGTGGGCAGGTTGCCCCTTTATGTGCTTTGTCCATTGAATTAATGTTTTAAAATGACCTAAGATTCTTACATGAAAGTTGTTAATTAAATACAAATTATTATTATTATAATTACACAACTATTTCACAGCATTAGTATTTTTACACTAAATTTACACTAGTTTAATGTTTTGTACCCCACTTTACACAAACAGGTCTGAGTTGCCTAGAGAGAATCCCTGGACTGGGATTCTGTAATGTGTGATAATGGACAGAGCTAAAAGACAAACACCTGACAGCATTCTGCAGACACATTTGTCCTCTGCAAAATGAGGTTGCTACTGACCTTTCTGTATCACTGTTTTTTACCTACCATGCTCTTTTGTAGGAACTAGTTGCATACATATGAACACTAATGGCAAATGGTGCCTTTTCTGCTATTCTCTTTCCCTAATCCTCATTTGACAAATTCAGAGCCCTCCCATTAACATTTTCCCAAAGCTCAGACACAATAAGAAAATTATGGAGATGGCGTATTTGAGTGAAATAGGTTCTAGTGGTGGTTAACACGCAGAACACTGTGAAAATATAAGAGTAACTCTCTACTTTTACATTCAATTTCTGAATTTCTCTACTGACCTAAAATATCCTTTTTTATTTGTATCTGCTTCTCCTTAAGATTCACTGTGCTTTGAAAACGGCATTACTCTCACATCACTCCAACACCTCCACATTCATGACTTTAAACATTAAAAATTAAATGGAAGAGGGAAACTGGAAGAAAATGAGAGGAATGTGCTGTACACATACCCATTTCTTAGTGAAAAACTTAGCTAAGTCTTTTTTAAAAAATCACATCCTTTTCTTAAAATGGAGAACTTCTCTATGCAAAGGAGTCATTCTGCCAGAGGGAGATGTGCAATATTATACAACCTTTAGCTTCACTTGCTAGGGTCAGCTGAAACTAAAAATTGCAAAAAGATAAAGTGCTCCATTAAATCCCTGTTTTATTGTGTAAGTGCCCTTATGAAATTGTATGACTATACAATAGCATTACATCAGGCTAAAATTAAGGCTTACAACAGACGTTAAACCACAGCATTACAGTGACCAGATGTAAGGCTTATTTAAACCGGATTTGAGAGTGAAACATTTATGAACTGATTTAAATACTAATGAACAGGCACTCCTACAGCTGTCACAGTAGCAGAATGATAAATGTGTTACATAGAAATCTCTATGTCTTATAGCAGGCCATTTTTCAATAGTCATGGAGACATGTTCCTTAATAATACAGGCAGAAGATGGGCAATGAACTAGGTTAGCTGAAACACAGTGAAACAATCGGAAAAGTTTCCTTCCCTTTTCCTTAGTGATCTTATTGGCTCCTGGAGTATTTTTCCACTGCTTCCTGATTTCTCCTTTTTTTTTGCCTCTTTCAGAAATTCACGGTTCCATCTGTGGATGTGTCAATACTGTCAATAGGACTCATTCCTAGTTTTAGTCAAGGCTACAATTTCCTTATCCACACCTCATGAATGTCAGTTCACTCACTACCTCCACTGGGAATTTTTCCCTCCAAGAGGAAACAGTGGCACAGTGGACAGGAGAGCCGTCTACTAATTGCTAATGTCAATTTTTACTACTTCCTAGAGGGACAGTTCTCCAAAATCCGATAAAGTCTTGCATCTCTCCAGCACCCTCATGAATAACCCTTCATAGTGTGCCCCACACTTCTCTATGCATATCTGGGATGTCACCCTAAAAGCATTTATCTGGCACACCTCAACACTGCCTTACACTTGTTGCTGGCACTTGTTCTAAGAAGCTTCAAGGCATAGTAATTACGCCTCAGGTTCGAAAGCATGTCACCTGGGACACAGAGTAGTCTCAAGTCTACTTTTTATGAAGTTTTCAGGCAGCCAGTTTACACCAGAGAGTGTTAGGAAATGAGAGAGCTTGCCCCAGTTTTGTATCAGATGCAGTGTACAAAGATATTATTGACATAGCAGTAGACCAGCAAGAACACCAGAAAGTCTAATCCAACTGATCCAGATGCTCTGCTATAAATCTCATCTTTGATCATGTTCTGCTGTGGTAGTAGCAGGTAAAGAAGGCCAAGTCTCCTCTTTGTCCATTACTGGTTTTGCTCCTGATGTTACTACTCTAAGAAAACACAAAAGTGATTTTTTTCGCTTGCAAAAGTAAGTAGATCCATAAGAGGTAACATAAAGGATAATCTATATTTGTAAAATGATTTAGGGAAAAAAAATCAATTAAACTTAAGGGTTTTTTTCTGTTGTTACTTTTTGAACAGGTCCTAGCTTCTATCTTCAGATCATAATTCTTGGATTGTAAAATTAATGTTTTTTCTTTCAAAATAATTGAATGTGATTAAGGAATCAGCTAAATATTATAGCTGCTGTTAAATGCTTCTTCAATTCTGTGATGCATCTCGGTGACAGAAAGTAATGAACTGGTAAAAGTAGCAAAGTAAGCAAAAAGTTTACAAAACATATGCATGATCTGTCAAAAGTGCTAGCAGACTAATTTAAAATTTTTAACTCACACCTAGTGTCAGTGACAATATACTTACTATTTTGAATAATTTATTTGTCATGTCCAGATCATTTCCATCATAAAAATAGCTACTTTATTAAATAATGAATATATGTAGTTAAGAACATCATCATGAGGATAATTCTCAGTGATAGATATACTGGATAAAGACTGTTAAGGAACCCAAGTGCCTTCCTAAGAGGAAGGTAATATCCTTGCTTAAAGAAGAGTATAAAAGTGTTTTAATTACTGGATTTGAAATATTGATCAAGGTATTTTTATACTGATCATCACAGAGATTTTGAAGTAGGTTTTCATAGTGCACAGCACAGCCTGTGTGCAGGTTGAGAGCAGTGTGACCTTTGAGAAGATGTGGTACTAAAGTCAAAATCTCCAACAGGATGGTTTGTCTTCAGCCCTCTCTCACTTACTAAACTTATGAAATTAATTAGCTTTATTGTTTAAGAGAAGAGACTGGCCTATGAACAATAAACTACTAGTTTCATTTAATTATTGATCCTTACTCATTATAGTTTTCCAGGTTCCTATTAACTCTGTTAACCATCTCGGAATAAGTTTGACATGCCTTAAAACTCTGCTAATCTCATAGGTTACATCAGTATCCTGGGAGCATACTTTGTTTAGACATTTTGGAAATGCTGTATTTTGTTGTCTCTCCAGTATATGGTATGAAAAATGTCCATATGCAAACATTTTAATGCCTCTGTGTAACCTTTTGCATGGTTATAAAATGGATAAGGAATAATGTTGTTTAATATAATTTTGGCTAGTCCATTTACAGGTGTGAATGAGTGTGCAAGGGGCTGATCAGTGGAAATATAACATCTGGTTTAGAAACTCACAGACATAGAAACAGCTACTTTTATAAATCTTGATTTTACAAACCAGGTTTATTCAGTCTTTCTGATACCTGCATATTTAGTGAGTTCTTATTAATTTCAGGTTAACTTCTTCGAAAAAATTGTTCTTGTAACCCATGTAAAATCAAAACTGCATGCAGACTTTGAGCAAGTTGGTCACCATCTCCTCTGCAAACTGTTGGAGTAAAAATAAAGGTAGTGCTGGGAAAGACACTTCTGAGTTCCTGTTGTTTTCAGGAAGAATGGTGATGATTCCTTAATCACTGTTGGAGAGAAAGGAGAATAGGGTGCAGTGTACCTGTGTGAAATAGGTCTAACTGAACAACAAAGCTGAAAGGATACATCAGGAAGATGAATGCCTCAGCTAAAGGAACATGGGAAGAAGGAACCAGACAGTAGAAATGGAAGAATTTGAAGGATGTAAGAGAAGAAGTGAAGGTAGGGAAATATGAGGAAAAATACAGGTAATTGCTGAAGAACTATTTAACAGGACACTGAAGAAGTATGGAAAAAGGAAATGAGACATCCAGCTCCTGAAAGATCAAGGGATGCTTCAGTGGAAGCCACTTAAGCTGAAGTGCTCCATTGTATTTATACTGCTTTATGTGCAAAGTATCCCAAAGCTATCCCATCACCCACTTTGTCCCGAAATGGGTATCAAGCTTATGTATGTGGTTGTAGTACAGCAATAGACACTTCAAGAAGCTTTCAACTCATCACCACTGAAGCAGGGTCTTAAAGTTTATGGCAGAATTAGCAGGTTGTCTTTCAGTTTTTGCTGTACTTAGCCTCATGGCAGTCAGTCAAGAGCACACTGAGAATAAAGCTAAATTGCAGGTACAATCCTTTCTAAAATCAGGCACACCCTGTCACAGTGGATTCATATCACCATCCAGTGGTGAAATTGCATTGTCATTACACATAGGGTGGCCAGCAGTTGGCCTGTTCATTTCATGGCAGAAATGGCTATTTTTAGTTATGTGAGACTTATGTGGGTGTTGGACATTTCAGTCAACCAGAGAAATGTGGCAAGTTTTCCATTAGCAAATCTGTGTTACCCACTGCCTTTGAGAAGACATGAAGGGCAACACATTAGTTGGCTCACTTCTCTATAGATGTCACTTAATACGTCAAACAACTTTCATTCAGAAATATTGCAGCAAATTGTGCTGAAATCAAAGTACACATGCAGTGCCCACTAGAGTGGTCCATAATTGTTACAGGTTTAAGGGGCATGCAAGTTATCAGCAGTTATGAATGGACAATTTATATAGAGCAGCATCAACCCTGTGGGCTTTTGAAAGAATGAGATATGTTCTGAAAATGTATTCAATTCCTTGTGAGTCATACTGTCACCTAATTCTGATTCAGTGATAGATGGCTGTCAAGGCAATTCAGTGAAAATGGATCTTGTAAAGGAACTGTCATATGTAAGGCCATCTGCAGCTACAGAGTTAGTATCACCTCCCCTTCCAGATCCAAAACTATTTTCACCTATTCACGCTTATAAATGTGAATCTCAAATCCTATTTACCCCATTTTTAACATCTCGTTTCAAATATATTTCTCTGGTGTTCTATCTTCCTTTTTTTTTTCCCCCTAAATTTATTCTGCTTCTATAGCTATATGCCACAGTTTGGCCATCACAACTCGTTTTGCCTGTCTTAACGGCCTAACATATACTCCACCTCTTGAGTGTCTGCATGCCTTATAATCAAGTCTTATTGTGTCATTTCACTTCAACACACACGCACTCTCCCAGATTTTTGAGATATGCTTAATTGTTATTTTCTTTTCTGTAGGGTCTGTGGGCAAATTTCAGATTTAGCAGATGCTCCTTATCCAGGGGAAAAGACCCAGACAGATGAAAACTCACATTCCAAAATAAAACATACTGCACTGCAGCAAGAAGCTCCGTTGGTCAAGTGCTTCATATGTGGCCATTTTAGCTATTAACTATTTATATGCTAAAGATATAAAACTGTCATAAACACGTACAGGATTGTCTCCATGTCACTGGGGGATAAATCTTTACCTTTCACCAATTTACTAGAACTGGTTTAGGATCAAATCAATTAGGGAAAGCATGTGGTAAAGTAATGGAAACAAGGAAGAAGTCAAAATGTGCTGCCATCGTATCCTTTGCTGTAGCTCAAACTATTTCAACTTAATATAATTAAAATAAGTCTTTTCCCATAAGCAGCTAAACATTTATTAATGTCTACATTTAGTCTGTACCCAGGACTAAACTGTAACAGTTGCTCTACCACCCAATGACTTCTACCCAGCTAAGAGGAATCTGGGGAAAAAAGAGAGAAGCCCTGTGGGTTGAAGTAGAAATAAAAAAACTAATACAATCACCAACATAAAGTATACAAGCTTATACTCAGCCTGGTCCACAGGAGCAGAAGACCAAGAAGGAAGAACACCAGGAAAACAAATGCCACCCTCCGTAAGCTCCCTCCTTTTATAATGAGCATGATTAAGTGGTATGGGACACACTTGTGAGTCAGCCTGGGACAGCTGCTCTGACTGAAACTCCCAGCTGACTCAGGGCTACTCATGGCATGCCTGCTATGGCTAGCCCATGATTCTGCTCCAGGGAAACCAGGACAAATTCTATGAGTATTAGATTCTTGTTTTATTTGTGAATATTTTCAGATTTGAATTCATTGAGTAATTATCTTTGCTTTGCTTCGATTCTCAACTTCTTTCTGTAAGTATACCTAGAGCTTAGAAAAGTAATAGCATAACTACTGTGCTATTATAGAATAGAAACATAGAAATTTCCTCAAAAATCTTCTGTTATAATTCAAATTAAATATTTCACCTATTTTTTATATCAGTGCCACACTATTTTTCTCACCTTTTAACTGTGGTTATTTTTGAATGATGAATACACTAAAGCAAATCTGTGTTGGATATAAATGAAATAGCCTTCATAATTTTGCATGTCAATAGGCTTAAGGGCAAATGTCTTTTCTCATCTTTTTCAATTCCTAAATGCTAGTTCTTGAATACTATTATCAAACTCCTCTGATTATTTTGTTATTCCACTATTAGCTAACTCCTTGAATTTAACATGAATTTATCCCAGTGCACAAGAAGATCTAATCTCATCCCAGATGAATTCAGTTCCACTTTTCTTCTGTACTTAGAAGCAGCAGAATAACAGCTACTGCAGCTTCTTTAGCATCTAAGATTTGTGTGAGTTATCATAACCCTGATTGAAGAATCAGCTCCATGAAAGAAAAATATAGTAAGTACTTCACTGTTTACCAGATGCTTGGTGAGGTACCTCACCCATGAGTGCAAAAGACAGTCTGTGAGACAGAAGATGTATACTTTATGAATCAGACATTATTAATAATATCTAGTGAAAGGGATCAATATGTGACTGGTCTAGTTTTCCAGATTAAGATTTCAAAGATTATTACAATGCTGAGATGTATATTGATCACATGGGGGTTTGGTTTTTTTTCCATTTAAAATACATTCCTTGACATCTTGAAATCATTTGTTCACTGAATGAATATACCTCAAATATTCATGAATATATATGGCCTTCGGAAATATGTCATAAATTATTTATTTTTTTTCCCCACTTTATTCATTCACTACAAACTACTCTGCAATGCCATTGGAAACCTCATGAACTTCAAAAATGACAGGTCATAACCCTTGAATCTGGTTGAATTGTATTCTGCAAAGGACTAGAAGCTTCAAAGAGGCAAAGACAGTTCAGCACAAATGGCAGATGGTCCTTTCTAGATCCCCCAAGGTACCAAGGAGTCTGCCACTCCTGCACAAAGCAGGAGAACCTCTGACGCCGCTCTGGTTTTAGAAAACTGTAGTCATTGGTTCTTGAGAATCCACTGAGAAAGTGGTGCTTCAGACACAGCCCTTTACAGATGTGCCTTCTTTACTAGGGAACTGTAAGGCATGGGTAGTGTGCAGTGCATTGAAGATGCCAGCAGAGACTCTGTCCCAGCAGAGTTTCCTTTTCTGGTCCTTCGGTGTTGGATTTTGGTCCTTTTACAACAGTGTGAAAGAATCATATCAGGATTAAAGACCTGCCTCATTCACTTTAGTGTGTCTTTATAGTTTACCACATTTCATCCGTCCCAAGCTAGTTCAGGTGCCTAGGGCAGAAACTACATCCTTCTGCTTCATTATGTCATTTTCCTGTGCTTTCAGCTGTTCTGTGGTGTTGATACTGATTGCTCCTGCCTGCTAAAACTCTTCTAGTTCTCTTAAATGGCTTTTTCTGTATACTAGCTGGTTTCCATTGACAGCTTCATTGAGAGCAGTTATCCTGTTTCTGAAGTGCCCATCCCAAATGCTTCCTTTCTGTTGTAGACATGGTGATGATTTTTTAAAACTCTTCATTAGTGACTGATATTTTCTATAAGTTGCTCAAAAAACTTCATGCTCCTATCTGCAATTGCCTGCTTTTCTCCTGAAAAAGAAAACTTTCAAGCACTGCACATCTCACGCATTAGCACTGAGATAATATTTAAGGCATGTAAATCATTTTTTTCATGTTACTGCTAGCTATCTTTTATTCCTACGTATCGCTTTCCTAATACTAACGTCACTTCATTCTAAACAACTCCATTGGCTAGCACACTGCAGAAGGGGTAGGTGAACTGTTCTGTTTTCTCTATATTTTTTCCTCCCAGTGGGGTATTGGTGGTTAATCTGCGAGTTGCAAGATTTGTCTCAACTTAACTGCTTTAGAGCTTGCTTGGTCTGTTAATCTTGTCAGATTGCCTTTGCTTAAAAGTTTTCAGGGCTGTCACTTTGTGTCTTCTAGGCACTTTCCTCTGGCTCTGCCTTTCCTTCTTTTCTTCTTCTTTAAAAAAAAAAAAAGCCTATACAAATCTTCGTTAGTCACTCTGACGTTTAAGTGTGATTTAGTCCTATAGAAACTTTCTTTGAAACAATCTAACAATCTTACAAATTTTTTATTGCTTTTATTATGTCTCCCTCAATTCTAAGCATTTGTCCTCAGTTTTACAGTTATAGTCATCCGCTCCATGGTTTCCAGTACTGAAAAAAAGTTTTAATTGCTAAGGCCAACATTTTTTTTTTTCTCATTACAGTTTTATTTTCTTAATCCCCATATGTTTTTTTTTCCCAGTATTCATTTATTGTTTTTATTATTTGAAAGTCTTCCTTTTACAGGAGAAACTACTTCTCATATTTTGCATTTTTACAGCTTAGCCTGTTCTGCGTTCTGTGTTCCTGCAGCCTGGCTCACATTGGGAAATGCATTTAAAGTTGCGTGCGTAATTAAAAGATAATTGTTGGGCTTTCCTTAGTACCTTCTCCACTCCAGAAAACACTTGGCTGTCTAATTAGCAAATTAACTACAGCACAAGCACAAAACAGGGTCTCTAAATAGCTTTATGACCAAAGGTGGTGTATGTAGCTTTAGGATGGAGTTAGGTGCCACCCTGCACAAGGTGTCATGGGTTGTATCTCTAAGGAGCATTCTGGCTTGGGGTATTTTTTCTAGTTTCAAACCAAGTCTCATGTTCCTTGCTACACAAAACCAGAAAAAAAAATGTGAATGCTTACCATATCTATTTCAAGAAATACAGTGCAGTAAGTTGCTTAAAAGATTATGAAAGCATAATAATATCACTGTGACTGCAGAATTTTACATGAGGGGCAGTAGAGAATGTAAAAATTTCATTTACAGTAAGCTTTGGATCTTCTCATCTTCAAATGGACTGAGTAAAATTATACTGAATTATAAAGAAGCTAAGGAACATGGTAATAAAAATTTGTATAATTCCTAGTTAATAATGAATTAAGTACAACTTTGTGCTCTTCTAAATTAAATTCTGTCATTTCTTTGTGTAAGACCTGGGGATGCCGTAAATTGTATTCTGTTACTGCTATAAACATAATGGTGAAATTAGAACTATCAGTTGTCAAAGGAAAGTAAAAAAACCTGAAAACCAAAACCAAACATCATTCAAAACAAAATATAAAACTTTAATTAAAATACTCAGCAGGTTATTCTTCTTTCATGTACAAGAAATAACATTAAAGAACTTTGAACCCTTCTTCTTATTTAACCTCACGAAAATGCCTCAAATATTAAAAATTAGTTTTGCTAAAAAAAATTAGGTGCGTGCTTGTCCCTAAGGGATAAATCTTGTTAGGGACTGGTTAATTTATTTTTTTTTTATTAAAGAACTTGTGACAGATTGCTTTTATCTTTCTTACTGCTTTGCAAAATTAAACTGATTGATTTGAATTTTACAGGCAGTTAAAAATAAGAAACGAGGTAAAATTTGTATAAAGCATTAATCTATTAACATTATAAAATTGCATTTAAAGAGCTTACAATGAGAATATATTGAATTATTCATTGAAAACAATGTATCCTTTGAATCTGGCTTCTGAGTGTACTTGCAAATTGTCAATGAGCACTCGAATTTTACTAATGCACTTTGTTATTTAAAATTCTTTGATGGATTCTGTATATATTTATGCATATAGATTATGTGTGAACTCTGCTGCATTAATTTATTCAAATGTTCACATTGCAGAATTTTTTTTTTTTTTTATTTGGTCATTTGTAAACACCATTTGTTGTTATCTTTTATTATTGTTGAACAACACTGTAATTCAATCTACATTTTGGAACATTCAGAATCAAACTGAATCAATCCATAAACTTTCTGTCTTAACTTCAAGGAAATTACTTACCTTCTCTGGTTTGTTTACATGTTTGTTTTAAAAATAAAGATATTAGAACTTCTTTACTACACAAGGCTTACTTATGACAGTGACAGAATACTAGTATATATACTGCAGTCTCTTTCATAAGAAGATGGGAAGTCATATAAAGAGATAGCTCTAATATGGAAAAAAATATACACATAAACATAAAAAAAAAATAAATCCCCCGAAGTGATGGGATTTCCTGGTATGTTTGCCGTTAACATTTAGCTGCTGCTTGGAAACTGAAAGCTAGAAGTAAAAAAGCATATACATGTCTTATGCATTTTCCTTCTATGAAACTTTCTTTTCAATTTCTTTTTGTAAGAGTCATACAGATTTGCACCACTTATATGACAGTCAGTTATCAGCTTTTGTCTCCATTTTTCCAGTAGTAGAATACATGGTCTCATGGTCAAGATGATAATGGGGCTACTAGAAGCCTATAGATTTTTTTTTTTTTCCTACCAACCTTGTGAATGAATTTTTTTCCCATTTTTTTTAATGTTATCACTAACCTTTTGCCACAGTCATTCATCACATGCAGTTAAACCATTGCTGTCTGGAAAGGCTATGATTTCCTAGCCCTCTCAATTTCTTTGATTGTCATACCACCAGAGAACTGGGAGCTAGCTATGTTATATTAAGCAGTGGTAGAACAAAGGGATTTTATATATCAAACATCCACTGAACTTAAGAAACTTTTACTTTCTGTCCCCATGCTCTTTATTTTCAGTCAGTTACAAATTTTAGGTGCAATGTTAATCCTAGTTGAAAAGTAATTTTTTGTTAAAAACTGTCATCTAAGCTTAAGAGTTAATTATTTACATATGTACTGACATGGTATAGTCATGATATTGTTTGTCTTATTATGTGCTTAAGTTTCTAGGTTGGTAAGAAACTTCTGATAAATGTCACGTGTGATGTATTTCACATCTCTGAACATCCTTTCTTTAACCAATTTGTCTCTACATTTGTCACCATCAGTCAGTGTTATGTCAAATTATTGACACAGTGGCTTTGTCTATTTGTCTTTCTGTTTTGTAGGAACATTGCATTTATTACACAATTAGCCTCTCCTTTGGGCTTCTGTCCCAGTTCTCAGGCTCATTCGCAATGCAGATATTCACTCGATGTTGGATCATATACATTGTCCTGTTATTTCTATTTATGATTACAAGTCATCAGAAGAAAGGTAAGGATAAAAAAAATGTATTAATGTATGTCCTAGATAGAAATAGTCAAGTATCTGTGCTGCTTTTCCAGTACTTTATATATTTATTTTTATATTGTTTATATAATACTGCAGTCAAGTACATAATATTTTAAGAATTCAGACCTATATTTTTTAGTGCAAAAATGGAGTACAGAATGAATCTCAGTAAAAGCCATGACCTATTTAGTCTATACAACTGCTCTAGTCATTGTAGAGGAATAAGTCCCTGCAGAAATGGCAATATAATCCCAATATAGGTGTGTCTGATATGTGGATTGAATGAGTACTCTCTACCTCCCCCATCATAAGTGCATGGCTTAATTTAGGTGAGGTATACCACATACATAGGACTTTGTGTGAATTTTCATTAAATACAGCTATTACAATTTACTTCTGCTTGGCCTCTATAACAAATGTATGGTCTCCTCACCTTCTGTTCAGTACACTGCTGCTGCAATGGGTGAAGACAGCTATCTACCTTTCATGTTTAAAATTGCTGAACTCCAAAAAAAATGAAAGAATGTCATTTCCCAGCCATTGATTTATGACCACCTTTAAATTTTTGCTAATGCTGGGGATGTTTACTAGAGTCTTTTTTGTTTCTTGGTTCAGTTTTTTTAATGTAAAATTTCCAGAATATTTGAAAAATACTATGTTCTTATCAGAGGATCTTAGATCAGCTTAAAATTACCCACATTATGCTGATTTTAGGAATTGGAGTAGGAGTAATGATTGCTCCATTCCTCCTTTATATACACTTCCATTTACCTGATTTTACTTTGCCTTCCTTCCCCTTACTCTTTAACATATCCACAATGACCTGGTGCTACTGCAATTTAAATATTTTAGTTTTCAAACTGTTTTCTAGCCACTGAACTGTATTTCTTGCTGATGCTCTTACTCTACACAGGCATAAAATGAAACTTACAAAGTGTTTGCAGAAAACATTAGTTGTTTTTTTTTTTCCCCTGTGGAAATAGCAATTTGAATCTCTTTTTATCTAGCAGTCTTTACTTAAAAGCAGAAAATAAAATTAAGAAATTAAACTACCCCTATGCTTCACAGAAGACTATGATTTTATGGCCATTTAGCATTTTTTAACCTTTTTGTTTGTTTGTTTTTCTTGCCAAGTCCTTCTCTGAGCCACAGATGCCATTTTCTATTCAGCTGTTGCTCTGTTTCTTACAGGCACCCTGCAGATCATATGGCTAACATTCCAACCCAAATTGGATCATTTGAGTAAGAAATAGCTTCTCAAAATCTGTTACTGTTTCCTTTCCATTCTCTACTTTACTCAGTTTGTTGTCTGTTTTGTTGGTTGTTTTTTTTTCTTATTAACCTATAGTTCAGATCCTTATTACAGACTAATAAACATGTTTGATTTTAAAAATGTAGTCTCAAAAATGTTGTTATATCTAAAGTGACAGCCAACATCCAGCCCAGTCCAGTCATTTCTAATTTTTATTGTTTCATGCATGATGCCACTGCAGTTGTTCATTGCTTTAGTTTATGTTGCAAAAAAGGAAATATATCGAGATATATTACTTCAGTGACAATTTTTCTTTTTTAAACAAACTGAATATTACCACTTTAATGTTCATTGTAAAGGAAAATCTTTGAGTTTCTTTCCTTCACAGTATTTATAATTTAGAATCAATAGTACCTTTTCATGTGGCCTGAAGACAATTTATTGGAACCTTTTAAAACTCTCAATGCTTTTTTCAATGCAAATAAATAATTCAGTGTAGTAGAAAGGAAGTGATTGAAATATTGCTAGCCAAGGGCTCCCAATTATCTTTGGGCGAGCTTGGAAACTGGACTTGTGCATACTATTTTATCAATGAACCTTTAAACCCAGAGAAACCCAGAGAAGGTTGTCGTAAGTAAAAACACTTCTTCATGATTTTGTGTATTTGACAGTGCTAAACAAGAAAGGAAAGAGATCTCTAGCATTAGAAAATGAGGTCAAATGTGGTGATTTTGTCATGGTGTTTCACAAAAGCCTACTTCTTCCCTATCACACATACATACTTTTTCGCACACCATTATTAGAATTATTCCCAGTGTTAAGTCGTATACTTACCCTTTAGACAAACAGAAGCATACTTTTTATCTTATCAAAAAGATGATATTTCTAGCCTTTTCTTTGATGATTCTGAGCCTGTCCACTTTTGTTGTCTGCTGGAAACTCTGGAGGGTCTCTGAAAGAGAATGCAACAGAACTTTGGGGACCTGATCAATTTGAAGATTTGTTTTCCCTTATTTTTCTTGACTTTCCAAGAGCTTCTAAAACAGTGAAGTTGTCCAAACGCCGTACTGAAAATGCTGTGTGTCGGAAGACTCCTGCTGTGCTTTAATGGCTTAAATTTATCACAATGGTGTCTGCAATTAGTGAACACAATCTAAAATGACCTAATTCTGTAAAACTGTCTGAGATATATATATATATAAATATTTAACAAACTGACTTCTGATCAGTGAAAATTATATTGTACTGCAGTATTACACATATGTTGTTTATATTCTTCATTAGACTTTTAAGAGCAGTATTTTAACAAAGGCACTTTATACTTGTATGGACATGCACTTTAGGAAGATGAAAGAATCCTTGTGGGTCATTTCAGCTTTCTGGTCACTGCTCTATCATGTACTATCACTGGGGTTCAAATGTTTCCTATATTATCTTTCTGGCAGGGTTTCGTAAATTTGAGAATCTTACTCTCATCTGCTCATTTCTTTACTGTCATAACAATCCCAATTTATATTGAAAATTGGTCTATTCTGAAGCTTAAATATTATTTTATACTTTTCAGGGTTTCTATATTCCAAGTGAAAACTAAGATTTATGATGCCCCAGAGAGACCACTTGGTTTCAGTCCTTCAAAGAGAAATGTTACATTAAAGACAGTGCTGGCACCCCTGCAGTGTATCAGGAATTTATTATGAAATACAAACCGCACAAGAAACAAGGGATAACAGTGAACATGGGCAAGGAACTGACAGAGGGTATTTATTTTCTGGTTTAATGTGGAGTTATGAATATCTATTGCATTTGTGGAAACTGCAGTTTCTGAGCATAAAACAATTTTTAACAGTTTAGCTGCTTTTGCCAAAAAGTAACCCTCCAACTCCTGTTAAGTTCTCAAAGCATTCTATATATATATAACTATTCAGGAAGTTGTTAAATACCTCCAGGATGTTCATCAGCTGCCTTGCATTAGAAAGATATATCTTTTATTTTCTTTATATAATGCTTTAATAAACTCCATTTAATAAATGCAGTACATTTTTTAGCATCACTGCAAGCAAAAGCAGCAAAGATTTTGAATCATTTGATACTGTGTAGTTTATCTTTCTCCAGCAAAGACAGCTGCTCATGACCATTCTTTGATTAATATGAAAAATCCTTGATAGGGAGCTTTCATCTCTGGTATCCATTAAATTACAGGGCCATGTAGTTGGAATTGTGTCTCATCATCTGAGGCTCAAATCTGGGCTTTCAGCACTGCATCTACAGATGGACACTCAACAGGTGCACAAATAGAAAATATCAAGGCAAACAGAAAGAAACCCAGCCAGACTGGATCAAATTGGCAAGTGCATCTGAAAAATAACGTGTTAAAGTTTAGAGAACAAGACTGCTAGGCATCAACAGAACAGCCACAGAGAGAACAATCGGACACATCCATGTGATGTTTTGGAAAGATTCGACATGGCACGGTTAGAGCAAGAATCGCTAGCAGCTCATAAATGTTGATGAAGACAGTCAGTGAAGCTGGATGATTGACAAGAACAGGCCAAACTATGTCTCCTATAATTATATGAAATAGTGATTCAGACATATGTGTAGGAAAATAACTGTCAATGAATTAAGAAAATAAGCAGTCATTTTAAAAAATAACAGCAGTCTAGACAGCAAAGAATGTTGAAAGCCAGTGTTACAAGAACTAAAAATGACGTAAGGTAAACAGACATTGCTTTTCACAGAATTAGAGAATCAGAGAATGAGAGATTGGTTTGGGTTGGAGAGGACCTTAAAGGTTATCTACTTTCAACCCCATCCAACCTGGCCTTGAACACTTCCAGGGAGGGGGCAGCCAAAACTTCTCCGGGAAATCTGTCCGAGTGTCTCACCACCCTCACAGTCAAGAATTTCTTCCTAAAATATATATCTACCCTCTTTCAATTTGAAACCCTTACCCCTCGTCCTATCACTACATACCTTGGTAAAAGTCCCTCTCCAACTTTCTTGTAGGCCTCCTTCAGGTGCTGAAAGGCTGCTAGAAGGTCTTCCTGGAGCCTTCTCTTCTCCAGGCTCAACAATCCCAACTCTTGATCTGTCTTCACAGTAGAGGTGCTCCAGACCTCTGACCATCTTCGTGGCCCTCCTCTGGACTCACTCCAACAGCTCAATGTCCTTCTTATGTTGGGGGCCACAGAGCTGAACATAGTACTCCAGGTGGGGTCTCACAAGAGTGAAGTAGAGGGGAAGAATCACCTCCCTCGACCTGCTGGCCACGCTGCTTTTGATGCAGCCCAGGATGAGGTTGGCTTTCTGGACTGCAAGTGCACATTGCCATCTCACATTGAGCTTCTAATCGACCCTCAAGTCCTTCTCCTCAGGGCTGTTTTCAGTCCATTCTCCTGTATTTGTACTTGGGACTGTCCCAATCCATGTGCAAGACCTTGCACTTGGTCTTGTTGAACTTCATGCAGTTTGCACAGGCCCACCTCTCCAGCCTATCAATTGTTTTCCTACTATCATTATTTTATTTCTTTAATATAAGATTAGAACTACACCTCTTTCAGATTTAGTCATAATGGTGCAGAGATGCTGTATGAGCAGAGGATCAACTGCCGCTGTATGAAGAGAACTTTGGCCTAAAGGAGTCCTACAACAGCCACAGTAATCTTTTCTGGTTGAACACTGACTATGGTCTTTATATAAATGCATTTATGCTCAGTGAATCAGAGTTCAATTTCATGTGTGACCTTAAAATAGTAGACAAAGGATTAGGTATGCTACAGAGAGAAGCTAAAGAGAGCATTTGTTGTTGTTTTGGGTTTTTTCTCCTAGTCTGATTTCTTCCAAAGCAAAACAGTGTGATGTTGAAGAATCTCAGCTATGTTAAAATACCTCTAATTAGCAGCCTTGCAATTCCTCGTAAAATGATAAACTGTCCCAAGATAATAGCAGAATACCATGACGGATTCTGGTCAACCAGCTTTTACTCCCAGGATCCATTCTTAATTACAGAGTTACTGTGAAATTCTATACTCCACTGGAGTGCAATTCTGAAAAATTCTTTCCATTATTTCAGAAGGAATTCTGCACACAGAGTGCTCGTAGACTCAGATCAATATTAGTATTTGTAGCGAGTAATTCACCGCAACATCTAATTTCTCAAAAGAAAGTGTTATTTAGTCTCACTATCAAAAATACACAAGACAGACATGAAACAACCAGGCAAGACTGTCACATTTTCCCTACGCAGCACTGTATGGTGTAACACAAAAGTATTTTCCCACAGGAAAGAACCAAGACAGGACCTGGTCATTGCAGTTCCACTTTTTTCAAATGCTGAAAGGAATCCTCTGAAAAACTTATGTGGCCCTAGGATTCTCCTATTTGTATCTCTTCTGAGAGGCTGCCAGTACCTGAAGGGCACAAGAAAATCTCCAGAACTAGTTGCAACGAAGATGCAGATTAGCACTGGAAAATTTCAGCGGTTTTGCCACCAGCTGTCAATAGAGCAAGCATTAATGTTTTCCTGTTTGAGTCCTTACATGGCTCAGAATTTCACCTTAAACTGTTCTGCTGCTTTTCCTAACATGCTTTCTTTTTTTTTTTTTTTTCCAGAGTATTTTAAATAGCTATCTTTCTTTTTTTGCACATATGTATAGTTTCCTTTAATTTCACATCATGTTTAAATCCAGATATTACAGCAAGCACAGACATTTTGTTGGTTTATGTTATTCATATAGCCATTCAACTGTTTGAGATGATGCTATCTTGTATGACCTTACTGCATCTCATGACTCAATACTCTCTTAAAAGCAGTTACAGGAATTTTCATTTAGTGAAGAAGTGCAGACTGTATTTCTTTTATTTGACTAAGCTGTTTCCTATTACTTATTGTACTCTCTTGACAGTAATAAATTTCATAATGGTTGCTAGATTTCAAATCAACTATTACACTATCTAGATGGAACAGTAAATCAATAATGGATGATATACAAATCATATCTAATAGCTGGAAATCAGGGGTTTTTTTGCCTTAAGTTGTCACACTCAGTAATCACTGTAATATTTATTGAAAAAATAGCAAAATGCTATAAAATCAATAAAAAATTGGCATGAATATACGAAGACTTTTCATAAGCAAAGAGAACAGAGGAGAGAACATACTGTTATTATGCACACACTTACAGATCCTTATTTTTGAAAACCTGATTAATTAGTTTGCTTTATCACATGCCTAGTTTTCTACATTTCTTTTGAAGCTCCCACTTTCAAAACCAGATAAAACTGGATTACAGCTTTATGAAATACTCTAACAATAAGTGTTAACATTTGTATTTCAATAGATTTGGGTGCTTCATAGTTTGCTTAGGAGAAGTTTCTAATGTGATGATTTCTCATGTATTCATTTTTATGTTGTACTCAAAGAAAAACATAACAACTGCACAATAAACCTTGACATTATGGTCAACATGACTAGAAAATTAAATACTGGTATAGACACAATAAACATTAAAGCTCAATTTTGAATCTGTGCTTTCTGCTGCACTTCTTATTCTTATTGGGTAAATAGGAGATTGGAATTTAGAAGTATTACATAATCAAGCCCTAGATTGCTTATTGAAAGATAATACCTAAGTACAACCCACTTTTCACAAGTTCAAATAACCCCAGCTTGAATTTTATTGAAAATCGTTGAAAATGCAGCAATATCCTATGAGGTTCTATAGCTCATTGAAGTTTTAGTAGTCAAATGGGTATTTTTTTCTTTCTTTTCTTTTGGTTTCCTTTTGTTTCTTTTCCTTTCATTTCTTTTCCCTTCCTTTCTTTTCCTTTTGTTTCTTTTCCTTTCATTTCTATTCCTTTTGTTTCTTTTCTTAAAGGATTAATAGAGGTATAATACTTATGGTTGCATTTTCTTCAAATTTTGAGAAAATCCATTTACTAAAAAAAAAAAAAGTAAATCAGTTCAGTTAATCAGATGTTAGCTGAGATGTCCATGAGGTATCCAGGGAATGAACAGTTATAGTTTTCATGTCCTTGAAACATATCCTTCATTATATGGCTAAGATTTTTCCAGCCTCCCAGATTCTTTAGCTGAACAAAATGAAATGAGGGTGGAAATAAAATCTCAGCAGCTTTCTACTGTTGTTCAAATCCCTGTTTCTCTGCAGAGAAAGAAGGAAGAGGTGTGATGCTCATGATTTATTACTGTGACTGGTCAGAAATGTCATAGAAGTCAATGAAAACATTTTATTAGTAAAACAGAAGCTTGTTTCCTAAGACACAAAAAAAGGAAGGGATGTAATTTTTGCAAGAAAAGTAATCAATTGAATCATTTTTATTGGTATGCAACTCGGAGAGATATGAAATGGTCTGCCCAGACATGTTTCAAGGATAAATAGTTTTATTCTTCTTATTCCATTCTAGGAGCCAGTAATTGTTATCACTTACTAGAGTTAGGCAAATTAAAGCAGGAAAAGGCAACTCCAACTAAGCAAAGAGCAGAAAATTTGCGTTAAATTCATTAAAATATATCTAATTTCCTCAAATAGGAAATATGTGCAGAAATACAGAAGTTAGATGACCAGTAATGACTTTTGGGGTTTTTTTTCTTCAGAGACAGTAAGTTAAGTATCTGATCAATTTATTTTTTAAATAATATACAGACTACTTATTGCATAATATAAATAAATATATACCATTCCAGAGAGTTATTATTTCATGTGATCATTACTTTGTTAATTCTTTCAAAATACTAGATATTTTTAAAATATATGCAAAGTTCTGTATATCATAATATACTAGATAAAGTCTCAGAAGTCTCTTTTCTTTGAATCATCTTCTTTAGATCGTACAGAAGAAAGCTGAGTCTCACCTGGCAAAGGGAGCTTGGAACACGTAAGTATATATTTCCGTCCTACAAACAACGTGAAAAGAATATGCTTTTGCAAGTTGTTTGCTTCATGATATAATGTACCAAATGGCTTGCTGAAAAATTGGACAAATTCCAGTTGAACAGTCACTATTCAAATTGATAGTGACAGCTCATTCTGGAAAAAAAAAAAGTTATTTTCAAATGATTGATATGAACTCAAAAGGGTGTGAAGAACTATAGTGTTCATATTGCTCATAAGCTGTTGACAGTTTGGCACATCTCTAATGCTGATTAGAAACAAGCCAGGACACTGCAGTTTGCATTCACATTAAACTTAAAGACCACATTAATTTACTTGATTCACAGGAACACTCAATATACTAAAATATTCCAAAAATTTCAAAATCAAATGACCTTTGTATCAAGCATCTCAGTACCTATGAGGACAGTATTGAGTGGGAAAAAGTTAGTAGTAGAATATTAATAGACATTAATTAAACTGAATAAATGACCTTGATGATACTCAGTTCTTTAGTGAACTGCAGATGCTTTTAGAGATAAAATACAATGAAAAAAATATTTGGAAATGTAACTCTAGAAAATTTGTGCATATTCTTCACATTTGACCTGTAAATAGAGAAGCTGGTACTTCAGAATGCTTTTCTAGTGTTCATTTATACATTTCATATTTCACCTGTGTAAATGTTAATGCTACTAGGATTATTTTTTAAAAAGCCCGTTGTCTGACATCCTTTCTTTATGACAGAGCTGGTACAGGCAACTAAAAGAAAGTGATGATGTAACTTCTTCAGCAGACCATTATTTCTCAGTTGGGTTCTGTAAAATATTAGCTTCTGTAAAAGCAGCTCGAGCATCCACCATACAAAAATTGCTGGGATTTCTGAGTTTGAAGGCCACTGTGCTGTATTCCTCTAAGAGACCTCCTATTTATTAACAGATCACTACTATTATTTCACATTTCTCATGCACACCCCAAAATATGATGATCACTTTCAACCTGCACCTGATTTCCAGGCTATTCCAATCCTAACTGCATACTAAAGAGACTCAAACACATTTCTTTTACCCAGGTGCTAGTTTTTTTAATTCTCAGCCATCTAGGAAAGAAAACACAGAGAAAACTATGTGGTTCCCTAGGCTGAAGAAAGTTCTCTTCCCTCTCTAAGCAACCAGCAGATATAAACCAGCCCCTTAGAGTCAGATGAAAAGGAGAAGACTCTACCACCAGATACTGATAAGAGTTAAGGAAGAGAATCGCTATCTTGTCTTCTTAGATGCCAAGTGGTGAAGGAAGCCATCTTTCCATCTGTCAAACCTTCCAAAAAAACCCAAGTGTACTTCTATATCCAGCGAGATAATGAATGGGTGCTAGGCTACAGGACAGTAAGCTGTAGGAAAAAAATAAGTCTGGTGCAGGAAAATCCAAGAGATGGTGAGCTTCTCCTCTGTTTGAACAGAAAAAGCCAGTATCATACCCATGTTCTGAATGTCCCCTGGGCTAAATGTGCACTGTATTCATTATTAACATCATATTCACCAGCCCAGTGAGATTTGGGTTTCTTTTGGTTTTCTTTTGTTATGAAGCATGTAACATGGACTGATCTCCATGCTGTGAGACAAGGTACAAGTTGAAACTGACCCACAGACTCAGCAAAAGGAGAAAGTGTTACAGAATAAGAATGCTCATTCACAGATCAAATTCAAGAACTAACAGAAAAGATATCAAAAGGATAGTAGGCAAGTTACATTTGACCCAGGAGAAAGTTTAAGTTGCATTTCCAGTATTCATGCAGCAGGTAGCTCAAGCTCTCACTGACCTTGTCAGAATTATATGGGTGATATAGTCACCTGGGTGAACTGCCACGGAGTGTTGTTCAGCGTGCAGTATTGTGTTTTCCTTTTCAACTTTAGCTGTCTTATTGCTTCTCTGAATATTGTATAATTGAATGAATTTACACTTTTTGCCACTGCATACACAATGCATGCACACAAAATCTTATCTTGGCTGAGTTCCTTGATATAAAGTCCCCCAGGTAGAATATAAGAGCAGTGGTGAGGCACAGCAATCCCAGTTCTTATTAGTACTCCTCCATACTCCACTACCAAAGAGGAGCTTTGAGTGTACAGTGACCTTCTACACCAATACTTGTGTCTTGAATGAATATTAACTTTATTACATTAAGATTCAAAGCACATAGCTCTCTCTGTCACTTCAGTCTGAACAGTGGATCCAGCTTTAAAGGATATGTGAGTAGCAGTACAGCTTTTGTGAATTTTGTGGTGCAATATTTTGAAAAGCAGCAGGAATAAACTGCTAGGACAGGAGGAAAAAAATGGTAAGGCCAGACTCTTCCTGTTTCATTCAGTGCCAACAGTAATAAAGTCTGTCAGAGACACTTTGTTGCAAGTATTACAAAATCATAGATTTATTCATGAAGCGTTATCACTTCTCCGCAAGATGATATCTAAATAACAAAGAAGTAGCCAAAGCCATTCTAAAAGTTCCCTTTTTCTTCATTTAATAATTGCTATCACCACTTTATGACAATAAAACATCAGTAGTGGTGACAGGTTATTTCTCTGAGAATGACTTCATGTTAAATCTAAGTGCCTAAATAAATGTTTGGATCTCTCAGATCCCATTGAATCTTTGGTTTAGTAGTTGATATGCACACGATAATATTCTGCAGCTATTGTCCACCTAGGGATATCAGTTAAATGTATCACTACACAATGTGTATGGTGGTCCTAAGACATGTAAACAGACTAAGTCTAATATTGATGATACTTGTCATTTACAGCTCAATTAGATTTATAAGTTACAAGATGAGCTTCTTGTGTATTCCGAGACTAAATGTACATGCAGTGTGCATTTTTGTTTCAGCCTAATGCGTCTTTTAAAAATGTTTATCTTCTAATAAAGTGTGCTTATTTTAAAAAAGTCCAGTTAACACTTTGCAGGTAATACGGATTTTATTTTCCTTCTGCAGATTCTTTCATTTTTCAGTAAGCAATCACTCTGCAGCTTTTTTCAAAACTGAATGAAAACACTGAAGACTGAAACATAAAAGAACCTAAAACTAAACACAGAAGACTACAGGAATGGCTGATAGCTAAATATACCACAGTTACTTTTATTTGTTGCTAAAAAAGCAAAAAGAAAATAACTTTTGACTGCCTTGAAGATATCTGATGTGCAAAAAACCAAAATAGTTTATAAAATTGTCAGTTTTTCTCTTTTTTCCCAGGTAGTGGAAATCTCTTCAACATTTTGTGTAAAATTCTCAGATTATATTTTATAGACTCATTTATCTTTTTTCCCTTTAATTTTAAAAATTATTTTTACTTCTTATGAAAATAATTTTTTGGGGGGTGGAAAACTAAATTAATTATGGAAAAATATATATCCACAACTTTTTAATGTTTTTTTCAGTTTTGCTTAAAAAGAGCACACTAAGAAACTTTGACAGAACTTTTTGCTATTTTTCTTGTTTACACTCTGCTCTCCACATAATAAAAAACCCAACCAAAGTAAAAATAAAAAAATTACCCCCAAAACATCTTCCCTTAATTAATAAGAATGACATTTTCTTGGTTTTTTTTTAATGTGTTTATTAAATTTATCATATTTTCAGGTTGGGTCTTTTGTTTGTTATTTTGCTCGTTTTATCTTATAGTAAAACTGTATTAGTAAATTAGTAAAATTGAAAAATTAGTTGTTTCAGTGGAAAAATTACTCTTTTAAATATTTATTTATATGTATTTTTGTAAAATAAAAAAGGAAAATTGCTTTCTCCTGACAAAAAGAAAGAGGTTTTGTTGGAGACAATTGTTTGAAAAGAAGTACTTCAGTGGAGACTAGTTGTTTCAAGCTGACACGTTAAGATTGTTTCTATATTTGATTACACATAGTACATAGCAACATAATATTCCTTTAAATTATCACAAAATATCTGTTTAAGTCTGAATGCCTTTGTGCCCTGCTATTTCATCCAGAATTGTCACAACTAAAGACAATAATTGTACATTAGTCTAGGAAGTTATAATAAAAGAGCTTAAAAATGATGACCATAAAAAGGTATGTTCCCACCTCAAAAAATACTTTTTGAAGATGTAGATCAATTTCACATCAGATAATAATTTCTTCTTATAACACAGCGTGCAATTTCATAACAAGTTATAGCAAGATAATCAGCAGTACAGTGACTCTTCTGTGGTAAAACATTTGATAAGAAAAGGAGGTGCTCTTGCTTTAAGGCAATATAAAACATTTTCTTCTCATTGTAATTCAGCTACGTATTACCTAGCTCTTTACCCAAGCACTGCTTCACAGTGGGAGATTTGTGTAGACTTGGAAATGAAGAGATGAACTGAGACATCACTAATAGTTCTAATGACTGTTTTTTATGCTCTTTGCTGTTGCATTTATGTCTGGAAGTGTGTCTTTAGTAGCTAGACAGATATGGGGGAGATAAGTACTTCCATTAACAATTAGAAGTCCAAAAAAAATTTACAAATATATTGCTACTTTTTTGAATTTACTCTATTTGAGAGTACTCCATGCTTTTGAGTTTGTGTGTGTATGACTTCAAGTGCCTTTATGTGGGGGATTCCAGCTTTAGACAGCTTACCCATACATAAAAAAAAAAAAGAAACATTCAAAATAGCAAGTTTGTCACTATGAATTAACATTTCAGGGCCCCAACATGCCTAGAGGTACCTAAACACTTACGGTAATAAAACACTGATACTACATCAGTTTCAGAATTTTTCCTTTATTTATTAATATCTAGATTCATACTGTGCATAAGACCTATCTTCATTGTGGAGAAAGACATATTACTTCTAATTTACTGCAAAATGAAGCACTTTCTGCTTTCCAGATTTTTCTTTCTCTTAGTTATTTATTTCCCAGCCACAATGAGATAGATCAACAAGTAAGTCTTTTTCTCATAAATGTTGTGTCTAAATGACAGCTTGCCAATTTTTCTGAGAAGGATCAGACCATACATTTGATGATAAGGTTTATAAAAAGGCTACTAAAAAATATTTGGTATAAGCTTTTTGTATATAAATGGTATCTAAGGTTACTTGACTGCTTCTGGAGTGCATCTTTAGTGTGTCCTGACTCCATGTTAATACCTCTACACATTGGTTGTTCTTTTCATCTACTGTCCTACAGGGAAACTATGTGGATGCCATCTTCTTTTCTTGACACAAAATTCTAGTTAGAGAATTTGACCTGGTAGAAGACAACCTAGATTCACTTTTTTCCTCGGCTTTAGATAGTACAGACTGACAGATGCCATCTTCCCAGCTGCAGTGCCTTCAGCTGCTCAGCAGCAGGGAACCTACCTAACCTGCCTTAGTCTGTCAGGGGGGCTTTTGGCCTCATTGCAAGAGTCTCAGCTTTTGATTCTTCAAACAAGTACATTTCAGTCTTTTATCAAATGTTTATTTGATGAAAAATTGCACAAACTAGCCTGGGGGAGAAATCCAAATCCAAGTCTATCCTTCTCTCAAGTAAGTGCCCTTCTTATTGAGCTAGAAAGTTACGGTCTGATGAGTCTTAAATTATTTCTGCATGGTGGCACAGCTTTGAGAGGAAAATCACCTGAAGCCTAATCATTAGGTACTCTCCTAGGAAATGATAGACTGTTTTTTTAACACCCTCACACAGAGAAGGGCACTGAAGTGTGTGTGAGAATGGCCTAACACCAGCTTGTTCTGTAGAAGGGTAAGTTGCACTACCATCCCTCAAAATCTTTAAAAGAAAACAGTGACTTTCTGCTTTCCTGTGGAAGGAACAGATTTACATCAAGCCTCATGAAGCTGCATGAATTCTGAGCTAATCTAGCACCTCCTTACAAGGTCTTGCAAGGCAATGAAGTCAATCACAGGAAAGCGAAATTGAAAACCTCCCTTACCTATGACCTGGTTACGTTTCCAGATATCTTAGACATTTAATGCACTGGCTCTGAATAAGAATTGGATTGTGAGGACTCACAGATCTCTGCATGAATGGTCTGGGACATTTGGAAACCTAACCTGATTGTAGAGATTCCTTTTTGGAAAACGGATGACAGAGTCAGCAGCTGCAGTGCTAAGATTCATAGAGACAAGTGAATAATTTTCAAATGTTACTAAATGCTAATTTCAGATTACTTCTGTCTTTGCAAAATCTGGTTCTTTATTTCCTTGGAAGTGTTTCCACTTGTTTTTCTAGTTCTTCAAACTTCAATGGAACACTTTATTTATTTAAACTAAAAATATTTTAAAGGTAATGCTCTTACGTATTTTCTTAGGCATCAGATCTACTTACAATAGGGAAATGAATGTATCAGTAGAGTTTAAATTTCCTCTGACTATGAAGTACCAGGATGAAATTAGAGGCAGGAAGAGATCAAGTCTTTGATATGGTATTGATTTAAGTACTCTACTTTCAAATCACAATGTGACTTTTGTCACTTTTTTTTTCCAAAGGTTACTGTGCATTTTATGTTTTATTAAAGTAGCAGAGTTTTTCCAGAGAAACAGAATGTGAGTTAAAAATATACTTTTGGGAGAAGAAAATAAAGATCATGAACTACTGTATTGTTTGTTCTATCATCTTTCCAGAATCTATTGCAACTAGGGAATTCATTTCTAGCAGGAGAAAATCCTGCACGAGGGTTGCCATACAACTACATACTTGCAAAGTATACACTTTGCCTCTTTGTTAGAAATAACGCATGTTAATGTTACTGACTACATGCATATACATATAAAGACAACAGATACATAAAAAGAGACATTTCATGAATAATGCCTAAAACAGGGAAAAAGAAACCAGAGAAGTGCCTTACAGATAAACTGATGCTGCTTAATTTAACTCTTATAATTAACGCAACTGCATTATTTTAAAAGACTAAAATGGACCAATAGCTTCTTTTTACAGATTCCTTTAATATTTATGCTATTTGAATTTTATTTTATATAAAGAAGTTTTCATGGCTAATGCTGGCAAAAAGGTACTTTCTCATTTACCTTGTATTATGGGTATGGCCTCACATTTGTCCATGCCTCTAAGAGGAATGTTATTTTGTTGCCTTTTACACCATTCCAGAATAATATATATGTATACTGTTTGGAAAGTGTTCATACATTCAACTTTAAGAATGCCACATCACAGCAATGAAGTTCTCTCTTGAACCTTTACCTTGAAACTTTTTGTATACAAAAGCCAGTAAATAAAAAGCAGTAAAAAATATAAATTGACCACTAAAAAACAGAAAATAATTAGCCAGAGCTAAGCCACAAAAAAACCAAAAAACCAAAACCCAACACCTCCCCCCCCAAACAAACAAACTAACAAACAAAAACAATCCAAAAACACACCAAAAATATTCTTTCTTTTTTGTACCTTACTGACAAACTGTACATGCTTGCCAAAGGCAGAAGATAAGGTTTAGGTTTGGTGTATGTTAAACATGTCCTCTGTGTCAGGTTCCATTTAAAGGAGATAATTTTAGGCTGAAAACCACAGTGGGGAAGGCATTATTGGTTTTGTTCTTTTAATGTAGTTAAACTTTTGTACAATGGTTGCTGGTGATTCACTCAAATGCAAAAACCTCCCTCCAAGATCATTAGTCCTAACTTATCCAAGAAGCAGATTTGACCTTTTCTTCTTGTTCTAGATATTACGACAATTACAATAGTGTCTTTCCAGCTATGTGAAGTTATTTCTTGAGAGTTATTCAAATATTATTAAGCTGTTAATCTGCTAAAATGACAATATAATTTTGTAACTATTAAGGTAACAGTCAGCTTGGCAGGAAAACTTTCCCTAGTTTTAATTTTAAGTAAACATAAATGTCAACCATACTTCAAGTAAACACAGGAAACATGTCTGCTGCTCCTTACTGATTTGCAAATGAGACAAGATACAACACCATAACATCAACGTAAATATCAGTCCTTTATAGTAATGAAAGTCTGGAAGTTCCCAGGGATGGCCAGAACTGTAAGAATTGATCTCTGTAGTAAACATTTAAAAACAAACCAAACCAAACAAAAAAAAAAAAAACCCAACCCAAAACAAAGAAAAATAGGATTTTATGACTGAAGAAATCAGATTATATTCAAATATAACCTAGAATATTACATATATTTCAAAAGCTAATTTAAAAGAATTCAGAAAGACAGAATAGGGAAAAAAAAAAAAAAAAAAAAGAGTTTAAACTTGCATCCTTCCAAGAAGAACCTTTTTTTCCAAGGTCTAATTTTGGTTAATTTGTTGACTTTGAATTTCAGAAAGCTCCCTAGAATCCTCCCTCGGTATTAGGCACTTTTCTTTCTGTCATAACTGAAACCTATCTTTCTGCTGCATTCTTCTCTCAGCAAGGATGCTGCATAAACTTTGGGTTTCCAGGTCTGTACTGTGTTGAACTCACACCTATGAATATTTTGAACCTTCCCTTTCCAAGCATATGTAACTGCTCACAGCTGGAATTTCTCCCTCTTTCCACTTGACCCAATTACTCTTCTTATTTTTTTTTTTCTGTGTTCCCATAACAAAAGAAAAAAGAATCAAACATAGCAACCATCACAACACAGGGATACAATGAAATAGATAAATCCTCTGTCTAATGTATTTTAAGACCCATGTGTTCTGCAACTGAGGAAATATACTATTGCATTGCAGTAATAGAAAGTAAAAACTTTTCATTCTATGCTAAAACAGTATTTTCTCCCTTTTGTAGCTCAATATATGAAATTATACATTGCTTCGAAGATATATTAGGAAGCATGAGTTATATTCTGATTTTGTCAACAAACTTTGCCTTAACACAATTCAGAAAATGCTTAAGAAGCATGTGTAGAGACAGACATACTGAATGTTACGGCACAGATGAGGTGATTCAAAAAGCTTTTGGAATTAGGTGGTTTTGGCATTGCCAAAATAATGATGGCTGCTTAGTGCAACAATCCCCATGAAAATATCTATTCTACCAGAAACACAGTGCTATAGAAATTCTGCCTTATAGCGCAAGGAGGAGACAGTATGTATTGTTCTTAGAAATGCCTATTCATCTCTCTATTTCTTTCCTACAGCAGACTTAACTACATTTGGTATACTCAAAATGGAAAAAAAAAAAATATTTCTCTATTCTGTGGTAAATGTTCAATCTGTGCTGTCACCCACTGTGTACAGTCACTGGCAATTTCTTGCATTATTATTTGTAACAGTGTGGTAGCATAGCAGTACACAAAGGTTTTCAGCCGGTAGAACATACTCTCTGAAAATATGGTTACACAAAATACAAAACTCACTGTGAAGAATTCTTCTGTGTGTTTAGAATTCCATATTTTAGACCATACCAAACTTTTACACAGTTTCCTAATGAACTAATGCTCCTTTTCAGAGATACCTTTCCTGTGAACTTACTGCTGAGGAAAGTTGCCATGTATTTCATCCTTGACAAACTCCTGACAATCTTTCTTGAATGGGTATAAAACCATAGGAGTTTGGTAGATCTAGGCAATATAAAACAGGGTTTTGAGGATACCTTGTTCATACACAGCTGCATAGTCACGGCAGCTAGCCCACAGCTTGTATACAGAGGTGAAATGTCACTGCTCACCTTTTCTAATATAATCTGCTCCTAAGTAATCATTAACAGGAAATTCCATATGGTGCCACTATTCAAATATAAACATAACATAGGAACTCCTGGCTAACTATTTTAATGATTATCTGAACACAATTTCATGGCACTGATAGTCACAATTACAGTTAGGAAGTCAGGAAGCACAAAGATGTGTGCTTGTATGAATGAATTCTGAAACACGTTGACAGTCTTCTGCTGCAGTGTATGATATTCCCAAAGTGTGGTATTCATTAACAAATACTAGTCTGGTAAATGAAAGTCCAAGTTTTAGACAGTTCTATCATGGTAGATGCAATGTGCCTTGTCTCTTCTTGACTTGTAAAATCTTAGTTAGATTGTTTCCTCTTTTAGATATTTTTGTCCCTCTATGTCTTCAAAGCAACCAAAGCACCAACATCAATGTGTGATGTTGGTTAGAAGCTTTTACTGAAGGCCCATGCTTAGAGTCATAGTTTAGAAGAAACAAATTCTCTTTGTCTCCTTCCTTAGTCTTGGGTTGTCTTCTGACCTAAAATCATTTTTCTTTTCAAACAGCTACTGAATTTTCAGACTAAACTTTTATGAAACACTTGAACATAGATATATTTCATATTAACAGTGCAGAAGTTTTCAGATCCATAACACCAGAGGTTGCCTATTATTATTATTATAGCTAGAAAAATGAGGTCTTATACATTTGAACTAAGAATAAAAGAAGGAAAACTTATTAAGGGATATGCCGATAAAATTAGAGTGCTGAAATATTTTAAAAATAAACACAAAATTTCACAAAACAGTGTCCTCATGATTGATATCTCTTCTTAGTGCATCATAGTGCTTGGCTTTTAGGCCAGAGTGGCTGAGCAAGCTGATCACTGACAGAGGAAAAGAAAACAAGTAAATGAAGACATATTCTGCAATAGCTGTTCACATGAAATTGTATACTTACATCAAAGATTCTTTAAAGGAGAACTAAGAACATTTTAAAACTTACTCTTATTCCCTAATGCCCTCTCCTTTATTAAAAAACAAAACAGTCTTTAGAAGCATATACAAAGCAGTGTGTTACTGGGTCTAGGAACAGTAATAAATAAAAAAAAAAAAAAAAAAAGGTGAAAAAAAATAAGTATACAGTATAAAATAGTTAGGAAGTATAAAATAGTTAGGAACTCAAGATGCAGTGAGTTGCAGCTATGATGGACAGACTTTTCTGAAAGACTTTTCGATCTGAAAAAAAAAAAAAAGAGCTTCTTTTTAATAGAAGCATGCCAGATGGTTTAGCAGAACATCCATTAGTCAATCTGATAGCAGACTGTAATTTACTGCCTGTGATGCTAATGATAGTGCCTAGATCTATGAAAAAGGTCTGAATCATTTTTATGCATAAGCTTGGTGGGCACTCAATTCCAACACAAGAAGAGGAGAGGAAGAAGTCGAGATTGATGGTGTGTATCATTCTGTTTATTCCTGAGATGATACAACCAATATGGTTCCATTGTACTAGACTCAGTGAACCAATTTATGAACTAACAAGAAGCAGTTACTAAAACTAGCATGCATTAATCAATGATTTAAGAAAACATTTGTGCACATGTAGAATTCCATTCATAAAAAGTAAATCATTGAGGCTGAGTTGGCTGAAAGAAGAAATCAGTATCTATATTTACATCTGAGTATTCATCTTCTCCGAAACGCAGGAACAAGAGCAAAATGAATATAGGTAAAGTTAGTCAATCAAGTGATATTCAAAAGCAAAATTAAGTGCAGTCTTGTTCTAGTAAACCCACAATGTGGCATGGTAAAGTTACCTACCTGTAATACTTATTAAAGTTGCAACCCCCATTCTCCTTGCTTTCATTATTCTAACCTCAGGACTAAAAAGAAACCGAACAGAGAGAAGGTCTATACCTTCTATACACCTTGGAAGGTGTAGTACCTTCCAAGGTACTATACACCTTCTATACACCTTCCAAGGTACTATACACCTTCCACCACCATTTGCAAAGGCTCCTAAATACTATCATTTGGGATTTGGTTAGTCCCATGTCTGTTTTACAGCTATACAACAATAGCTAGAAGACAAATACCTTGGGAGGTGGGGGTGGGGAATGAGGGAATGAGTAATAACAGATAATTCTATTGAGTAATTCTGAGAGTGGGAAACTTATGCATATGAATATATACCTTCTGCCACTATCTAGAAAATGAAGGGATCTGTCCTGCTTTAAATATTGCAAATAATAAAATATAACCAAAGCTACACTGTGCTTTAAAATATTTTACTTCTTTGTAGCGTCAGCAAATCATTGCAAAAAATCACAAATATTTTCTTCTACTCATCAGTATTAAGTCAAAGCTCCTTTTTTCACAAAAGCTTAGTCCAACATTAAAGATAGCCATAAAATGAAAAATCAAAATTAACCCCCCATGTAATCTGTCTATTTCTACATATATGACTTCTGCTGAAGTGAATAAGCACTGTACTTACATAACTGATGAGATAATTAAGATCCTGCATTTATTTTCCTGTGCCTGCTGGTTAATTCTAAGATTAGTGTTCAGTTTAATGTTGTGCTTCACATACAATGTTTCAATATCATGCTGGAGAGACATTGTTGGAGTCCTGAACATTAAATCAATAGGTCTTCTGTCTTGTTCAAAAAATCAAGTTTCCCTTAGGCGAGACCCATGCTGATCCCCAGTACAAAACTCATTATCTTTCTTGTGGACTAAAATATGATGTTACCTACTAAATTTTTAATACCACATGTTATAAATACAAAGGAGTTTACACTTAATAAAAGAAGAGTTCATTTTTTTAATGTCTTAGAATTCAGTTTAAGGTAAATGTTAACTTGGGACAATATAAGCCATTTGTATTAAAAAATAAAATAAAATGAAAAGGCTAGATTGGATAATGAAAAATGACTTACAAGAAATCTATGTAAAAAGTGAAGATGGTGGTTGTGCATGCAGATTAAAATATTTCTGTAAGAAAAGCAGAAAGAAGAGAGAGAAGAATGGAAGGAATTGCAGCTAGAGGTAAGCTCTCATGCTGAAGACCAAACCTGGCAGAGACTGTCATGAGTAATATTTAACTCGATCAATAACTTCTGAAGAATCGTGCCCTAGCAGAGTAAATTATTACTTCAATTATGATTAAAATATTACTTTAAGGAGAATAGACTAGATTCTTCATATTATTTCTCCAAGTTGGAATCCAATTGGAAGCCTGAATTTTGGCAGTACTGCTTGCTCTGAACTCTACTAAAACTACATTATCATCCCTAAAGTTTGGTCTTAAGTCTATTTATTTCTGGAAAGTCTAAATTGAATAAGATAAAGTATCATGGAGAGAAGAGGGTACAGGAGAGAAACTACCCACTAAGAAATGGGAAAATGACTCAAGGAGAGGAGGTGATTGTCAATCAGAAAATAAAGAAATACTGAAGAGTAAAGAAGCTTTATGATGGTGGAAGCAGACATAACAGCTGATTTGGTGTGGAAATGATCCTCTTCTAAAAATCTAGAAACTGTTCATAATTAAAATCTCTTATAACACTTCTACTTCTTTTCGTGTTCTATTTAAGAAGTGAATTGCAAAAAACAGAGAAAATTATCCATGGGGAACTTTTGATTCTCTGTGGAAAGGGGATACTTTCCACAGGAAAGGATGCACATTCTTAGCAAAAACAAAACTAAGCATAAAAGGAAAGAACTCATGGGAAGATGTTCTATCAATGGGAGGCAGGAGCTTATCATTTAACCATTTGAAATCACTCAAATTTCTCAGGTACCTTACAAATTTTACAAGATTTTCTGTCTGTGCTCAATTCTTAAATGGGTTACATGTTCAAACATACAAGGAATTGTAGGAATACTTATCGGTTCATCAAATTAAAATGTATGAAAGGAAAAGAAAATGTTGTTTTAGTTAAAATCAAAACTATTAAAAGGCTGGATATTCTTAGTGAAGATGACCTTAAACAGCCACACACATGAACAGATTCCTTCAGTGCTTTTTCAAATGTCTCCACCAGCTAAGCAATTGTAAACCCAGTGTTAGTACTAGCCCAACAGCTGTGCCATTCGTCATAGTCTCCGACATCCATTTTGAATTAGTGCCCCCTCACTTTCATACAAGGAACCACAGAGAATGGATTTAAACTGTACTGTGTTTTTAGTTGAAACAAGTCTCACAACCTTTTTCCTCCGCTTACTCCCCCCCTGTTTAGTTAGAGATGACTGTAGACAATTCCAAGTTGTGACTGATTTTCCAATTAAATGGATTTTTTTAACCTGAGCTTCAAAAAGGGAGTCATTTGGTATGACAGTGAGTGTGATATATGGTCTATGGTTCCATTCACACTTTTTGTTTACTTTTAAAACAAAAAAGAATGTAGAATACAGTGTTTTGCAGTCAGAGGAACAACTGTAACATTCTCCATATTACATAACATCTAACATCAGGAATCCTGGGCTACATTACAGGTTTAATAATAAAACCCAGTTCTGTCAATTGTATGCATGAACAACACTATTAAAGTCAATACAATATTTTAGGCTGAATTTATACAGAAATATTTGGAGAATAAGAGCCATAGACTGCAAATTTTATTGAACAGAAATCTCACAAAGGTTTACTTATTTTGCTGCCTTAATTGTCCACTACGATCTTAAAAGTCAAGCTTGTGATACTTACTACCACATTTCAAATAATAAACAAAACATAGCCGTGTCCAGTATTTCTATTTGTCCTCCATGAGAAAAAATCTAAAAGAGAAGAAGTTCTGCCATAAGATTTCCACTTGAGGTGGATTGTGAACTGGTTGAAGGAAAGAAACCAGAGAGTTGTGGTCAATGGGAAAGAGTCTAGTTGGAGGCCTGTATCTAGTGGAGTCCCTCAGGGGTCGGTACTGGGACCAGTGCTATTCAATATATTCATCAATGATTTGGATGAGGGAATAGAGTGCTCTATCATCAAGTTTGCTGATGAAACAAAACTGGGAGGAGTGACTGACACACCAGAAGGCTGTGCTGCCATTCCAAGAGACCTAGACAGGCTGGAGAGTTGGGTGGGGAGAAATTTAATGAAATATAACAAGGGCAAGTGTAGAGTCCTGCATGTGCGGAAGAACAACCCCATGTGCCAGTATAAGTTGGGGACTGACCTGCTGGAGAGCAGTGTAGGGGAAAGGGACCTGGGGGTCCTGGTGGACAGCAGGATGACCATGAGCCAGCAATGTGCCCTTGTGGCCAAGAAGGCCAATGGCATCCTGGGGTGTATTAGAAGGAGGGTGGTTAGTAGGTCGAGAGAGGCTCTCCTCCCCATCTACTCTGCCCTGGTGAGGCTGCATCTGGAATATTGTGTCCAGTTCTGGGCCCCCCAGTTCAAGAAGGACAGGGAACTGCTTGAGAGAGTCCAGCGCAGAGCCACAAAGATGATGAAGGGAGTGGAACATCTCCCTTATGAAGAAAGGCTGAAGGAGCTGGGTCTCTTTAGCTTGGAGAAGAGGAGACTGAGGGGTGACCTCATTAATGTTTATAAATATGTAAAGGGTGAGTGTCATGAGGATGGAGCCAGGCTCTTCTCAGTGACATCCAATGATAGGACAAGGGGCAATGGGTGTAAGCTGGAACATAGGAGGTTCCACATAAATGTGAGGAAGAATTTCTTCACAGTGAGGGTGACAGAACACTGGAACAGGCTGCCCAGAGAGGTTGTGGAGTCTCCTTCTCTGGAGACATTCAAAACCCGCCTGGACATGTTCCTGTGTGACGTAATTTAGGTATTCCTGCTCTGGCAGGGGGATTGGACTAAATGATCTTTTGAGGTCCCTTCCAATCCCTAATATTCTGTGATTCTGTGATAAAGTGTTTGGGCTCAGCAAAGGTCACGTTTGCAAACTCATGCGGGTCTTTAAAGTCCTGAAGAATGGTGCCTATGCTGAGTCGAAATGATGCCTTCACCTTTTTGCGATTGAATGGTTATGTTTCTTCCTCACTGCTAATGTGTGACTTCTGATTGTTTTCTGTCGATTCACTGAAATATTATACTATTACGTTGAGATGCTCATGATCATAATCAACACAATAAAGACAGATGCTAGGTCCATGAGCTGCTTTTTGCCCACACTGCTAAAAGTGAAGGACTTACTACTCGAATAAGATCTTGTGTGCATTGTCATAGCCTATTGTCCATGATAGAGGACCTTGATAGAGTAGCAAAGATATTTGGCATTTAAAAAAAATAATAAAAAAATCAAAGGTGTAGTCACAGACTCCCTTTAGAATATCTGTTGTTAGCAAGCAGAGACAAGGGGATAATTTATGGACAGAACATAAGAAAAAGTATTTTCCTTTATATATGAAACTTTATTTTATTGTAGTATTTTAGACCATTGTTCCATATAATGAATTTTTAACTTATCTTAAAATGACAATATTTCTTCATACCTCGATGAATATTTTCAGCTTTAACTATGATTTAAAAGAGTGATTGCACTAGGATTGCAGTGAAACTCTGATCAGGATTACATAGAATCATGAGTACCATGTTGCATAATAAAATTTTACTCTATAACCTTATGAAATACTTCAGGAAGAATCTACCTGTTCACTTTGATCTTCATGGTTTATTGTTTACATTAATTCAATTTCTTCATGAAAGCCATCTTTTATTATCAAGACATCTTTAATTGGCTTTGAAAGTGTATTCTAACAGAATTTTTTCAGATAACCTTTAACAGTTTAAACAGGTTAAATTTTAATGTCATTTATGTTGGAAAGGTGTTCAAAATATTATACTATTAAATATTTAATGACATGATTATGGAAAATTTAGCTATTTCCAAACTAGACTCAGGAGGCCAGAGATATCATTCCACACTAGTTCTTGAATTGTTAAACAGGTCTACTGAGATTTGCACTCTTTTTCAAAACTTAACAATATAGTTTAGATTGCTGCTAACCTTGCAAAATATAGTATTCTTGCACAGATGTGTCTGTTAATTAAAAAGTCTCTTGTGAGTGTGAATGGGTTTCAGGGTGATGTTTTTGTTCATGTTTGTATTATTTTTTGAAAATTTGGAGTATTCAAGTATTTCTGTATTCATAAATATAACATACATAAAAGACTACAGTCAGTCCTAACTACTACATAGAACTATAAGAAAACCATATTTACATGTAAGTGCCTTCAGTGGCTTACATCTATAATATTGCTGTCACTAAAAGAATTTATCTATGATTCTTGTCAATCTAACAGTTCAGTAATAATACTTGTACTATAACTCCAGTGAAATACTCATCTTTTGAAATACCTGCAGACTGTGTTTATCAAGTACTCCAAAGTGAAAAGAAAAAAGATAAAAATTATTTTGAAAATGACTGAGGGTGCTTTATACAAACCTTCCAGTTTTCAAAGTGGGGTGGAAATCAGCAGGCTGTTAGCAGAAATCAAAAGAATACAGCTATCTTATAAGCCACCCTTCATTTCCTTTGAAGTGAAGAAATATTAAAATACTTAAAATCATAATATAGGAATGTGAGTTAAAAATGCATTGTCACCCAAGCTATAGATATTATATAAAAATACAGAAAAAATAAAGCCATATACATTATAGTGATTGTTAGAGGAGAAGAGAGAGATGACACTAGTTTTTAGCTCATGACAATGTATCCTTTTAAAACACTGAATTTTCTTCAAAATATAACTCAAAAGAACAATTCACTCTCTAGGTCCCACATAACTGTGTCAAAGCATAACTCAAATATATTATTTGTAAGACATATTATTGGTAACTCCTTTGAAATGGCTCCTTTCAGAATTTAGAGAAAAACATGATAACAATAATACACTGTATAAATTTATGTAGGTAAGTTTTCCTGTTTAATGATTATTTTAGATTGATTCACTGCTACAAGATGTTATTTTTATTCCACTACTCTAAAAAGATAACTGCACACACTATTTGAATCACTATTTGGGGAATTATTAAAGTAACAGAATTAAAGCTATATAGAAGAAAATCTAGAAGTCATGGGACTAGGGAATTTTCAGTTATTTACAAATAGTATTTTCCCCCTTTTGTATTTCTTTCTCTTTGAAGTGAACTTTGTATTTTAGAACATTTACATGTAAACAAAGTTTACAGATTTAAAGAAATAAATAGTTAAATCAATAGAACAACCTACCTGTGCTTAATATGCTGCCAGGTAATATATAATAAATAATAATATATTATCCACTGCAACTACAAACAAAAGCCTAAGCTATCTCTGAAAAAGTCAATTTCTATCTGAAAAATGCTAGGATAAGGGAAATGAAAATTTTTCTGCTTTACATTAACCACTAGACTGATATTTCTATTGCTTATACTTTACCATAACTTAAATTACTATTTTAAAAATAATTTTGAATCTTTACCCCACATAAAGTTTGTGAGTACAGAAATGAAACAACCCAACCTCTTCAGAAGAAAATGTAATTGAGAATTTATTGCTAATATTCATTTTACTTTGCTAACCACTGGTGCATCTGCACATGTGGGAATATGTATAATTCAGGAATTGATGGCATGAGCAAAAATTGCACATACCTGTCTGTAAAACTGGTGCACCATTTTCAGTGCTGAAAATCTAATAACCCAACACAAATGGCCAAGATCACAGCAAGAATATGTGGTATATAAAAGGATGAAATCTATCATCAAAACCAATAGCTTTATCAGATGTATATCTCAGCTGAAGCTGCAGTCCTGTGTTGTAGAACAGATAAGCTGATGACAATCTGTGGAATTTGTTATCATCTTAGATTCCCTTGCAAGGATTCCATCTGCAACACAGCTTTCTCTTCCTTGTTTCAGGACAATGCTGTGCAGATGAGAAATTTTGCCTGAAAGGTTTAGCAACAAGCCAAAAAAAAAGATGAAGATATTAGATCTCTTACTACAGCAGTTGAATCTTATTTTTTTTTCTGTTACCAGAAGCAGAAGTATTTTCTCTTGCAAATATGTACTATATTTGATGAATTGATAGAAATCCCCAAACCAGAATAATTTGCAAGTAAAATATGCAATCATTCCTTCTTCAGGGACAAAGATTTAACAAAGACAATATTCCTGCAGATTTGTCAGTAATTAAGGTATATTTCATTGGGGGTTGTTGCTTTTTTCTTTATATAAGTAGCAAACACAAATAACCATGTTAACTCGTATATTTTATGCTAAAATTACCAGAGATTAAATGAGAAATTTAGGGATTAACACAGAAAGAACATTTAGCATAGAAGCTTCAGTATCCTTTCATATGCCAGGTTTCAGTTGTATAACTGGACTAACAGTTCCATAAAATACATTAAAAAAACACCATGAACCAGATGCTGACAAAAGATAAAACAGTCTTATTAGACACAATGATTCATTAGTCTCAGATTCATTAGACCCTTTCAGAGTATAGGAAAATAGAAAAGACCAGAAATATTTGCTCTTATGTACTTTCATACAATACTTTTTTTTTTATTATTTATTATCTATGGATCCAGGACCAAGCTCTAATCTCAGTGGAAAAGTGCTGATTTATATGTCTCCCAAAATGTTAAACCTGATGTTGTGGTAAGTATTTTGTGAATACAGTTCAAGACTTGACCATTCCTTTTTCTCTAAGTTGATCAGAAAATAACTGAATTAAAAAAATAAAGAACCAGTATTGGAAATCATCAAGAACACATAAAAATAATTCTGAAGTCTAATGATAGAAAATAAGAATGCAGAAGTGAAAATGGGGAGAATGAATAAATAAAGCAGGCCATGATATCTCAGACAATCAAAATTTACCAATCCAGACGTATACAAACATGCATGAGAATAAAAAGATGTCATTGCTGATCTATAAGGCAGAAACATGTCTTTTGATTTGTAGTACCCACAAAAGAAATTAAATGCTAAATGAGTGATCACATTTATACTTCTGGAAATATGCGGACAGATGTTAGACTGTCAGTTACTATGGAAAAAATTGCTACATTTGAGCAGGTAGCAAAACCAGAAATACATAGGATTCTACTCCAGGTAGCACATGGAAAGCTGATGATGAAAAAAGCCCTAGAGTCTCCTGACAAAAAATGTAAAGGTATAAATGAACTGGGGAAAACCTGGAAAGAAGTTTAAGACTGGGCAGGAGACTAGTTTCTGAAGAAACTCTCTCTTTGCCTTGTTTGTGCTTCTGCCCAAGAAGAAACACAGTAAGACAAAAATTCCTGCAGAGCAGTGTAAACACAGTATGTTAAACTGAGCCCACTATATGATAACATTAAAGTTTCAGTACGCTGCTACAGTTTTTGTTTTATTTATAAAAATATTTCTGAGATTTAAATTATTAAAAGCAGTAGAAACAAATTCAAAGGTATTTCCTTTTGATATTTTGGATAGATAGGAAAATTCTGCAGATGTAAAGAAAGGTAATAGAGTTTTTTGGATAGTGATTCTCAATTTTTTATCAAGTCCACAGGGAAAACTGTAATTGCTCCCAGCTCATTCTTTAGATGTTGATATACTGTAATTACTGCACAACTCTGTGCTAAAAAATAGGTAGTGTAGCAAGACTATTCCACCAAAACCCTTAAACAAACAGTTTCACCAAGCTTTTAAACAGTAACACTACCCAGTCTTAAAAAATTACTGAATAAATTTACATGCTCATTTAGACATATTATTAGTTTAGTGAACAAGAAAATTCAATTTCTATAAGCAAGTTGTGTAAAACAGTGTAATTACTGTCATTTTCCAAATATGTAGAATGGTTTTAGCAACAGTATTCTCAGTTAGTGGGGGTGAATGAGAGAACTAAGAGTCCTAACTTCATTTCTTTCATTTAAAGGAATCAAAAGCTATATCAGGACATAAAAGGCCAATGTTAATACATTTTACTCATCACATAGGGCAGTACTGTGCTAGAAGGAACAACTCTACAGGGCTGATCAAAAATAGAGTAAAAAAACCATGCCATTTGTTTCTCAGATGTCTTGTGCTGATGGTATTTCCCCACAACCTACATGCTGCATTTCATGGAGCAGCTTACACTTCACTGTGTGTTTGCATGGCTCCTATGATAAGCACTAAGCTTTTTCCTGCTTCTGTCTTACTAGATCAAGAGACATTTTTTCTTCCAGAGCTATGATCTCAAAAGGGCTAAAAGTCACTATCCCCCAACATAGCTCAGTAAGAAGTCTTGCTTCCTGACCCTATTTTTTTTTGATGTAACACTCATCATTAACAGTATCATAATTAAAGGCTAACTGTATTTCTTTTGTAAACCTTATTTCAAGAATTTTTTATAAATCTCCATTTACCATAATTATTTCTCTCAAGTAATGTAATTTTCATTTCCTGTACCATCCGACTTGACATTCAAGGTTTCTCAGATATTTCAGATAAAGTTCCAGCACTGTATGTTAGAACTGAGTATGTAATCCTGTGTCTAATTTAGTGGATTGTATATTAAAACCCATTGATCTTACTCCCTAATAACACTAATTGGTTATAGCTAGCATATATTAGAAGGCACAATTACAGAGCAAGCTAAAAAGCATTGCCACATATCGAGAGGCAAATGTTCTTAGTCTGCTCTCAAATCTGGGCGTACATTTTCCCAATAACTGTGATTTAAAAAAAAGTATTTCTGTGTGTAAGTGGGGACTGCAAATATCGCTTCACCTCCACCTCACTATTCTGTCAGATGTAGAGATTCATAGTGGTCATTGACTTAAAGAAATGTTTATCACACATTTTTAGCATTTTACAGATAACATCATACAATTTGAAATCAGTTAATTCGAAGAAAATAAAGAAGGAAATTCTTTTATTATTTTAAATTACAGACCCACACAACTCCTCCCATGAACACAGGTGTTAATGTCAACTATACTGCTTTAGTTGAGTTCATCTGCCATCAGTCACCAGTGTTTGACTATTCCTGCTTTTAGGTCATCCTCTTTTACTCAGATCTCACTACAGCTCAGTAATATATTACAGTCTTTTCTCCCAGTATTGATCTTTTTGTTGCCATACTTGCATCAAGGTTATAAGACTGCACTGTAAATCCACACTGAGTCTAAAACGAGCGGTGAATGTAACTAACATGTTAAGCAACTTCATACTGCATCACACTCATTTCTTAAATTACCACTGATTTTTTTTGTGAGTATTGAATATTCAGTGTAGATTTAGGATGCTGTTATTTAGGAGCTACACAAATGTACACAGTTTGACAGCTGCCTCTGAGATCTGTGTCTTTCCCAGTGTGATGCTACTGGAGGTAACATAAGCAGAATCGTCTGAAATGTCTTGTAGGAAATCAAAGTCTTACCATTGAGCCATTCTTCAGTAAAATTCTTATCCATAATATCATACCATAAAATAGATTTAGAAAGTGAGATTGGGAACTACGTGTTACAAATTTCAAGTACCAGCATCATTGGCTAAAATATTCTACAATGATAGTTTCTGCTGCCCTGTCCTCACACTCCTCCAGGATGCTTGGATAAACTCCAGCTTCAAATTCTACTATATTGCATTACTTTGGCCCTGCCAAGAACTGACAAAATAACAAACGTAAATAACATAAAACAAAGACAGCTTCCAGAATGCAACAGTGTGTCCTAGCCAACCAGAACTGATAGAAAGCATTACTTTGGAATACTGCTTTGCCTTATGTAAACCTTAAACTGAATTAATGAGCTGCTTCTTTTGCTTTCTAACCAGGGCATTAGACCATTTCTGCAATTTTTCTTTCCTCTGCCTTCCACTAAAATCGCCGGCTTGCTAGGGTAGTGCTTCAGTCTGCCATTCTTCATCAAGAACAGCTTTTCAAGCACTTTCAGCCATTCTTGTGACAGTGGCATCTAATGTGAGATACAAAGCAGAGCTATATGTTACCAGTATAATGTGGGCACTTGACTGAATGTCTCTTGAACAGTTCTCCTGCTGCCTGCATGTAAGCATTTGATACGACAGCCTAAAATCATAGATCTCAATTCAGAGTCCTACAGAAGAGTCTAGTGGTAGATATCCAATTTCTCATACCTGCACTCTCCTCATCTGGGGAAACAAGGCTCAAACTGCTTTATAATATTTCCCAGGGTCTTGGACATATCTTTCAGAAAAGCCATAAGTACAACGTGAACAAAATTGTAAAGCATAGATCATCTGTGATCATCTAAAATTGTTATGTAATAGTGTATTGTATGCTCTTATAGAAGTATGTTGTATAATTTAAAAAAATCATATTTTGTGGCAATTAACCAGAAGTAAATAACACATCCTTTATGTGTGTCTTAGTTTGTACTGGAAAGGAGGGACAGAAGGACAGGGAAAGCACCATCCTTTTGGGTTGAATGAACAACTCTTTGAAGAGGGAATGAAGTCGGTCTATTTGATTGACAGCTTAGGGTATTGAAACAGCTGTTTGAGAAACCTCCATCCCATTCAGTGAAGTAGGAAGATCAGCACCAAAAATTCAGTCAGCACCAAAAACTGGCAGAATGGTTTAATTCTACAGTTCACTGGAAGGTTTACTGAATGATGAGGGAAATATTTTTAAGGTCTCAAGAAAAGTCATAGCCAAGGAACTCGGTAGAATTCTTCATGTTTCACTATGTCAGTATCAAGCATCTTTTTCCACAGGCTTGAATCCAAACATTATCCTTCTTTGTTCCAGAAGGCACAGCCAGCTGGTTTCTTGCATTTAAAAACCAAACGTACAGAAAACTGAATGATAACTACATAGATATCATTTCTTGATTTGCAGTGTCACATTTTTGAAACTGCTCACTACTTATATGTAACATAATTACTTCCTCACCATGTGTTTTGTGATAGAAACCTGTTCCTCCTACAATAAACTGAGGGTCATTTTTGTTTGAATTTATCTTTGTGCAAACAGGAACAAGAAGGGCTAATTTTAAATCCTCTCAAAATCTACAGGAATCATCTATTACTAGTTTCAGCTAGCCTCTATTAGATACTTGCAGCAATATAAAAAGTGGATGAAAAACTAAGTCTGAGCAACAACATCTAAAATCATTTTAAGATATGAATGACATCTTATGTGAGACAGAGCATAATTATAGTATATGGTTACAAAGTACTTTAAACCCTTACTTGTACTAAAATTCTTCAAAAATTTACTGAAAACATCTATATTTGCAAATTACAAAACAAAATATACTGATCGTGTTTAACACACATCATACAGAACACTTGTCAGTTTAAGGTTCAAAGCCAATTTGAAGCATGTAATGAATTTATATCTGGGGTACAACATAGATATCTAAAGTGACATCCTGAGGCACAGTTAATGAGATTGTCTTATGTAAGGCTATCTGGTAATATGATCATCTCTAATGAGATTACTCTGAAATAATCCCTTTACAAATTAAATTAATGAATGATATACATTCACAAGGCAAGAATATGGAACTAAAATGTAGTCAAAACATTTTAAGGTTAATATCAAAGGATTCCTCTATCCCTCTTAGGGCAAAGTTATTATGTATATAATAATGTATTGCATTAAATAAGAGAAGGCAAAAACCAAGGAGAGCCACAGGAAATAAAATGTTGCCAAGAATAATATGCTATCTTTGTGAGTATCACATGTTCTTTTATGATAAACATAATTCGTTATTTTATGATAAACAAATAATTAAATAGAAAACAGCTCCTGCCTGGAACCCAGTATTGGATACTGTAGCTACAAGAATCAAAGGGAATACTAAAAGGAGAATCGCAAGAGAAAATTATTTCCCAGCGTGCTGAAAGACACACACATAAGGAGAAGAGAGAATAAACATTGAAAAAGTGCATTGCAATGAGAGGTTGCATTCAGCTCTATCAATCAGAAATGGAGGTAGGTGGGAGCTCTAAAGTGGAAGGTTAAATTGGAGGTAAGGGGGAATAGATATAAGTCATTACAGGTTTACACCTTTTATGTGTATGCTGTTTGCTGTTATGAAAAATGAACCTGGCTATAAGTAGTTTCTTTCAACCACTTGATTGTTGTGCTATTAGGAACTGTAGAGGATATCAGGAATGCTGTGGTAGGGATTTTGTGAAAATCTTGTGTTTATCTCATTGTTAGACCCAAACAATCATCAAGAGTCATAGTAAAAAGCATGTCACTTGCAAATTTTCTGTAATAGCATTCAGTGATGCATTTAATTGCCATAAAGTCAGAAGCCAGCATACTGTGAATATCCTGACTTGCCTCCAGTTTTGCCTTACTGGGAAATATTTGGTAGCATTGTTGTTTTTCATTAAATAACTACATAAGGGCATTTCTGCCTTGTTGGGTAATGCTTATTCTCTGCCTATTTCTGTCAGACTGATCCAAAAGTGTTTGGTACTAGAGACTATTTTCCCTTGATTAGTAGAGGCATTTACCCATAACAAGTAAGTTAATTTCCCCTGCACTTGTAGCATTTGAAATATTTAATCTGGCTTTGAAGAACTTAAACCTAAGCATTTAAGTGATCTTTATCATATATCCAAAGTCAGACAACTAACAGATTTTTGGTACCTAGGGTAGAGAATCCCCTTTCTCTTCCTTGTCTTCCTCCCAGCTGCCACAGAACTCACACTCTTCCCTATGCAAGGGGGAGCACCAGTGGCAAGCAGGACCCTGCTATTCGACATCCCATTCAAGAGTCTGTGTAGGTCTCATTGCCGTGCCTTTGCAATAACTTTATCTTAGGTCACTGCTTTATAAGAGAACATTGTTTGGTACTACATAAAAAAGGAAGATTTTAAGAATCCCTAAGTGAAAGAAAAAGTAGTTAATAAAAGCAGCACAGTGACAGCAGAAAAGAATACGTAGGAGATAGTACATTTTTATGTGCCAGCTTCCATATAATTTGATGTGTTCAGCCGCTCTAAAGGGCAAGCAGAAAAGGCTAACTGCAACACTGCAATTTGAGAAGCTGAGGATACCATTCTCTACATGCAGTGAAAAATTAAGTGGAAGGAAACTTGTGAAATCTGATGGTGACTCTTGAGATTTTTCTAATTGGGCAAGGGAATTTAAAGCCTTTTTCACCATGGAATACCACCTGAAACATGGCAGTAGGAAAAGGACATTGCTTTCACACATTGGTATATGGTAAAAGGATGCCAAAATGGATTTTGAAATGTAACCATGACACCACAGAGGAAGCATTAAAGTCAGTAAAAGCATTATAGTGAAAATGGAATCTAATGAAATCACTTCAGACTAATGCCAGCCTGCTCCTGTGGATGGACTGTCTTGTCAAAGCACATTACATGTGCTGCTAGAACATGTCCTCCAGTTTAGTTTCTTCCCAGAAGAATCTAGTGCATGTGCTCTGCAGATGCTGGGTAATGTGAGACAAAGCACAGTAATTTGTATGGTGGGGAGATCTGCTTCATAACTGCACTCCTGATCTCAGCTAAAACATTAGTGTACACACACACCCAGGACTGCTGAGCAATGACCAGTTAGGTTAGCTCCTCTTCAGATTTTAATGCATTAGTAGAAAAGAAAAAAAAGCACAGCATTACTTCTAGTACAGGGAAGTGACTGACTCTGTCCTCCCCTGCAATTACAGGACTATTCTGAAGTCAGTTGTGCCTAAATGCTACATTAAGCAATTTTTAGATCTCTAAAGATGACTAGTAAGCCAATTTTGCATATGACTTTTTAAAGAGAATTGCTCAAAAGTATTAATTTCAATTAAAGCAGAAAGATTGTAAGAACCAAGGCAGAATTTTTCATGCCTATGAAAGGTTTTTTAATATGACAGGGTGGAATATTCTCACTGAATAGCAAAGGAAAGGACTAGGCACACAGTCTGTGTTTTCAGAGCCCACGGCATTTATAGTACTTGTCAGTCATGACTCTGTAGATGATATTTGTATCAAGTGAACTCAGTAGACTGTAGATCATGTTCATATTCAGTCCTAGGCAACAGGCTATTGAAGTAGTGGATTCTTTAGGATGTGGTAGAAAATGATAAGACCTCTCTGCTTGGCTTCCTTATTTACCACCCATTCTATAACAGGGAAGTCATGACAGGCATGGTGAATAATGAGACCTCTCCTTAATTGAGAGCTTTCTCTACCCAAGTTAAATCAGCTTGCCACAAAGCAAAATAGTTGCCTAAACTTAATTTCTGTCCCCTTGCAACTACTCAAAAAATCTAATGAAAAGTGACTGTAAAACATAAAATATATCTGTGAATGGCAAAACAATAAATAAATGACTAAGTAATAATCAGGAATAATTTTCTACTTGTCTGAGAAAATCTATGTTCAACCTGAGTTACAGGGAACCCCAAAAAACATGATCCATCCTGGTATCACCCTGGGTTAAATAATTACAGATACCTTGGGTTATGTTTATGGCTACTGATCATTGCCCTAAGAGTTCCTGCACTTACAGAGTGGCCAGAAACAGGATTGCATCTCAGTTCTCATTGACTGTTACAATAAAGCAGGCATGATCATAGGGTAAACGTATGTCCTACAGCAAGTGGGCAGCCATTCCAAAAAGTTATGTCTCTTGTGAACCAACAGAAAGCAACTGACATGCCTATGTTTCTTCAGCAGGAACTCATGCTGACTTTACAAAGGTTTAACCCTACTTGCAGATGTTGCTTCTTGGTAGAAACCAAAATCAGGAAAGAAGGATTTTGTTACAGTGTGCAACCTGACAACTGGTGTTCCTGAATTTCTTGAATGTCAGAATGGTACAGTAGTCACCTAAAATAGACACTTTACTGGCTCTTTGCCTGCTAGATTTCTGCATATCTGATAAATTTCTCCGTTGTTGTGCATACTATAATTTTTACAGTCATGGTTCCACCTAAAATATCATTTACCAATAATATGGAAATCATATACCCTGAATGTGCCAAAAAATGGCACTGTAAGTGCAAAATGAAATATTGTTTTCTGATATAGTTACAGGTAACATGATGTTCACCTGCAGGATGACTTATCTCATTCTTGTGCCCACCTCTTTGGACAGGAACTTGCAAGCTGGGTTTGAATTGCTGTCCCCAGAAAGTGTCTGGGAATGTCATCAGACAGAACTAAAACAAGAAGGTCACCAGCACTCTCAGAGTGGAAGGTGTCACGACTTTCTTTAGTCATGCAGTGTCTTACCTGAAGAGGTCACCCCAGTACAATCCTTCTTGCTCTCTGAATTTCAAAAACACTTCCATGCTGGATAATTCTCTCCAGTACTCTTGGGGAAGACTCTGCCTCCCTGCTGTAACAAGATCAAGCTCATTCCATAACTGTCTGGGCACTACCTTGGGATCTTGGTTGACTTCCTGCCATCCTGAAATGAAGATGAAGCATCTGCTGTGCCATTATCCAGTCTTGGCATATGCATCCCTTAAGAAAGGATATTGTGACATAACCAGTGGAGCACAAAAGGCCTTACTGATTTAAGGACCCACAGGGCTATTTCCACCTGTTTATTAATTAGGTGCACTAGGTCCTGATTGTTACATACGGAATGAACCAAGCTCTTGGTGGCTCAGTTTGCCAGAATGCTATGGTTATAAGGAAAGGATTTTCCAGAAACAGGAAATAAGGGTCCTTGTTTGAATCCCCCCGTATAATGTCTCCCAATGTTTTAAACCGAAATAATTATTCCACTCCTCTACTAAATGATTCAGATGAGCCCTCTATTCCAGTCTTACCATAAAATCAATATATCATAAGGGAACACATAAGGTGGAGAGGGACTTTTTACAAGGGGATGCAGTGATAGGACAAGGGGTAATGGCTTTAAACTGGAAGAGGGTAGATTTAGGTTAGATATTAGGAAGAAGTTCTTTAGTGTGAGGGTGGTGAAACACTGGAACAGGTTACACAAGAAGTTGTGGAAGTGTTCAAAGCTGGGCTGGATGAGGCTTTGAGCAACCTGGGCTAGTGGAAGGTGTCCCTGTCCATGGCAGAGCGTTTGAAACTAGATGACCTTTAAGGTCCCTTCCAACCCAAACCATTCTATGATTATTATTAAATTTAAATTTCTTATACAAGCATATAATTCCCACAGTTCATGAAATATCCACTTTGTATCTTATGTCTTCTATCCCTAGGAAGAGAAGATCCTCTACTGAAGAGGATGTATCTTTACTCTTGAGTCTTTTGGGGAGAACCTTTTAGTGTAACAAGGCAGTAGTGGGAATTTTCAGTTGTCCTTTCCTCCCCATGTCCCTCCAGGTCAGATAAAACTTCCATGTGACTAGAAGGTAAATCATAGAACCACAGAATCATGGAATGGTTTAGGCTGGAAGGGACTTTTAAAGATAACTGAGTCTGACCTCACTACCATTGGCAGGGACATTTTTTGCTAATTATTGTGTATACCTCTATTGCACAGTAGGAGTCTAGGAACTGCCACTTTTTCCTTTTTAATGCTTTCAATAGTAGAGCACTTCCTTACAGCACCTCACTAGATATAGATACGATCCTGCATTAAATTTGCATAATTCCCAAGCATCAGCCCTTCCAATAAAAATATCTCTACAGCTGAAAAAATGATCATTAATATGGCAAATACAGCAGAAAACATACATGTTACTGCAGAAACTCCTACACAATTCCTTCAGAATGAAGGCAATTTTAATTATTTCAGTGTAAATGCATTCTGACCTCTAAAACCAGAGTGGTTTAAGATTCTTAAAGTTGTTTCTTAAGTACCACAATATACTATTTCAGGTAGGACAGATTATTGAACAAACTGATCCATACTGTTATCTACATAGTATTTCTATTTTCAAGATCTAAAACAGTTCCACGGAGCCTTCAGCAAAACAGAGGGAATCTTGCAACACAGCAAATTTGAACTTTAAACCTCTATGGAAATGAATTATGCATATGGATTGTATGTACAGTTGCAAGCTTTAGAAATAAACTTGTATACTGGTATTTATGATAGAGACATTGCTACAGAGCACTAATGTGAGTTAACATGAGTTTGTAGGAGTTAACATTGTTAAGGAAAGGGATGGGACAAATAAAGGAAAACTGGTAATAGATAGGCAGAGGGGGTTTTTTCCCTCATAATTGGAATAGTGGATATATGGAAATAAGGAACTTTAAACAAGGGAAAATATATATCCTGCTAATGCATAAGATGTCCATCCAGCATGAAGAAGGTTGAACTAATCAGTCAAAAGAAATAATCAGCATGCACTACAATTTCAAAGTAGTAAATTACCAATAAAGAAATCAAATGCAGGGCTTTTCATTTTCCAAGATTCTTGCAGTGAGGGAGATAAAAGTATCTCCAACAAATTTGAATAATGCCTTCTGTTGTAAAATGGATGGAAGTGAAATACTTTGCAATAGAATTGTGTATCGTCAATATATTGAAATTTGAATAATAAATCCTTTCAGGATTAAACTTCAGCCTCTCATTTCTCTATTTAGCAGGTGAAAAGGACTTTTTTTGCAGAGAAATGTTGCTGTACAAACTACTTGTTTAACAGCTGCTTTGTTCTAGTATACATATAGTAAAATTTTATTTTTTTTTTTTATGTGAATCAATGACTCTTTTAATCAATATGGGAACTTTTATTTTGTAAAATAACTTTCGTTTAGGCACTATAAGCGATTGTGTATAAGGAATAAAGGCCAAAGTGCCAACAGTGTACAAAAGCAATAGTCTCAGGACTGGTCATTTCAGTAAAGAAAATGACACTGATTTCTTATGATGGAGTTATCTACCTGTAGATGACATTTTCACATGTATTTTTGATCATATACTTATCTGTAACCTAACTTCAGAAATCCATTACTTCTCAAGACTTATCCCCTGATTTAGACCTTTCCACAGACAACTGAAGGTTGTTCTGTGTCAAACAGTCTAACTTTCCAGTCTTTAAAGTACTGGGATAAATATTCTTAACATCCGTCAATGATTACTAGTTAAACAAAAAAGCTTTACAGGACCATACCATGATATATTTGAGAATAATGTTGTAAATTTAAAGTTATATTCGACTTCAGAGCATGCTTTAGGCAAACTTAAATTATTCATTTTACTTGTACCTATTTATGCATTTATACATATATATAACCCTTTATAGTTTTAAAATAGATTATTTATAAAACATCGCCACCTTATAACAAACTAATGATTCCAGAAAAGCACATTTGCAAACCTTCTGAATAAGGAAAGCAATTTTTAAAAGTGTATTGATTTGTCTAAAGTGTTAAATGACATAACAGCAATACACTAAAGCATTGAATAATTTAAGTAAATCAATGTTTTCTCAATTCCATACAAGTACAAACTATCTTGGGCAGTAAAATAAATCAATGCAATAAAAAGTAAAAAAAAAAAAAAAAAAGAGTAGCATTATTATCAACCTTTACATTCCTCATTAAATAAGAGGTAAAAACTCATTTTATCATTGTAACAAACTACTTTCAGTTGTCTTTTTTACATTATTCCCATTAGAAAACATGATATTCTGTAGCCTTTTGATTTTAACCCTTGAATAACTTTTTATTTGAAAGACATGTCACTGAAGTGTAAGTATAACCTTTTTCAACATATCATCCTGGATATGGTATAGTTATGCAGATCTATTGCTATTAAAGTTATTTCATATAGTTTATGGTTCCTAAATAATGACATATTCTGTAGACTTAAAGTAAGCGTCACTTCCATTCTTGAATGACTAAAATAACTTTTTCTTTAATGTCTCCAGGGCACAAGGACAGTTTCAGATGTTATGACTTTTAAAAATACATTTTTAATTTTTTTTTACTAACAAAAATCTAACTTGGACTAACTTCCTTACGGTTAAGAGTTAAAAAATAAAGAAAAAATGCATACATTTCAAAACTGTTCATAACATTTGATATAAAAACTACATCAATTAATTCCAAAAGTTAAAAGAGATAGCATATTTGTAGAAGACAGTTGCTGATGTTTGTCATAACCATATTTAGGAAACCGATTAAGTTCTTACATAGAGGTAAAAATACTTATAGGAAACTTCTTTTGGAGAGCAGCGTAGGGGAAAGGGACCTGGGGGTCCTGGTGGACAGCAGGATGACCATGAGCCAGCAATGTGCCCTTGTGGCCAAGAAGGCCAATGGCATCCTGGGGTGTATTAGAAGGGGGGTGGTTAGTAGGTCGAGAGAGGTTCTCCTCCCCCTCTACTCTGCCCTGGTGAGGCCGCATCTGGAATATTGTGTCCAGTTCTGGGCCCCCCAGTTCAAGAAGGACAGGGAACTGCTTGAGAGAGTCCAGCACAGAGCCACAAAGATGAATGATTAAGGGAGTGGAACATCTCCCTTATGAGGAAAGGCTGAGGGAGCTGGGTCTCTTTAGCCTGGAGAAGAGGAGACTGAGGGGTGACCTCATTAATGTTTATAAACATGTAAAGGGTGAGTGTCATGAGGATGGAGCCAGGTTCTTCTCAGTGACATCCAATGACAGGACAAGGGGCAATGGGTGTAAGCTGGAACATAGGAGGTTCTGCATAAATATGAGGAAGAACTTCTTCACAGTGAGGGTGACAGAGCACTGGAACAGGCTGCCCAGAGAGGTTGTGGAGTCTCCTTCTCTGGAGACATTCAAAACCCACCTGGATGCGTTTCTGTGTGACCTGATTTAGGCTGGCAGGGGGATTGGACTAGATGATCTTTTGAGGCCCCTTCCAATCCCTAACATTCTGTGATTCTGTGATTCTAATCAGAAGTTGCAGAATACCATATTCAGAGATTTGTAGATTGAAAAGTCTTCTAGAAATATTATGATGAACTTACACACCTCTGAATATAGATTGACATACCACCAGAACAACCAGAATATCTTGGCTTTAAGACCCACATCTGAAATCATGATAAAAACTGAATAGCTTATTCTGGGAAAACATATGAAGGAGAGGAATGGTTGGTTTGTTGGTTGGTTTGTTTGTTTTTTTAAGAAAGGACTAAATGAAAAAGGCTTTAGTATTAATACTAGAAGTAAATATAATATCTACATCAGTCAAATATATTTGCATCCCAAGTTGTATAGAAGATGTAAGCGGATTTCAAATTGAGGGTTTTTTCCCAGCAATTCTTTTTCTTACAGAAATCTAATTCAACATGTGTTTTACAAAAATATAATTTATTAATAATAATTGAATGGTTCTTTTAAATGTAAATCATACTTTCTGTGTCATCTCTCTGTTGATCTTAAAGGATTCAGCAGTCACGTCAGTTTGAGGAAAGAGAGCTCGGTTTTGGCTTTGTTTGAAAGGAAGGAAAAGAAGTACTAGACAACCATGAAGTCTGCCATTTATTCTAATTCAGATGAGATTAGCAAGCTTTAAGGTGTTTGGAGTTTAAAGTATAAGAAATGCAATATTTATAAAAACACAATATCTGTATCTACTGTTGTTTTTATAAAATACACTTTTTAAGAAATTATCAAGAATAATTACTCTAACCCAGTATGACAAAATGCTTTACTCTGTAATTTACTTTCTATGAAGTACTATTTGAAAATGTTATTAACTTCTGAATAAGAAATTAGCTCTATTTTTGAAGATGTTGATATTCAAAACACACTGTTACAATCTTCCTACTGAGAAAGAGTAGTATTAGTTACTTCTTAGATAAAAATCTTCCTTTAACTAAATACATTATGCTGTGTATGATTTTGAAAGGTAGATGTAGTCTTTTTCTATGGATATGTAATTGCAAAGTTATTGCTGAAAGATCCTATTACTTTTTTTCCCTGAATGTCACGGTATTTACTTGCTTCTCTATAATATGCTAAATTCTGAAAAGCATTTCTTGTTAGTTTTGGATTATTGCCAGCAAATTGCCATTTTTCCATTTTCTTAGCTACCTCTGTACCCAGAGTTCATGTAATTATACAGCGAATTTCATGCAGTTATCTCACAAAGATTTAATATATGTATGCAAATATGGAACTCTGCTTAAGAAAAGGTGGAAAGTCTGTTCATTGGACCCAATTGGCAGCAGAAACAATATTACACTTGTCAAAAAAATTATGTACTTTTTCAAAAAGGCAGTAGAAAATTAAGATGTTTCAGAAGTGACAGATTACAGATCCTGCTTTCTTTACCTCATCATGCAATCCTTCATAACTCAGTCCTTCACAATCAGTTTTTAATATGGATCCAACTGAGCCTAATTGTTTAAAATAAAATTTTAAAAACTGTAAAAACTATAACATTAGCATTTCCAAATTAGCACAAATATCTTCCTTGGAGATATACTATTTTAGTCTTCAAAATATTTTTGTCCTCAACAATAGTGGGGACAAATATTAAGGTTTGTGACAGGAGAGAACTGTGAATGGCAAAGAGCGTTTCAAAGGAAAAATAGGCTGTATTCCTTGGTTATTAATTTTCATGAATTTTAATGTATATAGATTTTTTTTTACTTTGTGTGTATTTGTAATACAGTCTAAAAATGGAATTTGAGTATATCTTTTTAAAAAGAAAAATCTGATTAACCAGCCACAAATAGTGAGAAAGTCCATCAAAAACATTAGTTTGGAATAACATACAATTGCAGTAATTTACTTGTTATTTGCTGAGAAACTCCCTATTTAAGTGAAAGTAATTAGTAGTAGTAAAAGACCTGACATGGAAATTCAATGTAATAAGAGAACATATAAAACCATTATATTTATTTTTATATGCCCAACCACACAGACAAGAGTCAACTCTGAGAATAATTTTCATTAATATGACACAAGTGAGACTAGGTAATTTTACATTTATGATGTACGAGTAAATAACAGGGATGAGAATCTTCCTATTTTAAATGAAAGTCACTACAGAGGAGCTCTTGTCTTCATGGTCCAGTTTGTACTACAGCTACTCACGAAGACTGTATACCTTGAACAGAACAAGGTAAGTACACTGTGGCAAAGATCATCTTCAGAATATCCTGGCTTCCTTCTTTAATTAAACCAGCATAAGATTACCAAATATCTTTTTTTGGTCCCTGATGTACATACTGGTTTTTTTAAGACTGCTGTACACGGTCTTCTTCACACTGACCAAAAGAAATTCTGACTAGAGATACTCAAATGATGTTGATTACAGAAAATCTTCTGGACATTCAGGGCAAAATTTTCAATGCACTTTACAAAGGGAGAAGTTTGCAAACAGAAGTGAACCTTTCTGAGAGTTCACTTCCACTTAATGAAGTATCAGAATGCACAGAATAGTAGCCCTACTTTGTTAAATTAATGCAATTGTTTTACTTCATGAATACACCTTTTTGCTCACTGAGTAAACCTGTAGAGGTCAGTTACTATTTCCTGTAATTCATTTTCTGTTCATAGGCTGAAAATTAGCAGACTGTGTACACCACGTATTTGCTCTAAGTTATGGAAAATTTCCCCTTTGCATTTTCCTTCGAAATCCTTTCCTTCCATATTTCTCTTCAGTTTCAGCAACAAGTCCTGTTTCCCAGCACTTCAGTCCTGAACTGATCAGTGCAGAAACTAGGACCCTAGTAAGGGAATACTGCTCTACTTACGTCTCATTTCAGTCTCTGTCCTTGGTTCATGGTGGTACCTACTGTAACACAGCCTATGTAAAAGACAGTCAAAAACAGCCAGAGCAAAAGGAATGAGCAGTACATGGTTAGCTTACCAATACAATGGAACCATGAGCTTAACTACAAAAATGTGAGAAAAGTTCGCAGCTCATATAAAATTGCCTGGGTCCAGAACCTTCCCACTGGGAATACGAGTTCCAAGATTATATTTTGAAAAATGAGATGTAGGCCTATTTTAAAATGTAACCCTTAATAAATATTCACTGATTTAGGCTTCAGTGAAAACACTGCCATATATAAAGATCTATACTTGCCAAGTTTTCACTACTTAGTGATTTTCTTAAAATGACACCGAATTTCAGCATTTTCCTCTGACTAACATGTTGACCACTACTAGGAACATCCAAATTATACAACATCTCTTCATATTTGACCCAGAATTTTGGTACATACTGTCTGATATTAAAATAGTGTATACTGATACTCCTTCAGTCTTCAGCTATGTGTTGTTCATCTACTAACATTAGTGTTATTTTTTCAGGAGTACTTTGAATTTGAGTTCTTTAAGTGGGGAACTTATGAGCCTCCATTGTTCCAGAAAACTCTGAGTGTATTAAAAATTTTGGACTCTTCAGTTTACCAAGTCATTAATAAAAATGTGTACTAATTTGTGCTTAGACCTTAAAATATCCACAGTGCTAAAATTGAAAAATATTTTAAAATTTCATCTTTCTTTTCTCAGCTTTTTCTACCAAGGCTAATGCAATTTTCAGATCCTGGATTTGAGTCTCATAATGGAACTATGCTGAGTTACAGTAATGAATTTGCTGTCAAATAAATCTATTATTATATTCATTCATTGCATGTTCACATGTGTATAACAGAGGTGGCTTATGAACATGTGTTCACACAGTTGGGAATTGATCCAGGGAGTAATTAGGGTTCAACTTCTCGGAGTCACTGGTGACATTGGGGACTGAAAACAAAATTGGTGCTCAGTAGAAGCTTTGAATCTTTTAGTAGTTATAAAAGAGCCAAGCTATCAAAAGCTGCACTAATAGACGAAAGCCAAATAAAACTAGGATTGGGCACATTTATTATTTTTTAAAACATACCAATCCGTGGATTAAAGAGGGATTTGTTCACTGCAAAATATAGATTTGGAATTTTTTTTTAGCCTTTTCCTAGTCCCCAGTTGTTCGTATAAGTATAAATGATATCAAGATTACTGGAAGTTAAGGAGAGTAAGAATTGTTAAAAAAACGTGTCACTAAACAGAACCTTTGTAAATAAACCCAAGCTACAAGCAGCTGACAAGGACAATGAGACAAATAAACCATGTTAGGGGTAAATATTAAAGAGGAAGTATAAAGGAAATTCATATTCAGAATTGTAAATATACATTCAAATCATAGGAATGAATTAGCAGTTGCCCATTCAAATGTCTTTTTCTGCCACAGACTATAACTAACCGTAAAATTTACCATAAGTTCCTGTTCTCAGGAGTGGTGATGGCATGAATGCTGTCACACATAGAAGTTCTTAGATGCTGAGGCAAAACTTGATGTATCAAAAGAAGTAAGAAGATGGTAGATGGAAGATGAAAGGAGTTCTCTTAAAAAAGTATAGCAGTTATGTGCTATCGCCAATGAGAGTGCTGCACATACCATACTGGTATTTTGATTTGGTTTAAAGAGAGACTGTAGAAAAATAGATTAATATTAAATCACCTAAGCACATTCGTGTCATTAAATAAAGGGAGACTTATAACAATTCCCAAGTGAGTATTGAAGGAAATAAGTAATTTTACTATTATATTTCAATTAATATAAAAGGACCAATTTAGGGCAGGAACCTTTTTGCTGCCTTAACCTGCAAAGAAATTCTGCAAACAATTCTTTGAATTTACTGTATAGAAAAAAGTACATGAGGCTTAGCAAGAACACATTTAGTCTATAAAATGGCTTGTCTGAACATACACAGAGGTTAAATTATTTTTTCTAGTAGTACTCAATGATATTATTATAATCCTCAATAAAGGGATTCTGATTAATTTTTTAGTGCCAGAATGCCATAAGAAAAAACAATTCATTTTATAATACATACAATTCATAGTTCTTTTATAACCAAATCTATCAGTAACATTGAGGATAGATTAAATGTTTGGAAATATATTACAGTAAAAAAACCCAAACAATATTTTCCTGCACTGACACACATAAAATGTGTTTAAAATACGCTTTGTTTAAAATATGGTTACCAAATTGTGCATAAGATGCCAAAAAAAAAAAGAAAAAAAAATTGATTTCCAGATGTCTGTCCCAAACTTTGCTGGAAAAGAGAATTCAAATTCTGCTCAACTTCTGCTTTGGAAACATTAAAAAGATGCCAATTCATATTTAATTTTTCTGTCTTCTTTTGATTTTTATGAGCTTTTTTCACTTGTTAACAAGTTTTCAATGACCAAGTTCTGAAAAAGTCAACAGCTCATTTAGTATGTGGAATATTATCAAATTAATAATATTAATAATATTACTTTCTCATTCTTTCTCATTTTTCTATTTTTTTTTCATGTGGTACATTCATTCTGTATTTCTAAAGAATTCTGTAGGTAGCACTGACTTTTTTATATGAGCTCTACAATTATTTGATTCTTCAGATGTCAAATTACAGTGTTCCTATGTCTACAGCAAACAAACTTGATAACAATTCTGCCAGAAAATACCTGCTTTCAAACTTAAATGTATGTTCCTATAGCTAGTCATTTCATGTCACTTTGAAATTTTGTTTCAGGTACTACTCAAGGATCTTGATCTGGTTGTACTGAAAGGTAGGACATGATCATTTTATGGTAATGAAACCAATTACAAAAATGATCCCTGAACAAAGTGAACAACAATGTAACATTTCATATACAAATAAGAGAAGATATTTATGAACCTTTATGCACATATGATGGATCCAGTATCTATTATTTTTTAGAGAGTTTGTAATTTATTTTTCAATTCAGAATCATTCATCAACCTAATTGATTTGTGTTATTATCTTGGCTTTACAATTCAATTGTAACTTAGTTTGTTTTTTAAACAGTCATTGTAACACAAATACTACCAAAATCTTTTGGCTTTGTTTTCCAAACATAACCCCTTTAAATGCTTACCATGTCTTCATGGGCATATCTAAATTTTTTCTGCAGGTGATCATGGAAACAAAGGTGGCTCCATAAATCAGCATTAAAGCCTTCTGCTTTGCCTTTTGTTTGTTCCCTTATGCCTTCCCTACTGATTTCTTGACTCTTTACTGAAGTATTTTATGACTTAACATGATGAATATTTATTATGAGTTAGAAAAGGATTGTAAATTATGTTCATTTACTCAATGTTTTTTCACTTCTCAGATTTTTTTACATCAAAAGTTGAATGTGTCCCTTACAGCCTTCTTTTCAAAGATATTATCTAGAGGATAAATATGCAAGAGCATACCTAGGTACTTTTTAGATGTCTTTATGTTTATAGATTCCTATCTGTTGGTAGTCAAATGATAAAGACAAGCTAGGTGATTAATTTTTCCATTGTGGTAATCACATTGATTTAGTTCATATTCATGACATTTTATATTGTTAACAGTCAATGACCCCAAATTAATATAGGAACAGTTTTGGCAAACCAAAGCAAAATGCGACAATGCATTTACTCCTGCGGCTGTGTTCTTACTGTACTGAGACTAAAATGTCAATTATATTGGGAATGAGTAAACAGTGTATGTATAGTGGGAAAAATTAACATATATGATTATACTTGAAAGTTAAACTATCGTTACTGATAATCAGTATTCTAATCATAGTGCATACAATCACTGAGAATCAAAAATAAATACTGAACAGATAGATACTTTAAAAATATGAGAGAGCGCATAGCACAAGTAGAGAACTCCTATCAAAAACGATAAAATGAACCTTAAAGACTTAACTAAGCAGTGTGCTATGACTTATCTTCTGATTTGCAACCGTAAATCACACTAACTGTGGTGATAGTTGTACTGCTCAGAAATAAACTTTCAGATTGAGCTTGTGGAAATTAAAAACCAAAATATTTACTTCAGAAATCTGGATTTAGAGCAATAAGTCAATCCCTTCAGAGCCAACAACTATAGAGTAGCTACACCTGATTTTTGTACATTTCACTGTGGTTGCTAGTTGAGAGCTGAGATTATGTACTTAGGTTTTGTGTGCATTACACATCCATCTGTTCCTCCATCTGGTAAAGTAAAAAAAGGGGGGGAAAAAATAAAAGAAAGCATAGGAGTGCTTTATAAACTCTTTTCACCAACAGACCAGTTGTTAGCTTCCAGCTGGTAGCCCTGGTATAGACTTCATTGGGTAATTATTTCAAGCAGGAAACAACCAACCCACATGTTCAAAAGTAATTACTAGTTCAATTAACTATCCAGAACCAGGTAATTTTTTTTTTTTGAGGATGTAGGAACACAAGTATTATAATATTTGTGTATCTTTAATCTAAGAATTTAGATAGCAGTCTGCATAAATTTTTGTAAGCGAATAAAAAAATACTAATGTGAATGCTCTATGTAAATAATAAATCATGAATGGTCACATGAACCTTCCTAGGTACATTTTGTGACAGGTGTAATATTAGGTCTGTTATTTAGCATTTTCATTAATGATTTGAAGATAAGCAAACATCAGAACTAAATTAACATATAGTATTAAATTGGGAAGTACTATATACTCGACTGAGGATGACAGCAGGGACACAAGGAGTCTGAGAATCACAGGCAGGAAATAATAAAATAGACACAGAACAGCACAAGTTAATACATCTGGGGAAAAATAAACCAAAACCAGGACAGTATGACTGGGAGGAACTGTGAAAGCTGGCATGTTGAAAGAGATTTAGTGGTAATAGTGGACAGTAAACATGGAAACAAATCTGAGACAGAAATAATAAAGATGCACCGTATAAAGGGCTGCAGTAATCTACTTTCCTTCTTCAAACAGTCAATTCCCAGATACCATGTTTCTCTCCATCTACTTATTTCTATTTTTTGAATATTACTCTGAAGGATAAAGTAACATTGTTATCAGAATATATGACCCCATAATGACTTGACTGATTCATAAAGCTTTAAATGGTGTAAGCTTCATTTTGTGGGGTCTGCCCCAAATAATAGGAGAATGAGCTAGATAATTCACTATAAGGAACAATGGCTTTATTAATCTGTCTCTGAAATCTACAGTTCCTCATTCAGCACTTTCCCACTTCAGAAATTTGAAAATACTGTTAAGTTACAATTATTTTGCTCAGCTTTAAAAACACTTTCAGATTCTTAACCTCAGAAAAACTTTTCTACTTTTTAATATTTTATTTGAGTTTCATAAATATAGAAAAACAATCTGTTGTGATGCTGTATCTGGCACAGTGAAAAAAGTTTCGATCCATGAGAGAATTTCCCTTTTCAAATATTTTTCTTTCTAATTACTATAAAATGATTTGAACCTGCCTATTGTACACTTTAGCCATCAAGAAGTCATCATTTCAAAACATATTTCCACATCTTGGTATGTTTTGACCATTTAATTTCTGTGTGATTATATGTAATATATTAATTGGCCTTATCTTCCTAGTACTGCATAGGGGAGAAAGCAGGAACTCCAGTTACATAGAGTTTTTATGGTGCAAGAACATTGAACTTGTTCCCTTCTATGCTATCTATCAAGTAAACACATTTAACAGTTGATACACACCAAACCAAACACTATTCCATATAACAAATACTGGGTTTGCTTTTTTTAGCAGGTGAGACAAAATATAGCTACACAACATAATTTCAATTAGATTTTTTCTACAACATTAGGAGAAGAGTTCCTTCATACACTTACCAGTAAGAGAGAAAGCTAGATGTCCAAATAATGGATCTGGTGCAAGTTGTCATAATCATCCTATAATCATATATTCTACACTGTCCAAATGCAATTGACCTCTCATCAGAAGGTGAATAGATATACACATATGCAACTGTGGCCATAGTTGTAAATCATCTCTCTATAAATGAGAGATAGTTTACCATGAACTAAAATTAACTTCCTAGACACTAAGACTTGATTCACACCTACCTAATGTGAACAAAGGATTTTATAGATAACTATATAAATGATTCTCTGAGCTGAACAAACAAGTATCTGAAATCTCAATGCAGACATGCTTATATGTTTAGCTGCAATATAGTGTAGGAAAGTCCAAGTGGCTTCTAGCATAGCAGTTTAACCAATTTGGCTACTAGATGAAGCTTAGCTCTAGTATTCCACGAGAGTACTAGATGAGAATGAACAGACTTTCAGCTCTAACAATAACCCATCAGACTAAATAACTACCAGAAAAAATGTGAAGCTGAAAATTTCTTCTCCGTTAATTAAAGAAATCCATGGTGGAATATGAAGTTATTGTCATTATTATTTAACTGTAATTTTTAAATACGATTTTCAACTCAAATATAAAACCTGAGATAGAACTTCTGGACTGTCTTTGACTATCTAGACCAATATAGACCCTGAACCAAAAAACCTCCAAAAACCCCTGTAATTTACTAATGTAACTGTTTTGCATTTTAAACTTTTCTAGAATGTGTATGCATATGCACACACGTATTTTACTTATGGTTTTGCTTATATCATATATTAAACTCCCTATTTTTCCATGTATTTCTTAGTCTGAAAAAAAAGAGTAAGAAGAAGAGAGGAAAAAAATAAAAACATCTTTCAGAATCAGCATTTCAAAAGGATTTTGAGAAGGTAGGCTTGGAGGGAGGGAACATTTGGAAACCAAAAGCTAGCCAGTTGCAATGGCTTTAACAAAGATCTAAGCTAAAGTTCCAGTCTGTTGCTTTCCTTTCTCCACCTGTGGTTTAAAGAGGAGAAGCAAGGAATTTGTTTGACACGTCAATCTTTATTTCTGGCTGAGGTATGCCACTACATCCTAAAGTGAATTCTCATTCGAGAGGCACACTGTTCCAAGAACTTCTCTGTATTTGCAGATTCATTTGTTTTTCCAGAAACACTTCTTCTCATCATAAAAACTTCCTTTAGAAATGGAATACTCTGATCTCAGGACTGAAGGGTTTTTTTCTATTCTGTTCATCACTGAAACTAGGTTATTAATAAAATATTTTTTATTATGATGTTAATTGTCCATTTCTTTGCAAGACTTCACTATGGTCTTTCCTAGTGAGTAAAAATATTTTCTAAAAATCTCTTCTCACAAGCCACAATCTAGCATGGCTTTTTTAGCTGAAGAAGCCAAATTTGGATCTAAGTTACCATCTGATGCTTTTCATCTTTTTAATAATCTGTATCTATAGCCTTGCTTTTTGCCCTGCTGTTCCAGTGCATCTGGAGGTATAATTACTGCCATTTCCAAAGCTGCATAGATTATGTATGTGTGTGTGTGCATGAGAGTGAGAGAAAGAGTGTGCATGTGTAATTTCAATTTCATCCATTCATTTTTTGTTTCACTTTTAGCAGATATTTTGCAGAAATATGGGAGACGGTAATGCTAGAGAAATAATTTTCATTATAATTTCTTCAAGAACAGGCAATAAGGGTAGCAGTTATATCCTACTAATCTGTTTCATTAGTCTAGACTGAGATTTAGATATTGTATAATACAAGTGGCAGTCACAGTGAGACCTCATCCTTGTATTAGTAGGCTGCTTATGGTATGCTCCATATTTTGGGACCTGAACGAACAGACTAGTTTTGCTCTGCTCTGAACTTTGTAGTGGATTTCTCTTGTCAGTTTTGCCTGAGTCATTTATCTTTCAGTAGCACAGAGAGAACATATCCATGCCATGACCTGTGCCCTGGAAAGAATTCAGTATTACTGAAACAGATGCCATCTCCTGTCAGAGAATAGTTAGCTCTTGCCTGAGCATCAGCTCTTCCTCTTCCATCCATCCCTTCCCATTGCACTCAACTGGCTGTTCAGTTGTATACTGATTATCAGTTATGACATGAATTGGTGGTCAAATTCCAGTCTTCAAACACAGTATTCACAGGGTAAAATTTTTGGCTTTGTAAAGGAACCTGAATGAGACCCTTGTAAACAATCTCAAGGGAAAGGATCAAGTTCGACTGGACTCGGAAGTTATTTCCTCTGTGGAAAAAATTGCCTCAGCTCAGGCCTTTTGCAAGAAAAGAAATTTTCATTGCTAGTGCCTATTGAACTTTGTTTCTTAGAGTCAATCTTCTGACTTCAAGAAATAGATTCTAAGTTCATAGTGCCTTTTCGCAGGTGAGATTCTATGCATGGATTGAAACATAAGGAGGTTTAAAGTAGAAAATACTAATAGTAGAAGGAGAAGGAGATATTGAACTTTCCAAAAGTGCCAATTACCTTCAGCTTTACAAGGAATCCTGGGTTCCTGAGGTCTATCAACAAGGAGGCCGTGTGGGTTTGGTGCAGGAAATAAGGGGTCAAAATAAGCAGTCATTTTAAGTTTAAAAAAAAGAAAACAAATACTTCCTATTAGCTGGTGTCACTACAATATCTGTTCGGTATTTCTGTTGCCATGCTCTTCCCTTTGCTAAATGCTACACATCATATAGTCCACCCTGGTGATGTTGAAATTGCACACCGTAAAAAAATTGAAGTTTAGAACACAATAGCACACTGATAAAACAATATTTTATAATTTTGTAATTGCTTAAAAATTGAATTGTGAATTTGAGCAATCAAACCTTTTTTTATGACAAATTTCAAAGCATAAGTAGTGAAATATAACTACAATTAATTGACTTCTTTAACTGCATTTAAAATACCATTTTAGCTTGACATGACCAGCAAGATGGCTTGACTGAAATAATTTTTTTCTCCACTTTACAAAGCATTTATAAATTCTGTTTAATTGTACTGCTTTGTGCCTATCTTGCACAGAAAGATTACATTCTTTCTCACAGCTTTACAATTATTAGAGATATGTGAGTGAATTGCCAGCCTGGTGCGTATTGTAAAGGACACAGTTCCTGTTCCAAAGGACAAAAAGCCTCAGCACTCTATTGTGTCTTTTAAATAAGCTCTCCATGGAAAATTTTCTGAGTGTGCATAGAAGCGAAGCAAACTACCAATGAGACAACAATGAAGTTCTGTGGAAGCAGCTCAGCTGGACCATGGTCCCTTGTCTGGAAAGATCATGCTTCAGATTTCTTCAGATCATGTGGAATGCCTCAAATGAACAACTGGGGAGAATACTGCAGGTAGTTCTACAACTGTTAAGGCTAATTTAAACAGCTTCCCTAGCACAGTGTACCATAAAACAATACCTGTTGGTGCCTGCGGTTTAGGAGTCAGTCCTGCTGTTGTCTTGATCTTTGCTCACCATTAGGAATGTACTTTTCACTTCAAGGGTACTGCAGCAATGTCCAGGCTGCCCAGGGAGTCCATGGAACCTTCACTCTTGGAGTTTTTCAACACTCATGTACCCAAAGCCCCAGCTGACCTAACTGGTGTTGGCAGTACTTCCACTTCAGGAGGTAGTCTGGAATAGGAGACACCCAGATGTCCCTTCCAAATATTTATGGGGTTCTATAATACTAAATTACCTGCCTGCAGGGAGTCAGCAGTGTAAATGTGCTGTTCCAAGAACACTGAAATACATGAACCATTATTTTTCTTTTACTTTTAAATGAAAAAAACCCAACAAAAAAACCACAAAAACCAATCAAACTAGGTATTACTCAAAAAAAGAGGTAAATACAGATTGCATTTACTTCAATGACTTTAAGAAAGTCCAAACACTATCCAAGGCAGAACTCTGACAATAAATATTGAATGAAAACAATATTTATTTTGTAATCACAGCACAGATAACATTTTCATTAGTGATTGTAGTGATTTATGGTTTATTAGAGTGAAAGAGAGATCCATTTCCATAATATTTCCTCTTTCTAACGACAGTATTATAGGATTAAAAAAAGAATCATACTTCTGCCTACAAAGATGTTTTTCAGAACACAGATAAATGCAAAGTTTCCCTGACTGGACAGATGAACATACTGAAACTATAGTTTAAATGATTCCTTGCACTACTTAGTACCCTTTGAACTTTGCAAGAACACTACTGTGGTACAACAGTGACTGAGAAAAAAGAATTATGTCAAAATTGCCATAACACTACAAACTTAATTTCTCATGTATATTGTAATGTGTCTTTATATGCAGACACAGTGTAAACTTTAAAAAAAAAAGGAGATAATTGGTAACCTCCATTTCTATCTAGAATTATTAAAATTCATAAAATGACTAGCTAGCATATTTAATTTATTATAATTTAATTTTATTAACATTTGACATACACTAGTAAGCTTTATAAATAATATTTTGGGATTTAGCAGGAAAAGATTAGTAATTAATTCTCAGACTTCAATATATTTATGCTAAACAAGAGCTTGTATTTGATTGATTATGATTAGATTGAGAAACACATTTTTATGACAGTACAAGTGACCATTTTATGACCATACTTCACTGGTGAAATTTTAGCATCAAATGAGGGAGGAAAATAACCAAACACTTCATTTCCACCTGATGGTATTAATGTTCGCAATACATTACAGCATAAAAAAACAACCACAGCTAAAAAGAGCCTTCTACCTTTTCAAAACTATGTTATTTTTAAAGGTTAATTTTCAAGAAAAAAATTCAATAAGTAGAAAACCATTCAGCTCTGCTCATTAGGTTTATATTGTCACTTCTTGGGCAAACTGCTCAATAGAAGTCCCTTCTTCCGGAGACCATTATCACCATGAACCACCTGTTGTTAGTATAAGTTTAAAATAATCTTTAACCTTTTTTGGTTATTTCAGTAAATATAAATATTGAATACGAAAACAAGATTTCCACCAACAAAGTAAATTAACATACTTGTACCTAAAAACTGTACCATTCTGTTAAAATTCTGTCCATCTGTTTAGAAGGTACCTAGGGGTTTCAATATTTTCAGTGTACTCTTATGAGTAATGGTAGAGCATATGATTTTTAAATGATTTAGCAGTAATCCAGAGAGGAAGGAAAAACAAAGCATGCAATTAGAGATGGCAACTATTGATTAAAAATCCTTATCCAGTTCACTTAAAGAATGGAAAATGATAAATGACATCGTTGGACAGAAAGTCAAAAAGCATTGTTGTTTCTCAAATATCTCTAGTGTGAACTTCTCTGGAGAAGCTCAAAAGGCTTTTTGATATTTGAGAAAGAGGAAGAATATTGTTATTAGTGTTTCACAACAGAGGTGTGGGACTAATGTCAGGTATGAAAAGAGGGGGAAATAAAGGCACAGGTGAAAAATTCATCTGATTCTATGACCTTCTCTGATGGCCATTTAAATAATATTTTAAAGAAACAGAGTGGTGAAAGGATTGACTTTGAAAAGTTATTGCTAAATATTCACTTTTTAACTCTATTTTACAGTTTTACTCAGAAAGGTATACAGTTCCAAGAATATAAATCTTAATAATTTATTTTCTTTGCCAAAATAAGAACTCAAGAGGCCAAATTAATCTCTGGCACAGCACTAATGAATGCAGTAAAATCACATGAGGGGTGATTTTAACTCATAATGTTTGATGGATTTCAAATTTTGGCAAAATAATTTTTCCCAAACCTCATTATTTAAAATGCAGAGAGGAAAAAAGCAAACAAAAACCCAAAACCAACAACAACAAAACCTAACTCCAATAAACCCACAAAAACAAGGGAATTTGGAAACGAAGCAAAGTTTGGGGTTTGGACTATATTAACGCAAAACAAACAGTACAAAACATGAAGCAGAGAAACTCCCCAATCCTGATTTCCAAGCAATAATAAAATGGCAAATGAAAAGAAAACAAGACAAAAATATCAGGTAACTTAAAGAGAAGTCTGGATATCCTGATCCTCTACTCTAGACTACTGTAATCATGAGCAACTGCTTTGCAGTCAAGTAATAAAACCAGTGTAGTGGGCTAATAATTCATAAAAAAGGTTAACTGTAAATCTCTCACGCATAAGTGAATCAGCTCCAGATTAAATGACTGTCAAAATATTTTTCCATGTCTAGCTTATTACCAGTGAATCAAACTTTTTCATGATTTTTTTTTGCATAACATATTAACCTCTTCTGCCTGACAAGAAACAATGCCAGAGTCAAGCATTTCCACTTCATCTCGTGCCAAAAAACAGGCAGTCCCTGCAACATACAAGGAGAACCCACTCTTCCTTGAAACATCACAGTTTAAAAAAACCCCACAAAATAATATAAAAATATCTAAGTTAAGACATACATGGAATTAAATGAGTTTTTTTCAGAGGATCAGCAGTGGGATGGATACTCCCAATTTGTATTCCTCAGAGGAAGCAGTTCTTCCATACTGCACATCAAGTATGTCATTCTTCACATAGCTTATATCTAGGGGTTTTTTTTGGGGGGGGATGCTGATCTTGATTCTGGAGACAATGTAATCTAACACTTCAATCAATGCAACTCAGCATACAGATTTGAAAAAATAGCTGCTAATGGTAGTAAAGAAACTAATGGAGGACTCAAAAGATCCAATTTTAGTTTTATATTCTGGCAGGTTTTTATGCATAATTTCAGTGAAGTGTCAGTATTTCTGTTACCCGATTGTAAAATAGAGACTAATACTTCTCTGCATTTGTGGAGCTCTAAGCAGAATTCGGAAATGCTACCATACTAAGGAAAAATGCCCTAAACATATTCAGATTCTTGTTTTCAACAGGCACTGATATTAAGCAAATAGTATGGGAGTCTGGATATTACCCAGCTGGGGGCAAACTTTTATCCTCCTTCCACCAGCACTCAGAAAAAAAAAGCAGAAACTTTGGTTTTCACCTGCTTTACTATGATCCTGAAAAGGCACACCACTTTTTCATACCCAAATCTGCTAAAATAGCCTCCTGGCATCTCTATCTGTCTAAAACCAAGGCTTCAGTGCCCATGAAGTACAGTGACCGTCAGAAGACATGAGTGAAATGTATACAGGAAAGAATTTATAATATGTCCAAATGCATTAATTCTTTTTAACTCATGCTTAAGCTACTCCTTTCCCTACTGCCAGAGAGCAGATCATCATCATAGCCTCTATATTCAGGGAAAGACTTGTATGACACTGCAGCAGGACCTAGAAAGAGAGCATGTTAGGAGCTAGTATTCATTGTAATTTCCAGTAAAAATTTTCAGCATGATCTAGTCTGCAGTTTGAAGTGTATGTGAGTGGTTTTAAGTGCATATAACAGATATGCTTTCGGTACAATGAAAGTTGATGTTGTGATCTTGCATTTACCAAATTTAAAGTCTTCATAGTGCTTTTCAGGGGAAGGCTTCAGCAAGAAGAGGAAAGAAACACAAATATTTTAAAAAGGAATAAGTTGCTATATTGAAACCTTGAAAAATATTTCCTCTTTGTACCTTTAATACTTGAGATCAGGAAGAGTTTTCACTGCCTTAGAACAGACCAAAACTTAACTATTTTCATTATGGCTAGGAAAAAAAAAAAATGACAAATAATGTTTTGCACCTCTAAAAACCATTTTTTTAAAATTACAAGGCTTTATTTTAAAATGACTTATATGCTATGTTCGACATAGCCACATAGTTATTACATTAGTTATGCTACTCAGTGTGATTTACAAGATCAGATCTTTAGAGCAACTTTTAAGCTTAAAATGTTGTTCATGGGCAAAGAAACAGCACACCTTACATGTAAGTAAAGCCTAAAGTTTATTGTTAAAGTAACAAACCTTACAAGTCTAATCATTATTAGTTCAGATATAATTGTAACAGAAAAAAGAAATAATAATAATGCACTTAAAATTGTTATACACAGTTTTTGAGTTTCCATTCTTTTTCCTGGTATTGTGTCCCCTGTGCCTGTATTCCTCCATGCCACACCTTGGGTCTCCTCAAGGCCCCTGATACCATATCAGTCCTGTGTGTTTCTACACCACATCATTTTCTTAAAGTGGTAAATATCTTATTCTACCTAAAACAACCACTTGTTACTGCTGCCTGAATAAAACTAACTGTATACACCACTAACTGCATAAAACTGTATGGCTGTAACATACACAGCTAAAAAGTAAAAGAAATTAGCCTTAGACACCTGTTCAATAAGAGAAATTGCTGTCACAGGTAAACTAAGCAAAACAAAGCTGCAGACAGGACAAGAAAATCTCACATAGAACAAGACTGACAAATTCAGTCCTGAGGACTTGCAGACTCCAGACAAGCCTTATGACCTATACCAAGCAATGGCAGCATTGTATTAAAGGGTTTCATGGTTACACATTGTGTATTTTTTCACCACCTATCTCTCTCTCTATTTTTTATACTAGTTTATTAGAGAACTTGCATCACATATCAAATGATAAATTATTTTTTTATGTGTGTCTCCAAATACTACAATGTTGATTTTGGTTGGAGGTTGGGTTTTTTTTTAAACCACCAAAAAGAGTGTATACACTTGTCTGTGCACTTGTCTTTCTTGTCTATACAAGCAAGCTTTATCCTCAATCTGTTCTGATATTGAGGCCCATGCCAATAAACTTAAAAGAGTCAAATCATCTTAAGGCTACCAGAGGCATCTTTGCTGAATCTAAAATATAGTGTGACTGGCAGTGGCACATAAACACTATTTAATGAAACTTCAAAAGGAAAGTTTGCTACCAGCAAGACTACATTCTATTAATAAGAAATATGAAAGAGAAAGGTGGCCATGAAATACTTTATAGAGATCTGGAAAGTAATGTTCACTTCTTGAAAACTCAGATCTTGTTAACTTCAATGAAATCTGTTTCATGAGAAACAAATTTTACTTATAATGTATAGGCTACACAGTCATGTTGCTATGTATTTCAGAAAGAGACAAACCAGTGTCTACATTTAGCCTCTATCTAGGGCTAAACTGTAGCAGCTGTTCTATCGCCCGATTCCCCCTCCCTAGTTGAGAAGAGGAAACAAGGAGAAAAAAAGGGAGAAGCCCCATGGGTTGAAGTAGAAACAGATTTAATGAAATAATAAAACTAATACAATCACCAACATAAAGCACTCAAGCTTATACTCAGCCTGGTCCTTAGAATCAGCAGCAGAAGACCGAGAGGGGTGAATCTCAGAAAGGGGAACTCCCCACCATCTGGGAACTCCCTCCTTTTACAGTGAGCATGATGTAAGTGGTGTGGGATACACCTGTGAGTCAGTTTGAGGCAGCTGTCCTGACTGAATTTCCCAGCTGATTCAGGGCTACTCATGACCTGTCTGCCATGGCTGAGCAGTTCCTGGGAAACTAGAACAAACCAGCCACAACTCACAGAACTCTGGAAAATGTAGTGAGTGCTTAAGTTCTAAAAATAGGAATTCCACTGCATGGAATCAGCAAAATTTCTGCTAAATTTTCAATACAAAATGCAACCTTAGATTTCCCTCTTTCTTCACATCCTTATTATTTTTGATGAATTATAACTAATCATTTTGTTATGACTATTTTATATGTGAGAGCTTTATGCCGGACTATGTCACAGGACTGTTACTCTAACTGTAATCTAATATGCTTTTTCCCCCCCAATCAAAACTTTCTGTGCTCATTCTTCACCAAGTCTATAAGCAGACCATTGAAAACCATCCTTTTTTCCTGCCTAAAAAACATCTCTTTTTATCTCCCACAGCACCTTAATATATTTCTTTTTGGTCACTTTCTTCTATTTCATTCTTTCATACGATTATCACCTCTAACTGTGCTAGCACTTTGTTTCAGAAATACAAGCTAAGAAAAAAGAAATATCTGCTACTAAATTGAATGTACTTTCGAATTTCAAAACATATTTCAAACATTTCAAAACAATTTCAAAACATACGCGCAAGGTAATCTCAATAATATGCTTTCCTTTGTTCAAGGGCAAGAAGCAAAAAACATCTTGGGACAAGGAAATTAGCCTGGGAATATGTGTTAACATTGAGTCTTATTATATGTTTTTATTATTTCAAGTCTCCCAGGTGTGTACTGACTCTTTCAGATAGAAAAAGTGACAGACCTCTGTCATTTGGATCTTACACTCTAAATTAAACATAGCAAAGTCTATACTGCATACCTGTGTAGGGAGAATCTATGGGGAAAAGGAACATGAAGGTTAAAGCAGTGAGAAATTATGAGCTAAGAACTTAAAATCATTCTTGTGAGTATATTGAAAAAAGTTAGGGAAAAAAAGAGATCCTTCTTACATATAGCATAACATAGTAAAATGTTCTAGGTATTAAAAAAAGAGTAGATGTTTGAAAGGACATCATGGAAATATGATATTGATAGCTTTTTATTAGTACTAGCATTAACTTCTTAGTTTGGATATTTGATTCTCTTATGATGCAGTAAGGAAAAGGGTAGCAAAACTGGGTGGGCTCAGGTACAGTAACCTAAAACTGAGGTATGCAGTGTTGTGACATCTTCTGTGTTTCTGGTAAAGAATCTGCCTCAAGTAAAAAAGATTTTCTATCATGAATGGTCCTTTCAGCCTATACATAGTTTCTAAAGAACAGAAATCCAGAACAGCATCCACAAGATCTATATTACTGCTGTGCCGATTAAATTAAGCAGCCAATTTATAGAGGGTATCATAGCAGTATAATAGGATTTCCTATAGCAGGGCATCATTAAAGGTTATAAACTGTTATCTGCAACATTTGAATGCCTTTTTAGAGGTCTACAAGTAATTAATAAGATGTGGTTTAATTAATGTGGTTCAGCGTTAGCAATCTACGTGTTTGCATTAAAGAATCATCTAAGATAATATATTAATGGCCCAAATTATCTTCTCAGGAGTGTGTGCAGTTATGTTGGCATAAACCTGGAAGCCCTTGATTGACCTGTCAATTTAATAACTAATACTTGCTGAAGTATATTATGCACAGTTATAATTTTTGTTAATGTTTTCCTCTGTCTACTTAGAGAATTCTCATGCATTGAGCCTTAGCTCTCTTACATAATATCAACTGTTATCCACAGTGTGACCAAAGGACTGGGGACAGAGACCCCAACTGAATATGAATTGAGGAGAATACAGCTACTCCACTGAAAACAGGACTTTTGTTTCTTCCATGAATAAGGACTTGTGACACCTAATAATCCTTCTTTCCTATAACCTTCTCTTTTCTGTGCCTTTTGCAAATTCCATGAAAATATTTCTTCCATTGTGAAGGCTTTGAGAAACAGTAAGAGAGTTCTTCACCAGAATGCTTTAGGACTCATTTTTATTTTCAAGATTTATCATTGTCTTAATTTGGGTCTAATGTTACAATGAAAAGGTAACAACATATTTACCTCTACAGATACAAGTTACTTTGGCCCATGTATTTTTTCTGGAAGGTACAAGTACCAAATATCCATTCCTCTCTCTCACTCAGCATCTTTTTTTAATAACTCTTAGCAAGCATCATACAAACACTCCTTCATCTGTAGTGATTGTAAACCAAACAAATTTATTAAATAAATAACACCACAGAATTTTAAAAAGGCATTAGTTCCTCAGCATTATTTGGAGCCTGTTTGACAAGTAACTTCATAAACAAAACCCTCTGCTGTATTGATCTGAAACTCAGAAGAGAGGAAAAGAGAGGTGAACCTATCTGAGATTTCCAGTACAAAGATGAAAGAGAAAGGCTGGCTAACTATTGAAGAAGTATTAGATACATACAGCCTGAGTTTTTCCACAAGCAGAGGAACAGAGCGCTATATCATCCTGCAAAACAACTTGCCATCTCTGGAAGTGGGATTACCCATCCTTCTGGTTTGTACCTCTGGTACAAACTCTTCCACTTTCCAAAGGAGGCTCTTAAATCTTGACTAGCTTGACTTCTTGCTATTAAACTTCCATCTAGCTTGAATTTAACAACTTGCAAACTAAATGATAACTTCAGTAAATTCAGAGTATGAAAAATGGTTTGGCCAAATCCCTTCTTCAGAAGAAATAAAAAAGTTTCATTGCTGCCAAATCATCTTTATTTTGTTCTGATTTTCAGTTATGTTTGCTATGGGAGTGATTAAGGAAAAGGAAATTAAATATAGAAGAACAAATTTTCTCAGCATTGTTTAATTTTTCTTTAATTTTTCAAAAATCTTTAAATGGAAAAATAGTGTATTTTGAGATTATTATCAAAATAATAAAATGAGAATATAAAATGAAACAAGAATATATAACAATAAAATATAAAAGAAAAATAATGAAATTAAAATATAACATTCAAAATTATCTAATGTTCCTAAATACAAAAAACTAAGTGGGCTCTATAAAATATTTCCTTTAGCTGCAAACAGATTATTTCACTCAGGAAAAAAAGAAAAAAAAAAAAAAAAAAAAAAGAAAATACTTTGGGGTAGCCTGAAATAAATAATTTAAACCATTTGGAGCTACAGTGAACTGAGTTCCACGAAACACATTGTTAAAAATCTATCTTGATGAGAGGTACTATAGGAAGTACTGTTTCTCCATGTACTGTAATAGAGAATCAACTACACTCTCAACTAAATTCTAACTTTCTGTTTGAATTTGTGTGGCTTCATCTTCCTGTCAGCTATCTCTGTTATGCTATTTCCTGCTAAATTAATCATTCTTTTATTTTCACCCTGTGAAAATATTTATGGACTGTAATCAAATCACCTCTTCATTTTGACAAGATAAATAGATGGGGTGCTTTCAGTCTCTCCAAATCCGTCAAACTAATGTCCATATGCCTCCTTATTTACCTTATTCATTCTTTCAACAGTAATCATCACAAATACATTCCAATATTGGCCTGATATATACTATAAATGTATAGTAAGCCAGTACATAGTAAATATTTATGTCTAAATATTTAGAGATAAAACCAAGTAATTACCTTCCTAGTGCTATCCCCTGTTTATAGACCCAGGGATTGCTTTAGGCCATACCTATGCAGTGTGACACACAAAGTGTTTGATCTGCTTGCTGACCCATAATTTCAGTTTATGCATGTTGTCTTCCTTTCTGAAAGCAGGAACAACACTTCTGTGCATGGGACATAGTTTTGTATTCACCTGCTTAAGAGGTGCACTTGATATTGTTTGGGTTTTTTGATCAAAAAACCTATGTCATGAAGTGACCACTGACATTGCTGTGAAAACCTTGTCCCAAATAATGTCCTGGTCAACAGGCAGTCACAGTGCAAAAACGTCTAACTGAAAAATTTCATAAACTGCTTCCTGACCAATTCTCTTGATATTCTGAAAACAGAGAGTGTTAATCCCTGAAATGCCACGGTTGATAATCCAAATGAGTTAAGGAGAAATACTCACACATCACTCAATTCGCAGGAAACTCACAATTATTAATGCAAACTCCCTTCTGAAGGTTGCTCACTGACATAATTTGCTGACATTTAGAATTACAAGCATGGTATAGAATTGTCACTTTTTCCACAAAAAGATTTCAATTGGAAAATGCAGTAGGAGGGAGATTGGAATCTCAGTAGGAAGAGATAATACGTGTTGCAATGTCTTGGAACAATAGGATTCAATCTCAATAGGAAGTCTTTATTTAGAACATCCTCCCTTTTGTGTGAATGTTTCAAGAATGTTATTTAAATGTTTCTCTACAAAGGAAAAAAAAAAAAAAGAAAAAAAAGTGTTAGATTGGGCCAAAACCTATTTATTCACACAAGGAGACTTGTTCTTCCGGAAGCCAATAAAACCTCTCAGATATGAATGTCAAATGCAGTGTATTCCATAATTATTTGTTTTTCTGTGGTCACCATTGTTTGAAAAGAAGCATGATTTGGATTTTTAAAAAAAATTAAAATTCAGTGTTGCTACATACTCTGCTGTAAATGCAGAAACTCCACTAACGTCAAAGATCTTCTCTGGATTTTAATCAGGGTAGTTCCGGACTGGTGTAATTGGCTTCCCATTTCCAAATACATTTAGTGGAAAATGGAAAGCAACAATGATAAAAATAGTGGAAGAAACAAACAGAGCAACCGAGTAGAATCATAGAATCACAGAATGGTTTGGGTTGGAAGGGACATTTAAAGGTCACCTAGTCCAGTACCCCTGCAATGAGCAGGGACATTTTCAACTAAATCAAGTCACTCAGAGCCTCGTCCAACATGACCTTGAATCTTTCCAGAGAGAGGGCATCTATCACCTCTAAGCAACCTGTTCCGGTGTTTCGCCACCCTCATTGTAAAAAATTTCTTCCTTACATCTAGTGTAAACTTACCCTTGTTTAGTTTAAAACCATCACCCTTTGTCCTGTCACAACAGGATATGCTATAAATTTGTCCCCATCTTTCTCGTAGGCCCCCTTTAAGTACTGAAAGGCTGCAATAAAATCTCCCTGGAGCTTTCTGTTTTCCAGGCCTCAACTCTCTCTGCTTTTCTTAAAGGGAGAGGTGTTCCATCCTTCTGATCATTTTTGTGGCCCTCCTCTGGACTTGCTCCAACAGGTCCATGTCTTTCCTGTGCTGAGGTCCCCACAGCTGAACACAGAACTCCAGGTGAGGTCTCACCAGAGCAAAGCAGATGGGCAGAATCACCTCCCTCGACCTGCTGGACACACTTCTTTTGATGCAGCCCAGGATACAGTTGGCCTTCTGGGCTGTGAGTGCACATTGCCACCTCATGTCCAGCTTTTCATCCCCCAAGTCCTTCTCTGCAGGGCTTCTCTCAGTCCCTTAATCTCCCAGTCTGTATTGATAACACAGGTTGTTCTGGTATGTGCAGTACCTTGTAAACCTATGCTTGGCCTTGGTAAACCTCATGAGTTTCACATGGGCCCACTTCTCAAGCTTGTAAGCTTAAACCAGTAAATTGATATCACATGAAAATCTCTCTCTTCCATCACCAGACTATTTCTCTAAAGCTTTGTTAGTCTCCGAAATCACTGGATTGTCACTGTAATACTGATTTTTATCTCTGTCTGAATGGAGAAGCAGAAATCTATATAGTTGGGAACTGTGGCCTTTGTTTTTACTGAAAAATATTTACTTCAAAATATTTCAAACTGTTCTAAAATGTGGTAATTCATCTATTTAAATATGTAACTTCAGTAGGCTCTTCCACATTCTGTGTTCAGATTCTTCCTCATTTTTCTCTTTCCAGCAAGAAATAAAACCATGTGACAGGGAGATTTTCTAATGCTCCTTAGTGTTTTTTCTGAGGTTTTTTACCAATATTTTTCTCCTTTCTTCAGGAAGGACATGTTCTCTCATGGGTATATTGGCTTGTTTCTTCAGGAGAAAAAAGAAAAAGAAGTCATCATGAAGGTGAGGCAATAGATCAAAGCACCATGGGACCAAATCTCACAACTTCTAGGCTGGAGAAATGCTTTTTGAACTCATAAATGAAATATAATTAGGAAGGCAATGCAACACTTCAAAAGATTTACATGATTTTGACTGACTGTCTTTAAAAAAAAATTAACAAGAAGCTGATGCTTTTTAAACCTTGATGAGCTTTTTGAGGGAGATGTGTGGTTATGGCTTTTTTTGGAAGAGTATATAGAGTCCATTTAGCTGAATTTTACAAGCAGGTAAGATCCTGCAGGAACTCACTTAAAAGCTCATTGGATGACATTTTTTTTTTAAGACTTTTGCAGATTTTTCATTAAACATTTCATTTTCTGCAAACATTTCAGCAAGTGATAATTACATCTCTGTTCAGCAGATCCTTTAAATGTAAAAAACCAGGAATGCCCACATCATATTAGAAGTTTACAAGGCCCATAATATTATGTTAGCCAATGGGTAATGTCTAGGAAGGCATTGGGTTTGCATGGCAAGGTTTTGGCAGCAGGGCAGGGCTACAGGGGTGGCTTCTGTGAGAAGCTGCTAGAAGCTTCCCCTGTGTCCAACAGAGCCAATATCAGAAGGCTCCAAGACGGACCCATTGCTGGCAAACTCTCAGCCCATCAGTGACGGTCATAGTGCTTCTGTGATAACATATTTAAGAAGGGGAAAAAAACCCTGGGCAACAGCATCTACAGATAGAGAGAGGAGTGAGAATACGTGAGAGAAACAATTCTGCAGACAGCATGGTCAGTGAAGGAGGGGGAGGAGGTATTCCAGGCATCGGAGCAGAGATTCCCCTGCAGCCTGTGGTGGATGCCAAGGTGAGGCAGGTTGCTCCCCTGCAGCCCATGGAGGTTAACGGTGGAGCAGATATCCACTTGCAGCCCATGGGAGGACCACACGCCAGAGCAGGTGGATGCACCCAATGGAGGCTGTTGACCCTGTGAGAATCCCATGCTGGAGGCGGCTCCTTGCAGGACCTGTGGAGAAAGAGGAGCCCATGCTGGAGAAGGTTTGCTGACAGGACTTGTGACCCCATGGGGGACCCCCACAGGAACAGTTTGTTCCTGAAGGACTGCACCCCATGGAAGGGAGCCACGGTGGACCAGTTTGTGAAATGCAGTCCGTGAGAAGGATCCATGTTGGAGAAGTTTGTGGAGGACTGTCCCTATGGGAGGGACCCCACACAAGACCAGGAGAAGAGTGCAAGGAGTCCTCTCCCTGAGGAGTAAGGAGAGGCAGAAACATGTGATGATGAACTGACTGTACCCCCATTCCACATCACCCTGTGCCACTGGCAGGGAAGAGGCAGAGAATTCAGGAGTTAAGCCTGGGAAGAAGGGAGAGGTGAAGGGAAGGTGTTTTAAGATTTGATTTTATTTCTCATTACCTTACTCTGATTTGATTGGTAATAAATTAATTTCCCCAAGTCGAGTCTGTTTTGCCTGTGACGGTAATGGGTGAGTGATCTCTCCTTGTCTTTACCTCAACCCATGAGCCTTTCGATATATTTTCTCTCACCTGTCCAGCTGAGGAGGGGAGTGATAGCAGTGGCTTTGGGCACCTAGCATCCAGCCAGAGTCAATGCATCACAAGGAAAAAGTATAACAGGATGAGCATATATTGATACTTCTCCAGAATATTCTCTCAGCCTCCAGCAATTCACAGTTCAGAGATTCTGAACGTGTAACCCTTTTTAAAAATCTTGATGGATTCGACTTCCATAATTTTAAGCTGTGTAGACTGCTAGCATCCTCACAAAGTAGCTTTACAGTTCAATTACATGTTGTGTGAAGAAGTCCCTCCAGTTGTTTATTTTGTATTTCTCCCTTGGTAATTGTACTAAGTATGGAAAAGTCAATGAACAGTACATTTGTGTTCTCTTTCTCAACGGCTTTCATGGGTTTCTAGCTTTCTACCATGCCCTCCCATGAATCATCTCCTTCTCCATATTGAAGAGTCTAAACCTATTTATTCAGTCCTCACAGGAATCTCTCTGCAGTTGATAATTTTTATATTTTTCTGTACCTTTTCTTTTCTTTTTTTAAAAAAAACTATTTCTGCTTAATCTTTCAATATGGCACACATTAGTGAAGATGTAAGAGTACTATGAATTTTTTCAGTGACATTATCATGTTTTCTGTTCTGTTCTCTATTTCCTTCGGTCCTTAGCATTACATCAGCTTTTTGGATACTATTAAAACCAAGCCTATGTTTTCAAGTTCCAGTTCTTGAATGGCAAATTATTCTGTGAGGTATGATTGAAAAAGTTAAAGTATATGTTCTTAATAAGCTACTTATTTTAAATATACTAAAGAACTACTAAAAGCTTTGAACTTTGTATCATTCTGTCATGAAGTAAGCATTTAACGTTTTCTAACTTTTCTAATATTTGCTCCTCTTTACCCATAATATATTTTAACTAATCTCGAAACAACATAGGTCAAAATTCAGTTAAATGAAATCACAAGACTATATTCTCTCCTGTTAAAACTGAACATCTTTCACTTTAAAAAAAAAAAAAAAAAAAGACTAAATATATAGTACTTAGCTTGACAGTGTTACTTTAAAATGATGCATTTGAATTATTAAAAAAATATGTTAATAGATTTACTAAATGTAAAATTAATTTCTTCTCATTAAGGTTATTCTCAGACATAAATGTTTGGAAGTTACACAAATGGTTATTTATTTGGGATGCTTTGTACAAGCTTAGTTGAAAATACTTTTCCAAAGCCTTTCAAATTTTCAGAATTATTTAATCATTGCAAAAAGAAATCACAGTCTTTTTTATTTGATATGACAGTTATGGCACCGTAACTTAAAATTGTTGGTTTATCCTCAAGTGTGATCATTGCAAAGAAGGCCAGAGGAAAATCCCATACACAGAATAAACCACAGGCAAAACGTTTAATCCGATACCACTGGCTTCATCATTAATTACCTCTCAAGGGGCTAGGATATCAATAGGTAGTGATCTGGTATCTTGGAGTCTTTGCTGTTAAATGCATAATCAATACTAAATAGAATTTTAACTGCCCATGATTTAATTAGGAGTGGTTCCTTTTATCCTGCATACAATACCAGAATCTCACTCAATAAAGTACAAAGGAAGATTGCCATGTTGGTTGTGTATTCACAGCATTCTGTGACTTTGCAAAGAAATTGAGACTGTGTTGTTACGAATTTGCAATTGGCCTGTAGCGTGGAGGAGTCAGTCTTCTTCCCTTCACTCTAAATTAACCTGGACCCGCAAATACAGAAGACTGAGAACTACAGTACTATATCCTTAATACTTTTCAGCTCCAAGAAAGAAAATTCAAATGGTATTTTAAATGGAGGCAATGAATTTTAAATGGAGGCTAGATGTATTTTCAACTGGAAATAACAGATCCCTTGAATATTCACCCTGTTTCTGTGCCCAAAACAGCACTGGAAAATAAGATCATTTTACTAGCTGTGGAACATCGGGTCTTTTCCTACGTGTAATACGAATACATCTAAACAAGACATCTTGTTCATCCTGCCATATGACTTATGTAAATGCCTAGTCTGCTTCTGCAGAAGGTAAATGTTACAAGTAAGTAAAAAAGAAACTTACAAGAGTTACAAAAGGCAATGTGGCTATCACTTCAGAAAATTGATTAAAGGAGCACATATTACCAAGGAGAAATCCGTGGACTGCTGGACTAGGGAAAACAGATATAAGCATATGAAGTATATGACAGCAAAAACATACTAACAAAGACTAATTACTAGAATACGGTGGTAATGCAGTTAATGATGGAAGAAAATACAAGAGTTCAATATATATTTCTATTCTTAACTCAGAAGGAAACAGTATGATAAATCCTCTTATCGCACAAGGAAGATAAAGTACTTTCCAGTCCATTAGTAAGCAAAGAGGTATAAAACAATATCTACATGTTGTAAACATATAATGATTTTTAATAAAACTTGGAATACCAAGGAATTTCCAGCAAACTGAAGACTGATGGTATCATACAACAACTTAGAAAAGAAGGAAAATGACCCAGGTAATTGCAGGCCTCTACTCTTCCATCTAGTCTGAGGTAAAATGATGGAAAAATGGATCTGGGAATCAATTAACAAAGACTTAAGAATAGCAACATGCTTAATCTTATTCAACAAAGCTTTTGGAAAATAGCTGATGTGAAATAAAGCTAAATATATCATAGAATCACAGAATGGTTTGGGTTCGAAGGGACCTTTAAGATCATCTAGTTCCAACCCCCCTGCCATGGGCATGGACACTTCCCACCAGACCAGGTTGCTCAAAGTCCCATCCAACATGGCCTTGAACACTGACAGGGAGGGGGCAGCCACAACTTCCCTGGACAACCTGTGCCAGTGTCTCACCACCCTGACAGGAAAGAGTTTCAACCACGTTTCCCTGTTGGCTCCTGTTACCTCAGGAGCCCTTGCCTCTTCTCCATAGACTTCAAGCATGCTGCAGTGTATCCAGCACATCTCCAAGCAACACACTGAGGGCCCTCGCTGGCACCCTGTCCTTCTAACCTTGGCACGTCATCCCACAGCTTGTCACAGGCAAGCCTGACAGTGTTCCGCTCCCCCTGCAAATCTAGTTTAAAGCTCTGTTGATGAGCTCCCCAAGCTCCTGAGCAAAGACAATTTTCACCCTTTGAGAAAAGCGAATCCCATCCAACATCAGCAAGTCTGGTGCCATGTAGAACATCCAATTATCAAAAAACCTAAAACTGTGGTGATGACAACAGCCATGGAGCCATGTATTGATAGACTGGGATTTCACAGAATCACGGAATATTCAGAGTTGGAAGGGACCTCCAGAGATCATCTAGTCCAACTCCCCTAGAGCACATCACTCAGGACTGCATCCAGGTGAGTCTTGAACTCCAGAGAAGGAGACTCCACAGCCACTCTGGGCAGCCTGTGCCAGTGCTCTGGCACCCTCACCGAAAAAAGTTTTTTCTCATATTTAAATGGAACCTCCATGTTCCAGCTTGTACCAGTTACAACTAGTCCTGCCACTGGGAACCACTGACAAGTGTCTGGCTCCATCCTCCCTTAACCCACCCTTTAGGTATTTATAAACATTAATTAAATCACTCCTCAGCCTTCTCTTCTCCAGTCTAAAGAGTCCCAGCTCTCTCAGCCTTTCCTCATATGAGAGATGCTCCAATCCTCCAGTCATCCTCATCGCCCTCCCCTGGACTCTCTCCAGTAGGTCCCTGTCTTCAACTGGGGAGCCCAGGACTGGATGCAGTATTCCAGTTGCAGCCTCACGAGGGCAGAGTAGAGGGGGAGAATGACCTCCCTCGACCTACTGGCCACACACTGCCCTATGCAGCCCAGGGTGGCACTGGCTTTCTTGGCAGCAAGGGCACATTGCCAGCTCATGGATAATTTACTGACTACCAGGACTCCCAGATCCTTCTCCTTGGAACTGCTTTCCAGGAGGTAGCCCCCTAACCTATACTGGTGTCTGGCATTCTTTTTCCCCACGTGCAGCACCCTACACTTGCCCTTATTGAATCTCATGAGGTTCTTCTCTGCCCACCTCTCCAGCCTGTCCAGGTCCCGCTGGATGGCAGCACAGACCTCTGGCGTGTCAGCACCCCTCCCAGCTTGGTATCATCAGCAAACTTGCTGAGGATACACTCTGTCCCCTCGTCCAGGTCATTGGTGAATATGCTGAACAAGACCAGACTGAGTATTGACCCCTGGGGGACACCATTGGTTACAGGCCTCCAACTCGACTCTGCTCCATTGATCACAACCCTCTGTGATCTGTCACACAGCCAGCTCTCCATCCACCTCACCGTCCCCTCATCTAACCCACACTTCCTGAGTTTCCTAATGAGGATGTTATGGGAGACAGTGTCAAAAGCCTTGCTGAAGTCAAGGTAGATGACATCTGCTGCTCTCCCCTCATTCTGCCAACCGGTTATAATATCATAGAAGCCTGTCAGATTGGTCAAGCATGATTTACCCGTTGTAAATCCATGTTGACCACTCCCAAGAACTTTCTGTTCTTCAACGTGTTTGGAGGTGACCTCCAGAACAAGTCCCTCCATCACCTTCCCAGGGATGGAGGTGAGGCTAACCGGCCTGTAGTTTTCTGGGTCCTCCTTCTTGCCCTTTTTGTAGACTGGAGTGATGTTGGCCTTCCTCCAGTTTTCAGACGCCTCTCCTGTTCTCCATGATTTTTCAAAGATGATGGAGAGTGGCCCAGCAATAACATCTGCCAGCTCTCTCAGCACTTGTGGGTGCATCCCATCAGGGCCCATGGACTTATGGATGTCCAGTTTGGCCAAATGGTCTCTAACGCAGTCTTCCTCTATCGAGGGAAAATCTGCTTCTCTCCAGACCTTCCCTCTTGCCTCCACGGTTCGGGATTCATGAGAAACCGCTTTAGTAGTGAAGAATGAGGCAAAGAAGGTATTCAGTACCTCTGCCTTTTCACAGAATCACAGAATTTAAGGGATTGGAAGGGACCTCAAAAGATCATCTAGTCCAATCCCCCTGCCAGAGCAGGAATACCTAGATCAGGTCACACAGGAACATGTCCAGGTGGGTTTTGAATGTCTCCAGAGAAGGAGACTCCACAATCTCTCTGGGCAGCCTGTGCCAGTGCTCTGTTACCCTCACTGTGAAGAAATTCTTCCTCACATTTATGTGGAACCTCCTATGTTCCAGCTTACACCCATTGCCCCTTGTCCTATCATTGGATGTCACTGAGAAGAGCCTGGCTCCATCCTCATGACACTCACCCTTGACATATTTATAAACATTAATGAGGTCACCCCTCAGTCTCCTTTTCTCCAAGCTAGAGACCCAGCTCCCTCAGCCTTTCCTCATAAGGGAGATGTTCCACTCCCTTAATCATCTTTGTGGCTCTACGCTGGACTCTCTCAAGTAGTTCCCTGTCCTTCTTGAACTGGGGGGCCCAGAACTGGACACAATACTCCAGATGTGGCCTCACCAAGGCAGAATAGAGGGGAAGGAGAACCTCTCTTGACCTACTAACCACTCCCTTTCTAATACACCCCAGGATGCCATTGGTCTTTTCTGTGTCTTCCACCACCAGGATGCCCACCTCATTCGTCAGTGGGCCAACATTTTCCCTAGTCTTTCTTTTTCTATTGAGGTACTGAAAGAACCTGTTCTTATTGTCCTTAACCTTAGCAGCCAAGTAGAGTTCTGCTTGAGGCTATTTAGCCAGGCTGGTCTTCTTCCCCGCTGGCTCATCTTTTGGGACCTGGGAATGGCCTTGTCCTGAGCTCTTAAGAGTTGCTCCTTGAAATATGCCCAGACATCCTGGGCACCTTTGACCTTCAGGACTGCCTCCCAAGGGACACTCTCACACTTAATTAAGGCGCACTTAATAGCACTCTGATTTAAAAATAAGCACTGCATAGGATTTCCAGAACATTAAAAGCATGAAAATCATTAAGAGCTGCTAAATGACAAATCTTAAAAGTTATTGACATTTATCTCAATGAACTTATACAAAATAAAATATAAACAACCTGAACTAACTAAAAACTGGAAGCTGTCTTTCATAAAAGTACTCATAATTTATTTTATTTTGAACTGAACAAAGGAAAATACTTTTAAGAATTTAAGTTTCAGGTTTGGGGGTTGTTCTTAAGCTTTTAAGTTTCCAGAAATTGTATTTCAGAACAATTTTTTTTACCTTTATAATTTTGTTCTTGAAAGTAATTGACACTTGATACTGATTGAAACATCATGTGTTTTAAAGATCTAAGTGGCTTTGTTCTGTAGGAAGCAAAGATGCTTTGATAAACATTATGACAGTGTCAAGCTATTTCGTTCCATGACAAACATGTTTTGAACCAGAAAAATGTCTGTCACATCCAAGTAGTAACTGTCCCTTAGTGCTAAAAAAGCAGAATGTTCAGCTATTATGCCTCATCAGCACTTTGCGAGCTTTAAGAAGAAATTTCAGATTCCCAAATTGCTCAGAATACTGTTCCCTATAGTAAAACATTTTTTCCGCTTAATATCATGTAAATAAATGTGACTTAGGGTTTTTTGCATACGAGGAAATTCATATTACTCTTTTTTTCAACCGCTTCCAGTTTTACTGGTACTCCATCCAGTTTTAACACAGCCATTTCAAATTTCAATATCTAAAGCCAAGGAATGAACATCATACTACGAGTTTAGTATTACATTACTCAAGACTATATTTCTAAAATGTGTTTTTGTGGATTTGGTATGAATATTTGGGGTTCGTATTCTCTTAATCTTATAACAATGTCTGAAAAGAACAATTAACCCTGATAGGAGTACACAGAAATGAAAGTTAGAAATACATCCAAACATTTGTAACATTATTCTTAATTAAGAAATATAACAACCTGTCAGATTAAATGGGGAATTTCTTCCTCTTTTGACACTAAAACAGAGTTCCGTTCTCAAAGTTTGTTTTCAGACAAATACACGATGTGCTTTTTCCAGATGCACACATTTAATACAGATGTAGATACAAGAGTAATTATAACATTTAGGCCCCTATAAGCACAAGAGATCTGAAAAAAAAATGACATAGAAATCTGTCCTTAAAGTCTGCTCTTTAATGAGATAAACACATCTGATTAAATAGGTATGTAGGACTAGGAAATGCAGAACTTAGTAGTAGAAAGGTATGTTAGAATTTTCAACTTCTGGAGGTTAAACAAAAAGAAAGAAAACAACAAACTTTGAGGTAGAGTGTGGCTGATCAATGTTTTCTAAACCTTTTCTGAAGTATTGGAAAGCTTTTATTTTTGTACGATCTCTCAAAGGACTAGCAAGAGAGAATTGCAGTCTCTGGTTGCAGTACACACAGAGTATATTGTAGGGATGCTATGAAGCTACCCATAGCAAGATTAAGCTATACATAAAGGAATTACTTTTCCAGATAGCATTTTGATGCATACAGGAAAATATGCAGACCTTTTAAAGGAGTACTGAATTTCTTGACACCTTGCACAAATGAGAGATACAAAAATCATGGAGTACTGTTTTTCTGCTACTCATCCTTTTACAGTTAGGAGAGGAGATAATTACTTCTGTATTACAAGTGATTTTAAATACCAATTTCAGAATCAGATAAGTCACTTAAGATATCTATTTTGTTCAATTAACTATAATGGAAGTCTAAGATAATTCACTGTCTGCAGAGGTCAAGAGAGGAACCCTACCCTCTGTGTCTTCCTGAGATAGCTGTTAGTATTCTCTTACAACAGTACAGGATATACTGCCTGCTAGAAAAATACTCTTTAATTCTACATGCTGTCTCTCCATGTAAAATTCTGAAGTTATTTTTATTGAATGCTACTGAATATTTATAGAAAACAGCTAGTCTAATTCTATTGAGATTTTTCGTAAGATTGTGTTCCTCCCTTCATCTGTCACATTCCCTGTGGAGCTGAAACACTAGCAGCAAGCACTGAGCTCCATCTTGGTGGTTCTGGAGCACTAGGCACTATATTATTATCATGGTTTTAATAATATGTAGCACCTGGGAGTCCTAGTTATCACCACCTACTTCAAAACAGGAGAAGAAACTCCATACTTCCAGTGTACCACTGCAGAGTTATTTCTTAGATTTTCCTTATTTATCAGGGATTTTTGTGACTACTGCCGACAAATTCTGTATCATGAAAACAAAACATAAACCAAACCAAAACAAAAATAAAACTAAAAAAACATCAAAGCCTGATGCTCTTTAGCATATTATGAATTAAAATAAATAAATGATAATTTTAAATATATGACTAGCATTGTAGACTTTTCAGAGAAGACAAATTCTGCTGCATATCACAAAGAACTACAGTATTTTAAATTGGTTGATTGTAATATTACGGATTAAATGAGAAATAGATGTAGACCGCAGTAATCTCTTCATGTCTAAACACATGTTATTTCTGTGTAGGTCCTAGTATTTATCAGTGTTTGGAAAAATATAGTTGTTATTACTAAAGGAATAATTTCTTGCTAATAAAAACTTTGAGAGGAGCTTGAATCTGGAAATCACTATTATTGTTGCAAAATTATGCTATCTACTTCCAGAAGGTCACACCTGACCATTTTCTTCACAAATATATGAGCTGCCTGCTAGAAATATCATTCCTGTCAAGAAAGCAACATTGCATCCACATTAACAGCCTGCCCTCCAGGCCACTGATACCAGAACAAACACTCCAGCAATTTTTTAAAATGTAAAAAAACTTAGTTTACATCCAAACAGCCTGATCATAGAATTATTAGTAGTCTTATTATGATTATATTAACATTTACAGCTCTGATCACCCAATTATTTAGCTCATTCCCAATAATGGCACAATGAAAACTGATATACAGAAACTTTCTAATATTGACCCCTTTCTCCAGTGTTTTCAGCCTTCCTGCACTTCTGGGCCCTAGGAGTGCTAGCAGGAACTACAACAAATCAAAGTCCTATGGTTTTCTCTGGGAGGAGTCTGCTGTTAATCTATGGCTCAGGTGGCCTCTTCCTTCTCTTTGGCAGGAGGAATATGGTGTTTACGTCAGCGGATTTTCCTTCTCACTCTTGAAGTCGGTGTCATTCAGAGTCATCCTTTTACAGTCGTTAACACAGATAGCATAGTTGCTTTTACTTCATTTCCTGTTAATTTTATGTTGTATATGAATTTTCTACATACGGTAGGGTTTCCATTTCCTTCCTCTCTTCATTATAAAAAAAAAAAAAAAAAAGAACCACCAAACCTATCCCCCACAAAAAAAAAGAAAGAAAGAAAAAACCAGACAGTTCCCAAGGTTACATTTCTTTAATGACACAGTACTGACCATTCTTGTGTTACTTATATTCCTGGGGCTTCTAGCATTACCCTATGCTTGCACTTTCATTTTGTGCTACCATTTCATGTTTGTGCTTTTGGAGATCCTTCTTATATCCTCCTGGTGTTTTTCAACAACTTTCAAGCTGTAGTTTTCTAACCACATAAATATTTTTTTATTAGCACAATCTCATCATATATTCATCCTTTCTCTGAAGTCATTAATAGTCCCCTCTCCCAGAAATGGTGCACTAGAAGATACACATACATAAAACAAGCACATACATACAAACTCACAAAACTGCTCAACACCAGTAATTACTGTTATATACCTAGTACCTATGACTCTATATCTAATCTGTAGATTATAATATTCAAGATGTTTTAAATATTTCTTGGATTTCATAACCTTAAAGAAGATACATGCAGGAGGGTGCTGACTACAGCAATATAAAAGATTGTACAAGATTCATAGTTATATATGTTTCACTGACAACCACCTGGAATCAACATACTGAAATAAATCACATTTTCCATTTGTGGAGTAATTATAAGTAGATAGTAAATAATACTTCATAAAATCTTATCAAATGAAACAGTTTTAATGAAATGAACAAAATGTTAGTTTCATGTGGGAGATGAAATTCACTGCAACGTTCTTGCTGATTGCTGAAAATAAATTCTATATACCATAAGGGCTGGCCTTTCTTAGAGGAGGACCTACTCAAAATGAACTCCCTCCATGACAAATATAGTAACAAATCATTATAAAATTTATTTTATTATGGTCACACTTTTGAGGAAAAAAATATTTTTTGAAAATAAAAATAATTTTAATTGGCAACAGACTCATATGAACCAGAAAACATTGCATTACCAGTAATTTAAAAGTGTAAAATATGTGGGTTTCTTTTTTTTAAAGAAGTAGTATTATGCTTAAGGAAGTGAGAAAGTTTGGAGGAGAAGCCCAGAATAGAACAAAGTCCAGGAAGGAAATGCATGAAAATGCATGTGAAGGTGAGAAAAGGAAAGCACCAGAGAAAGGTAAAATTTTGTGATTTGTCACACTTTGTTACCGCAACTTCAGACATCTTCTGAGTACCAGATCAGCAAATTCTGTATGTAGCCTTGTGAAAAGACAAAGGAGAAACTTGGAACTATGTTTAGACTCCTGTTTCTTCTGGGGGGAAAAAAAAAAAGGAATCAAAAAGAAAGAAAAATATTAAGGCTTGGCTTGAAGGCTGAATGATCTTATCAGAGGGAAGTTATGTTAAGACTCAACTAGAATAGAGACGGAGCATGTACTGGAAGAAAGAAGTGAAAATGAAATACAAGAAGCAAGAAACAATTATTGCTGATGTTTAGATGACTGCTTTTATACTAACAAAAAAATAAGTGCTCGGTAATAAGTGCCAATACAGCTTTAAGAAAAACATTCTGAATTATGCTAAAAATCTGTATATTTCCACTAAAATCAAAAGACCTTGGTGTTCTTAATGACATTCATGATATTCGATGAAAATATATGGTACCTCAGCCATGTGTTAATGACCACAGGTTAATGAGGTGTAGTTTCCTGTTCTTTTCAGTATTTTTCCTTGCCACTGAAAGAATTGTGGAGAACACTAGCTGTGCTCCTGATCCTTCAACCAAGTGCCCCAGTGCCCTGAAGTCCCCTTTGATCATTTTAGGATTTCTCTCTGCAACCTTGTCACTGTAAATCTGCATAACGGATAGCCGGTAATAGTCAGAGGGCTGTACCAGACAAAGGAATTTCCTAGTAATGTCTCTAGCCTGGGCCCCAGAGACCCAGCAGGCTTCTCTGTGGGATGAACCTGGTTGGCATATTGGGCCCTCTGTTCCTCTCAGAAGGGAATCACTTATGACAATTACCCTCCTTTTTTTAATTAACAGAGGCAGTCATAATGTGTGGGGCTGACTGACTAACCCTAGGCACCCCCTGGGTGGACCTTTATCTACATCCTGATTTGCCTGGCCCTCAACTTTCAGAGCCCCATACCTGTTGTGTAAGGGTAACTGGGAAGGTGAGGGAGGCTGGGAGGGGATTCACCTTCCACCCTGAGTAGGGACTTGTTCCATTCCCACCCCCCACCCTCTGTATCTTAGATCTCCTCCTCCTGCCTGGTGGCAAGAGTGTAGGGGATCCTCTGCCTTTTGTGGAGCCTCCATCTGCTGCCTTTGCCTCAGGGATGGTAGGGGGTGGCTCCACCAGTCTCTCTCTCTCGAACTCGCTGATACTCCATAACCTTTCCACTTCCTTTTTCAGCTCTGCCACAGGCTGAGCACACCATTCACCTGGGCTCATCGCACACAGGTGTTGTCTCTACTGCCCTCCGGTGTGCATGACAGGCTCAAGCACTCCCTGCAGTCAGAGACCTGGACAGCTGCAGGTTTGTGTGGGAGCTCCATCTGGGTTGCAGTATTGCTTACAGCAATGGCTCTCGGCTGAGTGCAAACCATAACTAGGTCCTCTTCTGGGAAGGCGATGATCACTAGTTGAGTGAGCTTCTATAGCCAGAAGGGAACTGCTCCCTGCCTGCACATGCCGCACTGCCACACCACACCCTGTTCACCGAGGCCCTGGTCACCGCGCTCCCTGGGGGCTGCTTTTGTGTGTGAGGGGGTTTGGCCACTGTCACCCTTGTCCCTGCCCACCCTGAGTCAGAGCTGTCGCTCTTCAGGAGCTCACTCCTCCCACTCCTGAGGGGTGGGAGGGGGCACCCTCTCTCTCCTTACATTTTTGCCTTTGTGGTTTTGCCACTTTAGGAAGGGTCCCCCAGCATGATCCTCCATGCCAGAGCCCTTCACCTCAATGGCTTCACCAAAACAAACCTGATGAGGAAGCAGAAGTCAGTACATAACATGGCAACTTCTCTTTGAGGAAATAGTGCTTATTAGGGAAGCTAGCATAGTTTTTTTTTACCTATTCTCAAAACCTTCTTGAAAGATCTGTTATTAATACTTCATTTGCAATAGATAAAACACATACAACTATAGATGTCCGCTTCCCAAGATTCTGACAGACTCTGGTGATATTCCAAAATTTTCCTTTGGGTCTATTTCTTACAAACTAATTATGACTTTTATCTATTTAATTAGTTTCTATTGATACTACAAAATGAAATATCCACTTGAATGATTTTGTTCCGCTCTCAATATATTATCCAGTTCATAATATTGCAACTTAACTTTGTAATTTTTTACTAATCAAAAGTCTAACAAAACAAAATTCCAACTTCAGAAAAATATCATGTTTCATTTTCAGTCAGCAGAGAAGATAATAACTTTTTCTGGATAATAGATTTATGTTTTTGTCTACCAACAACTCGATTCACTTAGCTCAAGGAAACTTCTTAGAAATACGAACAGTGTATTGCAAGTGTTCCAAGTTAGTAGATCTCAGTAGAGTTCTACTCTAAACATATTAACGATATTTATACCAGTAGGTATGCATGCTTCAATTTTTCAGTACAGCCTGTTTTGTTGGCAAAACTTTCACAGTATTTGAAACACTGTTGATATTTAGAAAATGCTTCTTCTGCTTGAAAGTACATGCAAAAGCAGCTTTAAGTATCCTTCATAAGCTTTAGTTGGAAATAACACTTTTCTTAACTGCAGCTGGTTTTGAAAAATACTGACTGTAAAAGCTTGTTTTACTTTTAAAGGACTGTGCATCTGGTTTAACAGTTTGCCAGCCCCTTAATTCTTCAAGACAGAACAAGTCACAGTCTTACCTCTAATTAAAATGTTTGCATTTTTCTTTTATTTTCCTGTGGTGGCAAAGAAAGAAATGCAAAGAATTCTTTGAAATAGGATGTACCCTGGCATAATATCTATCATTCTAAGAGTGTATGTCATCCAATATTGAATCATAATAAATTATCAGAAGTTTAACAATGATACTCTGAAAAAAAAGTATAGTTAAAGTATGAACATTTTTTGTGAAGAGTTACAGCCATACATATAGTGTCAAAACATATCTTCTTCATACTAAGAAATAATACACCTCTTGATGATTACAGTACAAGCAACTAATTGCTCTAATATTGCACAAATAAGCTAAGCCTACAAGCCCTCTTTCTTGTACAGTTTACAAAATGAATAGAAATAAGCAGACAAGATAAGTGGCAGGGGACATTGTTAAACAGTACGTTTAAGAAGTATATGTCAATTTCTGCTTCACTTAATTTCTCCTTTATTTTTTTATTCAGGACAGAATTTATATAATTACACAAGTAAAAGAATGAATGAAAAAAAAAAGTGAGTTTACATGAGTTAGTGACAGACTTCAAGAGACAAAGAGCAATTTAGTTACAGGGTTCACTGTAGACATCTCTGTAGAAGATAACAGAAAGGTGATAACTTTTAAAGAGATGCAAATATTACATGGACAAATAAGATCCATATTGCAGAGCAGAATACAACTTAGTGAGCTATTTTGAGAGTCTGAAGGTATTAGGATTTAACAGAAGTTCAAGATGGTATAATACTATGAAATGATCCATCAGGAATAGGGTGGAATTCCCAGTCAAAAATAATTTTGTTTTCACTGCCTGTGTCTATCATCACCAAAGTAGAAGCCTGTGACTCTTTTCTTTGCAGATACAGAGAAGAGAGCATATAAAAACCAGCGGGTAACTGGACTATCTTGGAGAGGTATGTAACATAATTGGGAGAGGAATGCCTAGAACAAACTGGAAAGTATATGACTTCAGGCCATCAAAAATATCAACTTTAAGTTTTGTTTGCCTGTCTTACATATTTCCTCATCATTCCTTTCTTGTCAGAGTGTACATTTTGCAAGACAAATGCTTGCTACACCACTGAGCATAGTGATGTGATGGGAATGGGAAAGGCTGCTATGTAGTGACAGGACACTTTCTAAAAAATGTTTTTGTTCTTAAAAAAAAAAAATTAAATTCTCATAGTATGTATCACATAGATAGATATATAGTATCATGATATACAGTAAGATATTTTATAAATAGGAAGAGATAGGAAGACTTAGAACACTGTTTTACTTCTCCCATATTTGAATACCTTCCATACAAAAGTAATTTACACAGCCATTTTGATGGGAAATGACATCAAAATATACCAAAGTCTGAACACAAAGCTACAGAAAGCATTTTTTTCTACAGTCAATGATTTGTAGAGAGGGCAGGAATTCCAGGCAAGCTTTTGTGAGTCTTAAATCACAGAGGAAAAACATTGGTGAAAGATATGAAAGAAATTCTCTAAAAATCTGATGCTTTTCAAAATAGAATGACAGGTATTTAAGGAAAACTTCAGAAATTAATCTGAATAGGAAAGCAAATTGGACTACACTATTTTAACAGAAGTTTAATATATGTAGTGAAGGTGAAAAAAAAACATTATAAAGGCATGTCAGAAGGATATAGCCAGAAATGGTTTAATTCTTAGAAACTGGTTGAGTTTTGTGAACTCTGAGATCATTAGTCTAATGACAAAGAAAGTATTATAATCTTAATCTTACAAAACATAATTTACCTTTGAGAGTTTTATTACAACATCTAAAGGATATTTATCTCTTCATATATTTACTCCTCAAAATGTTTATTCCTTTTGTCTGGTAATTTCAAAACTGAACCTTCTGTTCATAGAAAAGGATTTCCCACTTATACACTTAGTATTTTTTTCCATTCTGAGCACACTTTCCTTTAGTCAGCTCACCAACTAACTTTTTTTTAGGATTAGATTTCATTTCATAAGAATGGACACCGTTCTTTGAAACTTTAATACTAACACTAGCTAAACACAGCTCTTTTCAGTGCTTTATAGAAACTTACACATCTTTGCATAGAACTGTTAACTTTGTCACGTGAGTTTCCTTTGTGATTGGGAGTACTCATTATGGAAATACTGCTCTAAAGTAAAAGCATGCTCTCCAAACCATGTCAGTCATTTTGCAGTGAAGTGTCTGGGTGTCAGTAACTTTCTCTGCATAGAGCAACTTTTGATTCCTCATGTCAGAATTGTGGACAATGCTTTGGTGCTCTAGATACCTGTAAACACTGTTCAGCATTCATAAGCATGAAACAGAGCCACACTTTCTATCTGTCTTTTGTTGCTTTCTTAGGTCTGGTTTTATTTTCTGCTTCATCATCTACCTTCCAAGTCCTTTTTGTTGTTCAGCTTATATTTTAAATCACATCATTTGTTAAGGCTGTGGAAATTTATATATCATTTATTCAAATTACTATATGATACTGTCATATTCTCATATCTAGAACATATAATACCATCATCAACTGTATAATATTGATTTCTCAAAGTTATTTCAAATATATGTGCAATAATTTTCCTCCTACCCTAAGAACTTGGTTATTCATACAATACTACACCTTCCAAGACACACAGGGGGATTGAATTTGTTTTCAATCATTTATAAATCCAAAGTAAAGCAATACATATGAATATTATCTATGTGTACACAGGACTGAAGAAACACATAAAAGCAAGAAACACCAAAACAAGAAAGGTACTAAATAACATGGAGTTGTTGCCATGGCAACATTAACGATGTTGCCTTGTCAAAGCTGCCAACAGTTTAACCATAGAACAGTGACATTTCTGGTGGCAATTGATTCCTCCCAAAATTCAAAGTTTTGTTGATTGCAGAACCAGACTTCTGGTTAAAGTGAGGACAGAGAGTTGTTGAAGACAACAGCAGCAATAGTATTTTAAAAATGAAAACATAATCCAGGGTAATTTTTGAAATAACAGTATAACAGTTAAAGGCTGAAAAAACCCAAACAAACAATATAAAGGTTGAACTAAACGCAGCTCTAGCTCTGACAAAAATTTCATTCACATGAGCATAAATGAAGTTTTATCTGGTTTTAGCTAAACAGGATGCCTTGAATTTAGTGGTATTCTTTACTAAATCAGTGTTCACTATTGTATGATTTCAGCAAAATATTTTCTAATGCAGAATTGTATCAGCAGGAGCTCAGAGACACTCTTATCTCTAAAATCTGCTATCTTGCAATCACAGATGATGAAATATATTATGAGAATTTCTAGAATATTTCTATAATGCTAGAAACTAAATGCACAACTAGTATACAACTTAAATTTAATAATAGCTAATGAGTTTGCATTGCCTCTTTGGATTTTGTTAAAATACAATAACAACTTGAAAGACCTGTGGTATAGCAAGGAGCTGAGCAAGAATTACATTGTCCGAAGGGCAATATCAAGAATCATACTTCTGTTGTAAAGGGTAATAATTCCTAGGTCCTAGGAAAGTATGACAAATTACTGAGTTTTCTGCTCTTTTTTAAAGGGTCTAGTCATGTTCTATTTTAAAATTGGTCCTTCTCAAAGCCCTTAGTTCTACTTTCTAAAACATTACTTCAGAAGCTATACACCTAGCAGCGCAGCTGGCTGGATATTTTTTCTTCAACAGTCCCATTCTCCTTCTTCTCCCTCAACCTTGAATTCAGTTAAAGCTTTTCCCTTCATAGCTGAGTGGAACTCCAAGTACTATAAAAATATCTAGATCACCGTTTTGCACATATATACACACATAGACTCATATCACATGCATACATAAGATGGGTTACACTAAGAAGCAACAAAGAATCATTCTTATGTTATATTAACAAAATGAGCAAAAACAGAGGGTACTTCAAAAAGAATTGAAAGTAAAGGTCTAAGTTGAAAAATTGTGTCCATTGAATTGTATACTGTTATTAGTTGTGCATATGTTCTGTTACTTCAGTGACAAGCAAATCACTATAACTGAATATACTTGATGGACTCCAGCAAATCTGGATTAAACCTTTGACAAGGAAAATGTACAGCATGGCACTTCATGTACTGTAAAAATTTAGTCCCACAAACACAGAGAATCGTCCACTGGCAAAACTATAATATATATGTCATATGTGTTTTCTGAGGAAAAACAACAGAATTTGTCCATAAAGGAATAAGCAACTGTCAAGTTGGCAGTGTAAAATACGACTTTCCTATAGTCTACCAACACATGAAAATAAATCCTGGTGGGGATTTTTTGTTGGACTTCTTTTAGATTTTTTTTTTTTTTTTTTAAATAGTGTGGTTAATAAACCTTAGCAGTCAGAACTTTGATTTGTAAAAGATCTCTGTTAGACAATAATTTGGTATCAACAGTACATGAGAATAAAGAATGAATGATGAATTTTGAAGTGTTTTGGGTGCTGAAAATGCATCCTTTTTTTACAGTATTCAGAGACATAAGTCATTTTTTTATGAAGTATTTGATTACAGCTCCTGCTTTTTGGCAGGTTTTTTTCATAATGATACATTTTATATGTGAAATTAATAACAGAAGTTGTCATGGATAAACAAGCACCATCACATAAGTTAAATGAGCCAAGCTGATAAAATTGCTGGTAAATGAAAGTAAACAATGAATGAAAGAGAAAATCTTTGCAGGAGTTAAAAACAAATGGTCTGAAAGCCTTTTGAAGGCAGTATAGCTCATATTTAACAACCTGAAAAAACATTTGATCAAAAAGACCAGCACTAATATATAGGCTCTTTATTAGGTGTTCTAAACTAGTTGCACAATCAGATAGAAAATTTAACATTTTGTTTATCTTTTCCTGGATTATCTTGTATCTTCATGAAAAAATGTTTTTAGTCTTTTGGCACACTGTTACCTCAAGTACCTGGTAAGGGCAGAACAGAATGACATTCAGACACTCGTCCTACATGTGCTTGCACTGCAATTCCACTTCAGTAAATAGGAGTAGCTCCATGATTTAGATGACAAAAGGAACAAAGAGTTTGAAACAAAGGACCATGATTCTTGAGTATGTACAGTACAGTATACATTTCAGAAGTTTTGGAAGTACTTATCTAAATACTTATTTATACAGAAGATAAAACCTTTCTAATGCTACAGGTTATGGTATAACTCAAAGTCATCATGCTGCCATTTTGCAGGACATAAGCAGAAACACACTGAAGAGAATTATATAGAGCATGTCTGTATACATAATCAAGACAAAAAAGTAATTAATTTATTTATTTTAGAGCACAATAATTTGTGCTTTACTTTTATTTTAGGAGAAAACAGACTAGCAGGATCAAAAAGAACCCCAGAGAAGCATAGAAGAAAAAGTCAGAGTTAGTGGAGCTTGACACACAATGCTAACAAAGAAAGATTATTAAAGAAAAAGTATACATGCGAGATTAGAAATTCATCTAATGTGAAAACCAACTTAAGTCTTTCGAGCTACTTACAAAAATGTTAATCATAAATGGCTTTCAAAAAGCCTATAATTTTCCATTAACTCTCCTGCCATCATTTTCCCCCAAGGTCAGTCATTCATATGTTAATAATTTATTGACAACTTCTAACCATGGAAACCAGAATTAGTGCTACTTAGTTATTTTTTCATGAAGGCAAGAAAAATAATAATAATAATGGCCATTTGCTTTCAATCTAAAGCAAGACTCAAAGATCAGTTTCTGAAAAAGGAAATGAATGTGCAATAAGACACATGATGCTTATGAACTATTTATGAAAAGAAACTTAACCCACAAAATAAGAGCTAATGGGTTAAATATTGCTAAGCTTAGATGACTAATGTCATCTATTTCAGCACAACTTACACAAGTAGAGCTATACAATTTGACTAAAATGAAACCTTAAGCAACGTCCGTAGCAGCGCTAGTGTGTGATAGATGCTTACCACAACAGCAATTACTCTGCAGATCATCCAGTAGTCTGAATATCTGTCTTATGACTAGAAAACAAATGTGTTCATTTTTGTAGCCCATCTACTTCCTGCCCTCCCCGCCCCCCATTGCTGATTCAATTGTAAAGGCTTCACTGGTGTGGCTAATTTCGGTATAAGTAGTTTTCCCACTCTCGTCACCTCTATAATTACTTGCCAGGATAGAAAGCTTTTTCTGTGAATCTAACATCAGTCCCAAATGGTTACAGGTTTGTCATCTTGTCCATTTTTGATGTGAGGTGTTAATTAGAGACAGTTACCTGTAGCACAGTCCTAGATATAAATCCAATCATATTTTTGCCTCAAAACAGCCAGGTGTTTTATACTTTGCTATTTTTAAATTAATCTCCCAGAGATTTTGCTGCAATTATTTACTGTCATTATAATTTTATTGTATTGTTTGATAAAAACCAGGATCAAGCCTCTGACCAACAAACCTGTAGTCAAGCTTCTTGCTCTATCTGCTACTTCTTCAAAAAATAAGATAAAAATGAGTTTGAGGAGTTTTAACTTGTTTTGTTGCCAGTGTCACTTACTGCTGAGTCTGACCCATTTTCCTTTACTTACTTGATTTCATTTTTGTTTATGTACGGTTCACGAGTAGTTTGAGCAATATCACACCGCTTTAATTTCAGTGAAATTGGTTGCTGAAGGTTTCAAAAGCCTAACTTAAATCCTGAAAAAATGTTTTTAAAATAACTGCTAATTTCAAGTTTGCTGATTTGGGAATGTTCAGGTCCACATACAGAATTACTTTAAAGATTGCCATCAAAGTGTTAATACGGTATTAACCAGTCACTTTTAAACCAAAAGAACTGTTCTCCTTAGTCAGTTCCAGCTGCATTTTTCATTAATGAAAGTTCTCAAAACCTAATTGACTAAAATAATATTCTGATAAAAGAATTATTATCCTTGATACATATCAAGTTTAAAGCAGTTTCTCCTGAAAAAAAAAAACATGGAAGCAAACTGGAACTTCAGGCAGTGTGCACTAAATTTCATAAATAAAATACACACTAGTAACAGGACATATCGAAGCAGTTCTCTAGAGGTTACACTTATGCATCTACATGGTCATTCATTCCCTGGATAAACTGAGTGTATCTATTACAACCAAATGTGATCTAGCTCATATAATTATCTCTTTCTATAAAGAGGCAAGAAACACATTCTATACAGAAAAACAATGGCAATAAATAAATAAAAACCAAAAAATACTAAAAGCACAAAAACACGTGATTCCATGAAACACAAAAACAAAATCAATGGAAAAAAATTCCATAAACAAAATACCAAAACTTGGTAATTTCTAATATATTTGGAGAAGCAGCACTCTAGGACATATTTAACTGGTAACTGACTTGAATGTTGACAGTGTTTCCTAAACAGCTCAAATATTACAGCATCTAGTGTACCTACTCTTATATATATATTCCTCATTACTTTTATCAAAACTATTCATTATTGTAATACAAACCAGAAAGATACACATAATAACAAGTCAGCCTCTCACATTAATTCAATGTAAAGTTTTCAAGTGGTCTTGCCTGCGAATCCTTTAGGACAAATACAATGCCTTTATCTTACTCTCTAATAGGTGGAAGGTACAATCTTCAAAACACCTCTATTTGTGTATAAAGTAAAACTTAAAAGATGAAGCCCCCTGTAACAAGTACGGATAGTTCTCCTTTTCAGAAAAGCTGTGACGTCTGAGAGAGAAACATTAGTTCCATGAAGCAATTATTTTCTGACACCTCAGCCTGGGTTTTTTCAATTCCCTCTTAAGCCTACAAGTTTGCCAGTGCCAAGGCGTCTGTTGCAAAACCAACTAAAAGTGTGAGGTTTGTTCAATTTCATGAAAATATATTGTCCTCTCATAAAGATATAGACATTTTTTAAAAATGCATCTCTTAAGACTATGCTGCCATTTTTTCATTTTAACAGATACAACATTTTAGCTAATATTTAATACACATACCCCCCCTACACATTCTGTGGACTTTGATGTCTGTATTTCCTTAATTAATATTGGAATCAAATAGGCAAGAGATATTTTAAAATTAATTTTCTTTTACTGCAATGAAAGCCTATGAGTTCTTTTGAATTCAAAATATTGCCATCATTCTGCATTTTCTTTATCTGTGCATGACTTTTTTATAAGATGGCTGTATCAAGTTGACAGGTCCATTCATCCCAAACTGCTGATTGAGACCTCTCTGAGTATTTGAGAGACAGATTGTCCCTGGCTCAGACACAATAAGAAGTCAGGGAATACAGGATATGGCAAGGAGAGGAGTCAGAATTATTTTTCTGCACTTCTACCGTAGACTTGCTCATCTATGGCACACCAGGCTTGCACTAAGTTAAGCCTTTGAGGCCTGAAGACACAATTACCCAACTCTGACATCACACAAGTATGTTTCCATTTAATGGGGTTTAACAAATTGTTCAGAAATAAATTCATCAAGTAAGAGGTTATGGAAACTGCTTTGAGTTGACTTTCCCATCTCTCTACCTCAGGGCTCCAATACTTTTGTTTAATAATGCAATAAGAGCCTTCATGATCAAAGAATGTCTAACTGCAACAAACCAAAAGGATGTCAGTTTGATAAAACTGAGTCATTTACAATTTCGTATTCTATGGAAACAGGACCTTAATGTCTGAACCAACATTTATGAGAGAACAGGGAATTCATGTGTCATCAAGATTCTTAAGCCTCTTTCGGTCTTCTAAAACTAACAAATAGCTTTTAAAAATTTTCAATGTTGACTTACAGTGAGTTGTATTTATTTATTTATTTTAAAACAGACTTTCAAGGTGGTGTAGTATTTGGACTTTCAGAGGAAAAAGCATTTAATAGGACTGCGGTAACCTGTTTAGTGGGCATAACCAATATCCCAAGGTCAGAACATAGAACAGCCACAGGCAGTATTCAGTAGTGACAGAAATGGTTCTTTTAAAACAATGAATACTTATCACAAAGGATTGAAATTAGCAAGATAAAAAGCTTCCTGCATTAACTAGAATAACATCCTTAAATGTCAATTACTGCATTTTGTGTAATTCAACACAAAAGCATTTCCCAATCCCATGTCCTATAAACAAAAAAAACGAGGAATAAACAACAGGCAGTCATGGACAGGAGGAAGCTTCGGGCAAAGTACAAATAGATTCTAGTGGGGAAAAAAAAGTCCTGTAATATTCAGAATATGAAAAATCTACTGCTATCAAGTTTCTTTAAGTGCAATAATTCTGTGTAATCCTCCATAGATCCGTATGAACATTATGTATTTATCTCATATCTACATATCTTCAAGGAGCAAATAAATTTTTTTGGATTTGCTGAGCTGCAATCTCCATGATCTATAATTGGATTAATAAATATATCCATTCATGAATGATTAGTCACAAGCTGAAGTCACAGAGCTGAAACCCAGCTCCACAGCCACTCATAAAAACATTCTTATATTACTATTTACACAAAAAGGATTCAAAACCTGTTAGATGGTTGTAAATTACTATTTTATACATATATATCTTAAAATATATTAATTTTATTCTACCCTCTGTATAAGATCCCACAATCTGAAAAAGAAATAGATGAATATAAATATGATTCATAGGATAATACTTACTTTTCACCCTACATTTTAGACACTGGAGTACTGGAGTTCTCTGTTTCATTATAAAAAGCCAGCTCTTACTTCCTCTTCTCCTTCATTTACTCTGCATTTTTGTAAAAAATTTCAGAAGTCTTGTTTTGTTGGTTTTTTTTGTCATAATAGAATTTCATTACTTGAGCTGGGCAGAATCTGAAAAGAGTAAACATAGAAAGTTGACTGTCACTCTTTTTGGAGACATTCATAAATCTAAAGCTGGTCTCTTAAATGAATAATGAAAACTGCTTCTGAATGCAAAGATTCTAAATCAAGGTTCTTTTCATTAAGGAAATGGTTTAAAAATACTCTGGTGAAATGTGCTGCTTTTCTTTGTATACAGTTTCATTATAGACACAATATCAGCATAGAAATTTTATTAGTTTTACAAGGCCTTTTACTAGAAATGGTTTATTAAAATCTACAGTTTAAAAAAAAAAAAAAAAAAAAAAAAGGACAGCAAAACGAGCAATCTGTGACCTAAAGAGATAGGGGGAAAAAGTCCTAATCTTTTCATTAGATGATCAGAAGTAAGTTATTGAAAGATTACAACAGTCAGGAAGTGAAGTGTGAGTACTGTTATAAGAATAAATCTTTAAAGTACGTATGAACAAGTGAACTTAGGTTTCTGACAAATGAATAGACAGACCTAAATTAGAGTTGGAATTTTATAGGGAGATCTGATGAGAACATATCTGAACTAACAGCATCACAAAATCTGATGCATGTTTATGGTCATAGGCTATGAGTACTGAGTTCATGGTTTGCTCTTCTGGGCTTCAATCAGGACTCGCAACCCTGCCACTAGTAGGCACTACATTACTGGTTAGTGTTGCTTCTTGCATCACAGCCAATGTGGTTCAGCTCATGATCTGTGATAAAAGGAAGTTCAGTCAGTCTTCTTGAAGACAAACACAAAAGACAGATACAGGATTTCATTCCTGGTGTTTTTTCAGTCTAGGTAACAACTTCAGCTACCCAAGGCAACTGGCCCTTTAGAGGCATGGGCTGAAATGAAATTATTTTAACTGAGACACAGTTTATTGGGATGTGATGGAAGAGTGAGACTGCATACATGATGTTGTATAGACCAGTGACAGTGGCTCTGTTGAGACAAACACTGTACACATTTCAGGTTTTTGTTTGGTTGCTGCTGGGCTTCATTTGTTTTAAAGTGGCTGTACTCATTGACTGCCTACCCGTTTGCAACCAGCGTGCAACGGAGCACAATCTAGTTAAGTTTCATCCAAGACGAATCCATTTTGCATTTTTCAAGACCATGCTATAATGTGAATTAAAGCACAGAAACTGAGAAAAAACAGGAAATCTACTTGAAAAGCACTCTCTGAACACTGAGGGAGATGCATACTTCTCACTTAATGCAGACATCCTTCCTTCTCCTTCACAAAGACATCTTTGTTGTATGCTAGTTTTACATTACATAAATAGGAGTTAATAAGTACCAACCCACAGCTCTCATTGTAAACTGCCTAAAAACAATACTAAGTTCATCACAGAAACAAAAGGAAAAGGCTATTCAAAAAGGAATATTTTAGAGTTATTTTCTACTTTCTCAGCTCATGAAACATCTCTAAATGCCTGGTGTGCATTCAGATCAGTGAGAGCGGGGAACGCAGATTCTTTTACCATGGGCTGAAATGGAAATCTGTGCAGATTGTTATGACAGAATGAACACAAGTGCCAGAATCACACCAATGTCACAGAGACTCTGGTTTAATTTCATATTAAAACAAAAACTTTGGCTGGAATTTTGGTTCTCACTGAAAAAAAACAAGTGCATGTAATCACTACCTAACACATGCTAAATCCTGCTGATGAATTATGTCATACAACTATATTTTAAGCTCAGAGAAAAATGTATCTCAAGACAATGGTTTAGGTCCAATATTTTGAAAAGATATAAATACTTCCAGCTTTTCTGTTTCTGGAAAGTAACATGTTCTCACGGCATAAACGCTTACTGTTGCGGTTCTAGTGCTGCCTTTCACACTCTGTCTAAAGCTGATCTCTCTCTTCGTTTTACTTTTCAGTCTCTTGCCCAAATCTCTCTATTCCCATGTATTCAAAACTTAATTGCCTTCTGTTGTCTATGTTTTCTATAAGGTACCCGCTTTTTACATCTATCCATTGACCACAAGGGTATAAAACAGTTGGTTCCCTCCTCAGTCTCTATCAGGACTTTTTTCCACTACTCCTACGAGAGATTTGACATCAAGTCTAGTAAATCAATATTAGGAAAAGTAAGTATTGTCAAGAAGCACAACATGTTCCTTGTGCCTTCTCACCTCCCTCAAAGCAGCTCAAAATGCTCAGGAAATACAGAAATTGCACTCTGTTCTAACATTCCATCCCAAAATCATTATAGCATGCTTATATTTAAGATGTGTTACTAGCATGTCATTTTCTGTTACTGCAGACGTCAGGAGAAAACACTGAGAAGTACCTGAATCCCTCCTCCAAAATTTGAAGCTGCATCCATTCAGAGAAAAATTTGTAGAAATAAATGCATACATATTTAAATCAAGATTTACTGCAGAAAGTATATAAAGGAAAAAAAAAAATAAATCAATGTAAATGCAAGATAAGCAGATTAAAATATGTCTGCTAGATGCTATGAGGAGTTTTGCTAGAAATGAAAACCAGCATAATAATCCTATGTTGTCTTAAGTATGATTTAAATTCTATGAGTTTCTAACATCCTTTATCGCACTCCTGAAAGTGAGTCCCTTTAGATGCTGACAAGTCATTTGGCTGCCACGTTTTCCTCTCTTGGATTAAATATGGAAAAATCACTGAACACTAATCCTCCTCTAATTTAGGTATCACTCATTCAAATTATGCTCGAAAACTACTGTATTTGATTTATGACTGTTCTCCTAAATCTTAGATATTATTTTAGAATATTGTATTCTGTTCTTTGTACCAAACTCTTTGCTGAGACATAGCCTCATTTTGATAGGTGGTGATGGTTTCACCTCATTCAACAAGAGAGGGTTCTACTGTTTTTGAAATGTCTAACCACTTCTGAAACATTAGTATGCACAGTTAATTTAAAGAAATGGACCAAAAACAAGCCTTTTGCTTCTTGTCTTCCCAAAAAAATGTGCTCCTCAGACTCCTGAAATAAAATATGCCTAGGCTAGATGATTCACTAAACCCTGCCAAGTCTTAAAGCTCAGATAACACCAATTAAATGTTTTCACTGGTTATGTCCAGGTGAGCAAGAAATATCTCCATGCATCTAATAATTCCAGTTCTGACTTCTTAATCCTAGAAGTAAAAGTGTTCTTTATGCAGGAATCCTAGATAGATAGACAGGAAAGAATCAGTATAAGGCATCTCTTTTCGGGGCATTTACAAGCTCTTCAAATGCAATTTTTGCAATATCTGACACCAAGGCAGAAGTAATTTTCTTAGTAGCAAAAAGCAATTGTATATATTTTGTATTCTCAAAACTTTTTGAGTAGGAAGTGAAATCTAGGAAATTAAAAAAAAGTAAAAGTGACTTTTATTTTTTTGAGAATCAAACTGGAAAAGAAAGGAGTTCAGTTAATATGGAAACATAATTCTGTCAAGCAGAATACACAGGGCCTCAATATTTTACAGTTTTCACATAAAGTTTTACTAACTAGTGAAAAAAAATATACACAGAAGTTTGTTGTTTCTGTGCTAAGCAAAACAAGGCTTTAACAAAATTACTTTCTGGCTCTACAAACAAGAAGTCATTTACTTTGGATTTGTATAGGAAGATGAAGACTTACTTATTCCAGATAATTTCTGGACCCTCCTACATATTTTTCATGATTCCATTAGGAGATTTGTTAGTCTAGAAGACATATTCAGCCCAGAAGCATGCTGGTAGTGCTTCCTACTGAATAAAGCTGAAATACTATTCACAATCATATAGTAAAAGCTCCCAATAATTAGTGCAAAACAATTAGGAGGCACTTAAGTTTAACACCTGGTCTGTATCTCCTCTTTGAATTTGGCTTACTACCAGAACTAATGTGTTTAACAAACATGGACTAATTATTTAAATGGTGAAGTCCCCTACATAATGCGCCCTTTGGAATCAAATTTAATTAATGCCAATTAAAACCCCTGACTGAAAGCTATAATAGTCCACTTATTTCATTCCACCTTTCTCACTAAAGCTTGTGGCAGAAAATAAGCTAACATTAAGCAGCTGCCTAATGCCTCTTTGCAAGTGTAGGACTCCAGAAAGGTCACAAGACCATTTCAGTATGTGTGTATCTGTATGTTTATTTGGATGTGCACAGGTGTATGCACATGTGTGCATAACTGTGCATGTATGTATGTACATATACATATGCACATTCACAAATATAAAGCATTTTGTCAGACAGAGGTCCTGCAAACTAGAAGACTTGAAAGTACAGAGTTCTTAAATTAAAGAGGTCTTCATCATGCATACCTTCCTTCCATTCTTCCCTTATTTTATGAATAACATATTTTATATTTAAAGTAAGGACATTTGTCAGGAAGAATCGCTGTATGACTTTTAATTTTTCTTCTTTTAAAGTGTTAAAAGATTTAAATAGAAGAAACAAAGTGTGGTAATATTGTTAGTTATAAACTTATTTCCTTTGACTTAACTGATATTTATTCAAGATGAAGTGAGTTAAATAGGAGAGTTTATACACAAAAATAAGGATTGGAATCTGTGCTTCTTCACAACCCAGATGAGACCCAACTCTGAAATTGTTTGCTATTCTGAAAATGGGAGTTTTGGTAAAAGAAAGCGGAGATGTGGATTAGGGAGTTCCTTAAAGATGGGAAAGTTTTCATTCTAATATAGAGCTAAAACTGACATTTTATTGTTTAGCAGGAAAAAAACCACATCTGGATAACCTTACTCTTAAATGAAATTCAGTAATGACCTATAGACTATATATTGAAATCTCACTGCTCTCAGCTGTGTATTATATCATAAATACTTTAACTCATCGTCCTTATTGTTATTCATACAAATGACACTTCAATTATTTTGGCTATTTAAAGCATGAAAATGTCCTTACTGGTGGTGAGAAGTCAAGCCCTTTAAGAATGCACAGAATGAGATGGTGTTTAGCACAGACACAGACTACAGGTTTATCACTGATTACACACATAATAAATACCTAATTTCCATATCACTTCATATTAGGAGACTTAGTTTTTTAACTAGGTTACCTGGAAGTGGGGAGAGCAGGAACTCAAAATTTTTTTTTATAAGACGTGACGGGATATTTAAGGAATAAGAAGATTTTAAAACAGAATTAGTGTTTTTATTACTTAGCTAAGTTATTTAATTAAAATAAACAAGAAAAGCATGGCAAACTATGTAGTTTAGTTAAACTCAGCTTTTTGTAGATTGTCTTACACAAAAGTACTAAACACAAGAAATAATACAAGCTAAGTGATGGATTTCTTTTCATATGCACACTTCTGCAACACCACTATTACAGTTCTTGACTCTTCATGCCCTACATTCTCTTATAACAGCATTAGTCTTAGGCTTAGCTGCTCTCCTATTTTTTCCTTGACCTTCAAGCTGTACAAGCACTGTCATTTCTCTGTTATTATCTTCTCCTATCTTTATCCCCTTGGCCAAGCCCTGGCCAGCTTGCTCATTTTTATCATTGCATTGTTTTCTTCTTTGGCTTTGCATACATCACTATAAATGCGATAATTCTATTTATGCTCAGTATGTAAGGAATTTAAAAATGGCAAAAAAACCCTTTAGGTTGAACTACAGGTAGCTCATTTCCTCATTTCACTTCCTGTCTCTCAGAACATATGGATAAGATGCTGAACATCAGCCTGTAATAAGGGTTGATTATCAATCTTCTAGAAAAAGCCAAGTAAAAGAATCAAACTGAGACTTGAACAAACAGAATTCCATTCTGAATATATCAACATCTTTCTTGAGCAGTAGTGAATAAACAGATACCTGCATTCATATTCCTGTGTAAAAAGTCTATGACTTTTGTGTCTGGATCTTGTGACTCATATTAGTAAATCAGTTCATCAGGTAGAAAGCGATAGCATCACATGTAGTATGGAGAAGTCTTTATGAATGCCTGAATCAAAGGTTATGGAAAAAGTCAAGAGTGGGCAATGGAACATGATAGGCAAACTTGGCTTGCAAAGAGATTAGAAAGCAAACATTACCTTTCATTTAAAGGCAATAGAAACATCACAAAATAGGGTGGATTTCCTGGTCTGTTTTCCAAGCATGAGTGGGGAAAAGACCAGTTTAGAGTAGCTGAACGAAGGGAAGAATATCCTGAAGACCGAGATGGCCTGGTGTATTTCACAATGCAGTACCTTTTTTTGAGAATAAGGATTAATTTTTTTTTCTGAACTCCATCAGGTTTTTTTGACCTAGATGTGACCATTGAAGGTGATCTATTAATGACAGCAGTATAGTGTCTCAGACACTAAATTTTTAAAAATGCAAATCCTGGTATAATGAAGCAGCAGTCCCAACTTTTATCCTCATGCAAGATATGAATAGTAGCAACAAGTTATTTGACTTATTTCCTATGTAGGAAACTATTTTTGTATCATAGGTGATGAACTCTGCAATGGATGTTTAATTCCATGAAATTTCAGACATAAGTCTATGAAAGTTCTTTGGTGATATCATTAAAACAGGATGGGAAATGAAGCCCAGAGATTTAGGAATCCTACTCCCACTGAAAATTACTGATACTTTTCTTTAATTTTTCTAATTCCTCATTATCATATACAGTCTTATCTTTACATTGCGCAGCAGCATTTTTGATGTCTCCGTGTAAGAGTGTTTTCTTCATTTGTTGTAGAGAAAGCAGACTTGTATCCAGGCGTATACTCTTTCCCATGAAGTAAACTCCCAGAAACAGGGTGGACTTCATCAGCAACAGGTGATCCCTTGTTCAGATAGCCCCTAAAACTATCGCCATGTTCACTAACTTTGCTGCCTTTGTGCTTGACAGAATTCACTGTGGTGTTACTGGAATAGTTTTATTTATGTTTTATGCATGGCACCAAGCAATGCTTCCTTGCTAGAGCAGTGACTAGCAGTTTATCAAATGTCAAGCTTGGTCTATGTCAATATTCCCCAAGTCTGCTGTTCCTAGAATTGTCAATAGGGTAAGTTTTGACAACCTCATTTTGCAAAAGTGCCACAACACAGTGGCATTTTTGAGTGTGCTGAAGCTGACTTTTTTATGAAACAATATATAGATTTTGACTCCAACTGTTTTGCCTACAATAAATAGAGCTTCTCAAATACTGACGTGTTTTTGGAATTTAAAATAGCTACCCAGATGATCCATGGTAACTTCCAGGTACGAAATTATGTTTCTATTCTAGTGTTTTGGAAACCTCTTGGACATCTGGTTCAGCAAGCTGCAACAGTATAGAGTCCTGCTGGCTATCATTTGTCACTTCTATTGCTTCTGTTAAGTTTAAAATTGGCTTTTACTACTTTTTTACATGTTTATTCAGATGATTAGGCTGTTCTGAGTAAATGAAGTCACCGGGAAACTTTATCACATCTGATTTTCATGGCATTTGTAGTTTGAACTTTATGTATCAAATGGGTAGTTTTATACATACATTAAGCTACTTTTTTTAAAAAAAAAATAAAAAAAAAGATAAACTTACTAAAAGAAAAATTTGCTGAAATTTAATGAGCACTCTCTTTCGAGACCTATTGTTGTCTACTAGTATTTGAGTTAGAATTAGCTGGAATTCATTTTGCCTTTATTTTACATGTCATCATTTAGGTTCCCACCTTCTGCAGCAACACTAACCTCTGGAGTACTGTGCTTGCTTTTTTATCCTTTCAATTATTCAGGCAATAGCTGATTAACCATCTGAAGTGCTGGTGTCTGAACCCCAAGCCCTGAATTAAGCAACATATGGGTGGTTCCCATGGCCCTTTAAGAGGAGGGGATGAGTTTGCCTTTTGGCTTTCCTCCAAGGTGAGGCCGGCCTTGTAAGGAGAGCCCTTGGGTAAACAAGCCCCAGGTGCCCTGCATTGGGTAAATGAGTGCCAGGTATCCTGCTTTGGGGATAAAAGCTGGGACCACTTGCAGGAAGAGTTGGAGTTTCTGTCTGTAAACTGGATGCACTTTGCAGAGTTTCCTGTTGGGGAAAGACCTTCTGACTCTTCATGCAACTGGGCCCCAGTCAGGTCTGGCACTTACAAACTCAGGTTTGTGGGGGGACAGTATGGTGCTACTTCTATCGTACATGATCAGCCTATTGACTTGGTTGTCTCCCATTTTTTCTATGGAATACCTTGTATCTTTGTTTATTCCATCTATTATTGGTTGTGCTATGTCATTCTTGGGGTCACTGGGGTTGATATCTATTATTTGTGATCTGTTTGACTTGTTTGTATCCCCAGCTATCCCCTATATACTGACTCCTCTACGTGCAATAGAATCTGCTTACTGGATTGTTTTTCTGCTGGCTGTGTACTTTGTACTAGGCCTAGTAATTGGCAAAACACCATGTCTCTGAAAGTACACTGTCTACTTTGAGCTTAAGTTACATAACATAAGGTCACTCAAATATGATCTTGTCACTTTAAATCAAACTAGAATACTACTACTTCAGGCCTGAACTAGAGCATCCAGCCCAAATTCTGCAGTGGTTTAAATAGTTTACATTCAACTCTTCATGGAAATGGGTGCAAATATTCTCTCAGACTTTAAGACAACACAAAAAGCTTTCAGGAGTTCAGGGCTCTCTAATAGCAGTCATAAGGAAGATCATTAAAAATCTCTTCTTTATATATTTCATAAATATACTTCTTCCTTTTATATGTATTGTACCTCTTTTGCAATACTGCTTCCAATTATTTCCAGCTCAGATTTTAAGTTTGATGCTGTTTGCCTATTAGCTCCTGATGCATCTTCCTTGAACTCAGGTAAACATTTTGCAACCTCATCATGCTTCGGCAGGAAGCTCTGTGCATCTATCACCTGCTTAGTGATAAACCACCTCCTTTTGCTTGTTTTGTATATTAATATTCTGGCATCTAGTTCTTATACTGAATGCTGTAGTGAATGGTTGCTCTGTAGCCTCTCTCCATGCCTGTCCTGTTTTGTAGACAGCCATGAAACCTTGTGAGTCACATCTGCTCTACAACGCAGTCTTAGCTTACTCTGTCAGTACAAAAACTGATTCCATTACTTTGGGACCTCCCTTGGATCATCTTTTCCAGTTCTGTCATATTTCCCCCAAGATAAAGGGAAAGAATACAGAGTCCTTAAAGTGTAAGCTAGCCAAGAATCTATAAGGAGATGACAAACAGACAGTTTGGATATTATTATAGGAGGTTCCACATAAATGTGAGGAAGAATTTCTTCACAGTGAGGGTAACAGAACACTGGCACAGGCTGCCCAGAGAGGTTGTGGAGTCTCCTTCTCTGGAGACATTCAAAACCCACCTGGATGCATTCCTGTGTGACCTGATCTAGGTATTCCTGCTCTGGCAGGGGGATTGGACTAGATGATCTTTTGAGGTCCCTTCCAATCCCTAACATTCTGTGATTCTGTGATTCAACAGTATTATCTGTGTTGAATCAGTATATTCTAAAAACCTATATAAATCCTATTACAAAACTTGTCACCCAAATGTTGACATTGATTATCTCCCTGTTAGTTTATTCCTGTTAATTTATAATAAAGGGACAAAGCAAACTTTAATTTTCAGTATGTTTTTTGTACCACCTTCTTCAATCATTTTTGTATATCTGGAGGCTCAAGGTAGCATTTGTTTTTGTTGAACTTCATAACCTCGTTCCTCCAGCTCACCAAGATTCTTGTTGTAGATTGGCAACCAGCAACTAAGCACCCACACAGCCATTCATTCACTTCAACCATCCAGTGGGATGGGCTGATGCGTAGGAAGAATAAGTGTGAAAACTCATAGGGGATAGTGAACAAAGCAAAGAGAAAAAGGCAAAACAAAAACAAACAAAAAGCACCAAGACAAACATCAATAAAAACAAGCAAAGCAAAAGCAATCATTAATCATCTCCCACAGGCAGACCAATGGCCAGCCAGTCTAAACAACGTTCACCTTGAAAGAAAAAAACCTCTTTCACCTTCTTCCTCTACCTTCAAGTTTTTATTGATCTGTTTAATATCCTTAATGAACATCTAACCACCAGTTACACATCAAGGTGTTGATCAGTACCTAACCCCAGGGATGTAGTCAGTTTTCCACACCAATACAGTTCACCTATCCAAGCCACCTACCCAGTTTGGCTACTGGAATGCTATTAACTATCTGGCTAAACTCAAAGCAAACAACACCTACTCCTCTCCCTTTGTTTACAGGACCAGTTATCTTGGGGATGGAAATGAAGCTGATAAAGCCTATAATTCCCTAGATACTCCTTTTTTTCCCCCCTTTTCACAAGATGTGTGACATTTATGCCCTTTACTGTCATCAGTGACATTAGAGATCCCTATGATCTTTCAAGGTTAATAGAGAAGAACCTTGCAATGCCATCAGCCATCTCCCCTTCAACAGCACAGCAGCTAGTCCCATTCCATCTATTGCATTGTGTATATCTGGTTTGCTTAAGTGGTCCCTAAATCAACCTTTATCTCTTTCCAATAGGTCCTGAAAACAAAATATTAGTATATTTCAAGATGTTACTCTGAGTTTTTTACTGCTTCCTTCATGTCCAAATATTTTTGGGGATTATAAAGTGAGAAAAATATAAAAACATTTTCTAAATCAGAAATACATAAAAATCTTCCTGTAAGAAAGAAAAATATCAGCAAAAATTATGTTGTATATACTTATATCAAGAACAATCTGTAGATGAAAATAATTTTTTAACACAAGAGCCCACTTAATTATCAACTATATAAAAATGTTGATAACACTACTAAAATCTTGGCTTCAAAATATATTTTACTAGAGTACCTATGTTTTCAAATATGGTTCAGTTTACACTTAAGAAAACTTCAAATTTTAATCTGCTTAAAAACAAATAAAGATTCTAGCTGTGGACACCATTCTGTGCTCCACGTGATTAGTCACTATATTGATTGTTTGAAATGGACACAGCATGCCAGTCTTTTTTTTACCCCTAAGAGTGGTTTATTCAGTCTTATGTTGCAGTAATGCACTATTGATAATTGTTGTCCGATCCCATTTTCCTTCTTTATTTCCTTTTAGCCAATAATTTTCATGATGTTTAGGAGTACTGTATGGCTAATAAGACTACATGTGAAGATAAATAAAGTGCTAAAATTAATCATCATTTACTTCTGTAGATCTTGTTAAAAATCTGTTTTGAACTTTTCAGCACCATTTTAGCCTGCAGATACGCCAGTGATATTTCAGATCACAGCTTCCACACTACAAAGTAAACATTTGTAAGAGTAGGTAAAAATCCTCTATGAAGGCACAAAGATTATTCTTTTGGAAGAACATCATTACTTGGCAGATTGTCAGCAAACAAATGAAAAACTCAGAAGATGGAAAGCTAGGACACTGCTGACACTGAACAGGCAGATGAAAAGTAAGGACAATAAGACAAAATTGCCAGTTGGTATAAGATGCCACCAAGAAGTTTCAACATTGTTTAAATTGAGTAGTAGGACTTCACCAGCACACCTGTTGTGTCCACTAAGATGTCACAGAAAAAGAATGCACTATCCTTGTCCAGAGCACTAGATATGGATCATTTTTGCCTTCTGTAAAAATACAGAATCAGAAAAAAAAAACCACATACCAAAAAATTCCAAAACCAAAATGCTGCTTTCCAGTCTGCAGTGCAGTATTTGTCCCTGACAAAGAAAAAGAGGAAAGCTCAGCTTTCCTTCAGTCTGAATTCAGACTTCCTATTCTGCCTATATTTACTATAAGTCTTTTATATGAAGATTAGCTAACAGAGACAAGTCCATCAATAGATAAATACATATGTAGATAGACAGAAAGAGAATGAGTAGACAATACTGCAGAATCAGATATGTGTTGCTGTTTGTCATCGCATAAACTCCTGATATAGTTTATCAGGAATCCCAGAACAAAACATATTCATAAATCCTACTTTTGATGGAAACACCAGCAAAACAGATAAAAGGTGAAATAACTTCCCCCTTTTTTTTCCTTTTAGGGAAGGGGAAGGGCAGTGGGGAGTAGAATACACCAGCTGATCTGACCCAGGTTGTGTGTGATATTACTATATTGCCCTTTTTGTGCTATATAGACAGACATGTAAATTCTTGCCTTCTAGTCCTATCAGTGCAGCATAACTATGATTATGATACTGAAGAAAGATATGGTTTACTATTTGCATACCTAAAAGCTACATCTATGACATCTGAATGTTGAATAACAAAAATAAAAACCTAGACCCTAAATGAGGGGGAAATTAAAAAAAAAATACTGTTCCAAAAAGGCAAAAAACTCCTCCTTATTGAATATTTTTGTGATGGATTGTCACCTAAAGGTTTATTTGAAGCTACCTAAAATAGTCAGGTGCTCCTTGCTTTTGTCAGCAAGAATATCAGCAAAAACAAAGCATGTAAATTTCTTTTAAGTGCAAGCATCTTAGTCAGATGAGATACCTGTATTTTTTAGAATGATGAATATTGCCTCCTGTTGTACTATGGATTTTAAGTAAAACATAGATGTAAGGACTGCAGCAGTAATGGCCAGAAACAAGTGAGAATATCATGGTACTCAAGAGCTCTGATGAAAAGTAGCAACACTAAAACAAATCCTTTAACACAGAATAAAGTAACTAGTTGACATTATATGTCCTAAAGCTAGAAAACCAAATATTTTCTTAGTTAAAGTTGTTTCTTCCTGCACTGTTTTAACGTTCTTTCCAAAAGCTCAATCAGTGAAAACATCATTCCCACCCACACTACTTCTTCACAACACTTTTACGTCCTGTGTTTCTGTTAGCCTTTTAAATATAAATTTACATCCATTCAGCTGCTATATCTGTAAAATTTGGTAACACTGATCAAAGTAGTTGCTTTCTTTGGGCTACAGCCTGAAAAATTTACTTGAAATGCTGAGCTATTTGACATGTAGTTGATCATGGACTCAAGGACAAAGAATTTCCAGGCTTACATCCAAACTATATCCTGTATGCAAGCAAACTGGGTTTTGTTGTATATCAGTTACAGTCAATCAGAACTGATAGTCCATCTCTGATGTGGATATATGTAGCTTCTTGAACTACCACTTGACATATTCAGTGAGATGATATTCTTGTACAATATGCACATAATTGCATTGCTAAGAAAATTCAAATGGCACACAGATGGTATGGAAATACCATATACTGAAATGCTGTTGTGTTTCAAAAAAACTGATAAGCATACCATTTTCCTGAAAGCTGCTGCAGTTCATATATTCCTATGTATAGGCATCTTGCTTTCAAGGTCCCTCAAAATGTAGTGATGCCCACTGCCAGTAAAATCCCATGCATTATACAGAAGATATACTGTGATTTATTTCAATTTTTTTCATGCTAAATTTGTGAAATTATGAAATGACACAGGTCAATTAATGATTTCTTTCCTAAACAAAGACCAGTGAAAGATTTAAATCCTTCCTCAGTGCTTAGACTGGGACTTGTGATCAATAAAAGCTATTGCCTTGGGATGAGTTTTACCACGAAGATTACTGGCAAATTGACTGTTAATCTACTTATGCAAAAAGGAGACCAACAAAAAAAAAATGTCTGGAAGTTAACTGCAGGAGATTACCTATTTCACCTATTATTCAGGATCAAATATCTGCCAAAGATGTTTGCTAAATTCCTGTAAAAAAATCATTGTTGAAAGACATTCTTCCACCTCTTTTCCAAGTCATAGTGAATTAATTTTTTTCTTAGCAAACTTGGTTGTTTACTTTAAAAAAACCCCAAAACAAACAAACAAAAAACCCCAAACAAAACCAAACAGAAAACAGGTTTTCCAAAAAAAAAAAAAAAAGCAGCAAACTGATTTCTTATTTCATTTGCAGGAAAAACAGTTAATTAGCCTTCCCCATACACTGGAAAGGTTATCATGCGTCCCTTCACAGACCTAAGCTTTAAAGAGAAAAAATACCCATCCATTCTTTCTTCACACCTCTTACTTTAAAGTGTTAACATTAATGTCACCTCCAAACCAGGCAGTATTTCAGTAAAGACTTAGCTAACTCTTAAGAGAGTAGAATCTTCACTATCTTCTACATTAAACTATGTTTCAGTGTGAAATGTCTCTTTCTTGCAACTGCAAAATAATTTTGACTCAAGTTGCTATATTACCTATTCTGCTGCCTTTGTAGTTGTTACCCATATTGTATCTGTCATTTTCTTTAGTTACTGTTTTGGTGGATGTAGCATTTTGCACTTATCCTTGCTGTTTTGTTTGGGTTTTTATTTTTGATTTGGGTTTTTTTTAGCAAATTCTCCAGATTCATTAAAATCACTTAAGTCAAATCACTTAATATTCTGTACCACAGTGTTTTCCATTCATCCTTCTTCAGTGCAAGGACAGGTTTTGTAAGCACAGTGTCTATTCCATCAAGTTTTTCCTGTCCCATAGTTTAGGAGTTGAAAAATTTAAGATAAGTGCACACAAAGAATATGTTGAGAGGATGTCATATAAATTACCTAACAGGAGCTATCAAAGATAGCATTGAGTCACTGAATCTATTGCCTTGCATGACAGTTCCCTTACATGATGTTCCAAGGAAGACCTAGCTTCAATCAACATTTATGAATCTTCAGTATATCCTGAAGTTAAAGCAGTCCTTTGTTACAAGTCACTGCCAAAGTAGAAGCTGCCAATCCTCTACTGTACATCAGTCATGCAGAATGCATTCATTTTCAGTGGGTGAATTCAGATTCCATTTTTTTCTTCTGCCTAAGACAATTTTAATCAATTTCCCTTAGTCATAAAGAGTGTCCTACCCAGTGGGTATGCTTTGAAAGTGCCACAGAGGCAAGATAGTCAGGGAAATACTTGGCAGGATTTAGATATGAGATCCAAAGTTCCTGGCCACACTGTATCTAATGTACTTGCAGACATATTGAGAGGAAGACCACCAAAGCATCAATAAGATTTAATGTGGAATTACAAACATCCACGAATAGAAAATGCAACAACCAAGGAATGATATTTTAAACTTTGCTTCTTAAGAGGTCCCAGTTCTGCAATGATCTATTGACATATGCATGTTCAGGTACCAACTGCCTGGGATTCAAAGGCTGTTTGTAATTCTGTTTGATAATCAACACTATAGGTTCCTGTGATCATTCTGTGACCATGACCGTTAAATCAAGTCTTGCACAAAACATAACTGCAATCCAAACTTCCAGGCACTGAGTGTCTCAAGTGAGTAGTCAATACTCTCTTCAAAAAGAGAAACACATGTTTGCAAGTTGCAGTCATTTCTAATTAGCTTTGAGACTGGGCCTCTAACAAATCTTTTGCCTTTTATTTGTGACTACTCATTTAATACATTTTATATTTTTTTGTCATTTCATAGTGCAATTTTTTGGCTTACTATTACTAAAAACAACCATTATTTAAAGTGGGTGCAGGCTTGTTCTGGTTTACTTTAAAAAAAATTAATCAAGAATCATCTGCATTCATTCAAATAAAAACCAGCAGTTTCAGCGAAATTATAGATCACTAAGTGATCTTAAGTGAAGATCACTGCCAGCCAGAAATTCTTCTTTTCAGGTGACAGTGTTCTTTGAGTAAATCAAAACATTCATATTTGCAATAAGAAAATAATAATAAATCATAGATCTCATCTCTAGAATACTAGCAAAACTGTGAGACACCTTTAGGCAGACAACTAGTGTACAGAGAACAGAAATCTATACAACTTTGTCAGGATAGGAAACAAATCACCCTCCCAAACCTCTGTACAGATTATTTTCCTTGCATCTCTAAAATGATGGAAAAGATGTATGAGACTACAATGCAAAGTACATTCTATGTGATACAATCCTTAGGCATATGTGGTCCTTCAATATAAAAAGTTATTTCCATATGTTACCTAAAATGAAGAGCTTGCCATGCTGCAAATACAATAAAGGAAAGAGATGCTGATGGAATATGATAAACTATTGCATTTTCCTGTAATCTCAGTTTAAGTTTAGTTTAGACTAATACGCATACATGAACTCTGCACTCTGAAAAAGCATTATATAAACACTAGGTCCATTTTTCACAATAGATTCAGAGGGTCTTATGTAAATTTTGGAGAGAGACAATCAAAACGATAATATTTAATGCATATAAAAAACTGTAAAGTAGTGCTTGACATTCTCCAAGGAATTAAAAAAGAGAAACTATTAATCTGAAAGTCTGCTGACAGTGACACAAGAACTTCCCACTTTATTGCTGCTACTTAAAGCTCACAAAGCACACAGTTATATCATAAAACACCTTTGAACTTCAGTGCACACAGATACTTCCCCTCTTGCTCACCTCTAGGAATTTTTTTTTAGAGATAGGAGTTCAGCCTTTATGATGTTATACTTCAAAACAGTGTGTCATTTAGCATCTTCAAACTTTCAGAAAAACAAGAACATATTCCAGAGCTCACAGTTACTTGCGAAAAAGTAATCCACAACTACTGTGCAAAGCGATTCCACACTGGGATCAGTATGTAAAATAAAAGTACATACACTCGCAGGATCTCTATACAGTACTTACTGTACCCAAGCACTGCCTCTTTATTTTATTCAATTCTATCTCTGATTTCTCTTTAGCAGAAACAAAATCACCCTTTAAATCAGTCAGTTAACTATTTGCCTGAGATTTTACGAAAACATAACATGACAATTTCTTCCTTCACACTAGTGTCATAAAACACAACAGTCTACCAAATATTCTCTTCATAGAAAGTAACTAAAGCTTGAAAAACAGTTCCCTCTGTGGAGAATGCTATCAGTCTTGGAACCAATCTGTTGATGCTGTATAAATCAGTTTCAATGCCTCTCTGTAATTTGCCCTTGGTTCTAATTGACTCAGATCTTAAAAGGTGACTGAAAATAATTTGTAAGATAATTTCCTCATGGTGATTTTTTTTGTACAGTGTCAGCAATAGTCTTTGAGCTATACTACTTCTAGGTGATTTGAGGCCTACATATGAATTGCAGTTCTGTAGTCTGCATGTAAGTAAAAATAGAGTAACCTTAGTAAAATTAATGTGGTCTTTATTCACCTATTCCTTCAAGCTAAATTTACACACCATTTAGAAAGCATGTAGATCACAGGATGAGTAAGATATTAACCACTCATGACTAAATGTTCATCTTTTTCACATGCTTTTATAACTCACATGGTGTTCAACTTTTGCCAATAAAAGAAACAATGGCTTCCTAAAATCATTTTTTCACAATTGCTGTTATAGCAATGGAAGAAGCAATGGCTTATGTTTGCATGCCCATGAAGATGATGTTCATCTGCTTGGGTTTTTTTTGCCTCCCACAATGTCAGACTCTGAATTAAACATTACCAAAACAGCTGAGGTAACGTAAATTTGATAAGCGAGAGTAAAAATTTTTATTTGCGTTTACAATGTATTTGATTTGTCTACTGTGACATCTTCTATTTCAGCATTTTGATTAATGTAATTTGATTTGGCAAATTCAGCCTTACTTACAATGTTTAGACTACAAGCATGTGGGAAGATTATCAGTAAACAAACCCAACCTGTTAGAAAGTTGTTTGAGATGAACTAGATCTTAAAATTAATATACTGAAGTTTGGTAATCACTTTTTACCAAGTTTATGCTACAGCTTGCATACCATTAAGAAGTTTCAGAAGTATTTTACTAATAGTACTCAAGTTCATTGTTTGGGTTTGTTTGGTTTTTTTTTAAATAAAACACAACAAAACTCGTTTTTAATTTTGTAGGCTGAACTACAGATGTAGAGGGGGTTTTGCCTTCAAAATTTCAGTTTTTTACACTCCTACACTCACAGAAACCAATGTGAGAACATTTTCGTGTTTTTCAATGTGATAGGAGAAGTCAGATTTCCTAAGAAAGCATCATTGTGATCCCACTGATTGTCACTAGAGCAGAAAATTTAGACCCAACTTTTTCATATGTTTTCTTGTAATATGTAGAGATCACACAGAAATGAAAATGTCAATGAATTCTTGAAGAGAGACTATGAACCTATAGGTTGAGAAGTTACATAAAGAAATCTGAAAGAGTAAAAAGGAGAAAAACGGAAAATAGTTCTAAGACAGGTCAAATACTTAATCCACAGGACCAGTTTAGCATTTGGCTCCATTAACCATGACAAGACTAATTAATTGGCTAAATGTTAGGGGAATTAAATTAAGGGAACAGTTCATCTCAACATTTAAAATGAAGCTAACTTGTAAATAATTTTTAGGTTTTGATAGTATTCTCTAAAATTAAAAATAGCTATATTTATTACTACAAAATATAGGTATGTATTTGAGCAACGGGATAATTAGTAAAGGAGGGAATTGTTTTTCTTCTTTCAGTATTTTAAATTACTCCTAAAAAATGGTAAAACCAGGTTCAGGTTTCAAAAGTTTTGACATAAACATTTTCTACTTTTAATTTAAGTACTTCAAGATTTCAGTTTAAAATTACTAAAAATTTAATGAAATTCTGCAAGATTACTGAGTATGACTCTTACTCCAATTATTGCTATCACCTGTAAATGTAGAGGATTTAGCACAGACTATTTATGTACCAGAGCATTATGAACTGAAAGTGCAAAAGAGTTCCGTCCAGTACAATTTCCTATGCCACTGCAGCTCACAAGAGGAGACTAAGCACTGATGTGTGCTTCAGCTTTCAGAGTTTTACTTTTATGGTATAAAATCCATTCACATTTTTCTTCCTATACATGCTATGAAAAATTTATTAATTTTGTCACCTAATGTAATGTTTCCTGGAAATGTGACTGAAAGATCATTCATGGAACTAGTTGTGTGTCTATTGAAGCAGTTCTCCCAGCCCCAATAATTCCATGCCTGTTAACATCTGAGTTTTTACCATTTTGAGACTCTCTAGCTTGAAAATGGGTTTTTTAACATTTTTCTGACTATTTTTTTCCTAGTACTGACTTGCATTTATTAGGAAATTTAATAACAGGTTTCCTTTCTCTTATAACAGTATCTCATTCCACTTTAAAAAATAGTAATTACACAGTTTTCAGTCACCTGTTTTTGAAATGCATTGAACATTGAATTTAGTGATAAATAACAATATAGTACTCTGTAAATAGAAAGTATGTTCTGTCTGTACAGTTACACAATCAAGCTAAATTGTGGTCCTGAATAGAATTAGGTATATAAATATTGTAAGGTGATATGGGTATTTTATTTTCAATTGCTCCTGAGGAAATCATATCCCTAGCTGCAAGTTTTGACTTTGAAATACTTTGTGTGTGCTATTCAGTTACAGAAATCCTGTGATTGAAAGTGATAAGTGAACTTCTGTACTATGTAGTTTTTTTAAAAAGCAAAATCTTTTCCAGGTTTACCATAAGTCCTTACCTTACTATCATAAGAATTACCAGGATAAATATATTAAAAATTGCTAACGTTTTTAAATAGTTTTAATTTTCAGTGCAAAATACATAAGAGTTTGGTTCTGAATTAAATGTATGTGGTGTAAGTCTGTATCATGAAGGTACTTATTCAAAACCATTGAAATATTTTGGAATTTTTGAGCCAGCCTGGGCTAGCTTTTTAAAATAGGTACCTTTTGGTTTTAAGTGGAAAACTGTATTAGACTTAATTAGATCAAGAAATGCAACTTATAACTGCTAATGAACTAGTAATTAGTCAGTTACTCATGACTGCAAATATTTCATTTCCCAGGTATTCATTTTAAGTCATCTTGTGATGGATGTTTGGTTGTTGACAAATACATGAAACACACAGTTTGCGGTTTTCAAAGTGTCTGTTACTAAGGTTCATCTGATTTTAAAATCAAAACCAAATCCAAAACCAAATTTGGCTATCAGTGTCCATTTTTTGACAACTATATATTTGAGGCAGAAATTTCAGGTGCTGTGGTGTAAATCGAAGTAGCACGTTGGCCTTTTGAAACCCATTTCTGTAGTCTTAAATTAAGGGTTAAAATTCACTATGTATTAATTTGACTTATGTATGAATAAAATTATTTGTACTCATAAGTGGAGTATTTTGTCATTAATTTTACAGTGTTCAAGCACTTGTAAACACACCCATTTTGCAAACAGTTTTACTGAAAGTTACAGTAAACCACCTGTAACAAAACTAGGTCAAAAACAATGGTTCTAAGTCTGCCTGTTGCTAATAAATTGTCATTTATTGCTTTGGAGGCTGCTTAGACTGGTCAGATGTAAGACTGTTAACCTGTATCACCTTTGTTGCTGCAGGGTTATGCTGAGTACACTTTCTTTCATAGATGAACTTAAGCATGTTGTTAAGTTCCATCCTTTATGAAGACTGCCTGTGGAAATTTTAGCTACATTTGACTTCTGATTACTGAAGCTATTTCATTTATTGTTTCAGCAGGGCCCTTTGCTGAGGTCTTGCATCATTTTTGGAGAAGAAAAGCACATATAAGGGAGATTGGGAGATGTGTCTGGTCTCATCTTCTGCCAATCAAAATAAGAAGTTCCACAGCTACTTTAGACTAAAATGTCTCATTCATTCTTGATTTACAGTCAGTGGAAGAGCAGGACAGCTCCATCCTAGTAACAACAGAAATATTCCTTCCACAGAAAAAACTCTTCCAGTCAAGGAGCACATCCAATTCTTCCCTTGGGGGAGAATGGGTTCTAGTTAAACTACAAAGCATCATCTCCTCTCAGAACATCATATCTGATCCTTACTTTCCTTCAAGTCAAAAGTCTATTTAATCTAAAAGTTGGAAAGTAAGCCTTGTGACACTATAGGTAACCAAACCCATTGCACAAGAAGAGGAAGAGGCACCATGTGAGACAGTACAAAATAGAAGAAAGAGTCAGGACCATATGGCTGGGTCTATGCTAGCAAATTAAGTATCTATGGGAACATTCCAGGGCTCTGAAGCCAATTAGCACAGCAAGCTGATGTCATTGCTACCAAAGGTTTGGGCTCTATATACATTTAGTCTGTACCCTAGGCTAAACTGTAGCAGTTGTTCTACCACCTGGTGACCCCTCTCCACCTGAGGAGGGGAATCAGAGAAAAAAAGGAGAAGCCCGTGGGTTGAAGGAGAAACAAATTCAATGAAATAACAAAACTCATACAACCACCAAAATAAAGTATACAAGGTTATACTCAGCCTGGTCCTTGGAGTCAGCAGCAGGAGCAGAAGGCCAAGAAAGAGGAGCTCCAGGAAGACAAACTCTCATTCTTACTGAACTCTGTCCTTTTATAATAGCTTGATTTAAGAGGTATGGGATACACCTGTGAGTCAGCTTAGATCAGCTGCCTTGATGAGATCTCCCAGCTGACTCGAGGCTACTCATGGCCTGCCTGCCATGGCTGGCCTATGGGTCTGATCCTGGGAAAACCAGGACAGGCTCCAAAAGAGGGAAGCTACCTACCCAGAATTGTCCTTGAAAATTCTACTGAAATATTTGTGAGACCATTAAGTTGTTGCAGGCACTATTTAATCTACTGATATAGTTTGAATCTATATTTTCTAGGGATATCATCATTCAATGTGACAGTCTTATATTAGCTGAGATAAAATAGGAGGAAATTCACCATCAAATCCTTTTACCTCATGGTCCAGAGAAGCCAGTGTACACATAGAATCCATTGATTGAGAAGCTGACTAAGCTACAGCTGCATTTGTTTCACAGCACAGTGGAAAAAAATTATATCTAATGCATCTATATACAAGTCACAGATATCATACAGTACCCCTTGCACAGTCGCTTAAATTAGGACCTATTAAGAAGCTGACATGTTAGTTTAGCCTTACTGAAACATGAGTCTATTAGTGGTGAGCTTTAAAACAAAGCCACTTTCCAATTATATTGATGCAACTAGTGACCATACATTCCCATTTCTCTTTCCAGAATGCAAAAATGTCACTTAGCCTTTCTGTGTCTCCTTTCCTAACTTGTAGAATGTAATGACACTTCCCTTCTTCACAAGAGTTGAAAAGTATGCAATATTGCGGTCATGGAATGTTTATATTGCTAAAAGTAATAAATATTTTTTAAAAAATATGTATTAATATTTTCCCCGTTATCTTTCAAAACTTTTATGTTAAGAGAAGTACTTCAGCATTTAACTCAGAATCACACCTGGAAAAAGGCTTGCATAGAAAACACTGTATAGAACTACTTTTTTTATAGTAAAGATTTGCCTCTGATCAGGGTTAGTTTTTTGTAATGTTCTGGTTTTGTAACATTTCCATAGACTTTTTAAATTTCTGATCTCTGATGATTTCCAGCAGGAGAAGTAGGGATTTTTAGTGAAGAATAATTGAAATATATTAATCAGAAAAAGCCTGCAGTTTGCCTTGAAGTCTGTTCTCAGGTTTGTCTTTTGGTCTGCATTTGAAATTCAAATTACTGTCAAAATGACCTCATGTTCTTACTTAGCAAAATCATTTGTGCTAACAAAGTGCTTCCTCTGCTTTACTGTAGGTCCCTTAGGCAACTTTTTCACAAGATACAGTATAATCATATTGTGGTAAATGGATAAAGATTAGGTTATGACTGTTTATTTCCTTCCTTTTCATTATTTTATTATTGGAAAACCTGTCATGTCATGTAACATTCCCATGTTCCTTGGCATGGAAAAGTTTGTGCTAAGGAGTTTGTATAGGTAAGAGTCATGAGTCCAAAATGTACTGCCTGATTCACAGGGAAGAATGAGAGGAAGCAGACAAATGTCCCTGACCACAAAGAAGAACCTTAGAATGCTAGCTGTACTGACGGAGAGATTGTTGGAGCACAGAAGAGCCCCCTGTCATGCACAGTTATCATGTTTGGTGCCAAAAAACTTCCATACAACATTTGTATAGCTACAGCAATACCAAAAGGGCTGAAGCAAGGAGCAGGACAGATCACCTATGTCTCAACAACAGAAGTGTTCAGGTAGCCTATAACGTTCCTCAAAATGCTAGTATAGTGTATCTGAGACCTTTAACATACAGCCCCTCAAAACAGTTTATCTGGTTACCGCACATCCTCAAAATATAAACGTGACCCCCCTGACCTGTGTGTTCTTTGCTTTCCAACTGCTTTGTGCATTCTATGGAGACACATGGCATTATTCTTATTACAGTGAACACAGGAATTGACCACCTCCTAATGACCCCTAGCCTACTTTTAATGATTGCCACAGCCACAGCTGTGAAATTTCTGTTGTCCTGGAGAGAAGTCAGAGTTAACTTGATCACTAGACAGTATTTAAAGATCAGAACATGTTTAGCAAAAAGCTCAGCTTCATGCAAACAGAATTGTTACAAAAATAAAAAGCAAAGCACGTTAGGATTATATGTAAAAATAAAGACCTTCACCTTCTTCAGTATGACAGCTAGCCTCTACTCCTTTCTTTTAGATTAAGCTGGAAACTCTCTAGCAACTTAAGAAAAGTCTTCCTGCACTGACTCTATTGGCTAAAATGGTCATTGCCTTTCCTCTTCCCACCTTTTTTTAGATCAAAAGGTCAGAGAACAAATCTAAGACTTTTCCTGTATCTGACAAGAATGTAGCTTCCCTCCTGATGTGAAGACTTTCTTCATTGACTCCTGACTGGTTATTGTGAGGCATTTTGGTCTTTCTGGGAATGACAGTTTACCTTTCACATCCATCGCTGTTACTGCATAACCTAGCACACTCTTGATTTTGAACTGCTTACCCCATTGCATTATCCCTACTATCAGTACAGATGTATTGATAAAACATTATCTTTGACTTCCTGGATTCTTTTTCTCTGCTCATCAAATAAAGAGAAAATATGATACCGTATACACTGCAACCAGGAATAGGATAACAGCTACTACTTCCTGGTGTAACTATTCACTTTACAGTATTTGTTGAGGAAAATTGAAAAGAAAAAACACTCCTAAACTTTGAAAACTGTTTGACAGAAATATAAAATACACTAAATAAGTGCATGTAGGTGTTTCAACTTTTCCCCTGCTAGAAAGAACTTCTGAGAGTTATTCAGATAAGATATCACTTATTTAAAAGCAAAATAAATAAGATAAAAAGGATGCTGTTCAAAGAATATATAAGCACTGTCATGTCACTAATTTTCAAGAGTGTTGTTAATGATCATTACTGGCTAAACTAACCCAAGTCAATAACAAATGAACAGGCACCTAATGCTAAAAAAGACCCAAGTAATTAAATTTGTGAGAAACACATTTTCAACAGCTTTATGCTGGACCAAAAAACAATTTTTCGCAGTCTCCACTTTCTGAACACTCTGCTTTCAACATTTCTTTCAAGTTCAGTATCACATTCAGAAGATTTTAAAGGAATTATTACAACCATAACAAAAAAGAAATAGAAGACCAGACAATGTCTAACAGCAGAACTTTGAAAAAATATCAATTTCAATTTACAGGGAAAAAATAATTAGTCATTCCTCGTTTCACTTAATAGGTAGCACTGCTCCAGCATTGTAACTAAACATTGAATACTAACAGTCAAGCACTACACTGCCACCCATACATTCTCCTCCATTATATAAATTTTCCCTATCCCAAAATGTTAGAATAATGAAAGAGTCAAGTGAATAATTGCAAAGAAAGTACAACTTTGTGATCATAAATTTTAATTAATATATGTGATTTATTGACATTTAAAGCTGTTGAGGTAAAGAAATCTGAAACATTTTTTTAAAATGTTAGAATACTTATTTAGCATAGCCAGAATAGTCAGAGCTATGACAACATCTATAACAATTTTGAAACAGATATTAAACTACAAATGTAATTGGAAGATTAATATATGAACATTTGATTCTGCCTTCCAATTTTACCCAAGTTATTCTCTGAAATATCAGCTTCTAGTCTAGAAATATGGGACTAGACAGGATTCTAGCCTGTTCAAGCATGGCACTAGTTATATTCTTCTGCCTCATTGACTTAAAGATGCTATAGGATTCAAAGCAACTGATTGAAAAATCCCTTTAAACTATTCACTCAAGTCAAACTTTACAAAATTGTGTGGAGTACTACTCTTTCATATTAATCCATAATGATGTCAGTTTACTTACATCTTTAAAGCCTACGCTTGTTTTTCCTTTTTTTTGCCCTTTTCAAGGGCTTTCTTCTTTTAAGAGATATATGATATGAAGTTCTGTCAAAGTATCAAACCCAATAAGTCTATGCAGAAAAAATGCGTTTGAGTGTTAGGTCTCTCTGGTCTACATTGTTTATAAGGAAAGACAGCTCATATATTGCTTGTTATTAATATCCAAGAGTGCTGAATAGCAAAGAAGGAAACTTTCCACTCACAGGAACCTTTTATCTTGACTCAGCTGAAAGTTAATGTACTACAGTCTCAGTTAATAGACGATCAAAGACATAACCTGGTATGAGGATTAAAGAGAGTTCTGCTGTGACCATCTTCATATATTCTGCACAGCAAGGTATTAATGAAAGCAAAGATAAGTCCAAAAAAGCCAATATTGATTTTAAAAATGAAACCATCTTTTCATCTAAAATAGGTGAATATGACAAAATGTCACCATGCACTTGAGAAACAACAATGAAAAGATAACAGCAGGAAATTAATTAGTTTACAGAAAAAGTGAGAATTTATTATATCAGATTCTGATTCAGGAAGACTTTCCTAGTCAGCAAAACACTCTAGTGTATGTTTAACTAGAAACACATTCATAAGTCCCATGAACTTTGATGGGATATAACACATTCTTAAAGTTTAATATTAAAGTAGTGATTAATGCCTAATACTTTTCTTGCTAAACTTGTTAAATTTTTCTTGCCATGAACTTCAAAGGAAGAGGAATTACACTGCTTGATTCTTGCTTATAATTTCCCTTATCAAGCTAGTGTGCTTCTATTTTTTATGCTTAGTCTTATTCTGTTACTATTTCTGCCACCTGAACAGGATAATAAATTATTATTGCAATATTTTGTTGTCTTTACTTCTAGATATTGTTTCAAAAAATAAGGGCTGATGTATGTAATCTTGAATGTGAAATGTATACATTGTCTTACTAGAAGATTCATGTTATTAAATAAAAGCCTAGAAGTTTTTCTGTTCTAAGAATTATTTCCTCCTTTATAAAGATTTCAGACCACTTTTTTTCATGAAAACAGGAAGGTTTTTTGAATAAATGAGACTATCCAGTACTTTTTATATACATATCAAGGATAGATATTTGAATATGTATATTTTAGAGGAATTACACTGCGGAAATAATTATTGTAAGAAATACTGCTGTGTACAGAAAGCAAAGAAGTCAGGTTGGAATACGAAGGTGCTATGAAGAAGTCAATATGAGGCAGTTAGACTGCGTATGGGTTTACAAGTAGCATCTATGTGTATAAGAATGCACAAGTAGACTCTGTGTGCATACTTATATCACAGCAAATGAGACAATATTTGAGGCAGTGATTTCCTCACTGTAAATGTGATATGCTGACTTCCACTACTACAGAAGATGAGAAGAAGTAGCCAGTGCACTGGAAATACTTAGATATCTTAATTTTATTTTCTATTACTTGGTTGCAAAACCATCTTCTAAGTATTTTATGTCAAAGATTTACACTCTAAAGAATTCAAGTTTTCCAGACATATTCAACTAACTAATAAAAATGTTATAGAGTTAAAAGATTTTTGTAAATTTTTAATTTTTATCTTTATGCATATTGCATATACATTTGTGTATATGTGTATTATATAAATTTCTTATGTTTTGTGTTGTATTAAAATATTATGAAGCATGAGATTAGGCAAGTAGGAAAATAAAATAACTGTAGAGGCACTTCTATTAATGAATATATGTGTAATGAGCCTTTCAGCATCAATATACAGTAGTGATAGATAAGATACACTAATCAAACAGACATACCTAATACTAGCTGACTACCCCAAAGAACACAACCATAAAATAGACAGCTATATCTTGGACCAATTTTGTTTTCAAAAGCCAGAGAGGCTCAGATTGATATTAATATACATTTCTAAATTAATCATCCTTTGTGCTTTGAAAATCTTGGTGATGTGGCAAGGCTTCAGGAAAGTATAAAAGTTGCTGGAATTTTGCCAGTGAAAAGCTATTAAAACAAGTTACATGTGTATGTTTGAATTCCTTTCTCCGCAAGACAGTTAAGTTGCTAGCTACTGCCAAGGGAAAGCAGTGTACGGAACATGCTTATTTATGTTTTGTACAGTAGGCTACTTACAGATCTAAACCAGGACACCTGCTGACAGAAAAAGCAGAGTATCTTTTTGTTCGGTAGGTATCCCTACTGCTTTTGAATATAAAGGTGCCTGGCTCCATTTTTTGCAAGAATTGATTCCTAATGAATAAGACTAATCCTTCATTTGATATTGTCCCAGTTGGTTACTTTATTGTAGCCTCCACTTTCTACATCAAGCTTTGTGATTTCTATTTGTTATTTCTTTTCAGTTTTTCATTTATCTTTTCCTTTTACCCACATTTATAGAAATCATAACATGAATAAAAGTGCTTAGGTAATCAGTAAGAAAATGAAGTATTTAGAAATATTTTATTGCCTTTGTTTTCTCTTCAGATAAAGGTTTTGAGCTGTAAAATAATAGGTGTCATGTATTTAATCTTTTATTCATTTTTTGTTTTGTTTGGTGACGTGGTTTTAAAAAATGGCATTTAGATGAGACATTTTGGTAAAATTATAAGAGATCTGACTTCTATTGCATATATGTTGACTGAGACTTCCTAGGCTGCTCTTCTCACAGAATTCACATAGTTTGAAGGCTCTGTTATATGGTCTAATAGGATTATTATATTATAAGGCATATTGAATCTATTGTACATTATTTTATCATTCCAAGGAAAACTTATAGTTTTACCTAGTTACTCTGTTTTGACTTATTTTCCAGTAAAGATGCATAGACAGACATCTGTTCCAGATTTAAATGGGGCTTCTTAGGAAGGAGTCCAACTGTTTGTGTTGTCCTCAAGAAACACCAAATGTAGTTAAATTCTGCACTGAAATGGCTGGAGATCATGCACATGACTGGTTACTGTGGCTCAGCTGCTGATAGAGAAATCTTCTTTTTAATCCGTTACAGTTATTACCAAAATGATTTTCTGCATCATATCTCAAATTATATTCTATGATTCTATGATCTCAGCATCAGCCCCAGTTGTCCATTATTGTTAGGGTCAGGGTTCAGAGAACCACAAAGTCTACAGCTCCAGGGATACTGGGGCTGGAAAAGGCGTGCAAAAAGGAACACGGCACTGCACAAATATTGATCCTTCCACACCTTTCTCATCTGGGACACCCATGGTACTGGGTATCTCAGCTTCAGCCCCAGTCATCCATTAGGGTTAGGGCCATGATCCATGCCACGTAAAAGAGATTTACTATAGAAATCACAAAATTATCAAACTCAAGGCAAAGAAAGGAATTATCTGTAGTGTTCCTTTAAAAACATTATTGTCCTACATGCGCTACACCTTGTGTAATGTAATTCTGAATGTGTGATGTCCATGAGAACAGCATGCTGCAGATTATTTTTATAGCTTTTTAGTTTAGGTGCTTTCCTCTAAAAAATCACCTGAAATTTTCCCTCTTTCCTACCACTATTATGAAACCTCCATTTTAACAAAAATGAATAAAAAATTTCTGCCTGTCATATAGGATATAATGGAATCACTGAATATTTGATCTTGTGTACTGCCTTTCCATATTTCTAGGTACTTGCAAAGTTTGCAGAGTTCTCCAGATATTTTGGGCCTACTTCTCTGTTGGTTTAGGACTAACAGAAATTATAAGCAAAACATGACCTCTTCAAATCAGTGTTTTTCATAACCTACTCCCTACTCTGGAAATGACTGAAAAAATGAAAAGAATTATGCTGAAATTCTCAGAGTGTGTCTGTCTTCTCTTGTGTAGAATTTATTTTTTGTTCCCCTTGCTTTCTTATTCCTTTGCACTAAAATATGATTCTAAACATAACTGCTTCCTCTCTGTATGCAGGAGAACAAAGTAATATCAGCATGTGACTGCACAACAGGGATACTATGGAATAAAAAAATACCATAAAAAGTGTCAGAATAAAGAACTAACTATTTGGATTAAAGCAGAATGAAAATATCAGGTGACTATTTGCCAATATTGAAATCCTCATATTATGGGAAATATGAACAACTAGAAATAAAAAAAATTTGGCTAGATGGGAGCTTGAGAATTTAAACCAAACATCCACCTCTTCAAAGTAGGATTAGTAATCTCTAGATGACTACCAAGAATGTTTAGCTAGTCTGTAATTGAAAAGTCTAGTGATAAGATTTCAATAACCACCATAAACTATTTAGTTCAGTGCTTAAGGGTCTTTATATTTAGAAATATTTTCACATTGTCTAGTCTGAATCTCTTTAGAGGAATGTAAAATTATCATTTTGTGTTCTTCCTATTCTGAATGAAAAACACAGGTTTTTGCTTTCTCTTGAAGGCTGCTATCACACCTCTTTCCAATCTTCTCCTCTAGACTAATATACCTAGAGAAAATTATAGAGTAATTTCACACATATTATTTCAGACATTACTTGGGGAATTTGCCTTTTTCAATCATGATGTAAAAATCTTACAGAACTTCAGAACTCAAATCCAAGCATAAGCATAAAATAACTTTGATAAAGATATACATTTAGAAAAATCCCTGTATGGTGCTTCAGATTATGCAAAAGCATAAATGTTTTTATTACATAAACTGTATGATAATAAATGTGGAAAAACAGAGACTGAATAAATAACAACTTGTTTTTGAAATGAAAGATCAGTGTTAAGAGGATAAAAAGGAGTTCACTTTTTGCCATCAGCCCACTGATGAAAATTACTGCATTTCTGTATGTATTTTTATGATTTATTCAATAATGCCTATTCATCAATAAATATTTACTTCAACACTCAATGTAGTGTGGACAAGCAGTGCAAGTAGCAGGCAAGAAGACAAGTAGTACAAGCAGTCACACAAGAACAGGTCACGGATTATAGCAAAATGTATTTCTTTTTCTAAAAAATGAAAGTATCCTGGATTGTCTCTCTATATTCTTTTACTTACTTTATGTAATTTATGCAAACTTCAGGCTGGTGCTTGACTGAGGTCTTAGAACAAATAACTTTTTTATAAGGCTGTTATGTTGCAGTATGTTTCCCTAACTACTACCCATTATATTAAACACATGCATTTACATTCGTTTTTAATATCCATACATGCAAGTATCAATCTTATTGCAAAGCCTCTCCACAACTGTTCAATGGATTTTCTTTTTTCTTTTTTTACTATGAGAACAGTCATTTGTGGTGAGCTAGTCAAATACCACCTCCTTTAGCCCTGATGTTCTCCAAGAGGCCCTGAAGTGAGTTACCTCAAATTAACACTGCCCTTCCACTTCAGATTTTTTAAAATAATTTTTTTTTTTTTTATATCACATACCTAAATTTATTTTAAAAGATTCTTAAAAAAAACATTAAAATAGCCAACTTAAAATGCTAGAAAATATTCTTCCAATGCCAAATTATGATCTTAATTTTAAATATTTGGGTTTAAAATACTTAACTTCTCTATTTGCTACCTAAGTTCTGCTGTCACATTGCTATTGCAATATGATATTGCTAAATAATAGGTATAGATATGTTTTTATAAATTACTCACTGCTAATACTCAATTATTAGAATATATAACACTATGAAGCAATAATTTTGCAGATATGAACAAAAAAAAAAAGAAATTATTCTGGCACATACTGACAACTATTGCCTCTCTGAAAAGGTGATCACATACATTAATGTTAACTTACGTGATTTTGGCTGATGTTCGAAAGTCATTTTAAAAGCTGGAATTTAAATCTTTTAAATCTTAAATCCAGGCATACTACACGTGTACTAAATGAAACACATATTAAATTAAGATTCTTGTTGCAAAGGCTGCAGTGAGTTGCTAAGACTTAAATGATTTTGAATACTTTGAAGGTACTTTATCTTGCCAGTTGCAAGAGATATTGACTCACTTGACTCATGTCTAGATTATCAGGGTACAATTGTCTACCTTGAAATACTTCTTGAAAGTCCTCTACATGACTGTAGTTGCTGACAATTTAGAGAGCAGTCTGCTGTACTTTCATAACTCTAACTGAAGGAATTTCTCTGAAATATCCTTGGAATGATAAAAATAATTCCTATTCTCTACACACCTAACAAATCAAGGTAAAATTTAGTGATGAAAATGAAGTTAGTTTTCAGACTACTGTTTTGCATTATCAACATAATTCCAAGATTACTGAGAGCATAGAGTGAAGTTACACTGACATGTGACTGATGAGGTGGAAGTATGAGTGTGAGAGCCATTGAACACCATGAATTTTCATAATATATCATCATTATGAAAACACCTGTGCTGAAGGACATTGTGCTGATACACAGAAAATCTCTTTTCTGTGGTTGACAGAATTTCCATTTTGCCCTGCAATGGTTAGAAAGGAGGACAGCAGTGTCTGTTAGATAGAGTATTTGTAGACTATGTAAAAGCCTTCTACACTGATGATTCATTGAAGATTTTTCTAGAAAAAATGAGACTGGAGGAAATCTTCCCCTTCTTTCAAGTCATTGAACTGAAAAAGAACTGCTTCAGCATCTATTTTTGAATGACTTTGCAGTTCTAATCTTCTCCCTGTCTGAGAGATGTAACAACTGAAATTATCTAAAAAAAGGTTATTAGTGATCTAGATGGGACAAAGTGCACCCTCAGAAAGTCTGCAAATGATACATACCTGCTAAGGGGGTTGATACACCACATGGTTGCACTGCCATTTGGAAGGACCTGAGAGACAGGACAGGACAGGACAGGACCTTTCGAAGAACAGGCTGGAGAGATGAGCAACCAGGAATGTCATGGAGTTTAACAAAGAGAAATTTGAAGATTTGCACCGGGCTAGTAGAATCCCATGTGCCCATACAAGCTGTAGGCCATCAGGCTGGAAAGCAGCTTTGTAGAAAAAGATCTGCTGGTCCCAGTGGACACCAAGTTGAACATAAGACAGAAATATACTCTAACGGCAAAGAAAGCCAACAACTTCCCAGGCTGCATTAGGTAGAGAATCACCAGCAAGTTGATCTTTGCCTTCTCCTCAGCCTTGGTGCTCTCTGCTGCTGCGCTCCCCAGTACATGCGAGGCGTGGACATACCGGAGCAAGGCCAGAGATAAGCCACAAAATGATTAAGAGATTGCAGCATCTCTTATACTGGGACAGGCTGAGAGCTGGGGCTGTCCAGCCTGGGGAGGAGAAGGCTCTGGGAGGACATTGTCAACATCTATAAATTCCTGATGGGGGTAGTTAAAAAGACAGAGCCAGACTGTAACAGTAGCCCAATGAAAGAACAAGAGGCAATAGGCACAAACTGAAATACAAGAAATTCAAACAGAAGAAAAACCTTTTCTACTGTCAGAGTGATCAGACACTGGAACAGGTTGCCTAGAGAAATTGTGGATGCCCCCTTCCTGGAAGTGTTCAAGGTCAATCTGGGCAAGGCTCTGAGCAATCTGATCTTGTTGAAGATTTCAGGCTCATTGCAGGGGGTTGGAACTAGGTGGTATTTAAGTTCCCTTCCAATCCAAACCATTCTATGACTCTATGAAACACCGGAACAGTTTGCCGAGAATGAACATGGAGTCTTTACCCTTGAAGATACTCAAAAGTCAAGTGTACATGGTCCAAAGCCAACTGTAGATGGTCCTGGGCAATCTTTTGTACTTGGGTCTGGTTTGAGCAGGTATGTGTTGCATTAAAAGGCAAAGCCATTTGGCAGAAAATAAACCCCCTTGCATTGCAGCTTGTCCTCAGATATCAGAGGGGCTGGAGGTGGTTGGGCGTAGATTCTGAGTGATGCCCAATTTGGCATTAATAGTCTGGTCATGTTCAATATATATATTGAACTCTCACTATTACGAATGTGCTACTAACCCGATACACTTTCAGTCTTGTGGCATTCCATGAACTCAGAAGGCCATGCATAAGGAGCTTGGCAACGTTCACTATGAACTCTCATGGCTAGATTAATAAATAGTGCAATTTATGGAAACCACAGATACACAAGTTCTTTTGGATTGCAGTGATAAATTTACTGTCTGCAAAGCATATGAAAGTACTAAAGATGTGAATAATACATCCTGGCTATAAACACGTTAAAAGTTATACAACAACTCTATAGAGATTTTTAAGTTTCCCAGGGAAGCGCTTGGTATAGCCAAGTGTTTGAATCTTACCCAAAGGCGTCCCTATGCAGGGGAATAGAGGCTCAGCCAGCCAGCTGATCCCAGAAGTCAGAGGTGGTCCTTGATGGTATTTCCCTGACAGTAATGATATCTTCCCTAACATCCCCCCTCTATTAAGATACTTCTATACTATTTTTTACCTTTCAGGTGGAGCTTGGGTGACTTTAGTCATACATTATAATAAGAGTATAAGGATTTAGTTAGGCTGTGTAGGAAGAATATTAGGGAGGCAAAAGCTCAGCTAGAACTCAGCCTGGCCACTGCTGCAAGAGATAATAAGAAGAGTTTTTATAAATATATTAACAATAAAAAAAGATGCAGAGAGAATCTCCATCCCTTATTGGATGCGAAAGGGAACATTGTTATCAAGGACGAGGAAAAAGCTGAGGTACTTCATGCCTTCTTTGCTTCGGTCTTTAACAGCCAAACCAGTTCTCCTCATGGTATTCAGTTCCCTGAGCTGGAAGATTGGGATGGAGATCAGAATAAACCCCTCGTAATCCAGGAAATAGTAGTGAAGGACCTGCTGAGTCAATTAGACACCCATAAGTCTATGGGGCCGGATGAGATCCACCCGAGAGTGCTGAGGGAGCTGGTGGAGGAACTTGCCAAGCCGCTCTCCATCATCTATCAGCAGTCCTGGTTATCGGGTGAGGTCCCGGATGACTGGAAACTTGCCAATGTGACGCCCATCTACAAGAAGGGCAGGAAGGAGGATCCGGGGAACTACAGGCCTGTCAGCCTGACCTCGGTGCCAGGGAAGATTATGGAAAGGGGGAGATCATGCGGCAAGTGCAGGACAACGGGGGCATCAGGTCTACCCAGCATGGGTTCACGAAGGGCAAGTCTTGTTTAACCAACCTAATCTCCTTCTATGATCAGGTGACCCGCCTAGTGGATGAGGGAAAAGTGGTGGATGTTGTCTTCCTGGATTTCAGGAAGGCATGTGACACTGTTTCCCACAGCATTCTGCTGCAGAAGCTGGCAGCTCATGGTCTAGACAGGTGGACTCTTCGCTGGGTTAAAAACTGGCTGGATGGACGAGCCCAAAGAGTCGTGGTGAATGGAGTTAAATACAGATGGAGACCGGTCACAAGCGGTGTCCCTCAGGGCTCGGTCTTGGGGCCAGTCTTGTTTAATGTCTTTATTGATGACCTGGATGAGGAGATCGAGTGTACCCTCAGTAAATTTGCAGATGACACGAAACTGAGTGGGAGTGTCGATCTGCCTGAGGGTAGGGAGGCCCTGCAGCGGGGTTTGGACAGGCTGGAGCAATGGGCTGAGGCCAACTGTATGAGGTTTAACAAGGGTAAGTGCCGGGTCATGCACTTCGGCCACAACAACCCCATGCAGCGCTACAGGCATGGGGAAGAGTGGCTGGAAAGCTGCCTGGAGGAAAAGGACCTGGGGGTGTTGGTTGACAGCCACCTGAACACGAGCCAGCAGTGTGCCCAGGTGGCCAAGAAGGCCAATGGCATCCTGGCCTGTATCAGAAACGGTGTGACGAGCAGGAGTAGGGAGGTGATCGTGCCCCTGTACTCAGCACTCGTGAGACCACACCTTGAGTACTGTGTCCAGTTCTGGGCACCACAGTATGGGAAGGACATTGAGGTGCTGGAGCAAGTCCAGAGAAGGGCAACGAGGCTGGTGAGAGGTCTGGAAAACAGGCCTTATGGAGACCAGCTGAGGGAACTGAGGTTATTTAGCCTGGAGGAGACCTTATTGCCCTCTACAACTACCTAAGAGGAGGTTGTAGTGAGGCTGGTGTTGGTCTCTTCTCCCAAATTTCTAATGACATGAAGAGAGGAAATGGCCTCAAGTTACGTCAGGGGAAGTTTAGGTTGGATATTAGGAAGAAGTTCTTTACTGAGAGGGTGGTTAGGCACTGGAACAGGCTGCCCAGGGAGGTGGTGAAGTTGCCGTCCCTGGAGGTGTTCAAAAAACGGGTTGGTGAGGCACTTGAGGCCAAGGTCTAATGGTCTAATGATTAGGAATATGATGGGATAAAGGTTGGACTTGATGACCCTGGAGATCCCTTCCAACCATAATGATTCTATGATTCTATAATTCTGTGATTATAATGAGCAAAGTTCACCCAAAGGACAGTATTTTGTCAAAAAATGACAGACTGTTGGCCCAGGGTAGCAAATATGCAGCTTATCAGTTCCATGGTACCTTCCAGTTCCATCACAGAGCCTGACCACAGTATCTCCACTCTGCTCCACCCTCCATGTAGTTTCTCTTAAGAGTCGGCACATCAAGCTCCCCTGATGTTACCATCATCTAAGGCTGCCTTGGGAACTTCTGTGGAATGGATTCCTTGCATACCAGCTGCACTCCACCCTGGAAACTCCTTCAGTGTTGTACCTCTCCTTAATGTGTGAACAATGCTATACCTTTTAAAATAAGTTTAACTTCCAAGTCACCTCCAGCAATTGTTTCACAGTATCTAGGGCTGGACAATCTCCAGAGATCCCATCCCACCTCAATTATTTTACGATTCTACAAAAAATAGCTTCACATCCCAGCGTTGCCTGGTGCCATTGTTCTGTTTGGGTTCAACACAGTATATATGTGGACTTAAACAAACATTGCCTGCAATGGTAAATGGTGAGCCCTCTGTGTTGAAAAGAAGACTGTGAAGTACCTCATTTTCTCCAAGGTATATTCTACAAAAAGATGACATAGTAAGAAACAAGGAAGAAAACTAGATACAGAAATATAAACATGTTCATTCTTCAAAGTTTTTTATAGCTTAATGTGCAAGACTGTTCCCTGTTTGGGTATTATAATGATCGAGAAACTGCATAGCTTCTTGGATATTCCGATATTTGTAGTCCAGTACCTGCAGAGAGCACTGTAGTAAAGATCATCTATTGTTTTGACATCATCATTGCCAGATATGATTATGTGTTAAAATATTGTCCTCTAGACTGAAAAAGTTGTGCTGTTACTTCATATATGGCATTCCCTTATCAGTCATCAGTAAAAATGACACATATCTTACTTTGGAAACGTTCAGCAAATAATTTCCAAAAATCATGTCTTTCACAGAGTGTGAAATATATATAGAACACCCTTTCTTGGTTATCAGAAATTTATAGACCAGGAACAAGGCACTCCCAGCTATAGTACAAAAATGACACTGGTTCAGCTTCTGTTCCATTTTGTGTACCTATGTATTCAAGCAGTTTTGACTGATGGACTGGTCAGAAAAACACCAAAGAGTTATAGTTCTGAGGACAACAGAACAAAAATCCCAAACAATTACATATTTCATCACCAATACTGCCTAACTGTAAAGGATAATTATAAAATCAGACTGATGAGAACTAAAAGATTGCCTATCTTAACACTGCACATATATGCTGAAACAAGGACAGTAATTGCGTATGAGCTCAAAATATTATGGGTATTTATCCAAAATATTAAAAGATTATAAAGCTTTGCAGACTAGAATTCAAATGCCAACCATTAACATGTGTACAGTTGACAGTAAATATCTGCCATGGACCAGTATTAGGCAGTGACAGACTTTTTACTGTTTCGTCCATTGCATAAAATGACTCACACTAATTCTATGAATGAATATTTCATCATTTTGCTTCTTTATGTCCTAAATATAGCCCTACCATAATGACAGGGAGCTTGATTTGGTTTTCATTTGATTTCTTATGAAGACAGAATTATTTGCTTTTCATGGTTTTTAATTACATCCATTGCCAAAGAACCCAATATTTCTCAAACTTCCTACCAACTTGTGAGCTAACTATATAAAATTATCCCATCTTCAATCAAAGTATATTTGTATTGAGGTTGTCTCTCAAAGAGAAGCAAGGTCCTAATGTGAAACACCCTGGATGTCATTAAAATACTTTGCTCTTCTGCTGTTCACAGCACAGTTTCATATTTACATCACAAGAGAGGGGTGTGGGTGTGTGACTGTACTTTATGATATTTATGACATGCTCAGTGTCACATAAGCACTTTCATCAAAGGCAGCAATGAATTCCAGTTTCCTGACAATCAGTAGGAAAGCGAGAAGCTGCCTCTGTTCAGCTTGTTCAATAGCTTGGTAGATCAGAATACACAACTGCCCCTGGAAAGTCAGCAAAGTGTGCTTGACTCTTTTCAAGTCAAGATTTGGGGCCACTCTTGTTTAACATCTTTATCAATGATCTATATGAGGTGATCGAGTGCACCCTCAGTAAGTTTGCAGACAACACCAAGTTGTGTGAACGTGTTGGTCTTCTCAATGGTATGGATGCTTTACAGAGGGACTTACACAGGCTGGATCAATGGGCTAAGTCCAGCTGTATGAGTTTCAATAAGGCCAAATGCCTGATCCTGCACTTTGGTCACAACAACCCCCAGCAGTGCTTGGGAGGAGTGGCTGGAAAGCAGCAAGGCAGAGAGGGACCTGGGGGTGTTGATTGATAGCCAGCTGCATATAAGCCAGCAGTGTGCCCAAGTGGCCAAGAAGGCCAACGAAATCCTGGTTTGTATTGGGAATAGCATGCCCAGCAGGAGCAGGGAAATGATCTTATCCCTGTACTCAGCACTGGTGAGGCCATACCTCAAGTATTGTGTTCAGTTTTGAGCTGCTCACTACAAAAAGGACATTGAGACACTGGAGCACATCCAAAGAAGGGCAACAAAGCTGGTGAAGGGTCTGGAGCATAAGACTTACGAGGAACAGCTGAGGAAACTGGGGCTATTTAGACTGGGGAAAAAAAGGAGGCTGAGGGGAGACCTCCTTGCCCTCTACAACTATTTGAAAGGAGGTCATAGAGAGGCGGGGATCAGTCTTTTTAACCAAGTAACAAGTGACAGGACAAGAGGACACCTCAAGTTGCGTCAGTGGAGGTTTAGAGTGGATATTAGGAAGAAGTTCTTCACTGAACAGGCTGTCAGACATTGGAATGGGCTGCTCAGGGCAGTCATGGAATCCCCATCCCTGGAGGTGTTTAAGAGTCATGTTGACATAGTGCTCAGGGATACAGTCAATACAGTCGATGACTGTCAGTGTTAGGTTAATGATTGGACTCAATGATCTTCAAGGTGTTTTCCAATCTAGGTGATTCTGTGATTCTGTGACAATGAGCCTAGCAATCAGTTTTTTTCCTTCCTAACTTAGTGCTCTGATGACTAAATATTTGACAAAGACTAGATTCTGAATGGCAGGAGCCTGTATCCTGAGTGAACTGAGGTGCCTACTATTTAACTTTGAGTCAAATGTCCTTCAGGGAGTGGCAGTAGGCTACTAGATAGCGGCTGAATTACTACAGATTTCTGGGGATCCTTCTCCTGATTTGTAGAGCTCCTTTGATTCATTATAAATTACTCTTTTGGGGCACTTTCTTGCCAGTTTGACTGTTTAGGAAACTTACTCTCTTTCCTTCATTTATCCTACTGGCATAAGTCATTGTACCCCATGACTTGTAATTGTTAGCAGAGTCATTTTGTAATTTTGTGTAAGTCTTTAACTGTACTAAGTGGAACTTCTCTGAAATCAACATTCTGCTAAAGCAGAATTCATTACTTTAGGCAAACAAACAAACAAATAACATCATTCTTGAAATTCTGGTCAGGAGTGATTTTATTTTTAAAAAGTAAAAATTGTCAAGTTAACTGTATTTTGTGCTATCTCTTTTGCTGAAAGCATGCTGATTGATAGTTACCTGATTGTGATTTTTACAGTTTAAACACCTCATTCACTCAGAATAAGTTTATATGCTTAAATGAAATTACTTTTTTTCCTGTGGCCGAGATCCAGCATATTTTACAACTGATTCACAATGAAAGCTCAGAACACAGCTCATCCACATGCCACGTTTCACACAGTGTTTACCTCGTTAGTGCCAGTAGAGAAAGCCCAAGAGCCAAGGCATTTTCAATATACTATTTTTCAATAACTTTACACAAACAGATTTTTGACGAGTATAACATGTAGAATTAATGCATGTTGATAGCCAAAATATGTCATTAATGCTTTCTTCACTGTTCCTTCGTTATTATCCTAATGAGCTAACTTCTAGGTTGCTGACTTTCCTTGCCATCACACTAGCAATTCTAGCATCAAAGATTTATATGACTCTGTAGCATGACAAGCTGATTCTGCTGATAGGAAGGGGGAAGAAAGATTAATCATGTACCAAAAGATGTTGACAGAATCATTCCCACTTGGTATGAAGGTTATTTGAAGAATAGATTTATTTTTTTCTTGGCTGAGTCAACCCACATCTTTTCAGTTTATATCTGTAACAGTCAAGCCCAGTCCTACTAAACACATGCTCTGATTCTGTTGACTTCAATGTTCAATATTTTTCAGGATCAAAACCCAAGGCAACAGAATTGAACATTCAATCCAACACAAAGTTACCTTTTTCCCCTTTCTTTTTCTTTTTTTTTTCTTTTTCTTCTTTTCTTCCTTTTCTTTTTGTTATTGCTTTTCCTTTTTTTTTCTTTTATTTTTTAGTTCTAGTTTTCTTTTTTATTTTCCCTTTCCTTTTCCTTTCTCTTTTTGTCTTTCTTTTTCTATTTTAGGCTTACATCAAGGATTGAAGTATGCTTGAACTCACTATCCATACATAAAAATTAACCCAAGATTGATATCTCCTATACATGCATAGATAATAATGGAGATAATTCCTTGCTAAACAATACAGTGAAATTGCACTAGTTGAGAAGACCAAGCAAGAATATAAGTCACTCTTGATTTAGACAAATAGTTAAACAGTCATTCAGAAACAAGAATTCTTTTCATTGGAAAGGATTATAATCTTCAAAATTATATCCATTGTGATATTTTTAAATTTTCTCCTTTCAGCTTTTTCAGCCTTGTCAACTGACTGGAATAAGCATGTCTCCAGGTAGTTGACAGTAATGCCAATAAAAACTGGATAATATTGTTAAAAACACAAAGAAATATGGACTTTTTTTTCTGCCTGACATAGTTAAATAGCACAGGTATACTGAATACCTGTCTTACAGGATAATACTTTTAGGATATTACCTTTTACAGATGATCAAGTTTCCTCAGGTCTGTGCTCTCTTAACTGATGACTCTGAAAATATAAAGAATGATCACATTAATATAAAAAATTATGATTTATTTTTAACTTAAACTAAAAAAGAATGTTAACTATGTTTCTTAATGTTTAAGGTAACTTGCTTATACTACAGAGAGTCACTACAGAAAATAGCATGGTATGCAATAAGAGCATATTTGAGGAGTTTCTGATTTTGATACTGCTTCAGTAAAACAAAGAAAATGGAAAAAAACATACAGTCCTCTCCAGAATAGTTCCTGTCAGCCAAGAACAAATTTTAAAAATTGAACGCTGTTCTTGGAAAAATGAAAGAACAGAGCAGTGATGAGCATTTAGGGCTGTTCTACACAAAAGCAGTGTGCCCAGGTGGCCAAGAAGGCCAACAGCATCCTGGCCTGTATCAGAAACGGTGTGACCAGCAGGACTAGGGAGGTGATTGTCACCCTGTACTCAGCACTGGTGAGGCCACACCTGAAATATCATGTTCAGTTCTGGGCCCCTCGCTACAAGAAGGACATTGAGCTGCTGGAGGGCTGGTGAAGGGTCTGGAGCACAAGTCTGATGAGGAGCAGCTGAGGGAACTGGGGTTGTTTAGTCTGGATAAGAGGAGGCTGAGGGGAGACCTTATTTCTCCCTACAGCTACCTGAAATGAGGTTATAGCAAGGTGGTCAGTCTCTTCTCCCAGGTAACTAGTGACAGAACAAGGGGTAATAGCCTCAAGTTGTGCCAGGGGAGGGTTAGATTGGGTATTAGGAAGAATTTTTTTCACTGAAAGGGTTATCAAGCATTGGAATAGGCTGCCCAGGGCAGTGGTGGAGTCCCCATTCCTAGAGGTATTTAAGAGACATGTAGATGTGGCGCTGAGAGACGTGGTTTAGTGGTGACTTGGCAGTGCTAGGTTAATGGTTGGACTTAATGGTCTTAGAGGTATTTGTCAATCACAGCTGTTCTATGATTCTATACCTGAATAGACATGTCTAGTCGACAAAACTGGGAACACATCTCAGAGCTTGTAAAGTCAGCAGAGAAAAATGTTTCTTTAAACAGCTTTTATGATAGAGGAGACCCAGAATTCTAGTATCTGTTTCTATCCTTTTCACTTGTTATCCTCTAGTTTCAATATTTTCTAAACATCCTTACTTTCTCTTTCTTCATCCTTCCCATAAGATTTGCAAAGAAATTAGAAATATTTGACTATGAATCCAGTTTGTTGAGCAAGTCTTTGAATTGCCTGTTCAAAGGATAAATTTTCAAGGGATGCTGACTACAGAGAATATTTAGTTTCATCAGATCTATGTTTCATATCAAAACTCAGTGACTGAGGGCAGGGGAGAAGTTCTCCCATGAGCATTCAAGGTTTTTTCAGAAGAGTTTATTCCACCTTTTTCAGAAACATCTATTGTAGCTGCCGTCATAGCCACTTCATTGATCACCAATCTGAGTCAACTTAGAAAGTCCTGAATTATGCTACTGAGGAGCAGTGTGTAAAACAAATGCAAAAAGACTTTTGCTCAAGACCAGTCTCAATACAATATCAAAAAGGCATATAATTTGTAGCTCATGTATTAAATTTCTACCAAAATTAATTCAAAATTTCATTAACTTAAATAGTACTTTGTAGTGTTCTCTGAATTATTCCAAGTCACTATTTGGCTGCAGAATGGCATAGTTATTTAAGTAATACTGAAAAAATGAGGAAATAAATAACAGCTTATTACTTTTGGACTAATTTAACGATTTAAATATTAATTATTCTGTTACAGACTTCTGAAGAGATTTTTTGCAAAGCAGGAATTTTTGTAATAATAAAAAAAATATTTAAATAACTATGACTCCTTAGAGAAATCAGCCATCACTTTTATTTTAATTTTTATTCCAATTTATAGAAATAATAGATTTTTAACATCACTTAAATATCAGTTACTTCTAAAGATGTATCTCTTTTCAGTGTTTCTCCTAAGAACACCATCAAAGTAGCAGTCATTCAGAGAATTAAGAAAATGGTTTAGATAGAAAAAAATTTTTTTAAAATTGGAAAAGATCATTTGTGTGTGCTGTTCAAGAAACTGCTAAACTCCGTTTTCAAAATATATCCTGCAAAGCTCTTCAGATAGTGTGTCATGTGAGTCTGAGGACTTATGCATGCAATTAATTGAAGAAAGTTTGATTCTGATGTGATTGGGGTTTTGCAGAGCCAAGAGTTAAATAAGGATTTTGTTATGATTAATAAAAATTTAGAATGGTTTGTATATCAAGACCTTATTAAAGTCAAGAATCCTCATGTAGGTTTTGTTGCTATCATTACTCTTTGGAGAGTTATGAGTCAGTGGCAGTGCAATCTCACTGTACCAAAACTCTGCTGCTTTTTCTGTGGGACTGGTGAATGAAACATAATATTCATTTGTTGTAATAGTCTTGTTAGGTAAAGTCCAATGGCATTTCAGTAAATCACTCCACAAACAAACTATCCTGGAATATTTGTGAGCCTTTCATTGAATAGGTGTTTACACTGGAAGCAGAATAGCAGTAAGATTCCAGTCTGGCAATTGACTCACATTATTTTTGCTATCTTAATTGTGCTGTTTATGGATGAAACTTAATTCTATATGAGTATCATTTTAGTATCTAGTATATTACTAATAAAATAAAAAAAATACTATGAGCTATAACGAATAAAGAGACAGCTATGAAGTAATGGGTTTATATCTGTGTATTAGGCTATACATTAAAATTGGAGTGTATTACTAATTCAAACTTATAACTTTGTATACTGAATAAAGCCAAAGAAAAAAAAATATATAAAGCACTCAATCATAACTGGTTTGTTCATTTTTCGAAAGTTCTGCAGGCTTGGCAGATTTGTTCTCTGGTCCCAGTTGCCAACTGTATGGCAAAGTTTCAGCTGTGGGCTTTGCCTCAGGAAAATACTTTAACAGATAAGTCTATCTGAAAAATTATACTTTTCAGTTATCCCTGGCTATATATTTTTATAGTAATATAGCTAAGATCATAACAAAGTTCAGACATGTAATGATTAGAAGTTATTTTAAAGTTATTTTAGAGCAGTAAATGAGCAGGAAGGTTTTTAAACTGTCTTTACTCTGATGGAGTTCCTGGAGAGGTTGCAGTATGATTCTTGTTAAAGAGAAATAAACACTGTCATCTACTTACACAAACTTAATATGATTCTTAAGCATAAAATCCCACAGTGAGCTTCTGTAAAGTTCTAATTAATTGTAATGAAACAATAAACTTTGTAGTTTCCCTACATTTTTCATATATTTTTTAAATTAAAAACAGATATTACATTTTCAATGAGGACTATTCTTGAAGTAGTGAATTTTCTGTTTGTTTGTTTTTCCCAAAATAGTTTTTCATATAAATAAAACATAAATTGGTCCAAACATACAAGAAGAGGTACTCAATACTCCGTGATTTGCTAGAGATGCTATCAAATTTAAAATTTTTGCATGTTTCTGAAACATCTACACCGTCTACTGTCCTATATTTAACCCTGAGTGTTATGAATATGTCTATTAAGTTGTACAATATTTTTTCAGAAGTAGAAATTTAAGATTACAAAAACATTCAAGATTATTCTTCCTGAAAATAGGTAAAAGAAAAAAAAAATCAAATTAAGAGCCAAGCCATATATCTGTCATTCCGTTTGTTCTCTTCATAATTTTGGCAGACTTTTATAAGGCCAGTTTCCTTTTCTAAAAGCCTCAGGGCCACTATGATGCGGACCTTAAAAACTATTCATGCTATGATACCTATAGCAGAAATATCAACCACTTATCACAACCACTCCACAATACTAAGATGATAAGCAAACCAAACCTTACTAAGAATTGATTTTTTCACTTTACATGCATTCTCCTAGAATTTCTCCCCCTTCATGTCTTGCCTTTCACTATATATTTAGATACAAGACCACTCACATACTGACAGTCTTTACTTTTTTATCCATATAACCAGTATGATGGAGCCAACATGAGGAACTGAAACTGTCAGACAACATAAACAGTGCATGTAACCAATGGCTATTCCTTTCTGGTCAGTTCATTGTTTTCTCTTTTGTTGGAAAGTTTTCTCCTATTTGTAGGGGTTTTTTTTAATGAAGTCCTGATTAGTTGAGACAACTCGTAATAAACTGGCTATATTTTAACTAGGGAACTTTGCTAATTATAGAAAATGAAAATTTTCCCTAGAACTGATATATTTGGTTTTCTTTCTAAAGACTTATTTCCCACACTGCTTTTCACTGTTATCACTGTCAACAAACACATCACTGATTTGGGCCCAGGAAACTCAAAGGTTTTTGTCCCGTTTTGTTAACAATGATGAAAACAAATCTTCATCTCTTGCCTGCTACAGCAAAAGCAAAGCAATGATAAAATCTTAGGAAAGACAGTGGCCATGTCACCAACACTACAAACTCTTTCAATATAACTCTTACATGGCTCACAGAGATTTCTTCTAGGCCTTCCACCAGTTCTGGTACTGTGAGCACAGATGCTCAGGCAGCACAAAGGTTAATTATAATCATCTGCCTTGGAAATGTTATCTCCATGCAGGGACTGCTCTGGAGCTCTATGTTCTGCAAGACTAAAAACATTTTAAATGCGTTCAAGTTTTATTGCAGCTAGACAACACACAGAATTGTATTCACGAAACTTTTACTTATCTCTGGATATCTAAACTTCTGCTGCTAGAGAAACACCTTGGGGTCAATGCTGGTCTTCCATAAATCTACAATGCAAAATTTTTCCCCATTCTTAAGAGGAATGTGGATGAATTGTCCTCCACCTCCTTCATATTCTTTCCATTCAGCTCTTCAAATAGATCTTACAATAACATTACTTCGCTGATTCTGAATCACTTTTCTGCTCTTACATAAGGTATACAGAGAGATGGGATTAGATATAGACAGATATGTCTAGGCTCCTCTACAGGTGACATTTACCTTTTCTTTACTTCACAAGATGAATAGAGAACCAGAGTTCAGAAGGATGTGAATATCTTAGCAGAGATGTACTTTCTCTGCAAACAGCATCCATAGTAGCAGTTTTGGTCAAATCTTTTGAAACTGTATCTTTTCTTTTCTTTTCTTTTCTTTTCTTTTTTTTCTGGTATGCCTTATTGTAGACCAATAGCCTATGGAAGAAAATACAAAACTAAAAACTCATTGAGCTATGACAGTCATGTAAGTAAAACAGTACTAAATCTTTGATAAATATTTACAGTCACTTGTATTTTATCACAATATGAAACCATTCAAAAAGGAAAAAAAGGCTATAAAGAATTTTATATTGAAAACCACATTTGAATCATAAAATTTAATTAAATCTTAAAATTAGAAATAGATTTAAATCATAAAATTTAAATCATAACAACAATCTGTGATAGATCCTCAGAAGCTTTAATCCAGTGTAATTTCACTACACTTCAAGGGGACTATATTTACATACATAATCAAATGACAGGTGTTTATTTCTTTAGTTAAGCACTTTCCCTACTAAAACAGTAATAATTATCTTGGTACATACTCTCTTAAGAGGTGAGGATTTGTAAGTAAAACCCTATGTAAGAAGAAAAGATCCACCTCTTCTTAAAATGAGAATCAGTTTTAGATATCCTTCCTATTTCATGACAATATGAAGGTGAAAGTCAAGGAAATATTCTTCCAGCAGCAACACATAACTTTTTTGTAAGGTTGTTTAGAAGTTGTACCAAAGACTTACTTTTTCTTGGGTGTGCATGTTCATGACTGATATAGGTTATACAGTTTGAATTTTGCTCTTGAGAACATATTTTCTTCAGACATAGCATAACTTTGTTTCCAGGCAATCCTCTTGTGGTTTAACCCCAGCTGGAAACTAAGCACTGCACAGTCACTTGTTCACTCCTCCCTCCACCAGGTGGGATGGGGAGAAGAATCAAGTTGTCAGTTGAGATAAAGGAGTTTAATACGAAAAAAAAAGGAATAATAATTGATAATAATAATAGAATATAGAAAACAAGTGATGCACAGCACAATTGCTCACCACTCACTGACTGATGCCCAGCTAGTTCCTCAGCTGTGGTCATTCCCCCAGCCAACTCCCTTTTATATACTGAGCATATTGTCTTATGGTATGGAATACTCCTTTGGCCAGTTTAGGTCAACTCTCCTGGCTGTTTCTCCTCCCACCATCTTGCAGAGAAGCAGCTGGGCAGACAGTGGCAGTATGAGACACTGAAAAAGTCCTTGCTTAATGTAAGCATTGCTTGGCAACAACTAAAACACCAGGATGCTATCAACATTATGCTCAGCACAAATCCAAAACATAGCCTCATACTAGCTACTATGAAGAAAAGTAACTCTATCCCAGCCAAAACCAGAACACCTCTACTTTTATCTGACTAAGAACCAATGATGCACACAAAATTTTCTTTTCTTAGCTTGGCAGTAGTCCAAAGGTTCCTAATCTATGGCCAGAGGATAGAGCAGGCAGTTGTACAATTTGGCAAAGACCAATAATAGTTTATTTAGCTGTCTTTCCTGACAACACTTCCAAATGTTTACCTTTATTCAATTTTAGAAAAATTATCATAAAATCATAGAACGGTTTGAGTTGAAAGGGACCTTTAAAGATCATCTAGTCCAACAACCAATTTAATAGTTTTATCTTTGTCAACAAAAATAACATTTTGATTTAGATTATAGTAGCATATAATAAAAACAGAACTGCAGTCTTGTATTTCCACCTGAATAAAACTGAGAGACATTCTTTTAGCGCATTTCTAGATTAATATATTTCAGTAAAACATATGAGAAATCCAAACAAGAAAGGTGTTTATGGTTATGTTTTCTTTTAAAGTTCATGTAATTCTCCTTGACATAGAAAAAAATTCTATTTGTATCATTTTGGGACAACACTTATTGTTTGCAACATACTTGACTAGGAAAGAGAGATGATTTCTATTTGTCAAAACTTTTAGATTTTTATTTGTATAGAAGATGAGGAATTATTTGTAAAATAAAGAATAAGCATAAAAATAAGGGAAGAAAGTTTTTATGTCCTCAGGTTATCTGCTGGATTAAAAGAAAGAGAAAAATAACCATGGCAGATAACAAAAGGCATTGGGGAATGAACAAAGGAGAGAAAGGATGAAAGAAGAGGTGAGAACAGAGACTGAGAAGTGAAGAAATTAAGCAGTTACTGTAATCAAAAAGGAAAATCCTAGCTGACTGAAAGCCAGAAATGATGCATATAAAGAAACACTTTTAAATATACCTGCTTAGATACCTCAAGAGACAAAAGAGTAGGATGATTAAAAAGCTATTTCCCAAGCAGATGCCTTCCAAGATACATCTCATTCTCTCTTTTCTCCATCTTATCTATCTTTCCATAAACTTATCTATCCAGTCATCCCTATACAGCATTTTTCAAATTACTAGGGGAAGATTTTTTGTTTGTCTGTTCAAAATATAGTAAAATAATTAAATAATAGAGACTACAGCTTTAAATCTCCTTGGTATTCAGGAAGAGGTTAAAGGGCAGAGTTTGGTGTTATGTATAATAAGGTAAAACAACAGGGAGGAGATAGTGTCATCATGAGGAAACTAGGAAAGACTTCGGCAGAAGATGAAACTACTAACATCTACTTGTCAGTGTAGCCATAGTCTACTTGTGCCCCTTTGATTATTTAATTCTAACCCTTCTAGTTAAATAAAAAATAACCATCTCAGATTTTATTTAGGCCATATTTCTTCTTAAATCCTGTGTTATTATATCTGATTAAAGTTAGAATTAGAATTTATGAGGACTACTCTGTGGATGCTAGGCAGAACAAAATTATCACATCTGTATATTAAAAGAACTGATAATTCTGCAGCCTTTATCTTGCAACCAATAATACCTATTCTAGCATAGTATGCTCAACGATACATGATGTAGCCCAGTATAATCCCTTCTTGGTATAATATGTACTATTTTTATTTGCAGAGGTAATTACGTCAGAAAAACAGTATCAGAGGGAAAGATATGATTTGAGAGTGAATCAGAGATGGACACCACCACAGCCCTGACAGAGAAGACCTAATAGGAAATCTACAAACTAGATACACTTCCTAGTGTTTAGGTCTTGTTTTCTCATTAAAAGTCCTGATAATTTCTTTGCAACATTCATTGCTCTTATGGAATTAAGAGCTGTACAAATATGCAAACTCTGCCTCGCTTCATCACATGCTGCTGCTAGGACTCCATAATGACATGAAATAATTAACTATTTCTTTACACACCTTTTGTGTATTTTGCTTCAGAATACCTAGCGCAGGCTGTAGTATCGTACAGAAACCACACATGTAGAAAAACTATAAAAGACAATAACAATCAAAAAATCTTTTCCATATATAACTATCTGTGATGCATGCTCTTTCCAACAGTAGATACTGCAGTAACACACAATTGTTATACCCTCTTCAGACGACCCCCACTCAAGAATCACAAGGAATGAGCTTTTAGAAGTTAAGAAATCTAGATGGCAGACCATAAGGGATACATCACAGTGAAAACCCCTCCTGAGAGCACCCTACTAACATTCATTTTTCATTTAAGAAGACAAAGTAAATGGCTTGAAGTCTCTCCATAAAATTTAGAAAAATCTAATTTTGTTTTTCCATACTTATTTTGAATAAAAAATACATACACCCAGCCCATCCCCATTTTGGCATGTCTAATATGTAACAAAAAAAAAATTTTTTTAAATGTATACTTCCTGAATAAATACTCACTAGTCATTGTAGGGAGTGGGAACACCAAATAATACACAAAATTCAAACTCTCTGGAACATAGTGTAAAAGCCATTTCTGACTCCCTGTTCTGCCTGTTTCAGAGCCTGCTTTATGCACTATGCCTCACACTTCAGAGTTTGCACTGTGCAAAGAAGTAACTTCAGATCTTGAAAACAGTACAGTTTAATTCATTCTTGTAGAATAGGACTTTCTGCATGTCAAGGGCCTATTAAAAACAACACTGAAAGCTACACAGAACCACAGAATAGCCTTGGGTGGAACAGACCTCTAAGATCATCAAGTCCAATCATTAACCTAATGCTGCTAATTCACCACTACATATTACATAGGACGTTATTGTTACGTAGAAGTAGGAGGGAATAGATTTAATCTGATGTTTATTGGTTTTAATTTGCACTGATTTTATTTTGCCTTTTTAAAAATCATTACAAATAATTAAATTTATTTACTCTTTAATTTAAAATGCTTCTGTTGCACTATGTGGTACCAATTTTATAAAATGTGTCATTGCTGATGTGCTTGTAAAATTGAGTCTGTAACCCCCAAAATGGAAGAATGCCCAGTGGAGATGTACAAGGGTGATGTGCCTATGGAGTTCAGAAAATAATGTAGTGTGTGAATGAACACAGTTGTTGGGAAGAAAGCCGACTTCATCTCAACACAGAGGGGACAGGAAGGTGGGTTTTGTTTTAGATAAACAGTTATGTCTGCTGAGTGGATTAACTGACTGTTTCACAACTGAGTGGATTAGCTGGTGATGTAAATGTTTATCCACAAGTTAGACAGACCAGCTTGTGGATGTGCTGGTGGTGAATAGATGGCTCAACCCAACATAGAGTATAAAAATTAAACAACTAACAAAAGAATTTTGAAGAAAGCAATAGACTTGGGTTGGTTTCAACCCACGTAATTCCTTCCTGGCAATTGGGGATCCCCAGAGTGGTGGTGGTGAGCATGTTAGACAGACCTGTAATGGGTACCACACTGGAATTGTGATTGAACTGTGTATTGCGATTGAACTGTGTATTGCGATTTCTATATTTCACTAACTAAAACTTATATTTGTACCGCACTGTATTTTTAGTGTATTTTGCATCACTCTGCTAAATCAAAAATTCCATGTAACATCATCTATCTTCAAATAAGTAAATGTGACATGAAATATTGCATCCTCTACACATGGAATATCTAAAAGAAACTGGTCAGAGAGTATTTGGCTCTGACAGAGGCATGCCTATAGACTTCTTTCAGCAGGAAATGCACCTGCAGGCTACACCCAACCAATTGAAAACTGTACTACAAATTAGTACAGTACATTAGCACATGAATCAGAACTATTGCAAGATATATGTCATTCCTTGAGTTGCTATATTAACCAGCGAGGGGGATGCCTACACTTCACCACATTGTACTATAATCATGTGCCAAATTAAGATAACAATAGTCGATTTTCTTTCAAGAAAAAGTGGTTATAGTAGCATGTGTGTTTAGTGTCTTTTCATGGCTTGTTCCCATAAAATATTTTTCTTCTAAGAGGATACTTGGAAGGTATGTGAAGCTCCACACCTCATGAAGTCAAGGAAGAAAGTGGCCATCAGCAAAGTGATTCTTCTAATTGAAAAACATATTATTCTTGTATTTTGAACTAAAAGTGAACTGAGAGCTACATCACAAAGCTACAAATGGGGTTTCAGAATGATAAATCTCTCAAATCAAGAAGGAGTTCCATACTCTTATTTGTTGAAAAGGAAAATAAGAAGCACGCAAAGTGAAAGGGAACATTGATATTAAGAAATAGTTATTAGTAGGCACACATGCACATAATATCAGACGAAGACCATCCTGTTAATTCTCTTAATGATAAGTTTTATTTAATGTTTTTACCTCTTTGTACTTTAATTATAGCAGAGCATCAGCAATAATATAATATTTACGCTTGGAATATTTATGCACAGTAGAGGGTGCCAGACTGTATGCAAAAACACTTCCTATGTTAATAATTTCTACAAGTAATGATTTAAAGTGATGAAGAATGGAATGAAGGTTAACGTAAAAATATTTCTCAGGTGTAACCATGTTTCCTAAGGAAAGGAAACAGAAAATCAAGTCCTCTTTTATATGCTTTAAGTTGCTGCCGCCAGCAAGTAATAAAGCTAATAGATTTTTAGGATGTAGATCTGAGACATTTTTAGCACCTGCATCAACATCTATTTTCCCAGACATGTTAAAGCATCACTACTTTCTCCATTCTGTCATAATACTAAGTACAGGAGTTAGGAGGAACGTACAATAATCTTCCAAGAATGCTTTGTTTCTGTGGAGAAAATACTGGATACAAGGAGATCTGTAGTGTAGTCCCAGCAGAGATCTTGATTATCTTGTCATTTTTCCTGGGGATTTTTAACTCACTGTGAGGTCACCAGACTTTATCAAGTCATTTTGCTGGACATAATGGTATTGAATGTTTGGAAGTACTAATGAAACCTGCTACGTACAAGTTAAATATTATTACCCTTATTTCTTTACTGTTAGTATCTTGACTGTAAACCTACATTATACCTATATGACTGTGAATTTCTCCAGTAAAAGTAAGGCAATCCACTAATAAAAAACAATTTTAATGGAGAGTTCAAATAGTGCATAGTACCAATTTTTCTTCTGGATTTTTTTTTGTCATGCAGAGATCTCCAGGAACCAAAAAACAGAAACCTCTAGGTATTGTGAACTCAAAGCTTTTCAGACAAAACATTTCTCCCAGCTGTCCTAGGGCTAATGACGCATTCGGTTCTAAATATGCACCCACAGCGCACTCTAAATTTTTAAGCTATTCATATTATTCAGAAGGAGTCCAAGTCAGTTTGTAAAATTAAGTTGAACACTTCTCTTGGGAGAGGTAAATTTGAGATTCAGGTAACTTCTGTTGCACCAGAGATATACTCAAACACTGTGAATTATACTCCCCCAAAATATTTTTTTTTCTAACTTATGCAATAGCTTTCTCTTTCCTACAATCACTCCTATTCAGTTAGTAGATTTAATTTCATCAGACCTACAGACAACTGCTTTACCTCAGCTCTCTACTTAAAATTTGAACATGAAATGAGGTTTATTTCCAATTATATGTAAACCTCACTTCTGAAATGAGACGATTTTTAAACGGAAGATTTAGGTGTAGAGGGTGCAGAAAAATGCTGGTGACTATTCCCAGCTTGAAGTGAGTGAAAGAAGGCAGGATTAATTTTGTATTGCCATATATCCTAGCTTTGAATAATGGCAATTATTTTCCAAAATGTGTGGTGAATTAAGCAATTAATTTCTTTGAAGCACTGTAAACACTTATTGGTCTGTGAAACTGTGTATGTAATATAATATAACTTCATTAATAATTATTGAAAAAAAAATTTTTAGATTTTACTTTAACGAATTGGTTTCTAAACTAAAAAGAATTTTCATAAATGGGCAAAAGAAATTATCTCCCTGTTCCAATATCTATTCCTTGTCAATCATACAGCTGATGGAACACTTGTAATGCAAATTCAGCTTTCTGTTCCCAGGAATTTTGCAAAAATGAATAAGCTGTTGGACTTTTTAAAAAAGTTTTTCTATATTTACCATTATTGACTAATATTTTATTTAGACAAATGTCAGTCTAAAACTGACACAGCTCCTGGCTATTTACTCTAAAGAGCGTTTGAGTATTTATTATGCATTATTTAGCCTAACTGATTGTTACCTAGATTCAAAAAGTTTATTCTTCTGACTGGCTAGTTTTAATTTTAGCTCCAAGAACACTTTTTTCTTTGCATATTGATTCATGGAGTATACTTGCACACAAATAAGTATCTTCTTTCATGTGTAAGTGACCTCCAAATATTTATGTAAATCAAACTAATTCTTGCAAATATTTGGAACTTGAATTTACTTTGAACTGGTCTTTTTTTTTTTTTTTTTTCCTTATTGGCTCAAATGTCTGTAGTTATCTACTATTCCTATTTTTAACACGAATGGCAACTCCCTGCTATTCAACAAAATGTCATAGATAAGGGTGTATGCACACACATATACTTAAAATGGTTAGAGTAATCATAAACATGGCCAGTTCTGTGTTATTTATCATATTGAAAATGGTGAGAATTAACATTTGCACTTTTATTGTTTGAATTTACCTGTGCCTACTACTATGGTAAATGTATATTAAAAAAAACTAAGGCATTCTGAAAGTATTTTTGCTGCATAATTGGTAGACACAATATCATGTTAATTAGTACTGAATGAATTTTGTACTTGCAAACTGTCTAGGTACTCTTTGCCACTGCAGACATAGAGCTGTGCTACCAGTTACCCAAAGATCAGGGCAAAAGTCAGGGCAAATGTACAGTGCTTCTAACATGTTCTTTTGATTGCCATGCAGTCAGTCAGTCGTTATGTGTTTGAAGCCTGTTATACAAAGTTCATTCACACACACACAGCCATTCTCCCAAATGTTTGGAAAACATACTGTTACAACAAACCTGCTCCAGCTCTTATGTTGATTCAACTTTGTGAAAATCTCTTTTTTTCCTTACATTTTAGACAAGTAAAGGGCTTAAAGGTAGAGAAGTAGTTCTCACAGCGCGTACTGAAATGTGTACATACTTGCAGCAAAGTGTAAAACAAAAGGATTTTCAAGCCAGATGGTTCTGCAGAAAGTTGTTTCTTCTTCAGGTGATGCATACTCCTAGCCTCCATTATAATACTAACAAGAACTGTATAGATGCACTGGTAAGTCTGAAACGAACTGAGTGAGGCAAGGAAATAAAAAACAAAGAAGTATATATTCCTTCCTTCCCCGCCCCCCCATTATTTTAAAAATAATTGGTAGGCACTACTGTTAGCATTCTACAGTTGCCAGATTTGCTAGGGTTGTCCCAGACCAGAAAGAAAGCTTTACAGACAGGTTTGGTTTTGTTACATTTAGTCTGTTTCTTCAAGGAAAACTTCAAGTAAAGAAAATGACAAGAAACTCAAAGTTTTCTCCATAAAATCCAAGCAGTTAAGTCAAGTTTCAAAGTGTCAGCATGTTGCTATGCTAGTTGCATGCCAGTGCAAGTGAAGCTTAAAACCAGAAGTAAGCATTCAAGGTGACAAACACACTAGCAATGCCTAATGCCTGATTAATTGGCAAGTACTCAAAGAGTGTACCTACCTATGTGAGTGCTGTCCTAACACTTAGGGACAATTCCTTTCTGACATGTAAAGACACTCTGTCTAGCATTCCTGATAAATCCTATGGAGGGCTTTTTTTCTGAATAGAAATTATGCAAATATATTAGAAACATGTAATGAAATAATACCAAAAAAAGCAAGGCGTAAAGTTATATTGCCTGTTCTTACTTATCACACTTGAAGGTAACATGGATTTTTTGTGATGTCTGTAATGAAACCATATTCTTTAACCTTTTCTGATCTCTACAAATAGAGATGTTTATTGTACTCAGCACTGGTGGGGCCCACATCTCAAGTACTGTGTTCAGGTTTGGGCCCCTCACTACAAGAAGGACATAGAGATACTGGAGCATATCCAAAGAAGGGCAACAAAGCTGGTGAAGGGTCTGGAGGACAAGATTTATGAAGAACAGCTGAGGAAACTGGGGCTGTTTAGCCTGAAATCAAGAAGGCTAAGAGAAGACCTCATAGCCCTCTACAACTACCTGAAAGAAGGTTGTGGAAAGGTGGGAATCAGTCTTTTCAGCCAAGTAACAAGCGATAGGACAAGGGGTAATGGCCTGAAGTTGTGCCAGGGGAAGTTTAGAGTGGATATCAGGAAGAATTTGTTCACTGAACGGGCTGTCAGACATTGGAATGGGCTGCTCAGTGCAGTCGAGGAATCCCCATCCCTGGAGGTGTTTAAGAGTCATGTCGACATAGTGCTCAGGGATACAGTCAATATAGTCGATGACTGTCAGTGTTAGGTTAATGGTTGGACTCAATGATCTTCAAGGTCTTTTCCAATCTAGGTGATCCTGTGATTCTGTGATTGAAATTATGAGAACAGCTGTATGAAAATAATTCAATACCGTGCAAGAGCAGTGCAAGAGCTTGTACTGTTTATACTCATAGTTGCCCATCACACAATAATACAAATTGAACACAACATTCTGGAAATAATCATAGATTTGTTGCTACTTTAGAAAGCATTTTATCTGAGAGAATATGTCTCCCTAAGCCTCACACCATGCAGAAGTGCTACCCAGCCTTTCAGTTCCTTCCAGACCAATGTATTACATATTAAGCCAAAAACTGGGCTAACATGCATCAGGGCATAAGGACTGAAGTCATTTTGATATACTAAATCAATGAAGTGAAGAGAGAAAAATGTCTGTTATTTGAACAATAAATTACCTGTTATGATTCTTGTTTAGGCACTGCAGGAGAGGTGAGTTTGAGCTAAACATTCAGACTCAAATTCAGATAAGTACCAGAATTTCTCCTAGTTACTGTAGCAGCTGAGCCAAAGATTTTGGGTTTGAGCCATCTTCATACAAAAAAAAACCCTTAACAATATTCTTTAGACTGGAATGTTTTATTGCCAATTTTTGTTCTTCCATCTTGTACAGCACCCTTACAACAATAAGCTGTGCACAAGCTGTTTAGAAGGAACAGAAATCCCTTTTTACTGATATACTGACCAAAGAGCAGCAGTTTGTAAGGAAGTGATATTTGGCAACTGTGTCAGCTTAGGCATTGAAAGCTTCTGTTTAAAAATTATGCCTGGATATTTAAGCATTACCCATCAAAAAGAGCACATTTATAAGTAATTCTCCTGGCCATAGAAAAACTGTAGTATAAAGCTTTTCTGTACATTAACAGAATTCTAAAATCTCTAGTATAGGATAGCAAGAAAAAATGTTTCATTTCTACAGTGTTTTTTCAACTTCTAGCTTTAAACATAACAGTTCCAATATCATTACTGTCATTTGCTGAAGCTATGAAAGAGAAAAAGCGAATTATTTAGAATGTAAATTAACATTACTCCTGAGATTTCAGAGGTGTTTTTTCTGTTTTGGATACAAAGTGAGATTAAAGGCTACCTCCTTCCACCCAGCTACTTCTTTGAAAAGCACAAATGGAAAATCTAATAACTACTTTCTGTGGAAAATATCTCTGAAAATTAATTTTTCATTTTATTTCTTTTCAGTTCAGAACAATGCAGACTTCTGGACTAAAATCAACAGAAGTTTGTTCAAAGTTACAATAATAGAGCAAAAGAAAGTGCTGATGGCATTTGTTCTCAACATACTGGCACACTTCTTGGATGTACTAGCTTTGGTCTGTGTCAGTGTACCGAAGCAGTCTAGAAAAATTATTATCACTGTAACTGAAGAAAGCTAATTGATTATTTCTAAAACTCTGGTTAACATATGGGTGATTTGAGACAGTTCATTACAACCTACACTGAATTATTTTGGCCAGGCAGACTAGTAATTACTATTTCTAAACTCAGATATGCCTGCATAGCATCACAAAGTATATACCATGTAAGATTTTTCCTTACTGTTGAAATATAGAAGATATATTTGACTGTATTTGTGATGCAATAAAATTTTTTAATGATGAAATAGTGATATTAGCAGACAGCAGTAAATAAATGATATACAGTGCTGTTTTAGAAGTTTCCTTCTATGGTATCAACTATTCAGACTATTACAAATATTATGATAGTAATTAGCTGTTTAGAGATGTCTGCAAGGAAATAGGAACCTTCTGCTTTTGAGAGTCAAATCTTTGAGTGACACATTAGAATATAGCATGGAAATACTATAATCTCTTGAGGAGACAAAAGTAAAGATGTCTTGAATGAAAAAGTGGCACACGTAGAGATGCTGTATAATACCATTATCAATTTACAGAAAAGATGTAGACTTCACTCAATTTCTTTGTGGGATTTATATTGTTTCCTATTTTAGATAACATTGAATGACAGATTTCCTACCTAAAGCGTAAATGTCAGTTATTGTTTACTAGTCAAATTTCTAAAATGCCTTTCATCACCCAGTCACAAAGCAGAAGTAATAGCATGTGAATCAAACAACACAAGTGTCTCCTATGTTATTTTATTCCCCAGTCAATAGCAGGACATTAAGTAATACATCCTCAATAGCTGGAGAACTTCTAAATGCTACTGAAAATTAAAATAGTTGTCACTGACTACACATTACGCATTGCTTTTATCGAGCTTTAATAAATGTTTAACCTACTTAGTATAATCACATGGCTCATTTAAATTATATGGCTACTATATATTCCAGAATGCAGATGGAGAAGTGTTTCTTCAGATTAAATTGTCACATTAGATAAATACATATGACAAATATAGTAATAAGCAACCAAAACATGGATGTCTAAGTCATTGAGTAGCAATGTGCTATTCTCTGGTATGAGATCTGAATTTAGAGTCTCCAAATAATAAAAGAAAATCCATTAGCCTTGAATGGTTGTCAAGAAATTATCATTGTTCAAGTCAAGAGAAATATGAAACTTAAAAAATCTTTAACTTACACTTTTGAATTCTTTCTGGTTTAATATTAGGTAGTATTTACAACTTAGGAAAAAACCTGCCTCTATCATTTTTCTCTTAAGAGTTCACAGTTGTAAAACTACCAGTGTCCCTCACAGTAGGATAATTGTGAGCAGCGGAAATCCAGCTGATTTACACAAAGCTATTCTGTATCCTATGTTAACAAATACTGAAACTGTACTACATCTTCTGGATGGAAGATCATTACATTTCAGTGTTATCTCCCATTTTTTAATCTCCTTTACCTAGGAATATGTGGTGAATCAACTGTTCAGATTTAGCCTCTGTCATTTAAGTATAAAGCACAAAAAAATGTGATGACCCTCATGTGTTTGCCATTTACTTGGCCATATTTGTTGTCCAAGCCAGTGGCTGATATGTTTTCCAGCAGAGTCTGATTTTTACACAATTGCTTTTATCAATTTCACAGCTGGGTTGGCTGAGGAACAAGGAGGTCAAGCATCTTGTCAAAGCTTGCAGAGTCTATGGCTCAGTTAGGATTATAATTTGCTCTGGGCAACTGGTGTCTGCGGTTTGCACTAAGCATTTGATAACGGACACACGGATATTTTGAGATGCCTGGATATATTTACGGATTGTAACAGAAGACTTTTGTACTAATTACTTTTTACTATTGTACAGTAAACTACTTTGTAGCTGGTCTAACTCCATTCCTGCTGACCTGTAATTCGTGCATACCAGTATTGTTCACTGTGACTAAGATTCATGTCAGAACTTCAATGTTTTCCAGACCAACTCAAAATTAAATAATTATCCTAGAAAAACACCACATTTGATAAAAGATATTAAAATCCTGCACAAACTACACTTAGGGGAATAATGAGAAGGGCTTATTTTTTCAGGATGTTAATGTTCATTCCGTCTTTGAGAAGCTTCTCAAATATTCAAAATATTTATGCTGCTGCTCAATCAATATTTATAGTTTGAAAACGTTACTGTTACAAATTTTTCTGGTCAGTGAAAAATATCCACTTTTAAAGGGACTATATAACAAAGAGAAATAAAATGATGCAATACATTCCTGTATTACAAAGTTCCTAAAGCTAGAACTCCTACAACACCTATGTGAAGACTACTGCAAAGCATTTTTATTACTCAAGTGGACTTGCATTCTGTCATTTCACTGAGTCTGCAATTCAATTACGTACTGTATGAAAAGGTGTTTGTTCTGTTTTAAGGTCATATTACTTAATGCCCTAGTTCCAGCAGTCAGAAAAACAGCAAATAATTGTTCTCTATTTGCTCTTGGTTTTTACAGATTTTACAGATTTTAGTCTCATCTTCCCTCAAAAATACTATTCTATTTATTTCAATAATGGGAATAACAAGACATATGAAAAAATATTTTTTATTAAGTCTAGCATTTTCTTGTACTGACACATCATTTGGAGAAAAAATCCTCAGGCATATCTTTCATTAGTAGTAGAAATGCCCTTTATCTCCTTTGAGTGACTACCAAGTCACATGATTCATCTAACTTTTCTGGGATGGCCTTACTGATCTTGGACAAATATTTTATGACACACTGAAGTCTATTCACCACTCAGGCCAGTATTCAGTTTTTGTAAATATTGTTATTTTTTTTAAACTTTAGCAAGTCACTCCTCAACTCCTTTTTGACCTGTCCTACTGAGACTGAATTTATCTTTTTATGTTCCTTCTCTTGTGCATATGTGTTCCAAAACAGTCTTTACTTACATAACTACAAACTGTTTTCCTCAGAAGGTCTCTACTTCTCTTGGTCTGTGGTGTGAAACTGGTTCCTGTGCACTACAGCCTGGCCAGTACATGTTACTCTATACTACCTGCAACAACATGTGTAGTGAACAGCAGAAACTACTTCCCTGTTCTCGGTGTAACTTTTGAACATTTACTTGACTACAAAGCAGTCAGAAAATGTCAAAAACCTGTTCAGTCCTTGCTTGGACTTGTACATAGAAGATCTATTTCTTAATTTTATGCCTTCAAAGCAGTAGAGTCCAGATACTCTACTAAGTAATGTAATTTGACAGAAAAGACGAACAGTGAAACACACTCTTGGAAAAGGCACTTAATTTTTATTCAGTCCCTGAATGCCAAGTTTCAAATTCCTAATTCATAGTATGATGGCAGCAGTGTCTTCAAGCAAAATGATTGCAAGAATTTAACATGGACAAAAAAACCCACCCTTTTTTCTCATCAAGCCCATTAGTATTTTGGTCAAACTTTGATAAAATAAATTTATACAAATGATTGAACAGTTGCAAATGTAAAAGCTGATGAAAGCATTTTCCTATAACTGAACAAAATTTGTTACAGGCTTTATACAACAGTTTCTATCTTCAATTGGCATAGCATCACTTGTCCTTGATTCAGACACCTAACAATAGACAGACCATTAAAAATAATCGGGTGTTTATTTGTGCTTTTATTCACTTTGTCGCTCACACTAACTGGATGAAGGCTGGGCTCTAGCCTCTTTGCTCTTTGATGTCAAAGTAGCCAAGAAATCTAAACAAATAAGTGACAGCACAGATTTGTCACTGGTCTACAAAATACACACTTTTTTTTTTTTTTTCCCAAAAGAACTTTTGCAGTGTTGTAGATATAAGTTGGGAAAATTGAATTTCTCCTATACATTCGTGACAAATTCAGATGCTTGTTTAAATCATGTGAGGTTTTTATGGTTTTGGTTTTATTTACTTTATTACTTACAGTGGATATTTTTTTCTTTTCTTGGTAACTTTCTTTTTTCTGAAATAGAACCTAAAATTCTTATAGTTCTTTGAATGACTAATACCATTTGATGAAATAGTACACAAGAAAAAAAGAGAACAGTTGAGCCAGAGAATGGCATGGAAATAAAAATATCAAAAACTGGCTTTATTTGAGCCCATCTTCCAAGTTATTTGCTCTGTTGAAGTTATACCCACAGAAGAGGGATCTGTTGTCTCACAGATCACTGATGAAAAGCCAGTAAGACCAATGACATGCCACATTAATATTGCAGTATTAATCAACTTGCTAGATTCAAATATTTTTGAGTGTAATATAAGTATTACGTATCTGACACACAAATCAAGTGGATATTACAGTTGCAGAAAAAAAAAAACAGTACGTCTTAACACAATCTGGGGATTTGTTTTAGGAATCCCATGAACAGGATTTAATATAATAGCCAGGATGGTTATTACAAATAGTTTCTTTCCCTATGATTCTGTATATAAACATACTATTATCTATCAGAAATCCACTGTTCAATAATTTTGATTGAATGCAGTCATATTAAAAAATTAGGATCTGAATACAGATGTTGTATAAGTCATCTCAAGTCATCCTTTGCTCGATTTAAGAGTTTCGAAAGGGTAAAAATTTGACATTTACATAAGAATGAATGTCACAGAATCACATAATGATAGGGGTTGGAAGGGACCTCTGAATATCATCTAGTCCAACCCCCCTGTTAGAGCAGGATCCTAGAGTAGACGATACAGAAACACGTCCAGATGGGTTTTAAATGTCTCCAGAGATGGAGACTCCACAACCTCTCTGGGCAGCCTGTTCCAGTACTCAGTCACCCTCACAGTAAAGAAGTGTTTCCTTATCTTAAGATTGAACCTCTTGTGTTCCAGTTTGTGCCCATTGCCCCTTGTCCTGTCACTGGACACCACCAAGAAGAGTCTGGCCCCATCTTCTTGAAACCCGCCCTCAAGATATTTATAAGCATTAATGAGATCCCCCCTCAGCCTTCTCTTCTCCGAGTTAAATAGGCCCAGTTCCCTCAGCCTCTCCTCATATGGGAGATGCTCCAATCCCTTCATCATCTTAGTGGCCCTGCATTGGACTCTTTCCAGTAGCTCCCTGTCCCTCTTGAACTGGGGAGCCCAGAACTGGACACAGTACTCGAGATGAGGCCTCACCAGGGCAGAGTAGAGGGGGAGGAGAACCTCCCTTGACCTGCTGGCAACACTCCTCTTAATGCACTCCAGGATACCATCATCCCCTTAGTCGTTCTAGGAACAGTGATACCTTCACTGATATTCAGCTATTTCTTTCCTAAATTCCTTATTTCTGTAGGAAAAAAAGAAATTGGCAAGGCAGATAGCAACTCAAACTCCAAAAACAGTTGAAGGAAGTATCCTTCACTATTTGTTCTTTAACTTCATTTCATCTTTTTATGATGGCTTCTGAAAACACTCAATTGTTCAGAATTCACTGGGTATACTTTTGACTTGATTGCCTGAGTATTAACTGAAAGTAAATTTTAAATTGAACACCTGATTATCACATTTGCAGTTTGCCTTCATGCTGGGTTGGTTAGTTACCATAGGTCACATGATATCTGGATTTTGATTATCTGTCATACATTGCTAGCACCTATTATAATCAAACACAGTTGGAAATTCAAACTGAATTGCTTAAGTTAGTCAAATACATGTGTTACTGCAAAGAAGTTAGAGCACAAACCGATTGTAATATTCATAATTCACAATTAAAATGACACACCAAGACTTATTTGCTAAAGGAATTACTGAATCACTCTGAATAATGAATAAATTTGAGAAATGAATCACTCTCAAAGAGAGAAAGGTGAAATTCATCAAATTATTTGTTCTGAATTACTTTTAATTTTCAATATTAAAACTTCATGATACTGATATACACCAATAACATAAAGGATAAAGAATTTGCTATACAGTATGAAGATAATACCCTGAATACTTCAAAGTGCAAGTGCAGAAGGCAGAGACTGACAGCACAACTACAGAAAATCATAAACATTCCTTGCCCTGAGCTACAGTGTAGAAGTTTTACTAATTATCTACCCTGTAGAGTTACTTTTTAGAGGTGGATGGAGGACATTCTGTAGTCTTGTATACTTTCAAAAAATTTTTATCTGGTGTGTTAGAAATATATACACTATACATATGTACATTATGCAATTTTACTTGATGCCCTATAATGAGTGTGGAAATATTCCCTTCCCAGAATTGTCTCTATGGAATGTAGACTAAAAATATGGTAAATATAGTTATTAGCTACTTTTTGTCTCATGTAGTACACTATGTAGATACTTCATACAATGCAAATATGTTTGAAAAGTATGTAATGGATAGATCAGTTATGAGTTACAACACCCTTAATAAACTTTTTCTCCCAGTCAAGCAGACAACCCTAAAATAGATTAATTTTCTCCAGAAATCACTAGAGTTACCTACAAATCACTACTGAACTAAAAAGCAGTGAATCTGCCATTGCTGTCTTCAAGAGAACTAGCTAAACTTTCATGATTGAACATCTGACCAACTGGCAACTTGACCAGAATCCATATGAGACCTGTAGCTCTGTCTTTCAAGTCTACAGATAGAGCCAGGAGAAAAATCAAATTATTTCAGAGCCTGAATCATACTAAGTTTTAGCTGTCAATTTGATGGTTGATCGAAAACATAATGCTTTAAAGCAATCCATGCCCATTCAACTTTATACTGACGCTACAGAGATGACAACTTCCTTATCAATAAAAACAATGTACAGCATCCTGTAGAGATCATCTTTGCTATAGAGTATGAAAGATCTGTGAATCCTTGGAATCCTTTTCTAGGATGTTGGATTTTATGTAGCAGCACCAGCACACTAGCAAGTACTTGATATGAGAATGATATTCCTTCAAGCATGTCAGGGAGCATTTTTAGCATAATACACTGAGATTTAGCTGCTTGATTCTCATTAATGTTAATAGGAGTTGCATGGCTACATCCTAGTGGACTCAACTAAAATGTTGCCTGTTCCTCTTCACGTCTGCATACCACAGGCCTATTAAGTGCAGTCTGACTACTGGACTAGTTCTTCACACATTGCCAACAATGTTGTCAGTCTGCGACATTTTGTTTCAAGACTTCCAGTATTTTATATGTGAAGAACTTTATCAGCTTATCTACGAGGATGCTGTGGGAGACAGTGTCAAATGCTTTACTGAAATCCAGATAAACCACATCTACCGCTCTACCATCATCTATCCACCTAGTTATTTCCTCATGGAAGGCAATAAGGTTGGTCAAACATGACTTAACCTTGGTAAAACCATGTTGACTGCTCTTAATGACACCCTCATCCTTGATGTGCCTAGAGATAGTGCCAAGAACAAGCTGTTCCATCACCTTTCCAGGGATGGAGGTGAGGCTGACCGGTCTATAGTTACCCGGGTCCTCCTTCTTGCCCTTCCTATAGATTGGGGTGACACTTGCTATCCTCCAGTCCTCAGGCACCTTTCCTGTTATCCATGACTTACCAAAGATGATGGAGAGTGGCCTAGCAATGACCTCTGCCAGCTCCCTCAGCACCCTTGGGTGCATTCCATCCGGTAACTTTAGAGGACTGTATCTTCTTTATGATGCAACTTGAGACTGTTTTGCAAAGTTACAGCTTTCATTACATGTTATCTATTGTTTTGATTAAGAAGCTGTTGTCAGTTCTGTTGGGACTTCAGACTTAAAGCTGCAGTTTCTCTTTCTCATATGTACCTGATTTCCCCGCATATGCCACTTCTTCATTAGTTTTCAATGACAAGAGTTATTGTCCAACATGTGGTAGATCTTCATTCAATTTTTTCCACTGCATGGATTCATAGCCTCCCTAGAAAATATCATCCTCCTCTCAAATCCTAGCTTTAGGCTGGTTTTGTAGGGGAAGCAACTGTAGCATTATTTCCTTTTTCCTGTCTTCCACTTGCATTCTACTTGTATTCATTGCATCTTCTATGTGCTCCCAAAACACCCATCAGTTGAAGCCCTCCATGTCCACGTGAGTAAAATAATACCTACTTTTCGTGTCAAACTTTGGCCTGAATTTGAAATAAAACTTCTCAGCTCAGCAATGTCATCTCAGGACTGAAATGGTTCTTGCTTTTTGCTAAAAGAGAACATTAGACTCCTGTAGAATTCTAATTTTGAAGAATAGCACTGAATTACAACTTAGAGTCAGTTGCCTACATTCTACTTTCTATTTTTCTTTTCTTTTTAATCTGGTATTATTTATCAGACTAAGTTCTCATTCCAAGAGTTAGGATATGCTTATCCTTCCCTATTCCTTGTTGAAAACCCATTGCAAAGAAATATAATTTATTTTAATAATTTATTTGATATTTATTATCAAGTTTGGCTCATCATGTCTATCCTTTAATTGCATGTGGAGCACACATTCTTTATGAAGCAAATGACAAAATTTGAAAAGGTGATATCTTTACAGTAATCTAACCATTAGTGTCACCTTAATACAGTAACATGTGTTAAAATATATTTTGCACTTTTTTGAGATAGATGCAAACCTCCTACTGTCACACTAGCCCAGAAACCAATGAAGATTATTTGAACTAAAAAACTAAGACAAAAAACCATGTGTCACTTAAACTTGTACTCACATTATTAGATCTGAACTATTACCAAAATAAAAGTTAATTTTCAAAATTGTTGGTTTTGGAACAGTGTAAGTGTTTCATTAAATTCTGGCCAATCAAGACATACTATGAATTCTTCAAAGGATAGATACAAAGATATCAAAATACCTCTTCTATTTCATTTGAAGGAAAACTATGAACACTAGTTCTATAAGAGAGTATGTTGGGAAACAGCAAAGTATTTTGGCCCAGAGCCTGTACATACCATGCTCTGATGTCTTTATAGTGTTTTCCCACCTCAATCTCCACCCAGTTTAAAGATTTGATTACATTTTAAAGCAGCGCCTTCATTTAAGGTCAAGAAAAATCTCTAACGTGTTAATCAAAGTGAATACTTATTGTCATATCCAAATTCTGACATTTAAAAGAAACTTTATGCAAATGAGTTATGTGACTAAATTACTAGAAAAGGCTATCAAATACTGAACACAGAAACACAATGAAACCCACTGTATTGACAGAAGTCCTTCATGTGCCTCCTCTAAAGTGTAAATTAGACTTAGATTTGTGAACTTTGAAGTTTAGGATCCCTTGGATGCATGTTAGTGCATACTGATGTCCATACTAAATCAAAATTAAAAGTATACCATTAAATAAAATTTCCTGCTGTTGTGTTTCCTGTGCTTGTAGACTCAGAACTGAAGAGCTGATAAGTTGAATAAAGTTGTCTCATAACCCTGAAGATTGTATTTTAATACAAATAAAATTATTTTTTGAGAGCGTCTTTTTTAATATTTGACTTTACTACTTTCCTCTGATCTGATTTTATTAAAAAGTGAGACATTCTTTAATTCATAGGCCACTTCTTTCTATTATTGAAATCAATATTTTATCAAATATGGAAGCTAGCTTTCTCATTTCAAGAATGAATACATACTGAAAATGCAAGGATATTTGTAGTAGTTAACAAAGGGTGACATTAGTGTAGAGGTGTAGTGTTATATATTGATTAAATAACTTTACAAAGTTATTTTCATTTTTAAACTCCAAGAGATTTAAAAGGCCATATTTAAATAGATATTTTGATCCCATAGAAGTTTTTCTTTTGTACAGATCCAATATGTTGGATTTTTACAGATCCAGTCAATTAGTAGGTAAAGGTATAGTAGTGCTCATTGTCTACCTTGACTTCATTAAGACATTTGACATTATCTCCCATAGATCCCCATAGAGAAGCTGAAAAAGTATGGTCTCGATGAGCAGACAATGAATGAGATGAAAACTGAGTAAATGACTGGGCCTAGAGGGTTATGATGAGCAGCATGAAGCCTGGTTGAAGACCAACAAGGTGCAGTGTACCCTAGGGGTCAATACTGGGTCTAATCCTGTTCAACATCTTCATTAATGATGGGGTAATGTGTACCCTCAGCAAGTTTGCAGAAGACACAAAACTGGGAGGAGTGGTTGATACAGCAGAGGGTCATGCTGTCATCCAGAGTAACCTTGAAAGACTGGAGAAATGGACTCTCAGGAACTTCATGAATTTCAAGAAGGAAAAATGCAAAGTCCTGCATCTCATGAGGAATAACCCCATACACCAGTGCATGCTGGGGGTGCAACCACTTCTGAAGCAGCTATGCAGAAAAGGACCTGGGGGTCCTGGTGGACACAAAGTTGAATATTAGCAGTGTACCCTTGGGGCAGAAAGGGCAAATTGTATCCTGGGCTGAATTAGGAGGCATGTTGTCATCAGCATGATAAAGGTGATCCAGCTCCTCTGCACTGCACTGGTGAGGCCACACCTGGACATGGGGCTACTACACAGAGACCCGTGAAAGGCCACTAAAATGGTTAATGTACTAGAGCATCTCTCAGATTAAGAAACTGAGAGAGCTGGGTCTGTTCAGCCTAGAGAAAAGAAGGTTCAGGGGGCTTTTATCAATGTGTATAAGTTTCTGAAGAGAGGATGTAAAGAAGATGAAGTCTGGCCTTTTTAGTGGTGTACACTAACACGAGAAGAGGCTATGGACACAAAGGGAGGTTCCATATGAACTACAAGAAACACTTTTTTACTGTGAGGGTAACTTAACACTGGCGTAGGTTGCCTAGAAAGGTTGTGGAAGCTCCATCCTTGGAGATATTCAAAAGCCATCTAGACATGGTCCTGGGCAACCTGCTCTAGGTGGTCCTGCTTGAACAGGGGGTTGGACTAGATGACCTTCAGGGGTCCCTTCAGACCTTATCCGTTCTTTGATTCTGTGAGTCTGTGTGACTCAGTAATTCTGATCCTGTAATTCTGTTCTACACTAAAGAAATAAAAGTAGAAGCAATTAAGAACTATCTTATAATGACCTACAAGTAAACTATATTAAGGTTTGAGACTTGGGCAGTGAATTTAATGTCAAAGCCACATGCAGATTTGGTTCCAGATCCTTGTTATAAATCAGGAAGTAGAGGAATCTAAACCTTCATTCTGCAAGTCCCAGGTGAATTCTTTAAATTCTGGACTTAGGGTAAAAGGACAGCAGTGACATTGCATTCGTTGAGTAAAGAGACAGCAGTGACATTGCATTTGTTCATTGATAACACTGATCAAATATCTGCTGTTAAAAGTTCACAAACTCTTGAATCTTCAGCAGGATTACTAATGATAATATTCCAAATCTCCTTTTTCTGTCATCTAATCTTGTAGAGTGTAGAAGACCTCCTAGTGAATGTTCTTGCCTCTCACAGGTGCCAGTGGTAGCTGATAGCATGTAAGAGTTCACAGATATACTCAGTAGTAGAAGTACTTTACAGATCTGGCATCCAAGCAAATTTCACACAGAACAGTAAAAGATATAAACTAATTGGTTACATATTCTTGTTTATGCACCTACTGGAAGATTTTAGTAAATTAAAGATCCTTAATGCTTCTAATCACTCAGGCCAATATACTCAAGGATCTAGCTTCCTTTGGTATATGGACCCTTCTCTTTAGTGCTACATATGGAACAAAGAACTACACTGAAGACACCTACATAAAACAGTACATTCATAAAACAGTACATTCAACTAAGAACTAATAACTAAGTAAGTTCAAGTTTTCTTCAATTGTTACCTCTAATTACGTAATTTTGTTACTTGTTCTGAAGGTTCTATTAACAGTTAATAATGAATCTCATTCTTTTCCTTAATTAAATCATGCTTTAATGTATTTCAATGTCAATTGTTACTAACTATGGTTGTATTATCAGTAGTAAATTAATTACAGTGAGGTATTTGGTAATATTTCATCTTCTTTACGAACAGCAGAAAATATCCAATAAAATTAGTGGCAGTTACCTAAAATAATTTACTATAAAAATGTTTTCCTTGTTCCTTGAAGAATTAAAGATTTTAAATAGCAGACTTTTTCTCCTTCAGGAGTATAAAAAACTATTTATCAACAATACAGTTGTGACAGTTGGAATTAGAGCCAGCACACAAAGAGAAGCTGTCAGAAGCTGTGAACCACTAAGGCTAACAGAGGGCTCTGACTTAAAAGCTAAGTCTTTCTTCAATATACACTCAAAGATATTCTACACAATAGGAGATTGTGAATGTGTATACACTGGGTTTCAGCCTAAGCAAATTATCTACATTTAATAGTTGTTATTGAACCAAAGGAATTTATTGCTGTTACATTTTTTTTTTAAAAAAAAGACTCTGTGGTAAGTTAAAAAACCTATTTTACCAGTAAACACAAGAATCTCAACACAAAATAAATTAGTATGACTAGGATGAGAGACAGTTAACAAAGATGTTTTTGGAAAGGCATTGCACTGAACACATAAGCAATAGGAAAGTAATCAGAAAGAGAACTCCAGTGTCATTAATAATAGATCTTTCTAGTAAAGCAAGCAAAATTATATTTTTAATATAATCAAAGATCACTAAAGCAATCTATTTTTTTACCAGTTCTACAGAGTCTAAGAGCAAAAAAAATTTTTATTCCTAATTCTAAAGTGAGAAAGATTTGTATAAGACAAGAGGAAAAGGCCATCAAAAAAAAAAAAAAAAAAAAAAAAAAAAAAGTGAGAACTTTCCAGGAGTCACTAATCTTCTGCTTTCTTTGGATGAATCTGAATTACTCATCTATAAATTTACAAAACAAGAATACTTCCCATAAATTCATGGTTTTTCCTATAAAACATGGGTAGCAAATTCCAAGTGTGATTAGCATTTTTCCCATTCTCTTCAGCCAACGGTGTTTAACAACAGATAAAGGTATTGCCGAGGTGATGGAGGAAGTTAATTTAGAAGACAGAATCATCGGCAGAGACAGACTGAGACTTTAAGGCAATATAACACAGATGGCTGGACATTGCACTGGTATAGACATGTTCTCACCATATCTGCAAATTGATAAACATGTTCATCATAAAAAGATGACAGAAATATCCCTATTACACTCAATATCTAGAATGACATGAAATCCCAGCTTTAATCAAGTATCCAAAGCATTCCTTGTCCTTTCCACTGTCAAAAGCTTCACCTAACCTTAGTCATCATGATATACAATTACAAAGGGTTTTTTTGTAGATCATCATTCCGTGATTCTGTGAAAATACATGTCTACAAAATTACACATGGTGATGTTTCTTTTCTGCCTCCTTAAAGGGAGAAAAATCTAATGGTTCTATCAATATGTACTGGTTTTGGCTGGGATAGAGGTAATTTCTGTCATAGTAGCTTATATTGGGCTATGTTTCAGATTTGTGCTGAAAACAGTGTTGATAAAGTAGGGATGTTTTAGCTATTGCCAAGTAGTTCTCACATACTGTCAAGGCCTTTTGTGCTTCTCACACCACCCCACTACTGAGTAGTCCGGGAGTGCACAAAAATTTGAGAGGGGACACAGGTGGAACAGCTGAACCCACCTGACCAAAGGGATATTCCACACTATATGACATCATGCCCAGTATACAAAGCTGAGGGAAGAAGAAGGAAGTGGGAGATGCTCAGGGTGATTTTCCCAAGTGATAGAGCCCTGCTTTCCTGGAGATGGAAAGTAGTGAATGAATTCCTTGTTTTGCTTTGCTTGCATGCATGGTTTTTGTTTTACTTATAAAACTGTCTTTATCTCACCTCATAACTTTTTGCACTTTTACCCTTCTGATTCTCTCACCCATCCTACTGGCAGGGAGTGAGTGAGCAGCTGTGTGGTGCTTAGTTGCCAGCTGGGGTTAAACAGAACACCAGAATAATTCTGGGTTTATGGGTTACATATGACTACATTTTTGTATACAAGTTGTTATAACAAGATATATTGGCAATAGCCGGAAATATTAATAACTTTCAAAATAGGGCAGAAAGGTCAGATTTGATTTTACCAAACAGCAACATTCTCACTTGATATAAAATACTTTTAAAAAGTAAAGTAAGTCTGTAAGAACTGTGAGCCAGATCACAAGTAATTAAACTGTATTCTCCATGCACACAGCTACCTGTGGAAATGACATTTTGGGACATTTTATAGTTTCATTTTGTAAAGTTAGATATAGACCCCATATATATGTATATGTAAACAACAGTTTAATATAAACAATGGATGGATCAAAGACTATCTTATATACTAGATCCATACAAGAGGAAGGATGAAGTAAATGGCTTGTCAGACTCAGCTACAGTTGAACAGAATTTAGTGTCTACTAAACTGATAGTTTAAAAAATTCGGAAGTACCTTGGGAGCTAATGGTTACCCAGGAAGGCAAGATTTAGTAGAAAGAGCATCATCTTTGAACCTGTTTTTCTTCATATTTCTGTTCCTTTCTGCAAAAGAAAATGATACTCATCTAAGTAACACATCTGATATAAATACAGTTTTACATCAAAGATGAACAATTTTGCTGCCTCAGGAACCAAATAGACTTTTCTTAATTGCTGCAAGGGACACGTGATATTCACCTCAAACATATTCTATGGTAATTAGGGGAATTTAGAACTGATTCAACTGTTTCACTGCAAACACAAAGAATAAGCATTTTAGTCCAGAAGATTTTTTTCAGTACTAAGTAGAAGCTGCCCTTCATGATTTAAAAAAAAAAAAAGTGACAGACTTTATTAGATTTAATTAGTTGTGCACCATTGCTACTGTCATGTCATAATACAATTTTTTGACAATTTATACTATGACATGACAGTGGAAGCACACCATCCGCTAGATCAAATGCACTGCACAGAAAAATAACTACAAAACAGCATTACAAAAGTCTTTAAACTTTTAAGACAAAGCGTTCTAGAAAGCAAAAAGGGAAGATTTCAAAATAAATGCTTTCTGCACAAGTTTTTTTAAAAATGTATAGTTTTTTAAATGTTGAAGATTTTAATGAAAACAGAATTTTTCATGGGGAAAATCCCTAACTTTCTGACACAACAAAAAATCAAACTGCTCCAGAGAGAACCACTTTAGCGTTGACTCTGCAATCAAGAGAGTACATGTTGGTTTACACACAAGGTAACATACATTAATTAGCTGATGCAATATTATGACTAACAGATGGGATGCATAAAGCAGTGCCAACAACACTTCAGCAGTTCTTATTTAATACATTCACCTTTAGGAAAGTCATGAAGATTCAAGGATAATGTGATTATCTTTTGCTTTTATGTCTTCAGATGCCCTGCTTTGATACTGGTGTTTAACTGTGAGAACAATGTTATTCAGGATATTGTGTTCATTTGTTCAGTCTAGTTGGTAAATTATGGCTGTATTATAAAAATATTGGTTATTCAGAGCAAAAATACATGTGTTAACATAATATCCCAATTTAAATTTTTATCTAAGAGCATTTCTTTTCTCTTCATTTCAATCACAAATGTTGGTATAGAGTTCAAATGCAGAAGGGAGCCTGAACTTTGGAACTTTAATAAATGTCTGTGTTTGTCTACTGCCCCTTGAAGAAGTTTCTGATATTTTTGAAACAAAAATTGCCATGTTTTTACTGGCAGTTCTTGTTGCATTACAGATGGTCAAGGACATATGTGGATAAGAGAGAATAAAGTGAATTAACAGAAATGGACTAAAGCTGCAAATAACTGTTTTTCTCAAAAGCTGTAGATAACAAGTAAGCTCCATGGATGATTTCCAAACATGTTTATTGCACTAAAATATTTATTAAAATGGTTCATGCAAACATTTGAATTTTAGAGAAGTAGAACTCTGAAAAAAGGCTGCAAAAGCCTTGCAAACCATGATCTTACCCAATGACTACTAGGAAAACGAAATATATAAAATAAAACCCAGGAGTGGAGATCAGATTATTCCCTTCCAAACCACAGCCCATAGACTAAATGTATGCTCTTCCTAGACTCCATGTTCCAGCCCCAGGTTGCACATTGACAGGGTGGGATGAACGGCACACTCCCATCTTTGCTTTTTGCCAAATAGGAAACTGTGACAGTATAACCAACCTCTTGCACCCAAGTTATAGAATAGGCTGCCTGAATTACCACCAACATGTTACATGCAATCTTGCTATTAACAAAAGGAACACACTGTATATACAAAGGCAGGAATTTATTGTTAATTGAATTAAAGTCCTTGTACTCTAATCAAAGATTTCGTATTAGTTCTCTTGCAACAATGCTAACATTGATACTTTAAGTTACTTAGAGTTAAAATAATACAAACACAAACTACATAGTGTCTACCCCTTCTTCTGGTGGTATCTTCTCCCTTTCCAGTGTGTCATTGGGTTTTAAGATAAATGACCAGTCTAGGGAAAAAAGGCGTGTAGTTAGTCATCATCATCCTGATTCCATGAGATTATGTTATGAAAAGTGGAACAATCTCTGTTTTTTTTTGATCTGCTCACAAATAGGTTCATGTACAAGACCCAGGTGTTTTATGTGTTTACTTCATACTGCATTTGAATCACAAGCTACAATAAATTGTAAAGATTTTCTCAGAATGAAAACCCTTTTTTTTTTTTTTTTAATTGGTGTCAACTTGTACTGCATTCATTTCCCTGGATTACTGCAATCCACAACTAACATTGTTCTACAAAACTCTGTGTATTTTACTCTGATGACCCTTTAACACGGCAAAACAACGTTGATTTAAAGTTTTTTGTGCTTTTGAAAATTCTTTTTTTTTTCATTATGACATGCCATAGAACTACATATATATATTAAAATATTTCTATTAAGCTGGTCTTGCACTCTGACTTCTAGTTTATTTAAAAAAAAAAAAAGTAAGGAAACAGACATTTGAGTTGATAACTATAGTTTATAAATTTTCATGAAATGCTTAGCTTTTTGTAAATCAGGGTTTCAAGCAATTCGCTTTCTTCTTCAAATACAGGAAAATTATTTCAATGTAAGAATTGCATGAATGTAAGAATCAGTATTCTGTTTGGCTGAACGGCCTCTTAAAATACCATTTAGAAACTTTAAATTAGGTAGAATCTGATGAATTACATCATTTACATTGAGTTAAATAACTGCTTTATGTATAGATTCAGTATTTACCCCTTTAATGCTTATCCTATTAATGAGGATAAAATAGCAGAACATTTAAAAATGGAATTTGCCCCTCTTAGTTATAAAGGATGTACATATTTTAAAGTATAAACTGTACTGTACAGCTTTAATTTTGATCAATGATTTAGATCATCTTGAGTAGCATTAAAAGGTAAGGTAGATGATTAAGACATTTATTCAAGGCATATTTTATGCCTTTTTCTTAATGAAAAAAAATACATAATTGGCTTAGAATAGAAGGCAATACAAATCAATAACTATCATATATTTAATGAAAGTCCCAGTCCAATTTTCTGTTATAACCTGAATCCTTATTTAAAAGGCCTGAGGTCACAGATTAACCAGATTAATTCAATTAATCCAATTGATTCCAATCAACCAGAATGTGCAGGACATTTTCCCAGTTCTGGCTAAAATTTGCTTCTATTTGTGCAGGTTAGACTTCCAGCACTAGTTCTATATGAGAGCAGAAATTGGCAAGTTTAATTTCTGTGTGAAAAGTAGGTTTTCACTTCATATATGCACCGAAGGAAGAGAGCTTCACATGGACCAAACCAATGGAGTTTACAATATAAACTTATAAACAACAAAGTTGGTGTCTCCTATGGTATTACCAGTGAATACTTCATTATCTAAAACTTTGATTCACATTCAAAATGATCACTTCTCAGGATTAACTTTAATACCAATTTCTTGCAAGGATTTATGGATTCTAGTTGCTAACTTCCTGTTTACTTTGTGTGTTTGATTCCTTTCAGTTGTTATTATATCTAAAAAATAAACATATACTTCAGACACCAGGGATACAAAAGTCTTTTCATGCAAGAATGTAAGAGTGATGCACAGGGAAATTAATTACATGTCTAAAGACACATGGGAATAATTTCCCAGATTTCCCGAGCATCCTGTCACTGACATAAAATGGTTACTAAAAATACAAAATAGCCTAGGAGCAATCAACAGTTGCCTCAAGACCTGAACTTCAGTCCATGGAAAATGCAAGTTTTAGGACTATATGTTTAGACCACATCATTAGTGAAGCTCAGATCCACAAGGATATAACTCTTTAAAACTGAATTTGAAGTTTATAACAAGGCTCACTCCCCAAACATGTCAAAAGTCTGTAAGGACTTCCGTTTTTGAAATGTGGTAAATGCCTCAATGTTTGCTTTGGCAAACATGTCAGTTTGCCACATGAGACCTGCCACAGGACCAAGATCCCAGAATCAGATCTTCCTCCACCTGATCAGGAGGGAAAGCCTGATCTGGGGGAGAGTCAGTAAATGTTGACCCTAAACAAGCACAGCAGCTTCCAGGACACTTCCCATCAGAAGGGTGCCCTGAGGGAGTCCATTTTTTTTTCCTAAACAAGTCAATCTAATTAAAATTTGATTCCTTATGAGGGTTTTGTAGCACTTCGCAGGTCACCTTCTGCACCTTGCTCTCTGTGGACTCCTGGCATCTGTGCTACTATACAATCAAATCCATAAAACCAGAAAAGTCTAATTATGAGATTCATAAATATATTTCTTAGCAATAGCATGGGGTTAATTCCCCAAGTAAGCAAGCTGAGAACTAGTTAGCTCCCTTTGCTAGTGGCTGCACAAGCGTGCACTTGTTCTTAGTAGGAATGATGTAAGAACTCAGTTCTGCAATGAAAACTAACAGCATGTAGGAGATTATTTTTTTTACCTCAAGAGATGCCCAGGATTTGGGACTGTCCAGGCAGAGCAGCTGGGCAGGATATTGGAGGCAGCAAGAGGGGGCTGCTCTCCAGAGCAGCATGGCTGTCACCTCACCTACAGGCATGGTCCCACAGCCAGAGGCAGGCAGGCAGGGCACCAAGGTGGTAGCAGCAGTGCTGGCAAGCACCAGCAAGGAGAAGGGAATAAGCTATGTCCGAGATCAGTGTGGGAAATCAAACTGCTCCAGGAGAGGACTAGGGGCGGCCAGGCCTGAGCCCCTGCTGAGGCAGGGACCGAAGGCCCCAGCTGGGCTGAAATGTCATCCTGGGCCTGTGGGGTATGGAGCCCCCCTGAGGGAGGCCAGCCTGTGCCAGGAAGATTTACCACTGAACTGAGGCCCTGAGGCAGAGAACAAATCTTACACGTGCGTCTCTGATGGTCCTAATAAGGAATTCATAAGAAGATACCAGATCAAAGCATTGTGGAGTCCATTTGCTCAGCTGACAGGATTTCTCCTTCAGGTATACATATTTTTGACAGATATATTTTCAGTCAGATAATCCAGTTTTTATTTCCTTTTTTTGTGTCATTCAAAGATCACTTGGTGAAATAGGAACTTACCTTAGTTACAAACAAAAGTCTTAATTATTTTGAGAGAAATTTTCATTAAGACTACATTAATATATTTCATTCAAAATAAACATTTAACCCTGTACTTTACTTATAGTTCTCTAAAACAGTTTAACAAGCCTACCTTGAAATATCTGTTTCCCAGGAAGTGTTAAGACTAAAATATTTGGTCATGAAATGTAGCAGGATGAAAATGTTTGCTGTCCTTTTTTTCACCAATAGACATAACAAAATCACTGGAACTGAGCTATGCATGTTTCACATCTGCTTTACTTTTATTTGAGTTCAGAGATATAAAGGAAATTTGAGTCTCTCTAAGCATGCATTATTTTTATCTTGTAATTATTTATTAGTGGCTTACTCATAGATAAGATATATTTATAAGAGTTATTGCTTGTATATGAAGATGATTAAGCAAATAAATTCTAATGAAATATTAGATCAAAATAAAATCCATGCATTTTGTCAGACGTAAAGAACGGAGCACTGGCAGTTACATGAATCAGGGTTTTGATGGTAGACCAGCAGATCCTACAGCACTGAGGCAAGGGGAAGTGGTAAACTGCAGTTCTCAATTACCCCATGCTTCTATTTTGAAAATAAATGTATCAGTCTTTCAGGGAAGAGCCTGCATTACAAATTGATTCTAAGAATTAGATAGTAAATAGCATTACTGAGAGAGCTGTCAAAAGGGCTGGCTTGGGATCTGTTGACTCTGAAGGCACATGTTGCAGAGGTTCCCAATTCTTAAGTTTCTCTGAGGCTCCTGAAGAAAGCATCTGCCACTGAACTTAAACTCCTCCTGCAAACACTGAGAATAGAACAGGAGTTTTCAAAGCAGGATTTGAGGAGGCAAGACAAGTTTCCTGTTAATTCATCAGCCAGGCCTTTAAATACCATTTTCATGAGGGAATGTTTTAAACTAACAAAACTGATTCCACTGAAACTCGGGACATCACCATGTCTTCACATTACTATTTAAAATGATAAGAGGCTAATTGTATTCCTTTTTGACAAGGAAAACCTTTAAATATATCTATCAGAAGAAATAGATAATGAGTTTGAAAAATGAGTTACTCTAACTGGAAACACATTATTGGTAGTTATTCAAATGCAATTTTTCTTAATTGCTATATTTGTACTGTAATTTCAACTATTAAATCAGTGATCCAGATTTACAAACATCCCTGTGTTTCATATATCCATAATTTATGTCCTCTCTTGCTGCTGTCCTTATGCTACACAATGCTTCTAACTGTCTTATAGCCTGAATCACATGGGCTGACTCTATCATTAATCTAAGCCATCCCATCTACCTGCATAAGACAAATAGCTGCCAAAGCTTCTCCTTATAATAAGGTTTAAATGTCGATCCTGCTTTAACAGCTCAATGACAAACCCAAGCCAAAAAGCCTTGTGCACCAGACTAGGAGGTATAATCTTGTCTATCAACAATTAATGCTTGTCCTAAATTCCTCACCCTTACTTTCCTAGCTTCATATATGTGGATTGATAGGCTACCTAGTACTGTATGATAAGCACTCTCATCCTTATTGTGTTACTTCTACATGTAAAAGTACTGCCTTGCCAGTAGCCAAGAAAACTTCTCCACTGTGACACATCCAATAGTTGAAAAATGAAGACATCATTACATACAAATTCTGTAATAAAATTGTCACTTGCGTGTATATCTTCACACCTGAACAACTGTGTTATACTTGGAATACTCTGTCCAGTTCTGGACTCCCCAGTTCAAGAGAGATCTGAACTTAATGGAGAGAGTCCAGCAAAAGACTCCTGAGTAAGGGACTGGAGCATCTCATAATTGGAGAATATATTATGTTGTACTGTTTTCTCACTTTGACAGCTCTACAGCTAAGTGTCTCTGTGTCCTCCATTTTGAACACTGATTTGAAAAACTAATTATGATTCATGTTAGGTTAAAAATCTAACATTAAATTATTGCTGCAAGACAAATTATTAAAAATTGTGCTGGTTTTGGCTGGGATAGAGATAATTTTCTTCATAGTAGCTGGTATGGTATTAAGTTTTGGATTTGTGCTGAAAACAGTGTTGATAAGCAAGGATGTTTTTGTTATTGCTGAGCAGTGCTTACACAGAGTCAAGGATTTTTCTGCTTCTAACACCACCCCACCAGTGCGTAGGCTGGGGGTGCACAAAAAGTTGGAAGGGGACACAAGTGGGACAGCTGAACCCAACTGACCAAAGAGATGTTCCGCGCCATATGACATCATGCCCAGCATATAAAGCTGGGGGAAGAAGAAGGAAGAGGGGGATGCTCAGGGTGATCTTCTCAAGTAACTGTTAAGCATGATGGAGTCCTGCTTTCCTGGAGATGGCTCAGCACCTGCCTGCCAATGGGAAGTAGTGAATGAATTCCTTGTTTTGCTTTGCTTGCAGGCGTGGTTTTTGTTTTACCTATTAAACTGTTTAGAAAATTTTTAAATTCTTATTCTGTGGCAATCGTTTGTCAAGTACAGTATATGCGTGTGTATTGATAATTGACCATTAAAATCTTCATTGACATGTTACAGTCTTTATCCCAGTGGCTTATTCTAGGTGTACATCAGTGTGGAAAAAACATATGAAAACAGACAACTGTTTATCAGTATATGTATCTTCCAATTGCTTTTAGAGAGGACAACTAACTTGCATATATTTTTAAAAAACGGTAAATGTAACAGACATAAATGAAGATAATTAACATTCTTCATCAAAGGAATGGAAAACCTTATGAGGTCTGAAGAGTCTGTGTTTCTTTTCATTTTTTCTTTTTTTTTTTTCTCTTTTTTAGCAAAATTGAGACTCAGATTGGCTATGACTGCTTTTTTAAATACATCATTGGGCAACCACTTAGGAGGAAAAAGAGCTATTAGAAGACAGAGCATTTTGTTGGCACAGAAACAAATGTGTAAGCACTAACTAAGAATAAATTTATGCTAGAAATAAGGAAAAAATATCTCTAGTCATCAAAGAAGTGATTCTCTGGAACATTCCACAAACACTACCTGGTGACCTAGCAGATCGCTCTTCATCCTTAGTCTTCAATTTTTATATGTTTAAAACATTGTGGGCTGTGGCCTCCCAGCCCTTCCAAACAGCTGTGGTTTCTTGCTACATTAGCTAAATGTCACTTTAAAGTGTACAGAGAAGTACAAAGGGTAAAGAATTCATGCAATACAAAAGGAAAAATATATTTTTAGAATAACACTAAGGCTGAAAACTTCATTTTTATGGATTTCCAACTACAGTTTTTCAAGCTTTTTAAGTATTTTGCCAGTTTGTCAAAGGTAATATTGTCCTTGAGGATTTGCCCTGTAGTTTTATAGCTACTAGCTTTCCTTATTTACAACTGCATTAAGCAGGTCGCCTGATAGTAGCATAAATGAGTATGAAGCAGTGGTGATATTTAGTCATTCCTAATAAGAATACTGGCTAGAAGATATGTGTTCCAAGGGGCCAAGAGAATATAGATGAATTACATTATGGAATACAGAGCATGGAAACCCCAAGCTATCAATTAAATTCTCACCATTTCCGTGGAAAGAATTGTGGATTATCAACAAGATTAATTATTCTGAAATGCTAATGTTAAAATCTCTGGTAGACTATTAGGTGTTGTCCGTGTTACAGACAAATTTACTAGGACAGCAAATATGTTTGTGGGAAAGGGAGAGGTTTATCCTCCATGCCAGCATTGGCTTTTGGCAGGGCTGTGTAGCTAGCTGCTTATGCCTATGTATCAGTAGCTGACACACTAGTCTCCTCTTTATAAGCAAGCATTATTTTTACTATAATCACCACTATTTATCTTTGGTTGTTTAGTTGCATATTTCTACATAAGAGGACACTTGGGCTCTAACAGTGTACTGAGAATCAAATGACTTGGAGATTGGCTGAGCTAAGGCAGCTGCACTGTAAGGGCACTGCTATGTCTTGGTCAGTCCATCCATCTAGAAAGGCACCCACAAACGACCAGAGTGGAGTTAAGGAGCAGCTACATGCAGAGCTGCAACATCCCTCAATTCTTCACATAATCCAGGAAGGACAAAGGCTGTGTGAAAGCACCTGTGTTCCACCCACATACATTTCTGGCAAATAATCATAAAGGGATATTAGCATCACTAGCTTGTTCTAATGGACAGTATCTGCAAACTTCACTCTGTGGGTCACTGTCTTAAACAATAGTTTTCCCACCCCCACCATCTACTTGTATTTTCAGATCTAGAAATGTGCAATAAGCAACGTAGTTGCAATTCTTAACTTAATTGGCAATCTTTCAAGTGCAATCATATCTAAAAGGTTGGCCTTTAATCTAGCTACACTGCTACTTAAAATGCCTGATTTTTAATACACTGACCGTATTCACTCTTTTTAAATGTCACTCTGACAGCTCTATACAACAAAAATCACTGGGTTTGAGAAGTTCATTCAATAAATGGTTTTAACATTTAAAGTACTACAAAGTAGATATTTTCCCTGTAAAAACTTAAATTTTTGGTTCTTTCAACTAATTAGTGTAAAGTCAAGAAAAGTAGAGAACTGAAAATATACTTTGTACTTTATCTAGCCCACTTACGTAAACAGCTATTTTCTTTATTTTCAACTAACTTTAATTTAGTCTAGCAAGATTACTTATTTCAGAGAACACAGTTGCTGTGAAGGTCCCTCCTGTTTGTTCCGCTTGAGGGCACGACAGATAAAATGTGGCTGCTCTTCATGGTCTTGCAGTTTCTGGCAGTCTCTGTATCTTGGCCAGATTAAGCATAAATACACTCAATATGTTTCTTGAGTCATATTTGCATCAGACATTCATTTTTCTTTAAAAAGAAAAAGAAGGATGCTTGCATCCCTGAGTTTGAAGGTTTTTTTTTTTCAACCCTAGAGAATGTATTTCAACTAAACAGGTAGTTTCAACTGGAAGTCAACAGTTTAAATAAAAACAAAGTATTCAGTTCCAATATTAAAACTATAAATTGAGGAAAAAAGGCATTTCTACAGACCCAAAATATCCTTTATATATTTTTTGAGTTAGGACAAATAGTCTTATTTGGTTTTATTCATAATCAAAACCAATGAAAATATTTCTGAAATTTCTACAAAACTATAATTTTCTTTAATAGCTCAAAATAACTTGTATTACTAATGCTCAATTATGTCTACATGAAGTCAAAACCCAGCAATTTTGCAAAGTGTAAACTGACACATTTATCTCGTGAGCATGTTTATTCCTCAGCCTATTAGAATTGCTCAACTTATTACAGCACATTACAAGCCTCCATAAAACTCCTATAAACAACTCAAGAAGAAAGAAAAGAATAAAATTAAGATAACTGACCTCCTTAAACAGCATGCTGATACCCCTCTGCCTTTTCAGGGTGAAGACAAACATGTAAATCAACAGTTGAGAAGAAAACTGAAAGTTCCTCAGAGACAGAGAGACGTATGTCTGCGCAGGTGGTAACTTTAACATTTCCAGCTATTCAGAAACTGAAAGAGAATTTACCTATTATCCACAAAGTTTTTGCAACTTTGTTTCACCACCTTCTGTGCATTCTCTCTTTTCAAAGAGGTTTTATTCTGGTATTTTTATCACACTCTGCCGAATGCAAGTTTATTGTGATGGATGTGTCACCTTAAGCATGGGGGCAATGATAATTTTAATAGACAGCACGCATAAGAGATCAGAAATAGAGGTTTGGTTTTGTGCAGGTTATTCTGTATGATCCAGGAACTACTAAGAAATTCAGATTTAAAATCAAGTGAAGTGAAGCAGCCTGAGTCAAAAAAAACAAAAAAAGAAAAATTTGAGAGCACAGGATTATATAAGAATGAAAAGGAAGACTCTTAATTTGATAAAAGGTGACAAAACGTTCTGAGAACAATAGCACCCTCCTAACATACTAATTTTCCCTTCCAAATAATGTGAACAATCATGAGCAAGGGATGTGAAACCATTGGTTTTATTATTATTATTATTTATATTACCATTATTTGTTTTCTTAAATCACATTGTTTAGTGATGTAATGAAAATGTGCTAAACAGAGTGCCACAATTAAAAATAAAAATATCACTCTGCAGTTCCATTTCATACACTGTATCTGCTATGAAAGTCTTAAACAATTTCTTCTTGTAATCTTTTTTATTTCTCTTTCGGTGTTGCTTAAAGGAATTTATCCCAAAGTGGACTCTAGTCTGTTTCAGAGATTTTGACAGGAGAGTGGGAAAAGTTAAGAAATAATAAGAATCATTAAGCCTACCTGTTCATCTACCTGAGAGATGGCAATACATGATTTTTATGTGATGAAGTATGCTTGTTCTCAGGAATTATGCCTCTCTTGAAAAGTCATAGTCTTTCTTGAAAGCACTGATTGCACTGGATTCTGTAATTTCAACATATTAAGCCATATCTCAGATATCTCAAAACATTTTCACAGAATGATTTAAAATGTAATACCATGTAATCTTATTATGATATCCTTATGACCAAAGAATGTAGCAGCCAAGAGGACAGGCTGATTTACTTGTGAACGTCTCCAGCTAAGGTTAATATAGTTTCCCAGAAAGTACCAAAAAGGCCTTGTTTTAGGAAGTTAACTTGTTTAATACTATTACACTCTTTTTAATTGCTTCTATTCTTTAATGTTCATGTGTCAGAAAGAACAGATGTCACATCCTAGATGACATGATGCAAGTAGTATGACATAATGGCTTCAAGGTTTTAAGTGGTCTTAGACTTCATAAACTCAGAAACAACAGCTCGAATTTGTCAATGGTGAACTGTTTCTGAGAAAACAAAAAGTGGTTTATTTATCTGTAGTACAAAGAGTAAGCTGTAAGTATTCTTATCTTCCTTTAAAAACAAGCAAACTGAACACATCAATTGCAATAACAAAAATCGATAAATTATTATAAGGTGAAAAAGCATGCTGAGAACCAAAATAACTGGGCAATGTTGTCAGTCTGGGACATTTTGTTTCAAGACTTCCAGTATTTCATATGTTTCATAAATGCTCGAGTCCTGGAATCATGCTGCCATAAGATCCTGTTTCTAAACTTCTTTATTATAAAATAAGCTCTGAAGTTCTTACAATCATGAAAATAAGCTTGAAAATAGGACCGTGAGGGATAAAAATAGAAATTGCTTTGAAAACAGAGGGTAAATTTAAAGATCTAAACTTTTCTATTGTTTTGAGTGCCATGAGAAGTAAAATATTTTGGAGAACGTAGGGACTCAGTGATGTGAATCATAGTAAACTTCTTGCTAAGTACCTCTTACAGGAAGATAGGTTTGAGGTTCTGTTGAGCTTTTAGAAAAGGGAGCTGTTCAAAATCTACAGCTGACCTGTGACCTCATCCCAGAGCTTCCTGGTGCAATATTTAATTTCCCCCTTTTCCTCTGTTTAAGAGCTAAGTTGAGCAGATCAAGGCAAAAAGAAGATTAGGCCCTACATAGTTTTCCTCTAATCCTTCTATATTTCATGAAACTTATGTTTCACAACAGCATCTAGTGAGCCACTCTAGAATACCAAAGAGATGTAAAAGTTGACTGTACTGAAGCTAGAAGCAAGAAAAAAAAGATCATTTACTGCAGCAGAGACAGAAGTAATTTGTCTTTGCTTTGCAAATATTAAGTGAGAAAAAGGCAATTTCACAGATTAAAATATATTGTGATCACTCCATATATTATATTTTCCTGGACAGTGATGATGTTGATAAAATGGCCTTAAAAAGAAGGTTTGTTAAGTATTATTTAGGGAATAGATTATTTAAATATTACTGCAGTTTGTCATAGAATAGCACATTCACTTCTAATTTTAAAAAAATGTAGTTAGGTTGGAAACTGTTTGAGCACTTTTAAACTGGTGGCGTATTTGAGAACAAGAGAAAGCATCACTGAGTACTTTTACTGTCAAAGTATTCAACCCATCATATTCAAGAACATTCAGACTCCCGAGAGCATTTTACATGTGCAATAACTGCTGTCGTTGCTCCTGCTACTATTCAACTGTGTTTTATCAATAATCTTACATAATATTTAGCTAAAATGCCAGTCCAAAGGTTACCCATAAAGAATACAAGAAGATTTGCATAATAATTACTCATCAATTCAACAGAAGAAATAATGAGTCTTTTAAAAACCTGAAAAATTCAATGAGGTTGTAAATCCAAATCTACTAACAATATACTTAATGTGTTTTCTCCCCAGGCTGCCCAAAAATTCTTTTAGAAGTCACAGCACAGTATATTCTTAAAAAATAAATCACCTGACCATAATTATTCCTTTTGTGTTGAGAGATTCTTTTAATTAATTAATAATGATAATAATCCATGCTTCCATATTACTTTCCCTCTATGATTAATGAAGTGTTTCATAGGCATTATTAAATTAAATTCCCTAATACCCTGAGAGATGAGTAAATACTATTATTTCAGCTACAACATACAGAAGAGAAGTTAGCTGTGGAAAGGTTAAATAACTTGCCTAGCACAGTGTGAATAGAATAAATATTAAGAAAGTGGAAGTAATTCCCACCCCTAGAATTATGAGATGAGTTTAAAATCATGTGGTTTACATTTATTAATACTATTTCTATTCAATTTTGCTCCTTTGAATTTTGGCCTTCAGTTGTCTTTCTAATAGTTCTTTCTAAAGGTTCTTCTCTACAACCCTGGGCTCTAGAGACATTTTTTTTTTCTTCAACTAGAGAGAGAAAGAGACAGACAAAATTCTCACATAAAACTCATCTCCAGGGGCTTAGACTTCAAGCAGAGCAGCAAATAATTTGAGATTGAAACAAACAAAAAAGGCAAACAAAAAAACCCCCAAGAATCCAGTGCAGCAGAACTGAAAACAAATAATTTAAGGTTTTTTTTCTTGGTTAGGTACTAAAGGTGAGCTTTTACATCCATACTCAGGTGCCTACAGAAGCACCTTGACTTTTGCAAGCTAATTATACACACAGTGATTTTCCTGGAGTTAACTGGAATTTAATGAAGGCTCAGAACCACTGAACACCCAGGCCATTTTTTTAGGTAATTAAAGGGTTCTGGGTTGAACTTTAGGTTCCAGTTTTGAAAAGTCTTAACCTACATCTCCTGACTTTCACTCTTGGCTTAATGGCATATTTTTCTTCTTCACATTATTATTTATATTGCACTTGTCATTGTAGCAGATTAGGGCAAATTAAATTCCATAATAATTCACCATAAACTGTGAATTCTATTTCAAGATTAAGAGCAGTTGGTTCATTATAATAAAATATTTCCATGTTAACAACATAGTCTAAGAAATGATTAAATTATTTTTAAAACAAAATTAACACTTCTGGCACATATAGCACAGAAACCATAAGTAAAGAAGTTAAATAAAAAATGTTCTTCCTGAAGCTGTAGATGCTTTGTGAGACCTTTGTTTAAACAATCCTTCTTAATGGATTTCTTTTTTCAGAATGTTCTCTGTCTAATTAAATTCACTTTCCTCTTGTGCAGTGTAAACAAAACACATGTAAATTCAGCATGTTCATGATAACACCTTTGGCAGAATTGCTCAGCATGATAATGTCCTTTAGCCTCAGTATTCCCTTCAGCCCTTTTATTGTAAGTTCCTGTGAAATAAGGAGCAGAAAGCTTAATATTTTTGACCTCCAGCAAAAGTTTGAGTGGAAACTACACGAGCTCAAGCACAATTAAGCACTAATATAATTGTCTTCATATAGCAGAAATAAATTGTCCTTTCATTGCAATACTTCTGTTTTATACTTGAGAGAAAGGCCAAAAAGGAATAAGGAATGATTGCTTCAGTGACCATATAGATCAAATATGAACTTTAGCATGTAAGTAAGCACATATCTAGAGGATTCTGCTCTTTGATTTACTCCTGGGCCTAGCATTCTCATAAATATAAGGTCGTTCTCTTTTTCAGTGTCTGAACCAGCCATTATTTTTTACTTCATGAACTATATAGTCCATCTCTTTGCTGTACAGGTCTAGATCTCATTTTCCTCTCTTTCCTAAATAATTCATACTCAGCCATTATCACAAGAAAACTCTTTGACAAAAGTGTTTTCCAATGCAGCTTCTTCACAAGCAATTTGACCTGCACTTGCAAAATAGTGAGGTAATTCATAATCCATTGGGGACATTTTCCCTTTTAAACTAAAATAATATAAATACAATATAATCCAGACGAAAGTAGCAATATCTGGTGGTAAAAAAATAATCTACATATTCTAAACAATTATAACTTCTTGAAAGATACAGTTTTAACTTGGCTTCACTTGGAAAATTATGCTGTACATAATGACAGTACAAACCAGAGTTAAACTTCTTCTATCAACATTTAAACACTTCATTTACCAATTTCATAGTTATCTTCTGTGGTTTGAGGTTGAGGGTTTTTTTGGCACTTCAGGAACATTTTGCAACTGAGTGATATTCCCAAGCTATCTGTTTCTTGGATGCATTTCTCAGTGAGGATGGAGCTTTTCTGTTATTTTTAATTTTTTGTAGGGACTATATGACAGTGAACAGCAAGCTGTATGGGTAAACTCAGCTGAAAACAAAGAAATTGTCAACAGGCAACCTTTCAAATAAATAGGGAAACAACACATTTGACTGAGTGGCATATGCAGCACCCTGTTCTGATCTTTTCCCCTTCCCATACAGTAACTATTGATTATTTTTTCCTCTTTTTCTTCTTTCTGCACTTCTTTCCTTCTTCATTACTGTTGTTCCTTTGGTTATGTGTTTCTTCCTCTGCCTCATTTCATACTCTGTTCTCACGTCTTATCTGCATTTGCAGAATTGTCAACTTCAAGTTGGGCGATTTACTAAAAGGAATAGTGAAATATCATTATATCTCCATTTTACAAATTATTGTAATGTCACTGTGTAGGACACAAACAGGTCCACCTGTAATACTATAATATTGCCATACAATTTGCAAAATCACCTGCTACACAGGCATGTATATATAAGCACAAACTATCTTTCCAAGATATGCAGAGATGAATTCTACATAATGGCCTCAGACAATAGGATTAAGCACTATAACTTTAACCTCTGTGGTACCATAAGGGAAATTTTAAAACTGACATATTTAAGTGTCTTTAAAAGCCCCTCAAACCATGTTCTTACTATCCATACTGATAAGAATTCAAATAAGGATTTAGCTTTTAGTCATATATACATGTATTTATTTTTCTCGTTTATGTTAAAGCTTCTTCAGTAAAAATCAATGTGTGGAAGGGTAATACATGTAACAGCATTCAATAACAATAATTCTTATGTTTTGCTAAAGGCCAAACCACTGTCAAAGTGGGATTTCATATTATGTTTTCATCTTTCAGATAAACTATCCATTTCATTTCTGTAGCACATTTATTGCCATTTGTTACAGCTCTGCTGTATGTGCTACTGCTGCTGTTTAAGCTTTGTCTGTTACAAGAGTAACCTCGTCAGTTAGAATGGGATATATATGCATATGCTGTTAAACTATTTCATTGTGATTTAGCTATAATTTATTTCATCCAGCATAAAAGGAAAAGGTAGAATACAGAAAAATCTTACAGTTGTATCAAGAGCCTGAACTAGATTTGCCAAAAGATTATATATTTCTAAGTGCTTTTCTTTAAAAACAAATGCTTTGTATGTAGGTTTATTTTCCCAGAGAAGGGTAATATTTGTCATTAACCATCAATGTTTTCGGCATGGAGTTATGTAGATGATTCAATCAATTGAGCAACTTCACTGTCTTGCATGTTGTACAAATATACAGGGAAGACATACTCCAGTCCCTTGTACATTAAAATCTGAAAAATCTAGAAACAGAGGCTCAGTTTAGTTAAGCAATACAGTTGGGATATAATTAATACAACTGGGATGTAATTAATAATTTTCTATTGTTTTTGATTTCTTTTTTGCATAATTGTCTACTTTTAGCCCATACCTGAGCTAAACTGTAGCAGTTGTTCTATCACCCAATGACCCCTCCCCAGCTGAGAAGGGGAATTGCAGAAAAAAAGGGAGAAGCCCTATGCATTGAAGTAGAAACAGATTTAATGAAATAAAAAAAACAATAGAATCACCAACATAAAGCGTGCAAGGTTCTACTCAGCCTGGTCCTTGTGGGCAGGAGCAGAAAACCAAGATGGAAAAGCCCCACAAAGACAAACTCCACCCTCAGTGAACTCCCTCCTTTTATAATGAGCATAATTAAGTGGTATGAGATACACTGGTGAGTCAGCTGCCTTGATTGGATCTCCCAGCTGACTCGGAGCTACTCATGTCCTGCCTGCCAAGGCTGGCCCATAAGTCTGTTCCTGGGAAATCAAGACCATAATGTATCCATTTCTTCTGTTAAGCCTCCATCAAGACTGATGTGGAAAAATTGGTAAAGGTAAGGAAAGATGGGCATGGCAATAGCAGATATTGTGAAAATAGGGAGAACAAAGTCTGGCAGCAAGAACTGGTCTGTCACTCTATTGCAGTCCAGCCATAGTTTGTGTGAGCAGTAAATTTTTCTGCTCCTATTAGTATTGCTCTTCAGTGTCGCTAGAAAAACTCAAATTCTTTGAGGTTCTCCTTTAGTAATGTGGCTAAAGACAAAATCTGCTCCCACTCTACAGTTTTTACCTTTCCTACAGTCTTTGTACACAGACAAATAAAGTTACTTCCCAAAGTGCCTAGACAGCAAAGAAATGTTTTTAGTGACTACCTACTATCATTATGGAAGAAACTTGAGATATTTAAGACTTCATATAAACTACAAAGAGTGGTTTTGACATGTCTTTTGTGAGCAATGCAATTATTTCTTATTTTCAGCTACTGTTGACATTAAGAGAAATAGCCCTTATCCTCTTTCTGTGCAATCAATATAAAAATATTGCTACATCTCTCTTTCTATAACCTACAGCAGATGCTACTCACTCTGCAAACTTAATTAAGCTTCTCTCTAGTACCAGATTACGATAAAAGCCATTCTGTTTAGCTCTTCTTATAGTATACCAGGACAATGGCACGAAGGTATTATTTCAGAAATACCAAATATAGTAATACTGGTCAGTTTAAATCAAAGTTTTAATCATGAAATCATAGAATAATTTTGGCTGAAAAGGACCTTTAAAAGTCATCTAGTCCAACCCCCCTGTAGTATGTCCCCTGTAGGGACATCTTCAACTAGATCAGGTCGCTCAGAGCCTATTCCAACCTGACCTTGAATGTTTCCAGGGATGAGGCATCTACCACCTCTCTGGGCAACCTGCTCCAGTGTTTTACCATGCTCATTGTAAAAAAAAAATTCTTCCTTATACCTGGTCTAAATCTACACTTTTTTTAGTTTAAAACCATTACCCCTTGTCCTATCACTACAGACCCTGCTAAAAATTCAGTCACCATTATTCTTATTGCCTCCCTTTATGTACTGGAAGGCTGCAATAACATTCCCTGCAGCCTTCTCTTCTCCAGGCTGATTTGGGGAATTGCCCAGACCCAGGTACAGGAACTTGCACTTGGCCTTGTTAAACCTCATGAGGTTCACATGGGCCGAATTCTCAAGCTTGTCCAGGGCCCTCTGGATGGCATTCTGCCCCTCAGGCCTGTCAACTGCAGCACTCAGCTTGGTGTCATATGCAAACTTGCTGAGGGTGCCTCGATCCCACTGTCATTGATGAAGATATTAACCAGTACTGATCCCATCACCGACACTTGAGGGACACCCCTTGTCACTAATCTCCATCTGGACATTGAGCCACTGACCACTACCCTCTGGAAGTGACCATCCAAACAATGCATCAATCAGTCTACCCATCAAATCCATATCTCACCAATTTAGAGAGAAAGTTGTTGGGGGGGACGGTGCCAAGGGCCTTACAGAAGTCCAGACAGACAACATAAGTAGCTATTCCCTTGTCCACTGATGCAGTCACTCCATCAAATCATTGTATAAAGCCAGAAATTACACGTAGTCTGATTAGTCCTCTTGGATTACATGACTTGTTTAAGATAACTGGAAATAAAAACCTCAAACTGAGAAGCTACATACAAATAAAAGCCAGAAGGCTGCAATGTGTATATATGACATACAGCTGTATATAATTTTACTTCATTAAAAACATTCTCAGTTTCACAGTGATAACTCCAGCAGCCAATTCTGTGTCAGAGAAAACAAGATAAGCCAGCCAATCCAAGACCACATTGCATTACTAAAGCTTGAACTATAGAAATTAAGACAGGTTAATTAGAATGCCTACTTTTACATATTGGCTTTTATGAGTGGACATCTTTGAAAATTGTTGGAAGGATATTAATGAGATATTGTGATTCAAGGGAGCAAATTACATAAGGATGACAGAACATTTCACAGGAGAGTTAGACTAACACTCGCCATTAAAGATTTTTTTCTGAATTACTCCTGTATAGCTTAACAGAATTTCTCAGTTATCCAGAGAAATTAGATTGCTCAGTTGAAAACTGATCCACAAACAAGAAAACTATGGTAGTCTTGTCATTTTTTTACCACAGCATTTTCAGAATAGCTATCATGTTCACAAAAAACTCATATCTCTTAACAAGGTTAGCTTTTCCAAGACATGGAGGACATCAACCATAAACTATAACATCTGTCAACAAGCTCTCTTAATATGTACAATATAATTTGCATATTAATATCATGGCAGCACTATTACTTGCCTGAAATACTTACAAAAGTAAGACCAGCCTTCAGGTTTTGAATCCAAACATACTCAAGCCAATATTCCTCCAAAATTAACTCACAAAATTAACTCCTCAGCTCATTTCATAAGCAGCTGATACTTACCCTTACAATAAGCAATATAAGATTTATTTTACACAGATAATCGAGCTAAAGCTGAATGCACATAGTTAGACCTTTACACAGTTAGACAATTTGAGAGTAGAGAGGTGGAAAAATAGCTCTTCCATCATGGTTCTTTGGTATCTCATACCCTTCTCCAAAACATAACAGATTTCCATATTTTCAAAGACAAATGTAAGCAAAGGCTCTTTTACTGTATCTTTCATGTAATTCAGTTTGTAGTCTCTGTTGCTAGGCAGGTAAGCCAGTTTCCTCAACGTCTACCTTTCACTGCAGCAGAATATTTTACCTCACTGTCTTCATTATACATACCCTGATTTTAGTCCGTTGTTCATCTTACTAGTCTTTGTATATAACACAATTATCCTCATTAATGTGTTCAGAAAGATTTCCTGTGCTTACAAAACAAAAACTGAGCAAAGTTGTTTCCATCCTTCAGATAAAGTCATGAACCCAATTAATTCTCCATGGAAAAAGGAGAAATAAAAATCTATCTGAACATTAAAAAAAACCCAAAATTGTTTAGCAGAGAACTGACTAGAAATGAGGCTTATCAAAATCATTTAACACTCCAAAAATATTAGTAACCCACATGATGTATGAGGAGTTAATTACCACACAACCAACATAAGGATTCTTACGCGTTAGAAATGAGGATCCAAAATGCACAATGACTCACCTATAGAATGAAAGTTCTCAACCTCAAGGAGTTTTCTTGGGTGGTGCTCCTTTCTAAGGGGACAGTCCCCAACTGCAGACCTGCTGCTCTGAGGACCAACTCAATTTGCCCTCTGGCAGGGCTCCTTTTATATCCTAGTCAAATCTGATTTGTGGTCATATATGGTCGTATGAGCTCATATTACCTGAGGGCTTTAACTTCTTTATTTTTCACCCAAGATGTATATGTGACCATTGTCACTGAGCCAAGGTGTGTATGTGATGGTAGGCACCTGTCACTGTAAAAGTGCAAAAAGTAAGGGCACAGAGTGAGGACGTGGCAGTCCTAAAGCTCCAGTCTTTTATCAGGGTGGGTGCACCTGCCACATCTCCTCCCACTAATTTTTCTAATCATTAGTCAGATGTCATGTAATCTACTGCCAGGTTCTGAAAAAAAAAATAAATTAAGTGGGGCAAATTTTTGTTTGAATCATACTGAGAAATCTCTACTGATACTCACAAATTTAATTATCTCCTCCTGAGATAGAATAATTTAAAAAAAAAAAAAAAAGAATAGCACACCAATTATGACTGGAATCAAAGGAACACCAACAAGTGTGTAGGCAGCTAAAATATAAATTATAAAAATACTTATATAAGTAAAGAATGGTCATGAGGTTACAGTTACTGGTCAGGCAGAAAATATGCTTCTTTCACCCGTAGGGGAAATGGCTAGATAAATGTAATGCCTATGCATGATCTACTACACAGCCTTCTCATTGTGTGCTGCAGCCACTGACTACTTGGAAGGACTAATGCCACACTAGAAAGGAGAAAAAGTAATTTTAGTCTGTTTCTACTTGTCTTCTCCAACAGAATTTACGTGGATTTCTTCAGATGTTTTCAAGAATGCAATCAGAATATTTGGTACAGCGTTTTAAAATCACCAAAGCTCATGTTAGAATAAAAATAAAGGGAAAAGTGTATGATGGGCACAAAAAGGAAGTATAGAAAGATTTTTTCATAGAGTAGCAGAGGAATGCCTAAAGTTGAAAATACGGATTGGGAAATGGACACAAGTCTGGCATATGTTAGAGAAAACCTCAAATGACTTGCTATCAGTTTAATAGGTCCTGTTTCTTGAAACATACCTAGCAGCTAGCACATCTGAGCATTCACATTTAAATGGAATTACTTGCCTGAGTGCATAAGAACCTAGTTTTACTTGCATAAATAATCAGAAGAATTTTAAATTCTTTAAAAGCCTGGGTTTTTCTGTTTGCAAAAATGTATTTAGTAATTATCAATGACTCAGACCTTATGAATCCAACCACTTCAGTTTGATGAAACCATTAACTATGCTCTTACATTTGAAACCATTTCATGGATTTGAATACTCCTATGCTTTAAACTTTTGTTAAATTAAGCCACAAGAGGACAAAATCCCGTAGATTAAAAGCAAAAAAAGGAAATGTCAATTGATTTAAAATTATTTTTCCATTTGATACAAATTTCCAATTTTAAGTGCAATACTTCAACTCAGAAAGTCACTTTCCTTAAAATCAAACCCAATTTCTAACAGTACTGAAAATTGGAATTGGTTACATTTCAGAGGAAGATATATTTGCTGCATTTTCACTTTCTTTTGACAGTTTTTTTGGTGTAGTTTCTTGGCTTATTTTCACTTACAATACACTGTACCAAATAAATAGGGGGGTTTGGTCCAAATCCAAAAGAAAACATATTTAATGGACAATTTAATTAATTTTAAATTGACTTAGCTCAGAGAGAAGAAAGACTTCAGTAAAAATTTTTGTCAGACATTTTATCTACCTTGCCTTCTAGAATTCAAGATAAAATTCTAGCCCTAGGGCACTGGGGTAGCTGCCTGTATAGAACTGCTAAAATTAGAATAGTTCTCCTAAACTGTATAATCTAAATTTATCTCCACAATAGTGAGTTTGTGTATTTCTAGCTGTGTGTCTTGAAGTAACTAAATATGATCCAATTTAATAAGCTAAGAACATTCTGAACAATTACCCTCTGTTGAGTATTTTATTTTGGGTTAAAAAAAATCAAAGTTGCTTTTGAAATGAGATTGTGTGTGACTTCAGAGTAATGCTCTTCTATGGAGTCGTAAAATATATAAAAAGATAATGGGTTCCTGTAGATGGCAAAAACATGCTTTGTATACCATGACATAAATTTCAGGGGGGTTATATTTGTGCACTGTCACTCTTAATAGAGTAACGATTGGTAGCAGAAGTTATCTCTTTGAGTTTATTTAAGGAAATTTGTTTTGCTCTTCTTAATATTCCTTCAATTTTTCTTCATGCTTGTTTTGTATACTTCTTAATTAGGCAGAAAAAAGTATTTAAATGCATTTAAGGAGAATCTATCAATTCAGGGCTGAAATGAAAAAGCCATTCTTATCTTAAGCTACATCATAAACTCTTCTAGAGTGATACTTACCTTAGGTAAAGTATTGCAATACCTAGACACAGCAAGATCACTAAAAACTGAAATTTTGATTTCAGCTCTGATCTTCCTTCCTGTTATAGGTTTATATTAGCCAGTGTGCAGTATTACTTTGATGTATTGTAGGTATTTTCGATGCTTCAGTTGTTAAGTGACCACATGTAAGTGCATGTATATACAGCAGAACTATCCAGTCACAGATTACACACATCAGTCACTCCAATAGCTTCACTTCCAACATCAGTAAGGGAATGAAATCATCACCAGGAAAACCAATAATCTGAGGCTACAGCAAATGTTTTGCTCTTAATACAGAACTTTCTTGTCAGGTACACTAATCTCTTCTTTCACAGGAGGAGGAATATTTTGCTTAGGTGTGTTACCCTGTTTCCTTGGGTCATTTTTCAGGCATTTCTAGCCCTGTACAAAGAGTGTCTGCCAGCAAGATACATATATATAGCTTAAAAGTATAATATATAGCTTAAAAGTATTGGCCGATGCACACAGAGAGATCTAGGATTTAACAAGCTACTAGACTAAATACTAATATGCACTCTGGCATGATAAGACACCCGGAGTCTCCGCTGGCCAGGCAGGCACCAGCCTGGAGGGGAAGGGCCAGCTTCCACTGCCCCTGAAACAGATCCTTTTTCACTGACTCTGTTATTTTCCTTCAGGATTTTATACCATTTCATGCTGATGTTCTTCCTCTTGCAATCTTGAGCTACTAATGATCCAGTCCCAACAATCCTACTCTGTCTGCAGTTTTACCTTCCTTATCTTGCATACCTCTACTCCGCAGACTTCCTCTCAGCTTAGCAGCTTCCTCAAAGCTCTGAGCCAAGGTTACAAAGTTGAGCCATATAGGTCTAGGTCTTCACAGGCAGCTGCACCCTGTGGAGAGTGAGGAGGCCATTACAGAAGGAATCACAGAGATGGGTACAGGTGCAATCCAGCTCATGACCAAAGGGAGCAGTAGAAGCGTCCCTGACTTCAGCTTTCCAAAGCCCGCTCACTCCACTCTTAGACCCTCCAAATCCTCAAAACAATCAGTGCTAACAGCACTCCCCACCTTGGTGTCATCTACATCTGCACACACACTGAATCTCTTTCAAATGCAAGGAACCACCTTGCCCACAGGCCCAAACCCTACGCTTTAGCACAGCTGATCTCTTACTGGATTCTACTATCTCTGTTTCAAAAACTGCCATGTGCACTACAGTATTAGAGATTTAAATCTGCATGGGAAAACATGGTTTCATTCCTTTAACTTCAGAGAAGAAAAAGAGAAAATATTTTTTTTCTCTACCCTCTATATGGCAAGGAAAGATAGTTTGGAAGTAATGAGATCTTTCATCCTTTCACCTCTTTCACCTCTAATAGTAGGCAGGGATAGGAACAAATGGAAATGCTTTTTCTTTTGGCAGAGACGTCAGTCATCTCTGAGACTACATATCTGGAGTTGCTGCAAGCAGCATAAACACATCATTGTATTTCTGATTAAAAATCTTCTAGCTAGTGAAGGTCCAGCAGTTTATTATCTCCTAGTTAGTTCTATAGTTTTACAAAAGTTTGACCATGATGAGTTTAGCAGAGGGGAGGTAAGTAGATCACATTCCCCAAAAAAGATAGTTTAAAACATTCGTGTTAATTCCACAGGTAATTTTCATGCTGATTCACTGTAGCCAATGCAGGTGAAAAATGAACACTATGTCCCAGATACATATGCCTGTTGGAGTTTGAGAGTCAGAATGCAGTCCAGAGACTGAGGGAACTTTGTGCAGCTGTGTGTATTTAAATTATGTTTATTAGAAAGGAAGTGATTTTGCTTGTTTGCAGGAGTATCTAAGATCACAAATGAACTACAACAGACCAATTATCCTTCCATACCTTATCCCTTCGCAGTTTTAGCAAATGCCAGACACTTCAAAGACAATTGTACAGATACTACTTTCCCAGAGGAAGACAGCAACTTCACGTGTTTAGCGATTCTTATAGGCAATCAAATAATTATTGTATTACACTTTATTTTATGTCCATCCAATTAGGCTTGGTTTGGACATGAATAAGTGTTTATTGACTAAATCAATAGTCTTAGTCATGTTACAGTGCACATAAAATAGTTACAAGAATAAAATCAGTAGTTACATTAACCACTTGCAAAGAATGGTCAGGCTAAGCTTTGAACTAACATTGCCTCATTAGGTTATATTTAGATTAAGAAGTAGACAGGAAGAAAAGGAAGTAATTTTTTTAAAAATTAGTCTTCCATTTCCTTTCTACACTTTAGATTAATTAGAATTTACCACTAAAACAGCCAGACAGTACAATTAAGTTTTACAGCAACCATATTAAAGTTTTTAAAAATTGAGCTTTGACTTCCCTATAAATCCCAAGGGTACCTACAATTAGATTAGACTTTGTCTTCTGAAAGAGCACAATGAGATACATAATATGCCACACTCTCTGGTACAGGAACCCAGCTAATCAACAAAGTGACCTAGCATATTGCTGCTTCAGGAACACAACACTAATACAGCAGTATTCATATATCTGGAAACACCTCTCTACAGAGAATGTATGCATGTAAAAGTTATTTCCTGTTCCTTCTCCCTGACATCAGCACTGAGCTACACCAGAATGAACAACCTATGATGAATAAGTTACAGAACAGATTTCACCTCTTGTCCTTTTCCAGTTGTGGCATGTCCATGAAATGGTCATGTTCCTTCCACAGGTGTTTGGTGCTAAATCAAACGTGAATAATTTCCCTTCTCTGATTTTCTATTCTCAACTCATTGCCAAAAGCCTGTATTGTATTTTAGGTTGACATCTCTTCTCTTCATCAACACAACTGTTAGAATACCACTGTATTTCACAGACAATATCCAAATTAATAACTTGTTAACTAAATTACTTTAGAAACTTGATAAGTGATTTGGCTTGGCTATTTTTCTGAGAGAGTCTTTTGGTTAAACGCTAGGTTATTGGTCAGAACAGACAACATAAGTCTGTTTGCTTGCCCCTGCTTTATACAGAGTGGGTTATAATCTCTCTGAAATAAATTCATAAGGATGCTGGAGTACATCCTGACCTCTGCAGCAGAAAATTAGTTATAGGAAAGGATCAAGCCAAAATAATGAGCCCAAGGCAGTCAAACAGGAAGCACTCTAAGTTCACGTCAAATACTACTTGCCTCTGGGAATTAGGTAACTTCACCTAGTGGTAGAAATCTTTGTGTTTTCATTCATAAAGAAAGCAAGAAATATCAGATATTTCTTTCAAAATATGACCATTAAAAGACTGTGGGGATAGTGCAGCTCTGAACAGCATTCATCATTTCCAAAGGTGAAAGCTAGAGCTGTTTCTTTGTCCAGTGAACTATTTTACACCTCACAGGAGAGGAATCTAACTTTCAGGCTAAATTATTCAGAAGTAGAGAGGTTTGAGATGAATACTTTCCTGTTATTCAATTAATGTTCTATTGATTAAGCTATTCAGTTAATATTAACTTAGGCACAGAGAGATGTGAACGAGAGTTAGGTATGATATACCTGTGCTTACCTGCTCATCACAAGCAAGTCTGAGGTATGTATCAATATGCTCAGAAATAAAACTTAAAACTTCTGGACAAATGTACAGACATTGCACAATGACTTCTGCAGTGAATTCTACAAATCTGAAACAAAGCAACCATTCTGGATTTGAATAAAGTAAAGAGAACTTAAGAGAGACAATCTGCATCTTGAAAAAATCTCTTAAGAAAACAGTCAAGTATTGTAAGTGCTTTGTAGGTAGTATTTAAATGTTTACATTCTGAGCTGGCTGTGGGTTTTGTTGGTGGTTTGTTTTTTGGGGGGGCAGGGGGAAGGGGAAGTGTTTGTTTGTTTTTTCTGAATCACTAACATATATTCTTCTGACATTACACATGCAATGTTTCTAGCAAACCCTTTCCAAACTTTTAGCATTATGCAATTGCACATGCCCAGTGCTCTTGTCCACAGCCCCCACTCAGCTGCCTTTCTAGGCAATTTTCTTTCATCTCCAGGTTATCAGAAAATAAACACTCAAATCCTTCATTCCTTGAACATCAGTTTGCTATGCATGTTTCAGAAACAACTATTTCTGAAATTGCTTTTGCTGTTAATGTAAAATAATTAATACTAGGGCACAGCAAAGGTAAGTTAGTTGCCTAAGAGCTGTTAATGTAAATTTCCCAAAAAGTCCTTATGAAAGGACATTTCTTTGCAATTTGGATACTAAATATCTTAAAGACAGACTATTGCAAAGAAAATTTTCCAGAGCTCACAGTGGATGAGTGAAACACAGCAGACATTTAGTGTGTTTAGTTACTCACAATGACATAGTTCAGACAGATGCAGATACCCAATTGTCTTATATTGAAAATCAGAGTGAGATTTTCTTGCTGTGTTATGTATTTGCCCACTTTCATAATTTCAAGTACAAACAGTTTGACCTGGGTAGCTTTCATTCTAACAAAACATGAGGAGAAAGTACTGGTATTAACATTTCAAGAAAAAATGTATTGTAATTCCTGCTTTGACAAGAAAAATATAGAATATATGCATCTTTGTTTTCATTCATTTTAGTATAAATACTTGACACTTCACAGATTATGGATTTTTTAAAACAGTTAATGACTATCACCCCTGAAATTATATATATCTTATGGCATCTGACACATCTTTTATGCTTTGTAGTAGCTGTTTTCATTTCTGTAGTCTCTACGATGGATGGCAACATATGATCAGCAATAGAGTACTGTCAAAAGAACCATAAACAGGCACTTAGGAACTCAATGAAAGATTATACCATTTTCTAGTGGACAGAGTGCTTAACTCCATTAGTGTCATAGGTTGATTAAATCATCCTACATCACATTTCAAATGCATTGTAACCAATTAAGTCAGTCCCTTGTAGCTCAATACATCTCTACATTTCTATGGTCATAAAACTGTTATGAAAAATTTTCTGAGATAGCCTGTATGTGAAATGATTTATTTTGCTATAGTTATGCCTAACACCATTTTGTGGAAATAAAAGTGATTAAAACATCTCCAATCAGGTGGGGTTTGTATAGTAAATAACTGTGAAATAAGTCTTCATTGTATGCTTCAGAGGTTTTTTCTGAACTACAGTAGGAAAGTAAAGGACTATGTGAACCAACCAACTGGAACAGAGAAAGAAATAAGCTACATTCATTTTCAGTCAGGTTCCTATTGTGGCAACATATCCTTGTAACTTTAATATTTCACTTGAATGATAATATCACCAAGAAGACACTGAAAAGGATGAATTTGATCCCTAGTGTAACATCCATCTAGATCCATCTGGCCAGCACATTTCAAAAGCATTTCTGATTATTCGGTTGTTCAGTTTATTTCCACATTTCTAACACCACACAGATGCTACACTAGTATCAGAGAAATTACTGAATGCTTTCAGCACTATCTCCAGGATTCATCACATGCTCAAACTAAATGTTATTTATCACAGGTTCCTGACTGAAATAAAAAAGCAGATCACATCTGTACACACCAGACAGCAAAACCAGAAAGTTTAGCACTATGAAATGTTAAGTTTTTTGACAAGAAACAATTCTTACATTCAATACCTGAATTTTTATGTGAGCTAGAAATGTTTAGTCCCTCCACTCTCTCTCATCTCTTGCCATTTTGCAAGCATCAGTGAAGACTCAACTTCTAAGACATATCAGGACACGGTACCTATCCTGCTCAAAACAGAAATAAAACAAACCCTCTGTCATTCCCAGAATGATTTGAATTTTGTTATCAGTCTTCCACCATTATTCCATTAGTTTTTGAGGTCTTCCCAGTAGGATCACTGGAATATACTGTGTGCAGGCTTTTCATTCACAAAGTTCTTTAATGACAGAAACTGGATGTCATGTTGGTTACAATGTCATTGCTTGATTCACATAAATGTATTTGTTATATCTTTGGGTTTTATAATTGAAAGTTTGATCCATGCCAAGTGTACTGAGTCTGGCTGGGATGGAGTTCATTTTTGTCATAGCTGTCCATATAGTGCTTTTTATTTAAAATTTGTTACTATAACAGCATTGATAGAACACCAATGTCTTAACTATTGCTGAACGGTGCTCACATGGCATCAGTCACAAAATCACAGAATGGTCGGCGTTGGAAGGGACCTCTGGTGATCATCTAGTCCATCCCCTCTGCCCGAGAAAGTTCTCCTAGAGCAGGTTGCACAGGTGATGGCCTCCAGGAAGGTTTTGAATGTCTCCAGAGGAGACTCCACCACCTCTCTGAGCAGTCTGTTCCAGTGCTCTGCCACCCTCAAAGGAAAAAAGTTTTTCTTCATGTTCAGAGGGAACTTCTTGTGTTCCAGTTTATGCCCATTGCCCCTTGTCCTATCACTGGGCACCACTGAAAAGAGTCTGGCCCCATCCTCTTGACACTCGTCCTTTAGATATTTATAAGCTTTGATAAGATCCCTTTTCAGTCTTCTCCAGGCTAAACAGACCCAGCTCTCCCAGCCTTTCCTCATTAGAGAGATGCTCCAGGCCCCTCATCATCTTCGTAGCCATCCGCTGGACTCTCTCCAGAAATTCCTTGTCTCTCTTGAACTGGGGAGCCCAGAACTGGACACAGTACTCCAGATGTGGCCTCACCAGGGCAGAGTAGATGGGAAGGATCACCTCTCTTGACCTGCTGGCCACACTCTTCTTCCTGCACCCCAGGATACTATTGGCCTTCTTGGCCACAGGGGCACATTGCCGGCTCATGGTTGACTTATTATCTACCAAGACTCCCAGGTCCTTCTCCGTAGAGCTGCTTTCCAGCAGGTCAACCCCTAACCTGTACTGATGCATGTGGTTGTTCCTCCCTAGGTGAACCATGACACCCACCTCATTCAGCAATAGGCCCACATTTTCCCTAGTCTTCCTTTTGCTACTGATGTACTTGATGTACTCAGCCTTCTCTGTTTCTTCCTCTGTCCCCCTAGTGAGAAGACTAGTGGTGGGGAAGAGGTTGGGTAAAGACATAGCTGGGAGAGTTGAGCTGAGTTGACCAAAGAGATATCCCATGCTATATAACATCTCACCCAGCAACAAAACGGGGGGAGTGAGTGAACAGCTCATGAGTGCTTAGCTGCTGACTGGGGTAAAACCCACTGCAAAAGGCCTTTGTACAACGTTACACAGTTCTGTATTTCAGCAGAGATGTTTACTAGGAAGATCTTATCCTTGGATTATGTTATAGCCCACCCAAAACTCTGAAATTCTCTACGTAGTGGTAAAAATATCATTTTACACATTAAGAGCAGAAATGAAAAGGATGAGAAAATATACAGGAAGGTGAAATATGCATGGATTAGATACCTAATATTGTCAAAATGAAATCCTACCCATCCTTAGAGTTAATGACAACATTCAAATGGAGCTGAATGAAGACAATATTTCAGCTATGAAATTTCCCATCGTTCCTATAATTCTATTCAAATATTACTGTAAACAGACAAAAAGGAGGGGAAATGTCACATGTAGTGTTGCTAATTCCTGTGTCCTGGAACAAGTAGTTGTCTCAATCTCCAAGATGCATAGTTCCCACTTGGCAATATGGGGATTTAGTAATATGATACTGCCTGATGTATAAGAGGACACAGAAAAGTATCTGATCAAAGTATCTGTAGTCAAAGCAGAACTAGCATCAAAAAGGGACATTTTCATGTTGTATTCAATTAGCACTGTGTAAGTACTGTGTAAGGAGATCTTGATGGCATCTGAGAATGCTGGAAAGTATTTTCTTTGGTTGCAGAGGCAGAGCTTCATTCAGCCTGCTTGTTTTCCCCATGATTTTTCTGGTTTTATAACCGAAGGTGCACAAATTAATGTGCTGCAAAGGCACAGTTTCAGGGCAAGTCTTCTTTAGTTATATTATTTTTATTAGTTTGCACTGTGGGACAGGAGAGAGAAGGAAAGCAAGAACTTGCATACTAAAATCAATACAAATAATTATAGCCTCTTACAAGAGAAGCCTCAGGGGCTGAATATCTCTGGGTTCCTTTTTTTATATAAACGATCTCTGCGGATTATTGTTTCAATGTTCTGTGCTGTCAGTCACAGTCAGCTACCAGCTCTCTCTTTGTCCCATGGAAATCTTCTCAATTCTGTGTGCCAAAACAAAATAAAATTACATAGCAGCAGGTAGATCATGACGGCTTTCCTGAATGTCTTCACCAGAACTGTATTGCAACAGGAGCAGTAATCCATGCTGTTCATAGGCTCTTTTTCAGACACATACCCTGTCAGTCAATGCTGGAGCAGCCAAATGCGTTCTTACATTATATCTGAACTTTCTCATTCCAAAGCAACTTGGGGCTGTAGCTCAGCTACTTGTCTTGGTTTATTTTCACTTATTTTTAGTAAGCAAAACACACCAAAACCCAAAAAATATTCATTTGGGCCACAAGAACATTCATATTTGATAACAATACTGTCAGTTTAATAGGAACATGCATTAGGATTCTGTCAGATTCTGAATACCTTATATTAGGTAAACTAAAGACATTCAGATATCTCTGTAATTTTAATATGTGCATATAATAACAATATATAGTGCCTGTATTTTTTCACAGAATGTTGGGGTTTTTTTCCTGAGAACCTACTTACTTCTGTTATTCTACTTACTATTATACTATGTACAGAGGAGAAATAATTTTTCATGGTTCTTTTGGCATAAAAGGTTTTTTCTTATTAGTTATCTTTATTTATCTGCATAAATATTAAGTGAAAATACATTCAAATTATTTTAAAATGTTTATAATTTTTGTAATTGTATCATTATATTCAGAGGGATCTCTTTTTAAAAAATAGATTACCATAATCCTGCTTACTGAATTATTCAGAGTTTATAGAGAACATATTACAGTCTCTCCAGTTCTGCATTTTTACATTACTATTTTACTAAAACAATAACATTATTTTGCAACCAGAGGCATATTTTCCCTAAATTCCTTTTGATTTTTTTTTGTTCCCTTTCAGATAATACTCAGATAATTTAGGAATATAGGAGGGAAACTTCTTAGAAAGAAGTTGAGCAGTTGGCATTTTGACACATTTTTGACAAGTAAAGAGTTGTTTTCTCTCCAGGGATCTTTTTGTGGTAACTATTCAGCTTATTGCAGAAGTTGTGGGTCATATGCAACAGCAGCAGTCCTACAAACCTCCCTCAAAAGCAAACGGACAGAAAAGTAGAGATTTTGACCAAAACCAGAAACTTTGCTGAAACACAATGAAAAAACCAGTCTTACTGTATCACCCACCAATGTGTACTCACACAATGTTGTTTCTTTAAGACCACATCACCTGGAGAATTGGAGGAGTTTGCTACCAGAAGCTACACAGTGAAACTTAAAACTAGGGAATAAACCAGAATATCAAAGACATTTTAGTACTTTCACCTAGCTCCTCAAAGATACATTAATGCCTAACTCCCATTGCAAGTAGTACCTTAAAAACAACAACAAAAAAGTCTTAAAGTAACAGAGGTCCTGTGTTTCAAGCACAAAGGGTAGGAACACAAGAGTTCTAGCCCTTAGTGTAGCAGAGTTTAAAGATCAGTATTTTCCTTTCTTCCTTAAAAAGGGTCCTTGTTTAGTTCTAGGAAAAGAAAAAAACAAAAACCAAACCTTATCATTGTTATGAGATGGGCTGTGCTGACTAATGTTTACATTCAGTGTCTGCTTTGGCAGAAATGCACATGACTTTGAAACACATGATGCTTTTTCCATCTACATTATTATCATAGCTAATTATGCAAAACACATTTTTCCTTGATATTTAATGCCTCTTCCATTTACTGAAATCTTTTTCTCATGCAGCCTATTCCATGCTACATTTAGGAGTTACATCAGACTTTCTGCATTGTTTGTACTAATCATGATTACTAATGTTGTCAGAAACCTTTTCTCTGCAGTACAGTTTGTATATATAACCATTATATGCTATGATGTCAAATTATTGATACTTATGTATTTGTTTGCTTTTATGAGAAATCCAATTTCTCATGCTCTGTACAATATTATAGAAGGTGTACATATAAGCCAGTAAAAGGTAAATGCTGTTTTTCTCTGACTTAATGGTAATTTTTAAAGCAGGAAAACCAGCACTAATTCTCAAAGAGATGTTTTCAGCCAAACTAGAACTAATGACAGTTACTGTAACTTAATTGCAGTATGAGCTAATTACCTTTCTTTGCATTTAAAGCCCCTAGTTACATCTTTACCACAATAGTTTTTTCTAGCACTTTTAAAAATCTCTAAACAAAAATTATTAATTTACCTTATTCCAAGATCAGAATATAGGATGCTGAAACTTTTTTAATTACAGTAATATTGCTATTAAAATTATTGTATTCTTATCAGTAAGTTAGCATAACTATATCTTCTCATATTGTTATCTCATCTTCTAAATATGTAACACTTTGTTGTTTGTCAGATAGGAATTTAGGAGTGAAAGAGACACAAGAACAGAACCTCACCACTTACTGAGAAGTCCTTTCCAAGCAGGATGGTATAGCTGAAGTTTCTAACTTGTCACACGCATACACATACGCACATATGATCCATGCAGAAACATGTTCACACCAGTCAAGGCCTCCAGTCCATGTTCAGCATCATGGACTTGGGGGACATCTGCAGATGCATCTCGGCCCACCCAGAGCCGTTGTTTTCATTGCTTATTGTTTCCAACTGAGATGGTTAGCATGAGTTGGTCATATCACCTCAGGACACTCCTTTTGACATTTCCAATGTTTAAAGTCGATTAGCTGTTGTTACTTAAGTTAATATCACCTTCTGGCTTACGGCCTCAAATGTGTTATAGGGATGTGGTTGGCAAAAGCTCATCTGTCCTTCATATTTTTTTTCCCTGTGTGTTACTAAACCAATAGAAATCAGCAGATATATTTGAGAGCTTTTGGACAATCCTCCCCCATAACCGTTGTGTTTGGTTTGTTTACTCAGTGCATACCAGAATCACCTAATGAGTGAAGAGGTGGTCAGATACAGTCAATATATCACCTATCTGGCAGAAACTTTCTCTGGAGTTTTCCCTGTGGAAAGGCTCTTGCCAAATCAGGGAGCAATCTGAATAGTCTGAATTTTAAAACTATTGGCCTTGGAATCTCATAATTTTGCTGATATTTTCTGGAGAAATTTCTTTTTTTTGTTGTAACTGCATGTGTCCCAATCTGTATCTTTCAAAAACTGAATCTTTACTGAAATGTCTGGATATAGAACAGCTCATATTTTATATGCCTACAAAAGAAACAGTTATAATAAAGTATCATGGTTTACCAACTCTTAATCTCAAATATTTTGCAATATAGCAGAGTATGGCATGACCTTCCTCTCTGGTGGCTGGATGACTGAGTGCCAGCTTGCACAATCTTTACAGTTTATTAAGCCCCAATCTTATTAAAGAGTTTCTTGTTGATCTCAATTTTTCCTTACATGTCTTCTAGTAATATCATACATTTCTACCTGTTGCAATTAAAGAGTTACAATTAAATTTAATCAAGGAGCTGCAGTTCAAGAAGGATTTTGGATCTGAGGCAAAAAGTATCTCAAAGCATTAACAAAGTTTTTAGACTAAGACTAAATATTTTATCTTTGCAAAAAAGAATTTATTTTTTACACAAAATGGAACAGGTGTTTTGTTTGAGAGTCATAAAAAGCATTTAACAATAATTACACAACATAGACACAACATACGGATCTGTTTGTTAATGTCATAATGCAACAAGGATATGAAATAAGAATGAGAAATTATTACAATTGAAGCTACAAGCTTTGGCTACAGTAAGAAAAAGAAGTTAGAGGCCATATGAGGTCACAGAGCCTTCATCTGCTCCAAGGGCAAGTATCAGTACCTGCATCTTGTGTAAGTATAGCTATCATTTTACTCATTGCACATGACAAATCTTCTCATACAGAGAAATCAGTAAGACCATCCTTTTCTCAGCTGTTTTCAGTTTATCTAGCCTGACTAGACATTTTTAGTATCTTTTATTCCTTGATAAAATATGTTCCAATGAGAAAGTATTTAATCTTCTTTGTTTCAAGTATTTACAACAATAAAGACAATTAAAACATACACATTTGCACAGGATAAATCTCAGGCTCATGAAAATCTACAAGATATCCTAAAAGCTAAGGATTGTAACAGGCCAATAGTTCAATTTTGGTAAGTCATAAGCACCTAACTTTTTAACCAGATATTTATGTGTGAAAGAATTTAATCCAATTGCATCCATCACCAAAATATGACAAGCTCTAAAGTAAAAGACAGCAGCTACTTGTTCAGGATAATGTTGTATGAGATTTTAGAAGGAAACAAAGAAAAAAAAAAGCAATCAAATGAAAGCAAACAATCAAATTTGCTTATAAGCCACACTAATGAGTATAATATAAAAATTATATTAGACAAATCAAATATAGACAAAAAATATGTCATTTTTCAAATGTAACATTAATCAGGATTTTATGGCTAGAACTTCCATTTTTTATTAAATGTTCCAAGTACTCTTACAGCAAGAGGTCATCTTGATTTCAGCTGGATAATCAAGCAGAAATCATCTTTAAGATTTCTCTTGTCCTAATGGCGTGCAAACATAGTAACTCAGAAATGTTATTTTGTCATTGAAATTTATTCAATTTCTTGAAACATTCTTCTTCTCTTACTTGTTTTTCCTTTGTTTTCTTATATTCTATAAGCATGTTTGTATTACCTACAATCAGTTTCTAGTTTGCAGAACAAAAGCCATTGCCAATACTAGATTCCTTTATCCATTGTGCTATTTCTGCCTGTTACTCAGATGAGCAAAACAGAGATAAATTTTCCCCATCTCAGAATGGCTTGAGATATAAGAAATTATCTTCTTTTTATTTGGAACTTAGCTTCTGATCACTTATTATTAATAAAATTCTGTAAACATTCTATAAATTATACATGTGATCAATACACCTTTACCAGTATTTTAGGAGATGAGGTGAACTTTCCTTTATGAGTGTAAAACTTTGGGAGATTAGTTGTAGCCTCTGTTGGCAAAGGTAGCATAGGAGCCAGGGAGGTCAAAGTGATCTAGCTTGGAACACTGATAAAGGATGATTTTCAACAATATTTTTACTAAAAATTTAAAAGTTTATGGCAAGTAAGATTGCTTAGCATATCAGGATACTGTATGTCCTTAATACATTAATGAAGGCTACTTGAAGGGCACTTTCAGTGCATGGATCTGTACATATAATATGGCTTTTTATTGTTGACAGGGTCTAGAGTCCTGTGAGTATTTTTACAGTACATTATTTTTTAGAACCAATAAATTACTCATCTGAACTATCCAAGTATAAACATGATGACTTTTTGTCAGGCTTGACTATGATACTATTACAATGAATTATGGATTTTAGTGGTTATCTGCTTTTGATGTGGTGCAATAAATCATGATCATTTATGATTGGTTCTGAACTTCATATCGGTTTTTCATATAGTCTGTCCTGCATTTGCAAGGTTTCTCAGTGTTATACTTTTAAAGACATCAGACAATTTCAAGATAGCACTAGACCAATTTAAAATTCCCTGAAAAGCATATACAATATAAATAAAAATAAATTTAAACGTATTTTCAGTCCTCCTTTCTATTCCAGGTACAATTATAACAAACTCACAAATAAACAGTGAACTCAAAATTCATACATTTTTGTTAAAGAAGAGGAGACAGTGAGATTTAAAAGTTTTTTTAAAAAGGCCTATATGCTCTAGTTACACAGAGTAAACCGGAAGCTACTGGCTGGTGATTCACCTAACGGCAGCCTCCAGATTTAAAAAAAAAAAAAATAATACAAGACATCTTCAGGTCATATGCAAGTATAGCTATCCTCCATATCACAAACATACTCCAGAAGGAAAAAAAACCCAAAACAACCCAAAACCCAAACCAGAAATCTTCTCTTAATCTCACCTTCTTTACATCCAGTCTGTCATATTTTCCTGTATCCTCTCTATGATCCAAAAATGGCATAACTGGATTAGGAGTAGAGCCAGTTCCCCAGCAGAACTAAGATTTTACCCTAATTCTCTTTTATCCTGATTAATTAATCTTCTGTTCTATTATCTTGCTCTGAATTTCTAATTTTCTTCTCCTGACCTTTTACACTGCTTCTGTTTGCCAGGATGTATCTTTCTTTGCTTGCATTTCTTCTTTCTCATTTGTCTACCTTCTCCTGTATTATACTGCATTTTGTTATTTATTTCTACTGGGATTAGGCCCTTCCTTCTCCGTAACGCTGAACGTAGATTTAAGGGATACATCTGGTCACTACATTTGATGTAAGAAGAAAAAAAAAATTTAACATTATTCTAATAGTTAAGTATATATATTAAAAAGTGTTAAGTAATTTTTTTTTAAGAACTAAAATAATTTTATTTTTTTTTTTCTTTCCCCCTGGATTGAGCAAATTCTTGTGTGCATTTGAAGTTATGTAGGACACAAAGGACACACAGAAGAGTGACTTCTTTCCCTTAGGGAAGCATTTGTGCAGGCAAAAAGAGAAAATAGTTGTCTCCTTGTCTGTCATCTCAGAATTTGTGAGAAAACTCACCTTTTTTAGCTCCACTAGTATCCGTCTAAGGTGTTTTGATCCTCTTCTTTTCAGAGACTACTGGGTGATTCCATCACCATGACAGCCCTGTTGCATGCATCTGCATTCAACATAGCTAAATGCACTGAATGCAGATTAGAAGTTTCTCAGTTACAGTTTATCACTGCTTTACTTCTACTACACCGCATAAGCTGTCCATGGAAACAAGCCACCTACAAGGTCTGCAAAGCAGAATTCTTCAAGGAAGGGAAAAGATGGGTCTTTTCTCAGTTTCCTTCATTCTTAAATCAGTGCATAAACCTCTTTCCCATTTCCTTAGTATGATTGCCCTAATAATCAGAGATAGGTTTTACACTCCAGAGAATGTGTAGGCTGTAGATATGCCTGGATCCTACATCAAAGGGGGAGGAGAGAAATAAAATTATCCTAAACCTTTCTAAAACACATACAGGGTTTTTTTTTCCCTACTACTAAGTTTGGTTAGAAACTTGTTAGTACTAGCACAGTTAAACACATTCTCCATTCTATCTCATTTCACTGATGAATACTTAGCACAAAACCCCCAAGAAAAGAAAACATACTGAAAGGAAAACTCATCCAAGCAGACCCCAGTCTCAGCAGAACAACAGTCAATATGACGTTGCCTCCAACCTGCAACTGATACCCAAATGCACTGCTTGTTAAGCTAAACCATCTGGCTGCAGGGAATAATCTCTGCTGAGAGATAGATGAAGCTGTAAGTTTCTGCTTCCTAGTGAGCCTGGTGTTTGCTCCTTCCCAGCTGGAACATGAGCCTCAGCAGAGACCCAGCTGCTCTATGTCAGACATAGGCTAAGAAGTCAAGTCAAACACTCAGTAGGAGTGGATGAGTCTACTGTAATTATTGGCAAGCTCTTCAACCTCTTACCTGTGTTGGCTTGAAGTCTGTTAGTGGTTCAACACCCCTAGGTTCAAGCCAGAGGACTATAACATTTCTTTTAAAGTGGTAAGAGCCTGAATGGTTATTAAGAAGTTTGGTTGTGGTTTAGATTATTCTACAATATTTTCTCATACAGAGACTGCAAAATCTTATTTTAATAGCTTGAATGGAATGAAGCATTCCTTAATTGATAGCCCTTCATGGTGTTTCCTTAATATGACTTAACTTGGTCTCTATTTATTTTAACAGTCTCCAGGATATAACTCTGCATTGTCAGGCAGATGTATCAAGTAGATGATTATAAATTTATGTGATATCTGTAAAGCATAATAAGCACTTTTTAATTCTCTTCATTATGCTATCAGACTTATCACAATTTTTTGTAGTGAACTGACTGGTTTGCAAAGGATTAACTTCAAAAAAAATCTGAAGCTACAAAGGTACTTGGACTCGAAATTTAATTTTTAAAATCCCGTAAAACAGCTTACAGTGCCCCTGTTTCTTCATCCATATACAATAAATACTGCAACAATTTCCCCGAAGTAGCACTCAAATATGTGACATGCTTTGGCTCATGATTTTATTAGGTTAAATATTTAAAGCTGAAAATAAACTACTGTCAATAGCTCCTTAGAAAGCTGAGATTTTATATTGTGGTTTGTGTTACCAGGACGTCTGATTCCCAAACTGAGCCTTCCTGATGTGTATTGCCAAATACACAGCTTCTGTACCTTTAATGGCCTCCAACAAATATTACCATCAAAAATTGCTTGCAGCTCACACCTGAGATCCAGTGTGGGTTAAGAAAAGAGCTGAAAGAATTTTTCAGCAGTCCGTTGGCACTTGCAAAATATAACACATCTAAGTCATGATATTCCCTTTGGAAGAAAACATGTAGAATACTTCACTGTTATTAGCAGTTATTGCAATACCACAAACGAGAGTTTAGAACTAGGAGAGCTCATGGCCATGGGCATCCTCACTTCACACAGTGCTAAAAGATGTTTACCACCTCCTAAATTAATACAGATGATGAGAATCGTATAATACGTAACTTTCGTATGCTGCTCTGAATTTTGTTCTTGTTTGCTAGCAGATAGCCTAAGGAACATGAGTGTGCCAAATCTACTTCGTCTCTACATGCTGGATGCCTTTACCAGCTTTTCTTTTTCTCTATCTGACTGGAAATTAAAAAAATAAAATAAAATCAACATCTTTATCCCATATGAGGGCACAGAACACATCATGATGACTACATAGTTATGTATGTATGTATGTACACATGGAAACAAATGAAATAACCCATGACTAAATGAATTACTGGGTCAACATATCTTAAGGCCAGTAGGGGCTCTCTATGGCACTACAGGCTCACATTAAGAGCCTCAGCCAAGATTTTAGCTCTTTTATGTGCCTGCAAAACAGATGCATGTGGGAAAGGTTGTTTTTGCTCTCCTTAAAAAAAGAGCTGATCTTGCTTTTGGAAAAATGTCAAAACCTGAAAGCACACCTAGGCAGAGAAAAGTAAACATGAGCCAGAACAGCAGCAGCCTTGTCTTCTAAGGATCTTTTAGATGTCAGTTTAAGTCTGTAACGTATGACCAGTTCTTTAATGGGTCCTGCTGATTTCAGAGATGTGCATACATTTCCAATGGTACCTGATGGAGAAACTTAACTTTTTGAAACTGCTGCCTGAAGATAAGCTCATTTTTTGTGTGGTAAAAAGATTACATCAAACACACCCTGGAAGTCATAAGGTGAAAAATATGCAACATGCTTTAGAAGATAAAATCTACTTTTTTGTCTTGCTTTTATATATATATGGCAAAAGTTTATGTATTTATATATATTAAATATGCATATACATACGTATAAAAGGTTAATAACTGAACGAGATTTAAACAATATTCCAGAACTGCAGCTATAATAAACTTTTTTAAAACTCTATTAGGAGTTAAAAAGAAGTCTGAAAATTCAAAGACACTGCAGAATACACTAATCTCAGTTGTCAAGGTAATCATATTCATGAGTTTCCTAGCAAAGTCTTTCTAACTCACTAGTTCCAACTCACCTGTCCCTATACAGAGAAACAGCTTCTTGATGCTAAATTCAGCAGTGCTAAAACTAAGACTAGATAGATTATGGTCTTTACAAACCATCAGTGCTGAGAGGTTCCTCCTCAGTTTGTACTCATCACCTTTTCTAGTGGTTTCCATGGAAATTGGTTCAAGTAGAGTGAGTGAAGACCAGGTGACAATTTCAGAATAATTAATATATCTCAATACTGAATGGCAATGACACATGATGAACAAGAGGACAAGCTCCTTATCCATGAGTCCTTCAGGAACTCATGAAATAGAAAATGTTTTGCAAATGAGCAAAGAACAACAATGGGCGCAAACAGAAGAAGCAATATGAAAGAAGTACTGCATTAGAAAGTTAGGGACAGGTTGCAGCATGCCAGCAGCACAGCAAGTGAAGTTACAGTACTTCTGCTTATTTTCTGCTATCAGTATCATGTTCTATCAGAATAAGATTCCACCTCCAAACTATTCTTCATCAATAGAAAATGTTTCAAGATTTTCAGTGTTATGCCAATGAGGGCCCAAATCCCAGAGATATTGGAGACACTGAAATTCTCAGGGGTCAAGTTATGTTCCTACCTAGGAATTTAGTACCTTCAACATTTTGTGTCCAAGGTCATACAGGCAAAAAACAATAATGGCTTCTACATTCATGGCCATTTTCCTTCAGGAAATACATTTTCAAAAAAACCCAACTCATGGAATAAGTAGGTAAATAAGACAGTATATTGACCGTTAGTCATTTACCGGATTTTTTTTTTTTAACTTGTCTTTTACTCCCACACCAGGAATCCACTGTGTGCTACTAACCATACATTTTACCTGACAGCTGTTATATTTAGTAAAACTTGCTTGTGATTCATTATTCCTGTTCTCAAACACCCTCAGAGATAAATTCCAATGAAGCTCAAAGATTCATCTGAATGGCTGCTGAAATTACATTTGATAGTATAGGAGTGAGTTGAACATATCTAGATAAATCTGATGCTATGTTATTATAATGCTCTTACAAAACTTGAAGATATTCTATTACTAGAATGATGCACGTTATGCAAGACTGTCATCAAGCATAATTATCTTCAGAGGAGAAGGTAAAGGCCAAAGTGTGACAGAGCAAACTGATTTTCTGCAAAATTTGACTAAAAATCTATTGCCCACAGAGGACTGGCAAGATGTTCTGGAGTCCAAAGCCACAAGAAGCTGTTTTATGCGTCAGAATGAGTAAGTGATGGGGAAGGAAGCACATCATATGAAACAAAACAAGCTGTTTCAGTGTTTACAATGTGAAGTGGTATGAAAAAGTTAATGTAATTGTTTGTTTGCTTTGTCTTTTTAAAGGCATTTCTGTCTTTCTATGAAATGTTTGTCTCTAGCCAGTAACTTCTATGGGTAGGATCTGTTAGAGTACTTGCATGTACAGAGTTGTATCTCATGTTTCTGTCAACGGAAGCCTGTAGAGAAATATAGTTCTGTTCGTGTTCCCATGTTTATCGTGCTTAAAAGGCAGGAATTTAGAATCTCTTTAAAGGACTGCAGAAATTTGTTAACATTCATAGGCCTCAGGTTTACAATATGTTCAATAATTTCTTAAATACCCAGGATAAACTCTGTGTGTGCTCTTCCAAACATAAGTGTCTCACCTTGCTTATACATATACAGGCCTTATAAATATGGATAAGCATATGACTCAGTTCAATCTTCAAACAAATGTTCTCATTATTACTTCCTGCATCTGTGGATGAATCATGGCCCTCACTATTCCTTTGCTTTGGACAATGCAGACTAGAATAGCTTTTAGAGTGGTAAATGGTCTGAGAATGCGGAAAGAAGATAGAACTTCAGAACTGTGGATTTGAAATTTGCTTAATCGTCACCCTGAACATGACAAGGAAACATAAGCAACGAATATGATGGCAGCCTGGGAGCTGCAGAATAAGAAATCACACTATGCATTTTATGCAGATCTATTTCTGTACTTACATAGATCTAATATTATCACCAGATACTTACATATCAACAAAATAATAATGATAAATTACATAATATTTTTCTTTTTAATGTTATTAGGATGATACAACTGTAAGACTCAACAAGACAAATTCTTCTTTAGCTACATATTTCAGTAACTTCATACTCAAAATTCTTTGCATTCTAGAAATTCTTTTGGAAAGATTCTAATTTGAAAGTTTTATGGGTAGTCAGAAGTCAGAAGAACAATTTAAAAAAATGTTTGTTTCTAAATACTTCATGGAGAATTGTGTTCTTTTCCTGTTGGAAATCTCTTCCGTGTAATTTCCTTTAGTGCTATTCTCTCCCTATTTCCTCTTAGATTTCTCCACGTCTTCCGTCTGCAGCACAAGAAAGGTATTTTAGTTTAGTTTAAAATGCAATGGCTGGCTGATAATCTCACTTCCCAGAAACATGGCTTAAAGAAGTACTGTTGGGTGAATACTTGTATAAAGACAAGACTAATTCTCTACTGCTTCAGTGTAGATCACATCTTCAGACCCAAAAAGGAAAAATAAAAAATCTACAGTTCATGAATAAACCACTTTTGAATTACTTTGGAAATCATTCCATTTAAAATCAATTGAAAGTTTAGTGTACAGAGCACTGCTGCTAAACCCTGCTCTCTAAGATCAATATATCATCATTAATCAGCACTAGATCATATGCTGCAGAGGATGGAACACGCTTCAAGTGGCACAAGGTCTGCTGAGTAACAAATAAATTGTAGGTGGATAATAGTAACTAGATATCTTGAGACTGTTCCTCCCATTTATATTGTTAAAAGGAGAAAGGTGCAATAGTCATTAATCTGCACTAGCCATAGGGTCTCGCAATACCTGTTCCATTAACAGAAAGGGTTTTTTTTCACCTATCATGTCTAATGCTACTAGCAACAATTCATTGTGTATCTCCAGACGAATTAATTATGAGCATACCTTAATTGCACTAGTCATAATAAAATCAATCGATAATCATAGACTAGCCATAATTACTTCTAAAGAAGTCTCATTTTAATGCAAAATTAATTAAGCTGACATACATGGGCACTTTGTGGAAAGTACTTTTGCTTAATAATGAAAACAAATCCTTTCATTTTGAGCAAGATTGTCCCTTTTGCCAACAGTTTATTTCAGAAATTACTGGTTTTCTTGTACTGAACATGTTGCTATTCAACAAGAAGTTGTCAGAAAAGTGGTAGATATTCAGAACCTCAAGTAGACATTTACAGAAAAAACACTTGTGATTTTGCCAGAAAAATATGTATTTGAGAGAAGAGAATGGAAAAAAAAAAAAAAAAATAGATTGTCTTTGTTCATACTCTATGTTTAAACAGTATCCCTAACCTAAGGATAATCATAAAAGGCACATAATTTAATAAAGTTTTGATACTACATTATGTTACATTACATTACTTTATGTTACATGCTTACTGTGCCCTGTAAAGCAGGATTTATTTTTTTTTAAGCTTGAGCCAAAAGCATACTCTTTAAACTAAGGAAACCATCAATAGACACATCTGGTTTTGCTGGCATAGGTATATTTCTTGACGAACTGTCTGTTCATGTAAGGAGCTGTAACAGTGAAAAAACTATTGCAGAGAGAGCTACTAGCCAAACAAATACTTTAGCAAACAAAATATTTAAATAAGTAGAAGTGTAACTCTGATACACTCAACATATTTAATAATTTCTGGAACTAGATAGGCAAATGGGATAGATCATATCTGTTTAGAAATTAAATTGCCTGAAAAACTTCTGGAAGCTCTCTAATGACTGACAGAGTGTTGCATTCTTTTTGGTAAGCAAGAAGTAAGTATTTATGGGGAATATTATTACTATTTGCTCTGGAGATGTCTGTCTCCAGAGTACAAAAAGTACAAGAATTGAAACTACAAGAATCAATTCTGTATTGATGTATTTAAATGATGTCTACTAATGACCCTTTCTTTCATTGGCAATATAATTATCTGCTTCTGTTGAGAATAGTATTTCTTTTAATCTTATCATGAAACTCAGTCTAACCGTGAGATCATAAACTGGTTGCATCTGACTGTATCATGTAGGTGAAGTTTAGGAAATTATAATGTCTTACATAAATGCACAGACAAAAATGTTTAATCTTAGGCAGAAGCCCTCAGAAGTAGTAGATTTTGGCAGGGAAATGCCTTTTTTTTTTAGTTCCTGAGAAGTTCCGGAGGTAGAAAAGTCTTCTAAAAGTCAGGCTGAAAAGACAAAGAAATATTTCATTAAGAATAGTAAAATTAAATAATAGTTTCAAAAAGGGATCAAAACTCACCCTGTCCCATAAACCACTGCTTTAATTAATTTGAATCCTGATGTAAAAATTCAGGACAGTTACCACAAAATAGACAATAAACTGTAAAACTTAAAATATTAATTTGTTTCTAGGTTCTTAGAAAATATATTGAATTTACTTGGAACTTATAATTGTCATTAATAATAGAAGTAAAGATAGTAGTAACTGGGAAATGAGAATGGACTGAAGACTGAAAAAGTTCCAGTCAAATAACAGTGCATTTAGTGATCTATAGTTTCTCTTTTCCAGATTGGTAATGATCTGTCATTTTCTGAAAACACTGCTGCAGTGTTCACAGAATCACAGAATGGTTGAGGTTGGGAGGGACTCCTGGAGGTCATCTCTTCCAACCTTGTTACTTGAGCAGGGCCACCTAGAACCAGTTGCCCAGGACTATGGCCAGACGGTTTTTTAATATCTCCAAGGACAGAAACTCCACAACTTCTCTGCACAAGCTCAGTCACCCTCACAATAAAAGCGTTTCTTGATGTTAAGGTGGACCATCTTGTGTTTCAGTTTGTGCCCATTGCCTCTGGTCCTGTCACTGAGCACCACTGAAAAGTGCCTGGCTCCATCTTTTTTACACCCTCCCTTCAGGTACTTGTACACATTGATGAGATCCTTGTGAGCCTTCTCTTCTCCAGGTTGAACAGTCCCAGCTCTCTCAGCCCTTCCTCATATGATAGATGTTCCATTCTCTTAATTATCTTAATGGCCCTTCACTAGATTCTCTCTGGCATGTCTCTTGTACTGGAGAGCCCAGAACTCGACACAACAGTCCAGGTTTGGAGTTAATAATAGCAGTTTCATGAGATTTGACTGCTTTCACAGCTATAAATGCTCCAGGAGATTATCTGGTCATTGAGAAGATTCAGGCTTTCTACCATCAGTAGCTCATCCAACAGATGCAGATTTGTATCATTCCTACTTCTTCTGTTCAGAAATAAAATGGAAATGAAGCAGTGGAGCAGTAAAGCTGAAGTTGGGCATGCAGTAAAGCTCAATGTTGGGCATGGATGCCAGAGGTGCAATACCAGAGTTGGTACACCAGTGGTCTCATCACCTGCCTGATCGGCACAGCAAATCTTATGTTGCTCTGCGCTGCTGAGGCAAGCTGATTGCACAATTGGATCTGAAACTATTTTAATGTCTCAAAAGTCAAAAGGACACTTTCAGAGTCTATTACATCAACTCGAAAAATTTTGAAGTGTATTGATGGAGGCAGTCAAGGAGACTAACCCTTTAAATTGGAAAGGTTTAAGTAACTGGTTTACGATGGCAAGGAAGTAAGAAGATTTTCTTAAACGGTATTTGGAAAAGAAGGAAAAAAATATAGAAGCAATGGAAATATGACAGGACTTGGAATCGTCAAATCCAGCTCCTGTTCCTGCTTGCAACCATGCAAAACAATTATTTCAAAAACTTACCTCTTTATAAGCTTAAACCTCATAAATTCCTTCCTGCTGGAAGATGATTATAGAAGATTTTCAAATTATTTATCATTAGTTTTAACTATTGCTTCATAGAAAGAAACTCCTTATAGATTTTCTTGGAGTTTCTTAACCTAAAGAGTTGTCTCATACCCAATGGATTACAAAACATACTCTTGTTCGCTTCTACCCTTTACTTTGTGAATGTAGTTGCATTTTGTTAGACCCTTCATATAAGAAGGGAGAAGACTGGAAGGGGATCTCATCAATGCTTATAAACGTCTAAAGGGTGGGAGTCAAGAGGATGGGGCCAGACTCTTTTCAGTGGTGCCCAGTGATAGGACAAGAGGCAATGGGCACAAACTGGAACACAAGGAGTTCTATCTGAACATGAGGAAAAGCTTGTTTCCTTTGAGGGTGGCAGAGCACTGGAACAGGCTGCCCAGAGAGGTGGTGGAGTCTCCTTCTCTGGAGACATTCAAAACCCGCCTGGACACTATCCTGAGTGACCTGCTCTAGGTGAACCTGCTCTGGCAGGGGGTTTGGACTAGATGATCTCCAGAGGTCCCTTCCAACCCCAACCATTCTGTGATCCTGTGATATATTTTCTATTCTTCTTATCATCCTAGCAGCATCTATTGCAATTTGAACTCATCTTTCTTGAACAGCAGTGATCACAATTTGTCCTTGATATTGTAATTATCAGAAATAGACAGGCCTGAAACTGGAATGTTTGGATAAGAAACTCTGAATTAAGCTTTTAATACACATATGAGAATAGATTAATTATCCTTTAAAAATCTGAGCCTTACAGATGGTGGATTATGTCATTAGTTGCTCTCTCTTCAGCTATAGACAGTGTATGGAAAAACTGTGACTAAGACCTGAGCAATAAGTGAGAGACAAGTTGGATGGCAGAATCACATCAAAGGAAGATCATGGCTGTAATAAAACTGCCTTTCATAGGTTTAATAATGCCTAAATGTATCACATGATCATAAGAATGGTGAGAGCATTGGCACAGGATGGCACAAAACCTGTCGATAGCTCTAATGAGCTCAGCACAGGTGCTGTTAAGTTGCATATTGTTAAAGTAAAAAAGAATAGTTAAAACTATTTAACTTTTTGACATTCAAGCTGTTAAAGATGATTAAATATAATGTAGCAGTAGCCATAGGGCATGCAAAGATCATAAAAAGATGAAAGAGACATGGTGTGATAATCCAACAGTGCATCAGCAGTAATGGCAGAACAGTAATAGTCTACATATTCTTCATACAGCTCTCTTGCTGCTCAAAATCCTCGCTGTCATGGACTAGATTAATGAAACTGAAAAGGACTTTATAAAGGTAGCACTTGCTGCTAAAACCTGTTAACTATCTAATCTTTCTGTGACACTAATGTTACCTTTTTACACTGTAAATTCTTTACTAGAAGAATTCTTCATTTTCTGTGTACCTAGAGACATTGATTGTTATAAATTACTTGTGCTGTATACCTGGTAATTTCATTTAATCCTACTACTTCATCTGTCAATTGACACAGAAAGAATCACACACAAAACACCAAAAAACAAAACCAAAAGAAAGCCATACAGAGGAAAAGACACCCAGAGATGGATTCTGACAGCTTTTTCCCTTCCAACTAGAAAGCTGCAGTGTGTTTCTGTTAACTGGTTTGAATTTTCTGATTATCTATTTCTTCCTTAGAATTTATATTTAAATGTAAACAACATGCTCCTGTTGGATTGCTTGAAAATAGTCACCCTAACATTTTTTCAAAAACTTTAATGTTAAAAAGTTGTTCACTAAAGTTTAGCGTGTAGCATGCATGAACTTCATAGATTTCTCCAAAATTAACCAGATCTTCTTTAAACATTATTGATTCTAATATGCTGTTGTGGTAAACAAGAAATATTTCATAGATCTGTTAAAAGTCTTGTAATACTTCCTCAACTCTATATAGGTTCATGGACTTTGACAAGAGTAGCCCTTTTGACGACAGTGGAATTACTAGTGTAAAGGTACTTAAGACCCAAGTTTTGCAGTACTGGCCATAAATTCTTGTAATACTAAATCTCACTAAATACAGAAAGCATTTAAGGGATTGACCTTAACAATAAAAATAGAGAACCAGAATTGTCTTCCATGAAGAACTGAATGTCAGCATTTTGTTTTCACTTAATTTTCTCCTAGGATCAGCATATTTTCTACCTTTTTTTTTTTTTCCCCCTCTGGAGATCATATCTGTTAGAAGCATTTTCATTTCACCTGCTCTGTCCAATGTTCTCTATACCCCCAGTATTTGACTTTCCTCTAAGAGCCCTGTTTACATACATATTTTCTTAGGGAAGCAAGTCTGTTGGTTCCTTTTTAGGATTCAGCTGTGTTGTAAATACTTTCGCAAGAGATACAGGAATTATTGTGATTCAGAGAGGTGTTGAAGCCTGGCAGGGACTGCAGTCTTCCACTAATTTTTCTGCGAGTACTTGCCACATCTTCTTTCCTCCATAATATCATTATTTCTAAGCACCTAATGGTACTATCTATGAAAGTCTTTGTTGAGAGCACTGCTTTACATCAGTGCTACTGCAGCAAGAGATAAGTGCCTTGTGGTTTCTGAGTTATCGCTCTATCCAGTTTAGCATGATAAACATAAATTAATGTTTCATTCAGATTTTAGACACTGAATATTTCAGGTTCACAAACACATAGTAAATACATTCCCAAAAGATGTTCTCAGAATTTCTTTTCAAAGGCAAGGGCCGCTAAGACAAATTCTCCATTGCAATGGATAACTGACTCTCTGACTGCACTTATGAGTTCTGAGAATGATAGAAACATCCACAAAGAGAGAAAGAAAAGAGTGCCTAAGGAATAAAGCAACACAAGAACAAGGAAATGAAAACAGCAGTACAATACTTTGCATGATGACACACTGCAGAAAGATAAACAGAGATACAAAAATTAAGAGTATTCCTTTGGATAAAACTTTCAAGTTATTTATTTAGTCAGTCTTATTTTTAAAAAAAAAAAAAAAAAAGTCATTACAGGAAAATCACTATTTCCATCATTTTTTTTTTAATTTCAGAAATTTATCACTGAGTACCACTTATTTACTGTAGCTAAAACACTAGAGGACAGTTCTGAGAAGTGGAATTGTGTGAAACCATTAAAGGAAGATGGTCAAAGCATCTGGTCAGATAGACCCTTTGATTGAGTTGTGTCAGCCAATAGTGAAATAAAGGAAATCACAGAATTTACTGTAAAGCCAGTGTGTATAAATACATATACAAATAAATGCATTTTAGATTCCAGACCTAACTGTGTACATAACCATAGAGCTGTAAACATAAAAATGTACTTTCAAACTTAGAGTGGTTATTGATGTTTGCTTTTCATGAGAAATTAAATTTTTCACAAATGTTTAAATGTGTGTTGTACATGTTTGATTAGGTGAGTTTTACAGACTCCTGGAAGGAATTTCTGCATAAGAAAGAACAGCACCACAGCATCATGTTTTAGCACCTGAAAAGCAGGAAACTCAAGTTTAGGTCTTTGTTCCAAATCCTGTAAACTGGGGACTCTTTCACATTTGAGAAAAGAGATCTTATCCAATAGATTATGGTTTTCAGCAGTAAAGGGTACAAATATTTTGGGAAGAAAGACCCTGAGTCTCACTTTGCATTAGAATAAACAGAAAAAAAAATAAATCTGAGGGAAAGTTTCACTCCCCCAAAAAATAAGTGGGTTTTTTTTTCCCCAAAACATATATTTTTTTATTCCATACAGTATTATTTCAAATACAGAAGAAATGAGTTCTGAAACACAAGTGAGGCCAAGGTGCACATGCATAATTCTAAGAGCTTATTAATCATTATTCATGCAAGTGAGGTTGTCATAATTACTTTCAGACTTGATTACTGCTCCTAGAAATCTACCTTTTGATACAGAAAAGGGTGGGAGGTTCATTAGTTTTTAGTCCATTCCTAATACTGTAGGAGTACTTTGGGGTTGGCATAAAATCTTTTAAATGTGCCATGATTAAAATATTACAGAAGAATGACACATGGGTAATTCTATATTTATCACTGAGATTAGTTTTATGCTCAAGAAGGTATACAAGGAATTTCTGAAATAAGTTATGAATGAAGGAAGCATATCCTTCCAAACATTACCACTTTTATACTAAGTATGCAACTTTTTTTTTTCTGAGAAGTTACAAAATAAACCAATTAATTAGTCTGAGATAATGTAATTTAAAGATATTTAGTATTATTTTGAATCATTTCTTAGTCCCTACTGATCTTTATAATAGAATAACCTGATCATTCAAAATGAATGCCTACTGAAAGTCTGTGCTACAGCAACATCTGTCCCTCTCCCAATCTCTCTGCATTTATATTACAATTACTGTTAATCCAGACTTTATTCTGAATGAATGAAAGTTTTTTGAAAGAATAGAGGGTAAACTGTAAAAATGAATAAATAAATACAGTTCTGCCTAAATTTTCCAGTATTGATCAATAAATAGAGAAGGTTAGGTATTCACAGAGATCTTTTCTCCCTTCCAGAGATAACTATTTACAATCAGTTGGAAATGAAGTAATGCTTTTCAGCTGAGACTGAAACCTGAACTGCTGGAGTTATCAGTATTCTACATCAGCTTTCTATGCTATATCTTATGTAATAAATTTCATTGTGAAGTAAACAGCAAAATGAAATTTTAGTTCAGTAAAAATCATATCTCAGCTTGCCAAGGTAAAGGCTATCAGATGCAGAACACGGAGGCTGGCCAGAATTAAACAATAACTATCATTTTCATGTTTTATAATTTTTTCATGTTTCACAAACCATAATGCCACTTTCTTTTGCTTAGAGCTCTAAAGTTACCACTTGAGTTACACTTCACTTTTTAGATTTAGATTCTTAATAACTTTTAACATGAAAACCTGTAGTTTATGGTCTTTTCTAGAAACAACTGAAGCAGTAGTTTGACAAACTAGAGACAAACAGAAGTCTATTTGGACTGTGAAACTTCTACTATTGCTATTGTGCTAATTTTTTTTTTGTTTTTTAATGTTAGAAAGCTATCGATGCGTAGCCGTGTGATATTGTTCTGCATTTCAGATACATATGCTAAGTGGCACGAATCTTGATTATGTTCAGAAAACTACCCTCTAAGACTGGACCTACCTTTAGACTTTATGTTTGAGAACAAATGTGTGTATCATCCGAAAAATTCAGAGCAGACTCTTATTATTTCATCAGCTGCCACAACAGTAAATATTACAGATATTTTACACAGGAGGACACGCTGCTGTTGTGTGCAAACTGATGACTACAGCGAATTCTCCATTTGTTTTGTTTAACAAAACACCATTTTTGGTGTCAAAGTAGCTGTGTACATGTTTACCTGAGGTGTTGGCTAGGCATTACCGTGCAAGAGGAAAACTACATTGTTATCACACATTGTGGGGGAGGGCAGGGGAGGCACAATTAAAATGCCATGAAGTGTAAAGAGCTTGAAGAATATGTATTGCAGCTTCATTTCACAAGGGAGATTTGTCAAGTTCCCAATTGTACTGATTAACCAAATGACCACAGAGTATCACTTCTGCTTTTCTTTCTGTAGAAATTATTTTAAGTAGCATTTTAAACCAATACTTGCTGTTGAAGAGTTTGCATTGAAGCAAATGGAAAAAAAAAACAACAGATGTTATTCACGATCTGTTTGCATGTATTTCTGAAGTTGAGGTCTAATGGGGATAAAATATTTCATTTATTGTATAGTTGAATTATAACATTCCTTGCTTAGACACTGTGTAGCTTGACATTAAGCCTGATGACAAACTGACAGTTCTGAAAATACAGTGCTTACCTATATTCACTGTGGAGTAATGGCCAATCTGGCACTAAAAGGAAGAGGTAGTAAGAAGCGTAATTACCTAATATAAATAAGCTCTGTGTTTTCTGTTTTCCATTTTGAAAATGCTACCTTTCTATATCTTCCTATATCTCAAATTTAAATTGTGAAGTATGCCAGCCTGAGTGCACTTGCTGCAGTTTAAGTGCAAACCGAAACAGGTCTTAATTCTGAAATAAAAATAACTTATGCAAAAAATAGCCCTTTGTTCCATTATTACGGCTGCTGTCAGTTATCTCAGTGTTTAAGATCGTTGGAAAATTACAATTGCAATGGTCCAGCGGCTGCCCAGAAGCTGTCTTCTTACACCCAGCTGACACATACACTAATGCCTGTACTAACTAGTCATCCCACAGACCCAGCCGAGTACTCTTTTTCAGAATTTCTAATGCCCATTTTTACAGACATAGCAGTGACAGACAAGATAGGTCATTTCAGAATCCAAGTCTGAAGTCATCTTGCCAGTGTTTTAAAATTTGGTGACCTCAAAGTTGGTGGATGTTTCTGAAATAAAATCAGCATTTCTTTTCCTTCTGGCCGTGTTTTTGAACTGATACACAGGCACATTTCCTGCAGGCTGGGAAATCTGCACTGACAGAAATTTAAAAAAATCTGTATAGTAGGTCATCTTACAGTGTGCATCCACTCTTTGGTAACCGATGCTCCCCTCCAGCAATTACAGCAATAATAATGACAAGAGAAAGGATTCACTTATTGAAAGTCTCAAGTCTTTTGACTTCTAGTGTCATTAAATGGCTTAAAAACCAGGAAGAGTTCTGTAAAATAGAAGCTTCAGGTCAGGAGCATCCAGATAGTGTACAGGCTTCTAACTAGTGTTCATTTCAATTCGAGTTAGTTGCCCGAAGTATTTTACAAACATCTGGGAATATTTGAGTTTCTTACTGTTGTGAGCTACTTGATCTATGGTAGTTCATGAAGAGTCACTCTTAAGAGGCACATCAGGTCTGTGGATTAGAGAAATGAAAATTAGCACAGTTCTAATCAACTCCAGTTTATCCAATCTCAAATTTATTCAAAGTTTTAAGAATATATTCTCATCCAGCACACTACAGAAGAAAACAATCACATAATTACTTAAAAGGTTATAGCTGTAAGGGGTCTCTCAGCCTCAAGGCCCCTTTGTGTCAGAGGCAACAGAATGTCTTCTAGTAAATATTTTACTAGCACACTACGTGCAGTTTTATTTTTTGTCATGAACAAAGCACAACCTTAATTTCTCAAAAGGAATCATAACTCTCTTGTTTACATTTCTGTCACTCAAAAAAAATTTGTCTTGCTGTTCTATTTTATTTTAAGAAAGAATTATAATAACAAATATAATTCCCCACTGATTTTTTCCCTCACTTTTTCCTCAGTTGTTTCTTGCTTAAAATACCTGTCAGTACTTTTAACAGTTCCTTGTATCTCCAACAAGATTGGCCTTAGGCTGTAGGTTGACAAAGACACCCAAGATACCTCCATCACTTCATAGGTGGCAGCTGTCACCTTCCCAATGCTCCTTTTGTTAAGAAATGTGTGTTGCTACTTGTTCTTCCTCTAGCTGTCATAAAGTTATAGAACTAGGATGCTTCAACATGGTAGTATTACATGATGCAACTCTTTTACAGCTTGCAAATAACATCAAGAGTTAGTCTTACAATTATGTAAGCTTTATTACTTAGGTTTCTGGTACATTTTATAAAAACGTTGAGTTTTAACTATGCAGTCAGTAACACAGGGTAATGTATAAAAAGGGTACAAAATACAGTGTTTAAAAGGAAATGAAAAATGCCACTGTTATATTAGTGGGAAGGGGAATTATACCAATACTCCCTCACTTTCCTCATAGCCACCCTTAAATGTATATCTGCATGCTTGGAAATATTCACTGTGTCAAACAAAAAAAAAAAAAGGAAGGAGTTCTTGAAGATAATTTAGTCTAGCCACCTAATCCAGCATTAAGAATTGCAAAACCAACAACCTAAATTACGGCAATTTCTCTATCTGAGACAATGATCAATAATGTCCTATCAAAGATCTAAGCAAGGAATCTGGAAAAAAACCCCAAAGCGTCAAAATTTATGGAAAATATAATCATCCTTAGTAAAACAGTTCTCTAGACCAAAATGAGGGAGGTAATGTGAAAAGAGAATATTTACATTCTTTTTGCCTACTTGTGAGACAACCAAAGCTGACAATGGTTGAAGATAGGATGTTGCCCTTACAAAAGTAGTGCATAAGAAATCTCTGTTTCCTCACTTTCCAACAGACACACTTAATTGTGGGGATATTTAACAGTATAATTCTTTGGGATACACTTAAAACTTAAAAATATGACAGAAGTAACAATCCTTAGACTGTGTTCAGTGGTGTTTTGTAGAAAAAGGATCCTATTATTTATACTCTCAATACTATAATTAAATTTATGACTGCTTATGTTTTAAGGTCAGAGACCTTTTTTTTCTTTTTATTGCAGAACTTCATATTTGTCTACACAAACCCTAAAGACAACTCTGTTATTGATTAAAAGATGGCTTAAGCTCCTTGAGATCCCTTCCATTTCCCAAAGGTCTATAGACCAACCAAATGACTGTTTTGCAAATTCTATCCTAAAGTATCAAAATCCTTACTGTTTCAATTTAAATTTGAGTTTGAAATTCTAATCACTTCCTCCACAAATCTTATTTTAATTGAAGACTAAAGCTGAAGTCCAGTCCATTGAGTTCTTCTGAGAGGAGACTGATTACAAAGGCTCCTGCTTCCACTCCAGCTCCTCTATATTCAGGCTCAAGATACAGTCACTGTTACCACTGTTTCTTTATTTAATAACATGGAAATATTATTCAAGTCTTACTGCAAGGAAAGTTTTATTAAACTCTTCTTACAAAAACTGGTGGAAGAAGGGTATGTTTAAGAAACAAGCTTATGGCAGGCACAGAGTAAGTTTCCACACACAGTCACAGAGAACGGCTTGAAAATGTCAGCTTGCATTGGGGATTTGGCAATCAGTGCAATATAAAGCACTGGATAAGCACTGCACCATGCTTCTGTCTGCTACTGCTCTGCTACTACTTGCCTTCAGTTCAGTACTTCAGCTCTATTTATTAGTCACATGAATTTTGTAAATTATATAAAAGCAATTAACCTCTACATCAGAGCAGTACATATCTAGCAATCAGCAATGAATACTGAATAAGACTTATATATGCATTCAGATAATGTATACCAGGCACTGGCATAACACAAGGTCAAAACCTCTAAGTCTTCAGAGTGATCTCAAAAAACCTCAACATTTGCAAGGGTGGCCTACACTTAATTTTACTGAGTTCATCATCTCAGATTCAACTTTAAGAAGCAGCATAAAAATGTCCCAGCTGCAGAACCAGAACCCTGCTGTTACTGAGTACTTGATGACAGCCATCTCTCTTTGAAGGAAAGTTCTTTATAATGCATCTCATATTCAAATGTAATTTTAAATTTTCATTCACTGGCTTAGAGACGTTTGTGTCCAACTAGAAAGGTCCCTATCACAGTTTGGAAAATAGAGGACAGTACAACAGACTCAGACTCTCTGAAAAAAAAAAAAAAGTCAATAAAATCCACAACAAGAAATCCATATTTGTCCACCTGTGCATTTGGTAAGCATAATGACAAACTTGTTGGTTTGATACCATGGGGCGTGAGTAAAATCAAGGATGTGTCAGTGCAGTCTTTGTACACAAAAGATTATACTAATTATCTTGTAGGGACAAATTTAAATTCTAAGTATTAACTCTTGTTCATCCCAGGTGGGAAAGATAAAACCTTTTTTAATAAAGAAAGAAGCAAGAATAAGTAGGTTCCACAGAGAAGCAGCACTGGATTTGTAACACTTACGTGCTTACAGCTCTGAATCCTCAAGAGTCTGTATACCCCCATGTAACTGAAATAATTGCTCAATGACATCCTTCTATAGGTAATGATTTTCAACAGACACGCTGTACCTCTGTGGGTGTCATTATGGTATGATGCCATCAATACTGCGTTTTGCTGCACAATCAACCCCTTCGTTGTAAGAAAAGCCTTAGAGAACCACCCCATTGTACAGCTTCAGGGTCTTTTTTTTCCTTTCCCCCTTTCCAAACCATAATTAGTTGTATGTTGCATATAGGCTAAAAAAATAAATTCCCCTCATGCCAAAAAGCATAGGATAGTATTACATGAGCTACCACGTATTCTCCCCAGTTCCATCATGCTACTGGGATTTTAAATGCACAAATGAGCAGACATGACAGCAGGCACAATCTCTGGACCAGAGAGACCTTTGGCCTTCAGCTATATGGGAGAATGATTAAACTCATACCAGTTAAGAGCAGCTCAAGCTTTGGCTCATTGTCATTTTCAGAGTCAGATGAAAAGTAATCCCTTGTGGCTTCTTTCTCCAAATCCTGTGTTTGCCAAAGACTTGGATCATCTTAATTTACTATCATGTTTCTCTCAGCTTCTTCCTTTAAGCCTTTGCTCTTGAAAATTTGCAAATTTCTTTAAAATCTGTTGCATGAGCCCTCTTTTTACATGTTTGGAAAAAAGAAAAATAGGCTTAGTTTAGTAGGCTTGTGATGTGGCTTGAGTGACTGAATGTGGCTTTTTTGTGGCCATACCTGTAGAACAGAAAGAAAGGGAAGAACAAGGAAGGCAAGAAAAAGGAATATGCCTAAGTTAAGCAATCAAGAGAAAATACAACAACAAAGACAAAGTTATAGCTGTTAGGATGAGGATGATCTTTAAGGTCCCTTCCAACTCAAACCATTCTATGATTCTATGAATTTTATATGGTGTAGAAAAAAGGGACATGTCATTATGGACTTGTAATATTATGCATCTATATACTCCTTATTTACAAAACTACGCCTTTCAGTTGACCTTGCTGACCTGCCCTATGGCTTTAATTTCTCATGCCATCTGTATACTTTAATTAGATATACTGCAGCCAAGCGCTCAGGCTTTTAAAGGATTAGACATTTATATAGATAATGATAACAACCATAGTTGCATTAGGCAAGATTAAACACTTTTTCTGAAAAGATAAGCTTCATATTTTACGGAACAAGAGAATATCAATTGACAGAAGGAAGAAAACTTCCCAAAAGACAAATTATTTCATAATTGTTCATTAAGGGGATTCTCTTGCCCTCTTTAAAGTATGATACTAGACTGCATAACAAATACCAGACTCCATGGATCTAAGCATTAGATCCTATATTCCAAACACGAACAAGGACTATTTTAACTAACACTAACTTATTTCAGTACTTTATCTCTCAAAACTTTATGACTCTTCTTTCTTTCTGCACTACAGCTAATTAAGGTTAAGATCCATTGCCTGAAGCCCATTACTATTTCATTGTCTAACCATGTTACACTGGTAGTAATAATTAAAAAGTATAATCATGATATTAAAGCCCATAGATGGTAATTCTACCCATAAACACAGGTGTATAATTTTAGGTTTTAAATATATTTACCATAATAAAAGGTATTACTAGGAATCATAGTGCATTTAAAGCAGGATTAATGTACATGTTAATTATGTTAGTCGTGTTAATTTTTGAAAAAAATGGTAAAGGTCACCTCATTTTTCTCCTTCAACCTCCTCCTGAAAACTTTCTTTTGCCAGCATGTCATAAAATGTTAGGTAGTTGCTTACTGCGCTATTCAGACTTAATTGTTACATAGTGCTTACCCTTCTGGCTTTCTCATCTAATATGTTTGGACTGGATTGATATTATAAAGCATAACAGAAAAGATCAGTTTATGGATCTGTAATCTGCAGTAATCAGGGTCTTATTACAGATTTTTTTCTCCCAAATTTCAGGTATGCGGTCATAAAAATAATAGTGAGGCAATGTGTTACTGGGATATACCTTTAAACTGAGAAGACAGTTTGCATATGAGAGATAAAATTATACACTTATCTTCAACAAAGGGAAATAAATATATATCTTATATATATATATCTTGGTACGTAAGAAAGCACTGGTTACTTGGACTATCCAATTTCTCTTTATTTTGAAGAGTTCTGAATTCAGGAAAGAAAAATATCCTGATGGAAATGGATGCTGCTTTCCAGGAAGAGAGATGTAGGAGGCTACATCATCCTTAAAAGACCCACTTTCCAAAATTTAAGTAGAAATCTGCTCACTGATAATTCCTTAAATTGAGTTCATCATACTTTCTCTTGTACCATATTACATTCAGGAACAGGGCTAGCACTCAAAGAAGCACAGGGATGGAAAAAGTGTCTAATAAGTTTTGTTCAAGATGGGAAGCTAGGTTTCCCTTACAGAGGCCTAATAAGAGAGTGGCATATCTGAGTTTCACAAGATCAAGCCTTTAAAAATACATTACAGATATGTTACAGCCTATATGAACACAGTTGTTTTCAGCTTAATTAATGAAGAATATAAATGTGTTTTCTTCAGTATATATATTAATTATTCCAGCTCCAAGCCACACCTTCCTTGTGGTAAAAACTGCTGCATTCGTGTTTAACAGAGTCATCAAGGACAGGCATTCCAGACCAAATACTGCATGTAATTTATTTGGTCCAAAGAAACACTTTCCATACAAAGCCAAGAATTTGTTGTTAGTCTTACTAAAACCATACCAATCTCACATTCATAATCCAAATTATCCAATTATTACAGATCATTACCAATAATAACACAGCTACAACAGATATAAACCAACTTTCTAATATTTATTCCCCTTTCTTCTGGTGTTAATACTCACCCTTCTTATGCTGCCTGGGCACTGAAATAGCAAGGAGAAGAGTGCATGGCAAGTCATTAATATCTCAAATCCTTTGGCAGGAGGAGTATGATGATGTCAATGGTTTCTTCCCCCAAATATTGAAACAATTCTTATACATTTACTAACAGGCAGTGTACCATGCTTGCTCTTTATCCGTTTATAACTCCACATTATAGTGGCAGGTGTAAGGGCACCTGTTGCAATGCCCTCTTATTTCTTCACTAGCCTTCAAGTTGTAGTTTCCTGATAATATAAGTAGTGTTTAAATAGGGCATCACATCCACACATACATACACAAACCAATAATCTCTTAGAGATATTTAAGGCAACTTCTCACCAGCAATATCAGCTAGCTAAGCAATATCATTGAAGGACATATTTTTTTTTTTGATATAGACAGGTCTAAAATAAGTGGAATATGGAGACAGTTATCTGGATATGTTTTGTTGTTCTTCTTACAGAAGTCTTGTGTTGGGGCCCTGAGAACATTTCTGAATCACTGGGGAGGTTTGGCCAGCAGAGCTCAGGCCTAACATGGAGACAATGCAGCTGGTAGCCTTGAAAGAAAGAGAAGCTTCAGCGCAGGCTTCCCATGAACAGCTCTGCTAACAGCTTCTATTAGCTTAGGCCTTTGTGCTTCCTCCTTGCCTGAATGACATTGGAAGAGCATTGCAACCATGCCTGTGCCTGGCCACATACACCCTGCTGATCCAAAACCTGAACCAACCATTAGACTTGACTCCCCAGCTTGACCTCAGACCTGCCTTATCACTAATAACTTCCCTAGAAATCTGGGGGTTTTTTTGGCTGAGCTTGATTGATTGCCATCCCTTGGACCTGCTTTTCTCACCTTGCTCAGATGCCATTGCCTTTGCTGGTAAGGCCACCGCCTCTGCCTGCCTTGCTATCATGTTCAGCTCCCAGTGTCCCTTCCCTTTGGAGCAGCCTGCCCTTGCTGCTCCCTGGCAGGTAGGTGCAAAATATCCATGAGATTGTGTAGTCTGGGGTGTTTGGGGCACCTGCTTAACAGGGAAGTTGTAAATTCCTCTCCCAGCCCAAGCTAATGTTTAACCTAAAATCTACAAGCTTGGAAATCCCCTATCCAACAAGCAATCAGATTTGCATATTCAGTGTGTCTGAAATGGTAAAATCAATCTGTGTCAGACAGCAGTTCTACTCTCTTAACTAATAGCTAATCAATTTTAGCTAACCAACCTTTTGCAGTCCTGTCTCTGAAGCTAGATACTGCTGTGATCAGCAATGCTCTATTGATTGGCTACAAGTGGTGCTCCATTTTATTTATGAAAGTTCACTGAAGAAAACTGAATTGCACAGAAGGGAATAGGAAGTGGTTACAGACAGACATGGATTCTCAGATGACTTTTTAACTGAAATAGTGATATAACTGAGGAAGGACAAAAGCAGCAACTCGCAGTTCATGACATTTCAAGCTAGATTTGACAGTCTTCAATAAATGCTATATGTGTATATTAAAAACACAAGGCCATTGTATGATTATTTCTAAATCTAGTTTTTATAAAAGAAACTACTTTTAAGATCCCTACCAAGCAACATTCTCCATATGCTCTTTCTGAAGTGTCTACTATGAGTGAGTGAAATGCACTCTGCTACACTGGTGCCAAACTCAGAGTGATGCAATTAGCTTTTTAAAAATTGCAACTGTGCACGTGTGTTTGGTTGTGATTTTTTTTTTGTAAATATGTGTATACACACATACAAATATAATGATAAATAAAAATGATACTGAATACTTTATCACATGCTGGAGAAAAGTAGACTGTGTGACTGACTAAGAAAAAAAATAGAAGCAAACTCTACTTTAGTACTTACTAAAATAACTGTGCCTTTTAAGTTCCCTCTTCCAGTTTACAAACTTGATATCCTACTGTCTAGAAAAAAAAACCTGATTTGCGCTTGTAATCTGAGCCAGCCAAAACACATAACAGATCACTGCAGTTCAAAGCAGATTGGGATAATGAATTTCAAACTTAAAATCAAGAGCTTCGCTGATAAAATTCTGCATTTATTTCTTTGAGCCATCTGTCTGTGTCTGAATCAGTGTGTACTGGCAAGATATTAGGGTGGTTCTGTGAATCATCCTGCTCTTTAAGGAAATCTCTCTGGGATGAACATAGAGGATCCAATTACCTTCCACCAAACATATATGTCATTACATGCAGAAAACAACAATTGTGGTAAAAAATAGAAAGTGTGGAAGTCACAACAGCTAAGCAGTACCAAGACTACAGCTTTTGGTTGAACCTGTGTTTGTTCCCTTTCCATGTGTGCCATACGATAGGGTTTCATGCCCATGCACTGGCTATTCTGAACTGTCACAATGATCATGGGATCCAGACCCCAGCTAGGAAAACAGCACCATAACATAGCCTAACATAGCCTATGTGTAACAATATTTGTGTGTTTTTTTCCCCACAGGATAACTGTTTCAGTCATTGCAAAGGGCAGACTTTTCCTACCATGTCCTTTCCCTTGCTGATAATTTCCCCTTTCTTTTAATGCCTAGGTCACCTATAACCTCCCCTTACTGTTCTGTTCCAACTGTTGCCTTCGTCCTCTCTTCCTGTCCTGCCCACATATTTTCCACAGTTTTACTTTTATCCACCCAAACCCTTAGCTTTCCTTTCACCTAGCAGGAAAACCTTTATAAACACAACTGGAATTGTCCACCTCAGCTTAGTCCCGATGTTGGTGCCAAAATAGTCTCCCAGTAGCCAGAAGAGGGAATGTTTCTTACCTCTTTCCCTGTTTGTTGCTTACTCTTTGAATGTTTGGTACAAAGAGAATCCTAATTGAATTTAGCATGTCAGAGTCCTATGACTCTCCTTTGATGCACTGAGATTCAGGTAAAGGCATGTTTTCACAAGAGTGGCAAAAGACACCATGTCTGATTCAAAACTTGTAGATAATGGATATGGTAAAGTTTCATGATAAAACATTTCTCAGATTTCATTACTATTTGATATCTAGCCAAATCAATAATTCCTTATAGTCCCTGGACTGAGTAATTTTGGCAAATGAGGATGGTCTGTATCGATTATTTTCCACATAATTTCACCTCCATACTTTCATCTTCACCTTCTGACTGTTTCAGACCAAACATGTCAGCTATTTCAGAAAAACAGCCAATTGAAAACACACTCGTATAAGAGTATGTTAACAAGCAACCTTGAGAGTAATCAATAAAAGCTTCCTCAGTCACCTTTGGTACCCTATATGTGCAGAGAATTTCCATGCAGAAGACAGTTTGGACCGTCTGTCCTGATCTCCCCCTCTAACCCATAATCACTTTGCCACTTGTGTATAGTTCAGAATATTAATTTCATGCCAATAAAATCTGTAGACCACATCATAAAGCTTTATTCTTTGTATATTGATGGAGACACTGATAGCGATTGGCAGGGTTAAGCATTTTCACTATAATAATCCTTATTTCAGTCATAAACCTTTAACACTTTTTCATCTACTTGTCCCTGTGTAAACTAATAATCCTGAACAATTCACTCCACATTATACTATTCATGAGCATGAAAGAATCTGAAACAGTAGGTTCCTTTCCCTCCAGAGAAAACAAATTGTTGTCGATATGCAGAAGCCCAGCAAACAAGACTTGGTCTTGAAAGAAAAATACTGTTCTGCTTAGTTAAAAACAACTACTTGTATTAACAGAACAGCTAAAATAGAACTAATGTTTAATTTTCAACAGACAACTATTGACCTTCCACAATATTTGATCTTAAGAATAAAAAACATCTCTGATTACATACGCCTTCAACAGCAGAAAAATCAGTTAATAAAAAAGCATATATTGAAAATTGCTTGCCTGAACAATATACTCACATTCCTACTGATGGAATAAAAGATTAACTTAATTACTATATTACTCACTTATCACATGCTTCCACTTTTTTTCCCCAGTAATTTTCACTTTCAGAGATACTAGAATAATGCAAGTAAAAAGAAAAAAATTGTGTTTGTATTGATTAGAAGTCTTTCTACCCTTTTAACTCCGTGTTTGTCCAATAATGAATTGATGAAATATTATGTAGTAGGTTTGGTGATATTTATCAGTACTTTGCACCTAAATTATTGAAATGAGGTTTCACTGGTCCTCAGAAGTCAACAGCACAGCTTCTGTTTATTTTGATGGGAGCAGAACTGATCCCATGCTCTGCTACTTGCATCAGAAAATTATCACGATTGTACCACAACACTGCTACCTTGTGGCATGACATTGAGCAAAATCATTATTGCTTCTGTGACATGCCTCTCACTTCAGTAACAAGGATGCCATATGTCACAAAAAGCTTACACCTCATCTTACACTTGAATGTATGATTCCCTTTCCAGTGTAAGTCTTCATACGGTAATTAGTAGAAAACTATGCCCATTTTACTCATGTTAAGACTACAAAGTCTTAAAAGATGATGCCAAATTACTTTTCCATTAGAGCTCCAATTCATAATGTATTAATTCTTAAATGTTAATTATCTTGCAAAATTTTGTAATGCTGATGTTAGGAAAATGGATGTAGTTTTCCATTAATGACCTGAACAAGTTTGGAACTACTTTGGATATCACAGATAAAAATACCTTTCCCTACTCCACTATATTTATGTCTCATTAGTTTATGGACCTAAAGCCCTCCAGGGATTGTCACTCACAAATCCACCTAATGTTTATGAGCTCTAGATTTCGCATTTGGATCTCTAATTTAGCCAATAGATATGGAAAATCATATAGTTAGAAAACTCCCTAGTGACTACAAAGCTGTAGGTTTTAATAGAGAGGGAAGAAATAGCATAAGCATAATGCTTAATATAAGCATAATGCTTAGCACGTTAATGGTAACCTAAGTCTATCAGCCAGGAGGTAAGACATTCACTATATTTCAGATAAGCGTAATACTATTCCTTCCAGGACTGTAGGCTTCTAACAATACAGAGTTTAAGATGGCTTTCTGTTAATGCCATCCAGTTCCTGTGGAAGATAGGTTTTTAATGGAATATTTTCAACACAAGCAAGTGAGGATCAGCTATTCTCTAAACTGGTAACTGTAAACTTTGAGGACCAATGGACCACTATCATTTCTCCAAATTCTCACAGGTCACCACATTCATTATCAATATTCTTTTTATTTGCAAACCCTATACAAACAGCCCTACCATAAATGTACAGTAACAGCAGAAGTTAAGCACATTTCTCCAAAATCCAAAGCTCCATAAGACAGTGAAAGTGCTCTACAGTATCAGTATTCTGTTCTCTAAAACTTCTGTTAAACATGCATAAATTTAACTATTCTTTCAGTTTTCCACAGCATAACACATAGTGCAGTTGACTGATCATAATACATGTAGAGAACTATCCTCTTTCTTACTGGTAGCATTGGGCATGTAGCCTCAAAACAGCTACTGAGGTACCTATGAAGTAAGATATAAAATTGTTTTTTTCATTTAAAACTGAGCTGTGTCCTAAAAAGATGCACATGGCTACGATGTAAAGTTTGGGAAACTAAACTGGAAAGCGGGATCTTCTCGGGAGAAAAGTTTTAGGAATGGATAAGAAGATATGGTATAGATATTTAGTAAGACTTTACAAGGTGATTTGTCAGTAGAAGTGTTTTATCAGTGACTGCTAAATAAAAATTCCCAACAGACACTACAAGTCTGAAATTTGGCTAAACTACTAATGTAGTTTTATATTTACCTCAACCTGTCCTGGCCAAAGGGATTTAGTGAGACAGTAATGTCTCTACCTCATGATTACTTTGGCATTAACTGTATCTCATAAGTTTTTTCATATCAAATAAGAGAAAAACTAAACAGGAGGACCTCATAGAAAATATTTTTAACTGAGTGTTTTCTACCACAAAGGTGATGTGTTATTTACATATTCACTAGTATTTAAAGATATTCTCCCAACTAAGGTCTCCTATCCTTTATGTTTAAAATCATAATGTTTTATTACACTTCCTTTAGCCCCAAAGATGTAACTGAGTAGATATTTCCTGGATGATAAAAGTTTATTTTTTAATCAGGGATTGAATTTTTACAGGAATTATTTTATTTGCTCAAATTTTGAGACAAAAATGATATGCCTGGTAAACTGCGATGTATCACTTGTTCTCTCAGTTCAGCCCTGTGAACCAGAAGATAAATACTTACATTATTGTTCTGCCTGCTGTGTTAAGATGAATTCAAATATAGTATTACTGCCCCAATAAATATATTCAGAGTCGCATAAAGTGCATAATGTACACATCTATACCATAATTCTTTGAACTAATACCAAAGCTAGTGGATTAGGTATTTTATAAAAGTAATATTTGTAATAAAACTTGCTGGCACTAGCAACTTAGCAGCAGATGGGGTTTTATAGAGAGCACATAATGATGATACATTGAGAAAGTACACACGGATCTCTCAGATCTTCTTTCAGTTTAGTTCTTTCTTTGGTTTATACAGTGATTACCTGGCTACATAATTATTTGATGTGTGCGATGTCAGCCACCTGGTAAATTATTAGTAGATATAAGCAAGCTTTATCTTTCGGAAGCAGATTCTTTCCTGTAATGCCACTTACTGATGTGAAATTAAACACCCACAGTTAAAAATACTTCACCTGATACACACTCTATTGTTAAGTTGGCAAGTGATTCTTGACTGATAAAGTACATTTCAGAAATATATCAGTAGGGAATAGAGAAAGATGATTTAATGTTTAAAATAGTGAGTTGAGTTTGAAAACCTGGGACCGGTATTCACAAACTTTCCTACATGTCCCTAAGCATTCCTATCTCTGTTTCAGTCACTCTCATGTGGAAAGAAGACCCTGTGAAGAAAAACACACATAATAGATATGTTAATCTTCAATAAATTATACTTGACTGTGTTGAACTGACTCTACCATCTGATACAAATAAGTAAATTGTAATTAACTGCAATTACTTATCTAGAGGGGAACAGTAGGAGCAGTATTTGGAAGTGTTACAGTGAGTAAGTTCACAAGCACTCTGCACCCCATTACTGAGACTTGCATTTAACTTCTGAAGCAATGGAAAGTTTCCTCTTGAGCCTCAGGTCTTCCAGCCAGCCCCTCATCCCCAGCCAGCCTGCAGGAACAAAAATAAAAGAAGTAATAGCAAACAGAAATGAGGAGAGCCTAGGGAAAGTTTATCACCAGTGCAGAACTTATTTTCAACTACCTAAACATATGAAACATGCACTGGTTTTCTGAAAGGGGAAGACTCTAAATGTGGAAGTTTTGCAGACATTTTATTTCATTTACAAATTTATTACTACTTATGTGTTAGTATTAATGGCATCCATTTTTAGACTGGAAGTGTTCATAAACATTTTTTTCGAGATTAAAACACCTCTAGATTCTTTCCTTACTTCATTTTTACAAGCAATTTTAACAACAGGCTTGAATTTTTTAAAGAGATCTTGTTTTATGTGTGACAATAAACGGTGACAAGTATGAATACCACTTACCATTTTTCAATTTTTATACACAAGGTATTAATCAAATTAAAGAATTAAGCTCATTTCTAGCTTAACACTGATGCCGTTGGATTTAGAAGAAAAGGAGTTTGCTCCCACATTACTACAGTGGTACACTTCTCAGTTTCTGATACCCTGTATCTCACCCTGTTTATCTCAATGTAGGAGCACATCACTGAATGAAATGTTAAGTCAATCACAGGTGAGAGATTTTATGTGAAGGAAAAAAGAATGTTCATGACTTCACTCTGAGAGTAATGTATAAGAAGAAATACAACTCTCCAGAGAAAAAAACCAAGAGGCTTATGTAAATTGGCTCTAAATCATGACAGACATTATCTATATAAGATTATTCAAGTTACAAATTTATATCTGACTAGGAAACATTTTTAAGACATGTATTTTATCATTTGTTTAAGAAGTATTATAGGTTTAAGGCAGGGGGATTGGACTGGATGATCTTTTGAGGTCCCTTCCAATCCCTAACATTCTGTGATTCTGTGATTAGCCAGCATCTTGCTTAGGTCAATTGGACCACTTGTCTGAGGCATATGAAGCAACAGGGAGGACATCTGGAACCAAAGTTAGACCAGGTTTGAATGGCTTAACATGCTAGTTTTATCATTTAGTTATTTTAAATCAGCAGAAACTCAGACATAAAAACAATTTATTATCTTCTACTGCTATCATATCTGAAAAAGCTTTTGAAATTCAGCTAAAACCCCTGAAAGGAAGGTTTTCACCAAGAAGCAAGTTTGATAAAAGAAGCAAATTAAAATTCTATTTATACCAACAGTTACTTTCCAAATATTGTAGCTACAGCTAGTAGTGTTTCTTATTTTGAAGCATATTTTTTCCTCCTGGCTGATAAACAAACATATTGTGATCATATGCTTCTCCTATCAAAGACTTTGTCTCAAAAATTAACCAAATATCCCTACTTCATTTAATCCTTGACCCTTATATCCCCTTTTATTATAACATAATAAGCCCAGTTAAGAGGGAAGTATTTCCAGCTTTCCAAGGTGAAATAATCAGATGTGCACATATCTACACTCCTAAATCACTTGCAATTTGATATACAGGATGTCCATAAAATGATGCATTACAAATACCAACTAAAAGACTGTTCCTGTTACACATGAAAACTTCACAATCAAAACCACATATACAGAGCTAACATAAAATAGAGCTTGCAAAGCAGCTCCAGTATGATGGCTAAATCATCGTGTTAATACCATATTAAAGTATTAATGTTTATTTGTGCATTAGTCCATTTCAGGAAGAACAGGAAAATAAGTTAAGCTGAGGAGGGAGGGAGTAACAGATGAAGGTGGAGGATGAAACGGAACTAAATTCTGTGTGCGAAGGGGAATTGAAGACAACAGATCTGAGAAAGCAGCACCAGCTGGCACAGGGCACAGAAAATCTAGTTAAAGCTGTTCAGAATTGTGAGTGAATCCTTCATAGGGTCCTCAGGGCTAGCATCTTCAGCTGACAGCCCAGTTTTTGCTCAGAAGACTAACTATTGACCAGCTCTAAAGCTCTTAAAACCTCTCATATATATCTCTAGATCCATAAACAGTGTGGTCAAGTGGAGAAAACGCAGTCCTAGAATACAAAGACCAGCACTAAGTTATTGGCCACTGACTGCAAAAAGACTTGGACACAGTTCTTCATAGTCATCTTAACTACTTATGAGGAGAAAATCTGGTACTTGACACACATGGAGAAAGAATCAGAGTGAAATGTTATTACTGTACATAAACATATACAGTACATGTACTGCATATAAAAAGCAAAACAGCATTAAATTAAAAGGGCAAGACTAACGCAAAAAAATTTTTACTGTTCCACATTGTTGACTATTTGCACACTAATATTCCAGGCTCAGCTTCAGAATACCTCTGTCTCAGGGACTGAATGTTATGCCACATACAACTGACAGATATACAGCTGTGCTGCCAGAACACCAATCATTCAAGTCACTAAAATTATGATACCGACTTTAAAAAATACTGGAATAAAAATATAAACAAAAACTCCATAGGATAAGATAGATATTTACATGAAATGGGGTTTATCCTACTTATTTCTTAAGCAAATGCCTCATCTCCCTACAGAAAGCCACACTAACTTCACTTGCTGATTGACTTCATAAGTACTTGGCAGCTACAAGGTCACAAAGAACTCAGTGCAAGGGTGGAATTTCTTTTCTTTTAGGAAAACAAACTATCTCCAACATAAGGAGATAGAAACCAATGACATTATTATCAGAAGAGAAGGGTCAGAACACCATACAAGTCTATGCACTGTAGTGCACAAATCTCAGCTGCCACCATCAGCCAGACAGTCCAAACTGAGTGAATGGGTAAAGTTTCTTACAGACCAAAGCCAGAAAAACGTTACCAGTTTCTCCAGGGGGATTCAGCACACTTATGCTCTCTGAAATTACAGTTCCTATACTAATGCTTACAGATCAGATCCATAACACTGCTTTAATTTCCACTGTCTTTGAACTAGAAGTTTTTCCTAAGCTGAGCTCTCATTCTAGTAAGTTTCCCTCATTTACAAAACATGAAGTTATGCAATTTAAAAATTTATCTACAGGCAGCCAGAAAAAAACAGGATTTCCTCATAAATGCATCATCTTTGTAACTAGCATGCTACTGCAAACACGTTTGTTTCAGCAACTCTTTTGCCTACATTTAACCAGTACCCAGGGCTAAACTGTAGCAGTTGCTCTACCACCCAATGCCCCTTCCTCAGCTGAGAAAAGGAATCAGGGATAAATGGGAAAAGCCCCATGAGCTGAAGTAGAAACAGATCTAATGAAATAACAAAAAGAACACAATCACCAACATAAAGTATACAATCTTCTATTCAGCCTGGTCCTTGATGTCAACAGCAAGAGCAGAAGACCTCAAGGGAGGAGCCCCAGAAAGAGAAATTCTATGCTCAGTGAACTCCCTCCTTTTACAATGAGCATGATTAAGTGGTATGGGATACACCTGTGAGTCAGCTGCCTTGATTGGATTTCCCAGCTGACTCGGGGCTACTGCACGGCCTGCCTGCATGGCTGGCCCATGGGTCTGTGCCTGGGGAACCAGGACATCTGTAAATTCCAGCACAATAATGATTCAATGATTCAAAGTCTGCATCACACAAAGTGACCGTATATTTAAAGTTATATCTTGTAAAGTTCTACTTTTTTTTGTTTGGTGTGGACTTTACACTGTATTTTCCTATAAGATGTTTCTATGAGGTAAGCCCATGACAGTCCAGCTGTACACTATTTGTAGGAACATTCCATTCTACCTTTTACCTTAGAAAAAGATAAGCATAGAGTACATCAAATTTTCTAATCAAATAGTACAATTATACATTAAAAAAGTACACAACTGCTTTTTATCAATTGCTATTTTGTTTCTAGACTGAGAATATAAAATATAGTGTACACAGAATTTACTTTTTATTCATATAATAAAATCTATAGAAACTACTTAAAGATTCTGCTTTCAGAGAAACATCTCTTTTGTAGTAATAAACTTCAAAAACTCTTTTTTTTGAGTATTTTTAGTAGTAGGCCTTTTTATTTACTAATAAGAAAATTTCCATACAAAATTACAAGTAGACCTGAACACGGCTAAACACAGATTAAAAGCTTTACTTTTAAGTATTTTGGGGTGTAATAACACTTTCTTTAAAACTGCCTTTGTGTTTGAAGTGATAAAAATGCTCACTTTTCCTGTTCTCTTGTGCTTCATAGTAATAAACAGGTGATGCATTCTTACTTGCTGCTTGGGACGATTCATGTGCACTAAACACAATCCATCCTTGCAGAGGAATACAGGGGTTCTTACATCCCTTTCAAACATTGAGTTTTGTGTTCTTCTGAGTAGGAATTGCAGCACTCTCACCCTATTCGGGTAATAGAGATGTGTTCTTTGCTGTACATAACAGCTGAGTTTAGCAACTGAAATATGAAATTTCAGTTTATGAAGAGATATGTCACAATTTCTGGCAGAAAAGTCAGCAGTAGCAAAAAGATACCATCTTATTTCAAAAAATTATGTGTGTGGTACATAAAAGTCCATTAGAATGTTTGATTCTTCCTTTTTCCCTTTTGACAGATGCAATTTTCATCGAGAAAATGATCCCCTGAAGAAAAGAGATGGAGATGAATCCAGTGATTCAAGAATGTTTAGGAAATGTCTTGTGCAATGGGAGCAATTCGTATCGATAGGTCCTTAAGGAGAAATCCTTAAAAACATCCATATGTTTAGAAAGACATTATAAACACCTGGTATAAGTAAAGTTGGAAACTTAGGAATATTTATTACAGTTACATCTTATATACTTGTAAAGAGAATTCCAGATCCTTTCAGGTCACTCCTGTTCTCTATTGCCCCAAATTTAGCATACAATCTCTGCCAGGCTATATGAGTAGGGAAATCTCTTTCTGTACTTAAAAGACAAATCCTCATCTCCACAGAAGGGAACATTAGTGCACTTGAGCTTGGTGTTTTCCTACCTTCATTTTCATTTGTAATCTTAGTCACAGTTCAGTTAAGCTGTAGAGCACTCTAGATCAATCTTCTTGTGAACATAGATGCACTATCTATCCGATGTATTTCAAAGCATTCAGTAGCTGAGACATATAAGTGAGACATACAGTGTATACTTGCATGGAACCTATCCATGGAAATTATCCACTGAAAGATAACCACATCTGTCCCAACTGCAGCAGCTTTTCTTCCTGAAATCATGTTGTATCAGGTTTTTTAATGTCTGTTTTTATGCAGAACATGAAATCGGAAATAAGTTATACAGCTGAAAAATGACTGGACATACAGACATTTCTTCTGCACACTCTGATTTTAACTTTTATTCTTATTTTATTCTTACTCTTTCAAGGAAGTATTAGGGTATACTGTCTGTAAAGCAGAAAGAATTTCAAACATCATATTTTTTAAAAAAGAACAGGTAAGACAAACTTCTATCGGGAATGAATTGGTATGACTTACCTTGACTCAGAGAAGGATGAGAGATGCACTGACTGAACAGCCACTTGATGTCTCTACTTGTATTTTTCTATGATTGCTATCAAAAAAAAAAAAGTGAGGCAAACTTTAACTTATGACTGCTTGCAGTCATAATACTACTTCTCTACATCTTCTGAAAGGCAGCTGTTCTAGTATTTGAATTACCATCATAAGGCACATGTTTTCAAGAAAATGTAATAAAAAAGTCATCAGAAGTCACCCAAAACACAAAGGTTTTCTCTGGGAAAACCTGTTCCCATTACTTAAGATATATGACTCTTTAGTGTGTGTATATTAAGGCGTTTATATTCACTGAATGTAAAATCTTTTCTAATTCTGTGCTCAAAATACATTAAGAGAGTGCTAAGCTTGCACATACAACATGAACTCTGCTTTCTTGAACAATTGCACACAAATAAAGGATGAATTTTGAATTTCTTATAAGAGGACATTCTTCTAATTTCCACAGAGACAGGATAAGACACTCAAGAACAGATGGTAGGCAACAGTTGTTGCATCCCTTGTCATGTGTCATGATAAGAATAAAGCAATAGATAAATATCTACTATCTCTTGAAATATTTTTAATGATTGTTCACTTATGACAGCTTACTCACTGGAGTGCTCTATTCTATTCAAACAAAATGTTAATCGTGATTAATCCTGTTATACAATGACTTTTTTAAACAAAACCACAATTAAACAGTCAGTGGTGGTCTCGCTGGACTGAAAGGTCTTGTTTGAAAAGTACTGCTAACAACTGAGTGTCAGATTCAGAGATTATTATCTAGTAGTGAGGGATATTCAGGTCTTGAAATTAATATAAACTTTCCAGCCACTCCATTGCTGGAGCTATTCAGGCTAGAAGTTGACATAAAATTCCAGTAAACGGAAGCTTTAAATCTGTGACCCCATGGAACTGAGGATCTTAGGAGGAAATAGTGTGTGCTCATAGTACCAATTTCTGTCTCTGAGTGACCACAGGAAATAAAGGAGAAAGATCTCACCAACTCTGATCCATGTGTCAACAACTTTCAAAGGTTAAACTGTAAGCAAATCAGTTCTCTGGTTCCAAGCTTTTTATTTCTTCAAGAATTAGCGGTAGCCTAAGGGGATCTCACAAAAAGAAAATTAGAAGGCAGTGTCTTGTCAAGCATAGAGGACAGGAAGGGCAAATAGGGAAGGAGGAAGGAGGAAAAGAGAAAGGGGAAAGGTGAAGGAAAACAGTTACCAACTAGCTCTGTGAATTGTACATTATACGATCAATGAGTAGCATACAAATGCTTTGGGGAAATACATTTATCAACTTATTTTTAAGGCATATTAGTGTATTTTTTTTTTAGAAAAGTAATTTCATGCACTAAGTTTGCTTGTCTTATATAGTTAATAAGAAAAAATACAGTATCTAATATAAGATGAGATAAAACTTGATCATAATGTTGAAAATCATCTGATAATTTAAGTGGAGAACAAAGTAATACACACATTAACTTCACATTTCTCCACTTTACACTCATACTTGTATCAATATAGTTCTTAAACAGAAAGTCATGTTTTGCTTTAACCATTAGTGTAAACCAAGTAGTATGTCAGAGTAAAAAAATCTCTGTTTTTATTTTATTGCTAAAATACACAAACAGAATTATGTATGAACTATGAAATAAATGCTTACCAAAATACCTAAAAGGTGTAACTTAAAGGGACAAGCTCTAAGGAAAAATGCTAAGGAAGACTAAAAATGTGTTCAGCATATTATGTGTTCCAGGATTTTCCAGAGCATATTGGAAATGAATGCAATAGCTCTTTTTTAGTTTTTATAACTCTTCTGTATTTTAATAGACAGAGTCAGTTATGCGGACAGTAATACAAAATGAAAAAAAGATCACATATTAGTTCATTATGTGAAACATTACCTCTATACTGTATATAGCATGAAACATCTTTGGATCTTTTTGGTCACCTTTCTTAGATTTCATGGTCTTCCTGCGGTCTTATCTTGCTAATATTAATTTTACTGTGCAGAAAATTTTCTACCATACAACACACTAAGAAACACTTAAAACCATCATTGATTATACTTTGTCAGTAGACAATGTAATGAGCTCTGCTATTCCAAGTGGGGCAAGCAGTTTATGTTACAAAGATCATAAACCCAACAAGAGATTCCTTTTGTTTGAATTTACTTCACAGAGATTTGGTCTTTCATAATGCACTATAGTGAAAGGCTGTCCTAGTAATAAAAAACCATGACGTGCTTCTGAGTAGGCACAAATGCAAACTTTGCAGATCACTAGACAAGAGTTTGTTACCATTACCCTTTAAGATCATATAAAAATAGTGAGGCAGAGATCTCTTGGCAGACATTTACATCACTCCAGGAACAGCATTAGTAATTTTCATTGTAGCTTAAGTTAAATGTGCATTTACAAAATAATTGCCTAGTTTTTGTACACAAAGTACTACTTTCAGTACCTTACAAAAACCTAAATACATAAAAAGCACAGGACTGCTCAGTGAGGGTTACTACTTGACAAACACCAGCTTTCTACTCCAAGTACTTTTTATACAAGGAAAAAAAAAAGCTGCAAAAACAGTGTTACACTGTGAAAAGTCTTCTCCTTCACTTAAACTGAACTGGAAATAGTCTGAACTGTTGTCATGTAAAGTGTCAGCAGGTACAACAAATATCTTGATTTCTGAGTAAATGAGAGATATCAAAAATATTCCCAAAGACTAAATACTGTGACTGAAAACATGAACTTCAAAGTATGTTCTTTGGCAACGCTGTGTTTTCGTATCTAATTTATAATATGTCTTTTGATTATATTAAATTCTCTTTGAATGAAATTAGACACTGTAGAGTACTGCATTATAGCAAAAGTGATATACTTTATTTCATATATGCTAAATGAACGGAGCTCTGTTTATGTAAGGAAGAATGAGCTCCATTCAGTTATGCAGTATTTCAGGCTAATCTTCAGAAGCATTGATTAAGTAATTGCACTGTAAAAGAACCCATGTTCTGCTTCTGATTCCAAATGAAATTTTCTTCCTAGACTGAAAGTTTTTCCAAAAGCCTGAAACCTCTCCTAACGATTTTTTTTTCCTCAGAGGTCACTTGAAAAGTTTTTGTCCTTGAAAAGGTAACAAAGCCAGTATTTTTCTTTTTTTAAAAAAATTGATTGTGCTCTCCAGCACTTCAGCTATCAGTGTTTTTCGTGTCATGTTAAAAGGCTCCCATGGAAATTCTAATCAGTCCAGTACAATATCACATAAAAATCATGTATAATCTAGTATTTTCTGCCAAAGGGTATTTTCATTCCACTGAATAATGATGGTAGTCTTTTAAACATTTAGCATATTCCTGGATATATTTTGCAACAAAGTGTAGACAGTGACTATAGATAAGATTAAAAATAGCACATAAAGGAAATAGCAAAAAAATCCATCATTAAATTCTCTTGTATGATTCTGAAGATAATGGAGAAAGATGAAAGCCATAGGTATGTTTGTTTTTCATACAGCAACAGGAAATGGCAGAATGTCACACAGCCTCGCTGGAGACTCAGAATAAAAGTGTCAAAATGGAGAGAAAGGAGCAGAGTAAATTTTGAAAGGCACAACACTCTAAATAACAATCATAGTAAAGTCAGACAACTGTGAACCCCAGTTTCAGGTGTTAGACTAGCTGAAAGCAACTATTGTTGTGCCTGTAGTAAAGGCACTTCCATATATAGACTTTTGATGCTTAATGGTGATTATTAGGATGGTAGATAGAGGAAGAGAAAGATCAAAAAGTTATCAGTCCTTCAGCTACCTGCCTTTTAGCAAGCCACCAGTTCTCCAGTGTGTCGATAATCAGAAAGGCATTGCAGGGACATATTCCAACACAAGATAGTCTCCACAAGAAAAAAAGTAATCAGAAACTGATTTGACTCAATCGACCAAATCCTTTCCTGATGTTACTTCAAACCACTTGGTTTTTTTTTTCAAAACAACACTAGAAATGCAGGTTCCCTCTGTCAAGTGAACGTGGTCTACCTGCAGAAAGAATTTTCAAAGGCTTATCTCAGAAATAACGAAGTACAAACCTCATACCAAAAGAGTACAGTTGTGTTTTACCAAATCAGAATTTTAGATGACTTCCTCTTCCTGGATGAAAAGAAATAAACCAATTTCAATCTTGTATAAGATGAGGGATGGGGAGGGAGGCGTAACAGCTGATTGATTTACAAATGGTATAATGAAGGTAACGTGTCTTGTCTTAACTCAGACCAGAATCCTATTTAATCACGCTAGGCACTAACTAGGAATTAACTGCTTGTGAGCTCTAACTTGTATTTTTTTCCTGCTAAATTGAATGCAGAGGTCTAACCCTTACATAACTGAATTTGATGGGAAATGTGCAAATACCCGAGCAAGAGTAACTTTTCAGATAATAAATGTAAGTTACAGTACTTTGATTTGGGATGAGCGGAACACATGCCTACATGTGAGCATATACCATAGTGTCAGCTGAAATAGCGATGTTATGAAATGTTATGTGTTTATTAGAAGTTAAGCCGAGTGCTGTAACAGAAATGTGAGAAACGATCAATCCAGGTACTGCCAGATAGTGCTAATGTTTTGCAATATATCAAAACTCTTCAGCTTTATTTACAAAACCTAAATAATGAAAAGAAAAGCCAATGCAATCACAAAGCAGCACACTTATTACAGGATATTGAATATATGGAACAAACCATTAAGGCAGGTCTAGATATTTCCCATGACAAGGAAAGAACAGGTTCTCTTTAAATATACAGATAATATACTTCATATTTTTAATATTATCCCTTATTTTTAATAGTGAAAATATATATGTCTTTTATTTGTTTATATATTTAAAGCATATCTCTACTTTGACTCTATAAAACATACATATATATGTAAGTATATATAGCTTTGTATGTATAAATATATAAATGTATATGTATGTATATCAATTTTATTATATATCCATATACATCTGGTTTTTAACAGATTTTTGCTTATTATTTCTTCTCATCCTTAATTATTTTTGCTTATTATTTCTTCTTATCCCAATTTTAAAACTAGCTTAATCACTTATGAATGGCAGTGGTTGGAGAATTTGAGAACTGTATAATTTTTCTTTAATGAGTGATCTGCTCACAATGAATACAGAATGAAGTCAAATGTATTACATTAGATAAAATATATATGCAAACAGTGTATTTTTTTAAATGATGGATCAAAACTTATTTCAAATTACTGACTTATATTAGGATATTGTTCTGAATAGAAACTATTTAATACAACATTCAGCCTAAGATTGAAAAATACTGGTGTGTTTATAATCACCACCATATATGAAATCACTCATAAAACAAAATGTGACCATAAATAATATGGACACATAAAAAAATCCTGCCATTCTCCGCATTTGTACACATGAAAGATTCTAATAGATTTATTACAAAAATTATTCTGCATACAGTGTACACATCGTGTGGGGAAATATATTCAAGCTATTTACAGTAATCAGAGATTGATTTAGGCCATTGTGATTTTCCAAGGAAAATGTCTTAATTTAAATACATATATATATATATGAATAGTAGATTGCAAAACTGAATAATCCAGTCAAGTATCAACATCCAGAGACAAAAATCAGAGCTTCCTAAATGTTCTATATTATCAGCTGGCTGCTGACTATTAACGCATTCCATCCACAAAGTAGCTTTGTTTTTAAACTGAAATAATTTGTTAAACTTACGGGTATTAAACTTTTTTTTTAATAAAAAGACTCTATTATAAAATCTATCATGAAAAGACCCTTTATGATACAATATACTTTAAAGAAAAAATGAGGGTTTCAGTCATTTTCCAGGCAACTGTAAGGAGATTTATAAACAGGACAAGTAGATATGTGAAATATTTTGGTTCTGTCTTGCATTTTTTCTTGTAAAGTTCTTAAAAGAGAAGATATGAATGGCAGTAAGTAAACTCTCACCTATACCACTCTCCAAAAATCTGAAAACAAAATAGAGGAAAAAACCTCTTGAAAAGTATTGCATGTTCAGTCTTTAAACTTATACCTTCAATTTTTTGCATGTTATAATCTTGCCAAAGAAAGAATGGTGACTATGCAGGAGTGATAAAGAAGGAAAAATCTTACGCTCTTCTTAACTGAAAAACAAGTGAGTGGTAAGAGCAAAAGAAGATCCTTCCCAGCCCTTTGCTACATGTGGTTATGCTCAGGGATTTTAGTTGGGCTTGACAAGTCACCACTCACTTACTTTCTCTATTACATTTCAAGACCTCTCTGTTGGGACAGAAACCTTTGAAGCCTCTTTATTTTCGCAAGGTGTGGTAGTCCAGGCATGAAACAGCTACCCCTGTTAAATGTTAAGCTTGCCACCCCTTGTGTGGCAGCTATGAAGTTATGATGAGATCCTAAAATAAATGTTCAATCTTTCAGTATTTATGTAAAAAGTTATACTGATTTTAACTTTAATTCAATTTTCAGAAGCTAGCTTACTAGTAAGAGCAAATTTATTTCATGTTGCTTCCTAAAGTTATTCTCAATAATTTGTTTTGGATCGTTATTCATTAAGGACTGACAAATGTAAGTTATATTTGACAGACTGGTTACTTGTTTTGATAGTCATTGTTGATCAGTTCTCTGCATTATGAACTATTTTCTCTCTTTTATTATAAACATTTTCTGTGCGTTTTCACCACTCAGAACCATTTGCAATCCAAGACTTAACTGTGATCTGCTTAGCTGAACTAGTCATCATTCACGGTTTGTGACTGGTCACTTAAATTGCAGGGATTTGATCTCCCTTCAGAATGAGTGAAACCTTTGAAAACGGAGACTAATGAAAAGGAAGTAACAACAAATCAAACAATTGTATTTACATGAGAATATTCTGTTTTAAGATCATTTGGTTATGTAGGCAAGAGAAAGATCACTGGTGCCAAAGGTCACAGAAAGCTCAGTTATTATGCTGAAAAAGTATCAATATACTTTTTTCCAGTCTCATAATTTCCCCTACACCCTGTCAGAAACAGGAGACTAGACTAAGTAGATCTGTGCTTTCACATTACAGATATGTAAGGTTATGTTATGTTTGTACCACCATCTATTCCCAAATTTTTGTGTGAACAAATGCCTATGAGATAAAATCTCTGAGTATTCCTGGATAGCAGCTAAAGAGTGAACACAGTAGAACTGAGCAGTAGTTTAAAAACGAGTAATTAACAGCATTCAGCAATATTTGTCTACCATTTTAAAGTTTTATCTCCTCCTTTGAATTCAAATAATTGTGGTACAAATTAAATAATGCTGTAATGTTCACATGCTGATGGGAGAGGAGCACTAGCCATGGAAGAAGGAGTAGAAATTATACTGGTTTCAAATTGTTAAAGATGTTCATTTAATAAGCTAGAAAACAGAATTTTCATGTTGCAGGGAGTTTTATCTTTTTGTTAGATAAAATGTTTGTTATTACCCTCTGGGTGGTATTTCTGTAGCTTTCGTTTTGATATTAAAGTTATTAAACTTGCCTTTTCTATTCTCATTACCAGAATATTTTATGGGTAAATCCACTTAAGGAACCTATTGTGCTTTCTGATCGAAGTGGAAAATGAAGCCAGGTTATAATAAGCAATTTAATTTTTAATGAGCTGATTGAGGTCCAAGGTCATAACAAAGGGCACAAAAGCAAAAAAATACTAAAAATAACAAAATTTCTAGCTCAGAACACTAATGATAGCACCCTACACATGACCTGGGCAAAATAATATTTGGCAGCTATCCCAGTTGTACTTTTTATTTTCTTTCAGAACTCTGACTAAGTCTAAGTAAGGTATAGCATATTAAATAATACAGAAGCACATAAAAATGCATGAGACTTGTTTTCTGAAAAGAACTTAGCTAGGATGTTTATTGAATTTAAATTTCCCAAACTCAAGTTTAAATGCTACAGCTACAAGCTGAGCATTTAACCCTCTAATATCCCTTATAAGAGCTTAGAAGGTAGTTGACTCCTATCCTGGAGTGTAATTCTGCCAGAATCCTGCACGTAACTTCCACTTAAGTCCTTGGGATTTGGCCTTTCAGTCTTCAGAAATAATAAATCACATGTAAGTAGATTCTTTACATAAAGACGGTGTCCTTGCTTTCTTTGCAGTTTGTAAATTAAGTCATCAAACTTTATTATTTTTGAATACAACCTTGTTTAAGATCTTATTTAGCATATTCTTTGATTTTTACTGGTGGACTTTCTTACAGCTTTCTCTAGCCGTAGAAATATTTATGTCACTAAGCCCTCTAGGAAGCACTTTATGTTCAAGACACACATCATTTTACCCTGACAAAACTGCTATATGCATTGCAAGTAATGTCCTTATGAAACACATTCTGTCTCATTAAAGGAATATAAAATTTAAAATTAAATTAGATATACCTTCACATCTAACAGAATACAAGCAATAGAGGAGATGCTAATGAGTTCTGTAGGTTCTACAGGTAGTCCATGGATCAAGTCCAGCCCACAGGATGCTTTCATCTGCTTTACTAGCTTTTCTCTAGGGAACAGAAGCAACTGTTTGAGCAGCTAATTGCTGCTGGCACAGCCAAACACTTCATCATGGTACTGCCATTGCCTCTACACTCCCATTGAGAGGGGAGAGCAAAGAAGCAAAGAGGACAAACATATCTTTTGTGTTCTGCCAACCAAAAGTGGTTTGCAGATCACAAAACTGTCCCCAGACAAAGAGAAGGAGAAACAGTACCCCTGCAGAGTTCCAAAATAACTGTTCCTCCTAAGTGACAGCAGCATGAAACACAGAAGGAGGCACATGCCTATGCTGGTATCACCTGGCAGAGCCATGAGTGCAATTTTTACGTCAAAGAGTCTGAAGGCAAAACTGAAGCTCAGCTCCTGTCGTTGCTGTGGTGGCAGTAACCCACCTTAGAAAGTTTACACAGTTCATCAAAAAACTTTTTCTTAATAAAATATACTCCAATCCTCCCTTTCTTCCCATTACTAACAACATATGCCACCTCAGTTCAACCAAGATTGGGAAAATACAACAAATATATGAGCTGGCTATTTGGTAAAGTAGTATTAGAAAAGTATGCAATGTATTTCAGCTGTCTTCAGGTTAGGATTGGATAGGCAGGGGGATAACAGTAACACGTGATAAAGAGGCTTTCTACAGACCACAGAACACAACTTGAGAACCACTGACTTGTGTGATCACATATCAGTCATTTAAACACATACTACTATGAAAAGCATTAAAATTAATGTCACGTTATGTCCCATTTGTGTATTATGTCACCCATTTCAGGTGTGTTGCAGAAGTGTAATCCCACTTGTTAGCTGCACAGGAGGTAGACATGGCCCTTATCTCTCCTGATAACAGGAACAGCTTGTCGTAACAAGTGTGTACTCTGAATTTTATCAGAGGATGTTGGTTGCTATTTCTTCGGATGTTTCTTTTTTCTTCCCAGTTTCCTTTAAAAAGACTTACAGGTCAGTGCCCCTGAGATTTTGTCTACATAATTTCTTATTTCCAGTAAAAGAAAAGGAGAAAAGGAAAAGAAGAAGGGGAAGGAGGACAAGGAGGAAGACAGAAAGAGGATGGAAAAGAAGAGAGGAAAGAAGGGAGGGAGACTGATTGATGAGTTTGTGGAAAGAACCTGAAAGAATAAGGATGGGGGAGTGGAAATGACAGAAAATATAATGAGCAGGTAACAGAGGACTGAGGACTCAGAGTGTCTAAAGATAATACCAAATTAATCTATGCCTTTAATTTGTTCCCTCAATAGAAAGGGTACTGTACAAAGAGGTGTTAGGATATAATTTAAATGTGATACACATATGCAGATTATCCATTACTTGCACAGTGCAAGCTTCTTCAATGTATTTTATCTATATATTATTATCATAATGTGTTACTCTACTACATCAGGAAGCAGCATTGTCAGTAACTCACCAGCAATCCAGTAACTGGATTGAAAGACTGCTTCAATTTCCTTCTTCTGAAGGTGCACAGGGATGGACACATTGCTTCACATCTTTTTGGGGAAAATAATACAGACCAGACAGCTCTGATATGCATAAATGCATTTGTTTTTGCCAAACTACTGTTAGAAAAGCTTTACAACAGCTTTACAACTGCTACTGTAAAATCTTTTTAAAAAATTTAATAAAATCAGAATTAATCACTTAGTTTTACATTGATTAATATTTCATTCAACATATATGGATGATATGTATTTTTATTTACTTTTAAGTTGTGCTAGATATACTCTGATTTTTAGTTTGCTCATTTCAGCCTGAATAGAAATTAAACTTTGCATTATTTTGGGGGATTTCAAAAGAACCCTCTTTCCCAGTTTCTTCAGATATCTATGTAAAAAAACTGTGTAAACCCCCCCAGACTGTTCCCTCAGTCTAAAGATCTAAAAAGCAGTATACAGCCTGCTGTTATTTTTCCCTCTAATTCATTTCCTCTGACTTATCCTGAGCTCTTCTCAGTTTTCAGGAACTATACCTCTGTCTTCAAGCACTGTCGCGAATTTTGGATTGTCAGCTGAAAACACAAACAGAAAACCAGCAGTTGCAGGTGATAAGATTTGATAGTAGCACAAATTACATACAGGACAGATGGTCAAGACAGTATTGGACATGACAGAGTAGGTGTCCATTAGCCTAGAATGTAGTCAGAAAAATGGTATAAACACACTTTAACATAAAAAACCCCATCACTCCTGAAAGAACCCTGGAATGGCATTGAATCTAGAGAAATCAATACCATTTATTAGAGAAAAAAAGCTCAAAACTCAACTGGTATTTGTCATTATCAGCCTACTCAATGCAGTCTCTGTACCAGTATTATATAATTCTTGCATTAGCAAGAGAGTGACGGTATGCATACCTCTCCACCTAAAATAGTATGTAAACTCAATAAAGTCAATACAATACTTTGGCAATAGAAGTGAGAGAAAAAATCCTTAGTCAAAGACCTGGGAGCAACAAAAATTTGTCATAGCCTGAAATTTTCAGTCTCCGGTGTTCAAAATGGAAAGATGACTTAATTTTTCAGCCCAGAAAGTTTATTCGTTTACAAAGTCTTGACATTGAAGCAGTACACTCAGTGATGTACTGCCTTTGTACAATACAGGTATGGAAAAGATCCAATAGCAAATCACATTTGAAAAAGCAACACAAACATCACGTAGTCTTTTCACATTATCTGAAATCGAGGGTCAATTTCACAGCAATTCAGATACCAACAATATTTATTACAAATAATCATGATGCAAACTGTGATAATTACTGTGGCATTTCTACTTTCTGATGCTAGGAAAATCCTAGCATGCCTGAAGTGAGTAATTCAGTTTCTGTTTTGTGTAGTCTGTCTTCCCAAAACTTCAATGTGGAGTTACCAACATAAAACACATGACCCTTTACAGATAGTATCAAGTCAAATTACAGTCTTTGCTTGCTGATCATTGACCTAACTAAAGATTTTGACAATGTAAATTATAAAGGACTTGAAGACTTGCAGATCTGTGAATGCCCTGCAAATTTTACTTCTGACATATTTAAGTCTTCTGTAATAAGATGATGGTTAGAGAGGTGGAAAATGGCAAGATCTCTTTAATATCATAAATGGTTCCCACACTCCTTTCTATCTTGTCTCTGTTGTGCAGATGGAAGCACTTTGTGCCATTGGCAGAGCTATATTTATTCAGTTTCTTACTGATGCAAGTTGTTTGGTCTGCAGATACGTGTGGCTAATTTCTTCATTAGTGAGCTGCTTTTTGCTGATGACTGTGAGTTGGTAGCTCACTCAGTCAATAACATTCAATTTACTATTGATGACTTTCCTTGTGTATACTATCCCTTTACTTTTTCTGTGAACTTAAAACACAATGCAAGCACCAAACCAACCAACATAGTGGCATGAGCATATGCACTCACATTTTTACACTTAGCAAAATTTTCTCAAGCCAATAGAATACTTTTCTAGTTAGACATCGTTCAGATGCAGACACATTGTGAAACTGCATCCACATTGCCAATTTTAACTCTTCATTTGAAATATTGGCATACTGACTATGTAGCCACGAGCAGGACAGTCCCTAAACATGCACTGGACACTTGTTCTCAGAACACTCCAGTATGTTCATGAGACATAGACAACCGATTTTCTCTACATGGGAAACTCAGTTTCATAGGCAGTGCCTCTAGTGTAACTGGAAAATTGAATGACTACATGCTTCTAACAACAGAATCATTAAATAAAAGCAAATATTGAAACTGATGCCCTGATCCCTAAAACTTGGCTATGATAATGATTGGATAATATGGCCCAGTTCTCAGACAATTACAATAATCTATTGGTTCCTTTTTCCGAGATAGTCAATGCAAAATGCAATATCCTTTGAAAGATAGTGAGAGTATACTCTGCAAATCTGAGCATAAGAAGGCAGTTTACAGAGCAGCAGATTCAGTATATTGTGGCTTATTCTATTTAGCCTATGTTGCCTTGCTAAAGTTTCATAAGGATATTGTGTATCATAATGCCATAGCCTTCCCTTTTCCTCAAATGGAATTTAATAACTTTTTCTGCACTTAGTGGAGAGACCAGAGCAAGAGAAGATATTGATGGCCTTTCAGCCAGCCTGGAGTAAAGTCCAGTAGTTCTTCTAAAGGAAAAGAGCTGCACAGAAGCCTGGACTGTGTCCCACTCCTGCAAGTACTTTCTTCTGTTACTGTATCTTCCCTGTGACATCGATGTGACTTACCAACCGGGTGGTAAGGTTTTTTTTTTTGAACTGCTGAGATAGCCCAAGGGCTCCTAGTGACCATCAACCAGATGCGCAGTCATATGTGAAAGAAGCTCCAAGCCATACAGAAATGCAACACAATGTTCAGTAATTTTCTTGCAGCTTTTCTCTTTCCACAAATCAACCCCTTAGCAATAAACCTTTCTGCTAAGGACAACAGAGATAATGAGCTTTGCTACACCATATGTCCATCAGCTAGGCCATAACTACCTCCCCTGTCTCCTGATATTAGTGGCTACAAAGCAAGAAGAAACATCATAATCTTTCACAAGATTAAAGATTTAATTTCCCCTGGATTAACTCAGCTAAAATCCACACACATTCTTCTGAGGCCTGTGAGAAAACTTCCATAGTCTAAATGAATAAAGTAATTGTTTTTGAAGATTAGACTACTGACACCTCATGAGAAAATTTTTATGCAAGTTTATTTCCTAACTCTTTTCTGAGTAATGCAATAATATCCATGTCTAATTGGTCTCTTATTTTAAACATAAATAAATAAATAAATAAATTAGTTCCCTTTTATTGTATGAGTTGTCACATCAACTTAGCAACTGAAAATCTAATTTTTTCTTGCAAGGAGTACAAGTTTGTGTGGCAGTACTTTATGCTGTAATTTGACCCACTATTTTCAGTGGAGCTAAGCCACTTAGGAAAGCAGTATTCCTTTACACAAGAAATTTCAGGTGCCTGAAAATTCCTGAACACAAAGACATAGGTATGTCAAAATTCTGAACATTAACTTTGCTACATTGTATATCTCATCAATGTCTATTTGTTCAGACTTCCAGACCCAGTATTTGCTGGATACTTCTTAAGAGTCATCATGATGCCTTTAAGTACTGTTTTACAGCACTTGACAATTTGCAAGATACTACATAAAAGAAAATGCAACAGGTGACAGAATTCATATCTTTTACAGCTTTCGTTTCACAGTCAATATAACCAGGTGAGGAGCATGCATGGAGCAAAGCTGCACACATTGCAGAACAGAAGTATTCTTCATGCAAAAACCATGCAGGAAATCAATATAAAATCCAGAAATAGAACTCTTAGTTCCTAGTTTCATGTCAGTGTTATTGCAATACTTTGAATAAAATAGTAGTTGCGTTCTTTAGCTTGTACAGACTCGTGGATTACAAAATAAAGTGAACTGATGAAAAAACAATTTCATCCTATAAAGCAATTTACTTCCTAATTTACACAATGAAGAGAAATAAAATATTTAAGTTGCAATTTATGACAGTTTTGTTTTAGGAAAGGAATTTTGCACTTTGTTAGCTCTATTCTGTTAAAGACTGATGAACAATCCTTGTCAGATCAGATTTATGACAGATCTTACTGAAAAGTACAAATTTGAGTTCGTATTGATTGTGATGTTACTTATAAAAATATTATTTTAAAGTGTTTATAATTATACATATTTATATATTTCCTGTATGACAAGGATATACTATTGTGACTTTAAATGCATGGAGAAAATGCTTTCTGAATCTGAAGCTACACTTTGGGAAAAAATTACTTTCATGAGTTGAAAGTTACACTTTCCCACTTGGAAACAGAAGATAAAAAGTAAGGGAGAGGGAATTCCTTACTACGATATCATTTCATAAAGAGAAATTAAAATCAACAAGAGAAACTTCATAATTCTTCCTTTTGAACTCAGACACACAGTTGGTGAAACCACTAGATTCAAACAGATTTAATTTTATATATAATTTTTATATTTACATTTTTTTCTCTGGCAATATATTTTGGGTTGGGGAAAATGTATTCTTTTGCTAAAATATTCACTCTTTTCTTATTATTCTTGCAGTCAAGAGGCAATACTTCATTGAAGACAGAACTAGACAAAAAAGGAAAATATGAAATCGGGGAAGAACCCATTCCCTCTCAAAGGTAAGTTTTTCTTGTCCCTTTTAACTTTATTGAAGGTAGCTTCATTACGTTGGAACATGCAATACACATTTCTTTCTGGAGGACTCCTGGCCGCAGACAAATTATTTTTTGAAATTTCATTTAAATTAACAGCTGTCTGTAAATTTCTGTGAAGCTCTCTTTTTATGAGGAAAGAAAGGATGGGTAAATAAAATTCAGGTTCAATAGGAGTGTTTGCGAATGTTCTACCACTGCCTAGGGATGTTCAGTGAAAAAAATCCTTCTGATTCTTCGATGTTTTCAGTAAGGAAGGAAGGAATTACACTGCCAGTGCAGGGTAGTTTTTAAACAGAGACTTTATACTTAGGGGCAAAAAAAAAACCCCTAACCAAACCAAAATCAAAACCTACGTGAAAAAAGAAAGCATTAAGAAAAGAATCTTATTAAAACAGAAAAATAGAATCTAATAGTCTTTGTTATAATCTGCAAATTGATGGCATCAGAAAGCAGACAAGGAATTAAAGAAACATGATCCTTCCCATTGTGAGGAAGAGATCTAAACGAGAGTCTACAAATATTTGCCTCAAAAGTTATCTGCTTCTAAAAGACATACATATATAACAAGTACTGCATCTTGATAATCTTTCACATCTAAGCATGGTTGTCTATTTTTTTTATTTCAAAAGTTACTGTATCACTTTTCATAATATTCTTCTTCATTTTCTATTGATGCTCCAAGATTTGAACCCTGGAAATGTCTTATTTTCATCCTTTCTGTTTAAATCAAACTGTTCAAAAGAATCTTTTATTCTTAGCCATTAAGAAAAAAACAATGGTTCACCGACTATAGTACTGAGAAACTAAAAGATAAATTAAATGTTAATAAGAAATTACAAAGCTCTTCCTAATGAACTCACATGCAGATCTGTAGCTCCACCTAGAGGAGGAGCTCCACTTAGGAGGAGTAAAAAGAGGAGGAGAAAGATGAAGGTGTCTTAATATCTTTAAAGTACTGGTTTTAACTCAGCATTTTTTTCTTCTTAATGAGTGATACACTGTGTAGAGTTCTCTGTTATGTGAAAGAACAAAGAAATACTCTGACAAACATCAGTTCCAGTGGGGAAGAAAAAAAAAGTATCTTTCCCAGAAATCTTAAGTATGGTTTCTAAATCCTTAAATGTCCTTAAATGGTAAGGCTCTTTGATATGTTTTGAAAAATAAGTGCTGCAAAATTGCGTCTAAAATCTTATTTAAAAGTAAATTAAAAAGGTTTTAGTCAATAGCACTTTATCTATTGATTTTTATTTTTATATGTCTTTGCCCTTTAGCCACTTTTAAAATGGAAAATGTAATATGTAAAATATATACACTTGTTTTGACATAAAGATAAATTATCTAATTTATGTAATCTATCTCAGCCACAGACAGATGCAGGAAAATTCCTGGGAGGCAGGCACCAGGTCTTGAAGGGAACATGCAACATTTTGAAAGTCAGAACACAAATAACCTTGATACGAGAAACAATAATGGTCTCTGCCGATTTATTAAATTGCATCTCTTCTCTACTCACATAACTTCATTGGTCTGGGTTAAGCTTGAAGTGGCTCTTCCCTCAAGTTCTCATTTCTTTAGCACACTCGGTCAGCTAGTGACAGCTTTGTCTCTTCTTTACAAGAAACACAGAGCTGGGTATCAATATATAGATTTAATATGAACCTCTTATTTTGGTATCTTGGAGATGTCTAAAACGTATTTTGAATTGGAAAACAGACAGGTTCAATCAATATATGAGAGATTTTTGAAGGACTCACACTTCCTTATTACCATCTTTAAAATAACAAAACAAAGAGTAAGGAATAAAAAAGCATATGAAATATACTGAAAAGCAGTTAGTTGAAGGATCAGTGTGTAGGACAATGACCAACAACTAGTGAATGTGGTAGCTTGAAAATGCATATACATGTAATGATTTGGAAAAAAAAAATAAAGGTAAGTGAAGATCGTTTCATTATATTCTGCATCATCATCTGCGATAGCACATTTAAAAAAAAATAATGTTTTTTTAACACATTTAAGAATTGGCTTAACAATATGCCATGTAGCACTGTAACACTACTCCCATTGTCTCAGAGTACATCTAAGCTTTTCTATTTTAATTTTTTTGTTCCTTTTGCTCATGAAAGTTTTTTTCAAAGACTTCAACACAGTGGAAAGGTGGCAAGGACAGAAGGGGATAACGGCAATTAACTCACTGAACTAAAATAATCAACATAATACCAAACAGCAAGGGGTTTCTTATGTAGCTACAGCATTACCAGTACCCAAGTGAGGAACTTCTAAGATATCTGTTGTCACACTGTGAAAGTACTGATTGTATTAAAGATGTATCCCAGGTGCTTTGTGCTCCACTGACACAAAGCAGTCATATGGAACAGTGTACAACAACTGGGACAGACACACGAAATGAGATCTCTCAGAGTTTATATATAAATTCTCCAACTGATAATAATCCTAGGTGTAGAACAAATCACAGCCATTGTAATTACTCCTAAATCAGAATCAGCTCTTTTATTTGTTACTACCATGATTTCTTTATAATCTTTCTCATCCCACTATATAGAGCTATTACCACAGAGCCTGCTTCTGTAGAATGACACAGATCAACAGCAGTACCAGTACACCAAAACTTTTGACTAGTTGATCTCAATAGCTTAACAATGCTGAGGATGACACATACACATGACAGTCCTGCAATTTAAATACAACTTATTGGTCTGGTAGATTTTGTAGTGACACTGGGAAACCTAAATTGGATATGCAGACCTGAAGTATTGATTTGCACATTAATATACTTTTATACTATATGATTGTTTTCAATTGGATGCAGACAGAAGTTTTGGTACATTTTAGATTAATTTTCTGCTTTGATTTCAGACGTTCTTTGCAAGAAGACAAAATCGAGAAATATAAACATACATATATATTTTTACATATACAAAAATAGAATCATACATTTTAGAAGACTTTTAATCATTCTTACTCAAAGAAAGATCTTACTACATGAGTACAGTCATTCCTGCAGAAAAATGCTAGCATGAACCTAGAAAATGCAATTTGTATAAACAAGTTATGAATTGCAAAATGCTGTACAACTAATTTATGCACACACATAATATCCATAAATAGTCAACTTCTTGCCCCTTTCTGTGAGTATAGAATGCTTGCCTTGGTCTGAATATATATATATATATATATTAAGCAATTCATTAATTTAATATATTGTGTTCTATGTATTATGTTCCTTGATTCTAAAGAATATATCGAGTCCTATATATTTCTTAAGGTCTACAAGGCATAATCCTTAAGTATGGACTATATTATGTTGATATTTTCTAGAACTTAGAATGATCATTTGCAGAATTTTCACTTTCCTCTGAACTTTACTAAAATATGCTTTAATTCTTATTTTCCTGTACATCCAGCACTGTCCTACAGATGGAGAACAGCTCAATGGAAAAGAAAGACATATGTGCACAGGAATATAAAGAGACTGATGGCGGGGAGATGAAACAGAAATTATGTCTCTCCCACAAAGGAGGGAAAGTCATGATATTACTGACTTACGGGCGTTTTTCCTCACAAATAGGAGACCTAAATTCATTCTGCTGCTGAAATAGCAAATATCTCACAAGGCTTTTTAAGTAACTGGCAGACATTTTTCATTTTTGTTTGTTTGAAATCTTCCATAAAATCTTTTAAATGTCAGTCTATATGATCTATGGACAATTGTGGAAGGATTAGATTTGCACATAAGCTCTTAAGGTACCATAGGAATTTTAGTATAATGATACTATAAGGATAATATTACCTTCTTAATGCAAGTAAAGATGAATTTACCACACTTTTACCCCTGTAGAAAAATGCCAAAGTGAAGCAAACATAAAGTGGGTGGAATCTGAAGAAAAAATTCCTCTAACGTCTCCTGGAAAAGTCACATTAAAAAGTATGTTCCCCAGACAGATCACCTTTTCCCCCACTTAATCTAAAGCAAATTCAGAAAATTCTCAATTTTTGGTAAGAATACTTTAGTACTATAAATCAGTGAATAAATATACTGATCCATATGCTATACGGCATAAAAACACTGCTTTCCTCTATCAGTGATAGACACAGTCTTTCTATTGTATTATTCAGTCCTTCTTCCCTAGAAAAGAGCATACTTTCTGGCAGTTTAAAAATCTAAGACGTAAATTAGGAGGACTCCAAAGCAGACCATGAAAAGTAAGTAAGCAAAAACATAAACAACTGCTGAAAGTATAAATAAAGGATGAAAAAAAAGTTAAGAATGAACTGGTGGTATGGCTGGGTTTTAAAGTACAACAACATTACAAAAAGTAGGTAAGTGCTTTATTTTGTCACTTTTCTCCAGAAGATGAAATAAGTAATGTACGAAGTTTCCAAACACTAGTGGTAAGAAAATACTGGAACAAACAGATAAATTGAAAAGCTCTACTTCATTAGGCCTAGATACAGTTACTCACGAGTTCTGTTGGAGCCTCGGAGTCATGTGGCTGAACTGTGAGCTCTAATGCAGTACTTAATGGAAAATGAAAAAGGCTGCAGGGTAGCAAATCTACTTATCCTATGCTAGCTATGACTCCAAAATCATGGATACTAGCAGTCAAAAGTGATTACTTTTAAAGGGTATGATATAGGAAAATATTAAAAAACTGTTATGAATTTCTGCCTAATTTGTACAGTGCTAGTGCAACAGGAATATCTTCTACTAAGGAGAGGCAAAGTATATAATTTCATATTATAGAATATAGAAACATAAAATTGTAATAAAATATAACTATAATATTTTATTTTTGAAAGTTCTTGATAGTAAATCCTGAGACTGCTCACGGGACAAGAGAAAAAGTTCTATCATGGATTAAGCCTTGGTTAACTGGAAAGAGACAGAAAAAAGAAAAAATAAATTAAACAACCAGTTTTCATTATCTTCAGTGGTTACTGTGTTAATTAACACATTATTTACTATATATTTGTGTAAAGGGTTAAGCAGATATTAAAATTTGTAGGACAGAATTGTATGAGCTGTAATGTCAAGATGGCAAGTGAGTGGAGAAAACAAATGAAATTCAATGTTAAAGGATGAACTAATACACATTAGGAGCAATATTTTAAGCAACTCACAAACAATGGATGGTTATAATGGTTATAATTATCTAGTGTGACTCAGCTGGGAAAAAACCCACAACACAGAGTTACATTTCTGGCTAGTAGCGTGTAAAGCTTTGCAAAATCCTGTAGCATTCAAAAAACCCCCGAACAACAAAAGAATAAATAGCTCTAGAGAAGAATGTAATATACACACACATATATATATACATATAATATATATATACATATATAATACATGTATGTGTATAGATGTATTAAAAAACCCAACAACTTACAATGTTCTTCAATGTCATTCTTTCCCCAGCACATGAACATCAGTACCGATTATTCCATCTTCAAAAAGACAGAGCACAAACAGAAGGGGATTAGAACTGAATGTTGCATATTGAAACATTTTTCATTAAGGAGACATGATAAAGATTCTTAGTAGGGTGGCACACAGTGAAACCATACAGAACAACAGATTCACACAGGCAGAGGAGCATTTGCAAATATGCGACTTTTAACATTTTAAGTTTTGTTTTCAAGCGTGTAAGGAATTTTAAATGCAAGACTTAAGACTGCTAATTTTCTTTAGATCCTCTAACAGATTATACTCAAGAAATCAGGTGTTCTTTTCAAGAAAGAACAGAGAAAGGTTCATTGACATTGAAAGGTGACAAAATGAAAACAGGCAGAGACATTTATATAAATGTATCTACATTTACATATGTGTGTGTCTAAACAAAATGCGTAATTGACTTATGTAATTCAGTGCATTAACATTTCATAGTTGAAGAGTAGGAATATATATAAAAGAACAGAATAAAATCAGTAAGATATAGTTACAGATAATTACATTTATCACAGTTACTGTAAGAAAGGAAAAATGTGGCACGTCAACCTTGTAATTTGTTTAGTGGTGAGCTTGCACAAGCAAGCTGAATCCTCTGCAAGTAACACAGGCAGAAACTCAGCAGATTATAAAATCATGTCCACTCAGGGAAGGAGAAAAGGCACCTTCCTTCCTTCAGAGGAAAACAGCTTGTTTTCCCTCAGAAGTCACTACCAGAAATTCCTTATCCCAGCTGACACACTATTTTACATGGAACACATCGGTCGGGAAAGGCGTCATCACGAGTCTGTCACTACGTAATATTAAACATAGCAAGGACTTCTTTTTGGTAGCAAGACTTCACATTGCTAAGGCTGATGGAAAATACAACTAGAAAATTAATGTTTAAGGCTTGGAAATTGACTGATTACGTTAGATTAGAAAACAAAATATAAAAATCCAAAGCATTGCAAGTCAGCCATGGGGGCTGAATGTCAGAGCTTATTTAGTTCAGTCAAGAAGACTGTCTAGGTAGAAACACTGCTCAGTTGGGTGGTATGAAGAATAGAAGTTTAGAAAATGCAGGGCCAAGATGTATTGATGAGAATCAGAAAGAAAAACAAATGAGGCAAAGCAAACCATGATTTCAGAAGTGGTTATTGGGCATCCTTAGTTGTTCATTAGTGAGGGTGAGGTATCAGGAGAATAAATAATGTCCTTCATGGGGTAATTACCATGCAGTTATCCAGTATGGTATTTCTTGCTGATGGAAAATAAGAGTGAAAAAAATCTTGTGATGGTGATCTGATCTAATACTGTCATTTTTACTCTCACATTATTCAAAGGGAAATTTTAATCCTCTAATGTAAGTGCTCTAAAATTCCAAAATGTAATGAACTACCTCTCAATTTAAAACTTTAACATATCTATAAAATAATTTAGTATCTTTTCTAATGTAATATTGGAATATTTAGTACCTATTTTAATTTAACATCAGAATATACGGACATAACTTTGAGCAGTTTTATACATAAGAAAGGTTTAGAATCTTCTAAAATCTTTAACAACTAGTTAAGCGAATATTAAGTGAAAGGGGAGCATCAGGTGAAAACACTAGTGTAATGCATATCAGCACAGGAAAAGAGTGTAACATGCAAATTTGGTGCTAAATAATGTGAGTTAATGTGTTGTTCTACAAACCTGACTCACACAGACTTATTTTAAACCAAAATTGTACACTTAAAAATCACATTGATCAGAGTATTCAAGGACAGAAAGTAGAAGGTGTATCAGAGGCCCTTATATACTCCTAAACTTAAATTTAAATGTTTAATTTCATTAAAGTATAACCTGCACCTGACCAAAAGACAGATCCAGATTTTATTTGAGTACTTGAAGGAATGCAAAATTTATCAGTGTTCTTGGGAGTTTGTTATAGTTGATCTCATAATGAAAAATACATACTGCATTTACAAAAAAAAGAGAGACTATGACGTTTTTCTCCATTAGACTGAAAAATTCACTAGTATCTGATATTTTCCTCTCTTACCAGCTAACTAATCTCTTTAAATACTCAGTATTAGACATTTTCTCCAGTTTCCAAGCACTTAGGGCTCTTTTCTGTAAGAATTCTACTTTTCAGCTTCATTTTATTGTGTGGGCATAAGGAGCCGATATAACATTCTTTTATCAGCTTTATCTATACTATACATGCGAACAATTTAATCTCTATCTCCTAACCACTAGTTATTTCTATATATAACAATTAAAGAGAAAAACTCTTTTAAATGGAACATGGTATTGTGTATGTATGATAGTGACTTAACTATCTATTTTATGACCTTTAAATTATTTTCAGAATAATTATTTTCAAGGGTACAATCACAATTTTGATAGTGTCACTTATGTATCTAATTTCTAAGCATACAACTATCCAGGCAGCTGTACAAAAGCACTTACTTTTATCAGCCAAACTTTCAACATTCTCAAAGAAAGAATTCACATTTGTTTGACAAGACTTTTTCTTCCAAAAACCTTCTGCCTTGAATTCTAGCAGTAATGCTCTGTATTCAAAGTTTTTGAACTGTTATGTAAAGAAACCCACTCTTTTACAACACAGGTCATGTTGCTTGGGTTTCTATTTTATTTTTTTAAGCTCTAATACTACATCCACTGCTTCCAGGAGTTTCTAGAGTATTCCACAATTCCTCTAAAATGAAAACAGCATATAGTTACATCTAAATTCAGTACATCTGAATCAGCTCTTTTCAAATATTCATCATAAAAATACTGCTTAATGCTTTCCTTAGAAACTAATTGCTTGGAAAATACTTCACCATCATTATGGAATATGAGTGCACTCTCCTACTTCTTTCCAGAAACAGAAAAGAAATAGATATTGAACACTTTCTCTTTTTTTCTGTCATTACTAGCAATTTGATTTTCTTAAACTTTTAATGGTGCCATTTATATATATATAAGGAGATACTACTTTTTCCCCCCTAATATAATGTAATATACATTCTATTGTCCTTAGCTAAGCCAAGGATTGATCCTTGGTCTCACTTCCACTATACTTCAGAGCTTCTAGCTCATATCAAATTACATTTGCCTTCCCACTTTTTACACTGTGATATTATATACATGGTTTTTTTTCTAACTGATGTCCTCATATTGTCACCAAACAAACTTGGGGTTTCAGAAGTTGCTTTTCTCAATCATGGACAGTGGCTATTTGGCTAGCTACTAAGCTTCCTCTTCAATTTACCTTTCAGTCACAATCTTGTATCTACTTACACTTTTATCTCCAAAGAATGTCATTCAGAACACGTTTAACTTTGAGAAATTAGCCTCTTTGAGGTATCAGTTCTCCACATTATTGCTAAGGACCTTCCTCTGTTTACCAACAGTAAGTACAATCAACTTAAAACCACTGGTCCCTAGGCAACTGTAAACTTCCATTACAATGATTAATTCATCTTTATCTAGCCCAATAAAGTCCAAAGTGGAATGAGTGCATATAGAATATCTAGCTATACATCTCCTAAATTGAATTCCTAAATAGCAATTCCATGTTTCTTAGGAAGGAAAGAAGGGAATTTAAAAAAAAAAAAAAAAAGTAAAATATGTATTTTAGGTTTAGAAGAGTAAACATTCTAATAATCTTTTTTTCCTCCATAGCTCTAAATGAATTGTTCAAACATCAAATTTCAGGGAAAATAAATGAGCATGTGCATAAATGTTTGCAGACTAAGAAGCCCATAAGCAGAGAAGGGATTACTAGGAATTGAAAAATGAAGTGGTTTGAAATATCAACACGATAAACATTTCAGAATGTAGTTCCTCTCTGTGGCAATCTCATTTAAAACTTCACTATATACATGGGTCATGTGTGTATATATATAACTCTGCAAACAGTTCATTTTAGAAGCTATTTGACTGCATATATGGCAGCAATACAGACCACAAGTTGGCAAAACATACTAGTTGCAAATCAAGAGTGCTGAATACAAAGAAGTGCAGCAAGTGGTTTAATTCCTTGATATGAAGCCAATAGATACAATAGTTTCATAAGGCAAAACAAAACAAAATGAAAATTGTAACACCTATTTGAAAAGCAGTATACAACCAAACATTTTCTTTTCCACCTATAAATGTCAAATATCTATCATTACATCAAAATTCCAGTTGTGAAATGTATTACTTCAGACAAGTAATTTTAAGTTAAGCTCTCTTTCAGTTAATGTGTTCAGGTATCTATAACAGACATCTCTATTATATATGAGCTTTCATCTTTAAATTTTGCTTGTTAACATCAGTTCTTACTAATACAGTGACAGTTTCCATTGCAACTTCTTGATTTCATAAGTTCATAATCCTGCGAAGCCTTGAAGCTAACTTTTTCTAAATGTGTTTTATTTTTCTTCTGAAGTGTGTATATTATCATAAAACACTCAATAGGACAATTACAATGAAACAGCATCGTTTATTCCAGTATGAGCTGTAGAAAATGTTCCAAAACCACCTAAGAGTAGCCAGACTGAACCAAATCAAAGACGCCTCTCACCCAAAACCCCTCGTCCAAAAGCTGTTTGCCATGTAAGGTGATGTCTGTAGACAAGCATATAGTGATGATTTCCTTGAAAATTCTCCCAACATCTGGCACTACATGGCTCAAACCAGACCTCAAGTAAAATATGTTGTCTATGGTTCTTTTCACTGTATTCTTCTTCCTAAGACCATCCAAGTGCAGTTAAACCATCAGCATTCGCCACGTCCTATTGTACCGTACCGACTAACCTGGAAAACATAGCAAATGTCTTTCACTTCTGGTTATTTCCCTAACCCAGGGAATTAGAAAGGTTATTTTCATATTCTCTTAGACCTTTCTATCAAGTAATCTTTCTAGGTGCAAGATGTTTTTTGTGTCTTACTTAATAGAGTATATGCCTTTATGTCATCTTTTGCATGGCCGGCATGAAGTAACTGAGTGCTGAATAAAAAATATCACTACGAGAAGATACGGTTATTTTGAACATTCATGGTATCAAATATTTTTAAAAGACAATGTATGGTGGAAAATGCTCAACTGGCAAGACACATTATAAATATCTGCCCGTTATGCATGACTGCCCAATCAGAGGCAAGTCATGACAGCAACAGCTTAACACACTTGATTCCCACTAAAACGTCTCAAAAAAAAAAAAAAAAAAAGAGGAAAAAACCCAGATGTTCTATGAAAGAGAGGATTATAAGCATTGATTCACTCCAAATCAGAAAAAGCATACTGCTCAGGACAGGCAGAACAGAACATTTCTAATCCAGCTCACCTCAGTTTCAACTTCAGCACTTGGGACAGGATTTGCAGCAGCAGGCCATCCATCAACATGCTCACACACATACTGCTTTGGAAGACTTCTGCTTCAGCTCTACAGCTCTGACTCAGACAGGGCTATTCTCTGGACAAATGCCAAATAATCCCGACAATTACAACATATGGTGACAGTGAATGGCATTCAAGCATGTTCAAAATATACAAAAAAGTACTCTTTTAAGCTCCCTTTATGACATACACAAAAGTTTACCAATGTATCTGACGCAGATGAAGAAAATCATAGAACAGAATCATAGAATATCTCAAGTTAGAAGGGACCCATAAGGATCACCAAATCCAATTCCCTGCTCCTCGCAGGACTACCTAAAACTAAATCATATGACTAAGAATGTTGTCCAGACACTCCTTGAGCTCTGACAGGCTTGGTGCTGTGACCACTTCCCTGGGGAGCCTGGTTCAGTGACTGACTGCCCTCTCAGTGAAGAACCTTTTCCTAATGTCCAGCCTTAACTCCCCCTGATGCAGCTTCAAGCTATATCCTCATGTTCTACCCATGGGCACCAGAGTGGGGAGATCAGTACCTTTCCCTCTGCTGCCCATCTTGAGGAAGTCGTAGGCTGCAGCGAGGTCAGAAGATGCAGATCTTCTCAGCTACCAGAACAGAAATGGGCTGTAAACAGCTCCCACTACCTAAGGCAGCTGCTTTTTCTCTTTAATCTGGAAGCCATTGAGCTCACCTGTGGTCGTATGTTTCCTTAGAGTAAATCATTTCCCCCTAACCAAACAGGAAAAGTAAGCGGTGGTCAGACACAGAACTTATTATTCAAATGTATTCACATCACCTCAACTTAAAGGCTTAATTTATAGGGAAGCAAATCATCTTCCTCCAACACAACAGCCTGAGAGCATCAACATTTTGTTAAAAGGCTACGGACTTTCTTTCTCTTTTCCAGTCTTTATGATGTTTTTTCCCTCTTCCAGATCTGTTTATTGACATGCATTTCTTTTAAAATATGCAACATTAGCACACTTCTAATCAGATATACAGAAACTGGACAACAAGCCAAAAACTGAATTCTCTCGTAGCCCTTGGACAGGCTAAGGTAAATGCAACACTTTGCTTATTTGGTCTGAAAAAGGGAGAATTCCTAACTTTTCTTGCCTTTGAAACGCTCACAGTAGTAAAATATTCCAAATCCTGGCTAGCTGAAAAACCTACTCATTAAACCTTTACACGACTGTAATAATTAGGTAAGATTTCATAATATATTAAATGTTATCCACCCATAAAATTAACATGCACTCATATAGAATTCTTGATTCTTTATAACATAGGCCAGCATATGATTTTTGACACAATTTTAAAACTCAAACTGTCCAATATATTTTTGCTAGTTTACTCACAGCTTTGCCTGACATTTTTATAAATTGTGATCAAAAGCATTTCAGCTACCTGAAAAGAAATTGAAAAAGGAAAAAGGAGTGGAAACTTGCCTGTTCAGCTGTGGAAGAGAAATCCTTTTTTTTTCTTTCTTTTTTTTTTATTTTGTAAAAAGCCTCCTGCACAGATAAAATGGCTGGAGGTAGAAAACAGTGTTTGTTTTGGAGAAGATTCTTACTGATGAGCTGTCTCTCTTGATATTTAAACAGAACTTGCTCAGATTTGACTGATCTGAATATTTGAAAATATTAACATATGTTTAATTATCTGCTGAGATCATTAGATGCATTTCTGAAGTACAACATACTGTACAGGATGTGTATCAGCAGCTACATGTAATATTAGCAGCTCTTCAAGCCCTTAGACTTGAAGAGTTCAGACAGAAAAGAGGCTGTTATATTAGAATAAAGCAAGCTAGTTTTAAGGTTGTATCAGTGTTGGTGTGTGGCAGTGGGGGCTGCATTTTTTTTTTTTTTTTTGTTTAGCGATCTCAATTTGAAACACTTTAAGAAACAAAAATGCCACGCATAAGATCACAGGGATTTAAATGATGAAAGAAACCAAGTGAAAGCAGGTAAACAATATAAAATGAAATTTAAAACTACGTAACTGCCTTTTCTTTCTTTTTCCTTTTACTTTCTGTTTTTATGTCATTTTTCCTCTTTTTTTTTTTTTCTTAATTTTATCTATTTATTCCTACCCTTCTTGTATCTCAGCTATGACTCCTGAACACTGATAATATTCTGTGTGCATAACTCAGGTGAACAGCCAATATATTAAGTAGCCACTAAATTCATTATTAGCATGACTTAGTCAAGTCAAAGTCCTATTGAGGTGGATCCACTTGCCTGAGAAATTCATTTCAATGGAAGTAGACATAATATGCTAGTATTCAATCAGTCCTCTTAGAGGTTTTGCTGGTTTTAGATTGTGCTTCCTTTTCTTAGAATCCATAAAAATAAGAGAGTCTCAATTTACTCACAAATAAATTGGGTTTTAAGATCTGTGAAATAGTTGAAATTTTGAACAGTGTATTACATTGTGTCGAACTAAACTTATCTGAAGGTCCTTTCATTGACTTTGACAAGTGTTATTATAGGCCCATCATTAGTAAAGTAGTATCTTCATTAATCTCTCATATTTCAAAAATACAGTAGTTTGTTCCAGTGAAAGACACTCTATGCTCTTCTGAACAAATACTTGCTGAACACTGGCAGTTTACAGATTAAAATAAAAGTCACAGTCAACTTTTAAAATATTGCTCACTAAATGTTACCTAAAGTTGGTGTATTCTTTCAGGCATGGAAATGCATCTGTCATTTGCATTTCATTGACCTTGAAGCTTACTGGTTAGAGATGAAATGTCACCTATTCAAAGCAAGCTGTTTAAAATATTCAAATAGATTTTTTAAAGTGTGTTTCACTTTTTAATTTCCTACTGTTCTTCTTCCATTGAGAAAGCACTGTCTGAACCCAAAGGGATTTCCACATCTAGCTTTCATGCTTTTTGTTACTACATGGCAGCAACCGCTGGATTGGCAAATAGAATAATTGCCTTTGAGAGATTTCTTTAAGGATGTTAACAGCATGAACTTTGTTCTTTTTAAGTAGCTTCTTAAATAAATGCTTCAAAACAAAGTCAACTATTGATCCAAGTCTTTGAATAAAAAGTTCTCCCCATTTGACAATAGGATTTACTACTGAAGACAAAACGTACATTAATCTTTCTAGTTTATTGTCTTCAGCTGATAAAGGTAGAATTACAGAGTTGCTACACAAAGAGATATGTACCCTCTGTTTGAAATGACAAATCTACATAAATTCATTGACCGACTTAAGATAAAAGCAATCTTTACATCTCTATGTCTTGTCAGTTGAGGAGAAACAGGTGTACCATTTATGTTGTATTGCCTAGTAGTATTGTTAAATAACTAGTTATTCTCTAAGCATATTTGTGACTTCCTTGTTTGTTTATTGTAGTGCTGCGAGCACTTTTTTTCTCTGGAACTGAAAAAGAACATCCAGAATGCCTATTTACTGCCAGGGGAGAAGGGTAGAAATTTTATTCAGGAAAAACCAACCAAACAAATAACACCACCACCACCCCACCACTCCCCATCAGAATATCTGGAAGAGTTTGTACCAGCTTCACGGATTTTACACTTCTGCCTTCTGCCACTGGGACATCTAATTTGAACCCTAATTTCTAAAGAGGGAGGGATGGGAGAGAAGACAAGAATGTCAATATTCTGTCTGTCACGTGTGTGTACAGGGGGATAAAACCAGCCACTCTGTGACAGAAACGTTTTTTTTTCCACTGACAGCTGCAATGAGATGCTGAGCTAGGACGGATGCTGCAGGAGCAGTGGAGAGAATCCTTCATGCAGTCTCACCTCCGCAGGTTTTAACTTATGTTCCCTTTCCTTGCAACTGCCGTAGTGGTGTACTTGGCCCTAAGGAATGGACAGGTGAGACCTGCTGTGTTGCTCGAGTTGCATGTGGATCTGGGGGGCGGGGGGGAAGGGGCAATAACGACAGCAAACAAAGGTTCAGTAGGCGGTAAGACACAGGTGAAATAAAGCTTGTTCTGCACTGGTCAAGCATAAGCTATAGCAAAACGTAACAGCGATGCACACAAGGTACACTGCGGCCGGCGAGCCCGGAGTCTCCTTGAAAACAAGCTTCGTGCAACGCTACCGGAGACACACGTACGTAAACACACACACAGAGGCACTTACACGGAGACGAGGTGCCCGTGTGCGCACACGGCGGGAGAGGCGGACCCTCCCGGGCACCCGCACCCGCTCCCGCCGCTGCCGCACCGCGGCGTTCCCGCTCCCGCCGCACCGCTCCCGCCGGGGCTCCCCCGCGGGCGGGGGCCGCAAAACACCGCCCCGAGGTCCCCCGGCTCCTCGCAGCAGCCGCCCGTCACGCACCGGCCACCCTCCTTCCCGGCTGCGGTCACCAAGCATCCCCCTGCCCGGCTGCCCCGTGCCTGCGGTGGCCAGGAGCGAGGCGGCCCCCGCGCCCCGACCGGAGCCGTCTCCCGCCTGCTCTCCGCTCCCGCCCGCCTCCGCTCCCGCCTCCCCGCGGCGCGCCCGCCCCTCGCCCGGCACCCGGACAGCGGGCGCTGCCGGCGGCTGCAGAGCAGGCGTGGGCACGGTGCGCGGTGCGGAGCAGCGAGCTGGCTCGGCAGCGGGCGGGGTGGGCAGGCTGGGGAGGGGGGAGGGAAGGGGAAGTGGAAGCGGAAGGGTAAGGGGGGGGTGTGTGTGGAGGGGGAGGGGGGAGAAATCAAATAAATAAATAACCTCCGCACCAATAAGAGAGGCAGCGGCTGGATGGGAGAGCTCCTTCCTGGGCTGCGTTGGTTTGTTTGTGACTGGAGCTGCAAAGTTCAGAGCCAAACGTGTTGCTTCCCTGCGGCGGCGACCGCGCCACTTCACCTGCTGTTCTGCGGGGCGCCTGCCCGGCCCGGGGCGGCTCTGCGCGCCCTCTGCCCGCCGCCTCCCTGCCGCTGCGGCCGCAGGACGGGCACGGAGCGCGGGGCTGCGCCTCCTGCCTGCCCGCCTTCCCCTCCGCGGCTGCCGGGGGGCCACGGACAGGTGAGTGCCTTCTGCCGCACTTCTGCCCCGCACGGCGCGGAGGGTGCCCCGCTCCGCGGGTACCTGTCACTGCGGGAGCTGCTCGTTCATCAAACTTTGCCTCCTGTCGCTCCTGCAGCTTTTGCGGGAGGGCGAGCGCCCGGGGTTAAGCGGCGTTGCGCAGAGGGAGGCCGGGGGGTCCCGCTCTGCCGAGCGCAGTCCAGCCCTTGTCGGGAGAGGGGGCTTGTCCGAGCCGAGCGCCCCTGCTGCCGCGCGGAGCCCCCCGCGCGAGTTCGCAACGCGGGCGCGGAGGCGGCGCGAAGTTTTTTTAGCCCTGGAGTGAGCCCGCGGGGTCCGTGCAACAGGCACCGTCCTGCGGAGGGGCGCCTCTCCCGCCGGCGTGTGGCGCCCGGCCGCCCCGGGCAGCCCTCTGCCCTTCCAGGTAATGCGGCTTTGTTCCGCACCCCGCCGAGGGTTCGCCCTGCGTGCCCGGAGCGGCCCCGGGAAGCACGCCGCCGCCTCGGGGGCACAAACTTGCCGATCCGCGTGAGGGGCAGATGCGGTGTTTGCACTCGGCTGCGCGGAAGATGCGCTCTGGGACGCGGGGCAGATCTGCCCTCCCCACTGTGGGGTCGCCCCTCGGGAGGGAGGGAGGGAGGGAAGGGGCCGCGCTGCACGGCCGCCCAGCAGGTGGAGCCGTGGGGAGCGGCGGCGGCAGTGATTTATCTCGGCTTAAGCGGTGTTGCGAGTGGAGCCCCGCAGGCTGCGGTGCGGAGCTGCCCGGCGCCCCTGACCCGCACCTCGGCGGCCGGAGTGTGTCCCTGAGTTGGATGCGGTGAGCGGGGCCGCGGCGGGCGGGGGCGCGCCTTCCCGGTGGGGCTGCGGGGGGCGGCGGGCGCGGCGTGCCTCGGTGTTCGCACTGCCCCCGGTCGCGCACGTATTCTGCTGCCAGTAGACTGTCTTTCTGGTTGTCACTGTGTACTGGGAAAAAAGATGAGATTCGAGGGGCAGACTGTCTTAATTAGCACAGAATGTATATAAGCGTAATTGCTAAAATTATTCAATAGCGGTTAACAATTAAAAGATTATCCCGGTACTCTGCAGCTAGCAAGGAGCAGACTGTACTAATTGGATAGTTAATGACATTTAAATAGGCAGGCTTTCTTAAAATAGTAAGCTCCACTCTTCCAGGGAACTGAATAGGGTGTGAGAATATTTAATAATTATATTTCAGTGATGGCAACACTTCTGAAAGGTCCGTGGTAATTAAGTTGTTATCTTGGCCATCAGCACTGGGACAGACTACACAGTTTTTGAGCACCGACTACAAGGAGATTGGATTTGCATCACTTATTCATTGATAGGCAAATACAGCTAAACACCTTAGAAATTGCTGTCAAGCCAAATTGAAGGTGAGGCAGTACTTTATATATTGTCCAGTGAAATCTTCTTCCATCTTTTACTGACATCATTTGACTGAGTTGGTAATTGAACTTGAGTTTTATGTCACTTACTAGTTGAGTTTTATGCCACTTTATGCCACTTACACTGATTGGAAATAGTTACTGTCTAATATTGTGATGACTGGATCAGGGATGGTGTAACAACACTCCTCCTGTCATCCTTTAAAAACTGAACAGCTAAGGGAGCATTTCTGTTGGTAGAAATAACATACCAATTTAAACACTGTACTCCAATAATAAAGTAATAAAGAAATCAACTTCTGTACAGCTAAACTCTATTTTCTGAACTTTATTCTCCACGTCTCTCACATTTCCTGCATAACTTGAAAATGTTCTGTGAGAAACTCATAGAGTAACTGCATAAACTTGTTGCATTTTGTTTTAAAAGTTTTCTCAGTGTAACGTGTAACAAAGTTGGCATAACAAGAAGCAACACAATGTAATCTCACACTTGCTATGTATTTTTTCCACAGAAAAACTGTTTCCACTATCTTAATCACAGACATATACTTAAGAAAAATGCCAGAAATTTAATTAAATAAGAGGTTAAATTTGCAAATTGAATAGGATATTCTAGTTTAAGAACTACTTTAGAGAATAGCACATAATTAAAATTGTAAATGGGCTCTTATATACCTATACTTTATTTAGTCAGTCTTAATTTTTGTCATCAGTTTCGTCTTCCTTTGAGGTAAAAAAATACAGAAATAACAAAACTCCCGGAATGCAGGTCTAAATACTGACAGGGCTTGGAATGTGTTTCTCTCAAGTCAGTGAAAATGCTGAGCTTCTCAAAAGTTGTATTCATTTGTAATACTAGTCTTGTTTCTTCTTGTGTCAGATGCTACAGTTGTCACTTAGGAATCTTTTTTGTGTTGTATCCCAACTTTGTTCTTCTCACTATTGTATTTCTCAAACACTTGCTTTATTCTTGCATGCCAAAGTATTCAAATATTTCTTATGAGCATTGCTACTGACTTCTGAGCCTGAATTCCATTCTGTGCTTTCCCAAATGAGGGTTTCTAAAAATTAGTATAATGGGGCTTTTGTTTTCTTCCTCAGTTCTTGTAAAAATGTTAGCTTGGATGAAGTTGGATGTTAAGATTGGATTTCCTCCAAGACAAAACTATGACTTTCCACACAGCTGATAAATAGATAGGTGAATGTCCTATCAAAGATCTACAAAACAATGATGTCTTGACATGTGGATTTGTGGAGTGTCTTTGATAAAACATGGAGTATGAGAAAATGCTGAAGAGGGTTTTTTTTTTAAGGAAAAACCCCAACCTCAAAATAGAAGGATTATTAAAAAAGGCTTTCCATGACATATTGGATTGCATAAACCTGTTTTGGGTAGTTGTGTTTGTGTATTTTCCATATATTTTGTTAAAATTATATCAGCACAAGTTTTACAAGAAAATGAACTTCACTTGAAAAATCCTCCTAAGGAAACACAAATACCTTTCTTCTATAACATTGACATAGTTTTCCCCCTGATTTTTCCCAACTTCTTACTGCTAAATCGATGCAAGAAGATACCCTGGCATTATTAAGCATATTCTTCGGTATTGCTTCCAAATTGTACCACTTGAAGTCTTTCTTTCATCCTCACATTTGCAAAACTAATGTTAAACTTAATGTCCTCGGTAGGTTGAACGTACCTTTCTGCTCTTCTGACACTTCCAAAAGATACACATCAATGTTTTACATGTTTATCTAGAAATGTTGCATTTACTAAACTCACAGCTAAGTATGGATAAACTCCAAAACTTTGATCTTGGAAAATGTAATTTTAATGGGGGGGTTAGGGGGAAGCAGGAGGGAAGAATTTATATTCATATTACCATTAAACAAGGGAATGTCAACTTCTGGGCACATGCCTCTGTCATAACAGTAAAATACCCTGTGGTTGACTTCGAAGCTACAGCATACATTACAAATCACTCCAGGTAAAACAAATATTTAAGAAACAGAGATGCAAAATATTTGTTAATGCACTGAAGTGAAATGGGCTATGAAATTCATATGAAATTCATTATCTGCGAATATTACTAGTGTAGCTAATAAAGTAATAATTATTGCTTGTGATAGATACTGGAATCGGACTTCTGGAAACCAATGCTTCTGGGTTTTTTTAAATTTATGTTGGCTTCATAGATGTTGACTTTTTAATGTAATAATAGTGGTTTACTGTATTAAAGATAGCAATTGAAGTTATAAACTAATAAATTCTATAGCCTTAGCAGAGTCATGGTCTGCAAATTATCAGAATTACTAAAGCATTAAATTACACTTTAATTTGTGCACTAAAGATAATTTCATACAAGACTTGACTTGTAGCTCTGTTGTGTTAGGAATACGTTTGTACTTCTGAAATTGTGTTCTTTCATTTAGGTCCATAAAGAAACTAAGTTTTACCAGTGGACCTGTTACTTCTGGACTGTGAATTAAGCAATTTAATGATGGGTACTCTAAAACTAGGGTTTTTTTGATTTATTGTTAGAGAAGACTGATCTTGGTTTAGCATGCACACATGCACTGATGCATATCCAAATATGTGCCTGTATAGGCTTTCTGTGTGAAAACCAGTGTCCAATTCAAAAACTTTAGCAAGAGAGATAAGCTGTGTGCTTTAGAAATTGCTTTAATTTATCTAGTACCTTGTACCCCAAACAGTACATCTATTATGAGGTAAGAAAGAATTTGCAGAGATTTTGTTAAGTATGGGAAGTGTTTTAACTATAGCACTTAGAAAGATCAGCACAGAGTATTTGCAAAAATTTTTCCTCTAGAAATGCAAATGAGTCAAAGATGATATTAGTTTTGTTAATTCGAATTGCATCTCTAATCTTGAAGTACTGCAGTATAGTACCTAAAGGCAGTCTGCCTGTGAGCTCTGCTGAAATTTGGAACTCTTGAGAATGTCTCTTCTAATAGCTGCTAAATGTTCCAGTGTTAATTAAGAGGTAATGTAAGTGGAATCGAATGTTATGACAGTGTAATGGTCTCCTGTTGAATTTAAGTTCTGTGGCTAAGCAGACACACTTTCAGAAAACAAGCATATTTCAGCATTGTCTGTTCAATAGGAAGTATTTCTGCAAAAGCCTTAAATAATCCCCAATAGAGAAATCTGTTCATCATGTTTCTATTGTAGCAGTCTAATGAGAACAGCATTACTTTCCCTTCATTAGTTGAATACAGAGCTGGTTTAGAGAAATCTGTATGGTCACACACATGGTGATTCTCTGCTTCGGTCCTTGTCTGCACTGGTACCCAGTACTTCTGCTAGCTGAAGCTTTTACTTCCTCTAAAGGAAGAGAAAGCAAGAAAGCTAAGCTGTATTCCAGGATATGCCATCATGACTGTTTGACAGTGCAAAACTGCAGAGGGTAGACTCACGGCCATCCCACTGTGCATGATCTTGACCCATATGGAATATTTAGAGTAGGAGCATTTAGAACGCAAAAAGGGAAGTGGTCAAGTTACTCTTCCCTTCTGATAGACACCTATGCATTGATGATTCTTCTGTTTATTCAGGAATCATTCCATCTTTAAAGTAGTGTTTAAAATCACATTGATTTAATCTCTGAAGAGATATGTGACAAATCATTCTGACTGAAGTACTGCTCCCACATTGATCTCTACCTTTTTATTGTAAATGTGTTCTCCCTTGGGACAGGGTAACATGGAGATGCAGCCATAATTACGTTCAAAAGAACATCAACCATTTGCAAGGGCAGGGAGCAGGGCACAACTGGGGAAAGCCAGCCAGCTAGCAAGGATTGAGCTCGTATTTATCTGCTTCCAGAGTAAGTGGGGTGAGGAAGAAAGAACGATGAAGTGTGTGGTAACTGACAGTGGGCAGTGCCCCTGGGTCACAGCAGGAGTGAAGCTTGTTGAAGTTTGGACCAAAACACCTCAGACTCAGCTCTGAGAGACATTATCTTGGCAGCTAATTCTACTTTATGGTAGACTGACCATTATATGTACAATTTCAGATGAAATCATTTGAACTGTTAACAAAATTATCTGAAATTGCACTGATTTATGCAGTGACAACCATCTACCATTATGACTGATAAAACCCATTTAGGCCCTGTACGTGCAGACACTACATACATGTTTAATCTGATGACGAGCCCTGCTCATATTTTTAGGACTACAGCTTGATATAACAAGAGATATGAAGCGTAATCTTTTCTCAGACGTAAAATCTATTTAATACTTTTCTTTTTGGAAACTAACAACTTTGATTTTCATTTTGGTGGATTTCTGACTGGCAGTGAGTCATACCTCAGCAACTGTATATAGTACAGTTTCACTTACGTATTAACCCCTGTAAATCGTTGGGGTATAACGTGTTCTTGGCCAGAAGAGATCACTAAACCTAGTTTTATGTTACACTGAAATAAAAGTCCACATTCAAGGAACGTACAAGTCTTGTAAAAGTAATTTTTAACTATTTCTACTATTTGCTACAGTGAAGGGGATAAAATACAGGGATGAGAATTGAAATGGACTAACTGATGGTCTAAGGGGAAATCAAGCTTTGGAGAGAACAGGTGATGGTTAATAGAGTGTTGTCCTTTATTTATTTATTTATTTATTTATTTATTTTGTATTTCAGCAAATCTGTTGCTAAGGTGTGGCAGAACATAGCTTGTGAATTCGGTACTGTGGGTAAGAAGATACTGTCCATTCATTTAAAAGCTAGTGTTAATTTGTTAATTGGATTTTTAGCTGCATTTCAGACTGAACTGCACATATATTCCTAGTCCATTGCAGCAGGAGGTAAAATATATTCATTTGCAACTGCAAGACTAATTAATTTTACTTCACTTTGCAAAAGATTTATTGTGTCTTATGGGTCCCTGGGAGAAGGAATTGTAAATTTTTGTAAAATGCTGTAGCATGAAGATTTTCTAATTTTTTATTTTAAACAAAGGTTGACTAGTTAAGGCTTACTTCAGCAATAGCTAGGATTAACAACGCTGAGGCACAGGTAGAATAAGGGTTAGGTTTTACCACCCTTCCTTATGCTCACTAGTAAATACTTGTAACTTAGGGAGTATTCACTCAGATATGCTCTTTGATTTCTCATGCAAAAACTGAGGAAGAACCTACAGCAAAAGAATGAAAGGAGATTGCATGGGACTGATTGGTAAACTACCAATAGCTGTTAGAGCAATCAAGGGGGATGACAAGTAGTTGTTCTTTAGTAGGAACTGAAGGAGTAAGGATTGGATTTAGCATAAATAAGAAAAAATGATGAGTGATGAGAAGAGCGAACAGATGAAGAAGGCTTTAAAATATTACCTTGTCAGAAGTTCTTGGGACAAAGAGTTTAGGGAACAAGGGAGAAAAATGATTTTTTAAAAATGGAAAAAACCACCCTACTTCTTTGAGTAAGAAGTATTAAGTCAGGTGTGAAGTTTCTCTCATGAAGAGCTTGTGATGTGCTGTAGAGAACACGGAGTGTATGAATCTCAAACAGTACATGGATTCTTTGGGTTTAAGCCAGGTCAGGAGAACTACTCTTTATGTGCACAGGGTTTACTTCATGCTCTGTGGACTTACATTCTTGGAGGGCAGGAAGAGCTTTTAGCAATTTCTAAAATTTTCTGCCCTTGTTTCCCTTTCATAGGCTTTCATCCTACTGTCTTTTTCTCTATCTTTGTTTTCTTTATTTCTGTGATTCGAGAGCATGAGGATCTGAAGATAAAATTGACCTAAACTGAAAACTCCCTGAACCAGTAGAATTGACTGGGGCTGTGATCACACTCAATTTCACACTGCTGGTAGTGTCATGTAGAGTAATATTGTGAAGGATTCTGTCAATTTTTGGTTCAGCTGCTAGTTGTCATAATGGTAAAGAATCACAGGGAGAGTCACTATCTTCAGTCAGTGAATGAGAAACTTTATCAGAGAAAAGAACACTGGTATTTTCTCTGAAGTTTTCCCTTTTTTCCCCTCATTATAAAGCTTTCACTTAGAATCTTTTAATTTCCTGACTGAATATCTACAGCTGATTTTAAAAAACTGTACCTGACATTTGAAGACTTGGTTCCATACATGTTTTTCTTGATGGAAAAGTTAAATTGTTCCAACTCTTTAGCTATTCATTTCTACTGTCTAACAGCCTTCTCAGTTGAATTATTTAGAGGACTATATGCATAACCAATCTAAGCTGAGTAATTCTATGGTGCAAAAAAAAAAAAAAAAAAACCAAGCTAGATTTTTAACCATGTTGAATCACCTCAGTGCCCTCAAATAGTTTTGCTGCTGCAAATCAGCAAACTATCTGCTGGTGTATCAGAAATAGTGTGGCCAGCAGGAGCAGGGAGGTGATTGTCCCTTTGTACTTGGCACTGGTGAGGCTGTACCTCAAATACTGTGTTTGGTTTTGGGCCCCGCACTACAAAAAGGGCATTTAGATGCTGGAGCGTGTTGAAAGAAGGGCAACAAAGCTGGTGAAGGGTCTGGAGCACAAGTCTGATGAGGAGCAGCTGAGGGAACTCTGGGTGTTTAGTCATGAGAAGAGGAGACTGAAGGGAGGTCTTATTGCTCTCTACAACTCCCTGAAAGGAGGTTGTAGCGGGGTGGGGATTGATCTCTTTTCCCAGGTAACTAGTGATAGGACGAGGGGTAATGGCCTCAAGTTGTGCCAGGGGAGGTTTAGATTGGATATTAGGAAAAGTTTTTTCACTGAAAGAGTTGTCAAGCACTGGAACTGCTGCCCAGAGAATGGGCACCACCATCCCTGGAGGTATTTAAGAGATGTGTAGATGTGGTGCTGAGGGATGTGGTTTAGACTTGGCAGTCCTAGGTTAATGGTTGGACTTGATGATCTTAGAGGTCTTTTCCAACCAAGACTATTCTATGATTCTATGATAAATGAGGGTGCAGAGTAAGGGTAGGATTCCCTCCTAGGAGGAAAGAAAAGGTGGAATCTGCTTTAGCCAGCCTTTCCACTAGAAGAAAGATTTGTAGAACTTCTGCCTCATGCTTGGTATCATCTATACTCTGTAATCAGAAGGTTTTGTGATGATTTCATGATTATCTTTAATATTCTGTGTTCTGCCATAACAGCTAGAGACCTAGGTAGAGAGCAGGACAGGACTCTCTTGTGCTAATGGCATGTGCATTTAATGACTCCAGATTTTGTTTTATCCTTGTAATGGACATAAGATTCCACTGTCTGTCAAGATGTATGCACTCCCATATGCAGCACATCTCATAAAACGTGAGAATATTTGTTCCTATTTAGAACTTTAGAAAATGTAGTTAAACTTTAAGCTATTCATTTTTCTGTTGATTTTTTTTTTACTCACCCGTGCTCCATTCTACCATCTATTCCTAATGGGGTATTTGTTGGCTTTCAGATAACATACTGAACATCCTATTTGCTCTTTATGTATTAATAACTCTTGGTATAGCATAAGCAGTGTACAGATAACTATTGTAAATAATTCTTTTCTAAGGAAATTTTCTGTTGCTGTTTTTCTTTACTCAACTACAATGACTTTCTCCACCCACTCAGCAAGTCTTCCCTCTTGCTCTTCTGTTTTGGTCTCATCTGTTTCTCAGGTGCGAGTGTACTTCTGCTATTATTGTTATCTGCATTTACAACTTGTATTGAATGCACTGAGGCCAGCCCTGACTGCTATATCCTGAGCTTTGTGAGTGGCTATCCTTTTCTCTGAGTCTTTGTTTGACTGTCTCTTTGCCCTTCACCTCCCCACAGAAATGCTCCCAAGTTGATATTTTGGGAGCCAAATCTGAGTCTCAGACAATCCTTTTTGTGAACAACCTGTAAGCCTGGAAAAAGATCTGTTGTGAAATCTGTGTATCAGCCCTTCTTATGTTTCTCACAGAAAGAGGAAAGCATGAGGAAAAGATGCACTAACTAGATAGTATTTTTAATATTAAAAATACAATCTATAGCCCCAATTTTTTTCTTCATCAGTGCACAAATTTTGATCTGCTTAAGAGTTGTGCTCAGTGGTTACATTTTAAGAATAACAGAAGAAGCATATTGCTTGGGGTTTTTCAGAAAGCCAATTTGAAGCCAGTGAAAGAGAAGTGTTAGCTGTATGAAAAGCTTGTCAACTTAGCTAGGGAAAAGATGCACACTGGGTACATAGGTAGAAGGCTGTATTTCATCACTGTTGTGGTAATCCATCTCAGTCTTACTTTTGGGAGGCTACTTCTAAGTTTAATGTCAATTTACATTTCAGTGAATACCTTGTTTCTATTTCTTCACTGCAGGGAAGATGTCCTTAATAGATGACAGCATTTTTGAAATGCCTATCATATTTGTAAAATATCTACAGTGACAAAACATACATAGTAAAATGTAAGCTGTAGAAAATAATATTGCATGCTGAATGCCAGTAATTTCAGCCCTAGTAAAACAAAAAACTCTCCTGAAGTTATCCTGTATTTCCCTAACGCTCCTTCAGTACTCCAAGATGATGAATGAGTATGTTTAAAAATAAACATGTTTAAAGCCTGCTGGATCTGGACTCTGAGAGGACCTACAATAGAAGTTTAAATGTCTGTAAGAAATTTTTTGTTTAAATGCCCTCAATAACCACAGTAGAAATACTGCTACATGTGAAGAAAAATTTGTGTCATAAACAAGGTATTTTAGGAATTATACATTCAAACTGCTATCATGAACTTCATTTTTACAAAACAAAACCTTTCATCATTCAATGATGACAGTACTTTGTGCCATCTTCAGAAAGCAATACCAAACCTGTCTGGCTAAATTCTGCATTAACTATCTTTTAAGTGTTCAAAGATGTTATGCTATGTAATATGCAGAAATAATATACTGTATTATACCTGCAGTTCCTCAAAATCATTAATCAGTCTGTTATCCAACATAATTTTCGCAAGGAAATACAAGGACAGTGTGTGACACTCTGCAAAGTAAAACTTGTACATACTTTTCTTTCTGTGGTTTTGCTACAGCAGCTTGCTCTCTGTTCCTCAACTCTGACAAATGCTACCAAATATACTGCACATTGTAAATATTACAGTGATAGGTCCTCTATATTTAATATTTTATTGTAGTTACTGCTGTGAAAATGGCTAAACACAAGTAGCTATTTATGAGGAATTAATTTTAACTCCCTGATAACTTAAGGATTTACATGATTTGAGGGTTGCCAATGTGTACAAAACATGTACTTTGTACTCTGGCTATGTCTGCTGGTGAAAAACTACTGAAAACATCCTTTTCTTCATATTTGACATAATTACCACATGCCTTGCTCTTTTCAGTTTTTTTCTCAGCACTCTTCTTCATGAAGTTATGGCTAGTTAAAGGAAATGCCACGCTTTCTCTAGATATGTAATCCTTCTCTTCTAATAGTATCCTATAAACCAAAACAAACGCTGAAACAAAAAAAGCCCATTTGTCTCTTTTTAAAAATTTTTTATTATCTATGTATACATATTTTGTTAGCTCATTGGACCTGAAATCCACTAGGAGAATGCTGAATGCTAAACTACTTCGGATCGGAAGATAAAGTTTTAGTTTTCTGCTGGACCAATAATTTTTCTTGGTTATTTTGATCTTGTGAACTTTTATTTTTTCACATTTTCTCTGAAGGTATTCAAATGTAAGTAAATGAAAGACGTAAAGATGTTGTTTAAGATTGCTAGAGACTTAATGCTTTTGTGTTAAAATATGCATGAAAGTTTTCTTTAAATTTTTGTAAACTGTAATCTCTTTTTGTAAAAAACTCAACTTCCAATCGAAAGAACTGTATTAAAGATTAGCAACTGGGCAATACGTCAGTTTCTTTCACACAAAAAGCCCTCTATACTTTTGAAACAAAAATCTGCTATTTCTAATTTTATGTTGTGGCTTACAAAGTGGACATTCTTTAATTCTGTTTTAAAAAAATAAAATTCTAGGGTCTAATCTTGCTATTATTCATACATGTTCAAGCCAGAGCATGCTAAAGAGCATGCATAGAAAAAATTTTAGTGCTGTAGCTCCAGTATCAGTCAAAGAATACATCACTTTCAGAGGTCTGAAAAATCAGGTATTTGGAAAAAATGGCATGATGCTAATACTTGCTTTCTTTCACATCAGTTCATTCTCACCTCTTTTGATAGTACCCAAAGTTTTGCTGTTAAAACCAAGATTATCATGTGGTTCCTTTCGAGTGCAAAATATTTCTTACAACACGTTTGAATAAATCTAGTTTAAGATCCTTCATATTTATTTCTGGCTTTGACTGTTACCTTGTCCATGCGGAAATTATAACCTGCACTGTATGTGCAAACAAATGATGCAGACATTTTAAAAATACTAGCTGGCAAATCAGAAAAAGTGAAAATCACTCTCTACTTGAAGACCTTTTATATTAAAGCAACTTGGAAATTAGTAACACAGTAGTTTTCCATTGAAAAGCGGCTCTAAGGTGTGCACTGTTGAGTACATAATATAACCAGCTGAATATGAAGGGTTATATCTCCATTCTTTGCAACTACAAAGAATTCTAAAATTTATGTGAGAACTTAAAATGCAAGAATAGCTGGTAAAATGTGAACTTTGCTCATCTTACCTGAATTTCCTCATTTGTTAGCAAGTGTATTCTTAAGTGCTGAAGAATTCACTAGTCTTATAAGAGGACTTTTGCACCTTAGTCTTGTCTGGTTTTTGTGAAGCATATCTATAGTTTCCTGCTGCTTGGTCCAATTTGGATTTAAATTCAAAACCTTTGTATAGTTTCAAGGTGATAAGTACCTTGAAACATGTGTTCTAGATTCAATTATCTGATTGTCTTACTGTCCCATTTATCCTCCATATTTTAATTTCCTGTAATATAGTTGGTAAAAATTTGAAGTAAATAATTCACAATGGTCTTTAAATTGGTGAAGGATCTATTATTTTTTTTACTTTTATCTGAAATAATTTTATTTCTGATTTATTTTTACAGTTAACAGTTGCTGTATTCATTTCTTACTATTTTAGAAATTTGCATCTTCACTAACACTAGATCTTCCTGCACTGAAGTAAATGTGTTGCTGGTGAGAAAAATACTACTGTCAGGGAATTTCAGATTAAACTAATTTTATTTCCAGTGCACTTATTTTTTTTTTTTGAAATTATCTTTTGGACAGAATGTGAAAAGCTATGGAGAGTTTTATCATTACTTAATTTTCTTTACATTGTTTGATGGTTTGATATACAAGAGGCCAGTGGAAGCCTCACTATCTTTTACTGTGTGTTAAAAGAGCTAAATATAACCTTTGTCACTGGCTCTAGAGAGCTCTTACACAAAGTAATTTTCTACTGAATTGAAAGCTTCTCATAGTCAATAATCACTTTATGTAAGAGACATATATCTTATCTCATAGCTTAATTATCATATTAAGGTACTTTATTGCAAGGGATTTTCTTGGGCCAGTTATTTGGTTGAAATCCAGCAATGTGGTGAATCAATTTCTTGATATCTGTGTAAAAACCCTGTGAACTGTAGTCAGGTAGTGACTGGCTCTGTAGTCCTCTCAGTCTGTCATTGATACTTTATGGATTAATGGTAAAAGCGTTACTATGTTGGTTTGGGAAGCTAATTTAATCATCTGCTTTACAATCTGAATGGCTTTGTCTCTTGTTTACTAGGTATCCTTTATCCCTTTATAGTGTCACTTTTATTACTTATTTACAATGTATTTTTCTTCCTGTCTTTCTTTGCTCTTCTTATCTGATACTGTGCTGAAGCCAGTGTGCAAATGAGCTGAAGGTGCTCTTTCCTAATAAATATATATTTCTCACTGACTGCCTTTGCTGTATGTGGTCTGGAGTTTTCTGGATATACCAAGTATGGTCAGACACACATTTCAATTCAGGGAAATTAAGCAGAATGATCTAGTGTGCCTAGTTAGAGCACATGGAGAAACTGTCTTTTGAGGTATGGTCAGAGGACTAAATGTTCATTAAGAGGCTGCAACGAGCTGGTCAATAGAAAATGCCAGGTATACAGTGTTTTGTCTGAAATCTCCCATCTCTTTAGGGCTTGAAAGACTGACTCAGGGCTGTACATTAGAAGTATCTCTTCATTCATGAGCCAGAAATCTGGTGGGTTTTTTTATAGGAGTGAACAGCTAAATGAGAGGAGCTTATTCTCTTTAAAAAGACAGTAATAGTGATTGTAGGCACACCTTAACACTTAGGGCAGTTGCACAGACAGTGGAAACACCAATCTTTCAGTCTGCCATCTTTTGAAGGCACTTGAATTAGTAACTTCTGTGTCCTACAGAAACAGCAGGTTAGTTTATTGCTGTGCAACAAGTAATTTTGAGAGAAAAAGTAGAAATAACCAAAGAGCATTACTCTGAGATGCAGTGAATATGAGAAGAGATTGTGGGTGGGCCACTAGATTGCTTTTTCCTTTTTTTTTACATTACATAGTTACTGGATAAAGATATTAAATGCTATGAGCAGGAACTAGAATCCAGATCTCAACTCAGTAAAGTTTTAAAGCTGTTGATCACTAAGGTCGGAGAAACAGGCATTCAATGTCAGAAAGGAATATACAAGGTCTGATAATTTAGGCATTGTTAGCGAATGTCAACTATTGTACATGAAGAATGAATAGCTTTAGAAATAAGTTTACTGAAGTTTATAAGCCACCTTTCTATTATCACAATATTCTTATATGCTTTACAAAATCAGAATGTCTTTTTAAATTTAATGTGTTAGAGAGTGTCCCAGTTATAATTTTGGCTAGCAGAGGACTTCGGCAGAGAACTTGAATGGAATTCCAGTGTTCAAATAACCATGTTGATCAAACACCTATATCTCAGTAGGAAAAACATTGGAGAAAGATTTCTGTTCTGTTTTACTGTCAAATGATAATGTTTAGCAATCTGCTAATAAAAAGGAAGAAAATCAAGACTGTATTTGGGAGCCTGTATAGTCCTACCAAAGGCCTGTAAATAAACAGCACAATTCCTTAAAAAAAAAATTACTGAAAGGAAGGTGTAAGTCTAAACTCCTTGCTGCTAATGTGGGCCCCCCTTTATAAAATGCAGTGAGTAACGAATGCCTTCTGTATTTCAGAAAGGTATATGTGGGGGTGGAAATACATCTCCAGTTAATTCTCAGTGATGGCACATACAGTAGAGTATCTTACCTGATTTAATATGATCATTTGCTCTGTTACTACTAATATATTTTTATTAGTCTTAGAAGTCTTTAAGTCTTAAAAGCTCCTCGGCTCTCTGCACCTGTGTGTACCGATTTTTCTCATGGTGCCAACATTGTTGTTGTCAATATTATCCCAGTGATGAACAGAGTAAACTACATGTCCAGCTGTCTTTTTCTGTACATTTTTCCCTATTTAATATTCTTATGAATATTCATAGAACTCCTAGATTCATTCTTTATCCAACTGTTTAACCTGAAACTACATAATTTTTTAGTTCACTACAAACTTATTTATGTTTGTTATTTGAAGAGAGTGGTGATATGGCAGAAGATTAGAATGCTAATTGTGCTGCATTTCTTTGTGGTATAAAAATCTAGACATTTGTGTGTGCTTAACTTCAAATATAAAGCAAGATGATTTTGGCTAATTACCAAAACAAGAAAGAGGTTCAGCTCATAAGCCATAACAAAAATGCTAAGTGCTGTTTATTTCTCTTCATAACAATAATGGACTGAACTGTGCTTTGAAGATAAATGAGCACAGTTTTCATGAAATTCATCTGTCTCACTACAGTTTAATGTGTATAAAATAAAATGATGACTTGCAGTTGTGTAGGGTGTAGGTATTAAAGGATGCTTTCGAGGCATTACTATGCTATAACCAGATTTATAAGTATTCATAAGGACAGCGGAAAAGAATTTTAAAGAATCAAATTTGGAAGTCTAGAAAAGGTTTCTTCTTAGTGTTTCAGATTATGCATTTTTCTTACATGAACATTACTCTTTGCAGAAGGGTTTAGTTAAGTGGGGAAAAAAAATATCCTGAAATGCAGAGAGCCTTAAAATGTTACCACCGGAAGTGTGCCAGCCAATTTACTAGAAGCTAATGTACATCTTACAAATGATGAGTAAGAACTGAAGATATAGTGATTATTCCTTTTAATCAATAAAAGGATCAACTACAAAGTGTCCTGAATATTAATGAGACTGATTACTCCGCAAAGCTCCCTGCTTCGCTTATTTTACAGTATCAGTTCTATGTCTATTGTTCAAGTGCCTAAGTATAATAATATATAATATTAATAGTTATTAATAACACATAGTATTATTGTGTATTTGGCATTTTGCACTTAAATAAAGTCAGATTATTGAAAATCATGCTGTCCTGAACATGGGCACTTCATTTTTCTGAAAAGGTAGTGTACGTTAGGTCAGGATTATGACATGCCACTTAAGTCTCAACCTGTTTTGTCACTCTGTACAAGTATTCTAATAGCATTTATTGTGAATTTCTAAGTTATTAGCAGAATCCACAATGGTTTTGGTATGTGCATGTAATTTTACTGTTTGAATGCAAGCCACTCAAGCCACCTGTATAAACTGGTATATTGGAAATACTTGTCTCATCAAGCATCATGCATATAATTTTGGGATGCTACTCAGTACAGGGATCTACAGCTCAGTAAATCTCAAGGAAATTACAGGCTGGGAGCGAATGAAGAAAGAACTGCAGTTTCACTTGTTATCTTTTATGGTTCTAGGATACTATATCTACATTCCATTTTGTGCATCAGTGGTGAGCTTGAGTGCATACTGTAGAACTTCAAGACAAGGCAAACGTACTAAAAACGTGCACTAACTTGCTAATACAGGTGTACTAGAGGAGTACCCTATCCTTATGGAGCTGGTGATGTTAAAAGATCCAGAAAACCGAAGAAGAGAAAGAAAACCTTTCTGGATACCACTGGCTTTACTGACTGTCAGGTTTTCTTGGGTGGGGGGAATTGGCTGAAAGTTTAGTGGTTCTGGCTCAAGTGTATAGAATGAAATAAGGCTGGAGCATGCTGTTGTTTCAATAGAGCTGAAAACTCAGTATTTGAAGAAGGTGTTGCTGGATTATTTTTTATTTTTCTCAGATCCCAACAAAGGGGAGCTAGACACAGTTTTCCAATACCTAAAAGGTAATTATAAAGAAAATGGAGGTGCTCTCCTCATAGAATCATAGATTCATATAATTGTTTTGGTTGGAAAAGACATTTAAGGTCATCAAGTCTAACCATTTTCCAGCACTGCCAAGTCCACCACTAAACCACGTCCCTATGTCATGACGATGCACAGTGACAGGACAAGGCAATAGGCACCTGGCACTTCATGGGAAATTCTGCCTGGATGCAAGACCATGAAAACAAACTTTGGAATAGGCTGGGATTCCCCCTAACTGGAAATGAAATACAGGACTCAGCTCTGAGCTTGTATAACCTAGTCTAAGTTCCTGCTTTCAAGAGAAGGTTGGACAGGGTGATCTCCAGAGGTCCTTTCCAACACCATCTTTTCTGGGATACAAGACTGTAGTGAGAGTCTTATGTGTTCCTTCCATATTTCTGCCTAAAAGGAATGAGAAAATGTCCTCCTTTCTCTAAAACAGAGAAAACACTGAACAGTAGCTGAGTTTGGAATATTCTTTTGTTTGCCATTCAGTAATTCACATCATTCATCTTTGGCAAGCCTAGATGTGACACAATGTTTAATTGTGATGAATTAAAAAAATAGATGTTGTATATAGTTGATAATTAAGCAGTATGTGTCAGTATCCTGTCATGTACACTTCATCATTTGCATTATTTGGATACTCTTTATATGAGTATATTGAGGGATGGGGGGAGAGGAGATAGCCTTGATCATGTCAAGTACCAGTTGCAGAACAGGAAGCGGAGACAGCATGTAGGCTTATAATCAGGTATTTTCTTATCTGTATAGATTTATTTTATTCTGTATCTAGAAGAATTAAGCAACTGCATATAATGTCTCAGAGCTGGCGTATATAACTTTTGGTTCAGGACAGATTAGTTACTTCAGTTTAAATGGAATGTATTCTGGGTGGCTGTAAAGACTATCTACATGGTGGAGTACTCTAAGAAAAGAACAAGGTCTCCAAGCAGAATGGTGTGTACTCACATTCCTGTGAGACAGGAAAAACATGGATTTTGCTGGGAAGGTGCATTAGTTTGTCTTGAGTAGCTCTGAGGTGTTGTTTTGTGAGTGAGTTTTGGGTTTTTTGGAAGTTTTGTTTGGGTCTTTTTGTTTGTTTTTGTGAAAGTGTGAGGGTGTGTGAAGGTGAAAAGACTGCAGATACTGCCAGGATTCTATGTTGTATTTGCTGTCTAGGGTGGTGCATGCTATGCTTGGTGTGGTGTGTATTGACACTGTCTGTCTACAGTGGACTTTTGAGGAATATTGGTAAAGGTGCCTGGATTTCCTCTTAGAAGAGGCTAGAATGACTAGATTACCCTAAAATGAACTCTGTATGAATATGAAGGTCATTCTGCCAAAACATATCATCAGAGCAGACTTTTACTGGGGCATCCTAAATTTCAAATATACCAAAAATGTTGCATTCTTTGGCAAGTAAAACTGGACTAACTGCTGAGGTCCAAATGATGTGCAGCTACGTGTGAACATATCAAGAATCAGAGTAGGCCTGATGAGCTATTTGTGATTTTTTTCACAAAGAAACAGTGTGTGTCTTCACAAGCAACTCAAAATTAATGCACTGATGAAACAAGCAAAATATGGCTTCAAAATTCTCACTAGAATTAATCAAAGATCTTCTAAAGATGAGTATGTTTATCTTTTGGAGGTTCAGATGATCAGCAATTCAGTTTTCTTTTATCTGTTCTTTATTAATTTTGATGAATGATTCTTATAAATTGAGTCACTTGCTTTTCTTTGTTTTCAGACTCTGGAAAACTGGTGAAAGTGTTGATTTCTCCACTGTTTCTTGAATGGGTTAACTTAGAATGTAATTATGCATGATAGTGTTCAGGTGTATTATACGGGAAGGTATGGTCTTTCCATTTCTTTCCTCTGAAATTATTACTGAGTGGTTGACTGAAGTTATTTATGCATGTGCTGGTTATTTCTTGTGTAAATATTCTATGTCATCTTATATTAAGAAAGGCTTAAACATTTACTAGCCATGTTAACCTTACTGCCTAGTACAGCAGTTTGAAGTGGTTTAGTTAAAAAAAAAAAAAAAAAAAGATTAATTATGACTACAGTATGTAATGACACACTGACTATACAAAGTTCCTGTAATGCATTACACTTATACTTGTATATATGTGTTGTTATATATGTATGCTTGTGTGTGTGTATACATATACTTAAACTAAAACTGCTATATACAGTTTTATATAATTTGTAATTATTCCTAAAAGATGTCAACAGTTTCTGCAAGCAGTCAAAACGTGTAAAATCATGCCATATGCCTGTTCGTAAATTCTGCCACTGAGACCCTTTAGTCATTAACAAGTTACATGCTTCATGATCATATAATCAATGGGTACTGAATGGTCCTTGCATAAAGCCAACTTGAGTTATTCCTATGAAAAACTACCACTGTATGTGCCTCCATCAGAAGTCAGTTTTCTTCTGCTGCCTCCTACGATTTATTATCGTAAATCTGTAAAGCAGAGTGGAGTGATCCAATGTCTTTTGTCTGATACCATGAAGCTTTGCTGGCCAAGTTCAGGAGGAAGATACTATAATTTCTTTCTGACAGAAACATCCTAAGGGTGTACACTTAATCCATTGCACTGAGAAATTGGAGTAACTATTCCCTTAGAGACTGTAATCAGTATGGACTGCAATAATGTCCCTCAATTTACTGTGCCTTCAGGAACCCAGATGTCAGATTTTGACAGAGCTGTGTATTATGGTTATTGGCGGAAAGCCTGAGGAAGATAGGCTGCTCATCCAGTCCTGGTAGACTTAGCAATTTTTAAAGTTCTTGAACAACTGAGGTAAATGCTTAGCTGTGGTGGGATCCAAATTAATAGTAATATCATAGCTAGTTAGTAAAGGGAAGGTAGTTGTAAAACTTCTACTGTTTAGCGGTTGATACTGTTATTACTTGTATTAGAGGAAGGGTTTTTATTTTGGGTAAAATAGAAAACCAAAAAAGTTAATTATGCATGAAAAGCATTTTTTGAAAAAACCCTGAAACCCCAAAGAACAGTTTGAAAATATCCTTCTGAAGATACAGATTTTGCATTTCTGAAGAAGGAAGTATCGTATGAGAAGAGAAAGGAACTTGACCCAATGAAATATGGACATGCATTGATTTATTCAGAGATGGAAAATAATTTAAAAAATTGTTTAAACAATAGTGTTTGGAATACAAAATAAGACTACAGCTTGGCAAACGTACATGTGACTTGCCTCAGTAATTCTATTGATTTTAGTGGGAATTCTGAAAGGCTTATATGCTTGGTTATCTTTCCCTTTTAAAGGTAGAAATTAGAAAAAGTGTGGGTTTTTTTGCAAGTGGTTGTTGCTGTTTTGATTTTTTTACAACAAACAGGAGAAATTCTATAAATAAATCAGAATCAAGCTAGTCTGGCAGGCACATATGAAAGGCTACTTAAAAGTTGATTGAAAGGCTACATTCTCTGAAGTGTAACAGATAGTTATTATCTATCTATAACATCTGTGATTTGAACTGAAAAATTAGTGACACTTTTGTATAATTCTGTATTTGAATGTAAGGAAGTTACATAAATAACTTTGAAACAAAAAAGTTTGCAACAATACTGAAGAGAATACTCAATAAATCAGTGAAAATAGAAATTCTCAAGAATTATTAACTTCATGTTTTCAGATAATTGTTACTGCTTGATGAATCAACCCCATAGAACTCTGGTTAGGACTTAGCTCCTGCAGTTTGTCCCACTGAATATCATAGATAAAAGGAGAACATGAATAACTATAGGATAATCAAACACCTGTACAAAAGCTGTTTGATTATTAGCTTACTCTTAACACAAGGAAGTTCTCTGAGAGCTCTAAAACTTGTATTCCAGTTAAACTGCTCGGATCTCTGATAGCCTGCAATAGAAAAAACTTAAAAGTTTGGCATATGCTAACAGTGCTTATGTTTCACTGACTCAGACATTGCCAAAGATATGACTGGTCTGACCTGGTATATCAGTTTAGCCATTAGTAGCAGCTAAGACCTTTTTTTTTGTTTTCCTGCTCCTAATGTTATGTACCAGAATTTCAGGAAGAATGAGCAAGTGTATGGGCATACATCCTAACCCCACTGAAGTCTACAGAAGAATTCATAATAACTTATTTGAAGTTGGACTCATGTACTAACTGTTTTTCTCATATCTATTGTTCTCTCACAAAGACTTAGCAAAATATTAAGATAGAAAATGCTGTACAGTTCCATAATGGACTTAATATGGTGCACAGCTGGACTATTTTGATCTATTCATATTAAAGTTACAGCAGACTGCTAAATTGTAGGATGTTTGATTGTGGTACGCTAAGTGGCAGTTGCAGTGAATAATATGCCTCTATCCTCCAACTTATCTGTTTTCCTTCATCTCTCTAGTTCCTCCTTTCCTTCCTTCCTTCCTCTGGCTCTACCAGAGGGTTGGCTTGCTCAAGCAAATGACAAAGTTAGGACAAATCAAAGGAAATAATATTGTCTGTTCATTAGATAATGTCAATCCAGACATCTGGGATTATTTTTCATGCACTCAGACAGAAAATCAATCTGCATTTGCCAGTTTTTGCTACCATGGTGTTTCATTTCCCCTCCAGATTCTTTTCTGCTAATAACACAAAAGCAAATTGTTGTTTTCTTTCTTTTGTTTAAAAATTGAAAAGTTAAAAAATTGAAAAAAAAGTTAAAAATTGAAGTGTCTGGAAGGCCATTATAAGTTTCCAGGGAACTTAGATTTTTTTATTTTTTTTTTTTAAAAAAAAAAAAAAAAAAGGAGGTTTTTTGCCTAATTTGTTTTTTTGCAAGTTAACTGAGTAGGAAGAAGTCTTATCGGTTTATCCATTAAAGGAGAGGAGATGACACTTATGACAAATGATGGATATTTTTGTCTAATAAAAGAGTTTAGGAAGCATACTGAAGGTTTTTTTTTATAGGAGTAAAAATTTTCTCATTGAAGGAGAAAGACAGGTGACAAATTTGATCAGTCTTTTTGTTCTGTAGAAAAGAATAGGAGGTGCCTAATGTTTTCAGTTTTTGATCCAAAGAGAGATGTTTGAGTTGAGAATTGATATCACTCTTGCAGGTATTCATCCTAGAACTGTCTGATACAAAATCAAGATTCAAATCCTGTGAAAGGACAGTGCTATCCAAAGAAAGAAGACTGAAGAATGAAAAAATGTATGGTAGAAGAAACAATTAGGAAAACTAAATGTTTTGCAAAAAGCTACTCTAGAAAGCAAAACTCTTAGGCCTTAATTGACTTTGAGTAAGGTCTGTCTCAAAGTCTGTATCGTTGTTTGTAGGCAAAGCCAGACCTGCTGAGCGAATGGAAGCCTAATACTTGTGTACCAGTAATACTCTACCTTTTTCCTATATTCTCCTAATTTTTCTACCATTCCTGCACCTCTCCTCTCTCCACTCAAATCCATTCTGTTACTAAATTAGGGAAATAGGAAGGAAAGGTAGAACTTAATTATGAATGTATTTATAGATTCTGATCACAACAGTCATTCATCCAGAAAGACATATCAAATACTCTTTTTCCCCTCCACTCAGAAAGCCAGCAAGTGATGCATAAATACAGTTCTATTTTTTCTCGTTTACCCTCGTGCAAATCTTTCCATGATAAAGGCTTAAAACAAACCAAAGGCAGAGAAGAAAAGTTCCTCTTATTCATCTTTCGAACAGCAAAGATGGGATTATTTTCAGACTTGAACGGAGAACTTTAAACTCATAAATATAGATATATCTAATTAGTCAGTGTTTACAGGATTAGAGATGGGTAAAGTGTGGGTTTTTTGGGGGGGAGGGGTTGATGGTAAATGAAAGATTGGCAATAATGAAACCATTTCTTGTTATCTAGATGAAACATGGTTGATATCATATTTAGTCCTGCTAGGAGGATTATTTTTTTTTTTTTTAACTACAAAGTCTGAATTACTTTTGGGCAGCTTTGTTTTTATATTTGTTTTGTCTTGAACGTATTGCCTATAATTTTGATATATTTCTTAGTGGATTGGATATTTTTGCCAATTAATTGTTCACAAAGGAACTTTGCTTTAGTATTCACTCTAATCTGTAATATAAAGGTAGCATTGCTAATAAATGCAATCTTCTCTCTATAGATTTTTTTAAAAATATGTGCTATGTAGTTTTGGAAGCTTTGTTCTTTTGCCTTTGGGAATAAATTGGAAAGTTCACCCAGCAGAGTGAACTTCCTCAGAGGACATAACAGGCATTGATAACGTACTGTAAACTGTAGTTCTGTAGTGACATCAGACTGCAGACTGACAGCAAGCTCTTGGGTGCAAGTGCCAAGGTTGTAATGCCTTCTCAGTGAAGCGACTGATGTCTTTAGAAGGTGTGTTTGATTTCAAAGGACATTTTATTTTTCTTTAAAGATTAAAGCATTTTTGACTTTTCTAATTATATAGTCATAACTTTGCATAACAGATAATATAATTACTGCTCTTCTGTGAGAGATTTGTTGTTCGAATGTAAAGTCCATCTTAATATTAACCTAATTACTACACAATTAAATTATGTTTCTATAAATAGAATAGGCTGCCTGCTTTCTATTAAAATGAATTGAGAGCAAATTTACAATTTTTTGAGTTAAAATATTATTTATTTATTGACATTTTAAAATATGCTTAAGCTATCCTATAGGCAGCCTTTATTAAGAATTGAAAGACAAGTGAAAATGTCAGTTAATGTTTCATTATTATCTTAATTCTCTAAATGTAAGGGGTCTTGTACGTGGTAAACACAAGGAAACATTTCTGAGTCACAAATACTGTTCTTGTTTGTTCTAATACCCAACTGTTAATAACTATGTATTCTATTTCATAACTACTTTCGTTAATAATTTTATTTGCAACTTAAAAAAAAAACTAGTGACTGACACATGATTGGAACCACTGGAACTACACGATCAAATCTTAGTATTTGAGAAACCAAGGCACTTGTTTGCCTTCTTTAAGTGTACTTGAGACAAAGCAAAAGATAAATCAGTTTTACATAAACTTTCCAAATATTTCTTTGATCTTTAGTACCATAGTTCACGTTAGCTCATCACAATAGCATTCCTAGTTTACAGGATTTTTTTTTTCACGGGAAAAAAGCCCAACACCTAGATTTCATTATCACCTTTTCTTAAATCATATTCTTCTTTATTTGGCACTTAATTTTTCATCATACTTGTTGAGTAACATGACAGCATTGCTAGTGGTTTCGTCCCAGTGGCATCAAGCTTTATACCAGGTCTGGAGCAACTTTAATCAGGCTTTGCTTGATATTAAGAAAGTATTTGTTAAGATGTTTTAGAAACCTTTTTTTCTTCCATATGAAAATATCTGCATGTTCTATTTGCTTCAGACTCTTTCTTTTCACTTCCATATCTATTCCTTTTTTTATGAAGCTTAAACACTTCAAAATGGAGATCTGCTAGAATGCATTAATCTCAATTCTCTATAACCTTTCTTGACTATTTTTTGACACTCAGCATCAACCTGAATGTATCTATGTATCCTGGTGATATTTTCACCTATACAGAGAAGAATAACCTATGTCAGTCCTCTGTATCCTCCTGGCTTTTTGCTATTTAATTCTTCTTCTTTTTTATTTTTTTTTTAATTATTTTTTAAAAATTTTTTTATTCTTAACTAAAATGAAGTGTAACAATATATTCTGGCTTGATTTGTCCAAAGTTTGGTCATAAACTAATATTTATAATATTTACTGTTAATTTCTGTATGGCAACTGCTCAAAAAATGAACAGCAAAGCATAAAAGGAAAGCAGATGAAGTGAATAAATGAAAAGTTTATTGAATAAGCATTCCTTAAAAGAAATCAGTGAATGAAGACTAGTAAGTAGTGGTTGCAGTGTAAACAGACAGAATTTAGTACATTTAAATGTGAGAATGAGAAATCTATTTTCTGATATTTAAAACGTTTTTTCTGGTCTTCTAGAACCAGCTAGTAAATTAGTGTTATTTTTCTTTTTGCTATTCTGGAAATGAAGAACTTGTTAGGATTATGTTGAGCTTCTCTGTTGCTTTGTATGTGAAAAACTTAAATAGAGCTTATAGGGGCAGCAGTGCTGTCGCTATGTAATGTTTAATTTCGTTTTAAGCTAGAGATATTTCTAGAATCAGAGAAGAAATCAAGAGATCTCTTCACTCTCTAGGTTTAATATCTTGTCTTTTTTTCTCAAAAGATGATTTTTTTGACACTCAAACAGGAATGTATACTATCTCTTCAGCAAGAAGAAAACAGTAGAGTCTTAATTTAAATATGAAATCATGGGAAAAAATGGTATGTTCAAGACATTTAAGTTTCACAGTACAAATTGCTTTGATATGCTAGGAAAAGTCTGAAGCTTACAAGTAACCAACATAATTGTTAATGACTTATTCTTAAATTAAAGTGGATATTTTTTTTGTTCCTCTCACTTGTCACTAAGTTTACTACTCTGTTATTAGAATAGAAGATCCTACTTAGGGCTCTAATCTTCAAGTTGGTTGATTGTAGCTTCTTCAGCTGATTTGCCATCCATCCTGTAAACTCATCTGTTTTCAATTAAAATGCCGTTCTTCCTCCAAAAATTATGAAGGCATTAAAAACTCTTTGAAGTTCTGACTGGGCTGCTTTTCAGATGTAAAGTGGTTACGCTACTGGAGTTACCTAGCATTTCTGTAGAGGTAAGGGCCAGTTAAAACAATCTTGGAAGCCATAACAGAGTGTTTTTTTCTGCACTGGTGGAAAATACTATACTCCGGCAAGATTATCTGTATCTTCTGTCCCAGTCAAGTGTCCTTCTGTTTCGCTTTGTAACTCCAAGAAATGAGTTAAAGAAAAGTTTCAGTAGTGTAGAAATCATGACAAGCAAAAGGAAAGGCGCTTACTGATATTTCTCTGCAACAGTATTTATAATAAAGTATTTCTATAATCTATATCAGTATACTTAGTAAGCAACTTTCCTTTCTCATATCATAATTCTTCATGCACTGTCCAGTTCTGCAGTTATAAAGAAGTTGGAATAGTTTTTCTTCCGTTCACAAAGATTTGTTTTCTCTAGGCATCCATGTTGATATATAGCCATCCTCTGCTTATATACACCCCCTGAACAGTAGTATTCCATATGCTTAGGTTTTCGGAGATGTAGAGCTCCTTTGTCTGCTTCAGTTTTCATTTATTTTACTGACCTGCAATCATTTATCTCTGAAAGTTTATATATACCATGTCACCACTAGTCATTTCCAGGAGGTCTGTACTGCAGCATAATAAATATCTGGAAAGTACAATCATCTTCATATAATTTGTTGAATATGGTGGGGTTTTTTCCTTCAGTTGCTACGTTCAGAACTGTATTTTCACTCTCAGTATATTTAACATGTTTTTCAGAGAGAAGGGAAAAACTGAAACGATGCCTGAAAGTAAGAAAATATCATTACTGAATTGCAGTGGTGCACTTCAGAATTTTTAAAGGAAGGAGTGACATCCAAAAGAAAGTCAAAAGCTTAACATTTTTAATGGTAGAAACCCATGAAACAGAAATCTATACTGGAGAGGATATAGGAAATGCTTATTAAAAATAGAGAAGATACCTGTGAAGTTCATGGGAATCATGTTTGTTTGGATAAAATATGTGTACGTTTGCTAAATCTCCCCATGCGAAGGTGTATGGAACATAAAGGCAGCTTTCAGGATATTAACTGCAGTCATAATGTATTAATGAGCTGTCATATCTGGGAAAGTTTTTTCTTCATACAGGTAAATGAGAGATCAGTTAAAATTTGTTTCATCATTCCATGAAAGAATAATCTATCAAGTCAGTATGCACTACTTGTTGCATAACTTGACAGTAATTACGATGATAAAGTACAAATATCTTCACGTTCTGCCAATGATTATTAAATCATTTTACTTTTTTTTTATATACTTTAAAAGATTTATCTTTGTTTACAGATGTATAATAAATATAATATAAAGCTCAAGCAATTATATATAGATGGCAATTGAGCAGCTTAAAAACAATTGTCGTTTTTAATGAGAAGTATGCTTGAAACTTCATTTGAAGAAAAAGAATTTGAGAAAGAGTTTGAGAAACTCAGATGGAAAAGCCACAAAGATGCATTTCCTAACAGTATTTTAGTTGTTGCCTGAAGACTGGAAGAATCACCTTTTTTTTTTCTATTTGCAAGCTTTATGTGAGATATTTCAGAACTCATTTAAATAGTTTATAATTTTCAAGCTCTAGTGAATAAAGTTTTCAGAACCTCTTTTTCTGTCACTTTTTAGTTAAAACTTTTATTGTTCCTTGGGACAGTTTGAGACAGACAGACAGATGCATTCTCATTTGTAAAGGCTCTGAAGTGGTTTGCTGTGCACTTGGTGTAGGCCCAAAGCTGTGGAGCTGCATCAGTTGGGATTTGTGTCCACTGCAACGTAATTGTACCTCTCAAGAGACTTCTAAGAAGAACTTTGAATGAGAAAATGGAGCAGTTTTTGTCTGTCTGTGGGAACTCCTCAAATGACAAGGGCAGCCTGGAAGACTGCAGTAACTAGCCAATGGAAGGTGTGACGTACTTTCTCAATATATGGAAATATGGGTTGATAATGAAAATGAAGTTTTTGTTAGATGCACTAGAGAACTGAGCTGGAACATTGAAGAGGATACACATAATCAAATGGAGAACAATATAGAACAGATTTGAGAGTTTTAGGAGATCTGAAAGAGGGCTAAATTTTCAAGAACAGTTTATCAGTATATTTGAAGGAACCTGATAGTGAAGAAATACGGAGATTGAGTAGTGGATTTTTTTAGAGTTTATAATAAATAGATCACTGAAGACAGTGATTAGAATATTTTCAATAAAGTGCATGGGACAGAAGACAAATCTGAAGTAACTGAGGATCAGAATAAAGAAGTCCTCTCTATACTAACCACAGGCAGCTGAGGAAGGGCTAATGCTGATGGCAGCAGATTTGAAGAGTAAAGGGGAAAAGTTGTAAGCCTGAAAGCAGGTTTCTAAGAGATTGCATGATGTCTTATGAGAATGATTACAACATTCAAGGCTAGGTTGGATGAGACTCTGAGCAACCTGATCTAGTTGAAGATGTCCCTGCTTTTTGCAGGGAGGTTGGTCTAGATGACCTTTAAAGGTCCCTTCCAATTCAAACCATTCTTTGGTTCTATAAAACTTTAGTAATTTTAGCTATGAGAGGTAGATGGATTAGTAATGTGGTAGATAACTAGGGTTAGGATTGCTTTTATTTTTTTAAAAAGGGGATTTAAACTTTATCTGAATGGTGAAGAGAAGAATAAAAGTGAGAGCGAATTAAGGAAGACAAAGATAAGGTTTGTCACACAAATGACTGGAACAGTGTGTTTCTGATTTTTACTGGGACCTTTGAAATGGGATATGCCTTGATCAAAAAGCTGAGGATGACCATCTGAAGGGTGGTGATGGGAAGAGCACCCTCCACAAGCATCCCAATGGAGACTTTAAACTGAGTCAAGTGATGCAATACAGAGGTAATTTTTAAATAACAGACAGAACTTAGAGAAAATTCAAATAAATGCTGTAACTGTTGAATATTTGGCAGCAGTTAGCATTAATGGAGGAAATCTGACATCCACAACTTAATTTTGCTGTCAAAGTATTTAACACTGTAGTGCTTCATCTTTAAAATGGGCAATGAATCTCTGCTAGTATTGGTGTATGTGAAGATTGTCTCTTTACACTTCTGGAAAATAAGCAAATAGATTGTAAGGGACTTTAAAGGCACTTCAACTGTGACTGAAGTTCAAACTTTTGTTCCCTGGGAAATCTGTGTTGGATTTTTTTTTTTTTTCACGTTTTTGGATCTTGGACTTGGAAGTATGAGGTAAATTCTAGAAGCATGGAATGGTAAGTGTGAATGAATCACAAATGATCACATGTCCAAAAGGCTGATTTTGAATAGAAAATTATTTCTTAAGATTTGAAGTAAGCCCTCCTCTGCTGAAGTCCAGAAACCAGTTTTATACTAGTTGCTTCTGTTATGTGTTCAGAAATTTAAGATCTTTTCTTAAGACTGTTATGCACAGGAAGTATAGGAATATAATTTGCATAGTATGTTTGCATTAATAATTGTCCTCATATTTTAAACAATATATGATATTACACAAAGAAGGAGAAAAGGTGCACTACAAATAATAAAAACAGACTGAAATGCACAATTTGAGCTGAAAGATTCTTGATTAAATGCTTGAGGAAATACTCATTTTCTCTGCATGCTTCTGTAAAACTCCATTTTTCACTGGTAGTTACATATAAAAAGAATGGCACTTTTAGTCACTATCTGTGACCCCCTCTCCCTGGCTGTTTTGCCTTTGGCAAGTAAAAAATGCATCTGAACCAGGGAGTTTGTAACACTGGGGCAAATGGAACCTGAAGAGTCGGAGATAATGGATCAGTAAATATACCAAGGAACAAAACTGTTGTCATGCCAGTAGTTTCATCTCTGTATGCTTTCCCCCTGGAAAGTGGCCACTGTCATACTGGGTCCATTCCTGTTAGGGAATAATGATAGGGAATAATAACAGTATCTCTAGAGGTATTAATGTGACTTATCACAATACTGGATAAATAATGAGAGACGCATATTATTCCTTTATGACTTTCTGTAATAAAGCCCCAGTGTATATCAGTTTCCACTTTATGATCTTTTCTCAGAGGATAAATATATTTTCTCCCTGTGGCATTTTACAGAGATGGTAGAATCCAACCCATTCAGCATAGAGTTGAACACGTAATAGTGTTTGTACTGTTAAAGTGTCCTTAATTTAAACAGTATATACTGGATTGAAACACTTCAACATGACATAACTAAGAAAAGGAATAGGCTTGTACTGATTCAGTCTATATAACATAGGATTCATGAAGATTAGGAAATATCTAACATATCTGTTTTCAGGGAATATCTAACATAGCTATTTTAGAAAGGTCATAGGAATTAAACTACGAGAACAACCACTTTTTGCTCATTTGTTACTCTGTGGGTGAATGTCAGCCTTTATACAAGTCTGGGGGAGATACTGGTCTTCTATAGCTACTTTAGAGAACTAGAAGAATTTAAGTAAAGATTGTGACTGAGGAAAAGTGAGTAAGGTTCTGCCCTGCCACGACTTTCTGTTCCAAAATACATAAAAGGAAGTCTGGCTGTGCTATATTGCTGTCCAGCAGGTGAGTTGTTTGCTATTGTATCTTGCTTAGATGTGGGGAGCCATATTTGTTCTGTATCTCTGCCTGTCCTCCTCTCTCACTATGCTTAAGAAGTGATGAAAATAGAAAGTGATGTTACTTTTGAACATATAACTATACTTTAAAAAAAAAACAGAACCAATGACATTCTGATATATTGTGACACAGTAGGATGCAGACTGATTTTTAAACCAGAACCTCTGAATAGTGTAAAACTGTATATTCTTCAAGAATGATATTTCTTGAAGGTGCAGTAACTTTCTCAAGTTATGGGGACCAAGTCAAATAAATGATATTTTATAGTGTACAAGTAACAGTGTCTTCCCGTATCATTAAGGGTTTTTTTTTTTAGAGGGAAGGAGGAAGGAGAGAAAAGCTTTTAAAAGACTAATGGTTCTTTTCTCACATGGTGACATGCCTGAAGGACTTCAAATCTTACTGATTCTGTAGATCATATTGATTGTCTTTTTAAACATTTGTAATCTTTAAATGCTCTAGGTCAGAGAAGACACCAGTTGCAGTCACAGAAGAATGTAGTGACAATTATTGACTGTGTGATAGTGATCAAAATTTGTCAGTATAATTTGCTTCATTCACAACTGAAATTTCAGATGTATTTCTGCATAACTGTGAGGAAGAACTTCTTCACAATGAGGGTGACAGAGCACTGGAACAGGCTGCCCGGAGAGGTTGTGGAGTCTCCTTCTCTGGAGACATTCAAAACCCACCTGGATGCGTTCCTGTGTGGCCTGAGGTAGGTGTTCCTGCTCTGGCAGGGGAATTGGACTAGATGATCTTTTGAGGTCCCTTCCAATCCCTAACATTCTGTGATTCTGTGATTTCAGGCGTGGCACTTACTGTTCTTAGTACACATCTTTGGTACACTCATGTAGCAAAATAGGTATTTTTCAATATATAAGGCCATCATGGAATGATGCAACCAATAAAAAAATAATTTTGGGGAGTTTCTGGAAACTGTTGGGTTCCCTTACATTTAAAAAATAATCTGTAAAATTAGTACTGCACATTAATGTTAAGGCAATAAAATAGTTTAGTGAAGCACCTGCTGTACTGTATTTAAGAGTCTATTTCTGTTGAATGGGAGATTCTAAATTTTCTAAAATGCTTCATGCTTTTGTGTATTTCCTGAAATGCTGTCTCTGTTGTGTTTGTGCACAGTAAGGGAAGTTTTTCAAACTGAGGCTGTTGAAACAAGTAGTTCCTGAAATACAGAATCATAGAATCATTTGGGTTGGAAGGGACCTTTAAAAGTGATCTAGTCCAACACCAGGGACATAGAGAGCAGGGACATCTTCAACTAGATCAGGTCGCTCAGAGCCTCATCTAGTCTGACCTTCATTGTTTCTAGGAATGGGGCATCTACCACCTCTCTGGGCAACCTGCTCCAGTGTTTGGCCACCATCATTGTAAAATATTTCTTCCTTACATCTAGTCTAAATTTACCCTCTTTTAGATTAAAACCATTACCCCTTGTCCTGACACTATAGGCCCTACTAAAAAGCCCCCATCTTTCTTATAGGCTTCCTTTAAGTACTGAAAGGCTGTAATAAGGTCTCCCCAGAGCCTTCTCTTCTCCAGGCAGAACAACTCCAACTCCCTCAGCCTTTCTTCATAGCAGAGGTGTTCCACCCCTCTGATCATTTCTGTGACCCTCCCCAGGATGCACTCCAGTAAGTCCATGTCTTTCTTTTACTGAGGACTCCAGAGCTGGATGATGCAGTTCTCCAGATGAGGTCTCTCCAGAGCAGAGTAGAAAGGCAGAATCACCTCCCTTGACCTGCTGGCCACACTTCTTTTCATGCAGCCCAGGATATGGTTGGCCTTCTGGTCTGTGAGTGCACATTGCCAGCTCATGTCCGGCTTGTTATCCACCAGTACCCCCGAGTCCTTCTCAGCAGGGCTGCTCTCAGTCCCTTCATTCCCCAGCCTGTATTGATACTGGGTGTTGCCCCAACCCATGTGTAGGACTTTGCACTTGGTCTTGTTGAATCTGATGAGGTCCACATGGACACACTTGTCAAGCCTGTCCAGGTCCCTCTGGATGGTATCCTGTCCCTCAGGCCTGTCAACTGCACCACTCAGCTTGGTGTCATCTGCATACTTGCTGATGGTGCACTCAGTCCTACTGTCTATGTCACTGATAAAGATACTAAACAGTACAGGTCCCAGCATGGACCCCTGTGGGACACCACTTGTCACTAATCTCCATCTGGACACTGAGCCACTAACCACTACCCTCTGGATGTAGCCATCCAACCAATTCCTCATTCACCAAACAGTCCACCCATCAAATCCATATCTCACCAACTGAGAGAGAAGGTTGTTGTGGGGGACTGTGTCAAGGGCCTTACAGAAGTCCAGATAGATGACATCTGTAGCTCTTTCCTTGTCCACTTCCCTTGTCCACAGCAATACTGCTTTGTTTGCTCTCATTCCAAGAGTTTTCTTAAGTACTCAACAAATCTCATCTAATGCATTACTACTTTATAGAATTAAAACAGGGACAGAGGAGGGGGTACAGTCGCAGGCGGGAGGGAGAAGCTATCTAGTTAAGTCTGTACTTAATATTCAGAAGAAAATGAGACTTGGCTGAAAATAGGCCTACGAAGAATTTAAGACTTTATGATCTGTTTATTTTAGTAGGTGGAATGATCCCAGAGGCTGTGTAATTGCACTGAAACCTTCCTAACCTTATGCATGTTAAGGTTTTATAATAGCTAAACATAATGATCAAGAAAGGAGAGAGATGGTGACCTGGCAATGAGGCAAGGGGACACACGCTGCAATAGGGAAAGAAACACAAAGATCTTCCTTTGCATGTTGAATATTACTGCAATTGCCAGGATTTTGGTATAGTTCTACAATACTGCTAACTGTCTCAAACTGCGTACTCCAGACCCATTTAATTTGCAACCTTTATCTCCATTCCTATGTAATAAAATCTATAGGAGAGAGGAACACTTAAGAATCAGATACTTACCTTAGCCTTATTGTATTCAATGCCGCAAAAGCTAATAGCTGCTACACAAGTTAATGTTTCATACCTCTTGGAAATCTAGCTGAAATTTCACACAGCTCAGAAATCTAGTATTCAGTAGCAAAAGTATACTTCTTACTGTTGTTCAAAAAACCAAAAAAATCCAACAGAACTGAAGTTTACCAGTGAGATCTTGAACTCTACCAAGACATCAATCTTTAGCAAAACTGGCACTTCAGGTAATACAAAATTCAGTGAATAACCCCACAACACTCATTCCTGCTGTCTATGTAGGAGACTTACTGCACACAAAACACATCTCTATTTGTCTTTAGCTTGTACAGAATAAAAGCAACATATAAATGATGTATTGTCAAATTATAGGCTTCTAAATTTCATAACTATTATGTTGTGTACTGTGTACAATCTGTCACTTCTATACATTTAGCATCATCCAAAATTATTTATTTCATTATTATTTGACTGGTGATAATCCTCAGGGCAAGCTGTGTCTCACTAATGACATATACAATAAAAAGTTGAAAGGACGTGAGAATACTTTGGTATTCTTGAAGCACAGTTGGATCTATCCTGTGATTAGACTCATAGGAATTTGGTAAAGGAGTTGACCCAGCTTAAATAGTCTGGTCTGCTCAGGCTTTCTAATACAATCTGCATGAAATTGCTTGAGCAAGTTTTCTAGTGTGCACTTACAAGCACATTATGTTTTCTGGGGTTTTTTGAGCTTGAAATATCCTGGTTCTTTGCATTTCTGGTTTTCATAGATCCGAATCCAGATTGAAATTTTTTTGAAGTTAACTAAACTTTTAGATAACTTAACATTGTTGGAAGGGTGTAACACATTACAGAGAAAATGTCAGTCTGTTTTTTATTTTCTTTTAGGATTGGTGGTGGTGGTTGAGAGTTGTTTTACTTTGAGTACTACCACGTGGATTTTTGTACACTGCTATGTACCTATGTTGAGTATTTGGTACTTACAAATACTGTAAGACAAACAGCAACCGGAAAAGTCCATATGAACTAATAAAATAATAGTATATAGGAAACTTTGATCATCCAAGACCTCTAATAAAATTTATAAATTTCAATGGAAAGGCTACTGTTGATCCCAGTAGGTTTTTATTATTTGGATTAAACCATTTTCAAACTTTTACTATTTGATAAACAGCTGCTGTGCTGTTATATGTCATAATAGAATTCCAGGAAATTGTGTTAATATTCTACACAGAGTAGTCTTGGCTTTTGTTTAATACTTCTGAGAATTTATATTTTTAATGTCTTAATTTTCTTCTCAGTATTTTTATAGGTTGTTTGCTCGTCTTTAATGAAATACACTTTGTTATGCATTCAACCTAAATGTTTATTCAAATAGATGTACATAATTATAAGTGAGAGCAAACAGCTGCATTTTGTTATTTTCTGACTCCTTTGGTTCCTTCAAATATAAGCTTTCTGTTGCATTTGAGTGATTTTTAGTATAGAAAGAAGTTTATTCACTATAGAGTGCCTGTACTTTTAATATAATTAACATTAAGTGGTGTTCCTTGAACTTTGTAAGAGCCAAACATTGACACCAACTGTTGTTATTGCTTCTTGCCTAAAACCAGTCCAGTTTATTCAAAGTAAATGATACTTAAATAATTACTTATACATTGCAATGTATTACATGAAACACAATATTGCAATATACTTTCTGCTATGTACCATCTTGAAAAAAACCACCCAAACCTATGTAATATGCCTATCATCTACTGATAAAATTACCAGTTTGTCTATTTCATTTCAGTTGTAGCTGTAGAAACTTCTTAAAGAATGAGGTAGAGAAATAATTAGTGGGAAAAGAATTATTTTGGACAGAATATGTAAAACTCCATAATGATTTTTGTGCCTACGGGAGTCATCAGGAGTCCAGGAAAGTACATCAGTGTAAAAAGAAAAACTGTTAGGGCATGGAAAGCAATTAGGAACTTGGATACAAATGTTGCAGCCTGGGGAAGAACATTTGTCTTTCGTAGTGGATTAAAGGAGCTTCAGCCATTGACATACTTCCAGGTTGTGTTTGTGAATGTGGAAAGTGATTGCTTATCACAAACAAAATATATTGTGCTACTGAAATTAAATATTTGCGGTAGTTAAAAACAGAAATAATAATACACAGTATAATATAAAATGTGAGGTTTCTTACTGGTTTTGAGTGCCTTCTATTTTTTTCTCCTGTATCAACATTGCAAGGGTACACTCTCGTTTGTTAAATTTGTTCTGCAGATAAAATAAGTCTTACTTTTATGGCATTATCTCTTTCGAAAATATCACTAATCATAAAAGTAAAAATGAAATGCGTATTGTCAGCTTGCTTGATTTTTTTTTTTTTTTTTTTTTGGTATGACTTATTATAAAATGCTTTATAAATACCAGCAAGTAAATTGTGGGCATCTGTGCCTGCCAACTGGCATGCTTTGCGGAGTTTATTCAACTTCTTAAAAGAACTGAAAAATTATTTTTTAAATTAATAAAATCTGCATAAAGCTGTGTCCTACAATTGAAAAGAAGGCATAGAATTTTATTAAAGAACTAGCATTAAGTTGCTTTAAACTGTATGCTTTAAGCTGTGTTCCTAAATATCCCATCTTGTTCCAAGGGATCATCTGAACAAACAAAATAGATTTCAAAAGATATTTCCTGATATATTAGACAGTGAGTATAACAGTGCAGTTGAAATAACTCAATGATTTTGCTGTATTTCTAAGTATCATGACCAAAAAAATTGTTACTAATAAAAAATTATAGCATTCTAAACTGATTTGCAATGCAGAACTCCTACAGTCTGCTTCCTGAAAATTTGGTCTGTGCTATTTCAGCTTGAAACACCAAAATCAATAATGAGTTTTAGAAATCATGACCAGGCCTAAAATTATGAAAAGACCCAACAGTCTTCAAGGTTCACAATACAGTGGGGGTTTAAGCAGCATTTTTAGTGACCCGTACCTTGCTCAATTTAGTAATGCTTCTGAAATTTGAAATTAAATGTATATCAAAATCAAAATGAGAACACTGTCCTTATTACAGCATTTTGAGTGCAGTTGAGTCTAGATGTAGCTGAAGTTGTTTACTAGTATTTTGTAGCTATTTTAAAAAGATTAATTATTTAATTATTTTAATAACATAAAGACACTATAGACTGATACAGGGAATATGATCACTTCTCCTTATGTTATGTTATGTCATTTTGTTTTCTGCCATTAGAACATGCTAATATACAGTAAATTGGGATGACTTATTGGGTATTTGGTGACCATTTCTTCAGATTTAGGACTAATGAGAGCCTTTAAGACCCTTAGCTAAGATTTTTTCTGCAATATTTCTCAGTGTTTTTGTGATCTAACGTAGAGAAAATACTAAAAAATAGGAAGCATTAGAAATATGGTAGTGCTTGGGTAATAGAAACACTTCTCTTCTGAAAAGTAAAGTATGGTGCTTTCTAGGTTAAGATTCATCTAAGCTGCCTTGAGTCGTCTAAAGCTTACAGATCTAACCTAAGTTCTTAAATGGAAAGAGGCAGAAACTTCTGAAAAGGCTATTTTTTTCACCTTAAGACACACATAAAGGAATTCCAAAACCACTTATCATTTGATGTTTGAGCTGTTGTCAGGACCCCAATTTCTCCCCCAGGGTCTACACCCTCTTGCCCATGTGTCCCAAAGTCCACTGGACAGACTCTGGCCAGCTCGGACATGGGTGCAGCTGCCGATGAACTGTCACAGCTGGCTTGGGTTAGGCAGTGTGAGAACAGCTGTGTTGTGAGACGGAGCTGTGAGCTCAGACCCTTGCTCTTGGTCTTCTCCTAAGATATGTTGTAGGTAGTACTGTGCCTAAGCCTTTGTCTGGCTGATCCTGACCTCAGCTTGCTGACTTGATGTTAGATGTGCCTCATTACTATAGAGTTGTCTATAGTTATCACAGGGCTGTGATTTTTATCGTAAATCCTTGCAATTTAGGATCATGATATACAAATCTCTATTTGATTAGTATCTTCTTATCTACAATTGTGTACCTGATGAATGGATATGAAAATAGTTGGTTTCTATTCAAATGTAATTTGCCCTCCTCTCTTTATTACAATGCTTTATGATTGTGCACTATAATACTTTTTTTTTTTAATACTGGAAGACTAATGTTAGTGTTGTGTTTAGTATCAAAAAATCCCCTGGGATTTGCACATACAGATCTTTAGTTCAAGTTCACCAGGTTTTTTCAGGTTCTTAAAGAAATGAATAAATTGTAACGTACTTTCTAGAACTCAGGCTCTGCCATACAACTTCTTTATGAAGTCATGGAAAGCTAGCAACCACGGATCCTTAATATCTTTTTTCCTTCAGTGCAGTTGTTCTCTCTTACACTGTCGGATAAAGGATGGATGTCTAGCATGGTTATCTTCCCTTATGAGGGTGCTGTGTAGCAGGGTGCTTTCTTTTCTCTCTATTGTATATTTATCTAAGAGAGGAGGAGGCCTGTTCCTGTTAATTAGCAAGAACAGACAATAACTTTCTATATACTGTAACTTGAGAACAGAAAGAGTCCATTTCATGTGAAAGCTGCTTTTTTTTTTTTTTCCCCCAGCTACTTTCAGCTATGTCAGGGTCTCTGCCAAAGTTGCTATAGAGGAACAAGGCTTTGAAATGCTCTAAGAATTCTACTACTGCTTTTAATAAATGAAAATAGCTATCAGTAATGCATTAGTGCATTTATAGGACTTTCAAATCACTGCACCCAGACTGTGATTAATCACAGTATGAAGTGTGGATAAATGTGCTGAAAAACACAGTGAGAATCTGTTTGCTCCTGCCATGTGAACTTCAACTGAAGTTTTAGAAATACAGAAGTTCATACCTTAATTTTCAAGATACAGTATTGAAAGGGGGTTGCAAGTCATCTAATCTAAAGCTTCATTGTAGAACTGTATCTGATATCAGACTGTAGTCTGATACTGTTAATAAATTGATCAAATACCCTTTATAGCTCTAGTTCTGAAATCTTTGCATTATTTGCATTATGTATACATGTATCTGTATCTTTCCAGCTACAGATTAACTGTATGTACTATGTATCTTTGTGGTCACAATATAGCAATGAGAGTGCAAGGAATTAACTCCTTTAGGTTGCAATAGTAATCAGCAAAGAGAGGATGCTTCCCATGTTTGTGCTGGAATCCTTTCAAGTTCACGGCAAACTCCATAGAAACAGAATTGTGATGTATTTTCTCCTTCATTCTGAGTCATTAATCAGAAGGGACTTGCTTGATGCTGATTTGCACATATTGAAACAAGTTCCTATATGGACAGCACACTTTAGACACTTGTGAAAGGAACTTGCCTGCAGAACACAGTGCACACAAACCTTTACGTGGAGCTGATTTTTCTGATATCAGAAGCCTTGGTAAATACTTAAAGTAGTAATTAAATGTCATGATTCATACATGACCAGTAGCTTTGCATCACATATTGATATTGCATACTATAGTACATAAACATATTCATATTGATTTCAATATGTCATGTTAGAGACCAGATCCTAAAAAACATTTGTTCTACCCACAATAACTAAAAAAAATTACAAATTCACAGTGGAATGTATTTCCTACATCCTCAAGTATAACCAGTTGTCTTCTTCTATCCCTGACTATTTACTAGCAGAAAACCATTTACTGAATTTGCAAAGTAATTTATTAAAAGCAGCCAAACTGAATTTCTGTAGAAATGCTGTCTCAACAATAATGTGGAGAGATCTGTACTAGCGCTAAGACTGTCCATGAAATAAAATATTCCCCACTGAGCATATAAAACTGACTTGATCTTGTAGCTTAACTTGGACAAGTTTTTTTATTTGGGGACCAATTCCTTCTAAACACAGAAAGTTAATATGATTAGTTGTTTTCTGGGTGACATTAAAAGCAGTTCTGTTATTCTTGGCTTAATCGTCATTGGTTATACAAAAAGTAATGACAAGAAAGAAAAATCAAATCACTCTATAAATTATTGGACTTTAGATTATCAAAGCCAAGTATAACACAAACATATCCTTCTCAAACCAAAGGCGGGGGGTGGGGGGTGGGGGTGGGGGAAGCTGGAGAGGAATTAAGGATATTAGACAATTGTAAGGAATATGAATGTTGTAGATTACCCTGGGTTTTAACACTCTGTAAAACTGATTTTCTGCTCCCTATCTGTAAGGATTTCAGAAAAAAAATCCTGAAAGGAGTCCTGAGTTATTTCTTTTCTCTGAAGGTTATAAAAATCCCTCAGAATGGCGTAATACCTTTTTTCCCAAAACCATACCTTATACTTCCATCAGAACACTTAGGCATCTGGTGTGCAAAATGTTCTTTCCTACTTAACCTGCCAACAGTGGCACATACTTGTAGAAACTACTTGATTATGATGTCAAAGCAAAAGCACTTTGATGTAAAGAACATCCAATTTATGATCTTTTTCATTTTGCAAGATCTTCTGCCAACTCTAAAAAATATTGCCTCTTTCAAAAAGATTTGCTAATACTAGAAATATGAAATCTTGTAGCAACTCATTTTCTCTGTTAATGCAAATCAGTTCTCTTTCCAGGATATTTATGGTGCCGTTCTTAGCTAAACATCAGTCTGACCAAAAGTACATAGGCTATTTTAGGTGCTGAAAGAGGGACTGAGGGCAGAGACATTTATTGCAGGTTCAAAGGTAGAACCCCAGGAAATGAATTCAGAATAGATGAAATAGATATTAAGTACAGCCAGTTCTCTTGTTTCAGACGTCAATTAGAGATTTAATGTCCCTGCAGACTGAAGCAGGTTTATTTCAGGTGCTCAGATCTACTGCAGCTATATACAACTAACTAATATTCAATGAGTAACCAGTTAAATGTAGGTATCTTTTACAATTTGTTCTATCTTCAGCAAGTAAATAGGAAACACAGGTAAAAATGACCTGTTAATTTAATGTTTAGATTAATAAACATAACGTAAAAATTAACATAAAGTAATGTTTACGTTTGAATGTTTAATATTTAGATTTCTAGGTTTTTTAATTTAGTCAAGGCAAAATAAAAATGCTCAAACAAAAATAAATACACCACTAATGTGGACTAACAAGTCATTAAAATGCCTTTGAAAAATTACAGTAAATTTTCCTAATGATAGAATTTTAAAGGCTATGATTGCCATAGAAAATTAAGCTTCATTACACAAAGTTGTAATTTTTACCATGTGTGGGTCTTTTGTTGTTCAGCATAGAAAAAAAAATCACACAGGTATCATTCAGCACTTAGAATCAAATGAAAAATGTATGTGTCAGGTAATTACATCTCTTTAGTCACCTATGATTGTAACTAAGAATTTTCTGTGGTTTAGAATTTGAAAGATTTGTAGTAGACATGTTGGATCTTTTCTTTAAAAATGCTTTGTCACTATGTTAATACAATATTCATGTTTTAGATTTGTTTTATATTTAATGTAATTGAAATTCTCTAATAAAATACATGTATGAATGTGTGTACTCTGTCTGAACTAATATTTTTTTAAAAAATATGAAGCAAATTACTGGCTTATTACCTTGGCCTCTTAGTTGCACATTGCTAAGAAAGCCATCAGCACATACCTGGTTTCTTATCTATAAATTCATGCAGTTATAGTCAGCTCATATATAGCTGATGATTAAAATGATCCTAAATAAGGAATTATTGTATATAGATGAAAAAGTAAGATACAAGAAACATGCCTCACCATCTTATTAAATGTCTTCAAATGTTACATAAATAAATGTTAAATAAGAATTTATTATTATGAATGACTGATTTTGGAAATACAATGAAGTAAGAATCTAATTTTATTAAACTTAATTTGGTTTTAAATCAACAAAATATTTTCAGTTTGAAATTTTCATTGTACTATGATGGTACCATTTTCTTTACATGGATTGATTTACTGTACAGCTTCTAATGCTCATGCTATACATGGACAAGAAAACTTAAGACTTATCTTTTCATATGAAGGAGTTGGTCTACGAAGCTTTTTTCTACAGCTCCTCCCAACAGTCTGTTCTGTTTTCACTTAGAAGTAAGGTGTTGAAGTAGTGGTTCTCTTGGACCAATGTTTTGAAGATTTCTTTCCTGCAGAAACTAATTTGAACACTGGGTTGCTATCATGAGGAAGAGGAGAACTCAGGGCACTGTACTGTTCAAGAAAATAGTTTATAGTAGTGCTGTTTGCCTTGGTATAAAAAAATACTTAAAGGACCTTAAGGAATCTATTTTATATTTCCTTCAGTGCTCATCTTTGTAGTATTAAGGACTGAATAAGTAAATTAACTCTCTGTGGGATTTCATAGAACTTCATTCTTCATTCAGCTTCTTGGAATCTTTCTGTTTCACTGCTTTCTTTTTAATTGGAGAAAATACAGGGGGGAAATATCTTTAAAAGGTTGTTAGGCAATCAGTGTTTACAGTAGTTAAAGTAAGTTTCAACTGTAATCACTTCTCTATAGCTCTTGCAGATCTAGCTTTTCCTATTTTTGCATGGGTGCTATTAATGGCATTGTCATAGAGGACTGTGACTTGGTTACTAGTCATGGTAAGACAATTGTGTTGTATGCCCTTCTGTACGAATAGCTCTAAAGACTAAGGGATTAAAATCTAGAATAAGTGACAATAAAAGGTGCTACATTTTTCACATGAAAATATCCTATATGGCCTCAGTATTTATCTCAATTATGCTTGTTCACTTTAAAATCTTAATCCATGGAAAACATTTTACCCGCCCCCCATCTCCATCAGAGGGGGTTAGATTGGATATTAGGAAATATTTCTTCACCAAAAGGGTTATCTAGCACTGGAACAGGCTGCCTAGGGAAGTGGTTGAGTCACCATCCCTGGAGGTGTTTAAAAGATGTGTAGATGTGGTGACCCATGTTAAGAAATACAGATTGTTACATTTAAGTTTATTGGACTATTTCTTTTTCCTTGGGCAGTGAAGGTTCAGTTTTCTGGTACTCTTTCTCTTTTTCTTTTAGTTTGTTTTGGTTTTGTTTTGTTTTTTTTTTTTTCCCCCCAAAGTATTTGAAAAGGGAATACTCTGAAAACAGCTTCTGCTGAAGTATTTCCACAATCAGTGTTCTTGCAGACTTCCTGTATACAAGCCAATTGATTCTCTAATGTAGAATTAATTGAACTTGGATACACCTACTTCTTAGACAGTGAAAACATAAAAAGAAAAAAAATACGTATAGAACTCTTAGTTATTTCAGAGTGATACTTGCAGATGAATTCAGTTTTATTGTGATTTCAATTTTGTTTCTAGAGTTTACATTCATGTATTCTTCCTGAGATTAATGTAAAGTCAAGATATTAATAGAAAAAGTGTGAGCTTATTACTCAACAAATTATAACATTTTAGGCAAGAATGTAATGCCTTGCATAAAGATACAGATTTTCTCACAGTCCAAACACTAATTTCCAAAATATATTTATTTTTAATTTTAGATTGATTGTGCTTACTCAGACTTTACTTGTGGCTATACATAGCCCAGTGTACATATGTTCCCTGCAGAATCCTGATTAGGCAAGTATATTTTAAGGGCAAAAATTTCCTCTCCTTAAAGAAGACTTTACTGTCATTGAGACAACCAATTTTGCAGCTAATGTAGAATCTTCATAGGGATAGATTATAAAAAGAACAAAGATTCTTGTGATGACAGAGCATTGCGCTAATATATCACACGTGAAACTAATGATTAACTCCATAATTTATAGAATAATTTTAATGAATTTTAGTATAGGTTCAAGACATAGCATATACAGTCATTTTCAGATTTCTCAATTTATAGCCATCAGCAGACTATATCTTAATGGCATTGTGAAAAAGAATGATAAAGGAGTTATACGAGTGACTAAAATGGATTTCCTTACCTTCATACCATGGTATATGTGACTCTGGAATCTAAAGAATTTATAAAGCACAAAACAGACTAAGAGTCAAATATCCATGAGTTAGAAATGCCCTTCATGATACAAGAAATCGTAAGATGGAGAGTTGTACTGATATATCAGTTTGGCTATATAATGCAATTTAGTCCCAACAGGTTTTATTAGCTTAAACAGATTACTTGGAATATTAAAACATGAGTAAACTTAAACATGAGTATTTTTCTTCCAGTTGTGGAGCTAACATGGGTGTTCACAGCATGTGCAGGTGACACCCACATTCCATTAACCAGCCTTTCTTGAATTTTCCTCTTCTCACCATAATATCTCCCAATCAAAATATTTTAAATTTTCATCATCTGATCTTTTCCTCTTATCACAGCACAGTTTCAACTGAGCACAATGAATCTGTGGGACTGTTTTCTCCTCCCTGCCCCCAGCAACTGAATTCTAGATTTTTGGGGAAAATAATAGCTGTCTCCTTCCCATTCTCACTGATACAATATTACCCTTCTGATTCATCACAGTGACGAATTTTAGTCTGATGCATTTTTTTGCCAAAACTTTGTATATGTACACTGAGCTATTAACATTAAGATAAATATCTAGAATGAACAGTCATTTAAAAACCATCACACTGGTCTGGTTCCCCAAAATTATCTGTGTTGATATTTTTTAAGATAGATAAAAAGTGGTAGTATGTGCATTATTTATCACTCAGGAACAGCAGATATATTCTCTGTCTGCTTCATTGTCTAGATTGAGTTGATGCAAAGGAGCTCAAGGAGGTTATGTCAATACAAACACAGCAGTCTAACTCTTTTGGCATTTGGCCAAAACTGTGTCTTTTGTATTTTAATAAAACCTTTCTTTCATATACTAGTAAAAAGAAGCAATATCAAAGGACAAATATCACAATAATTAGAAGAAAATATGTTAGATTATTATTGATGGATTCTTTGAAGCAGAATAGACAAATAAGTGGGAAACAGTTCACATAAAGTTAATTTTGTGAATGATAAAGTGTGATTGAATGAATGAATGAATCCTGCATTTTAAATAGGGTTGGGACAAAGGATTTTATATTCATGTGGCTATCGACACACATATTTATATGTTATTCAAATGGACGGAGGCTGCTAACTCAATTACTTCCTATATTCCCCTCTGCTCTTACTACCCCTTTTAAGTTTAAAGAAAATGTGCTTGGGTTTTTCTCTCCAACAGCTGCAGTAGCATTGAACCGTTCTACCTTGTTTTAATGTACTGGTCCATAAAATCTCACATTTTCAAATTAAGCTCTGTGACATGTCAGCTAGCATTGACAGCCACCTTGACATGATTCTAAGTCGGACAATGTTTAGGAAAATCCGCTTTAAGTAATGTGATTTATTTGTTCACCAAGGGAATAGCCATCATCATCTTTCTTACAGCTACTCTCGAAAATGGAAAGGGGAGAAGCAGAACTGTCCTCCTACCACTATTAAAAATGTATGAATATAAATTTGGTAGGAACTGGAAACCGAACAGGGAATCACTGTTCTCTTCCCAGGCTGAGATCAACATAATGGTCACAGGGACATGTTAAGACTTCCACAGTCTCTCCACAGCATGAGGACGAGGTTATTATTTTCCCCTGCTCTCCTTGTTAAAAATAATATAATGTCTTTATGTGTTGGATTCAGAAACTAACCATTGCTGGCAAAAAAAGTTGAGAATAGGCATTTTGCCAGCCTTCATGAGACTACTTTCCTTAAAAAAATTCCTATTTTTCTTCTTAATTCACAACTTTGACATTAGTGTAGAAATGAAATTACACCAAAGTTTAGGAGAACTTAGGAAAACAATTGTTATTATGAATTAGCATATGATTTATATGTTGAACGTTACCTTTATTAAAATTAGAAATCAATTTAGTAATTGTAATTTAGTTGATATTAAGCTTTTGTTGATATAGAAAAATGGAAAAATTAATTTCAGAAGTATCTGATTTTTCCAAATGTGTGATAAAATGGCAGTTGCAATTAAAAAAAAAGTAAAAAAAATCAAAGATAATAATTCAATTGGAGGAAAACAAAGTATAATTTCAGATATATAATAAAAGGCTTTTAAAGCTACTGAATCTTAGGTAGGTATCTTACAGTCTTTGTGAATAGAGTTCTGACAATAGTAATTTAGTATTTAAGGTAGCTACAGTTAGGCAAATAAAAAGTTCTGACTCATGGATAAATGGCAAATACCACCAACTGTGTATTCAAAGTATGGAATAAACATGTACATTCCTGGTCACCCACCTCTAAAATGATATCAAAGAACTAAGGAAACTGCAGAGACTGTTCAATTGATTAATGCTCAAGTAGCAAAAGAGCTAATGGAACATCTTTCTATTTACCTAAACACAGTGCTATCTGGATATCTTTTAAAAATGTAGAAAAGCTTGATTTAATTTTGAACATCAGCTGAAAAGTATCGGTAAGGTGGTGCGGGAGACAGAGGAAGCAAGTGAACAAGTTTTGTGGGGGGTAAAATAGTCTGGGAAAATGGGAATAACGACAGAAACTCTGTGGTAACTTAATATTTATGAAAGGTTATTTCCTTACAGTATTGCAAAATTGACTTCAGCTTTTTCCTGTACGTACACTAACTCTGCTATGCGATCTTTGCTCTTTTCATTTGGATTTTTTTCAAATGCATGAATCCCACAAGTTTGCTCAGTATGTTTATTTTGGTTATTTTTTTCTAAACAGTGACCTCCAATGTATTCTTGTTTGTCTCTTTTCCTACTTCCTGAACTAACAAAGATCTAGTACCTATTAAAGCAAAATAAATAAACTCAACCTTTTTTACCTTTGATTTTCTGAATCTCTTTCTAATACTATTTATTTTTTTAACTACCTAAGTATTTTTGTTAACTCATTAGTTATTCATCCATAAAATTGCATTTGCTCTGATGCAAGACTTTCCCCACTGTTCAAACAGTTTGATCAGAATATGCTAGTAAATGAACAGCAGAGAGAAAGGTACAATGAGGTCTAGCCACACTATCCAAACTTGAGGCACCTATTCTGGGTGTCCTAAATTTAAATGTGTTTTAAAGACACCATCTATCTCTCCCTTTCATGATACAGGGAATTTAAATTCTCAAGATACACTCATTCATAGATTACTAATGGTGTTAATACATACATTATAATACACGCAGATTCCCTGCCTCATCTATATTTAACCACTTACTTAGGAATTTTAGGCCTAACTTCAATTTTTGATCCACTCCCTTTTTGTTGTCTATAGGAATATTCTTTACTATTATTTGTTGTTGTTTTTGTAAAGGTAGCTCTTTCCATTCTGTATGGATACAGTTCAGTGAAAGAACTAACTCCATTTTTTTTTTGCTGGGAGTTGATTTTTGTAGTTGCTGGATTTCACTTATTGTGACTGCAGTTATCATTGTCAGACTCAAAACCCTGTGCCTGGTGTGTCCATATGTGTATGTGTGTATGTGTATATATCCCATTGCAAAGGTCATGCTCCTGCCATATTTGACAAATTGTTCATAAAGAACTACATGACTTTCTCACAGTATCCTTAAAAAGGCCTTTTTTGATAGCTGTGCATGCTGTTACTGCGCTTTTACTAAAATGCTATGGTGTAACTTAAAATAACTCATAATCAACTATGAATAAATATTGTGCTTTTATAAAGCCAATATCTGACTGAATCTGCAGTCAACCAGGATGAACTATCTGTGAAGTATAGCTAAGCTATGAGTTCAGAGGGCCAGAAGAAAATCCTGCTGTATGTAGTCTCTGAAGGACCACTGAAAGCAAACAAGTGTAGAATTTAAGTTACAATTCCACTTTCTTCCTGTGGTCTTAGCACACTTGATGATCCAGATACCAACCAACCTGCCTCCCAGTTTGTACTCAATTCTGTGATCCTGTTTCTGAGCAGCCTGAAGAATGAATACTCTCAGTGAGTTCACTGCCTATCTAATTCTCAGTTCAGCCTAGAGAGAAAAGGCCTCCTTTGAACAAGGTTCTAACAGAATATCCTTGCCATATCTTCAAATGACATTTGCCTACCTGTGAACTGCTCCTACCTAACTTCTGGTACTGTTGGCTCAGACTTTATATCTGTCTCTACACTCAGCAGTGCCTGTAACTTTCTAAGCAATGTCCCACTGTCCTTCTGGCAGTGGCAATCTCTGCTGTCTTTTAATGCCTCTGCGGCTCTGTGTGATTGCTAGACATTGCCACTGCTGTCCTGTCTATTCTGTGTATGCACGTCTGGATGTCTGCATGTGTGAGAGAAAGATGGTTATGGAAACTTTGATTCACCTTTAGCAGTCCTGATCCTCAAGATACCAAAACTGTTTAAAAGGAGGATGTGGCTAATTTGCTGCAGCTACACAATAGGGAATGCCTTGTCAAAGGCATCCCCAAAGAAAACTTATCAGGACAATCTGTGAAGATAAGAAAGTGACCCAAATGATCCTTCATGGTTACTTTCTATGCTTTACTCCTAATCTCTTACTTTGCCTATTCTGGCTACATGCTTCCATACATCCTCCAAGAGTGGTCTTTGCTGCCAATAGATGCCAGTAATATTTGAAATTTTTGGGTGTATTCAGGTAAATGAAAGGATATAAAATCTGAGTGTGAAAATCAGTTGCTTACCCTGTTTATTCATAAACAGTATGATAAGGAAGGAATTGGTTCTTTTGAACTCTTACAGTTTTGCATCCTTTTGACCAGTATATCACTTACAGTACCAGTTCTGTTGGCTGAAGGGTGAGAAGCATATGTTTTGTCCTTACTTCAAGCTTCACACTTATCTTTGTGACAAAAACTTTTTCACAACCCTCTCTAATTTTATTGGATGGTACTTTTAATTGATATAAATATATACGCACACATTTAGGCCAAGAAGTATAGTTCTGATAACATAGGCTATAGAATCTTTCTGAGTTGTGTTTGAACTATGGTGTTGATATTAGCAATTGAACATGAACATTTAGGAAAATAGTACATCATAGAACCATTTAATATCTCAAGTTGGAAGGGACCCATATGGATCATTGAATCCAACTCCCAGCCTTGATCTAAATCTTGATCTGAAAATTGCCAATACTGGGTATTCTGCCAGGTAGCTTTGCATGCACCTGTCATTGCATCTATCACTGTTCTAATTTCTTCTTACACTATCTTGGATGCCATCCTCCCCATTTTAAATGATCCAGTCCCTGTTTTTGGAGCCATGTAATTCTTTTGGTAATCCCTATTTTAGAATACTTATTTATTCTCCAACCTAAGTTGCCATGATCTTTTCAACACACTTCAAAATTGTCTTTTAAAATTGTCAGCGTACTTTTTTTATAAAGATGCCACTCATTTATTTTCCTTGAAAATAGTATACAATACAAAAAATGAATAATATTTATAATTCTTAGAAGTCCAGTCTGGGTCTATGTGGAAAACACCAAGCAGCAAGCAACCCCGCCCCTGACACGTCTTTTGTGCCTGTTGTCTAAAGGGAGACCTTTTCTGTGGATCTAATTTTGTAACTTCAAAATGAGTACATTCAACTGATGGATAAATATAATTACTGTCCTTAAGATAATTTAGCACCAAACTACATTTGTGACATCAGTCATTATGAAGTCTAATGCATGTAATTGGCAAATGTGTTTGCATCGCATATTTTATTCTAATTGACATCTACCATATTGCTGCTGACAGCTTTTCAGCCCAGATCAATGCTGTTTGCCAAGAGCTATTACTACTTTGCTGAGGCAGTCATACATGGGTACATTATAGTGAAGGTACAGAGTAAAAATTCACTATGAATTTTTTTACTGCTCAGGTGTCTAGGTTCACTAGTTCTGAATAGTGAGGCTTTGACACGCATCAAGTAGGTTCTTGACAGTTTGACAATATGTCACTTCTGAGGGTTTGTACAGTACACCAAAAGAGGACCATGGAAATACTGAAAGGTTACTTTGTGCTTTGAAGCACTGAATATAATTCATGCAAGATGAAACTTTAAAAATTAAATCACTGAAGAAAAATGTTTTACTAAAGAAACTACCATTAGACATTTTCTCTCTTGTAATAAGATTACATTTTGTCATGAGTGCTCATGCAAGAGGACAATGGAAGTTAATTGTATGAGTTACTGAAGGCCATAAGAGACTTTCTAGAGACATTAAATAGTCAGCATACCTACTACAGTGACATCCTGTCAAAGCATAAATAGTGTCCTGTCACTCTTGGTGGACTAAATCATGATGTGCTGTTGCTCATACATAAAGGTCTTGGATAATAAAGATAAAATAATTGTAGCTCTAGTGGGATAAGGATGTTTGTATTTAGTATCTTGGCTATAATTAATTCACCCCAAAATATTTAGAAGAAAAAAAAAGTTAGTGAAACACACACAGTATTACTGTATTAAAGTGGTTGCACAGTTCAGATACAATAAGTACATTGAAAGTGTAAATCACATTCAGTTGACACAATGTAATGAACATTAAAACATGAAAGCTACATATTTAGACAGTTTTTATAGACACTTGTGCCTAAAAAAATAAACCCTTTTTATCATCATTTGCAGTACTTTTTTTCCTACATATTAAGACGTATTTTCTCCTGCCAGAGCTCCTTGAAATTTCTTGAATAGTAAAGACTACACATGGTAAAAATAAGACCAAATTTTAAAGGTAGATTAAAGCAAAGTCTTATTTCAGAATTTGAAGGTTATTAGATTCAAGTGTCTTTTAAGTTGTTTTCTGTGTTGTTCTTTTCAACTTCCAATTAACAAGAACTTCACTTTTAAAATTTCATTTCATTTTAATACACCATATAGTTTCAGTCACTAAAAGCCAGCTGAGAGCACTGTACTTGAAATACATTGTCCACAGTAGACGGACTATTCAGGGTTCATTCAGTCATATCTGGATTTTATTAAAAAAATACAATTTACAAGGGAAAGAAATGGCTAGAAAGTTTCCTCACTTTTTCATAAAATAGTAACTAATTTAGAGAAATATTTTTAGCTTTAGTAAGCTCTAAGTGTTTACAAATAAGTATTGTTCAAACTTCTCTGGGTGTTGGGTAGCAAGCCTTCTTCCTATGTTATTTTCTCATATCATGCTTATAATAAGATACTGATTAAATTGCTATTGCTCTAACTCATTCCCTTCCCTAGCAGCATAAATTGCATCATGAACACTTTATGTCTTCATAACAACTGATAACATATGTATTGTTTAAATAATTATCTATATAATATTTTCATAAAATCAAAGCGTGAGATATGTGGGCTTCCACAGACCACGTTTAACACGTTAATAATATAACTATCAAATCTGGTGCAATTTCTTCCTTCCTTTTGAGAATTTCAGAATGAAGTTTTTGAAGCTTCTTGCTGTCAAAGCCACATTTTCACAAAGTTTGACAGTTATGCAGTGGTAAAGACATTAGATTCTTCATTAATGAAGTAGTTTGATATTTTCAAACAGCAAGCTTACACACTACTTTTCATTGTAAGATGACCATTTTTTCAGTTTCGGGCTTCTTTACAGTCATTTTTTCAGAGATCTTATTGGAAATGAGATTCATATTTTTAAGATTATAATTAGAAATATTTTTTCTACAGAGGCCATGTTTTCTATAATACGCACTGTACAAGAAAGCTGTATTTATACTTGTAGAAAATGAAATCACGTCTTCCATAATTTAAAAGGCAAAAAAATATAGCAACAATAAACATGATAATCTCATTTATATAAAACTCTGAAAATGTGTTACTTACAGTGTAAGTGATACATCCATAGCAAAACAAAATGCATCTGAAGGTTGCCTTAATTATCTACATGGAAAATAATTGAAAAAATTGTGAGAAACTGAAGTAGGTATTTCTAAGAAATCTAAGCAAATATTTTTAGCATTGTGCTAGGCAACATACAGCAAGCATTCTCAAACTTTAAATGATACAAAGTTTCTTACATCTGCTTTTTGCAAAACACCATTCATCTATATCTTGCATTTGTCTTTTTCAGATGGCAATACCTATTTGAAAAGGAATTTAGCTTTCCATATATTTAAAATATATGATGGCCACATTATATTATATGTTTTTTAACATTTTTCAAATTTCCAAAAAAATCTCTCAATAAAAAACCACTGTAATTTTAGGTTTTATTACAGAATTAATATTTAGATCAGAAAAGGACATCCAGAGGCCTTCTAGTCCAATATCCTATTCAAAACAGATATAATGACATCAGGATGGTTGTGACATTGTTGAGTCTTGAACATGCCCAGAATGGATTCCACCACCTCTCTGGGCAACCTGTTGACATATTTAACCACCATCATGGTAATTCCACACACCACTCCCCTGCCCAAGTATCTAATTGAAATTTCTCACTTTTCCATTTGTATCTGCTGCCTCTTGTCCTATCATCTCTGATATGAATCTGGCATCATCTCCTCTGCCTCTTCACGGAATCATAGAATTGTCAGAGTTGGAAAGGACCTCTAGAGATCATCTAGTCCAACTCCCCTGCTTTAAAGCAGGATCCCCTAGAGCACATCACTCAGGACTGCATTCAGGTGAGTCTTGAAAATCTCCAGAGAAGGAAATTCCACAACCTCTCTGGGCAGCCTGTTCCAGTTCATCTTCCAATGAAGTAGCTGTACATAGCAATAAGGCCTCCCCTTAGCTTTTTCTTTGTCAAGCTGAACATGCTCAGTTCTCTAAGCCTCTCTTTGTATGGGATGCTTTCCAGTCCCCTGACATCTTGTTGGCTTTTTGCTGGAGTGACTCTGTTGATACCCTACATGTACTAAGGAGCCCAAACCTGGGCACACCACTCCAAATATGGTCTTCCAAGTGCCAAGCAGAGAGGAAGGATTACATATCTGGATATGCTGCCTACACATCTAGTAATACATACTAGGATGCAGTTAGCCTACGCTGCACAGGCACAACTGCTGGTTCATGTTCAACTTGTCCACCAGTATGCCCAGGGCCTTCTTTGAAGACCTGCTTGCCACATAGTTGGCCCCCAGCCTGCTTCCCCCTGCTGCATGGGGTGTTTCCAACCCAGATTCAAGACCTTGCACTTGCTCTTGTTGCACTCCATGAACTTCTGATCAGCCCATTTCTCTGGCCTGTTCAGGTTCCTCTAACTAGCAGCCCTCTCATCCAGTGTATTGACTGCCTTCAATTCAGTGTCATCCGCAGCTTCCTGAGAGTGCTCTCTGTCATCCAGGTTGTTAATGAAGACATTAAACTACTGGCTGCCAGCTGGACTTTGCACCACTGATCACAACTCTCTGAGACTTGGCAGTCCAGCCAGTTTTCCATCCACCTTTTAATCCACTTGTCCAGCCTGTTTCTCACCAGTTCCGTGATAAGGAGACTTATGGGAGACTGTGCTAAAGTCCTTGCTAAAATAAAGATGCACAACATCCACTGCGTTCCCCACATCCACAGGTGCCAGTCACCTCACCAGAGAGCAATGAGGTTGATCAGGCATGATCTGCCTTTGCTTCTAAGAAGATCTGGTCCACAATCTTTCTAGGGACTTAGTTAAGGCTGACCGGCCTGTAGTTCCCTGGATCCTGCTTTCTGCTTGCTTTGAAGAGTGTGACAGCAGCTGCCTTCAAGTCACCACAAACATTTCAGAAAGGACAGGTAGCCTTGCAGTAATATCTGCCAGCTCCATGAACACCTCTGAGGATGCCTCCCACCCGGCCCCATGGACTTGAGTATGTCTGAATGGGTTAAGCGATCCATTCCTTCATCCTCTCCTCTGGGTGCTGCTTCACGCTCACAGACTCTTAGGAGGCTCAGGGACTTGGGAGGCTTAAGGATAAGCCTTACCAGTGAAAGCCGAGGGGAAAAACGGCATGGAGTACCTCAGTTTTTTCCCCATTGCTTGTCACTAGGTCCCCTGCCCCACAGAGCAGTGGCGACAGCATCCTAGTAACCACCTCCTTGACTCTGGTGTGCAGCTTCAGGCAGGCAGCCCAGCCAGGTACCACTGCTGGCGCTGCCCTGCTCCTGTGCTCCTTCCAACTGCTACCTGCCGGGACCTTTTGTGCCCACAGTGGGATCCGCAGCCACTCCTGGGAGGGTGCAGGTGCAGAGCGGACCAGGCTGGACCTGCCTTGCCTTGCCTTGCCTTGCCTTGCCTTGCCTTGCCTTGCCTTGCCTTGCCTTGCATTGCCTTGCCTTGCCTTGCCTTGCCTTGCCTTGCCTTGCCTTGCCCTGCCCTGCCCCGCCCTGCCCTGCCCTGCCCTGCCCCACCGCGCGGTGCTGGCTGCCGCCCCTCGGCTGCGGCCCCAGCCCTGCTGCGTCTCGCGAGACCAGGAGCCCGCCAAAATAGCGGGTGCGGCGGCAGCCCTGGGCGGGAATGCAGCCGCCATCGCCCTCACAGTATGTGGTGGCCGCTTGTCCTCTGCCTGCAGGGTGCGAGGAGGCAGCAGCAGCAGCAGCCCTGTGAGGGAGTCTTGCCCTGGCTGCCATGTACGCCGAGTTAACTGTCACATAGCGAGTGCTGCTGAGACTGGGAGCTTCAGTTTTTTTCTTGCTGGGGCGTAGGGCTCTTTCAAGTGGTAAAGATGTTTTCAGAAATGTTCCCTGGAACTCTGCGCCCCTTAAAGAGTTTTTTTTTGCCCTTAAACTGTGTAGCCTGAGAGAGGCAGCCTGTGGTCAGGCATCAGCTGTGCACAAGGAGGGAGAGGTGCCGCTGTCGGTAGGAGTAGTAGCCAAGCTGAGGGAGGCCATGTAGCAAGATTCAGCCCGTGTGAGAGGTGAGTCCTTAGCGTTCCCACTGGGACGGTTTTAGGACATGGTAAGCGTTGCTAGGCAGGTTATCATTTTGTTATGGAAAGAGAAATAAAGGAGAGTTTAAAAAAGACCAGCCTTGGAAAGGGAAAAGAGGGGGGGTGTCCTTTGGATAGGGTGTTTTTTGTTGTTGATTTGTGGGGTGTTTTTTTCTCTTTTTTTTTTAAGTTTTTATTTATTTATTTTATTTATCGGTGAGCTTTGTGAGGGATGTTGGGTAGAAGCTCAGGCATGTGCTGCTGGAAGATAAGAAAAATAAAGCGAAAAAGGAGACTGGAATGAACAGATAATTTTCTGACACTATTTTGATAGATATTCCTTATCTCAGATGCTATTATCATGGAAGCAGTAGAATTACAGGGCTGAACTGCTTTTCTTAGGGTCATTTTGTATGTTAAGGGTGGGATATTAAAGAGTAGAGAAGCCAAAGAAAGTCTTATGAAAAAATTAATCTAATACTTAAAATGAGATACAGATGTTAACATAGTCTTCTCACCAGGGATACCTGATATTTCTCATTGTTCTTATATGCCAAAGAGATGACTATCTCAAGGCCTTATTTAAGCAGAAGGCTGCCTGGAATGGGGGTGGGGGGGGAGGGAGGGAAGCCAGAGTAGATTGCATTTGTTTTAGACATTTCTTCTTGTGTTAAACTTTCCTTATGCAATGAACTGTAGTTTTGCTCATAATCTTGAAGTATATGGAACGTACTAAGGTCTGTGGAAAGTTATAGTTCATAATTTCCTTCCTAATACTAAAGAAAACAAATTAGGATGATAGATCAAAGAGGACCAAGTGTTGAAAAGGACAAAGAAAGGCAAAACTGAGCTAGAGTAGCAGAGAAACTGCAAATATACAGGCAACAAAAGCATATAAAATAATTTGTTGCTATGATCATGTAGTTAATTTATGCAAGAGGTAGCCAGATCAATGCCCACATCCTCCACCAGTTTCTGTGACAGGGCAAAGGAACCTGTGTCAGAGAGGTCTTTGTGCACACGTGTACTCACATGGTTAACTGAGACCTGCCTCTTCTATCTCCCCTGTGAGCTGGCACAGCTGAACTTGTGGAAATGAGATACTTGCTCCAAGTGGTCTTGGATTCATCTGGTTTTGCTTTAATGTGTTTCCTTTAAGTAGAATACTTCCTGTAATCTGATGAATGCACATCTCTAAAGAGCTTGACCCAGTAATGTAATGTAGATGTCCCAAAACAGGAACATCCATTGTGAAAATAATTTGTATTTAAAAACATAACAGCAATTTATTTTTTTTTAAACATACTGAAAGAATAGCAAAACCCATTCTGTGCATGAAAATTACAGCAAGCTATACAACTAAAGATACTGTTACTCAAAAGAAATCTTAACTGAAAGATCAGCAGAAATGGTGGGACAAATCCATGTACAATTGCATAATACCTTAAAAATGAAACATAAACAGAGAGTTACCCATCTCATGTTCTGTTAGCTTCTTTGTGTAAGTAGTGTATAGAAGGTGGTAGAAAATTTAGAGGCTGTTACTGGAATCTGGGATGAGTAACACATTAGCAAGTGATTACTTTAGCTATTAAATTAATTACACAGAAAGTCATGCCTTCTCTTAGAAAAATCTGTACGAATTACCTAACTGCAAGGCTATCTCACCTAGAAACAAAGAACTGTCTTTGTTCAGGTCATGATTTTGTGCAGAGTCTGTATGATTTATAAAGCCAGAAGATATGAACACATAGAAAAACCTTTACATTATGTATAGTAACAACATATTTGAGGACTTAAAGATGGTGAAATTTCAAAAGCTCAGATGGGGACTGACAGTAAGACCTGAAGAAATATCCAAAGAATTATAGATCTCTTAACTGAATTTCTGTGAGGGATCTTAAATTATCAAGATGTTATTTCAAAATGTCTATAAGAGATGGTGAGAATGAACAGCTAGCATAGATTTGTAGGGAATGAGTTGGACCTACCGTATCTCTTTAAAAAATATTGCAGCAAGCCTTAAGGGGTAGAAGAGATATGATGTAACTGGAATTTAGTAAACTGCACTTTTGATAATCTCACATGGTATTCTCTTAAGCAATTTAGGGAACTGTGGTCTAGATAAGACTGGTTTAAAGTTAGTATAAAAGTTTTTGGGGTAAAAAAAAAATAAGTTTTTTATTTATTCACAGTTACTCTTTTCCCTGGTAACCAGGGGTTGTGGGGTGGGGGAATGTTACCCATAACTTCCTTGGTAGTTTTGGTAATAGAGCAGACCCTACTCTTGCTGCAGCTGTATTAGAAGACAAGACTCAAGTTCCAAATAATCACAATAAATTCCAGAAATAATAGACATAGAGTTTGGTAAGAACAAGCACAGGCACTTAAGTAGTAGTAATTAACTGCAGAAACACAAGATGGCAAATCCTCTCTAATGCTTTAGGAAAGAATTTGGGGACAGTAGATTCACCATGTCATACTGTTACATGTGTAGCTGGTTCTAGACTTCTTGATTTCTTACACAAGTGTTTGCCCTCCCTTCATATCAGCAGTAGCAGAGCTCAAGAAGTTTTAAAATGCCTTGCAGATGTCCTTTGGCAAATCTGGAAACATTTCATTCCTCTATCACCCTTTATGAATTTAAGACATAGCATACTAATTTCTACCTACCTGTTTACTGGGTTGATAGTCTGTGACAGAAGTACAAGGGACAGAATATCTGAAATTGCTAAAATGAGATCCACTAGAGATCTTTCTCCACAGATCTTTAGGAGAATAACGTCTAAGCATACAGTGAAACAACTTGTAGGTTCAGGTTGCCTGTTTTTAAAAAAGGCGAACAATACAATGTGCTTAGTTATTGATAGTTCCTGAAATTACTAAAGGCACCAAAAGAAGACTTAGAACCAGGTTTATTTAACTTAGTAAATGAGAAGAATGAGGATAGGTGTGTATAAAATTGTTGCAAAAGGAGATTGACATAAGCTATTCTCTATCTCTGGTTTAGACATGACAAGAAATAGCAGGGTTTAATTTGCAGCAAAGCCTAGATGCAAGAGGTAAGAAAATGGTCTTTGAAAAGTAGGAATGATTAACTCCCTGGAGTAGATTTTTCATCTGGAGGCTAGTCTAGCTTTGACTTCAGCTATTCAAGGAGAGTTTGAACTGGCATTTGTCAGTACTGGTTTAGATGTGAAGCAAGATACAGCTGAACCCTGCTTCCTATAAGAAATGCCAAGACATATAAACAGTTCCTCTTTATGCCTTATTCCTATCACTTTGTAAGTCACTTTCTGTAGAATCCTGCCAAGTATGTAAATAGGAGCCAGGAGAAGGAATAGAGGCTGCTGCTTCTGTTTCTGCTGAAGGTCCAAGTAAAAATTATGAATTACTTCTAATATTAAAATAAATGTGACTATTTATTTCATGTATTCTATATACTACAGTTGTTCTACATGCTGAATGGAAACTTGATTGTGATGTTTTGAAAGGCTGGACCAGTTCCCTCTGTGGTCATTATGATTCTCCTCTCAGGCCACCAGATGGCTGTTTAGGTGTAACGATAACAGCTGTTTGATTCTACTTGCCAGCCTTGAGATTGAAGAACTCTGAAGTCACTTGGGTACTACAGGATTAAACAAAGACAAAATTTAAACTTTTGTCTTCTGTAATGTGGTAATTGCATGTTGATGAATAATGGCACAGACTCTGCAGTAAATTATCGCACAACGTATTTTTATTTTGTTATTTGGTTTAGGTTATTTTCTATATTTGTTTGTACTTACTCTCTACTGGTTGTTTCCTAGGTGTGTCTACATAAAGACAGAAAATTAATCACAGGAACAGAACAGACTCTGGATTTTCCTCCAATGTGCAGACTACACTGATTGAAGTATTGAATCCACTTACAGCACCACCTTCCTGTAAGTAGGCTCAATCAGTGTGAAACACATTGTATAAAATTTTGTTGGGTTCCTAGGTAATTCAGTACTCTACAAGGAAAATTGCTAATTTAGTGTTCTACCAGAGAAACACTGCCACATATTTATGTGCACACATAAGAAAGAACAATGTGAAGGCTTAAAGCCTTCTGACATGTTTCCTCACTGTCTTTTCTGAAATTCAGACTGAGAAAGGAAAATCAAGAGTCACAGACACTATCACCCAGTTTTCGGAAGTGGTAACTCTATACACTATGGGAGATGTAACAATGAAGTTATAAGGGAAGAAAAGCAAGAAATAGAGTTGCAAAATGAAGGGGCTATAAAGCTAGCTATATTTACTTTGTTTTTATCACCTTTTATCTGTGTCACTAACAATTGATCATAATATTTTCCAGCTTTTAAATTAGTATGGTAAGATAGCACAGCTTTACAACATTAACACTGTCAGATGTAGCATACACTTACTGTCCAGCATTACTCCTGGTTATGTGTCTCTCAGTTAATATCAAGGGAAACAAAGATAATTCTGACGTGGTCAGAATAATGTTCTCTCAGAATCTGTTGTGATTAGTAAATATTGATATTTTTTTTTTTTTTAAATTGGATTCTATCACACTACTACAAGCTGAGATACAAAGCTCCTTATTGTTATGGGTATGAATGGTTATTTTGAGATATTTTGAATTCACTAAGTATCCAGGTGTGTACATTTGGGTCTTCAGTTATTTGTAATAGGTTTCTGGGTTGGCATACTAGTTTTCTGGATTCGGCGTTATACGTTTCATGTACAAAATAACACCATGGAGGTTTTGTTATTTATTAATGGAAAAAAAAACCCAAGCAAATGTTTTACTGGCTTATTTGGTAGGCTGTCATTTTGTGTGGTTGAAATGTGTAGACATACAAATTCTCCTAGATGATAAAGATACAGTGTGTTGATTAGGGGATAACATACCTATATTATTTGGAAGTTTGACTCCTTGAAGTCACTGAATTTCAGACATGAATGTTAAATGGAATATTCAGTGCAAAGGAACTAACATATGGGTCCAAAATTACAAAATGAGAATTTTCATTGTATTGAGCATTTACACTGTCAGGGTCAAACATATCAGTGTAGTTGCTGCACTTTATCTTCTGTCATACCATTGTGTATCTGCATCTACTGAAAAGCCTCTTAAATAAGCAGTAGTGTTGTAAGTTGTTTTGTATGATTTTTTGCTTAAAGTTGACTTTTTGCCGGGATCTAGGGATTGTAACTTACCATCTGTTGCCTAAATCTCTGTACATTTCTTATGCATTGAGTGGATAGTCTTTTTAGCCTGAATTAATGATTTGGAAATAGGAAGTAATGCTTATGAGATCAGGCAGTGTAGAGGTTATGTTAGTGCTCATTTGTTTATATCTGCACTCATTAAAATGGAACCTTCTGGAAGGGATGGCATTTTGAAAGAGAGGGAAAGGTCTCAATACTATGTTTCTGAAACTTATATGGAAATGAATGGCCTAGTGGAGGAGAGGGAGTTGTGTACTGACTGTCCATAGTGTAAATTCAAACTATATTGGACAGGGAAGTAAAAAGTTGTGTGAGAAACTTCAGGCAGAGCTTAACACTTTCTTACATACTAAAAGCATTTAAGTTATAAATTATATTAAGTTATAAATTTGTCAGAAAGAAAGCATCATATGTTTTCTCATGCTTAGTGAAAATTCTTGCTTCCAATGGCTATGATGAGCACTGTTTGCAGACCGTTTTAACTTGCACAGTCAGAACCTGATGTCCCCAGTGGAACGTTGATATTATTTATAAACACATGGAGATGTAGCTGGAGGAACCGAACTCTGTATAATCGCTGAGTGCAGTCAAGTGAGTGAAAAGTTTGCCTCTTGTTCTCAGCTTTCTGTTTGGTGTTTTAGGTGCGTTTGTAATACTTCAGCATGCTTTTCATGGCAGAGCTGTTTTTCAGTGGTAACCATTTGTGTATGAAATAATTGAAGTTCATAAAATAGAGCATAGTTTAATTTACTTGAACATGTAAATTGGCTCATTTATGAGTCACTTGTGCATGACTGGTACAGCAGTATTCCACATGATAAGTTAGGAAGTATACAGCAATTGACATAGAATAATATTGAAACAGATTGTTCAATACATTTATTTCATTGACAAAAACTGATTGATTTTTAATATGTCAATTTCTGTACTGGTCTCTCACTGAAGTGAAAGTATACTTATTAAAACAGCAGTGACTGTGAAGTCTAGTGTGTCAAAATTTGATAATTTCTTTTGTCACAGAAAAAAATCATGAGATTAACTCAAGAGTCCCTGTTAAACTTAAAGTGCAAGGTAGTGGGAACACAAAAACATGCTTTAAGCTGAGTTTTTGTCAATCTGTATAATTTTTCAGTTAAGCAATCATAAATCAAGGAATATTGTATTTTTGAGGCTCATTAAAGAGACATTATACATTAGAATAGTGAGGCAGTCAGCATAATGAAATGATCAATGCCTATAACTATCTGTATGTAAATGATGTGAGACAGATTTGCTGGTGCTACAGAGGAGAATAACAATCTATTTGACAGTTCCCTGTAGGTGCTACTTCTGAACACAAGTGACAGATGTTAAATGTAAACCTTTTCAACAGCAAGCACTTATTAGCACTCAGTGGGGAAAAAATGGCAATATAGAATAAGACAAATAGCAGATAATGCCATTTAAATAACTTTGTTCTTACAAAGCTTTATTGCCAATGTGTTAAAGTCTGGGAGGTTGGTTTTCTTGTTTGTTTTCCTTGACAAGGATTAAGTAGGTAAGAGAATGTTTTGGAATTCAGAAAATTGTAATTTGAAACACTTAAGAAAATTCACACAGTATTATGGAAACTCTTGATGGAAAATATACATATGTGCCCTCTCATCAAGAAACTTTTTTTTAAATGTTATTTGGTAAATATTTATCAAATCATTATTATCTGTGATAAATGCTAGTATTGTATGTGTTTCCTGCCATTGCTAGGTTTACCAAATTAGTTTTAATTGTTGTTTCTGTTTTTTTTTCTTTTTTTCCCATAATAGTATGCAAAACTCTGGTCTTTCAGATATGCAATTGCAATGGAAAAAAGGCAGTAGTAGTTAATGAAATCAGGTTAGCAATAGAAAATACTTTTTAGGACATCTTATGATTTTATTTCTAGGCATTTGTCTCAGTCTTAGCCTGAGATGCTGCTCCTAGAAGTATAAAACATTAATCTGTGTGAGATTCACATTTCGATAATATTCCAACGGAGATCAGCATTAAAGTAATTCGGGAGACTATGAAAAACACTTGATTTATTTCTAATCCTAGATTGTAATAGATTAGGTTAGGGATTTATCTTTCTTTTAAGTGTGAATCTAGGCACATGAATTGATTTTTTGAATTGTCAAAGCTTACTTTAAAGCTTTTTCTCTTTTTGAGATAGCCTGTACTTAATGACATTTTTTTTTTCTCTATGTGCCAGCCAAACTACTGCTTTGAAGTGTAGAAATTCAGCCAACACTGAGTGATGCAGTGTCTACATATTTAGATTCCGTGTGGCCTTATGTCTTTTAGTATTATGAAATCTGTGACACTGTGCTTTTCCTTTGTTCTCTTTTCTCAACTGTGAAACCTGCCTTGTGTTGCTTGCGCTGAATCTCCTCATAAGTTAGTGTTTCACTGCACCACTGCAGATTTGTAATCTCCTTTCACGGTGTTAAATTTATCAACCACATATGCATTGTGTCTGACTTACTGGACATATTTATTGTTCCCCTGGCTACTGTGCTTGCTAATTTTTTTCTTTATTGCTTTGCCTTGAGTTAGGGAATACTCACCCTCTGTCCCCTGAATTGTTAAAAGAATAGCTAAACTTCATTCCTATGTACTTTTTGCTATTAGTTCTCACTGTTATAATTCAAATCTAGATGATTTTCCTCATGTTGATCATGATCTATGTTCATGTATAACAGCTGAAGTTCAAGAATGTAGAATCTGAATATCGTATCAGTGGGGAAAGGAGAGTAAAGATAGATTTTCTCATAAAATCTAAGTGTTAATCTGTGACCGTAACACACTTCTCATATAGGCAGACTCTGCTTGGAAGTAAGCACGAGTTCATGAATGCAGGAGATGTATTTTGATCCTATTAACCTAGCCTCCTTAAATGATGACAGGGCTTAAAACTATTGCTGAATTTTATCTTCTCCTCTTTGCAACACAGTAGAGTTGCAAACAAAACGTACTCAGTTACCTTAAATAGAAGAGCTTCCTGTGCGTGTAGTGGCTCAACATTTTCTCCCGTTGCTTCATCTTCTGGTCTCAGCTGTCCTATAATCCCTCTTACGTTAGGTGCTTCAGGTTTTTTAAAAACTGTCTTGCCTGTCTGGTTATCAGACCTCTGAAATGTTTTGAAGAAACTGAAAACATCTAACATTTACCTTTCCATGACAGATCAACAAAATTTGGCTATGTGCTATGTCTATTTAAAATAATAATCAGCAACATGTGTTCTATAGAAACTTCCTAAAATTATGTTTGTTTTGAACATTCTTATACCCCAAAATGGAAGAACCAAACCAGCCTTTTTCATTCAACCATTTAGAACTCCCATGATGCCAGACACAGTAACTGAGATCAGAGATGACTGTACATCTGAAACTAAATTGTGTTTGTCCCTCTGAGGCTGATCCTGCATGATCCTGTATGTTCCTATACGATGCTGTGTAAATTACTAGAAATGAGTCTTTTACTGGTGTTCCTAGTGACTACATTTATTTGGTAAGTCAGTGGTTATAAGTTATTTACCAGTTCTAAGTATACGCTGTATACAAATATATAATTATCGCAGAATCATCTAGGTTGGAAAAGACCTTGAAGATCGAGTCTAACCATCAACCTAACACTGACAGTCCTCAACTACACCATATCCCTGAGCGCTATGTCAATCCCACTCTTAAACACCTCCAGGGATGGGGGCTCCCCCACTGCCCTGGGCAGCCTGTTCCATTGTCTAATAACCCATTCTGTGAAGAAATACACTAAGTATACACAGTATACACATACTTGTAGATATAGACTAAATATATATATATAAAGTTTTTTTAGGAAAACAACTACAGTTTAATAATTTACAATATAATGTAATTGCTTCCAGTACTTTGAAATAATTGCTTTGAAATGACACATTGAACTTTTTTGGCTAATCAGAAAGCATACTGAAACATAAATGTTTCATTGCTTCATTACCTCTGTGTAGTGTAAATAATAAACTTAATACAACGACATCTATATAAACTGCTGAAGAATGATGCATTTTTTTTCAAATATTATAAGTCAAATGATCAAGGAAAAACCATACTAAAGAAAATTAAAATGAAAATATATGCATATTATATGTTGAGAGTTTTACTGCAGTGTCATTGCATTTTAAAATCGGTTTGCTTCTCAGTTGTACTAGACTACTTGAGTACTTATTAACTAAGCTTAACATTAGATAGATATCAGCATTATTTCTTTATATGTCGGTTAAATCTGATGGGTAATCTACAAATAGAATTATAATTCCAAGTCTCATGTCTTTGTCAGTTATATTTATCTGAATTTATGACTTTATTAATTGCAAAAAACTATTTGAAATCTCTTGGATATTGTTCCTTTTTTACTTAAAGAGATCCCTTTGCAGAATGTAATAAGGAAGTGTTATGATGCTCATCCAACTATTTCAGAGCTGGATAATATGTTTAAATGATACTGAATGACATTTGTATGAGCTGAGTTCTGCTGTGTAAATGTGCCGGGAGAGTACAAAATTAAAATTTAAAACTATTATATAATGTTTCATGAATGCCTGTTTCAAGCAATCAAATACTTAAAGCAGTTTTAATTTGTGATTTATTCTAGTGGCAATATTTTTACACAAATAATATTTTGGGTTTACCAAATTGCTGCAACAAAATCCTTGTAGATTTGTCATACTTAAAAATGAAAAAATTCTTATGAGCCCATTCCAGGAGGCTTGGCCTCTCTTCATCTTTTACAGAAAAGATTTAGAATTTTGCTAAGGGCATTCTGCTTGAACCAAAAACTCCATCTTCAGAAGTGGTGTCAAAACAAAGAATAATAGTGCTCATCTGGGAAAAAGGATGAAGCGAGAGAAAGCGTGGATTTGGGCAACCTGTTAAATAGTTGTATTAGATAATTTTTGTTTATTTGTTTGGTTTAAATATTACTACAGTCCAGGAATACCGATCTATGTATGGATCTGCTCATATGTAGTGTCTGTGTTTGGGTTTAAAAATCTAGTTTTTAGATCAGACTGAAAAAAAAAAAAAAAAAAAAAAGGCAACATACATATTCAGCAAAAGATCCCAGTCACACAGTGCTATCCAATTGAAGGGGTCCTAAAATTTACACGTCAGTCTAGAAGAGAGTTCTCCTTGAACAGAAAGCTGAGAACTGTTCTTCAGTCTTTCCAACATACAAGCATAATTTTACAGTAACAGTGAAAGGAGACACATAAGGATTGGTTGCTTTACTGATGCTTTCAAAATTTGATAGCCTAGCAGCAGGAGCCAATGTAAGTTGTCATTCTCTCCCATGTCATTTGTCAGTCTGTGCTTTGTCTTTTAATAAGCAGGACACAGTTTTGGAACTTTGTTGCCAAGAGATGAAAGTTAGGGCAGAACTGTGGAAAATATGGATATGGAAATGAGTGATAGTTTTATCTTAAGACATTTTGAGATTTCAAGAATACAGTAGATATTTAGTAGTCTCAAAGCAGTCCTTAGTTTTTCCTTTTTGAGATATAGAAGAATTTTTATTGTAGTGGCTTTTTGTGAAGAGAAAATCAAAAGACAGAAAGATTTATGACTGGTATTGAAAATGCTGTGGACTGAGCAATTGGATTGCAACATATTCTAGGTTTCCTCTTCAGCCATTGTAAATTTCTGACATTCAAAACTGAGGCTGAAGGTGAAGGATTGTGGAGAAGACAAGTAAAATTGTAACTAACTGCAAGAAAAGAATAAACAATGGGGGAAATATAACTTTGGACACCATTGAAGAGGATGAGATGAAAGGATGCTTGAAAGGGAGAAAGATAATGAAAGAGAATATAATTTTCCATCTTAATTTTAGAGACTGCCATAACCTGAGGCAAACTGTTTGACATTGCTAAGCAGAAGCAATTATCTGTTTTACCCAAGTAATTTCCACCTGAAAAGGACAGAAATTAGCAAATGAAAAGATGGAAAAACTGGTGTAGGAATACTGTACTAGAGAGTATTTATTTAAAATCTAATTAATCCAGATGAGATGCATCATTTGGTAGCAATAGTAGCAAAACTAACACAAATATAATTTTTCTAAAAATATCTTCAAATATAATAAAATAGATGTTGTTTCATGCCCTTCTATATTTATTTGTGTGTACATCCATTTTTATCGATTGGTATGGACACATCATTAGTAACTTGAGTTTCATTACTTACATTCGTTTCATGGTGAACTTTCTCTGCCAAAACTTCAATAGAGTTTTTTTCTTCACAATTGCATTTTATCATTATATTTGAGTGATAAACCTGTAATTGTCCCTTTGCAGCATAAGTGCTTGCATAGTAGCTTCAAATACATCACATTTGTCCCTTCTTATCTACTGCAGCAGACAAAGCTAGGTTCAATAAATAAATACTCTTTTATTTTTTGAAATTATTTTGCGGTAGACAAGAAGGACAGAGAAAATAGCTTGGATTAAAATGAAAAATTAACCTTTTTCTACTAATTGAAACATGAAGGAGTTTGCACAAATTCCATTAATAAGAGTAGTTTTAGATTCACAAGATTCTGGAGTGAGTTTTTACCTGATCTCCCTGATAGCCATTTTTCATTTCAGTAGATTTATTTCTACAGTAATGAACTGAAGAAAACAGGGTTCACTTCTCTGTTATGTCTGAGAGGATTTGATTTTACAGTTTCCACAAGAGTAACCAGGAGGCTATATTTTTTTCTGGAAAGGAGAGGGTAGTCAAAGTTTTTCTAAATCCTGTATTTTCCTACTATATGTATAAAGCTTAATTTTTTAATGGAGTATAAATGCTAATTAAATATGAATTCTATTATTAGTTACTGTCTGTGTAATATATATCTCTAATGTTTGTATCTATCCATTTTTGAAAGTGAAGACAAAAACCTGGAAATGAAAAAGTTCTAACATAACTTTCCCGGGATTGCCATTGCTTTAAAATTGAGATTTCATTTGTGACTTTCTGGCTTACATCCTGCTGGGGATAGAAGAATTGATAGATTCTTTTCCCTTTGCTGTGAAAAGCAAAACAAAACAGAATGAAAAACACAATCAGCATCATAAGTAACTAAAAAAAAAATTAAAAAAAAATTGTAATTTCTTTTTAATCTCCTGAACTCTGCCTCATTCTTTTAAGTTATTGAAAAATGTCTTACCAGTGTGGTGATGGTCTTCCAAGGATGACAGTAATCCTAGATAAATGTTCTCTCTGTCAATGAATTTCTGTGTCTTTATGAGACAGTTGATGTGTATTATTTTTGGTGCTGCGCTTATAATATGTATTTGAACAGGCTGCTCAGACCTGCTGACTAGAAACTCAGAGATGGCTATTTCTAGCTATGACAAAGGTTCCTTAGTCTCTTCTCTGTTTTCCTTACAGACAGGTTATAACCAATATTACTTTTTTGATTTCTTAAGTTCATTTGTAGAGCTTGTTTTCTTCTAAATATATTTGTTTATAGGAAACCTAGTAGAGAATAATAGAGATTTCTTTCTACCTTATGGACAAAGAAATCTTGGATTAAATGGTTGGTAGAGGTATCTGTCAGAAACTGCTACTGTTGACAGTGTGCTATATAAAGATTCTAATGAAGAATTCAATATAATAAAAGTGTATGACAACTTTAATGAGAAATGCCACCTGAGTTTCAGTAAAGACTTTACACCATTACAGATCTTCAAGGGAGGAGGGAAAAGGCAGTTAATATGGCTAACAGTTTCAGAAGTAATTTTAAGGGTGAACTTATTTTTTAGCTGAGTTGGAAACATTTTGTTTAAAAGAGGCAAGTTCATAATAAGGAGTAATTTGAAGTTTTAGAGTAAACAAGCATACAAAGCTGTTAGGACAATGGAATTTTGTGGATGTTAAGGTTGAGAAGGCTGTATTTTTTTAATATGCTCTGGGTTAAGCACTAATATAAAAATGATTTTCATACCATATATATGCCTGTATGTGTGTGCGTATAAATTTAAAAATAACTTTTCTATGTTGAGACTTGTTTTGTGAGTAAGAAGTAACATGATCATGCAAGAAAATATTGAGGTAGTGAGTTATATTACTGCTAACAAAACAAACAAATCTAGGAATAATTTAACTCTACAAGCTTCTGTATTTGTTTTGATTTCTTGAAGATAAAAATCAAAGCTCTGAAAGTTTATTAGAAAGAAAAATAAATGGTTATTGGTTGGTTGTTTTTTTCTCCATGTGTGCCTATGAAAGACTTAAGTTCAGTCCCACAATCATGTAGGGACGTGCGATTTTGTTTTGGTTTATAGCTGTTTATATAAATACTTTGATATCTCTTACATTGTACTTCTCAAGCAATCTTGCTACACTTGCCTTAATGCACCTGTAAGGTTTTTATAAATCCTGTTAATTTACGATAGTGTGTTTTAAGAGTCAGATCTATGTCACTCTTACTGCTTTCCCTTGATCATTACACTTCAAAAACTGGTCTTGGTGAGGTCCTTGCCAAAATTAACTATTTATAGACAGTGGTTCCTTAGTTCTTCAAATCTACTCCTTTTCTCCTCTCTTCATCCTGCAGTTTGCATTTCTGATATTTTCAATAGTTTTTAGATTTCTGAAGCATAAATTATTAAAATGCCTTTAAATCCTACATAATTCAAAGTGTAACAAAATTTCAAACAAATGCAGGATCTGTGAAGAGTTATGAAATTTATTTAAATATGAAAAATTCACTGTTGTTGGTACCGCAAAATTCTTCTGCTAGTGTTGCCCTACTGGGATGTCGTACATAGCTTTCTTTTCTGCTTGATGATCGTCAGGGCAGGAGAATGGACCAAATCAATTGCTAAGATTCCCTCCAGACCTATTTTCTGTGGTTCATTTTCACGATTTTTTCAGGCAAGACTATAACCATTAAGTTTTAGATTTTTGCAACTATGTGGTACTTTCTGACTATAAAAAATGGTTGAATTTAATATAGCTGGATCAATCATTTGCGTTTTATTGGGGAATAAATACTGCTGTAGTGAAATTTACTTAATATGATATCTATTATTACACATATTATATTAGCCAATTCAAAAATAAGAAGTATTTCAGGTCCTATTAGACCTCTTAGGAACAGAATAGGAATTTTTGTCCTAATCAGTGATTTGAAAATGTCAGTAAACTGAAAGGGATAGCATTAGAATGTTCATAAGTGATAAGCTGATGGTCACGTGGTACTGGCAGCAATTATTTTGGTGGTTTATCAACTGTATTCAGACAGCACTTAATCAAAATTTTGAAATTTTGAATTGTTTCTTTTCCTTCAAGATTTGATATTTTGATATTTTTGCAAGCAGTGTGCATTAAAATTTTTTCGTTTGGGATATTGCAGTGATGATGCTAGTTTAGTTTGGTAGAACAAGCAGTAGTTGGAAGAGGGAGCAGGTAAAATCAGTCTTAACTACTGCTGTTTCAGTAGAAATAATCCACACATTTCTAATTTCAAAATGAGGATCATCATGATAGTTTTGGACCTGGATGATGATGATACTGAAGTTGGCGCTACCTACCACCTGCAGGAAAAGTTATTAACAGCAGTAGTATTTATAGACTTTCCTGCAACTGATATTTTATTTCTTGTGGCATGGTACATATGAGTCAAGTTGTGAGGCCTGTCCATGGTGGCTCCCAATACAGAAATAAGGGTCAACAAAATAAAGTGCATTACTCTTACTGAGAAGCTCAACAGACCTTTTTAAACCATGGCCATCTTCTAAAGGGACCTCCTGTTGCCTGATTAATCAGACTCCATTTTCTAGTTGAAACACATCACATATCTCCATGTGTGTGTATAAGATTAGGTAACTGACTCTTGAGGGAACTTCCTCTGGCCCAATGGAGTCTTGTGGTCTTCTCAAAGCATGTCTGAGGAGGTGATGCAGGCTTAATGACAAGCAATTGCATCTTCAGGGTGTCCGTTATTATCTGTCATTCCTTGTCACTTCATATTAAATTATGACAGGTGCAGTCCTGTTATTCTCTTTTTGAAGATTTTCCAAAGAGCATGTTTGATACTTGAAAAATCAAAGACATGTAGTGCAGCACCATTTTTTTTCTAAGAGACTGTGTGATTTTCATGTGAGATGACCCAGTCTTCGATACTATGTTAGATCAAAATACGTCATTCTTTTGATCTTTAAGATGAAAAAAGGGGATCTTGTTTGCAACTTCTTATGTGTTTGTCTAATATGTTAAGTAGACATTGGTTATGCTTATTTACAAGCTAATTAGTTCTGAGAAGAGAAATAAAATGTGAGATGTTTTTAACTGTTTTTATTTGTACTATTTGGGGTTAATTAAATGGGAGGCAAAAGAGCAAAATCTTAACACCTTAAAACTGGTCCTGGTACCCTATGTATGCTATTTTAATCATGAAAAGCATGTTAACATTCCATGTGATTTGTATGTGCATATACAGTTTGTATAATTGGATGTGCCTGCCTGTTTTTCACGAGCAGAATTAGAAATACAGTTTTAAAGTTTAGACATTGCTCCTTAAAAAGTAAAACTATAGTTGACCTGACTGTATGTAACTAATTAGGAGATTAGCTGGCGAAAGATCTTTCAGCTATGATGGCTGTCCTACGTTCATCTTCACTTTACCTCTCTTGCTTGATCGGAGGGGTCTAACTCTCATCTCATCTCTAAAGAAGTTGTGTATATGTTTCTTCTTTTACTTACAGCTGTAAGTTTTTCTGTAAATACAGTTTTTCTTGTGTATTTTACTGGGTAATGTAGCCTTGTATCATCTACCACTATGATTTTGTAAATTTATAATAAAATATAACTAAATATAAGCTAATGTAACCTCATACTGCATCATCATGCTATTGAATAAGTAGCACATCTGGCTAAGACAGAACCAGATGTTATTCCAATTGGAATCTAACTGGAATAATAATTGCTGTAATGTGGAGGCTTAAGGAGTGAGAAGAAAATTCCCATGTTGACCATCAGCTCTTACATGAGGGGTACAAGGATCATATTAACTAGATAAAATGTCTGGTTCTTCTCATTGCTTCTAGGGTTATTGCTGCATCCTACTTACACAACATTCATACACATTGATGTGTTAAATATCAATTTCATTTTTCTTCTTTCAGTAACTATCAGTACTTCAAGTATGGAATAAAAACATACAAATATAATACTCTTACTGGTATCTTGAAAAAACCACCCTTCCAACCACACTAACATGCTTAACTGTTAAAGGAATGGAATTTGCTTCCAAGTGAAATGGGAATTCAGAACTGTAATAAGTTCTGGGCTGTGTAGGTAGCATGTATGTATTTGGTGTACTTCAGCACAATATCATATTTAGTTTTATTTTTTCTTACATATTTTTGTTTTGTCATATTTCATCACAGCTTGTGGTTTTCAGTGAAAATAGAGTGTCACTATAGAAAACAATAGTTCTGTTGCAGGATTGACTCACCAGTTATTGACTATCAAGTAAAATACGTATTTTTTTCTTTAACTGAACCATCTTTCAAATGAGTGCAATAATTTAATGGTAGATTGATACCAGTCAATTTCATCCTTGTAAGTTTCTGTAGTAATTGAAAAATTATCTTCTGCTTGATGTGGCCCACTTGCACAGAACAGTTATCGTGTGAGTAATGGAAAAACTGTGTATAGAATTTGAATCCTTAGATTTTAAGCAGGTAAAAATTACAAGCTGTTTTCCTCATAGTGTCATCTATACTACACCTTATATGCTGATATATAGATACATTGATCTATATATTCAAATACAGTTAGATATATTAAATTTTTTATTTGTATTTCTAATTATTTAAGCTTCTGTCTCTATGACTTACAGCTATTGTAGGGAATGCTTTCCCTTTATAATTAAACTTCTTTAATAATTTTGATGTACTTCCCACTGGAAAAAAAAAAAAAAAAAAGGAGGATTACTGTCTTTTGTATGTTAATGCTTAGCTCTTTTTTTGCTAATGAGTTTCATTACATGTTCTAGCATCTATACTCAGTTATGCTTTGGGACCCATATGCCATAAAAATTCCAGTGCATCTTCTGAAGGCAGAGAGAAGTTTGCTGACAGTGTTCAGGTTCTGGTTATACACCTGCTGCCAGCAGTATTTGCCTCTCAACATGGCATTTTGCAATGTTGGTTATAATATGACTAAGACTTCCGAGGTCTGAATAGTAACCACCCTCCTGAATGTCTAGCTGTGGAGCTTTCTTGCTCATTCTCAGGAAGAATGTACACTCCCCCTGATGTTTAGAGGCAGGGTAGCATTTTGTATTTCATGGTTCAGCATGAACCTTTGATCATTTAGGCAACACCACCCCTCTTAAGATTCAGACTACAATTCAATCCCTACTTTGTCAGTCAGAAAATGTGTTTCTAATGTATACTTAGTTACCCCAGTGAGCTATATTCAGAAAATACTTGGATGAAATTCAAGAAATACAGAAAGGCCAGCAAAAATATCCACTACTGCAGTGCTATTTTAAGAGGGGTTGTTTAGTTGCATATGAATTGTAGTGTCAGTAGTGTAAATTACAGTTGTTATTTTTGTGAGCTATACTACTCACTGTATTCAAGTTTAAATTTATCTGAGATGTCTCCATACTACATATAGAGTTTACATATGTACACATGCTATTTAGCTACCTGAAATAATTATAAAATAGAAGGGCTCACAATGTACTTTTACTGTAATGTCATGAAAGTTGTTCAGAGGTAATACTGTACAAAATTTTAATAAGCTGCAGTTTGGGGCAGAATATATTATGGATACACTAAATGTGTGTATTCTTTACTTTGGTAGGATAATAATGCTGCATAGTGAACATTTCAGGATATTAAACAAACTGTTACTTGGACAATATGAAAATATAAATTTTGTTGTTACTGTATATATATCGGTTCCACAAAAGGAAGACTTTTCTAGTGTCTTAATAGTAGTTCAGAAACATCCAGGAGACAATTATAAATGCCAGAAAAAAATACAAAACATAAAAGGAGATAGAAAGGTCCTGAGACAGTTCACAGAGCATATACCACCTTATGTACCTGTATAGCTTTATAATCCTATACTACTACAAATACAGATTTATTTTTTTTAAAAAAAAATGTTTTACATGGTTGAGGTTGGCAGGGACCTCTGGAAGTCTTCTGGTCCAACCTCACTGCTCAAGCAGAGCCCCCTAGAGACGGTTGTCCAGGGCTGTGTCCAGCTGACTTTTGAATATCTCCAAGGATGGAGACCCCACAACCTCTCTGGGCAGCCTTTGCCAATGCTCAGTCACCCTCAGAGTGTCAAAGTGTTTCCTGATGTCCAACGGGAACCCCATGAGTTTCAAGTTTGTGCCCATTGCCTCTTGTCCTGTCACTGAGCACCACTGACAAGAGCCTAGATCTGTCCTCTTTGTACGTTCCTTTCAGCCGTTTATATATATTGAGTCTTCCGATCTTACCTTTGCATTGTGCAATGCTGTGTATTCTAGAATATACTGCGAAACTTCATAAAGCGTTTTCTGGTCACAAAGAAGATGGGAAAGCAGTATCTGTCTTTAATATTGAGTTCTCAATTTTGTTACAAATGTTTTCTTGGGTATTTGACGTATTTCAGATGCTTTTGCTCATGATGTTAAAATGGTGTGAATTATGCTCAAATAATTAACAACAAGTATCAGTTTTCTAACTATAATTAGTCATATCAGGCTTCTATATCGCTCAAATACTGTTGAAAGACTTATTATGGCTCTCTTGGTTTTACATACATAAAACTTGGATATGGCCTTTCTTTCTTGTCAGAGTGAACCCACTGTGGCAACTGCACAGTACAGAAGAAGCAGCAGATGTGAAAGTTCTTTCCTGGTTTTAGTTATAGACAGTGTTGAAAAACTTCCACATTTTATTTTGGTAAATACTGATGAAACTTAACTGTAGGTCTTATTGGTTCTGCCTATAACATGATAAATCCAAGTTGTCATGGTTAAGATTATGTAAGAAAGGAGAAAAAAAAATCTGCTTTTAAAAAATAAATAGATGTTTCCTGATGTTAATGTCTTGTGTATGTTCAAATTGTACTCATATTTATATTAATCCTGTGTTGCTTCAGTTGTCAGGGATGCCAGGGCAATGTCAAACAGAAGCATTAGGAAAGTAGCAAATTCCTTATATTTACCTTTAAGTTGGAAAATTTTAGTACTGTCATTCTATGATTTCTAAATCTTTTGACTTGTCTGTTATGCTTTTGTTGACTCTAAATATGCAAACGTGTCGTGGCTTAAGAACTTTATCACATATTTAGGTAGATTCGTACCCATGTTTGTTTAGAAATAGAGGTATAAATTGGTACGTGTGCTATCTGGTTTTGTGTAAGAAATAATTTCTAATAGTTCTTCAGATAAATCCTGTAACTTTCTGAAGCAGTAACTCTTGTCATTGTGGGTTTACTGATAACAAAATGGAGGCATAAGTTCGTTGATATGTTGGTATCGGTGAATGTGACTTGAACAAGTTCTAGGGTATGTGAATACTAGGTGAATTCTTTTTTTTTTTTTTTTTTTTTCTCCCCAATATTGAATTATTGTCAAGATCCAATAATACATTCATGTTCTTTTGCAGGCCTGGTGACTTGTATATCTTACTGTGTCGTATCATATCATATCACAAGATTTTTTTTAAACTGCTGCCATTCTCTTTCTTTTTTCTTTCCCGTAAGGGTTGTAATTTTTCAAACACATTCAACACAGATTTTCCTGTTTATTTTATTCATGTAAATATGTTTCCATGGAGACAATGCTGGGATTCATTTCCGCTGCAGTTCTAGACTGTCGTTTATCTGTAGATCAACAACACAAATCAACTTTTCTGCATGTTGTGACAGTCCTAAGGCGATTAGTTCACAGGCTGTATCTAAAGTTCATTTCTGTGCTTGCATTTACACAGGCAGGCATAGTATGCTTCTCCTTGAAGAATAGCATAAACCCACCATTTACTTCTTATGGATTTAGAGATATGATTTGGGTGCAGTTACAGATATATCAATATTATGGAATGCTGGAGTGCTTCTGGTAAATAATACTGATCCCATGTTGGCACAGAGACCCAAGGGCATACCATTTTCTTTCAATTCCTTGCTCCTTCCCTGTCATCACAGCAAAAAGAAAACAGCAGCACTTTCAGCAGGTGCCATGCTGTGGACCAATACTGTGAAATTTGTTGCAGAGAGAACTTGGCCTTTGGCTGTAAGTACATAGCTCAAGATTTTCAACAGAGATAGTGACTCATGGCCCTCAGGCACAGGTTTTTTTTTCGCTTACGGGTTCTCTAACCCCCTATTCCATGATTATTTTCAAGAATGTAGTCTCCAAGCACCCTTGAGGAGTGTGTTATACATTATAGAAAGCATAAAGTTCTATGAAAAAATAGTTTTATTAGCTTGCAATATTTGAAAAAAAAATCTGCACATGTGTAGTAAATAAAAAAGAAGCTGCAAAGCTGAAGTGGTCTTTATCCTTACATTTTGTTTCCCTGATTTTTCTGAACATGTTAATTACTTTGTGAAAGTTATGCTACTGCTACCTTGTACCATGAATAAAATACTGTATTTTGATTTTCTTAAGCTGTCTCCAGTAAGCTTACTTTGCAGATTTTATCAGCTTCATCTGTTAGCTTTTTAGGCATTCTATAACTAAAATGTCTTGGGTTATCTTTCCAGTTTAAATACTGAAAAGAAACTAGAAGGCTTTTGCAATCCATCTGTCTGTATAATTATACTATGATTTAAATTGCTTGGTAATAGCAGTATTAGTAATCTGCATTCCTTGAGGCACTGATGTAAAGCATAACCTGTCTTACTTGTGTAAAATTGACCATATGTTATTATAATACATGTCACATTTTCCTTATACTCTTTGGGAAATTGCTTTGAAGAAAGTAGAGGTATTTCTGTTGCTTATTTTGTAAGTTTTAAATGAATATTCAGTATAGAATACAAAGCATTTTAATCCAGTTTCAGATATTTGCTGTTTCTCTTAAAGTATAGTAATTAAATTCCATGCTTGATGGTTACAGTTTTTCACTTTCTTTTCTTGTTAATTCTCTCTAGACTGACAATAATCTCTGCACTTCTTAAAATGCAACATCAAATATATTTTGCATAAAATGAGAGGAACAAAACTTTTTATTCATGAACGTGTTTGATTTTTGCATTATATTACTAGAATGCTGCTGGATCTTATTCTTACAAACAAGGAGGGTCTGGTTGAAGTGCTGAAGGTTGAGGGTAGCCTTGGTTGCAGTGACCATGAGATGGTGGAGTTCAGGATCTTGTGTGGCAGGAATAGAATACCTAGCAGAACTACAACCCTGCACTTCAGTAGGGTCAACTTTGGCCTTTTCAAACAATTGCTAGGGGAAATCCCATGGGACAGGGTACTTGAAGGTAAAGGGGACCAAGATAGTTGGTTAGCATTCAAGGACCTCTTTTTCAAGCTCAAGCTCAGTGCATCTCAACAGGTAGGAAGTCAAGAAAGGTCCTGCATGGTTAAAAAGGGAACTGCTGGGCAAACTCAAGGGGAAGAAGAGAATGTACAGATCATGGAAGGAGCGGCTGGCCACTTGGGAGGAATATAAGTCTGTTGTCAGAGGATGCAGAGAGGCAAGCAGGAAAGCCAAGGTCTCCTTGGAATTAAACGTTGCAAGAAAGGTCAAGGACAACAGAAAGGGCTTCTTCAAATACACTGCAGATAAAACTACCACTAGAGGCAATGTAGGCCCACTGGTGAATGAGGTGGGTGCCCTGGTGACAGAGGATAAAAAGAAGGCAGAGTTACTGAATGCCTGCTTTGCCTCTGTCTATACTGCTGGAGGCTGTCCTGAGGAGCCCAGGACCCCAGAGGCTCCAGAGGAAGTCAGTATAGAGGAGGAGTTTGTCCTGACTGATGAGGACTGGGTTAGGGATCAGTTATGCAACCTGAACATCCATAAATCCATGGGTCCTGATGGGATACACCTGCGGGTGCTGAGGGAGCTGGCGGATGTCGTTGCTGGGCCACTCTCCATCAACTTTTAAGTTGTGGGGAACGGGAGAGGTGCCTGAGGAATGGAGGAAAGCAAATGTCACTCCAGTCTTCAAAAAGGGCAAGAAGGAAGACCCGGGTAACTATAGATCAGTCAGCCTCACTGGAAAGGTGATGGAACAACTTATCCTTGGTGCTGTCTCTAGGCGTATCAAGGATGAGGGCCATTAGGGGCAGTCAGCATGGCTTCACCAGGGGAAAGTCATGCTTGACCAACCTGATAGCCTTTTCTGAGGACATAACCCAGTGGACAGATGATGGTAAAGCAGTGGATGTGGTCTACCTTGATTTCAGTGAAGCATTTGACACAGTCTCCCACAGCATCCTCGCAGCTAAACTGAGGAAGTGTGGTCTGGATGATCGGATAGTGAGGTGGATTGTGAACTGGCTCAAGGAAAGAAGCCACAGAGTTGTGGTCAATGGGACAGAGTCTAGTTGGAGGCTTGTATCTAGTGGAGTCCCTCAGGGGTCGGTACTGGGACCTGTACTATTCAATATATTCATCAATGATTTGGATGAGGGAATAGAGTGCTCTGTCAGCAAGTTTGCTGATGACACAAAACTGGGAGGAGTGGCTGACACACCAGAAGGCTGTGCTGCCATTCAGAGAGACCTAGATAGGCTGGAGAGTTGGGCGGGAAGAAATTTAATGAAATTCAACAAGGGCAAGTGTAGAGTCTTGCATCTGGGGAAGAACAACCCCATGTGCCAGTATAAGTTGGGGACTGACCTGTTGGAGAGCAGCGTAGGGGAAAGGGACCTGGGGGTCCTGGTGGACAGGAGGATGACCATGAGCCAGCAATGTGCCCTTGTGGCCAAGAAGGCCAATGGCATCCTGGGGTGTATTAAAAGGGGTGTGGTTAGTAGGAGGAGAGAGGTTCTCCGCCCCCTCTACTCTACCATGGTGAGGCTGCATCTGGAATATTGTGTCCAGTTCTGGGCCCTCCAGTTCAAGGACAGGGAACTGCTTGAGAGAGTCCAGCACAGAGCCACAAAGATGATCAAGGGAGTGGAACATCTCCCTCATGAGGAAAGGCTGAGGGAGCTGGGTCTCTTTAGCTTGGAGAAAAGGAGACTGAGGGGTGACCTTATTAATGTCTATAAATATGTCAAGGGTGAGTGTCATGAGGATGGAGCCAGGCTCTTCTCAGTGACATCCAATGATAGGACAAGGGGCAATGGGTACAAGCTGGAACATAGGAGGTTCCACATAAATGTGAGGAAGAACTTCTTCACAGTGAGGGTAACAGAACACTGGAACAGGCTGCCCAGAGAGGTTGTGGAGTCTCCTTCTCTGGAGACATTCAAAACCTGCCTGGACATCATCCTGTGCAACCTGCTCTAGGTGAACCTGCTCTTGCAGGGGGATTGGACTAGATGATCTTTGAGGTCCCTTCCAATCCCTAACATTCTGTGGTTCTGTGTGATTCTGTGATTACTTTTTGAAAAAGTAATTGGACAGGTTAAATGGTTGAATTCCTACATTCAGTTTTGTGGAAGATAATGAGTGTCCTAGTTCCCCAGGAAGAGACCCATGGGCCAACCGTGCAGGCAGGCCATGAGTAGCCCCGAGTCAGCTGAGAGTTCCAATCAAGGCAGCTGACTCACAGGTGTATCCCATACCATTTAATCAAGCTTATTATAAAACGAGGGAGTTCACTGAATGTGCAGTTCTTTTTCCTGGGGCTCTTCCCTCTTGGCCTTCTGCTGCTGCTGCTGCCAAGAACCCGGCTGAGTAGAACCTTCTGTGTTTTATGTTGTTACTTTATTTGTTTTGTTATTCTTTTAAATCTGTTTCTACTTCAGTCCATGGGGTTTCTCCCTTTTTTTCCCCCGATTCCCCTTCTCACTTGGGGAGGGGTCATTGGGTGGTAAAATAACTGCTACAGTTTAGCCGTGAGTGCTGGCTCAATGTAAACAATATATCAAATATGTTGTATATTGGGTTATATCAAATCAGTCAATATACTGAGGCCAAGTTAACAAGATAAATTATAAATGGTTAATACTCTAAAGAATTTTCTGTCTTGGCATTCTTTTTTATGAGTTGCAAAATGAAACTAAATAATTAAGAATTTTTTCATATTTGTGGATTTAGACTGTACTAGATTACTAAAAGGTCTTAAAGGCAAATAGGACAGTATAAAAACATAGACTAATATATGAGATTAAGGGAGCTGATATAGAATCACCATGGTTGCAAAGGACCTCCAGGATCATCAAGTCCAACCTTTATCCCATCATCTCCCTAACCATTAGACCATTAGACCATGGCCTCAAGTGCTTCATCCACTCATTTTTTTAACACCTCCAGGGATGGTGACTCCACCACCTCCCTGGGCAGCCTGTTCCAGTGCCTAACCACCCTCTCAGTAAAGAACTTCTTCCTAATATCCAACCTAAACTTCCCCTGATGCAACTTGAGGCCATTCCCTCTTGTCCTATCATTAGTAATTTGGGAGAAGAGACCAACACCAGCCTCACTACAACCTCCTTTTAGGTAGTTGTAGAGGGCAATGAGGTGTCCTCTCAGTCTCCTCTTCTCTGGACTAAACAACCCCAGTTCCCTCAGCCGGTCTCCATAAGGCCTGTTTTCCAGACCTCTCACCAGCCTCGTTGCCGTTCTCTGGACTCGCTCCAGCACCTCAATGTCCTTCTTATACTGTGGTGCCCAGAACTGGACACAGTACTCAAGGGTGTGGTCTCATGAGTGCCGAGTACAGGGGCACGATCACCTCCCTGCTCCTGCTGGTCACACCGTTTCTGATACAGGCCAGGATGCTGTTGGACTTCCTGTCTGCCTGGGCACACTGCTGTCTCAATATGAATGTCTTAAATGCTATAGCATGTGACTAGGAGAAAGATCTAGTAGTAGACACCATATTGTCCTCTTTTCAGTTTCTTTGCATTTTTAACATGAGCCAAAAGAGGAAGGTAAGATTTCACTGTCCCCAAGCCACACTGAGACTCTCTTCACTATTGAATTCCTTCTTACCATTTTGGTTTGTATGTTTTAGAAAACCCAAAACACAGTGTTGGCTTTTTTTAAGGAAATATTTTTAGCTAGAAATATATTTTTAGCAAGGATTTTTCTATAGATTATCCTAAAGAATTTTCCAGTACTTGACGGATATACTTACTAAAATTTGTGCACTAGTTTTGCCATTTAATAGGTTGCTCCACTTCTCCCCCCACCCCATTAGGAAGAATAAAACATTTTTTTCTATTGAAGTGCTTACAGGGGTAAAAGAATCTGCTTAAGAGTGAAGACCTAGGCATAGTACTATAAAGAATTTTGGAATACACTTGTAAGATACTATGTTTTGAGAAGTATACTGCAAGACTAAAACAGATTGAGCTCCTTATACACTTTTAAGACATTTCTTCAAGAATACTGAACACTGAGTAGGAGATTAAATGTATCTCAAAGTATCTCATTACAGTTCTTAAACAGATGTCTCCTTTAGTCTGGTCATTTTTAATGAATGGATGGGGAAGTTTTCTAAAAAATTACCTGCAGGGGGATTTTATGGATGCACTGTTACTACTGGACCAAGTGAGACAGAATTCCAAATTTGTTTGCTGGAAGTATGTCTTATTTTCATCACAAAAGCGCAAACAAACTGTGAAGATAATGCCTAGTGACAGTTCATCTTGAAATTTCTTGCAGATGTCAAAAAGGTGGAAGCTAGATAACTGAGGGAGAAGAGAGTGAAAAATTGGTGATAAAGGTTTTTTCATCTGAGCTGTTCTGGTATCAGAGTGCGTGTTGCATCTGTGTCAACAAAGTGAGTATTATAACCTGACATATTGAAAAAAATTTGCTGAATCTCACTGGAAGTCATATTGTGATTCTCATTTGCTTTATGAATTTTGAAAATGCACGTGGGTCACATGAGTACATATTATATCAAAAGGTTAAAGCAGGAAAAGTGGTTGGGGTTTTGTGACTTATTTTGAAAAATAATGTAGTTTTTTGAGGAGGTAGAATAAGGTGTTGGTTTGATGTTGGGGGTTGTTCGTTTTTCAAACAAAGGTGGTAAATTATTATTAACTCAATGAGAGACATAATTCCAGAGAACTGTTTTCTGCTTTTCTAGCTGTCATGAATCTGTAGGGCTGCTGCTTACCTGGGAATAGCCAGGGCCTTGAGAATAATAGAAAAGAATGGGTTTTCTATGTCATTAATGTTGTTGGTCAGCAGTATGGAATAACAGTCATTGTTCAGTGCTGGGCTCCATGAAACAGTCCATACACAAGGAGAATTTGGGAAGTCAAACCAGCCTCAGAATTCACTTGCAAAGTCAGAATGATTTAAAACACCTAAAGCATGCAGTTTAATTGTAGTTTACCTTTTGTTATGTGCATGTCTAAGCAGCAAATTACTAGTGCTACAATGTTAGTGATAGCCCTGTTTGTGTTGCTGACATGAGTGTATTAAATGGGATCAACTGATTGACCCAATAAAGGGCTCAAATCACATTTCTGCTGTATTTTGTAGCATACTGTAAATGGGTGGTTGCTCTGGTAGTCTAAATCAAGCCTTTTACTATCTCTGTCAGAAGATGTCTCCACGGAAAGAGTACTAATTCTATGCACTTTAATTGTGAAAGGGAAGACAAATTATCCAATTACTAAATACACACTTCCAGGCAATACAAAATAACATGCTGATTAATCTAACTATGTAGGGATTACCTTTTTTTAAACTTCAAGAGATCTCCTGAAACAGGCAGCATGAAGATAAGCATAGAAGTGAGCGAAATGATTAAGGACATATAAGTTGAGTACTGGGTGTGTGGATAAGATAGATATTTTGCTTGCTGAATTAAAAAGAGAAAGTTCCAAATCTACCTAAAGAATTCCTGAACATTTTTATTTTAGACAATCATCTTCTCTATGATCATATTTCTTCTCTTAGTTAATCTGAGTGTAATTCCCTACTCAGATCCTTTTGGCCAAAGCCATATTTATCAGTATTCCTTTGATCAATACTCCTCAGTAAGACCACAAATTCAGACACCATTTTCCTGCCACTTCTGTAATTAAAGGTTTGAAACATTTTTTTCTTGTGTGTGTTCTGAGAGAAGATGATCAAATCCCAGTCTAAAACACAGTCTTCTTAAGATAGCAATATAATAATAATGAAAAGAAAGTTACGTGCCATTGAGCTCAACTCACTAATACACATTCAGCTTTAATATAGTATTAAAAAAAAAAGCAACTTTTAAAAAACAATTTTTAAAGAAGCTTTCTTCTCATGTGTCTTGAGTACACTTTTAAAAGTCGTCATTATGAATGTAGCTTTTGATATACAGAAGAAAGAGGAAATACATTGCATAAAAATATATCAATATCTGTCACCAGAAGCAAATTTTGTAGTTTGAGGACCACACTCTATAGTTTTTGAAAGTTCACATTGACTGTGAAAGGTTCTCAGTGAGTGGAAAAAGGCAAATGTCATGCCTCTCATGAAAGGCAGGAAGAACTAACTATTAGAGAGCTACAGGCTGGTCTGCCTTACATTAGTTCCCAGGAAGATTATGAAGGATTACCTGGATGGTCACAAATTCTCTTGAAAAACATTTCCAGGTATGTCAAAGGTAAGCAGGTGACTGGAAACAACCAGCAAAGATTCAGCAAGGGAAACTTATTCTTCACCAATCTGACAGAATTTTGCAATTAGATGATTGGCTCAGTGGATGAGGAGGGAGCAGTAGATGTCACTTGTCTTGACTTAAACAGGTCTTTTGACATGGTATCTCATAGCTGTGGTATCTTTTTAGTCAAATGGGAGAGATGGATTGGTTGGGTAAACTTCATAAGATGTGGCTGCAAGTTGTGTGGCAACCAACAGACAGTTTTCTGGTGGCATTGCTCAGAGCTCTCTACTGCAGCCAGTGTTATTTAACATCTTCATCAACGACCAGAAAGATGGGATGGACTACCACTGAAACAATGGTGACAGATGACACTAAACTGTGGGGGTCAGACCAACCATGGGAGATATGTGGCATGGCATATGTAATTTATTAAAAATTATAATAACTAAAGCTTGTAGTGTGAAGATTTAACAGGTGTATTACTGACACAACACTTTAAATAAAAACTCGTACATCTTTGCTATCTTTTTGATACATCAGTAGATTACAAAAATATGTATAGTTTTCATTTTTCAAGGAACTAGGGACTAAACTATTTATTATGAAAAAGATACTGTGGAAAACTGTCCAGAACTCGAAGAACACACTTTAGATAGGGAACTCGATGTGTATTAGAAAAAATGTAGAAAATATAGCAAAGATAAAAACTACTCCTGCAAAATAGTATTTGTCATAGTAATTATTATATTAGTTATAGTTTTAAGAGTACTATTTTGATCCAGGTTGCAGTAACAAGGACCTTCTTTAGAATGATTTGATGATGAAGCAAGTTTTTTTAGTACATATATGTATGCACCAGTGCATGTCACAGGAACGTTAAATGCTCATTCATGCTGACTGGGGTATTTAATCTGGGGATATTGTCTTTCTCTGCTATTATTGGTAAGCTTTGGTGTGATATTGCGACTTCATTATCATTTCATCTTACTTCTGCTTTCGGTCACTGAGAGCTGACCTCTTTCCTTATGCAGCATCAGCGCATCCTTTGTATGACCTTTGAAAAAAGAATTTGCAGCTCAGCTAGTTAAAATAATGTAAACTACAAAGATAAACAGAAAAAATAATATTATATCACTCCTTAAACCTATAGCTTTTATTATACTTCTTTTGACTTGCTCCCTTGAATGTAGTTACCAATAAATGCAAGAAGCAAGGATTTGTACAAATTAGGTACAAGTATTTGAAGTGCAGAATATATAATTTTAAGTTGTGACTCTTCTGTGATAACCCAATATACCACAAATAAATACTTTTATAGTTTTGTGTTAGTATCCAGAAAGAGCATAAACATTTATGCATGCATATTAATATTTATATTTGTAAAATAAAATTATATATGAAATTCATGTAGATATAGTCAGTTTTATGCCTTGTGCATTTAGATGCGTTTACTTCCCTGTATGGAAGGTGTTATACAAAAGTTATCCTTATGCAAAGCAGAAAATCATGTACCAAAGGTCTTGGCCGTCTGGGGAGGTTCCTGCTGACTGGAAGCTAGCCAATGTTATTCCAATTTAAAAGAAAGGCATGAGGGAAGACCCAGTAAACTGCAGACCTGTTAGTCTAACCTCAGTTCTTGGAAGAACTATGAAGAAGATTATACTGGGTTCTTTTGAAAGGCATTTAAAGAATAATGCAGTCATCAGGCGCAGTCAATATGGCTTCACAAAGGGAAAGTCCTGTTTAACTGATCTCCTCTGTGGTAAGGTGACCTGCCTAGCTGGTGAAGGCAAGGTGGTGGATGTAATTTTTCTGGATTTTAGTAAGACTTTTGATACTGTCTCTCACAGCATCCTTTTGGACAAGTTATCCAGCTGTGGGATGAGTGGGTTCACAGTGTGCTGTGTGAAGAAATGACTGAAGGGCAGAGCTCAGAGTCATAGTGAATGTGGCTACATCTTGCTGGTGACCAGTCGCCAGTGGTACTCCTCAGGATTCAATTCTAGGGCCAGTTCTGTTCAATTTATTTATCAGTGATCTAGATGGAGTTGAATGCACCATTGACAAGTTTGCTGGCGATATGAAACTGGGAGGTGGTGTTGACTCTCTGTAGGGACAAGATGCCTTCCAGAGGGGTCTAGATATATTGAAGCATTGGGCAATGATTAATGGGATGAAATTTAACAAGTTGAAATGCTGGATTCTGCACCTAGGACAGAGTAGTGCCAGGCACAAGTATAAATGGGGAGAGGAGTGGCTGGAGAGCAGCCCTGCAGAAAGAGATCTGGGGGAGCTGGCTGACAGCAGGCTCAATAAGAGTCATCAGTGTGCCCTGGCAGCCAAGAGGGCAAACTGCATCCTGGGGTGCATCAAATATGGTATAACCAGCCAATCAAAAGTGGTCATTATCCTTCTGTATTTAGCGTTGGTGCAGCCTCACCTTGAGTGCTGTGTGCTGTTCTGGGCCCCACAATTTGAGAAGGATGTGAAGGTCCTTGAATGCATCCACAGGAGGGCAACAAAGCTGGTGACAGGGCTGGAAGGCATGTCCTGTGAGGAGTAACTGAGGACTTTGAGCTTGTCTATTTTGGAGAAAAGGAAGCTGAGGGGTGACCTCATTGCTCTCTACAGCTTCCTGAGGAGGGGAAGTGGAGAGGGAGGTGCTGAGCTCTTTTCCCTGGGATCCAGTGATAGGAGGCTTGCAAATGGTTCAAAGCTGCATCAGGGGAGGTTCACACTGGGCATTAGGAAGCATTTCTTTACTGAGAGGGTGGCCAAACAATGGAACAGGCTTCTTAGGTGGCCGATGCCCCAAGCCTGTCAGTATTTAAGGGGCATTTGGACAGTGCCCTTAATAATTTGCTTTAACTTTTAGTCAGGCTGGAATTGGTCAAGCAGTTGGACTAGGTGATTACTGTAGGTCCCTTCCAACTGAAATATTCTGTTCTGTTCTAAAATTACAGTGGAAGCGAAGAGAATGGTGCCCTGGTTATCTAGGAAAATTGTCTTTCTAAAATTTTATCCAGTTGAGAGCTCTGGCTCCACTGCTATATAAAAGTGTATACACAACAGTTTTGTGCCTTAAACCTATTATATTGCAGTGACTAATTAGTGCTATGTTAGATTTGTGTTTAATTTTGAGTTTGTATAGTGATTGTTCAAAATTGTGTGTCCTGTTTCACTTGAGAAGAAAAATACCTCAGCTAATGTTTCTATGACATGAAAGTTTTAGAAATTGTTTCTCACTTAGAATTTTTTTTGGATTTGTTCCTTGTTTAACTGTTGAATTCTTAAAGCAATATGAATGTTAGAAATTACTGAGGAAAGTAATAGAAAACAAACCAGAAGTCTGTGAGAAACAATGGCAACACCAAATTTGCTAATTTACTAGACTGCAAGGCTGCAAGTACTTTGTTTGGGTTGTTAAACCTTTTCCTAGACAAAGTAGTTCAGAGGTCTTTTGAGCATTGTTGCCTAACGCTGCACTGTGTATATAGACAATATAATAGTTATTCACTCCTTTCTAGGAAGTTTCAGATTGAAGGGGAACAGGAAAGACATCCTTGTGACTTCTGCAGTAACTGTCACTGAAGTTAAGTACTGCTGAAGAGAAAATAAATGATCCTGTGACACCTTTAATGCTGAAAGTAATTTAAAGAGTAAAAAAATACACAGAAGCCTTAATTGTTTAGAGAAAATTATTGCTCCTTAGCTAAGAAAAGAAAAAAAACACCCTGTAATGAATGCTAATGGCCTCAGTTGGGTGCAAACAGTGGTGTGCTAGTCTGTCACTTTCATCAATCTATGAGTGTCAATTTATTTCAAAGAGCATTAACTGTAGTATGTGTAAAGTATAACAAGTACTATAAACTTTTTGGTGTATTATGAGATTCTTTTTGCTTTGACACAACTGGGCCTTGAATAAGACAGTAGTCAGTCAAGTGTCATTGAGTTCCCTAATATCTAAGAGAAAAAGCCAATGCAGAAGTATTTTGCTGTAAACTGTTTCTTTATAGATTTTTTTACCAAAAACCAGGATTATTTAATGGAGCATTTATTGAAATTGTGGTTTTGCCTCATTATCCTCAAATGATCTCAACGAGATTCTGTTATTTTGAAAGAAATTGAAAGAGCATGGAAGGATCACATTGAAAAACAGCACCAAACATCTCAACTTCTGGTTGTGCAATGTTATGTTGAAATTAATGTTTCCCATTCTATCTTTAAAATCATGGCACATGTCAAGCCAGCACAGTCAAAACTCTCTTCATTCACAAAATTATAATTATTATAGGAAAAATCCTAATGTACTGAGAATACAAGTTTCATAAGTCATTTTTTCCTTCTGTTGGATGCATACCGATAACAGTCTGTCCATTCAAATCATCTGTAGTGCTCAAAGAGTTCAGAAAGGTTGTACAGCTGGGCAGGAAAAGCAAGCTATGGAAGCAACAGTGATGATCTAAAGCAGAAACCCACAAAATGTCATAGCCCTGGGTGGTGTCTGACAAAGCTGTATCCAGAACAGAGGATTTTATCTAACCACCATTGTTACTGAACTGTATAAATGGTTTTGTACACATATGTACTTCACACATTGATACAAACCTTTAGGTAGATTTTGAGAATCTGTATAGGTACTAAGTATGGGGATTTATTTTTTTAAATTAATTCCATAACGCATGTTTTGAATATAAGTAACATTATACGATTACCTGTTAATTGATAATGATATTGAATAAGAAAAAAGTGTACTGAAACTGAAAATTCCACTATAAGTTCATAATTTGCTTTCATAATTTAAATAGAATTCTAGTTGTATGTGCTTGTAATTATACTACGAAATTTGGTAAAGGCTAAAATTGCTTAGTATGCAGCAGATAATCATCTTGTAACACAGAAGAATTTTTAAATTCAGAAAAGAACAGCTGCGATGTTGATAGACTTTCAGCGGTATTTCCTTTTAGCTTTTCTGTGCTTAGTGCCTAAGTTCATCGGAGACGTTGATCTCAGACTGATAATTCAATGCAAAGTTTGCATTTTACTCTCCCAGTTGAGTTGACCTTCATTAACTGCTTGTATTGCACTTGCATGGTTCATATCATAGTGTCAGCAGAATCCTTTGACTGAAGTATAGACCTTAATTCAATTGAGGTCATCTATCATCTTACATACTTATTTTCCTCTATTTACTGCATATTATCAAGGTAAAATCAATATTGCTTGCAAATAAAACAGTCATAACAAAATTGAAATATATAACAAATATGTTTATATGTAGGATAATAAAATTACAACAAAAATATTTTAGTTTCAACATCTTGTGAGGTTTTCCATCATAGACACAGCTTTACTTTTTCTTAAGTATTGAAAGTGTTTCACACTCAAGGTTTTGCGTCTATGAAGAACTTGATTTGATTGTTCAGGGCTTAATCCAGATTGCACTGTGGTAATACAGTTTGATAGCAGAGCTGGTTGAGTAATTTGAAACTAAATTAGACAAATAATGCCTTTGAATAATTTTCAACATGAAAAGTGTATTTTCAGAATAGAAAAGTGTAAATACATGCATCACTTTAACTTTAAAACTATAGCAATATTTGCAGTTTAAACTAGTTTAACATCCTTAGCCAATGTTATGAAATATCAACTTATACTTTAGAGAACTATAATATGCATATTTAGGTAGCTAAATAAAAACAAACAAACAAAAAAACCCAACCCAAAACCCAGGGTAAATTAATTTTACACATATGTCACTATGAATTAAATCTTTGTACATAGGCTTTAGGTATCTGGGGAGGCTGAGATGGTTGATTTATCACATTTTCAAGTTTTGGTGTACGATATAATTTTTTTAAGAAAAGAATTTTCTACTACTGTGCGATTAAGTTGTTTAGCAGAAGATGATTTCACATGGAAATGTGAAGATTTGATAGATGTGCTATGATATATAAAAAGCAGATAGTAACTGTGATGTTTCTTACTGTATATTTCTCTATAATAATAAAAATAAAATCTGCATTGGCTGCAAATATAAAATAGGTGACAAGTTCAAGGCGTATAATAAAATTGCATGCATGTTTTGCTTCCTTTTGTAAGTTTTTAGAGAAAGTATTTGGCCACAGGGTTTGTATTTAGTTTGTACACTCTATGCTGTTGAATTGAAATGACCTTTTAAAAGCACAGGCAATTTAATATTCCTAACATACTTCCTTTAATGAAGAATGTGTCCATATCTTTTGGTTAGTTACTTAAGCAACAGAGGACATCATGCAGCTCTTTTTATCATATATAAGTTTGCATTCTTTGCGTCAACAGAGGTGAAAGCTGCAGGCTGACCTTTCCAGCTGTGGATCTTCAGGGGTCTCCCTCTACTTTGTGCATTTAATTTTCATTCCAGATGCTAATTCAATTGCTTCCTTTTGTAATTTTCATAGAAACACATCTAGTGGCTGAAAGCTTGTATTCAATTAGCTTTAGAACTACTATTCTCATGGGTGTAGTTGAATATATAATATAAATAGATTTTTCTTCTTGATAAAGTAACTTTTACGGTTGTTACGCTGTATTAAAACACTGCTCAGCATTATAACTGTATTGGTTTTTAAGGCTGCGAAGCATATCTGGTAATGTAACTACAAATCTGGTCTACAAAATCTTATTTTTATTCCTCCTATGGGGAAAAAAATAGTATGTATTCCATTTTATATGACAAGCAATTCAGACTTGTACAGTGATCTCTTCTTATCTAGAAGATGACCATTGCATGGTGATGATTCTGAGTAATTACAGGATATGATATTGCTTTATCTTGCATTCAAAAGACATGGAATGGAATAGAATAATTCACCATATGTAAATGCAGAGGATCTGTAAAGTCTAGTATGAGTATTGGAGCATGGATATGCAACCTTGAAAATTAATTTCCCTCTCTCTATCAGTGTGCAAGTTTTAGGAAGCCAAAAATCTACCATCTTATGTCCTCTTTGTTTACATTCTTTCCATTGGTTCTTTTTTATTTTGTTTGTTTTCTGTTTTCTTTTACCTATGTATTGTCTGCTTCTAAATTTTAGGGAGAAAACTAATAGTATCTAAAGAATACTGCAGTTTTTCGTCATTGTTGATTACTACTTATTCCTAATTTCAATTTGCAGAATAAAAAATGTAGAAGACTGTACAATCAACACTTCTCTTTTAAGTACCGCAGTGCATTTGATTCCTTATGTGTTCCTCTCAGTTCCTCAGGAGATGAATGAAAATACAATTTCGGATTTGTCTGATTAGTGTACTTTTTTGAAACAAAATCCCAGTAATAAATTGAATTTGGAAATGACTGTTTCCTTTGCAGTTGTTTGCTTGGTTGTTTTTTTTTCTAATTGTATGTTAGCTTGGTCTTTGATTTTTCAAATATTTGTGGTAAAGCTGAACTTACATTAACCTTTTCATAGTTTATCTCTTGATACCCATTCTGAAGTATCAAAGTATATTCCCATACTAAAAGAATTACAGGCAAAAAAAAAAAAAAAAGAGAGTAAAGTAAAAGAAAACTTCTTGGTAAGCTGCAGTTAAGGCTGTTGGTATATATCAATAGGTTAGGGAAAATTATACTAAAGAGAAAACCCTCCTTTACCGTTGAGGCCAAGAAGCTCATCATGAAGAGCAAAAGTACCACAGTTTTTTTGTTGAAGAAATGATTGATTTTATGCAAAAACTTTTTTTGGAGTAGGTCACAAAGTACAGCGGATTTTGATGTCACATAGCACAGGACACACATAGGAAAAGCATGCTTTCAGGTCAGCTGCTCAGTATATCCACTATGTTATTCTTTTGTTCTTCTGTTTTACTAATAGGGTGTAACACTTTAACAAAAATCTGATTTTAAATTAAATTTTCTTTTATTTTAAAAGTAAGCCTGAATCTGTATTGAAAGTAGACTTTTAAAAAACTATTAGATGTGACGCATTTTTAAAATTTAATTTATGTTAAATATAAATAACAAATATCTTCATATTCAGCATTGCAGAACATGTGCTTTGCTTGTATCACCTGAATGCAGACACATAAAGCTTCTGTATTAAAAATTACGCTACAGAGCTACACAAAATTTGCTGACTTGAAAGCTTGCATGGAAGGAAGAACAGTAATTAAATCTGTTATCCTCCGGAGAATGTTGAAAGGCAAGATGTGTGTAATCCTTCTGTTGTATATGGAACGGAGAAACATGGGTTTAAAGGAGATCAGAGAGTGAATGATGGGTAAATGGAATAACTAAAAGCAAGAGGCACTGTACTAGAAGTGATAGTTTCTGTGCAAAAATTCAAATATATTTGAAGTTGAGCTTGAAATTCTTTTACCTACAAGAACATTGTTTTTTTAAGAATTCAGATGGATGAAACTTTAAAAATTAAATGTTTATACTGCTTCTTTGTAGAAAGGTGTCTTTCCAATTTTTATCATATTTATGTAACTGTTACTTCCTCATGATATCAATACTGTTATGAATTCATGTCTTTTTTTGACCATGATATTTTGAATCACAGTAAATGGAAGGCAGTTTTTCTAGTGATAATCATCTTTGTTATGCTCTTTTAAAATCAGTTTGTCACTGCTGAAGGGAAAACCTTTTGGTTTTGTTTATAAACCAAAATAGCTTATGTAGCTTTACAGCTCAATTTTTAAACTATCAGCCTTTTTGTCTGAGCACAAATAAGGAAGGTAGTACTAGATTTGACAACAAGTAGTTCACGTAGTCAAGAATATTGATAGCTAATTTTTTCTATAAAATTTCAAAGTTAATGTATTATACTCAAAAATACCTTTTTATGGTAAACTGTAGATGCTGACTTTTTAAAAAATGTTAAGAAATATTTTAAAGACACTTAGGCCTGTTATAAATGATTGTTATAGAAGTACAGTTAAAATGATGAAATATTTATTTTCTGAAGTCTCTTTTATTAATTTCTCTAAAAATTGCTAAACGTTAGTTCTGCATGCCAGAGGTTCAAAATTTGTGTTCTAAGAGATCAGATTTGTCATCACAGGGACTTTGCAATTGATTTGTTATCTGAGGTTTTCCAAAAAGTAGATAAATACAGACAAGGTGAAGACTAGTTCTAGCCTGTGTGGTATAGCAGATGTTAAGATAATTCTGGCTTGGCAAGTTGGGACACTACTGGAGCAGTCTAGGGTCCTATAGTTTGCCCATCACCAGGACAGACTTAGGTGTAAGAGTTAAACTTAGCTGAATGAACCTCACTGAGGTTATCAAATGCATGGCTCAAAAGGCTAAGTAGTTCCTAGGCATACCTGAATTGCAGCACGTGTAGACCACTGATGTAGCTTATGTGCAGGTCTGAAACATCTGGCACACACAGGCTGTAATGCAAAATAAGAATATATAAAATCGCACCAAGTCTTTTCCAAAGTCCTCTAATTATGTGAAAACTACACTAGCACCCTTAAGAGAAGTGACTCACAAATTCCAAACAGATGTTCAAAACCTGTCATGTATTGTCTTCTTTTGAATGGCTTTAGGACCCAGTAAAGAAATTTTTTTTTCCTAGCAATTTTTTAAATGCACTTTACTCCATTTTGGAGAATAATAGTAGTGTTGGTTATAATGTATAATTGCAGCACTTGCAGATAAAGCTGTTTTGATAGTGTCGTAAGTCTCTACCTTCAAACACTACAGAAAATCTTTCCTAACCGGTCATTTTCTTTGAGATGATGTTGTATGGATGCAGACATAAATTACATAAAATGTTTATTTTGAATTTTGTGTTTGGTAGCATGTGTGCTTTATAGAAATATATGTATTAACATATAATACTTATTTTTAGTGCTGTATTTCTCTCCTTCAAGGGAGGGATGTCCTCCTTATCTTATTTTTTGGTGCATTTTTGGTCATCCTGGCTTGTATCAGAAATGGCATGGCCAGCAGGACTAGGGAGGTGATTGTTCCCCTCTACTCAGCTCTGGTGAAGCCGCAGCTTGAATACCGTGTTCAGTTTTGGGCCCCTCATTACAAGAAGGACGCTGAGCTGCTGGAGCATGTTCAAAGGGCAACAAAGCTGGTGAAGAGTCTGGAGCACAAGTCTGATGAAGAGCAGCTGAGGGAACTGGGTGTGTTTAGTCTGGATAAGAGGAGGCTGAGGGCAGACCTTATTGCTCTTTACAACTACCTGAAAGGAGGGTGTAGCGAGGTGGAGGGAAGTCTCTTCTCCCAGATAATGAGTGACAGGACAAGGGTGATGGCCTCAAGTTGTGCCAGAGGAAGTCTAGATTGGATATTAGGAACGATTTTTTCACTGAAAGGGTTATCAAGCACTGGAACAGACTGCCCAGGGCAGTGGTGGAGTCCCCATCCCTGGAGGTATTTGAGACATGTAGATGAGGTGCTGAGGGATGTGGTGTAGTGGTGAATTGGCAGTGTTAGGTTAATGGTTGGACTTGATGATCTTAGAGGTCTTTTCCAACCCAGGCTATTCTATGAAATACAGTAGATGTTATTCTCTATTGTAGCCAAAATACTGTTCTAGATTTTTCACCTTGAAGATTGTCTCCAATAGCATAGTTAATTGTACCGTAATTTATATAATTTCCTATTTACCTGTGTAAGATAATTGCATAAAGTGGTTTCCTTACTCTACTTCATACAGATATTTTCCGGTGTTTAAATAATGCTTAATTATCAGTGTTACCACTGCTTTGCATGACACCATTATTTTTGTCACACTTTCTCCCTTTCTTTGTGCCTTTTCCATATGCAGATATGCGATATTCTCTCTTTAATACTTGTATGTCACATATGTCAGTCTTTTTTTCCCTGCTCTCTTTCAAATGAATTTTTTAGTTCCACACCTTCATTTGTACAAGATGAATACTGCTGCTGAAAACTTCTGTTTGCATCTCAGGCATTCAGAATGCTCTGGCTAGTCTAGCATATTTTTTTCTAGTGTTTGTCTATCATAAGTAATTTTTTATTTCTTTGCATTTGGTCCCTTGAGAATACATTCTTTAGCGTGCATCCTTGTTGGTGAGTTACTCACTGTTATGCACACATTTTCCACTTGAGAGTAGCTGAATAAGCTCTTTTTTCTCACCAGAACTTTTTTTCATAAAGAAGTCTCATCTCTGGAAAAAAACCCCAAACAAATAAAAAACCCAACATGCATGCAGACAACTTGTCCTATTTTTGATGTCAGAATTTTCTTTTTCAATAAGCTTTTGCTAATATTCTTTAGAAAAGCAAACTTGTTTCCAAATTTAAGATTATGTATATCATTCAGCATAATCTAATTTTCTGCTCTTTTTATTCTGGAATCTGTTGGCATTGTATTTCTTATATTTTTTACCCAAACACTGCATAGTTCATTTATTCTGCTTGATATTACTTTGGGGTTGATTTAAGTTGTTTATGGGAACAAGGATCCACATAAAACACAGTTGATTAAACAGGTTTAGGTATTCAGGCTTCTAAAATACTCTTGATTCTCAGTAATTTGGCTCAATACACATACCTGAATATACCCAGAGAAAGCAACAAAGAAATTTATGTCCTTGAATTACTCCCAGTAACTCTATTAGAAAAACAGAGAACAAAATATCTAGTTGCATCATTTAGTGTAATGCAAAGCCTGACATGTACTCAAGTAATAGTGACTGTGGCTGTGAAGAATGTCTTGTAGAAGAGGATAGAGGGAAGTCTTTTTTCCCTTATGCAACTGATCTTCTTAGAAGATGGTAACAAAAAACGGCATTCTAGGTTGCAGGTGATGCATAAGATAGAGTGAGAGTATCTAGAAGGCAACGAACAATAAAAAGCAGTTTTGTATTGCTACTGTATTAATAAGGGACTGTCTAGCCGAAGTCAAGATGTAGCAAAGAGACCGGATAGAAATATGGACAGAAGTAAATAACCTATCATATTTAGGTGCTGCAGGAATCTGTGAATGCAATGAGTATTTTCTAAACAGTTTTCTTAATTTGTGTTTATTTTGGTGTATGTAAACTCAATGGTTTGAGAACCTTTAGAAAGGTTTGTTACTGTACATATAAATAAGCACTACTATAGGAATATTTTAACATAGATTTATATCATGATGGGAAATTATGTTTATTCATATTTTTAACCTTATTTGAAAAACTGGAGGTACAGATTTCTGATCTTTACTCAGAAAAAAAAGCTGAATGCAATGAATTTGAGTTACATTGAAAAATCATTCTGAAACTCATTTTATTTGCATTGGAAGTTCAGCTGACTGGCAAGTAAGTAGTAGTTAGTCAATCTTAAAATTTAAAAAATACACACATTCATTTTTTCAGTTTTCTGATGATAAGTAGTTAATTCATGTTAACATATTCATAAAGAAGATTTTTAAAGGTTTTGAGTTGATTAAAGGTACAAAGTTTTTCATTGTAGTTTTGAAATACATTATATTGGTATGTTTGCAGTTTCTTTCCTACAATACTTTATGTAGATAAGATTAGAACTGCAAATTCGGAGGAAAAGCATATAAAGGAATAATCTTACATTCCCTTCTGATCCTAGATTTCTGGTTATTTTAATGTATTTAATTTACGTAAGTAAATAATTTTATACTTTTATTCAATACAAGTTTCTGTACACACAAATATATAATTGCAAAAGTCTTTAACTTAGTCTTCTGGAATAATACTGATGCAAAAATGTAAACCCACATAGAAGTATTTTATATAAGTCTGCTTGTTATAGCTGTATAGGAATGCAGCTGAATTCTGTTTCTATCAAAATAAAATCTGAATTCTACTGTGAAAACAAGATCAGGTGTTTAACAATTTGTAGTTTGAAAGCTTGACATATTGTTAACATACATCGTTTATATGAACAAATTAAGATTTTACAGAAACCATAGTACATAAGTACAGCTTTCTATGAAAAAAAAAAGGCTTGTATTTTTTCTGCTATAGAGTTTGTATAACTTAAATATTCATGAAGCACAATAGTTTCACAACAAATCAAATTTAATTAAATGATACATTTTCACCACTTACAAAGGGTTTATTAAAGGTTTATTTGCTGATGCAAATTGAAGTGTTCGAGTAAAAATCCACATGAAACTTGGCACTAACAATTAAAAAAAATATTGGAAGATTTCTCGCCTCACTGCAGTACCTTGCCATGTTTAAACTGCTCAGCTTGTCATTTAGAATCTTTAATGAAACCAGGGAGGAGGCTATTTATTTGCATAATAGGACATAATTTGCTGTGGTGAGGTTTTAATTATTTATAGGCTGTCTAAAATACTTAAAATGGCATCACTAAGGAGCATGAAATGTTGGATAGTGCCTTCATTTCAGGTTTCCTACTGATTCTTTAATGGGTCAAGCATTTTACTTGTAATTAGCATATAGGCATAGTAGCTTTAGAAGCACAAGGAGAACAAACTTGTTTCAGTCTGTTCGCAACCTGACCAATTCAAAACTGGCAAAAGTCACTGGGAGCAATCAAATGTACAGAACGTGCCAGAGAGGTGCAGCCAGAAGGAAGAAAATTGATCGGATGTGTGAAACAGACCTAACGCATAGTTCTACTCAAGTACATCTTTATCACTTCATGTTTACCTTTCCTCCTTTGTATATAGTTTTCTACAGTATTTACCTGTATTTCCTCATTATTTAGATACATTATATTATTCCTGTAATGCATATAACAAAGCATATTTTTTAAAAAATTAAGTTCTTTATGGTTGGACTTGATGATATTAGAGGTCTTTTTCAACCAAGGCTATTCTATTCTATTGATCCTATATTGTAGCTTGTAGCTTGTTTTAAAACACTCCAAATTTTTTATGCATTTTGATGAATTTCACTCATCTAATACAGAAAACTACCTTCTGTTAGAGTCTTCATTATAAAGTGTTGAAAACAAGGACAAGAGGAATTCTTGGTTTCAGGGAAATTACATAGAGTTGATTTTTCTTGCTGTTTGAACATTCATGCAGATATACATAGACTATCAGGTGAAATTTAATCAATTTTAAAGTAACCAAGCATGTTTCTCCACCAGAGGTGTCTGCAGAGGGACATGAAACCAGATGATGGGGAAAAATTGCATGGCTCAATTCTTCAGGAGTGTTCTGTCCTTGATGAATTTCATATGCTCTAGTTCACCCTTCCCTCTAGGCTGGTTAGGACACTCTTTATGGTAGCGTTACCCTCAAGCATATTAGTTGTTACCCCAGTTTGGTGTTATCTGCAGGCTTTTTGAGCAGTCACTCCATAACCTCCTCCACTAAGAAAGACAGCAAGGAGAACAGGCACTGCAATAGCACCTGCAAAATGCTGCATTTTACTGGCCTCAAAGTAGAGTGTGGCTCATGAAGCACTCTTTGAGGCTGATCATCCAATCAGTATTGTAACCACCTAGTTGTCCACCCATCCTGACTTTAATGTTTGTAGTCTGGATACAATAATTAACTTAATCATAATTTAACTTAACCGGACATGCAGGGAATCATGACTACAATTTAAACAATAATAGTTACAAAACTGTAAACTCTTTCTTCAGATAATTTCTTCAGGAAAAATTATTCAATACTTCCAATCTACTATATAGCATTATAGGATGAGAAAATTGTGAGAAGAACAGATACACACTTGTGGAACTATTATGTATATGTCATAATCCAATAATAAAATTTAAATTTATGGAACTATCATACAAGTCAATTAATTAGCGAAAATCTATTATTAGAACATTTATTTTAAAAATACTTGTCTTTTATTCTTTCACCACTGTAGTCTCCAAGCATCTCCAGTTTATAAAATCTGAAACAAACTGTTGGTTTTCTGCCTTTATCTCTGAAACTTTCTAGTGTGGCTTCCTGACTATCACATTTGATCTTTTGTTGTTCCACCTGAAAACTCCTTTTTTCTCATTCTTGGTTACTTTCTCCAGTTCCTTAATGATTTAGATTAATGCAATATTCAGTAATTCTGAAGTGCTTTTTACTTTTTAGCTTCAAATGTGTATTAAAACATTGCTTATATTTAAAATTTTTGTTTTCACTTGTTATACAGTCCTGTCCAGTTAACAACTACCAGCTTCAAGCTATTTTCTGATGGTTTTCTTCAATCTTGTTTATCAAAGCAGGAGCAGAAAAACATCCTTGATGTGTCAGTTAGCATCAATTTTATGTGAAGCTTTTTCAAGGTTCAGTAGAAATTGTTACATATTTAACAAACACCTCAGCAATTTTTGTATGAGCTTCTGGGCTTTCTTGAATTACAGACTTGTCCTCAAAATTCCACTTGTTTTATAGTTTAAGGTACCTAAACTTTTGATGTCTGATTACTCTAGTTATATTTCCTCTCCTGTATAGAAACACATCAGGTTATTTTCCTGTGTTTTGTTTGTACACCTTTGCACACCAGAGTAATGTCAAAGTAAGTTGCTCAGAGTACTTGTTCACCAGTTTTTTTGGGAGGATGTAATCTGCTGAAGGAAAACGAGTTACTTCTGTAATTTCAAGGAAATTTTGTTGTGTCTCTTCATCCACAACTTCTTAGGTTGACCAGAGAAGCTGTGGATACCCCATCATTAGAAGTATTCAAGGTCAGGCTGGAAAGAGCTTTGAGCAACCTGATCTAGTGAAAGATGTCGCTGCCTATGGCAGGAGGGCTGGCTGATCTTTAAAGGTCCCTTCCAACCTAAATCATTCTATGATTCTGAGTCTAGGACTCTTCTCTCTGGTGATTTTCCTAGAAAACATGTGAGCGAGTCTATTAATTTTCATTATAAACCTATAAAATTCCATCTTGATTTCAAGCTTTTTACAGGAATTTTGAGCCTTTAATTTTCTTCTTAATACACTCTTCCTTCAAAGCCAGAGTTTAGAATCACAGTGACTCAACTGTGATGTGCACCAAAAGTCAGATTTGCAGTCTTGATTTCATGATTTTCTTCCCTGTAGAGCAGAAAATCTTGCTCTGGGAAGTTCTAAGGTAACATAATGGTTTCTGTAATAATTCTGTCATATAAATAAATTTCCTAGTTTGTTACTAGCTTTCATTATGTTTTTTGGTTTTATTATTATTCGTTAGCCAAGAGCAACTTGTCAGTTGTGGCACATTGTGGACAAAATAACATTCAGTAGAAAACTAGCCATCCCACAGGAGATGAAGAGAGACTGTTGTAGACAGACAGCTGACTCCAGCTTCCTAACACCAGATCCTTTCCAGCAGTCAAGAAATGTTTCGGGGCCAATTTCATTCTTAGCTTAATGCCAACAATGGTTCTGGCTATTTAAGAAAATGTGCATGAGGCCATTGAGTTTATTGCTATGCTTTTTTATCCTCTTTCAACATATACCTAGTAATACACACCCTAAGTATTTTGAATGGCATTTTTATCTCTAATCATAATTAAGAAAGTTGTGATTACTCTGTTGAAATAACAGAATTTTTAATTTCAGCTCTGACAACTTCTTTCTAATGTTTACTCCTTTACAGTGAATGGGGTTACTCCAACAAACTTCTATCCAAATTGTTGTTGTGTTTCCTGGCAGAGGAACTGCTCTGCTGTTTGTCTGTCTCTCTTTAGTGTGTTCTTTGGCTCAGAGACTGACCTTTTTCCCATTCTGGAAAAAATGGAATATATCTAAGGCAAATTTGGCATTACTCATAAGAGATAAAAGGTATCATAGCATATTGGAGATTAAAAAAAACTCAGTTTGGAGGCAGGAAAGAAGAATTTTACTACAAATAATTCGCGCATGTTTTCATTGTTATAAGTTTATTGAAAATTGCTGTTGCTTTGTTTATCTGAAGCCACTTTGAAAAAATGTAGAGATTACTTAATAGAATTTGAAATTTTACCTTATTATTGAAGTGACACTTTCTCTTGAAAACTGATCTTATTACTTTCCATGTGACTTTTTTTTTTCTTTCGCATTACTCTGTTTTGGGCTGTCTCATCTTTTATAGTGTTTGCATTCCCATTCTAATTTTGAAATTACCCATATAGAATTCTGTAATCTGTAACAATAATATATAAATACATCTTTCCCCTTTTTCTCCTTGTCCAGTAAAGATATAAACCTATTTTCTCCAGATCTGGTAGGGGAAAAAAATATTAAAATTGAAATGAGGATCTAAGTGAATAACTGTATTAGCCCAAATACTTTTGTGAAGGGACTCAAAACCTTCTTTTAGTAGTAATTCACTAGACATTTAAAAATATGTTAACCAGTAAAAGCTTTTATTAATGTTATTTTTATAGTTTGCCAGAGTCTAAGTCTTACATTTGTCATATAGGATGTTAGTCTTGCATTGTTCACTTTTTTCAGTTACCACTTTAAAACACTGAGTAGAATAGTTTTGACCAGCAGTGTTACTGAATTTATGTGGTGTGAAATGAGTTGAATAACTTACACCTTACAGGAATAACAGAGCATTGTGCGATTTATTTTGCATTGCAGAAGTTGACAGTTGTTCCATATTTGAAAACAAGAATGCTAGCCCACACAGTTTAACTCTGTTGACACAATGATGATAATTTGAAGAAAAAATTATTGGAATAGATACTTAAAATAGAAAAAATTCTAAGTTTAGTTCCAAAGTTAGTTGACTTTACTTGATCAAAGACATCTTGTCAATTTATACGGGAAATGAAGCAATAATTTCAACTGTGCTATCATGCTATTTGCTTAACATTTAGGAGATCAGAAAGCCAGGATGCTAAACTGATATTCATTAACATCTTCAGTGTGAATGGAGTGAACGTTTGCCTGCCTGGATTATTGTGCCAGCATTTCTCATTTATATTCTTGATTCATCTGATTTTTGTTTGTTCTTTGCAGATTTAGAGATTTGTTACTCCAAATTAAAGTGCCATGATAATTGATATCTGATTAGGTGGATGTAAGGCAAACACCTATGGCAATTACAGTTATCCTAAACCTTGGAGCATATTCCAAAAACAAGATCGTGATGAGACAAACCAATACTATGCCTGTTCAGAAAAGCTTTAAATCGCCAGAAAAAGATAGCTATAAAGTTATGATTAAGATAAATTTTAGATTTTTTTACTGTTTAATTAAATGCAAGACATTATGCAGCTTTTAACTTCACAAATGGATGCTCACAAGATTATAAATCCAGCGTGTTTTTTTTCCCCAAGATAACATTGTTCAATTCGTATTCTAAAAATTCACTCGTATTTTCATTGTATTATCACTTTGATTGTTTATAAGCACTATGTTCCTTTACGTTTGAGCTTTTGCAATGAGCTTCATTATATTCTTCTTCCATTAAGGTAGCTTCATTTATAGAAATTACTTCACCGAAGTAAATGAAAAAAATGACATTGCATTCCCTCTGGTTTATTCCAAAGATAAATTGCTGCGCCTCCTTAAAACCTTGTCTGAAAAAATTGTTCCTTCAAATGCACTCAGGTTTTTATGCAAGCCTCAAAATTCTTGTGTTAAAACTGTGTTTGTTCTGATCACATTATAAGGTTGAAAGGCTTTGGCAAATGTAGGATTTTCTGTTTTATCTGAGCAAAACCATTAAAAAATCTGTTTTTGTGAAAGTCCAGAAACAGGGATGAACTACATCCTGAATTACTTTGTTTTCATGAATCATAATTTTCCTCATGTGGGAGGATTATAGATTAAAGGCTTTCTTTGTCCAGAACTATTCTGTCGCTTGGTGAGGAAACAACGTACAAGAACAAAACCAGTATGGCATTACTTTGCATTCATATCCTTACTGAACATTGCACAGGGGCATAGAAATATCCAGGATGAATTAATTTTGATAATATTTTGTAAGCAAGCTGCCTTTTGAATTATATATGTGCCAATTTGAAGAGCTTTTGCAATTCTTTTCCCTTGCTGTGTTCACTATTTACATCAGCCGTATGTAAACTGGGAATTCTGGGAGTTTTACTCATTTTTAAGTTGTTATATTTATCCCACCAATTCAAAAATTGTCTCTTCCCCTTCAAGGAAGAAAAGCAGATAACTGTCACAGAAGATTCACTAACCTACACTGATCCCATAGCATAACCTTTGACTGATTACAGAAAATATTTTATTAGAATACAGTGAAGGAAATTTACCAGGGCAGCATTTTGCATCCGAAGAAATACACTATGTTGTCAAGAAAACACAGTTGTAAACAGTGAAGCAATCTATACCAATCTCACACATCCAGTAGAATGTCAATATACTTGTCCAAATGTTGCAAACTATTTTACTGTAATTGTCTAAACAGCTGTCAAGAAATTTTCTTTCTGTAAGTTATTTAAAACAAGTTTTCAGGTTTTTTTTTTCTTTCAAAAAAAGCTAGTTTCTTTCTATTTTCTAAAGATCATATTTATTACAATGGTCCAAGACTTACATCTGATGGCATTATTACTATTTTATATTCTCCTCTTTTCCCTACCTCCCCAATTTTGTTTTGCTATCATTTTTTTGATTTGCATTTATTTCCTCAAGGATTATTATAGCTCTGGTCTTCTGTGCTGAAAGACCTTACATCAGTAGTCGCTGTTTCCCTAAAGATACCTCTGTGGCCTTCATGTTATAGACAAATTTCCTACAGCAAGGCTTATCTTCTGTAGTTCCTTAAATACTGAAAGGCTGTAATGAGCAATAAAGAATATCATGACAAAAGAAGATTGCAGACATGCTTGGCAGAGTTACTATTAGCAAGCTTTTTTGAAAGAAAGATGGTACCTAAAATAACTGTACCTCCTGAATAAATCATAGAAATGAGCTGTAAATAACACTAAGAAAAATACAGCATTACCAGCGTGATGCCTTTGGAAATCATGAGTCCACCCTGAATTTGTTTTAGTCTTGATGCCTAGGGTAATATATGTACATATGTGTATACACTATGTATGTATTTGCATGTCTGTGTGTGAGACAGATTATCTTTAGTTTATGTAAATTTTAAGTTGCCTTCTGCTATTGAGAAAAACAGGTACACTTGAACCATACTAGCAAGTATTTTTAAAGAAAAGCTAATTTTTACATCAGTATGGCTCTAAGGGTCTAGTCTTAGCACAAATATCGTTATGTTTAGCAATACTGCTACATGTTACATGTATGAGAGGTTATTTTCTGAACTCTGTGAAGAGCAGAGTTTATTTGAATGTTCTCTAGAAAAATCTGTACTGTGTATCATTATTCTAACGTTTCGTGGGCAGGGGAAATGCCTTACCAATTTACAAACTTTCTTCTGTAAGTTGAATTCATATACCTCTGCTCCAGTTACCAGATTAACCTTCCTGCAACAGGAAGGTTTTATACAGGAATTCCTGTTCAGAGAAGGTGTCTGTTGGAGTTGTAGAAAGACTAGAATTCATTTCAGCCCGAGGCTAAATAGGTACTCCTGGCTGTAGAGTGTGCATTGTGGCTGTATAGTCATTGTCATATTTTTTAGCCATCTTGTCATGTTCTCCTAGCAGCTAGCATGTTGTTCTCTCCAGTGTATAAGCCCCTGTGCGCTATTTATAGAAAAATTGTAGCATCTTTCTATTGCTATGGCTTTTACATGCCATCTTGATTCTGGCAAGCTGCATCATGGATATAGACAGGCATCAACTAACAGTGAGCAGAGAAGGTAGATGAGCTGGCTGTGTATGCCCAGTGGGACATGCATGACACAGTTTCCTTGTACTTTCGTGGGGCCTCTGCCCTTAATTCGTACCATTTGTCAACGTGCCCCTTGGGCATAAAAGTTTAGTTCCTTTAATGCACCCTTGCAGTAAGTTGTGCTTACCCATGCTACAGTGGTTTATAGCTACAGTTGTACATACTATTGTCCACTGGTGAGATGTGTACTGTTAGCTTATCCTGCTTCAAAGGCATAATTCTTGAGCTGTAGCATCACGGTCTGTTTGGATCTCTCAAGTTTACAGGACAATCTACTCTGTGAATTAAACGTGGGTTTATAAGCTCATTAGGAAATACAACAAACAAGAGTAAACAAGGGCTCAATTCCCTTTGCCCAGACTAGTCTCTCATGTGAATTCACTTAACTCACCACTCAGTTCATAAGGTTTCATAACTTCCAACTTGTAAATCTTAGTTTGTGCACCTATGAGCAAAATTAATTACCTAGCCAATGGTGAGAGTGCTCATCCTTTCTTCTCCATCATGATGTGGCTGTGCCCTGTATCACATCAGGAAGCAGGAAAGCCTCAGCAGTGCAGTTGCTGTTGGATCTGCTTCAAAAGCTTTCTTGGGTAAGTTGATGTTTTATACCTTCTGGCTTGGAAGTTTGGTCTATATAATTTCCGTAAGTTGGCAGATTCTGAGGACACTGCCAGACAATCAATGTGCAAAGATGATGGCTGCAGGAGACAGCAACCTGCAGGTGGTAATGGCTGCATAATGGTCTTTTAGCTCTTTCTGGCCACCTGACCTGCCTACATGGTGCTCTCTCATTGGCCTAATGATGATGCTCCCAGCATATATCAGGCCTGAGCATGAGCTGTGTTATCCAAAACTTGAGCAGGAGTTGAGTGAACAGTTAGTCAGCTGTAGTTCCTTTTTTTACTGATGTCAATGAAACAAAAATATCCAGTGTCTTCAGCTCTTTGAATTTAAGCATCTAGTGGCATTTCAGACACCCTGGAATACATAGAATCACACAGAATGCAAGAATCTACACAGGGGTGGGAGAAGTGATGCCAGTTCATGGGAAATGAATGCCTTTCTCTGTTCATAACTGTAAAATTATTTTACAGTAGAGTTTTAGTTAGTTTTTAGGTTTAATTTCTTCCTCCTGAAAAAAACAGCTTTTAAGCATACAGTTAAACACTGCAGAAAAGTAATATATGTCACAGAAACATTGCTAGAGTTTGTTGCGAACAATAGGAATCACAAAAACACTAAAGTGAGAATGCCGTATGAGAATTTGTTGTTACTCAGTCTGTGGTCCCACCCCCAAATCCTTTCATCTGTTTCTGAGTGCCTGAACTTTACTTCTGTCTTAGATAACGTGCCCTATACTAAGACACATCTCTGTAAAGCTTATACACCCATATGGCATATATCATAAAAACAAGAGAGATAACTGTTTTATTAACCTAAATTTCTTAAGACTTCTTTTAAACAATGACTGTTTTTCTTATATGATAGTTTTATTTCCTTGCGAGGAAAAATATTTTGTCAAAATGTTATTTACTGCATCTTTTCAGTTAGGTTGTTGTGAAGTGTACAGTATTTTTGCTACTGAAATGGATCTTGATTTCATTTTTAATCTCATTAGATTGCATTAGTTAAGCCAAAATAACTCACACTTAGAACAATGTAAAGAATAAAGCCCTAAATAAAAAGATCTTTATGATCCACAGCACAATGAAGTGATGGCATAAAAGTACAATCATAGTTCTCATACTCTCTGAAAAAACTAATAAACATTAGAACTACTGGTGGAATATAGACTAATATAAAAGCTAAAATGTGCATATATATATGTATGGTTATAGAAAAGAATTGATGGGATCAATGTGATTAAATGAAATGGTAAATAAAATATTTGATTTTTTCTATGCAATTTTTACATATTTATGTTAATAAACACTCTGTAAGAGAAAAGTGTAAAGAGGTATGGATGACAGTAATATGAGAAAAATCAAATTATCTTCATGTGTAAGAGATTAAGGTATTTATTTTACACTTACTGAATTTGTATTATTCTGTACTTTTTAAACGTTCTTTGTTCTCAGTATAAGATGATAATGTTCTTGCACTGTACTTGGAGAATAATGATTTAAGGAAGTTTACTCAGAGTTCACTGACTGATTTGTCAGAGAATTGTGGTTTATGTGCTGTTCTGTTAGCGTGGTTTTGGAGTACTTAGCTAAACAAATCATAGGTGACTCACAGCGCTTCTTTGAGATAAAGCTCCTTACCAGTGTAGCTACTACTATGTAAGATCTTGGTCTGATCATGGCTAAGAAATTTGTGTTTTGATAATAATTAAAAGAAAAGCAGATTTATATTTTCTATTACTTATTCACTGGAACATAGTTAATGCAAGCTTAATTTTGCTCTGTAAGCTCATATGTAATTATTCTTCTTGTCATTTGTTTGTGGTGATAATGAGGATATATTTTATTTACATGGAGTACTGATAAATAATATTTTCATGTAAAACTCTATCCTAATTTTCATTGTGAAACATGCAAGCAGTCCTTTCCAAGTAATAAGTACTAAAAATCCTTCAAGGAAGAAATACCAAATATTTTTTGTTTGTGGGAAAATTGCTAAGTCAGGCAAGGAAATACAGATATGGATATTTTATGACTTTTTCAGGAATATGTATAATGTAAGTGTTGCTTTCGAGTGACAATTTATTTTTTTTTTTTTTCAGTTTCATGTTATTTTTAAGCAGTGTAATTTATATACATACAAAACCCAGTCAGTGCCTCCTTATTGTTTGGACTGAACATTCACCCTGTCATGGCCTTAATATTAAGTTCAGTCCCACAAGATCAGCCAACAGAGCATAAAGAGTCTCAGGAAACAGGACTCTCAATTAAATCCAATAAATGGACCTTAGAAGAGAATACTCAGCATTTCATTCTCAAGTTTGAACCCGAGTGAAACAGTGCCCTTAACTTCTGTTAACAATCTGAAAAATCAACATACTCTTCTTACGCAGTGCTAGGTTTTGCTTCATTCTTACTTTCTTCTGCAAATACAGTTTTGACAATAATGCTAAAATATATAAAACCAGAATGTAGAAAGATCACTGATAGCAAGAAAATACAGTATGAGAAGCAATGAATGGGCAACATAATTAATGAGCTGAGGTGAGAAAATGTTTTTTGTCTCTTTCCCCTGAAGAATCCCATGTTTCTGGGCCATTTACCTCTGAATTCTACAACAGCTATGCAAGAGAGCTCTGTCTCCATTCCAAAAGTTAGAAAAGCTTTTTCTTCAGGCTTTACAAGAGACCACTCCCCCTACCAGTTTTTGAAAATCCATTTTGTGTGATTAATGTTGACATTTTTAGCAACACTGCTTCCTTTAATCATCATTGTGAAGAAAAGCAGTATTTATTAATGCTTGCCATTATGCGATATGTTAGATACTTTCTGGTCTTTAAATATTGTAAGAAATTGCTGGAGTTATTAAATGACAGCCGTGATTATACGATTCACACAGATCTCTGAAGACATTCACTTCTTACATGGACAATATTGTACAGCTGGGTAACATGAAATAAATGTTATGTTAATGTTAACATAATTTGAAGCAGTTTTTGCCAGGTTTTACTAATGCTTGTTCTGACAGTTAGAATGTGTTTCCCCCTTGTCAAAGATGCCTTCAGAAATATTACTATCCTCTGTATAAATAGCTTTATTAAAACAAGTTTAGCTAGACTGAGAAATTGGTGGAATTAATCTTAGGAATACATTTATTTCAACTTTCCTATGCACGTGCATTAGGACAGTTTTTAAGTGCTATCTCTTTTTTTTTTTAAACAGATACACAACTTCATTTTTGTATAAAATGAAAATTTTCAGGACAAAGTATTCATTATTCAGTTTTTGTTTTCCTTCATTGCTTACTCTGTGTCAACATGTCATATTTATTGTATGTTATGTAAAGATTGCTCTGAATACAAAATGTTTAATTCCCCAATAGGATAAGTGTGTCAGTTGTCATGTAAGCACTGGAGTACTTCATCAACATTAATAACTGTGTAATAAATATAAACATAAATAAACATGTTGCTTATGAGGCTAAGGGATAGTCTGTTTTACAAGAACAGAACAGAGAAACAGGGAAATCAAATACAAAACCATCCTCCAAATTTAGTTAATGCATTTGAACTGTACAGAATTCGCTTTTTTCCATTATATAAGTTTTTATTTGTTTGTAGGGAAGCTTCTGTTCATTCTAGTTGCTCTCCTGTTGCATTGCAAGTGTCAAATGCACTATATGTGCTTTGAAGACAGGAAGTAATAAAATAAATAATAGTATATATTAAATCTTCACTGGTACAAACTGTGCCAGTGATGAGATGACTGTAGAGCTCGCCAGTAATCATTGTGCCAGTTATGAGATGACTGTAGAGCTCGCCAGTAATCATTTTCCCAGTCAAGGGCAGCTATTGATTAAACTCGCTGATCGTTCATTTGTTCAGGTACTTAATGTTGTGAAAGAGTTGAAATGATTTGTAAAAGATCTGGAAACGCTCACGAGCATGGAGGGACCAGGACTTCATTATATATGACTTCTTGTCTTCAATATCATTTGTGTCTGTTTGGCACATGATTTTTCACTACCATTGATTAGTCTGATATCACATGCAGATCACCTAGTTCTCAAAAGTCAGTAGTTCAATGGATATACTTGAGGACCCTCTCAAAATTGAATACAGCTGACAGTTACAGAAAACTCCACAGCACACAGTTGTATTTTCTGACACAGTTATTCCAGATGTGTTCTGTTCTACTCTTAACCATTTGTAGTGCTATGAAGAAAAGTCAGATGAGAACTTAAAGATCAGGCAACTATTTAACGGTGCTTAACTTTTATATTGCTTATGGTTTTGTACAAATCCCTTAACAGCTGTATTTCTCTGGCAGTGTATATCAATGCTAGTATTTATAAAGTATAGATGTTACAATGAAAAGAATCATAGTCTTGATGCATGGCTGTGACATTTGTGGTAACTTCATTGCAGATACCTGCAAGAAGTTACATGGGAGAAACCAAAGGAGAATTTTTTTACATCCCAGTTAAGAGTATCAGTTTTCATGCTACTGCATTAGGCAGAGTGTGTATGGTTTTGAAATCTTAAGATTCTGAAATATAAAGCCCATTCCTACAGGAAGCAGGAAATCTTTAGAACTGAATTGAATTTACACTTCTAATCAGGAGTATTATTTCAAATAGTGTATGATTAGCATATAATTTATGATTAATAAAATTATTTTAGTTTAAAAAAAAATTGATTTGATGTGTCCAAAACTATTATGAGTGTTCTTATTTGTGTGTCACAAATATATTTTGAAATAATTTACTTAGCCAAATGTGCTAACTTCACATTTAGGTTCACTTGTGTGTTAATGGTTTCTTGAAAAGCTACAATATCAACACATATTGTGCATTAATCATGTAAGGCATTTATAGTGCCACATTTATCATTTGCTGTGTGACATAATGCAAAGCAATACAAAACTCTGATGGATAATTTATAGATAATATTTTTGTCTTCGTGGCGTAAATTGGTTATTTTATGTATGAAAAAATAAAGTTAAAAGAACATCAAACCCTCAAGTCAGTACTCCAAAATCAGAAAATACTAAAACTGGAGCTATTTTGGCATCTGTAGTTCAGCTTCTTTCTTTGCTTCTCTGCTAGGAAGCATCTATTGCTACAGGAAATTCTCTACTTAGTGAAGAGTGGGGGCTGGGGGGAGAGATACAGACCACTGGAAGTCTAGTGAGAGCTGCCACCCATAGCAGTCTGAGGTCATCTCAGCAACCAAGGCTGTGACTGAGGATTTCAGTGCTGAAGAAAACAGACTATAGCTTTAGTAATTTAAGCAGTCATTAAAGATAATCTGTCAGAAACAGTGCATCAACTACGGAGGTGTGAAATAATAGTGAGGGGCAGATACATACATGTATGTTCACATCGTTTTTCAACATTTATCATTTTGCTCCTCAGGGAATGTAAGATTTCAGGTTTCATTACCTTCACAGTAATGCATTTCTTCCTAATATCTAGTTCAAATATACATTCTTTCAGTTTAAAGCCTTTACCACTCAACCTATCACTACAAGCCCTTGTAACAAGTCCCTCTCCAGCTTTCTTGTAGGCCCCTTCAGGTACTGGAAGGTGCTATAATGTCTCCCCAGAGCCTTCTCTTCTCCTGCTTAACAGCTCCAACTTTCTCGGTCGATCCCCATAGGAGAGTTGCTCCAGCCCTCTCATCATCTTCGTGGCTCTTTTCTGGACCTGCTCCAACAGCTCAATGTCCTTCTCATGTTGAGGGCCCCAGAAGTGGACGCAGTACTCCAGGTTGAGGTCTCACGAGAGCAGAGGGGGAGAATTGCCTCCCTTGACCTACTGGCCATGCTTCTTTTGATGCAGCCCAGGATAAAAAATAATTTTCAAACAGACCATTTTTAGATGCCTCTTTCACAGAATCTGAATGATTGACATTCTATTAATTATTTTATAATGGTAATATTATTTCCAAATCGTATATAAAATTTAGACATATTTCAGTGAAAATTACCAAGTGTGCATTCTTTTTGGAAGTTCATCTTTACAGGATTAGGACATTATTTTTTCAGTTATTAATATTTTTATAGCACTTTATATTGAATGCACAGTTTTAGTTGCAGTTGTCAATACTGAGAAAATTTAAACTCACAAACCAAAAATCTTTTCAGTGCATCTCCTCAGGTTCTACTTTTTTCCTCCGCAGTGCCCATTCTTTCCATCTACCTCTGCTCTTTGGCCTTTTTACTCTACCTGTCCTTTCAGAGATCCGTCAAGTCCTGTGATTCTAGCAAAACTTTTTCATCCACACCCTCAGTGCTTTGGGGTGGTTTTTTTTTTTCCTTTCCTTTTCCCTTCTTTAACATGCTGCTTAGTTGAAAGAACATACAGGATTTGATGTTTCTGTTTTTAATCCCGGAGTCCAGTGCCATTTTAAGTCACAGGAAGAAATGTCAGCAAAAACTTGACCATTCCCTGTACATGTAGAAAGTAGCATGCTTAGCTCTTTCATTAAGAAAGAGTCCGTTTCATTCATAGCAGGATCTGTAGAGAGTTTTTCTGTCTTCATTATGGACAAAATAATTGAAGGACATAAGAATGTAGACATCAGACTAACTTCAGCTGCCAACTCGCATATGTGTAAACCATGTCCTTGGTATCAGTGCAACAAATGCATACGCCAAAGCACTAAGGCTTCTCAAATGAACTCCCCTTCCCTCCCCCTTCCCTTCCCCTTTCCTCCCCCTCCCCTCCCCCTCCCCCTCCCCTCCCCTCCCCTCCCCTCCCCTCCCCTTCCCTTCCCCTTGAATGAACTGAATTTTGTGACTAATACCAGCCTTTTCTGTTTTCCCTCAGAAAAGCTGTAAAACAACAAAATTCTAAGCAGTTGAAGACAGAGCCTTACAATGTAGAACAGTGACTTCTTAAAGCACACAAATTTTCAGATATAAGTATATGATAGAATTAGATTAATACATTTTCATTTACCACTCATTATCTCAGTTCCTACAGGAAATGTGCGTTTTCTTTGCCCACTCTAAATGCAAACTTAATCTAGCTTGCTTCATTCATGTTTACTTAAAGTATATTTTTCCTTATATTTTCTGCTGATGACTTCTCAGCTGCCAATCTTTGGTGCCATTGACCACTGGGTTATTTAGTGGGATGTGTGATGTGTGGCTTACATGGTCTCTGTAAAATTTATCAGTCACAAAAGCTGTTTATCAGTTTTCAGGAAATGGTATAGGCATCTACAAGGCTGAAAGTGGAAAGCACTCTAGTCTGGCAAGGGATAATCTCTTCATAAAGCCACTACAGGTTAATCTAATTTACTAGAGCACCAACTGGATTAATGATAAAACACAGTTAAAAGTGAACTGCCTTTGTAGGAGTGCTTAGTCTTGTGATTTATGTAACAGACAAAAGCATTGCAATTCATCAGAACATAAGCATCAAACTGCCCTTGTTCCAGTCTTTGCAACTATACAATGGATTGATTTTCAGAAATGTCTATGATACTAAGTATAATTATAAAAATTAATATAGATATAATGTGTGACACAGATGACACATTAGTTATCATGAGTAAAAGCAATACAGTTTTGGTCATCCACCAAAAGAAACTGAGTGTGCCAGCTTGTGTGTATTTACCAGTGGTATTTTTGATCTTAAATGCATCTACGTAGAGCCAGCCTTGAAGATCTAATCTGGTGATTACATAATTATGAAATATTACTTACCTATTCAAATTATGTAACTTTCTTTACTTTAGAAGTAATTTACCCAGAAGTTAGCCTTGTTCTTATAAAGAATTTAATTACTAAAACTGAAAGCATTCCAATATATTTAGTATGCACTAGACCAGTTTCTCAGCATATTTGTCTCTGTAATCAAAGTATTGTTCTGCTCATTTTGTTTTCTTAAAAAGCTTGAATATAGAAGTAAATTTTGTAGTCTCAATGAGCTATATCATAATTACGCACTGTAGCTCACCTTTAAATTAAGAACATAGTGTTTGTTCTAAATTAAGAATAGGAGAAAAAAATGTTGATTTAGTTTTGTTTTAAGAGTTTTTCCTTCACTGAGATTGTAATTCAGAGAGTCTTGCCCCACTACGGATGCTGTTATTACCAAAGTCGCTCTTAGGGCAAATTTTTGCTCATCTATTTAGATTTCAAAAATCAACCTATTCACAAGAATCTATATGTTATGATAAATATAAAAGCAGGTTCCTAATACATGTGAGTTCTATGATCCTAGACAGAGATGAAGTCAAATAGAGCCAGTTTAGCCAGAAAGACATCATTTACCCAACAGTTTTTCAAAATTCATACTTGTGTAACTCAACTGAGTTACATCCATGGGTGGAGTGTATGAGTGAGGCTATTGCATACAAGATTTGGAACTAGGTAGGAACTCTTCAGCCACTGGCTACCCTGATAGCTCTTTTAGGAATTTAGCACTAAATGAGTAAATTCAGAATCAACTGCTACTACTGAGCACTCCAAGAGCTGGCCATGTATTTTTTGTACATCCTAAGCCATTATTTATTGCTACATTTTGACAAAAAATCCTTCTGTTCCCTTTCTCTCATTGTCTAGCTGTTAAATTATATTTATACAGCAAAATCTAAACTATACTACTTTTTCTGATATTGCATCGAGAGTAGCAACAAATGGTAGTGTGACATGATTAAGAACAGGAGAAAAGATGTAACATGTTGAGTTAAGTTATGAAAAAAAAAGTTCCTTTTTGTGGCTTTAGTTTAGGCTTCTAGGAGTTTAAAGGCATCCCTTTGCTCTAAGTGCACAGACTCAAGGTTTCTCTCACACTGGATGAACTGGCTGTCTTTATCTCAGATACCTAGACTCAGCTCTGGTTGAAATTTCTGTAATTTCTGCATAACATTTTTTTTTCTGAATAAATTCTGAAGTATCTGAGCAAAACTTATTCTCAGTTTTTCTTCTTCACACTGTAATCAGAACATATTTATTTCTAAAGTATGTGTGCAGCTAGGGTGTACTCAAAGGGTATATGCCAGTCACACACCCCCAGTTTTTCTTCTCACCATCTGTATCTCCTGTGTTGTGCCTTCTGCCTGGAACCTCACTGAAACCTATATGCTATTTTTCTCGAAAGCCACCATACTTTTAGCAACACTTGACAGCTTCAACATCAGGCAGAAACTCTGAGCAACTTGACAACTCACTGAAGGCAAAAAGTTGCATATAGATTACAAGGTAGGACATAAGTGGCCAGTTTCTGCTGTAGCATGCAGACATGCACAAGTAATCAGCTCTGCATTACAGTACACCTGAGTCTATGGCCAGTGATTTGCAAGCCATTTAGGCGCATCAGAAAATATTATGCTCTGTCTTCTTGAAATTGTCATCTATTTATTCATAAACCAATGCCTTCAAGAGCATCTTGTATCCAGATGTCTATTTGACATTTGCTATGAAAATAATACAGCTACAGATTATGTAGTCTTTTAAACTGCTTCTGGCTGTTTTGAATAAATTTATCGGGTTTTTTATGTAGAATTCTCAGTTTTTTTCTCTTGTCTTCAGTCATGATGTGAAAGCAAATTTCTTAATGTTGCAAGCATCAAAACCACATGCATCCATCCAGTGGAAACTGGTTGCAATTAAACTGGAGAACCAATAAAATGATTTCTGAAGTTCTACAGTGTTGTAGTATAGAAAAAGATTTCATTTCAGAATTAGTGGTGGTATATTTGCAACTTAAAATCAATACTATGAAGTTATTACTATTTTTAGTACTATTCAATGGGGAATATGATGACTTTATATAGCTTCATTAACTTAAAATAATTTTAGATATTAATCCATTTCTAAAGGATGAGCATAGCTGCCTTATATACATGTAGATTTGTGCTACTAGCTCATTCTAATATGCCTGTACTGTTACAAAGGTTTGGGGATTTTGAAAGTGACACAGAAAGGTAGCAACTTCCCTTTAAGACTAGTTTAATTATTTATGGAAACAGTTAAGATGATATGCTACCTAAATTAAGCTGTTTGATGATATGTAAAAGAAAATAAATTCAAATAAAATTAATTTATTGTGGTGTTCTCTTTCTGAGAAAATAAAGGAAACCAACTGAATCATTTAAGTAATGAAACTGAAGAGAGAACACACTGAATTTCTGAAGTACTGTTACAATTGCATAGTTCTCCATTGTTCAAACCCCTGATTTAACCACTTTCTTTTCTGAGTTCCACATACTAAGCATGGTTACACCCATTGTTTATATGATGTGTAAAGTGGATAAATGTAGTACTACCCTAGCTGGGAGCTATGAATTCTGTCAAACCACAGCTTTGGTCTTGAATAATGTATGTAATTATTTCTTCAGAATGGTATGAATTCGGGTCTTCAAGACATCATCTGGGCCCATGCTTATAGGTACATGGTGATCTCGCAAAACAAGTTATGTTCCATTTTCAGAAAAGTTGCATTTTGTCATCAAAGGGCATAATTTTGTAATACTAATTTTCTCTTGAAAATCTGTTGACAAGTCTTCATCATGAAGTGACAGTTTGCATTATTTGACTTTTCTGAATCTTTTTGCAGAACTCTGATATATACAGTTGTCAGAAAGTACTTGCATGTGAAAACAATATACTACATCTGTACCTTTGCCAAAATTTCTAATTGAAATTAACACTTACATAATGATTCTCTTTTTGTACTTCAGAAAACCATTTTAATATCCACATTAAACTCTTTGAGGAAATTCCATGGGAATTTCAGAACACCTTCCAGTATGGAATGCATATCACAAACCCGAACAGGAATGTTTAGTGAATGAATTAGTTACTTATCCAGCTGTACTGAAGATTCTCCAGTTCCAAACTTGTAACATTGAATAACTTAAATCTCTGAATGTCTTTAGCTTTATGAAGAAGGCCATCATCAGCCAACTTCATTAACAAGAATATAAACAGAATGTGATGTACATCTGAATACCTCAGCAACAGTTTATGATTCAGTTTTCTTGGTTTAGTACACTTCCTGTAACTGAGTCTTTTCTGTGGCAGTTGTAATACAGGCCACTCCTCCTTTCAGAATCAGTGCTCGTTCTATGAAATAAAATTAACACATTTATAGTACTCTCACATAATGATTAATGAAAACTTGAGCTTGTAGTTATAAAGAATATTATACACAATTACAAGTAGGTTAAATAAATTCTAAGCAAAAGGAGATTGTTAACATCATTTAATACTCAAGACAACTGCTTATATTCAGAATCTACCAAAAGGCATTATATTTTAACTAAACTTCAACAGGACATATGGTAATTAAGACTGACATAATTTACAATAAAATGCATCACTCAAAAGTATTGGTCATCCTCTACATAATTTGTTATGTAAGTCTCTGATATGTCTAATAGTTCTTAGACTGAGTGGTCCGCTACTTGGTCCTTGGATGACTGTGTTAATCTCCTCTGATACTGTCTGAATCTCTGCTTTTCCTATGACCTGTTCTGTGCATACTTGAGATCTTTTCACCTTTTTTGCACTGAATTTTAACAGTCTTAAGTTGCCTATGGTATCCACTAATCTCTTACTGTAGGACTGCCAGCACAGCCCACCCTTGGCAAGAATAGATGTTACGACAAGAATTTGAGTTGAAGAGCATGTGTGAAGGGGACACTCAAAACTGTCTGAGGAGGTGTCTGCCTGAAACTGATGATGTTAAAGAGTAAAACAAGTCTCAAATTTCTTAAATCGTAACCAGGGAATTATGAAGAGATTTTTGAAATAAAGAAGGAGTTAGCTTTAAAAGAAATATGTAAAAAGGAAGCCTTTAGCATGTGGGGAGATACTTTGCAGGGAAAGCAGCAGCAGCCAAACCTCTTTTGGCAGTGCTGGAAGTCTCCCATCACAACAGTACGGGATGCAGCAAGCAGGGACTCACGCCTCAGGTGTGTGTATGTGTCCTCCATGGTGTGCTGGCATTTGGATTAGCAACCTGTAGGGAGACACACAGCTTCACACAAAGCTAGAGCACTTCTCCCTCTCACACAAGCTTTGTGTGAATAGAATAACCTGCCCTCCAGGGGAGAGGGTTGTTCTTGTAACCTAACCTGTGTCTGCATTCACGTAACTCTGTGGATGTGGGTGCCATTAGAAATTTGTGTGATCAGTTAGAGAAGGGTGTTTAGAAATTAAGAGGTGTTTATCAACATTTTTGTGCCTATTACTGTAGTTTATCTGTTATATTGTTAATCATGAATATAAAATTCACTGATTGCTTGTTAATTATTTCTCATTAATAAATCAGAAAACTGCTTTGATCCTGATTTGAGCTACATAAATTGAAGAGTTTTCCCCTGCAACAGTTACCAATTTTTTGCATCCCAATTACATCCTAACAGTGGTTGCAATTCAACTTGCACAGTTTACATGGGTCAAACAAGCAAACCTTATATGTAAACCCAAGAGTTTTTAGTCTTAATTACAGTCTTAGCAGTCTAATCAGAGAATTATTAGTCCAGATACAATGATATATGCTTATAGTACAAATTACTCAGTTTTTACAGCTTATTTCTGATAATGCCAATTAAAACTAACAATGTGCCAGTATCTGCCCCTTTTTCTGTGCTGTGCACAGCCTTCCACTGTTCTTCTATGTCCTGAGCTTGGTGGCTTGGGGAGGTGGGGAGAGGAAAGAGAGTTGATTATAGGGAGTCATTAGTACCCTATAAGTTTAATTGTGATTGTTCCTGGGGATGTTAAAGTATGTGTTTTCTTCCTGTTCATTCTTGGGTATGCTTGAGGTAATTTTAATAGGTTTGGTAACAGTCTGCTTCTTTGTTCTTTCTTCATTGGTTTGTTCTTCCAGGTTATATCCAGAGTCACTACATGTGATATATTTTGTTTAAACTGGATAGGTCCTTTTTGTTATCTTCATTGTCCTTAACACTGGCTTGAGTCAGCCTCCAAGGCTGTATTCCTCTGATGAGTGTAACTGACCACTGAAGAGATAGTAGCTCATAGCCTTGGGGGATCTGGTATATCATCCTGTGCCCATACTCTTGTATACTGCATTTTTTCCTCTATTGTCATAGATTATTCATTCAATACTAACTGCTTCTTCTTAATTTCTATTTGTTGGAATACAGATATGTTAGAATCAGCATTAAATCAGAATTGTACTTGGTTGTAGATAATTACTGTTACAGGTAAACAAGTTAAAGCAAAATTCTAGGTAGGCCAAGAAAAGTCTGAAGTTCTGGATGCTTCAGTTATTCTCTTAATACAAAGCCTATTGCCTGTTGCAAGTGATGGCAGCACTATATTTACTGGGTCACAAGGCTACATATTATGGAGAAACTGAACAGGGATCCTGTGTTGTCTTGTATGATTCTCTTGTGATCCCTTTGTAAAAGTGAGGTGGAACTTCACAAACTACTGTTATCTTTTGTGTCCAAACTTAAACTAACTTCACAATATTTTTTTTTTTTTTTTTTTTGCTCTGGCAGAAGGTTTATCCATGTAACATTTGTTTAACTAACATTTCTGGGGGGTTTTGTGTTGTTGGTTTTTTTTTCTCTTCATGGTGTCTAAGAGGTTTCTTGTTGTGATAGGATTAGTTAATGGAGACATAGTCAGACAGCTTGATTCTAAACATTCCACTTCAACAAGCAATGCTTCCATTTTTAAGTGTCTTGTCCTGTAAGCTGATACTGTCAAATACGGGTCTAAATTTGATCATTCATATTTTTCAGCATTGATTAAATAATTTTGATACCATTTCCACAAAACTATTAGATTGAAACATAGAATAAAATCGTGCTTTCTTGAAAAAGAAAAAAAACCTAAATTCATAAAAATAAATTTGTAGTATAGTCATATCATTAACATATCCAACAAAAGACAATTTTTTATACAGCAGCTACATAGAATTCTCAAAAAATGCTCTGTCTGGATAGTCAGAGTGATAATCAATAGCTATCTGATTTTTCTGAGGATATACAAGTAGAACTATGTCAATATCAATCCATGTATGCAATTGTTCCTTGAGCATATGTGTAACACATTAGCAGTCTTTTTTTTAGGTTTTTCATGTGTGTGTTGCTGTGGTACCTTTGAAGATTTACATTCTTTATAGGTTTTTTTTTTTTTAATTGTATTTTGTCTTGTTAGCTTTCCTTCACTTGCTTGTAGACTGTCAAACTATTTTATTATGCATGACCTAGCAATATTAAGTAAAACATAGATATATTTTTCAATTTTTTTTTAGAGGCTGCACTTGTCTCTGACAAAAAATAAAAATCTTTGTCTTCAAATAATTATTATAGTTTCAGAGAGTTTGAGCAGTGTCAAAGTCTTCAACAGCTCTCATGTTCTCCACCTTACTGCCTATTCTGTGCTCCTTTGTTGGACACACTCTTGGTTTTACTTAAGCAATATTTTGCGTCTGAGTGATATTTAATGATAAATCTAGGATGAAAGGTACATCATAGTTGAATTTTTACTGCAACAGAAGGTGGTTAGGAAAGAAGCCTAAAAGGTGTAAAAGAGAGAAAGGAATATGGATCTCCGTGAGCTGTTAATAGCAATTCAGTGTCACAATGGAACAGTCACTTAATGAGAATGTTTTTGAGAATATTAAATTTGTACTGAACAGCACTCAAGGACAGCTAATCTACAAAACTAATCTCAAATTCAAGCCCACTGCAAGAAAATACTTAAAAATCACATTCTCACAGAATATGAGAATCTATTCTCCCAGAAACCTATCTTCATAGAAAATTTTTGAATATTTGTTAATAAATATGTATTTTCCTGGCATTTTCTCACTCTGCTTGTCTGGTACAGGGGTTTTCCTGCTTCACATTTTTTAGAATTGTGTCTAGCATTAAAAAAGATTACTAATAATGTTACGTATATGGCATGTGCAAAAACAATATGTTAAACATAAAAGTATAGTAATATTTTGTTAGTCTCAGCTTGCAGATAATTCCATCTTCTATTGACTTCATTTTATATTCCCTGAAAGAGATTTTCTATGGTGTCTCTGCCATGGTTTCTTCCCAAGTCACTCAAACAAAGAAATGTATAAAAATACGTACCTCTTTTTGGTGAACACACTAGCAAAGAATGAAATTATATTTCAGGCCTTCCAGTTTCTTTCAAGAAAATAACAATTCAGATGAGTAGATTCACAGGGGAAAAGAATTAAATAGTATTTCCTCAACTCATTCAGCAAGACTCATGTTACAGTTGAATCCTAAATCTTTTTGAGAGAAGACTTTCCATTATTCAGTACTCTTTTTATTTCCTACTTAAGAACTTCTAAACTAAAAATTGCTCCAAGCACTAATAAAACTGTAATAGAAAATGTGTTATGTATTTCTTTATGAGAAATACGTTAATTTGAAGTCTGTATAACCTGGAAGTGCAGCCAATTCCCTTATTTCTAAAAAAATTAGGAAGCTAGTAAAAAATACCAGGACTGATAGGCAAATAAGTTAGCATAGAGAGGACGAATATTAGAGGTAGATTACCCCTTTTATTAACTAAATGTAGCAGTGGAAGTAAAAAATTTTCCGAATCTAACAGTCAGTAATTAAATTAGATCTTTGGCTTTATAACACAGTTGAAAACCTTCATCAATGTAATGTTGACACATCATACATTTAATATGAGCAGATGTGGGCAGTAACTCGGCTGAAGTAACTTAAATATTTTTTAAAAAATAAAATACTGATTATTCATTCCCCATAGATATACAAGTCAGTAGTTCAAAAAGTTTAACTGCCTAAGCAGTTGGGTTTTCTGACATTCGCTTTAGAGTTGTTGTCAGTACCCTATTGCTTAGGTATTTCTCGTCGCACATCATAAGTTTCTTTTCTGATTAGTTTACCCTTGCTAGGCTGTAATTTGTCATGAACATAGTGTCAGAACAAAGTCTGACATGCATTCAACTCATCCTCTCAGATTCTGATATCATAGAGATTTAAGAACGTCTTTAATTCAGATATGACCTTAATGGGTTTGGGAGTATTAAAGTTGCTCAGCCTTCTTTATCTTACCTTTCACAACATTTAGTTTCCTTTATTTCATTCTTTCTCTTGAGCTTACATTGCGATAAACTGCCACTCTCTGGGATATGCCTACATAGACGTTATGAAGTTCACTTATCTAATGCTTTAGGCAGAAGTTCATTCTGCTTGTGCACTGAGCCATAAAACCACATTGCTGCAATTAACCCAGCAGTGAAATGAAGTATGATATCTTAGGCTCTGCAATATGATAATACCATGTGGTTTCTTTTGGCTCAGAGTATGGTCTGAATAGGCTACAAAAACTGCATAAACATTCTGTTGGATGAGCTGTGTGATGTAAGGTACTTTAATCCTTCACATCCGCTGACCATGCAGAACTCAAAGATCACTAAAGGGGGAAAAAGGGGGCTGTACAGGATTTCTTATTTGAAAAATTACCTAGACAGTCCAGCACATTGTACTGAACCAGACTGAACAAAATGGAGGGACAAGTTGTCTAGATGCCCATAATCCATCTGCTTATGGGAAAGCAGAAATAGGTGAATGGTAAAGCAAATCAGTTTCTTTTAAACTCTCCAATGCTGAGCTCCCTACATTGCTCCTTGCTCTTTGTATTCAGGGTTTTGAAATAAATCCTGTGTTGCTGCTCTGTATTGAAGGCAGTCATCTTTTAGAGACTGATTATTTTTAGAAGCTATGCAAACATTTTACATGACATGATTATGGGGTTTGTTTTTTGATTTCAATTTAAAATGAAAAGGCTAACTTTGTCCTTTATTAACTTTATTTAGTTTTATGATAAAAAAGGTTTCTATCTGTAATTAACTAAGAATACACACTCATTACTAAATATGTACCTCTTCTGTGGCAGAAGTTGCTATCCTGAAGGCAATAATTTATTTTAAAAAGCTTCTGGGATTTAGGTTTTAATTACCTTTTCAGAAAAAATACCTAATAAAAGTATCACAGACAAAAACCCTATCATTCCTGGCTACAGTACTGAAGTGTTTACTAGAGCTTGTATTAGACATCAAACAGACAAATGTGATATTTTATTTGATGGAGGGTACATTCAGGTATCTAATTACTTACCATCCAGTTTCATGTTCTTATGTCTAAGTAAAACATGAAGCTTTTTGTTCTTGTTTTATATAAGAGATTAAATAAAGTCACAGTTGATTACAGTTTATAAATTGACCACATGCCAATTATACTGAAGGTTTACAAAAGGTAATGAATAGCTCATTGACTGTGTCTGTTTACTGTGCACTCTGCATTGATTTCTGGTTTGTTAGAACATTTCACGCATCAGCACTGGAACCGCTTGACATAGCGTTCTCAGAGGAACCTGAGAGTGCTATGGGTCAATAACTGAACCATATACCGTACATAGTTCAAGTTAATCACTATGGACCAATTTCAGTCCTAGCATAAGTGGGTAGAACAGCAGGACTTTGACAGAGTTTTATTGACATATTAGGATTTCTTTTTAGAAAATTGTATCGTATTTCTGTTTGAGTTTCTGAAAAATATGAAGTCTTTTTCTGTATTTGTTACATTCCAATGTTAGATAGGTCTTTCATTACAATTGATAATTAGTGATTTTAAGCTTCCTTTTGTAAAGGGGTGTTGAAATTTTGATGCACTGAAAACTTCCTGCAGACTTTTGTACATAAAAGGCCAGAAAAATCTCTCATAATATTGTGTTAGATGTTAAAAGCCAAATTGATCACACTGACTCAACTGGATCTTAGAATGTGACAAAACAAAGCATTACCTTCATACCTTTGGTATGAGTTAATTCCTTGAATTGTTTAGCTGATTGCCAGACAGGATTTCTTAATACTGAGCCTCTGCTTTTTTTTATTGGAGTATCCGCGTCCAATACTGTTTGATTCCTTTCAATCACACCTTTGGTGACTGTTAACATCCCTTTGATGTCTTTTAGAAAAACTGTATACAGTGCTCTTTCTACTTACTGATCAAACTATTTAGCCTTGCCATACATGATCAGCAGTGTACATTGTATTTTAGGCAGTCTTAAAAAAGGCTATTATATGGCTGCTCTGTAAAATGCTTTTCCGCATATGAGAGTGTTTATTAACTTTTATGATGAGTATCGGGGAAAAAGTTCAGCATTTATACAAAAATTAGGAATGTCTTAAAGTGTTTAATAGACAAGAGAAGATAGTGCAAGAATAAAAGAACTATATAACACATGTAAGCTCATGTTTGTTCTAGCTTAGTCCTGTACTTTTTATCTCAGCTAGTGGCCAAAAATACAGCCACTTAATTAATACTTTATTAAGAATGGAATGGATTTCTTTTTGTTGTACCCTTCCACTTCCAGACAATAGCAGTTAGAGATTTCCAGAGCTGGAACTTTCACGTGCACTTTATGTAGTAATTTACAACTTCCAACTGGGATGTCAAGGGGTTTTTTAGTTTCAAGAGCTTGACCAGGAAAAGGGCTGATGTAACTGAAAAAGCACGTTACCAGGACCAAGACAGCCAGGATCACCATCATGTGAACAATTGCTCTGGAGAAACGATATTCTCTTGTGTTGACGTCTCCTCCATCCTCAGGTGATGAGAATCATAGTGTTCTTCTAGTACAGTTCACTTCTTGCAGTGAATCTAAATCCTTATCCTACAATTGATTTGTAAGACTTATCTGTTTATTTAAGTATATGCGCTAACCATTAATTCAATATCCAGCTCTCTTCTCCCTAGTTTTCCACTTGCTACCTTGCTTTACTGGTGTCTGCTAAATGTATGCTAAGCTACATCAATCTAATCATGGAAGCCAAACAAAGATTAAGACTTTTTATAGTCAAGTGTTCGTGAGCAACTTCCCTTATTTATATCAAGATATTTTTTTTTTTCCGGAGATGTTGTAAACATCTGTGTGATCTCTGGCTGGTACAGGTACTCTGTAAGATAAGGTGTAGACTTTAAAACCTTGAACTTCTGTACTGTCTAGGCTTTTAAATCTGTTTATACTTTTCACGTCTGTATCATACTGTGGCAATTGTGTGAAAGTCTGCAAATCACTGCTTGCTTTTAACATTTCTTATGCAGTGCTATTGTATTATTATATGATAATAATTTCATATTCCTCTTTCTGTCCATACAACTTACTTATCTTTTACATTTCTTCTGCTGGGAGTATTTAGCCCAGAGAAGAGAAGGCTCAGAGGGTATCTCATTAATGTATACAAATACCTGAAGGAAGGGTGCAAAGAAGATGGAGCCAGGCTCTTTTCATTGGTGCTCAGTGACAGAACCAGAGGCAACTGAAACTTCCTTCCATTGGAAGGCACATAACATTGAAATTAAATAAAGGAATAGAAAAAATGTAAAGGAAGACATAGTTACAGTGAATGGAGGAAATAAAAAGGAATGACATGCAACTGTAAAGCTTACAGAAGTGCCTAGAAATACCTTAGAAAATATAACGGTAGAGAAAAAATCTGCTCAGAATACCTAACACAAAGAAGAAGAATGATTGAAAAAACGTGCTACAAAGATGAGGGAAAACAGAAGCCTGTAGTTAACAGGCCTTGTATAAGACCATCAAGTGTATGCTGTAAGGAAGCCACAACAGTTACACAGTTTATAAAGATGATGTAGAACCCAAAACCACAGTAGATTCTGAAAACACAGTGACATAGAGTTATGAGAGGTATTCAGACTATTCAGGAGACCAATACAAAGAATGATCAGAATATGTTATGTCATACTACTATAGAATACATGGAAGTATGTATAAAGCATTTAAGAGTCTAACAGAAACAGAGATATGGATGCTACTTTTTCTGGAAAACTACAGCTGAAAAATCATTCAAAGATTACTTATTCTTTCTGAATAATTACTAGTAGTATGGTACCTAGTTCCTTTGAAACTTTCCAATATTTTCTTCCTGAAAACATTCGTTTATTAGAAATATTCCTTTGTCCATTTTTTTCACAATGAATATATTGAAAATATAGACAGTATTTCCTATTTTCATCATAAATTCAGTAAGCAGAGATACTGTGCTTTATAATCACCCTAATTCAGTCACTTTCCTTACTAATTTATTCAGTTTGCTGATAGGAGGTAAGGGAGTTTTGCTTACTCTCCCTCTACATGTGTGACACTTTTCCATTCAGATAAGAATTTCATCTTCCTCCCTCACTAGTAGGCTTTTGGGTGCTTCCTTAATAGTGCTTTTCTTTGTGTCTGCCTACCATTGTATGGGTGTAAGTCTTTTACTGAATTCTCCTTAAAGTCTTTCAGTGTGATAATTCTTAGTTTTCCAGTAACCTGATTTTCAATATTTCCATTAGTACTTATAATACATTTTCTCAAGAAGTAATTTTTTTTTTTTTTTTTTTGATGAGGAGAAGGAAAGACTGTTTACTTTCTCAACATGCAGTCATAGTAATTTCTTTTTTCTTCCTTCACTTGAATTAGTAACCATAATAGTAGTAAAATAATAATCAAATCAAGTGAGAAAAGATATGTAGAAAATTTTTATCACCAGCCTAAAAAAAATGCCTAAATTAAGTTTTCTGAAGTTCTTGTGCAAAACTGTGTCAAAAGATATTTCTTACACAGATAACAAACCAAGCAAGAAAGAAACACAGCCTCTTAACAACTTTCACCCTTATAAATTACAGAAGTTTGTTCAAAATACTGGCTGACTAGATTGTCATTCTTTCTGTTCCAGTTTGTGGTATGCTCTTGCAGTGTTGAAAATACCTAGAAACTTTTTGTTTCTGTCATTGATTTTTGTGAGCAACATTCATAGTCTTCATTCAGTTCAGAGTTTACAATAGCAACCTTCTGCTAGAATGTGGAATTCCTTCAGTTGGTAGTAGTAGTTTTATGCAGTATGGCAGATTCCACTAAGTTTTTTTTGCTGAGTGAATCATCAAGTGAGGATGATCATCTCTCACCAGTGAGTTGATCCTCACTAGTGACCAAGGGAGTGCATTCAAATGACTTCCTATTTATTCTTAAAGGAGGAAGGTAAGGGAATCCCTACACTGAGGACAAATAGCTTTTTTTTTGAATTACCATAGCAGTATGAAGGAAATATAGAACGAGATGTTGTGTCACAGAAGAAGATACTATAATGCAAATTATCTCTATGACTTTAATGCAAAGGCAGGACTGTGGTTAGGTAAGACTTAAACAGACTTTATGAATGTCCATGCGAGAGTCCTTCCCCTATTTTTCTTGTAGTGGTCCTTGTCATACTCATTGATTTTATGCTGCTCTCTGAAGATGTTAAGACAGGACATTCTTTTTTGGTGTTTTTTCTTCTCTACTTTCATACTCTTTTCGTCACGCTTAAAATCTTAGGTGCACTGCTGAAATAATTTCTTCTGTGTAATCTGTGTCTTTGTGACATCTGTCACAGAGAGACTTTCATTTCACCTTTCCTCCTACTTATTTTAGTCGTCCAGTTGCCAAAATTGTTTTGTTCTCTACTGAGTGAGGCTTAATGCCGATAACATACTTCATGTTACACTGTTTCTTGTTTTCCAGTTTATATGGTCAAAAGACAGATGGGGATTATAATATTACCAGAATAATGGTGTCTTCCATTGAGTACATTGTGCTGTGCTGCAAAAAATGTTAAGGAATATGCACCTACAACATAATGGTATTCAAGTTAGGGATCTGGATTACTATTTTAATGTTTTCTTAGATGCTGATTGTACTTTTAAATTAAGACTGGCAATATGGATTTTACAGAAAAACAGAACTCTGGAAGATCTTCTAGGAATTGGAACTGAGGATTTTCTAACTCTTAGGCATAGTCTCGAAAAAATATGTGAAACACTAGGTTTTTCTGCTTTTTTTTTTTTTTTCACAAGTCCACTTGATTTGCTTTTAGAGAATTTTTCATCAGAGATTTTTTTTTTCTTGTCATTTCTCACACATGTAATATCACACCCATGTTGTAGCAGGCAGCAAATTCTACAGAAATGAAAACTGAGACATGTAAAGGAAAAGTATTTCCACTGTATTACAAACGATTGGACTGGCTATATGACAGACAAGTAAATAGATCAAGTAGTCTTAAAATGCATTGTCGTGATTTAACCACTCATAATTTCTGTTTTAGCTTGTCACCATGTCTGTATGCATTAAAAGGTAGTGGTTTTAAAGTGTCCAAACTTTCCCTTATTAATCAGCAGTTTTATTTCTCCTTTTAGATCTTGATATTTTTGTCTTTGTGTAGGTGAAAAAATTATAGACGGCACTTTGGTCAGTACTTTTCCCAATTAATCAGAGAGGTTTACATCTAGTTTTTGTTAGCTTCTCTTAACAGATAATTTTTAGAAGTTAAGAATTATGTGAAAATGGGAAGAATATTGAGATAAGCCTGCCTGTCTGTTAGTGTAAAAATGGCTCATTCTATCAAGAATAGCTCAGCTGAAATGTGGATATAGTTCTTCCCCGTAGCTACTCTTGGAGAAATAGTTGTTTGCTACTCTATGCTTGGATCTGAGCCCAGAAACTTACTTCAATGCAATGAAAATATTAGTATTACATTGTTTCCACCTAATTTATCTTTAAAAATAAATCTTAGCATGAATTCCCCATATCACATGGCAATAGAAGAAAGATTTTCTAAAATGACACATATGAAAAATATCACATGAGAAATCTGGTTTCTTAAATTGCCAATTAATGTTACTACAGTGTTTTTTCACTGAAATTTATGAAGGAGTCAAGGTGCGTTTTCCTTGAATATTGTGATAAAATTAGGTAGTGCAATATAAAAATTACACAATTTCCTATTTGGTCATTAAATGCGTATTTCTCTTACAGTCAAGCCATTCTCATTTGTTGAAATTCCAGTTCTTAATGTATCTCAGAATGTCTTCTGGAGGGTGAAATTACAAGAGAGGGCCTTCAGACAAGGATCAATGTATTTATATTAATGTAAATTGCCACTGATTAATGAATGCTGTAGCCAAGAAGGAATTAAACCATCACTGTATTCCTTTTTTGGAACCTAACCTTCCTGTCAGTTTTGCAAGTTAGTAGTAAGATTAATTTGTCAAATACAGAAAATAGGAATAGTAAAATCCTAATCAATAGCCTTTTTTCCATGAAAAGAAATATTATATTGGAGCAGAAAGTAAAATAGAAGTTAAGAGATATTCTTAGTTTTTACAAAATAATTCATGTAATAGTGCTTCTCTATATCATTGGCATAAATAAGTGTTTGTATTTATGATTAGTTATACTGCATATAAGATATTAATCTGTACCCGTATATGATACATTTACTGTGATATTAGAACAGTGTGAGCTCGTGGAAGTAGTCATATATTTGACTACTATGTGTATAATTTCAAAACCATATGGACACTGAAATAGAAAGGTAAAAAAAATCATGTCTATATGTACCTGTGTGTCAGTTTGTTTTTCACAGAATTCTTTGCCACCTGAACAAAGAAAAAACATACTGTTGTTAGTGTAAGTGTATATGTACACCACTGCACTGACAAATGTTGACACTTATGTACTTGCGTTGAAACTGGGTGGAAACTGTGCAAGTATGTGTACTTCAGGAAGAACTAAGTTTAAAGAGAAGCAAGTTGCAGTGCTATGAAAAAGTAGAGTAAGACAAAGACTTAGTATCTGTCATGAAAGAAATAGTTTGACAACCACTTTTTAGCCATCAGACTGGGAAACAAGTCCCAGAGCTCCAGAATGGAAATACTCCTACTCATTCTGTGGGTTTAAGCAGAAGAGAGAATACGCAGTGCGTACTCCTTAGGATGTATTTCTAGGCCAAATGGAAAATTATTCTGAAACTCTTAATCCAGATAATGATCTCCTTATCTGATGACTTTTTCTCGATTAAAGCAGAGGGAAAGAATTGAGGTCTATAAAGTGTGATTATGTGAGAAAAAATCTGCATTTGACTGTTCAAAAACCTGATAACCTTTGAGGGTCAGTCATGTGTTCTGTAACACATACACATCCATCGTTTTCACTAACAAATTATTTTTGTGAGAATACTAAATAGATATGTATCGCAAGACACAGATAGATAAAGCTTACTTTATCATATTGTATGATGTGATGTACGTCAGGGATAAGTACCTTGGCAAAAAGCGTTGCTTAATTCATCAATAGGCAAGCTTTTCAGTTTATCAGTTTGAGAAGTGATACATGTTAGTTCATAAATACTCTGAGACTATACAGCTTTTTGATGTTTTTACTAGTTTTTATTTCAAGAGGGAATTTCACATACACTTCTGAATTGTTCTGTGTTTTGTGTTGAGGAAAACAATGCAAGTGTTTTGTAGTTTGAGCTTATATGGAAGTCAGTTGCCTGCTTGGTATATTGGTTTTCAGTTCACTTACTTCAAAATTATTTTCATGCATTACTGCAGACTGTAAATGCATAACCATATTATTGTTTTGCCGCCACAGTGCAAATAACACATTTGTAAAGCTAAGAACTGTAGAAACAATGACAATTATTTTAGCTCTTTGGGCTGTTACATACTATTAAAATAACTTCCTGTGCACATGGTTGAGAGGGCCCAGAAACTGGGCAGATAATATCCCCAATAGGTGACCAATAAAACTATTGAAATATAGCTGTAGCGTGATCTTTTCTAGATATCCTTGTCTCAATTTTGCAGTTGAATATATGATGCTTAGTTTTTTTCACAGTATAATTAATGTATCTAATTCAAATTAAAAATTAGTCTTTTTTAAGGTGAAGGCTCAAATCTTTATTTTGGTGATACAACTTCTTGTCTTTTAACCATTGAGTGTCTATTGATATTGAAAACGTTCAGAACAATTGCATACATGTAAAATTTGGAAAAATTAAAAGATTGTTTTTATTAGTATGTGAATGAAAACTAGAGTGACATTTATTACTTTAGTGATTAGATCACTACAATTTGTGTCTAATCATATATTTAGCAAAATTAGTAAATGGCCACACTTAGCTAAAGGGCATTAGTTCATAAGTATACTTGTATATACGTTTTACTAATTAGGTGAACTAAGAAACATAAGTAAGGAAGCAGAAGCTAAGATTTTTGGATGCATTTCAATTGTATTAGGAAAGCGTCTGTCAGGAAGAAATTCCCTGATCCTCAGTCACCCAGGGACAAAGAAGCCATCTGACAAAGGGAACCGGCAAGCTGTACATTTTCATTTAGGTAGTTATATTATTTGCCAAAAAAGTCATGAATGCTTTATTAAATAAAGCTTTGAATTGGCAGATGAGGTGAATTCTGGTGTCTTGAAGCTGACTGGACTGAGAGAGGGTGCAAAGATATTCAGAAATTCAGCTTTATTAATAGGTTAGGACAAAGCGTCTTTTCCCATTTTATTTTTCAGTTGGCTTCTCAGTAAAGGTCAGAGAAAGGCATTTTGAACCTTCCACTTCTCTCTGACGCTTACATGGGCTTGTTTTACTCCTGGTATTTATTTATGTATTTGTTAGTGGTATTGTCTGTATCATTTAAACATGCTCCAGTGCTAGCTTAGAAATCACTAAAGCAATACTTCCAGCCAGGACACAACTGTATTTTCTGATTTTTCATGTTAAAATTTTCCTCTTTAGTAGCCCACAAACTATATTTAAAACTTACTTTGTATTTGTTTAAACACTACCAGATACTTTGACTGTTCTTTTTTTGGTAAACTTTGGTGAGTTTGAGTAATATCCCTGCCTTAGGAACAGAGGGTGATACTTAGAAGTTCTGCACCTAGATTCCACATACTTATCTGAGAACTGTAACTGCAATGCACAGGACATTAGCCTCTGGTGATAAGACCAGTATATGTAGCTTCAATTTGATGAGTTCTTAATATTTTTGTTTATATTAGAGTCTAAATCTTCATCACACGTTCGTAACATGCTTATGTGTAAAAGGAGATATGAGTATCCTGCAAGTCATTGAAATGATTCATGAATGAAGGAGAAAGGTTTAGTCTGTTGGTGCTTTCTGTGTGCACATCTTGCAGAACTGATTGTGACAGACTCAAAGGGAATTTTTCAGGTAATGTCCACTGCTGTGCCTTTTGACTGAAGAAAATTTTCATCTACTGAAAGAGCAGAGTTTTTCATGTCTCATATCTTATGTAATTAATTTTTTACTATTTTTTTCTCATACTTTTTCAAATAAAATCTGAAGAACTATGGAAGTTCACATCTTAATAAGAAAAGAGAACTTTTTGGGAAGCAAAAATATTTTGACTCTTAATGGTCCTTCCATTTCTATTTTTAGCTGTATAATGCTAAGTAGGAATAATAGATATAATTTGTAATACCAGGGATGCCATATGAAAATAACCACTTTGAAACGTGTTAATGAGTAAGCAGTGATTCTTTCTGATAGTGTAAAAAATGGGGAAGACATTGAACACATCAAAATATCTGCATTATACATTGTAATAGCACCTGGGAACAAAGATACACCTATGGCTGTATTCCATAAAAGGAATATAACAAGTTTTATGAATTTAAAGTATAGGTTTTCTGTGATGTATTAAGTCTACAAACTACAGTGTAAGTTCCAATTTTATACTTTTTGTACTGCTAATTTCATCCTTTAATGTCTAATTGTGAAAATATACTTTTGCCTTAACAATGCTCCGTTTAGATAGAATCACTGAAAGCTGTAGTTCTTCACAGGCATGAGAAACAACCTGTCGAAACCAAAGAGCAAAATAAGTGGACCAAGGCTGCAGAAAGAAGTTCAACTTAGTTCCGTGACGGAAACAAATGCCTCTTAAATATGAAAAATGTCACTAGGTTTCATATGTCATTTTGACTAGAAGTCCAAAATCCTATAGTCAGAATTGCTGAGCATTTATAACTTAAACTGCATAGTTAAATATGCAAACTGCCTAATTTAGTGATGATTAGTGTTTCTTTCATTCTCTTCTTTCTTTCTTTCTTTTCTTTCTTTTCTTTCTTTCTGTGGTATTTTGGTTCTTCAGTTACTTGATGGATAGTTTTATCTGTTGTTAAAATCACAAGTAGTAACTTAATCCAGCGCTAACCTTTGTTTTCTAATCCATGTCAGCATATGAATTGACATGGTTTCACAGACTGGAACAGGATTTTTGCTCTGGGTAACACATCACTCAGAAGTCAATAAATTAAGCAAATCTATATGGAGAGCTAGAATGTGTTGTCCAGAAAAGTGGTGAAATCTCCATCCTTGAAGATATTCAAAAGCAGCCTGGACACGGTCCTGGGCAACCTCATGTAGGTGTCCTTCACTGAGCAGGGGATTTGGACAGTAATGACCTCCACAGGTTCTTGCCAATCTCAGTTTTTCTGTGATTTTGTGATTAAATATTTGTATCTGGTTAGCACTATTTATTTATTTTTTACCATGTAGTGAGGGTGAACTTACACCTCTACTATGTTATCATTTGATTTCAGAATCCTGTATCATTTTTTGAGCTCTTTCAATATTTAACTCTTAATCTCCTGTGCTTTATTTCACTGTCCCTTCTCCAGGCTCACAGTCATTGAGCTTCCCACATGGTATGAAGGAATTTTTTAGGAAAAAGCTGGGAATTTGTGAGTGTTGCTGTGCTGCTCCGCTATTTGACTGCATTAAGCACCAAGCCTTGGTTCTGAGGCTGCAAGCTAATCAAGAACTGTTCACAGTACTAATATTACTAGAAAAGCATATATGATCAATATCCAAATAACTTAAAAGTTCCCAGGACCAAGCACAGAAACTGGATAAAATAAAATTGTGTAGAAATGCTATTTTAAAAGTAGTATTAGAATATGTTGGATTTGTGCCAAATGTGTGATCTAAATCTGAGCCCTGAACTACTTAGCTGTCTACATAGCAACTCCTCTGCAACAACTCCAGAACATTTAACACAAGTTTTTAAGCAGGCAGACTTGATAAATTTTTAAGCAATGGATCTCAATTTATCCCCTGCATGTGAAACTTTCTCAGGTTGTAGAAGTCTGGTTTTGCACATGCAAGCCAATATTTAAAATCAAGAAGAGCTGACCCACCTCTTCAGTCAAGAATGTGGGTTGATGACTTGGAATCCACTTCCAGGAGACAGCTATTTCTGCTATGAAACAGTATAGTTATTGCTACACAGCAACAATACATCAATATTTATTTTAGCTATTATTATTTAATGCCTGTAGTGGGAATATTTAGAGGCACCTTAGGCAGTGTATAAACATAAAGAATACTTGCAATTTGAGGTTCTGCTGCAGCAGTTACAAATAAATAAATATTTATGGGACTCAGTGGAGCTACACACCAAGTCTTCTGTAGGTGCTTTGATAGTGTGAGGACCTAAAAATATTATTATTTTCATTGTTAAATAAAATCTAAGAGATAAAGTGTCTGACCCCAGTGCAGCTGGAGACTCTGTGGTAGCACCTGGGAAAACAAACAGAATAAGCAGCCTACTATAAACAACATTTTAATTTCATATGAATTTTCCCACAGACACAGTAGTGAGGCTTGAGTACTGGAGAGTACATCCCATTATAGAATGGGTGCATACAAAAGCATAAAGTTTGTATGTTCTGTTCTACTTTCATGTAATTTTTGTATGGTGCAGGTTCACATGAAGTAATTCTGTCTGTCATTCACTCTAATACAAGAATTGTCATTATCATGTAGTAAAAGATGATTAGCATACTTGTTCTAGGAATCTGAGCAAGCAAATATAATTTTATTAGGTTGTATTTTTATGCTGGCAAGTTCTTGGGCTAGAAAGAGGGGTGACAACAGTAAAATTCTGATTGAACTCTCCCTATATGAGCCTGTTATTTCAGTGCATTGAAAGTGTCGTGTTTGTGTGTATAATCCATGAAGGGTTTTCAGATATTAGCAAATAAGTCTGTTCTATCTTGTAAGGTAGTATATAATTTTCTCTTGTTGCTTGTACCATTAAGGAAGAAATCGATTCTTCCTCTGTTGAAAGTAATTTTTCTTTTGCACATTGTGGTATAATTCATATTGCACATACCAGGCTAACTTTGTTCAAGATTTCAGTGTCACTGGCATTGCATCTCATCATAAATACTTTACATATTTGTATTTTATTTGTTGGTTTGATTATTAATTTCTGAGATTGCTTGCCAGGTTAAGGCCCAGAACCTTAAGGTATGGTATCCTAAACGTCTTCCTCTGCTGGCTTTTCGCTGTGTACTAAGTCATAGAGAAGAAAAGGAATAACAACAATACAAAAGACAGTACATTTTTATTGACAATGTAAATTTCTGTCATTTTATGGCATAGAAATCTATTGTCCCTTCAGGGCAGGCAATTAAATGGGCAGCAAATACTGAAGATTAAAAAAGAAAATAAGTAACGTTAGTTTTGAATAAATACCATAATGGTCAAATTCCATGGTAAGTAGCTAGTATTGTATTAATAGACTACAGTTTTAAGATGGGCTATTAATTATATTGCTATGTGCAATGGTATGCATTCATTCTTACAGAATTATCAATTGGGAGAATTTATTTTATTATTCACAAAAAATAATTCAATTTTCCAGAAGAAATGGTTGCTAAGCATCAGCACATTACCATTAAAAATACTATCAACGTGAAACTCTCGATTACCTATCCTGGACATAAATATGTTTCCCAAGGCAAATGTTGAGGACCCTGAATGACTAAACAGTGAACATAGTCTGTCTAAAATGTGGAAGTCTTTGTGCCAAAGGACATTTTGTGACTCTCCTAAATACGTATAGTCAATTAACATATTGCATTCCTGAATTATTTCTGTAGGCCACTGTCTACATTTAACCTTCATATCTGGGGCTAAACTGTAGCTGTTGCTCTGCCACTCAGTGATCCCTCCCTGGCTGAGAAAGGGAATTGGGGGTAAAAAGGGGAAAAGCCCTGTGGGTTAGAATATAAACAGATTGAATGAAATAATAGAACTAATACAAGTACCAACATAAAGCATACAAACTCATATGCAGCCTGGTCCTTGGCTAGTCCTCAGGAGTAGCAGAAAGAGTAGGAAGCCAAGAGAGAAGAACCCCAGGAAGATAAACTCCCCACCCACAGTAAACTCCCTCATTTTAATGAGTTTGATATAAGTGGTATGGGATGCACCTGCAAGTCAGCTTGGGTCAGGTGTCCTGACTGAAACTCCCAGCTGACTTGGGGCTACCCATGGCCTGCTTGCCATGGCTGGCCCGTGGGTCTATTCCTGGGAAACCAGGACAGCCATGTTTCTGGCACAAAAAATACCTGTTAATACTTTTTTTCTTTACTTTTGAATAAAAAAGGAATTATTATAAAGTTAGTTACAGAAATTCATCCAGATAGCTCCAGACTTCAGAATTAAATTCAAAAATGCTTTTCATTTTGTGTTGATTTTTAAAAAATGTCTTCCTCTGAAATATAAATAGAACACATTTCTAGTCTGTTAAAGCACTGTTTTAATTACTCTGCACAAGTTAATAAACAAACCTACCATATGCTGCCAAATTAGTCAAATGCCAGGAAAAGCTAAATAAAAACAGGGAGACAAACTTTTAATTACACTCTTTAAAAACCTTTGGCAGGAAGTAATATTCTTTACTTGGCATTCTGCTTCATTGTGAAAGGGCAGAAAATATGACCAAGCTAATATTTTGAATGGTAATAAGAGAACTTTCTAAGAAATAAGGAAAGAAAACATTGAGTTAGAGGGAAATTTGGAGCACAGAATGTTATTTTTATTTATCTTCATTTAAACGTCTTTATAAATACACAAAGCAAATGGTTAGACTTTAACTGGTTGCTGTGAAGACACTGATTCAGAACCAAAGTGTAATAAAATCACATTTTTAAAAGAAATAGATGAAAGAAAAACCCCACACAATTAAGCTCCTATGAGAATATATTTTAAAGCAATTCAAAGAACTCAGTGATTCCCCAAATTATAGATTAACAAGGCACTGAAAATTAATAATAATTTAAAAAAAAGAAACAAGTTTTAAACAAGAGAATTACTTATCCCAAATCAGTCCAGAAAAAAAAAAAAAAAGTTTATCTAATGTTAGTATTGGACTCTACAGACCATGCAGCAGCATCAGTACTTTCACCGAGGAAAAAAAAACCCAAACAACGTGAAAAAATTAAACACTTTCAAAGCATGATTTCTTCTCTCTTAGAGCAATAGAGTGTACTCCTCCCTTATAGAGTCAGTGAGGTGAAGAGGTTTGACCTAAGCCCACTGCTGCCTGCTAGTGAATCCGATTCACAGGAAAAAATGATTATGTATCTATTCCACAGCATCACTAGACTAGAAGTTTGGGTGGTCTTACAGGTGGCAAGAATCAAGCTCATTGAAGCAAACGAAAGAACTGAAAGATTTCCCACAGTTGATTGCTATTTATATGACTATTGTATTGCAGAGGATAGTGTGTCACTTCCTCATCTTTTTCCATCTTTCTGGAGGAAGACTCAATCCAGTACTAGGGAAATGTTTAAATCAGTGGGAGTAGTGATCTGGTTAATAGCCTACTCCTTTTTATTGTATTTATTTTTCATTTAATGTAAATGTTCTCTAAATAAAAGTGACATTTAGAAGTAATTAAATGTATGTTATATTGCATCATGTTATACATCTAGTGCAGTACTTTTCACTGTGCAACACTGCTGTTTTAAACTAGTGAAGTTCAAAGACTGCTTTGGCAATGAGAATAGTGTGTAATAAACAGCTCACATAATGGTCTTAGAAGATAGTTGCATGCAGACTATCTATTGGGAATGCTTTCGAGTTCCAGTGCCTAGGAAAATGTAGGTGAGTAAACATCACTAGAAAAGTTAAGGCATAAGACTGTGTTTTTAACATTATTTTACGAAACGAACAAATACAATGTAATCATTGTACTCCAAGAGATGCAAAAAAGAATAATAGAATTGTAATTTCCTTGAATGCCCTTCAGTTATTTCCATGCTACATTGTTTGAAATGGAACAAAATTCCTGCTCCTTCATTGCTGTCTAAAAACCATTAAGATTATAAACAATACTGCAGCTGACTGGGCTGTTATCTTAATAGAGTATTCATCAAAGTCTTTGCAGATTCACAGTGTAATGTTTCTCAAATTGAAATCAGAGTATTATTATGTAAAATTGTAATTTAATTCATGTTTTATAAGAACTATATTGAAAGCGTAGAGTGTTACTGTTACTTTTTTAATTGTTTTGTCAGGGTGATGACTTGGAGACACATATGTGCACTATATCTTTTTCCTGTCTATAATGTTACCTACAGATGAAAACTACTGTCTATTTGTTCAACCAAGGTGAAGTGTTTCATATAATTTTAGTTGCTAGTTGCTATACATCCAGAGTTCTCTCTTTTACAGTTCTATTATTGACTACATTAGATTAACACTTAGCATTCATTTGGACTGTAAGGAGATATCCTGAAATTATTTGCCAGTTACAGATGTGAAAAGGTAAAAGGTAATATTTTACTCCCTAAGTGTGTGGGATTTTATAGGGGACTCTGAAGTGCTTCATCTATGATGAAGTAAATAGAGACAGATCAATCAAATTTATGGGCAAAATTACCTTGCTAGATATATGTGTGTGATTCTTACTGATTTCCATGATAAGCTAGTGGTCTGGATGATCAGGACAGTTATTTACACAGAGAGAAGATGACCCTGAATCTGGAGTTTTCATGATATTTTCTTAATTGTGCTGATTTTATTTCATTTTTTTTTTATTTTTCACAACACAAGTGTTTTTACTTCAGGACAGAATTTCCCTTTCAGCACAGGTGTCTTGGAAAAGCTTTTCCACGTGCTGAATTTAATGATTTCTTTTTTACCAATGCATTTTAGGTATAGTCTTGGCTGTCATATACAGAACAGATTTGGCTGATACTGATTTATTTTACATGAGATACTTCTAATATCAGATAGTCAGTAGTCACTAAGCAAAGAACGTTGGCATAGTTTAAGCACACTTAAAATAGCTTTACTGATGTAATTTGGAACAGAATCAAATCTGGGAATCTCATTTCTCAGATTAATATATATGCTTTTGAGTAGTTTAGTAGTCTATGGGTACAGTGTGTGGTTTCTATACAGCAGCTATATTTATCTAACTTCATCTTAAATGGCAATTTAAAATGCAGGCCATAAATGAATAGTTTTGTTATCATTCTTAGCCTAATGAACAGGCGTAGTATCAGTGATAACTTTGATACTATTATAGCATTTCTGCTTCTATCCTATGTGTATTCATCTGCAAAGGAAAATATCATTTTTACATCCTAAATTCTGGAAATCAGAATTCTCTAACTGTTACTGTGTGGTAGAGTTTTAGCAAGCCTACACTGTAGGTTTAATATTGTCTACATAGAGTTTGAAGTTATCTATTCAGATCTGTGGAACAGTTATTTTTTAGACATGTATTAGCTGTGATTTTTTTAATTGGATAACCTACTCCTAAATAATTGCAGTTAATATCCATTGTGTATATCTGCGTGTCATACTGCACTGTAGTATTAGCTGCAACTCTGTGTTGCACACCGGTGGAACAAGATCATAAAATCAAGTATATTCTGCACTGATACTGGCTTTTCATTGGTTCAGTCTGCTTTACTAAAAATACGATTGTATGTTTTCTTGGTGTGTGTCCTGGTTTCCCAGGAACAGACCCATGGGCCAGCCATGCAGGCAGGCCATGAGTAGCCCCGAGTCAGCTGGGAGATCCAATCAAGGCAGCTGACTCACAGGTGTATCCCATACCACTGAATCGTGCTCATTATAAAAGGAGGAAGTTCAGTGAGGGTGCTATTTTTCTTCTGGGGCCTTCTCTTTGTTGGTGTTCTGTTCCTGCTGCTGATCCTAAGGACCAGACTGAGTAGAATCTTGTATACTTTGCATTGATGTTTGTATTAGTTTTGTTATTTCACTAATCTGTTTCTATTTCAACCCATGGGGCTTCTCCCTTTTTTCCCCCAATTCCCCTTCTCAGCTGGGGAGGGGTCATTGGGTGGTAGAACAACTGCTATGCTTTAGCCCCAGGTACAGGCTAGATGTAGACCGTGTGTTAATATAAATCCAGGGCTTTCAATTTAACCAGCAACTTTCTGTTATGGTGATAAACAATTCTCACATCACTTCTTGAAAACATATAATACAAGCTTGAAGCAAAAAAATCCTGTTCTAAATATTCAAGTTGATTACATTTACTCCTACATAACCAAATTTTATTTATGTAGCTAAATGATTAGTTACAGGAAATGACAGTATCCCATTGTACTCTTATGATAGTATAAGGAAAATGTTTTAATATGTAGCATTGAAAAACTCTGAAACCTTCTGCATGTAACTTAGCAGTTGTTTACAAGTATGAAACAGCAATTTAATACAGAAAGCAAATTAGTTTCAGGAATTCATAATTATTCTTCAGTATAAAGTGAAATACAAAGTAGATGTAGACACAAAAAAAGAATGCTGATCTGTGCTCTTAAATTTAAGGTATGTAAAATCTTTTGGTGTCTATAAAAAAATTTCAGTACAGATATTTAGCAAAGAGAAGGAAAAGGGGGAAAACAGCTATATCTACTTCAGGACAGCTGCTTTATCCATGTTTTTGGAATTTCTTATATTATGTTCCCGAGATGAACATAGCTTCAAAAAATTCTCCTTTAGACTTCCTTTCCCTCCAAAAAAAAAAAAAAAAAAAATCATTAAAAAAGGAGTTCTAAAAATCTTTCTCTGTGGAAAAGGATCACCTTTTCCCATGAAGTCATAGATATGAATTGAGCTCACAATTGCATGTATGTGGTTTTTGTGGGGTTTTTTTAGTTTTTCTTTTACTGTTCCTGTGCCAATGTTAAAGTTTTGGCTTGCGTAGCAATGTTAAGGTGTTTCTTTTTTTGTCTAGGAGGCTGCAAGTTATTGTCATAAAAATGAATTTCTAAGTATATAAAATAAATTGAGCAATGACTAAATATTTACTAACCAAAAATTACATATGTCACCTTTCAACATGTACAACCATCTTGTTATTAACTATGTTTAGGGATACATAGTGTGGATGCATAGAATAAAAGCAGTTTCTATAGGAGTAATGTTAAGGACAAGTATCTTTTATTTTCTCAAAGGGGATATATTTTAAATCTTGCCAAAGATGAATATCAGCATGCCAGATTAATTTTGATTTCTTTCCTACCTCTTAATGACAGCAAGCTGGGGTTTTTTTTGTCCTGTAATGCATAAAGCAATATTGTTTTCTTTATGTACAATCAGAAGAAAAAACTTGAAACTGAATTTTATCATTTAACTTGTTGTTCATCTTTTTATCCCAGAGCATCCCTGCAATTTAAAATAATTTAAAAAAAAGTATTTAAACAATCTCTATAAAAATGAGTGAATGACAACAGTTATACATCACAGAATATCCAATTATTATTTGTTTCAATATTGACTAAATTGCCAAATAATGTGATCTCTTTAGGAATTGTTTAATGCAGAATAAGGTCAGTGTGCCTCTCTTCATCCTGAAGAAAACATGTCAAGAATCACATGTTGAAAAATCATTCAGTAGCTGCTTTGACTTTTAATTGCAGGGATTTACTGGGATTTACTGGGAGCTGGAAAATATATGTATAATTTGTCAGCACTCTGTCTCTCCATCTGTGTTGAGATGTGTTTGAGAACTGCCCTCATCAGGAGACTGGAATTAAAATTAATATACTGATTTATCTGTATTCCTTTTTCTTTAAGACTGTGATACTGGATTAGGCATATACTTTTTTTTTTATTTTTAGGTAATAAGAACCAGAGACTCTGTAATGTGAATGTAATATTAGACAAGTATTTTAAGTACAATATCCATTTACTGTTTATTAATTTACTGTTGTTCTGATACCATATATTTTGTATGATTTTTACAACAGGTCATGAGATCAGACTGGAGGAATTCTAGTTTTTCTGTCATGTCTCCTCTTACCCAGTTTTCTCCTCATATATTTTGCCTTTTTTTTTTTTTTTTTTAATTTTTTTTATTTTTTTACCTTTTACAAACTAGGAGTGTTGCTATCTTTCTCTTTTTGTCATTAACATGTTTTCTGGCCAAGATAATGGCCAAGCTTTTTTTTTTAGCTTTTTCTAGAAGTCATTGATGCCAGTTCTCAAAGTGACTTTTGCAGCCCCTAATATCTGGCATCCTTGAAGTTTGTTTTTTCCAATGTGACTTGCATGTTCTATTGCAAGGAAGCCATAGGTCTGTGCAATTAACACAAGTCCATTATAAATATTACACTGGTGTGAACTACAAATACATTTATTCTAGTAAACTTAAAAGGAAAAGTTTGAGGTTATAAAACTGGAGAGAGAGTGCATGAAAGAAAACCATAAATAAGAGGTTACAGACTTTGAATATAGCTGACTTTAGCTCTCAACTTTATCTGTCAATTGAGGGATAATTCTTAGACTATATTGTTACTAAAGCAACCAGATGTTAGACTGCCTCAAAGATGCCAAGTCCTAAAAGAGCAAAACTGATCACTTTTAATAAGACATAAGGATAATTAGAATCTGTTTAAGCATATATAATCTTTAAAGCTGTACCAAAATTACTTTGAACTTCCTTATGTTCTTAGAATTTAATTATTGTTGTGGATTAGACTTGGAAGTATCAAAAAAGGCAAATGAAGTGTTCTTGATTGTTTGTAACCTCATCAAATGTACAGATCCTGTGATATTTTGACATGTCTCAATAGAATTTTCTGTCCCTCCTATGGTACTAAATTGCTAACTCTTTTTTTTCCATGTTAGACAGTATGACTAAAATTGTGACATATTTTCTGGCTTGATTACACTTTATCCATTTCATATCACTAAAAATACTTGGTGAAAAGATATATGAAAAGCCATTCCTTTGTCACTGAATTTATGGTAGCTTTATAGTACCTTGAGAACGTAGCAACAAATTACACCAGTACTGCAAAAGAACACAAAGTTTAAAGGCTTTTGACAATGTCAATATTTCTGTCTATTTTGGGTTTTTTTTGCTTGAATTATCTGTATATTATGACCATGACTCATAATATTTTTAAAAAAACATTTTTTTTTGTTTCATCAGTACAGAAAATGGAAATTTTTTTTTCTGTGGGCCATATCAGAAATACGACATCTGTCCTTTATAAACCAGGAGACACCTAATAATTTCTATTAGGCGTCCTCAATAACTTCTGAATTACTTCAGTCTTACATGCTATAAACCCCATTTAAGATCAGTGTAAACTGTTTTTGGTAATAAGAATACTTTTATTTTTTTCTATTTTCTGGCAGAGAATTTAGACAAGCAGCATCTATTTTAAATGAAAAATAAGAATTAAGAATACTTTCCTCTCTTTGTGATATTTTTGAACTTCTGAAATTTTTTGTGGTTGAGCAGTTCCCACAGAAGATGATTGTTACTGTAAGTTTTAAATATCCTTTCATGAACAGGTATCTATTTTAAACAGAATTAGGCTGACAAAATATGTCAGTTTTGAAGAGCAGACATCAAAGTTGTTTTACTGTGGAACCCTTAACAATTAAACCTGAAAAAGTAATTTTAAGTGAAAGTCAAAGAATGCCCCCCAAAATTGCATTGGTAAAGGTTTCTCATTGAAATAAGGAGGGGGGTTTAATTTCCAGACGCTATATACCAATACTGCAAAGGTAAATTTGACATGACAGATCATTTAATGACTTCACCTACAACTGTTTTCTGAACTGTACATTTGCAGTTTCATTTATCTCAAGCTTCCTTTATGCAGTGCACACTTCTGCCAACCTTAGCTGGAGCTTTGACTTCGCCTCAAACAGCTTTTCCATTTTCTCTACCAAGGATTTGGACAAATATCAGAGTTCTGAAGATTGCACCATGTAACTGCAATTGCTGAAGTGCAGAATTGTGGTTAATGACACTTGGGTTTGTGCATAAAATGATGTTTCACATCAATTTTTGAGATTTGGAAGAAGATGTATTTATTAATACTTCTTTACTCTGACAGTTCTTTGTTGGCTTCTGCCGACTGTGAACCACACCTTCTTTTACATTTTTGTATCTTATATTTTTTCTCAGTCATGCAAGAATGCCTGGTAATCAAGTTCACTGCTGCTGTGGTAGGTATAATTCTTCTGAGAAGACTGGATGGAAAGCGGGTTTACTATTAGCAGGTCTAATGTGGAGTACTCTGGCAGAGCCAAAGGATTTTAGAGGTTATGGAAAAAGAGTTGAGCAGCTTGTCTAGAGGACAGAAAGAGTGTAAGAATATCTGATGTGTGTAAATAACTGTGCTTTTCTAAAAAATTGTTTATCATACAATATAAATGTATCATAAGAAGTAAGAAATTATACCTGAATATTAATTCTGTCCTGGCACTATCTTCATATTATTCCTAGTCACTCATGAAGTCTGCATATCAGAAGTAAATCATAGAATCATAGAATGGTTTGGGTTGGAAGGAGCCTCAAAGATCATCTAGTTCCAACCCCCGTGCCATGGCAGGGACACCTCCCATTAGATCAGGTTGCTCAAGGCCCCATCCAGCCTGGCTTTGAACACTTCCAGGGATGGAGCATCCAAAACTTCCTTGGGCAACCTGTTTCAGTGCCTCACCACCCTCAGGGTAAAGAACTTTTTCCTTATATCTAGTCTAAACCTACCCTCTCTCAGCTTCCACCCATTACCACTCATCCTATCACTACAAGCCCTTGTAAAAAGTCCCTCCCCAGTTTTCTTGTAGGCCCCTTCAGGTACTGGAAGGCTGCTATGAGGTCTCCCTGGAGCCTTCTCTTCTCCAGGCTGAACAAGCCTAACTCTCTCAGCCTGTCCTCATAGGAGAGGTGTTCCAGCCCTCTGGCCATTTTGGTAACCCTCCTCTGAAATCGCTCTGACAGCTCCATATCTTTCTTGTGTTGGGGGCTCCAGAGCTGGGCACAGTATTCCAGGTGGGGTCTCATGAGGGCAGAGTAGAGGGGCAGAATCACCTCCCTCAACCTGCTGGTCACACATCTTTTTATGCATCCCAGGACACGGTTGGCTTTCTGTGCTGCAAACACACACTGTTGGCTCATACTGATCTTATCGTCCACCAACACGCCCAAGTCCTTCTCCCCAGGACTGTTCTCAATCCACTCATTGCCCAGCCTGTATCTGTGCTTGGGATTGCCTTGACCCAGGTGCAGGACCTTACACTTGATCTTGTTAAACTTCATGAGGTTGGTCTGGGCCCACCTCTCCAGCCTGCCAAGATCCCTCTGAATGGCATCCCTTCCCTCCAGTGTGTCAAACACACCACACAGCTTGGTGTTGTCGGCAAACTTGCTGAGGGTCCACTCAATGCCGCTGTCCATGTTGCTGGGCAAAGATGTTAAATAGCACTGGTCCCAGTACCAATCCCTGAGGGACACCACTTGTCACGAGTCTCCACTTGGGCATTGAGCCATTGACTGCAACCCTTTGTGTGCGACCTTCCAGCCAATTCCTTATCCACCGGCTGGTCTATCCATCAAATCCATGTCTTTCCAACTTGGAGACCAGGATGTCATGTGGGACAGTGTCGAAGGCCTTGCACAAATCCAGGTAGATTACATCAGTTGCTCTTCCCTTGTCTATTGATGCTGTTACACCATCATAGAAGGCCACCAGATTTGTCAGGCAGGATTTTCCCTTGATGAAGCCATGCTGGTTGCCACCAATCACCTCCACATTTTCCATGTGCCATAGCAGAGCCTTCAGGAGGATCTGTTCCATGATCTTGTCAGGCACAGAGGTGAGACTGACTGGCCTGTAGTTGCCCAGGTCTTCCTTTTTTCCCTTTTTGAAAATGGGGGCAATGTTTCCCCTTTTCCAGTCAGTGGGCACTTCACCAGACTGCCATGACCTCTCAAATATGATGGAAAGTGGCCTAGCAACTTGATCTGCCAGTTCCCTCAGGACCTGTGGATGGATCTCATCAGGTCCCATGGACTTGTACACCTTCAGGTTCTTTAGTCTCAAAACTAATCTTCACTAACAGTGGGCGGATTTTCCTTCTTCCAGTCCCTGCCTTTGACTTCTACAGCTTGGGCAGTGTGGCTAGAGCCCTTGCCAGTGAAGACTGAGGCAAAGAAGTAATTGAGAACCTCAGCCTTCTCCATATCCTTTGTGATCAGTTCTCCCATTCCCTTCCGGAGAGGGCCCACATCTCCTCTAGCCTTCCTTTTATCACTTTTATGCCTAAAAAAGTTTTTCTTGCTCCCCTTGATGTCCCTGGCTAGATGTAATTCTATCTGGACTTTTGCTCTCCTAACCTGATCCCTGCCTGCTCGGACAACTTCCTTGTATTCTTCCCAGTCTACCTGTCCTTTCTGCCACTATTTATAAATTGTCTTCTTGTCTTTAAGTATGTCCAGGAGCTTCTTGTTTATCTGTGCAGGTCTGGCATTCTTGCCTGCCTTCCTCAGAAGGCAGAAACTCTTAAATCCAGAACTCTTAATTATTTCCAGATGTTTAGCAGTAAAATTTGTATTTTTCTTTCATATTTAAACAATTTAGCTATATTTTATGCATGATAAACCTGGAACTAAGTTTCTTGACAGAATATAAATTTTTAGAATGAAGTTTCATGTACAACAGAGTAGGCACCAAAAGAAGGGATGTAATTTCTGTAGTCCTCTGTGAATATGAAAAAGGTATCTGGGTAGGCATTACAGTCTGACTGTTACAGTAATTATCATTATTATATTTCTCTTTTTCTTGTTATTGTTTCATTAAAGCTGTTTTAGTTTTATTTCCAACTTGTAAGTCTCTCTCCTTTTTTCTTCTTTCCCTTCCTCTGTCGGGGAAGGGAGAGCAGTTAACAGAGAGCATCTGCTGTCTGTTTAGTGGCCGGCCCAGCCTCAAACCACGACAGGTACTGTTGTTGAACTATGTGAATATAATTACATATAAATAATCTAGTAACCAGTTTGAGATTCATAAATCGTAGAACAGGTAAAATCCTTCAGAACAGATGTTTTTTTTCATTAAAAATAAGGTACTTCATCATCACAAAGTAAACCTTTATCCCAGTATTTAATCACTGGGCTGAGGCAGAAATTTTTCAAAGCTGTCTTTCTGATGTTTGTGAATGGCTTTTTTTTTATAGGGCCAGCTTTTCAAAGCTATCAAACACACACAGTTGTTACTGATCCAACATAAATTCTGAAAAATCATGTTGCTAATTATGAAACCCAGAAACCCCAAAGCAAATTACAGAAAAATATAGACCAAACTGTTCCTTTAAATCACAATAAAAAAATAGTTTCAGCTTTGCATACTTTTTGAAGTTTAAATGTATACAATGTTTTATAATATTACTAATGGTATTTAAAGGAACAGTTTGGTCTATTATTGTGATTCTGTGATTATATAGCAATTCTGGAAATACTGTTTTGCTTGTGGTAAAAGTTTATAGCAAGAAGCTGGTCAGTTGTGATCTGTTGTTGTGAGATTTATGTTTTAATAAACTTTCTGCTCAACAGTTCATTCCCTAACAGTAGGAAATCACTTGTGGACAAGTCCTGTCCACATCAACTGCACTGTTGTGGAAATGTTCTATGTAATGTACATTGAGCTGATTTTGAGTTAGCTATGTCAAATGCAGTCCATTTCTTGATCATGTATTGAGTAGTTTTAGTTCTGTCCAGCATTGCCTTAATTTTACCTGGTGCACTTTGATATTCAGAAGATGTTTTTTCAGAGATATTGTAGTATCTTGACAGCAGCAGTGACTGCATCTGAGAAGAGAAAGTGAGTCACAAAGAAAACACCTATATTACCTACTAATGTAGTTTAGAGATACTGTAGCCCTTTTCATCAAAAGATACAGAAAGGAGCATTCACTACTTATATCTAGCATTACCTGCTCTTCTTACTATGAATTCCAATGTTTCAAATAGAGATGGCTGAAGAAATCTTTTTCCTCATAATTTTCTTCACCTAAGGTTTGCGAAGATTTGAAGATTATTTGTTGTGATCAGTTGTGTGGAGAGCTGCTGAGAAGCCAGACTGAGTTTTGCTTTCTGAATGTAACAATAAGGCCATCACAGAAGGACATTAAAGGAAGAGAGACCTGGTGTTCAGCTCTGGTTCAAACTGCAGGTTCTCAATAGGTTGATAACGAGCCAGTGCTGGGGTCCTGCAAAGTTAACGTAAAACTCAGTTTGCATGAAGTCTTTGTCCTGTTACTGCTAGCAATGGCAATACTATTTTAACTGGACCACTAGGTACAAAAACACTTCCGTTTTCAAAACAAGCAAATATATTCTGTCTGCTTAATGTGCATCTTTTTCTATGGATGCAACAGTTTGTAGCATGTAGCATGAAAGCTGAAGGTTGAAAGGACTGCCACAGCAAGTGGCATGGGAAGTTCTGTCAGAAGTGGAACAGAGATGAAAAAAGTGAGTGTTTGTTCCACTACCAGGTGGATACCTAGTAAGAATGAAATTCTGCTGAGGTGGGTATCTACTACAGCTACCAAAGATGTTGCAGTTAGCCATCAAGAACACTGACTGTGACAGAGTTTATTGCTGTACAGAAGTGTAGTCATACACTGCTGCTTTTTGGGACACTTTGTTATCATTCAGTATTGATTTTTTTCTGGTTGTGAGCATCATAGAGATCCAACCAAGGTGTTAATCACCTCTTCTCTGAACATGTGAAAACCCTTCAAATATGTGTCTGAGTAAGAAGGCAACTTAGCAGCCATCTTCACTTTGTAAACATGGACCTTACAGGCTGTACAAGGGTGCCTGTGAGGTTTGGGATTGAGGGAAACATGTGGCTGACTGGAGGAGGTCAGTGGAGCCTGATGTGGTATGTCCCTGATGTACATTGTGTTCTAGCCTGTTCCTCAGTTTCGCACAAAAGACTTACTTTGTTCATTCCAGAGAAAGTTCCTCATAATACTAATATGTTTCTAGTTGTGGTGTTAGGATTCTGGTGTCAACCAGGAGACAGAAACAAGGTGCATGATGCCTTAATCTAGACCTTCAGTGGTTTGTTCCTCCTGATTTAACTTCTGGCTATCTTAGTTACTGAATACATTTATTATCTAAAATGCAGCTCAGTAGCTGCAAAAAGAATAGTTTATGAAATCTACTATGGATGTCCAGTTTACAGAGAAACCACTTTCATATTACCAGGACGTATACTACACACATTTCTAAAAAAAACTTTTAAAAATTGGAGTCCTTGTAATTGTTACTAGTGCATCATTGTTAAACAGCTCTGCAGGAAGTGATGGTGATCATTTCAGAATAAACATCAGTGATTGCTATCCTAATCATTAAGAAACTGAAAAATATTTATATATGAAAGTTTAGTCACTAGAACTTGCATGCAGTATAACATTCCAAGTTGTAAATAATGGCTGTCATAAATAAGTAATAAATAGCATCATAATTTAAAGAACAATATTCAACAGAACCAATTAGTACTGAAACGTCTGCCCTATCATCTTAATATATAGTTCTTCGTTATATGACATTTAAAGTTTCTGTAACTTGACTCTCAAGTATAATACATTATGACCATTCTCATTAAAGCCAGCTTTTCTTATAGCACTTAAAATGTTGGACTCCTACGGATAACATAATGAGGGCAGAATGCATTTTGATTGAGTTACCACTAGGGAGAAATTTAATTTAATTAAACTGGTCTTCATTAAAGCATTACATTGAAGTAAAGTAATTATAAAGTCATGTACAGTATTAGAGAAATCCTGCTGTTTAAAAGACAGAGAAGACTCATTTTAGAATGATCACAATTTAAAAAAAAACATTGTTCCAATAATTATCTCAAGACTTCTAAAGCATTCATACCTTCTAAAATCTGGTGATACCTATATGCCATTTAAAAATAGTGCTGTTCCATCTACTAGTAATTTCTGCCAATCTGCCTTGCAAAATAAACTTCTGTAGCCCCATTCTGTTTTGTACAAACATCTACTAAAACTTCAGTGTGAAAATGTGGTTGTTGAATATATTTGCATTTAAAAAAATAGATAAAAGCACAAGCAAATCTCAGATTTTTGAAGGTGAATTTTTTAACCTTTGAAATATACTGCAACGCAAGTTCTCATCTGACACTTTTTCTCTTACACTTTCATTTTCCATGAATACAATTGTCACCCAACCAATGGATGCACCAAGTACAAAGACAGCACGTTTGTTGCAAGAGGTTAATGAGGAGTTTAAGGCAGTTTTCAGATAAAGTACAGTGATGTTCTTGGGGGGTTTTTTTGTCTGTCTTTCCCCTCCCCCACTTCCCCCATTCACCACTGCTGCTTTTTGTTTCAGAGTCAATTTTCTCATTTGGTTGATTTTATGGGGTTTTTTGCATTGTGGCTGTCAGTTTTCTTGGGCAACCACATGAGCTGGATTTTGAATGGAGCATCCTCTCTAAGAGATAACAATGACTTTCCCATGCAGTTGACTTAGCTCCTGATAGTTAGTTATGAATGCAAGCTGAAGGTTATGGGGTGTATTTCTGGTTGTTAGTGCAAACAAATTTTCTCGTCAGCCCAGGAACCTCACACATCATTTGCTTCAACCCAGAGTCCAGGTGCAGTAGGCACCAAGCCTATCCTTAAATAGTTACTTTTACAGGAAAAAGGGTGAATGTGGTCCACAGGAAACCAACTGGAGTTAGCTTAGGAAGAATTATCTCTGGCCTTGCTATCCTGCCTTACAATGCCTGTCCTTGTGATCTGTTGGCATTGATTGCTTTGATTTGCCTTTTCCACGTATTGCTGTAGTACAGCCTTTAAATTCATCATCATCTGATGTTGTTTTCTATTTATTCAAACCTCTCCACTTCCATAAGTGGAAAATGAATAGAAGTTTATGTGTTTCTGAAGAGAAACCTCTTCTTGTCCATTTCACAGAATCACAGAAATGTTGGGGTTGGAAGGGACCTCCGAAGATCATCTAGTCCAACCCCTCTGCTAGAGCAGGATCCTAGAGTAGATCACACAGGAACTCATCCAGACGGGTTTTAAATGTCTCCAGAGATGGAGACTCCACAACCTCTCTGGGCAGCCTGGTCCCGTGCTCTGTCACCCTCACAGTAAAGAAGTATTTTCTTATGTTAAGATTGACCCTCCTGTGTTCCAGTTTGTGCTTTCCCCTTGTCCTATCACTGGACACCACCGAGAAGAGTCTGGCCCTGTCTTCCTGACACCCGCCCTCAAGATATTTATAAGCATTAATGAGATCCCCTCTCAGCCTCCTCCAGGCTAAACTGACCCAGTTCCCTGAGTCTCTCCTCATATGGGAGATGCTCCAATCCCTTCATCATCTTAGTGGCCCTGTGCTGGACTCTTTCCAGTAGCTCCATGTCCCTCCTGAACTGGGGAGCCTAGAACTGGGCACAGTACTCGAGATGAGGCCTCACCAGGGCAGAGTAGAGGGGGAGGAGAACCTCCCTTCACCTGCTGACCACACTCTTCTTAAAGCACCCCAGGATACCATTGGCCTTCTTGGCCACGAGGGCACATTGCTGGCTCATGGTCAGCCTGTTGTCTACCAGGACTCCCAGGTCCTTTTCCCCAGAGCTGCTCTCCAGCAGCTCAGCCCCTAGCCTGTACTGATACACAGGGTTGTTCTTTCCCAGATGCAGGACTCTGCACTTGCTCTTATTGAATTAAGTTTCTCCCTGCCCAGCTCTCCAGCCTGTCCAGGTCACGCTGGATGGCAGCACAGCCCTCTGGCGTGTCAGCCACTCCTCTCAGCTTTGTATCATCAGCGAACTTGCTGAGGATGCACTCTGTCCCTTCGTCCAGGTCATTAATGAATATATTGAATAGGACCAGACCCAGTACTGAGCCCTGGGGGACACCACTAGTCGCAGGCCTCCAACTAGACTCTGCCCCACTGACCACTACTCTCTGGGCTCTGTGCTTCAGCCAGTTCCCAATCCACCTCACTGCCCAGTCATCCAGTCCACACTTGTTAAATTTGGTTGTGAGAATGCCATGGGAGACAGTGGCAAAGGCCTTGCTGAAGTCAAGGTAGACCACACCTACTGCCCTCCCCTCATCAGTCCGTCTAGTTATGTCCTCATAGAAGGCTATCAGACTGGTCAGGCATGACTTCCGCTTGGTGAACCAATGTTGACTACTCCTGATAACCCTCTTCTGCCTGTAATCTTTGTTTCATTCTGTCAACTAGATGTCCAGCAGAATCAGCCTTTAAAAATTAAAAAATCATTAAATCATCTTTGACAGGTAGCTCTTGCATAGATACGTAAAGCCTCAATAGAACATATATTAGTAAAAAAAGATGAACAGTATTTCTTTAGTCTTAAAAGGAAGAATGAGTTTCAAAGGTATGTGTTGGTTTCCATTTTTCAATTATTCCTGTTACTGACTTATTCCTTTATTTGTGTTTCACTTCTCTCTTCTTTTTAAAGTTTTAAATTTCACTTCATATTGGAATATTGTAATAGTTCCAAAATAAAATAAAAAATCCTCTTAATATGGCAGATGCGTATGTCATATTTTTTTCAGCCTTATAAGTTGAAGAAAATATAGAGTGTTATTTCTGTATATTCAGTTAAATGACTCAGACTAACATCACACTTCTTTCTCTTATAATTGGAGGCAGTTTTGCTTATTAAAAAAGTGTTGGATTTGTATCTTATTTTCAGGGAGATGTGAAACCTATTTATTTATCTTGTCACAATGGTGACTATGGCATTTTCAGCAAAATTGGAAAGTAGATGTCAAGATGGTTCCAAATTTTAAAGATCTTTAATGTGATCTACAGGGGCTTTGATGAAGATTGGGAATTTGTTTATGAATTCCCCAAACAGGGGAACTTTATCACTCCTAAAACACAGATTTGAAATGATGATTCAAGAGGTCATAAGGTAATGTCTTACTCTGCTAAAATGATGCTTTCCTGTTTCCATCATCCCTATGTATGTGTATATATGCATGTCTACTTGTGCATATGTTTTTGCGTGTGTTGCAAGAACTCATTTCAGGGCTTTTATTTGCTTTCCACCACTTCAGAATTTCCATTCTTGACTGAATTTCTTATGCCGCTTCATCTTTTTTTTTTTTTTAATATTTTCCCATTTTTTTACAGTTTTGAGAAAAAAAAATTTCAGTGCAATTTACAAAAAAAAAAAAAAAGAAAAAATGCTACTGAAACTAACAACATGTCTATACTCATTAATGTTACGTGAGTACTAACATTTATTCTGAGGTGTGTAAAATTACTTTTGCAGTCAAATCTGGATTCATATATTCAGTTTCCCCCACAAGCTGAAAACAACCCAAATCTAGACAATCCCAATTTTTTAATTAAATGTAATTATCAATTGCTGAACTAACCTCTTTTGCTTATCTCAGAGTACACACAGATCTTAGACTTGTTTCTCAACTATACTAAATCCCTCAGTTATCTGTTTTAATTATTTTAGCAGGCTAGGGGCATGAAGGAAGAGAGAGAAGGCCCTTCAGGGCATTATGGGTGTGCATTTAAGTGTAGTGTAGTTTCTTTTCCTTGAGGGACCTGGAAAGCAAAGCCAAAGTTAGAAAATCCTGATGGGGCTTGTCAGAATATTGGGAATATGAAAATCCTTTAAAACTGCAGTGTCTGTCATTTCACATCCGTTCAAAACCACAGTGCAGGGACAGATATCATTGTTGGATAAAGCCCTTCCGTTTCCTCATAGTATGATACAGACTTGACCTGTTTTATATCCTTTCAGAATATGGTACTTAAATAAAAACAGGCATTTAAATATGCAACCACAGACCTTGAGATATTTTTAATAAAAGTGTTCCATATTCATTTATTGCATCAGCTCTCCAGTACATCGTGTTATATGTTTATTCCAACCTGTTGTGTATAGGTCTGAAGATTTTTGTATCATTTTTTTCTGTTGTAACAGCTTCTGCTTTTTGCACAGCTTAAATATAATCCATAGTTCAGAAAATTAAAGGCAGAATTGATACTACTGATCCTTTTCCTAATTGCTTCATGTCAGTCCAATTTCTGTTGCATATTTGACCTTCCTGCTTAGTCTAATAGGATGGAGCTGGAGATTTTATTATATTCTCATCAAGTAGCAATCATTCAAAATAACACATTTTGTCCTTTTGCTGGATTCATTACCTTGAAACCCATTCCTTGTATTTTATGTCATACATAACTCTTGAATTACCTAAAGGATTTACTGCGTTCCCTAAATAAGGTACTTTTAAAGTATTTCCTGATTATGGATTTAGAGTCTGATTCTTCCTTGTCTTACAGTCTCTGTAGTAATGTTACATGTCCTGTGTAATTTTGTGCAGACAGCCTGGATATACAGTGTTACCAAATCAGAATCTGACCATGAGGTATGGGCAGTGAGAATGTACCCGTATATAGTTGCTAAATTCAGTCAGCAGCTGAGGCTGAGTTGGTACCAGGGCTCCTCACAGTAACCAGTACTTCATCTTCAAAATTTCCTGTATGCGATACATTTTTGTTAGTAAATTAAACAATTCCAAGGAACATTTCTGGACACTGAAACTTTATACTGCTGAATTGTGATGATGACTTCTGGAGTGTTTTTGGTTTATGGCCTTTGGCTTGCAACCTCACACTTGCTCCATGTGTTGCACCACAGGTATAAGGCTCTGATTTCTGGTCCTACATCAAGGGCTGGTGCTTGGTGTCACTCACTCGGGTCTGCCTGGTCATTGGCACCCAGGCCCTTGTGCTTCTGTTCTCTTCTGGACATGGAGATGGGCCTTTGATGGACTGATGTCTCCTGTGATGGGCCCAGGGGGAGCTCGGCAGGGCTCCCCTGACTTGTTATTGTCTCCCTGGGCTCCTTTGCGGGTATGCAGATGAGCTTTTACCATATAACCTAATGATATTCTTGAATGGTATACCTAGCTTTTGGTGTGTAAATTGCCTTGGAGAAATACATGTTTGCAGTATATAATAGGTTGAAGGGACACACAAATTAATATGAGCTTTTGATGAATGTAATATATAACAAAGTAATTTGAATTCATCATGATCTAATTTATCTTTTTTTTTTTTATGATATCTATGGCTGATGACTTTACTAGATTCAATATATAAATTGTTGCACGCTGCGAACTTTTTTACTGAAAGTAGAAAATTACTTTCTGAACCGAGAGCTCTACAGTAGGCTTTCACATAGGCAAAATAACCTCATGGCACACTTGTGCTAGTGCTAGATTCACAGTGAGGATTTGGTTAGTCTGAAAGCCCTACATCTGAACTATGTAACCTATTGGCTTGCCTTTAATAAGAGCTCACTCTTTTTGGTTTGATATTAGGACCAGAGGAAAAAAATATCATTATTGCATGCACACAAATGCACACACACAAGCATTAATCTCCCTGTCAAACTAAGACTACAGATTCCATTTGAACTTTAAAAACCATTCCTTTCCTTACCTTTTTTTTTTCCATTCCGTTCCTACAAGACTTTCTGGCAGTTTCACTTCTTGTGCATATTTCCAAATATCTGCTGGTCAATATGAGTTATATTTATACTGAAAAGGTGTAATTGTATAATTACAGATAGCACATAATGTAGAAGTCAGGATTAAAATTATTGACTGTGAAAACGAAAATAAACCTCTTACAGAAGTTGTTTTAAGATCATGCTATGATTGTATAGTTAGTGTATGAACTTTATGCCTGAAAAAAAAGTTAGCTCACAGGATACAACTTCATAATACAAACCAAAATTATATGGGTGTTAATGTAGGATCCTCTGGAGAAAAGTGCATATCCCAAGCTTTTCTAGACTGAGATACCTGAGGGTCCTTGCTTGCCTTAGTACCTTCTTCCTCCTTTAGAGATTTCTGACGTGTCATGTTCCCATCTTCAGTTGTAGGCAGTCCTGAGAATTCTCAGTCCCTTTACACCACAAATTCCATATTTTCTCTTTTTTTTTCCTCCAGTACTTAGAACATATGTTATCTGTGTTCAGACTAAACCCTATTTGGAACATACTGAAATATGAGCTGGAAAGGATATAGCGGTATCATTTTACTAATAGAAAAAAACCTGCTGCCGTCAGAGAAATGCCGATGCTTTGAATGACTTCATGTAATGAACATTTTCAGATGAGTATGTCATGGTTCCGGTGGAAGAAGCACTATGTGACTTGTTGCCGCTCTTGTGATTTGTTTTTTTTTTATTATTTTATTGAAATCAAATAGGAGTCTGCCTACAGATGTGCACATTTGCTGAAAGTATAGATCTGATTTACTGTGAACTTCTAAAATGATCAACTTACAGTAAGAAGCATTGCTAGACATAACTGCAACCTGATGCAAAATTGATTAAAAAGTATTTTAAATACGTGATGCAAATTATTTCTTTATGTGAGATGCACAAACATTTAAGATTAAAAAAAAAAAAAAATACACTATTGTGTATGGACTTGTCCAGGACCCAACAGGTGTCTGATATTCTACAAAATTTTCTCTAAAAATGTAGACATATTCCTACATTTTATGCATATTTTTACATTATAATTTACCTTAAAAGAAAGGTTATTTATGTTTTCATGTTAAGTTTTTATGTAAAGAACTTTGAGACAATTACTTTCCCTTGAAGTGCAATGGTAAAACAATAGTAAAATGATTACTTCTATTATCTCAAATTACATGCCAGAAAAAACATATGAGGAAGCACGCAGAGTACTACCCTATCATTAGTACATCTTTATGGTTCTTAGTTGTTACTTACACTGTAGTCTGCCTGTCCTCCAGACAAAACAGAGCCACGTCCCTTCTTTCTTCCTGTTTCCAGAAGAGTAAAGGACTCCCTGTGCCGTCTTTCATGCTAGTGAGTATGGGAGTTACTTAATCCTTATTTATAAGACTTCTGAAAATGTCTTATAATGAACCAAACAAGCAAACTTACCGAAGTACAAAATAAGAACTGAAGCAATAAATGCTAAAAACGATATTTCCATAGTGCTTTCAGCTATCATATTAACCCTACACAGGAGAAGTGATTGTAAGTCTCAAATAAAGTCTGGCCTTGGGTGTTTTAAACTATTGTTACACCTGGTTTCAGGGTACTGACCCTTTGTCATTTTGCAGTAGACTCTTTTGTCTGGCAACCTTATACTATTTGGCTGGTTTTGATTTTGCTTATTCTCAGTGACATCACTTTTTTCCTTGGTTCTTTCAGTGGTTGCTTGTTTTCTGTGTTGGTGCAATCCACCTTACATGTCTCTCAGCTTGTTGCTTCAATTAAGTTCTCAATGGACCCCCTGGCAACTTGCATTGTCTCCCACTGTTGTTTCCTATTTCCCTGCTGCTTTTTATCACTTTGCTTGTACTCTGGTGATCACTAACCGGCTGCTTAGACTATTGTTTGGAGCACTAGTGATCCCCTGCTGATTTTATCACTTATTCCCTACAGATCTTTTCTTAAACTTGTATTTTGTTCTCTATCCAATTTTGATATTAGATTTCTGTCTCTGGGACTCTATAAACCGAATCCAATGTACCTTTCCCAGAAACATTCAATCTATTTAGAAAATACTTATTTTTCTTTCATTTTCAAACATTAAAGGTGGTTATCTGAGATTAAAAAAAAAAAAAAAATCCTATTAAAAGAGTAAGTCTGACAATTTTTTAATCTATCACTGTATTTTTCCTGTGGTTATTTTTTGTATTTTATTAGCAGTTACTTGTAAATTATATGAAGTAAACTAGTAAATAGCACTGTATCACTTCCCTGTTTCCCATTCAAGATGCATTAAGTATCTGTCCCTGCTTGCAAACTTTACTTAATCTCTTGCAACATTAATATTCTAATTTTTATAGTATTTAGTATTTTCAAAAGTTTGCAGGGAGACTGATGGTCTTGTGGGAAAGGTAGCATAATACTATGCATAAGTCAGAAACCAGAAGTGAATTGTATGTATCACAAATATTTTAACATTATTTATTAAAATATTATTATAATTACTTTTTTGTAATTGGTTTCAGCCACTCTTCATCATGATGCACATGTTTCAGAAGCAACTTCTTAGCTCCAACAAAATATTTTTCAAACAAGCAAAAGTATGCCTGAAAGCATCTGTTAATTGAGCCACTGGAGGCCTTTTTTCCTTCATGTTTTTAATATAATTCAGCTTCCAGACAATATCTGTGTATTTTGAAGGGCCTTATACATTGATTCATTTTCAAAACTTTATACAATCTTAGTATTTGTCCTCTACTCTTGATATAAATTTAGGTTCTAATTAGAGGGGTTCGTGAACCAGTTGATCTCTTACTTGTATTCCTCTTTAAAGCTTGATGTGACCAAAATTATATCCTTACAAATGAATTTATACCAAGTTTTGGAATGTATTACTATTATCAATGTCATTCTATTTTAAATAAGTAATTAAGTTAATTCAGCCCGAACTTTGTATTTGTAAGGCATCGTTATAACTGATGTTAAGCAAGTTACAGCAGTACTGAATAGCAAGAATAAGGACTCTTTCACACCTGTGCCTTCTTGTACGTTGGATTATCCTGCAAAATGTATGGACTGGGAATGTTCATGTTGTCTGAATTTTCTGCCTTGCAGTCTGTTCTTGAATTTTAGACTCTCGTTTGCATAATCTATAGATGGGGGGACATATAGGATACTGTTTCAGTTACTGTATGTGACAGCCATCATCTGAAACTGTATGACTCAGAGATAACATATAACTCTATGTATTAGAACAATGTCAAAGACTTTTATTATCTATCATCAGTTTTCATAATTTCTGTGCTAATCACTGTTCAATGTTTTTTAATTTGAAGCCATTGAGGTTAATTTTTAATTTATTGAATAAGACTATTAAATTAAATTATGCTGTCTACTTAGAGCAGTTTAAGTTTTTATTATAAATATTAACTTTTATTTTGGAAAGCTAAGAAAGTTTGAGATTTTTAAAACAACTTTTTAAAAAATTTTTTTCCTCAGTAATGGAACACTTTTCCAAATGCATCCACAATACCTCATTCTGCTAAATGCATTTAGAATTGAACTAAACCCAGTTCAAAACGTTTTTTTACGTTTGTTGAGGTATGTAAGTAAACTGTTGAATGGAGTCTTTAGTACTTATTTGGTGCACATGTGGATTTGGCAGATTGTTGTTAGATTCCTAAGTAAAATCAGAAGAGAATAAAGTTAGTAGCTATTTTTTTAGCACTTTTGAATCTTATATACTAACAGTATGAACCAAGTTAATTGTGTAACACACGAGATTATGTATGTTTCACTAGAGATTAGTGGTAACACTTGCATTAGATACTTTCTTTCCAGAGGACCATAGTCCTATATAAGAGTGTGTAGTAAGTTTTAACTATAGATATATGGGCATACACAGAAACAGGTATAAGCAAGGGCCCAACTTAATTTTTCTGGTAAATTAGTCTGAGAACTAATGTACTTTATATTACACTGATGAAAGGGTGTTTCGTGATTCCCTCACAAATTGCTTTCTCCCTATTACAGTTTGGCATTCGGGGGGCGGGGGGGGGGAAAGGTTGGAAACATAGTTTAAATACATAAAGACCACGGAAACACGTATAGTGAATAACAATGAACTACTTGTCCTGAACAGGACACTGTTCAATATAAATTTCAGATTTACAGAAATATGTGGCACTATACAGTCTTTAATAAGCATTCTGAGTAACAAAAGCAAATTGGGGACTATTTTTCTTCAGTGTATGATAGCACATACTAAACAAAAGCCTGCACTGTTACCAGAACATATAGAATCTCTACTGAATAAGTAGTATCTCACAGGAAATAGTTTAAGAACTATGAACCTCAAGATTAAATCTCAACATACTTTAAAGACTTCATCTGACAATATATTTTTAGTATATTACAAGTGTGTAATGCTACCATATTTTTATTACTGAGGCATTAGGGACTTGATAAGGCAATGTCAACTGTATGAGTTTAGATTTTGAGATCAGATTTAAATAAACATCAGGTGATGGTTTTAGAGTTTTATCCCGTGGATTAACTTTGTGTTAATACCAATACTAAGATTCTTTACAATGTTAACTATTACCATAAGTTTACCATTCCTGTTTTTACTTACTTGTTATACTTCATTTCGATTTAATTTTCTTTGAGAGAAGTAGACTCTACAGTGGAGTATGCATATCCACCAGACTGAGGATACTCAGAATTCAGGCTCACAAAATTACTTAGAGCTCCGTTTGATGAATTGTTTTTCCCTACCTACATCCTATTTCTACCAGTCAGATATACTCCTTTTCTTCCTGTAACTGGAATTACTTATCTGTCATATCTAAGTGTTTCCTACTTGCGTTTGTTCTCCTTGTTGCTCTCTGAACTTCTCCCAGAATCCATATTTTTATGGGATTTTAAAAGAGAACACATAAGTGGAGAACACTTCAAAGAAGGAGAAGCCTCAGCTAATGGACACTCAAAAAGTCCTCAACTTACAACTACTTCTTTAGTTAGAGAAGTGTTTGAGATTTTATTGTTTGTTTTGTTTTTCTAGGAGCTATGAAAGCGATACTAAAAGACTAGCTTTAGTGCAAACAGCCTGGGCTGAGTGTATTAACACAGCTACAGCGATAATTGTTCAGGCTTGGCTTTCATGATAAATAATGACAAATTTGGAATTAATCCACTGAAATAAGTGAATTCATTATAGGTTTACACCATTGCTGAAGGTGAAATTAGAATACTTGTATTAGCTAACTAAGTCAGTCTGGACATTAAATAAGGAAGAATGTGGAAAGGGAGAATTATTGATTTTCTTCATATAGCTTAAATATGTCAGAAGATACCTGATGCGACTTTCTTATCAATTACACTAATGCTATTGCTGCACATTACACTGTATCTTTACTGTAACAAACACACACAGATTTGTCTGTTTTTCTTTAAAATTAGCCATATAAGTATATATTTTATAATATTAATATTGACATTAAAACATGCTGGTTGCGTAGAACAAATTTCACTCATCATAAATAGGAAATAAGGCTTAACAGAATTCTGATACAGAACATCATATAGGACACAAATTAAACCTTAAATTGTACATCACATTTTTATGGCGTGGATCGTAATGAGTTGGGGGTAGGAAAGGATTTTAATATGTACCCATTTCAGCATGGATCCAGTAAATTGAAAGATCTGTTGCACTGAATGCATGTTTTTAGTTCTGTATTTTATATGCATTAGAGAGTTAGACAGAACAAATGTTCATAAAGCAGTTTTCAATAAATTCAGAACAGCAGATGTCATTATTCACTTTCTTATACTGAAGTATAAGAAGGAGTTAGAAGCAGTAGTGATCACACAGATAAAATTCACTGTCTCAGCATGATAGTGTAACTTGAAAACAAAATTTTAATATATTTAAGGATAGTAAAATGAATACTATGGGTTAATTTGAAAATGGCTGTAATTTCAGAAATAAATTTGTACTTAAATAAAAATAGGAAAGTTCTAATTTGGATGAAATAGAGGCCATATTCAGTCTTTAAAAGTTGCTATTTTTGTATAAATGTTGCAAAACTATTGCCAGGAGTGATAATTTGCGGACACATTTTTATCATGCTGCTTTTGTCTTGTCCTAGAAAATATAATTTTGTGAAATAATAACCACTCACTCCAGAACTGCAGATTTTCCCCTATAGTTGCAAAATAAAAACCTAAGATTCTTACTCTGGTTATAATTTTGCTAGTTTTTCAGCATAAGTACAGTTTATGCTTCTGGAAGGGAAACAGAAGGTGCAGGCACATGCCGCTTTTCTCAAGGAAAATAGACCTAAGCCCTCCAGTATCAAGTAAAATCACAAAAATCAGAACATTTTTTTTTTTTTATTTCCCCACTGGTAGAATCAATGGAAATAGAAACTTGCAGAACAAAAGCATGATATACAAGTTGCTGTTTTGTTACAGCAAGAGCAGATGTTCGGATAACCTTAAGGAAAGATCAAAATCACTTAAGAATTCTTTTGTCTGTGAAAGAGCGCATGCAGAGAAGTTTCTGGTTCTCTCCTCCTTAAGCTTCTACTTCTGTCAATATATTTGCCTACATACTCTGGGATAAAACTCAGCTCTTAACCAAGTAAGAAACTTGTCTATCTCAACAGCTTGGATTTTCCCTTTTTTTTTTTTTTTTTTTTTTTTTTATTGAAAACTATTTTCTTGAGCACCATCTGCTTTCTCAGATAGTTTTATTACTGTGGGAAAAGACTACTCACTGAAGATGATACAAATGCCTCATCAGGACCAAGCTGAGTTGAAGACGCATATAGCCTACAACAGCCAAGTTCTTTGTACTTAAAAAGCAACAGCCATTTGAAAGCATCTGTTTTTTGAAGATAGATGTATCTCTGGTTCAGATAATGTGGCTGGCAAAGACGGTGTAAGAAAATAAGTATCAAATTATGTACTTTTGAAGTTTCACTCAGATAGATAGTACTTTGATGGATGCTATACAAATATCTTTGAGTTTTATCTGAACAAAGTTGAGGTAATGTATTTTATCTACACAAATTTTCATGAATTCTGTGGAACTGCATCATTCCATTAGTTATATGGTTGCTTAGTTATTTTTTATGTAAATAGTAGTACAACACTCAGTTAAATTATTTTAATAGAATGTCTTTTCCTTCTCACTTTTGTATCTAGAAGTGAAATAATCACAGAACACTATTTTGTTTCACAGACATGAGTAAAGCATAAGCTTTAGATATTTTCCTTTTTTTTTTTCGTTCAAGTCACTCTGCCCAAAGGTACTTCTCATTCCTACAGCTCGTAGATGGACAGGAATTATTTTATGATCCTAAGCTTATAATAAGATATGGAACATAAGGATATTCTCTAAAACTTCAGTTTTAGTTGTGGAAATTGCTAAGGACAGGTCTAACAGAAGATTGCAGCTGTTATTATTACAGACAGTACAGACAAGTCCTCCACTGCTAGTAGCAACAGAAACAATTAACAGGAGACTATTTCAAAGATGGATCAGCCTGCCATGTAGGCCTAATGCAGATTTTTACTGCTTCATTAGGTCAAAAAATGTATTAGTACCCTTCCTTTGTGGCAGCAGTTATAAAAGGTAACGAAAAGATATAAGGGAGAGCAAGAACTCAGATATACGTATTTATGCTCATATTTAATATGCCCTGAGAGTATATTTTACTGGAGTGGTTTCAGGTTTGTCTTTCGGAATTGTCTGCTCCATTTATCCTCCAAGTCTTGGTGTGCCCTTATCAAAAGTTTGTGTTCCTGAACAGTAGCTAGTACACAGCCAGGCTTATATAGCTGAATAAGGTGTTCATATATTTAGGAACTGTAAATTTTATTTTAAAATCCTTGTAGATTATGGCTGAGACAACTAGTGTGTTACTGCATCTGTTTTATCCATGCGTATTTGAGAGTAGAGCAGCAAATTGCAATAGCAGAGTAGGTAGCAAAAAAAAGTCTCAGATTCATCAAGTCTGTGTTCTTCAAAACCATTTTTCTGACTTTTTATCTTTGGTATGTTATGTGTGAAATGCTTTTCCATTAGCTGGTATAAATCAGCATACTTTGATTGGATTCTTCATGACTTTAAAAATTCTGATAATGTGGTTCAGTTTTTATTGTAATAAATTAATGATCTATAGGAAGTTGTTGAAGAACTATTGCATGATTGACAGTCTGACTTAAGAACAAACCAAAGACAACCTGTGCTTTTGACCAAGTTTTCTAGCCAACCTCTGCTCCTTTCCAGTTCGCAGACATGCCTGAAGCAGAAGCCCGGCAGTAGGGCCATACTGAGCATTGAAGGGAAGAGTGGGAAGCTGAAGCACTGTGGTTTTCTGAGTACTAGGTGGGAGTAGACTAGGTATGATGGAACAAAATAGGTGTTAGATGGGAAAAGAGGAGTCACCCCAAATTTTCCCGCACATCCTCGTCACGATTACAGTTCCCAGTGTAATCAGCTTGATCGGGAGATTAAGCCCCGTTGTTTTGGAGTGCTCTCTCCACTTCCTCAGTTCCCTGTCTTCCCTTTCTACATCTCTTAACCATATCATTTGTCCCCAGGTCCTCAGCCTCCCTGTTGAGGCTACTGTAAACCCAGGTTTATCGAGGTCTGTATCCATCACTCCTTTCAGCTGTCTTTCTCTTCTTCCTTTACTCCCTTTAGGTATCCTGGTGTATCCTAATATGTCAGTTTTTGACTGCATGGAGCATGACCACAGAGATCAACTTTGAGGCATTTGTGGATCTCGCTGTCTTCTAAGTGCAGTCTCAAAAAAAGAAAGCTTCCTGAAGCACTGATCTAATTTCCCCTTGTGACCTCCCAGATTCATACTTCTTTGCTGTTGTCTTGTTGTTTCTCTTAAAATGGCAGCTTGTATCCATGATGTCATACATATGGTCAGTTATCTGATTAGGCTGAAAATTAAGCTTAAAAAAACACAAATCAATTTTCTTGGCTGGGTCAGCCTCTCCTGATCAGCCTTTTAGACAGAGGCGTGCAAGTTCTTACCATGAAAACAGCTAAAAATTCATAATGAACGAAAGAAGGAATGTTTTAAACTTGGATATTATATTAATGATTTTAAGAAAGTTAATTTTGTTCCAGTTTAGCCCCAATGGTTTATTTTAGTTTTTATGTTACACTGTGAGAAATTATGCATAATGAAATGAAGAACCTGTAACTCCCACAGGGCTTCTAGCGCAAGTATTTGGCAAATAAAGTATTCCCATCATCTCTAAAAGAACACACAGAGGATTATAACATTTTTAACATAAAGGAGTGCAACTGTTTTTACTAGATTCTCTTTCATTGAGGAAGCTTGTAAAGAGAGCAGTTGTACTGCTAAAAATTATCATTTTCCTAACTTGCTAGAGAAAATTTTGATGTTATTCAAAGTAATCTATTTTTACTACCCATTAAGAAATATAACCAGGTTTAGAAAAATCTGCTTTGTAGACTATCTTATCTAGAGTCCAAGAGAATGCTAAAACAAATTTTTCAGAAATATGTTATGTGATTCCAGAATAAATACATTTCTGTTGCACTGTAATCCATGGAGGATCAACACAAAATCTTGTGAGACTAATGTATTAATGTCGTATCTTGAGAAGTAAAACTACATGTCAACGTGAAAGGCTATTCTAAAAATAATGATCTAAGTAATACATAATTGGTGTCATAGTGCTACTGGCGATTGACAGTAATGCAGGAAAACAGGTTTCTGAAAAACTTGGCTACATTTTTGCGTAGAATATAGTATTTCTTTCATATCTAGCAAAAATAACGCTATATAGCTAAATCTGATTACAGAACTCAAATTAAGCAATTATATGTCTATTTAATTATATTGTTTATACAGGTGATGAGAGCTAGGCTGAAAACTATGGCAGGCAACAAGTGTGCATGTTTTGTTGAAGAAACACATTTTGTGTTGCTGAAATTCATGTTAAGATTATTAATCTACCTGTTTTTTAAAGTAGTTGAAATGTCTTTATGTTACTGAAATTAAAATGATGCAGTTTATAGGTTGAAAGTACATTCGTAGTTCGAGTCTGTCACCTGCAATGCAGATTGGAAAATGCTTTTTCTAGTTTGAAATTCTGCCCATAAATTCACTTTTTGCTTTTATTTCTGTTCTTATACTTAACCTTTGAAGTTATGCTCTTACTCTCCGAATCCACAAGTTTTTCTGAAATTACATTTAAGTCCTTGAAGAAGAATAATGGTTTCAACTGTTTGTGAAGAGCACAGATTCTCCCTGTGCTTGAAACGCTTTTTCTGAAATGCATGTCAGGCTGTTTCTTCAAACCTTTTCTATGTCATCACCTTTTCTATTTTTATCCTTCAGTTGCCATTTGTCTTGCATACTTCATCTTCAAATATGTTGCTGAGACAGCCACATCCAGTGTTAGGTGTTCGTAACAGAAAAAAAAGTCTTTACTTTCGTATTTTTGTATATAATATAGTGGGATGTTAGTATACTCTTACTGGAGTTTAGAAGAGATGTAGAAACCTCTGGCATTTGCCTGAACGGTGGACTGAGGGGCAGACTCCCTATTTCGCACAGGAACCATGGCAACTGCATTATCCCACCCAGATTCCTACTGTAATGGGTAACTGCAGATTTTATGAAACTGGAAAGGGGTGATGTAAAACTCAAGAGACAACTAAAAGGTTCAAGAAAGAATTCAGTTCATCACTGGCATAATGTTATGCATTTTAGTGCTTGGAGAAATTGTTACAAGAAAAAGTTGGAAATGCGTACCCGTTGGTAGGATATAAGAAACTGATAATTGTGTTTAGATGATCTATATCCAGAAATATTCTATTTGTGAGCAGAGTTAGAATCTGTCTTGATTGTGTATAAGCTATTTTAGTATCTCTGGTAATGAAATTTCAAATACATTAAACACGTCAAGATGACTCTTATCATACTCACATCCATTCCACTCTGTACAGACATTATCAGATGCTTTATCACATCCATTAGTTTTGAATTGAAATATGAATCAGCAGTTTTTATCAGTATGTCAAACTTTATTATCAAGACTGATAATTATATCTTGCCAATATCCATCATGTCACCTGTTAATACTCTCATGAAGTCATCTCTCAGATTCCTTAATTTCTTTCTTGAATGTTCTTTTTTCCCTCTTTTTTTTTTTTTTTAGTTCAATAAATTATCTTGCTGTCTTATGTGAAAAAGCACAGTTCATATTTTTTGTCTTTGCCTACAAAGCTATTTGTGTACAGTAACGATTTACTTAAAAATCTCTATGGTTCTTCTGTGACACTATGCACACTGTAAAACTAGATGCAAATACTACAGAGCTCTTTCTCAGAAGCACCCTGTATATTTCAAATTTACATAACATTTTTTTTTTTGGGCTGAGGAACTATGGAGATATAGGTACTTTCATTTAATAGAATTTTAGATGGCCGATGTGCACTGAGGGCTTTGTCTTTTTACTTTTGTGGCTTGTATTTTCTTAAACATGCTGCTTTCTTTCCAGTAATTTCATCCTTGCTGTGTGGTAAATATTTAACAAAGTACGAAATTAACATTACAGAAAAATGGATTGTGTCCAACTCTTATGTGTTTAATATGTTATTCTATTTTAAATTCATCCTTTTTGCAAGGCCTTGCTGAGCAGCATAATTATGTATCATTTCTGGGCCATTGACTCAACATACAGTTGGCAGTTGTCAAGACCAAAAAAAATGTACTTTGATTTTCAATAATGGTCTTACATTCAATAAAAGTATACACTCTGACAAAAACAGTATAGGAGAGATGTTCTTATGGTGTTTGATGCCTTCTCTTAGTTAGGTCTATTGGATTCTGCTTTTCTGAATGCTGTGTACAAACCAACATCGCAGGAAACATGTTAGTCAGAAATATAAACTGGCTGCTGATTTTTCTCCAGAGTCAATTCAGACATAGTAGTAACCCACTGAAGTACAAAGTCAAAATGCAAAAAAAATTACCTCATTAGCTTTGAGCAAATATTTCTTAATAAATAATGTTTTGTTTGTTTTTACAAATGCTCTCAGTTAGATTGTTTTCACAAATACACATTTGTAAATGTGTAGTTTTGAGTGGATAAGGAATTGTTGCTTAAACATAATAGTTCTCACCAGATTTTTTTTTAATAATGCTGTAAACACTGAATGTTGGTGCAAATACATCACAAAAATGGCAAAGAATGCACATGAACATGTGACATGCACTTTTATAAAAAACATTTTCTGTTTTTAAATCATATTTTTGCTAGCATGAGAATGAGATCTGTAACTCTGACAAATTAGAGGGCAGGCATAGTGAATCAGAGAAAAGAAGTTATTTTTATAATCCTCGCCTTTTTCTTTTAGAGAATAACTATTATAAAAGTTCTGGCAGAAATATATGAAGCTAAACTTTTAAAAGAAAATTTATAATTGAGATAATCTTTTTACACAGATACTTCCACCCATTCATCTACCCATTGTTTATTATTTTTATCCTTTAATTTTGTATCTCACAAGTAGAACTACTTATCTTGTTGTAAATTACCACTTCAATGATTAAAATGTTGCCTTTTGTTCATAGAGTTCATAATACTGCTGCTGGAAGTAGAAGGTTTCTTGCTATTCTAAACTAAATGGTTTTACACTGGTGTGTAAAATTCCTGAGCTCTACTCTCTCCTAAAAACATGTAGACAATTGTTTTTTCTTCAATTGTTTCATGGATATTGCCTTCTTGAAAAATACAGCTCTTCTGAAGTTTGTCTACTGCATTTCTGTTAATCCACTTTTTTATTCTGCAGTGCATAAAACATTTTTTCAAGAGAATTGCAGAGCACAAATTACAAGTGAACATTGAATTACTAATTCAGCAGTTCTTCAGAAGCTCAATGCAATAGTTGTATCCATGAGTCTTTTTGTGTGTCTGGTCTTACTTGTGCTGAGAAATTGTACAATATTTCCTGCATTTAAAACCGTTGCATTTCAAAGCTGTACTGAAATATTTTTGCTTTATTTCTTTGATTGACACTTGTAGTTTTCTGCTCTTTAACGCCAACATTGACCATATATATTCACACAGTAAACAAGCTAAATTAATTTCCTTCCATGAAATTTCTCTAGAGCAATGGTTGTGCCCTGTCAAAACCCTGTGTTTATCTATGAATTTCCCATACTTCAATAACATGAAAAGACTGGATGATGGTATTTTGTATTTGTTATGAGTTCTAAAGTTTGAGTGAGAGAAATCAATTTAACAAGACATTTCAGATGTTTAATCTATATTTATTTTTCCTGAACAATCTTTGTAGAGTTTTTTTTTAACATAGTTCTGAGATTTCTGTGAAGGGTTGAAATACATATGCAGGAAGATGTTGAGTATCTGATGTTTTCTTAATGAGTACTTGAAGATGCAAATAGTTAGATTTCAATTTGCACTCAGTTTTGTGGCTACAAACAAGGGAAGCTATCTTTTGTACATCTGTCATATGGCTGTCAAACCCAAACTTTATCTTGAGTACTTTCCACAGAGCAACTTTTGCTTTATAAATAGCTAAGATTAAGTGTGTGTCAGCAGGGAAGTGATGACAGAAGTTTCATTTTCCGCAAGTATAGGCTTCACTTGGCAGCATGCTGAAAGGAGGTGAAGGGAGTTGCTTCTTCATCTTCATAAATGTCCATCTATTCCTTCAAAATGAGCAAAACCAGTCACAAGTTAGTACAGGCGTGTGTGAATGGTCAGAGTTTGATTAAACTGCCCAAAACAGCTTCCTCTTAATTTATTTTGAAATGATTTTAATAGACACAGAAGGCATATAAAAAGTGTATCAAAGACTGCCACTGTGTGCAAATGTCTCTTGCTACTCACATCACCTTGCTGAAATGGTAGTTAATGTTTTTCTTCAAATGTAACAGATATCTGAATGTTTTATGACAGCTGAAGTTATATATTAGCAACATAGCCATATATGAATTGCAGATATCCACAATGGTTTTACTCAAAGAAGTAATCACATAACAGGAAATAGGTTGAATTTTCTCTTTTTGCTACTAGTCTGTGAGGCAGCTATCATGCTGAGAAGCTAAGAGGGAACAGCAGAACTGTCGCTTGGAAGGGAACCTTCTTTTGAATATGAAAGTGCTCCTGGGAATGATAATCGCAATTCTGGCCTTAAATCAGTAAAGCACTTAGTGTAACTGCATTCAAAACTTAGGTTTACAGTGAAGTATTTGTTGAGCTGGAGCTTCAGCAGGTGGCACTATTCATTCAGGATAGTTTAATAGGAAATGGCAGAGTTTTGAACCTTGTTTTCATTCAAACCCATATTTAAGTTCAGTGCATATTCTCAGCTGGTGAAGCTGGCAGAGCACCATTGACTAGAGCTGTGACACAGAAGGCAAACTGGCTCAAGAGTCTGCTCGGCAACTGGCTGAATTCCATTTTAAAAAACGTGCTGAATCCTGTACTCCCCCCATATTGAAACTGTCTGTTAGTGGTAAGGAAAAAAAGCATTTTAAAAAGAGAAACTACTCTTTATGTACAGAATATTTAAGTGCATGTCAGTACAAGGACTATATTAGTCACCATGAGTTTTCCATTCAAAATACTGTTAACCCTGAATAGTTGGGCTTTTCTCCTGGAATTACTGTTAGAGCTATTACATTTCTTTTCAAATCATATGTGTTTGTAATAGCTACATATTTTTATATGTTTACATACTATATGCATGTCTCTCTATATATCCTTTTATATAGATAATATGTATACTATAATATTGGAGAGTCTCAGTGTGTGTATACAACATGCTGTCATTAGTAAAAAATAAATGAAATTGTTAAAAGTTCACCTAGACATAAGAAAGAAGTGTGAAAATATAATTTAAAAACCAGCATTTACTTCATTGAAAAGTTTTTACGTTTTTGTTATAAATATGAAAAACTGGTTTTGGTGTGCGCTGTTGTACCTCCTGCACTTGTATGTCTTTTTATTATAATAATATCTGCATATACTTAGTAACTTGTCTGAAGAAGCAGCTTAAAATGTATTTCTTCATTTGAGCTAACAATACGTATCAAAATAGAGGCATTTAGTATATTGACCTGACATTGAAATTTTGCGAGAGTGCTTTCCAAGTCAGTAATTGCAATCTCTTTGTAAAGTATATGGCACTGTATTGATTCATTTGGGTCAAGTCAGCATCTGAGCCTGCTGATGATAACATCGACATCTGCACCAGGTAAAAAGCATTAGAGAATGTGTCGTTTCCCTCTGACTTCTCACTTCTTGATCACTAGTTTAGTTATGAGCATTTCTGTACAGTCTTGGAACACCAAGGAATGTTTTGCTTGCAAAGTAGCTTGCGAAAATATGCTTATTTATTCAGTCTGTTAGACTGAAGTGATACTCAATACAAAAGTTATTTTATTTATGGTACACTATGAAGAATGACTCTGGAGTTGTATTTAATGCTTGAAATGCAGTACTATAGCAGAAAACCAGCCAAATCATATTCTAATGAATTTGTGCATATCCAGTTTAGCTTTGCTTTTGGTTGAAATATACACATTTATTAGTGTCTAAAAAAGCTTTTCATCATTTTTATTGCTTCCTTAGCACAATTAGATTAATGTTATCATTATTACAGAACCTTGAAGAAGCATGCAGTAGCAGTCTTGTTTTTCAGTTCCTTATCAACTACCTTATGGTCAGATTTCGGTTCACTAGATCTTCTATGGTACTTGATAAGGAGCCTTTCAATGCGTTTGAAAAATTTCTCAGAACAGTTTGTAATGTAATCTGACCTGTACTGATCTGTGCAAATCCTATTGTGTTGCTCTTTTTCTTTTTCCTGAATTTCACTTACTATAGTCAAATCAATAGTGAAATAAATTAATAATTTAGAATGTATTTTAGAGAATAGGATGATATTATAGCTGAAATTCAAAATATGGGCAAGATTCTGTCCCTAATATTAAAATCTACCCAAATGACAGAAGCTTATAAAAAGATCTATTTACAATGTCTGTTGAAGTATGTCTTAAAAATAGGTTTTGGATGTTTTTCAGCACAGTTGGGTTTTCAGCCCAAAGTTGTTATATGTCGGTGACAAGCTTCATTCGTAAAACTAATTCCATTTATATATTTATATTTTCCATTTATATATTTATATTCAGTATTTTGTATCAACTTAAGTTTACAAGCTTATGTGAACTATGGCTCAGTAAACAGAAATACTTCATACTGAAATGTATACGGAAGGAAATTTTGCTGTTCACAGAGTCAAGAAAACATATTAACAAAATGAGTTTAGGAAATGGCACCTAGTCTTCCATACTTACACCTCCAGAGAAAAGATGATTATCAACAGTTAGAACTACCTCTAGATGCCTAAAGAAGGAATAAGATTTGAGGAGACTACATGAATCTAATTGCCTCAGGTTTGAAGGAAACAAAAAGGAGTCTATGAAAGAGTTGACTACTGTATCTAATCTCTTCCAAGAAATTTAACCAGAAGTGCAAAACACATTGAAAAATTGAGTCTTTGTGAGTGTGAGTCAGGAATTCAGCAGGCTGGCAAAATACTGGAGCAAGGGATACCTGATCTTGAAATAAATGTTGTAAAGTATGACCTTTCATCACTGTATGTAAACATTTGCTGTTACCCATTTTGCATGTCGTAAACAAACACCTGAACATTCATTATGCTTTCTGTTTACTTGTGTTAAAACCAATGTCAGGATAAATGGTCATTTGTTTCCCAAAGATCAGTGATTGGGACCAAAACTGTCTGAAAAGGAGCACATCTGAAACTAAGATCCCAAGGGAACACTTACTCTTCATGGAATACTGAAACTTCCCTTAATACATGGGGGATCTTACTGCCATTCTTTGTTTTCATGAAAGCATGGCTTTCCTGGGAGCTGTGATCACCGTGGGCTTTCTGCTGACAGATTGTCATGAAAATCTCCATGACAGCAGTGCTCCATGGTAGGGAAAGAGATTCCAGGAAAATTCCCCCTAGTCTGAATCAGAAGGTGCTCTTCTGCTGGACTGCAAGTCTCTTCTTCCCAAGCCTGGTTTCTTAAAAATGATGCAGATTTTGTCTCATAAAATACGCTTCATTCATTAAAAGCACTGAGATTTCATGCTGCTGTTGCTGCATGTATCAGTCATAGATTTTACTATAACTAATCAGAGATATTATAATAGATCTTACAGTCATCTCTAGTTAGCTGTCATGCCACCAAAAGCTGCTGTTGTGTTCTTAATGTCCTCAGAATATAAAATGTAACTCTTGAATATCCTTTGGACTACAAATAGAGTCATAAAAGGGAGAAGATAGTTAAAATAACCTATGTAGGCTTGTTTATCTTTTTCTCCTTTTGTTCTTTTTCTCTTGCTTTCATACCAGTTCTGAGAGACAGGTAAACATAAGGTTTATGTGTAGAGATAACAGAAAAAAACAAGAAGTCTGAAGCTTTGAATCTTAATTCCTGGCTTTTCCTTAGTCAACAGTATGCCAAGGACAAGTCATGGTTTCTCTGTGTCACAACTTACTGCAGACTAACATTATAGCTAGAATGTCTGCGTACCTTTTAGGAGTATTGTGAAACCAAATAAGACACTTACAGAGTACTTTGAGGTATGTAGATGAAATTTATTGATGTATCTTTTCATTTGCATTTATTGTTGAGAAATGATAAATTAAATTGCTTTAATACCAAGTCCATTTTAAGTAAGACTAACAAAATTTGACTGAAGAACATAATACTGTAATGCACCATGTTTAGGTATACATTTACTGCAACAAGAATTTCTATTCTCCTGTCACTCACAGAGTGTAAATCAGGATCATGACCTTAGAACTCATTAACTGCTATAAATAAACATGCTCCCATTTTATCCTTTTCTTCTGAGGATGTAACTACTTTCACCTGCTTAAGGACACAGACCTAAGGTCAGAAGCCACACTCCAGATATAACTTCCTTACAATCCTCTACTATACAATCTCAATGACTGTTTCTTGAAATTATGACAATATTGCAACTTTTGTGAAAATGAACAGCTTGTCTCCTCCCAAAAAACATTTGCTTTTTTTTTCAGATTTTTACTATTGTGAGTTCTCCCTACACTTTGTAAAGTTAGACATGTTATCTAAAAACTCCTAGTTTTAGTTTAGATAATATGAGTCACAACACTGTTTTCTTCAGTTATATTTAATAGATCAGTGTATTTAAAATAGCCTCTACTAATTACTTCCATACAAGTAATTAAAAAAAACTCAACAGGAGTTATACTCAGACTTTTAGAATACAGTTCCCACTCTCTATTCTCTTTTTCTAAGCACTCAGAAGAGTAATATTCCTTCAACCATGTTAGATTTCTCCATTAGCTGCCCCCATCTTAGGTAGTGGAAAAAAAGCAAAATATTTTCCTCTGAGTTATCAGTGTCCTTGCCATTGTTTGATATCACACTTCTAAATCGGGTTATTTGGAAGGACTTTCAGAGCAAATAGTTTTTCTGTCCTCTGTAAGAAATCCTTTAAACCTACTATACTGGGAAGATTTTATGAGATTTCTCTTTAGTCTTGGTGGATCTTCAGCTTTGAGGTGTGACATATGCAATTGATTGTCTATTCACTACCCTTTCACCTGTACCTGGAATAGAGCTGAAGTAAGGATAATTGAGGAGTCGAAGTAGGACCAAACTGGGAAGAGAGAATTTTGTCTCAGCCACCCTCCACAGTTTCCTGTTGCCCCTCTAACCTTTGCCACACTAACCCTCTCTTCCCTCTCAGTCTTCTCAACCACCTAAATCTTCCAATTTCTCCAGCATTCCTTTTAAAATGTACTCTACGCCCTGTCCGATCCAGTGCAGTCAGTTCTCTATTTAGACAAGGTAAAAATCATGGCCACTAAAAAATAGGAATATCTAGGATTGTGCATTTTGCATGCTGTCAAAACCAATTTTTTTTTTTAATGCAATAATTCAGTATTATATCAAAGCATTGCAGGATTACTATAATTTTAAAATAGATAGTATTTAAAGAAGCATCACAATTTAAATTGGAGTGAGAAACTGCTTTGCTGCAAAACTTATTTCTGGGGTAAAAGTATATTCTAAAATATCTGTTTTTAATAAATTTTATTGCTAATTTTAGTAGCTAACATCCCCAATAGCATGGCAATTAAATGTTATTCATTTCCTGTTTCCACAACAAGAACTAAATGCAAGTGATGTAAACAACAGTGTGTTTACCAAATGCATAATATTTATCTGAAAATAGAGTTTGATTTTTTATTTTAATGTAATCAATTGGTCTTACTCAAATTAATCAAAAAGAATGGATAACATTTTTAAAACATGTCATACTCCATATGACCCCCCCGTCCAAGGACCAGGCTGAGTAGAGCCTTGTGCACTTTATGTTGGTGATTGCATTAGTTCTGTTGTTTCATTAAATCTGTTTCTACTTCAACCCATGGGTCTTCTCCCCTTTTTTTTCCCAATTCCCCTTCTCAACTGGGGAGTGGTCATTGGGTGGTAGAACAGCTGCTACAGTTTAGCCTTGGTTACAGGCTAAACATAGACACATTTGCTGTTTCTGTAGCAGGATTTATAATACATGTGTATTATAAATGTATTTGTAGCACTTCACCTTGTGCCATTCAGTGTCCTTAGAGAGATTATGACATACATTGCAGTGAACAACAATTAAGAGTGCATGAAACACATACTCTTAAGGTCAGTGGTTTCATGCTAGTCCATTTAGAGTATAAAGTTGAAGCAGAAGAATGAACAGGGAGTCCTGCCCTCTCCAGAAAATCAGCACAGCTTGTCAAATGACACTACAAGATGAGTAGAAAGGAATTGTTTCAAGAAAGAGCAGTAACTCACATTAATAAAAGTGACAGCAGTGAAATTTCCAAATGAAATTAAAATGAAGATGAGAAAGTATTGCAGAAACCTAAATGACAAACATGTTTAGGTTTTTATGCATGATAGAAAGTCAAAAGTCTCATGGTTTTACGCAAAGGTATTCATCAATGTTTTATCATTCACCTAAGAATTTTCAGATTGCCTTGGAAATTAGCTCCATCACTTGTATTGCTTTGAAATTTTCGGCAGCACTTTAAATAAGTAGCAGGTCTATTGATTTAATTATTCATATGTGTAAGCTAGAATTTCCCCCCACACACCATTTTACTATTTTATTAAGTAGGAAAAGCATAAAAGGGATGGAGATGTGGGATCAATTTAATAAGTCACATCTTTGATAACATTTGTGCACTTCCTCATTCATATACTTTGGAGATGATAGTGAAATTTGTTACAAGATTCTCACCATATTACCTAACCAATTCAAGAAATTGTTGACCTGTACTACTGCTCACATTCAGTTCACTAGTAAAGCTTCGCTATTTTGAGAAGCCCCAAGTCTAAGAAAGAATAACTTTCTTGCTCCCTAATGCAAGTTATGAATAGGAGACCTGAGGCAAGGAGAAAGTTCTTAGCCTATAAGTACTTTCTGAAGTGTTCACTGCTTGTGTATAGCAGAAGAGATGTCTTTGACATCCTGTTAGAAATAAAACTTTATATAACATGGATAATTGTTAACAGAATGATACTCTAACCTAAAACCTATGAATGTGCCAGTGGTGAATAGGAGGAGAAACTAGCAGTGCTTGTGATGTGTTAAACTTAGATTTCATTTCTTAGTCCTAACACCTACTGTTTCTGACTAAAATAAATAATGCAGCAAGACGTCAGCTTTTGAATTTACTTTAACCCAACCATTTGCCTTTTCTCCTTGTGTACTTATTTTTTTCATGTCACATCAATTTTGATTTTAAGCCAAGCTTGAGATGCTAGAAATACTAGAAAAGTGTTTGTTGCCTTTGGAGATCTCAGTTACATGTAGAAGTTGAGGTCTGTGCAGCAGGAAAACCTTTGGTCCTATCTACAGAAGTAAATAACAAAGTCATGAAAGTTGTGGACTTATTTTTTGTTTGCTTTTTCATGATACAGTATATCAGTCTAATTAGGAGAAGACTAAATTTCCAAACCTCTGCAACCTATTCTTTTTCCAGCTGTATTTATTTTAACATATCCTAACTATAGCCAGACCTATGTGTGAAAAAGAAGCTGATGGGTTTAATTATGCTAATTAATTAATTACCTATCCTAAAATATGTCTAAAAAAACCATGTGTATCTATGTTTTACACAGAACTGTAATCCCATAAGTGTATTTTCAGCATTTTTTCTTTTTAAAGCTTCTAGTTTGCTGAGAGGAGAAACTTCTAGTAATTAACAGCTTTGGGAAAAAAATACAATCTGCTTTCGTTTCACAGCCCAGGACATAAAGCCAGCAAACTGGACCCTTTTTGTAATGCTCTCTATGAAACTGATGTTGCTCTGTGGCAAAGCATTTCTTTATCATAGCATGAAATTAAAACAGAAGAGAATCATATGGATTTAACTGTATGGAAACTTTAATTCATTTTGGAATTGTATTGGGTTATTAAAACTGTGCAAGTCACCCATTTTTCTCCAGTCATTGCAATTTTAGGGTGAGCAACTACCTGGCCTCCCATCATGCTGCAGCGTAATAATGGGGCTCGAGAGTCCTACATCTTGCTTGTGGAAGATGTATAAAACAAAAAATTGTGACATAACTTGTAAACACTCCCCTCTCATGTAAAGCTTAAGTAGATAATAGCAAAGGGAGTCTTCTTCACTATCAACTGGCAGAAACCCAACAAGTTATTCCCAGCTTTCTTCAGAGCCTTCCCTTTACTCCATTTGTAACTCTAGGTTATTAAGAAACTGGTTTCCGTGGGAAAAGTACTAGCAATGAACACCTGCCAAAAGGACAATCCCAAATTACCTTGTTAGACTCTAATCTCAACCTAAAATTAATTTAGATCTTAGACACTTAATAAATCTCTCTTTCAAACCATCTGGTTGTTGCTCCCAAACAAGTAGGGGTATGCCTGCACTGCAAAAATAGAGGTCCCAAACTGTTTAACCTAACACCGCTTTAGTGAAGAATGTTTAGACAGAGCTATTTAGTTCTTTTTGTCAAAAGGTGGTACAGGAATTTACTGAAAATTTTGGCTCACTGGTGGCAGCCCTGAATCCAGTTGAAAGTAAGGGCAGAAGAATGACTTGTATTTTCAGATATTTCAGTTCAGATCTCAAGTAGTTCCTGTTTTCCCTTCTCCGCTGCTCCCCATCACTGAGAACTAGCTCGTTCTTAGATACCACCATTACATTTTCCAACTGCTGGGCAAACTTTCCCTTCTAATATTAGTTTAAAAATTATTTTCCTAGCTGTAACCCCCAGTGTTTTTCCAGACCTTTACCTTCACCCGTTTCAAAAATCACACTGTGTAGTGACTCATGTTGTCACCCTTAGGCCAGTATTTGACGAATCACATTCCCTAACCCTGCCTTTGACAGGAATAGTCCATGGATTATTTCCTATGTATATAATACATACATATACAAATATTTACATATGCAAATATTTTAAATGTAAGTTCATGTGTAAAAATGTATGTTAAAATTTTATGTGTATATGTACACTTATTTTTATTCTTTCCCTTGTTGAGAGCTACTTTATCTAAGTGGTCTGACCTCTTTCTTTATCTATGGAGAGCAGAAGTTGCAGTCAGAATGTGCCCTGTCATAAATCTCATTTGAGTACTCAATTCTGCTCTGCAGAAGAGAGCAATACATAACTTGGAACTGAGCATCCTTAGGGACTTCTGACATTTTCCCCAGGAGCCAGATTGCTATATGACCTAGTAGCGTTTAGAACACAGCCTCAATATTTTTTGATGCCAGATGTATACGTTTTTAATATGAAGTTTCTTTGTCATTAATATAGTATCATTCATGATTTTGCATCCCATCCCAGATATTCTATGAGAATGTCTACTTTTAGGCTGCATCCAGGGCTAAAATGTAGCGGTTACTCTATCATTTGATGTTCCTTCCACAGCTGAGAAGGAGAATCAGAGTCAGGAAAAAGTGAGAAGCCCTGTAGGTTGAAATTGAAACAGATTTAATGAAATAACAAAACTAAAACAAATAGCAACATAAAGTGGACAAGCTTGTACTCAGCCTGGTCCTTGGGAAGCGGGAGCCAAACACCAGGAAGAGGAACTCCCCACCCCCAGTAAACTCCCTCCTTTTATAATGAAGTTGATGGAAGTGGTGTGGGATACACCCATGAGTCATCTTGGGTCAGCTGCCCTCACTGAAACTCCTAGCTGACTTTGGGTTATTCATGGCTGGCCCATGATTTTGTTCCTGGGAAACCAGGACAGAGAACTATAAGTTAATAGTATTAATTCTGAATAGCTTATGTCCTCAGTAACTTTTACACCTTGTCAATGCCATTAGTCTTTTTTCAACTTCTGATACTCATTTTTTTCATCTGTGGTTCAAGGTACATGTGATTCCTTGTAAGCATACCAGTTTTTATTTACTACTTCTGAGCCTAGCACTTATCTGAATACTGATAATGGAGAAAGGTGCAAGTTAATTGTAGCCAAAAGATTTACTGTTAATATTATAAAAAAGAGCTGATAAATTAAAAAATATCACTAAAAGGTATCATTCCCCCTTATAGAAAGAGTCTGTTATGTTATTAGTTTTTGAATTCTGTAAAAGGCTGAGAGCACAAGACAGAACATGTCCCTACTTGCTCTTGGTCTGGTAGTTCACAATACATGTGTCCTGCTTTGACTAAAACAGAACCAGTTTTTCCTTTCAGTGATTTTACTTTTCAGTTAAGTCTCTTCTAAGAGTGCACTTCATGCAGTTAACAACGTTTTTCAGACACTGCTCCTAGAAATGATAACACTTGATGTTTATAGTTAGTACCGAGCTCACAGTACAACGATGTGCAGAAAGGCTCTTGCTTATACTTAACCTTACAGAAACCAAGGTCGCTGCTGAATTCTTTTGGTGCCATCTTGGGGCCTCCTTAGTGTAAGGGTGCAAAAGGATGGCACCTGTGGGGAGGAGCGAACAGGACAGGTCACCCAAACTGACTGACGAAGTATTCCATCCCAAATATGTCAAGCTCAGTATAAAGCTGAGGGATCATGAGGGGCACATTCTCTTCTTCAGTGCCTGGTGACCTGGGAGGACTCTGTCTGTTCTTCTGTCTCTGATCCATGTGTTCCTGAATCCAGTTCCCCGTCTGCTGCTGCTGCGTCCAGGAGCCCAGCCCGGGATCTTCCCAGAGCTGCTCTGCAGCACCAGTGGTGACTTGAGCATCACTGGGGGGAGCATTCAACTGAGGGGGAGAAGCTTGATACTGGCTTTGTATATATTTGTATATACTTCATTGTTTTTCTTATCATTATTATTATTATTGTATTTTCTTTTTATTATTATTGTTGTTTCATTAAAGCTGTTTTAGTTTTTTTCCAACAGGTAAGTCTCTCTCTCTCTTTTCTTATTTCCTTTCCCCTGTCTGGGAAGGGAGGGGGGTTAATAGAGAGCATCTGTCATCCACTTAGTGGCTGGCCCAGCCTCAAACCTTGACAATGTGTTTCATATGAAGGGGAGTGGTTTCAAACTAAATCATGTCTTCACCACTGGATTGTGAGAGCTCAGCTAAAGATGTAACTATTTTAACAGGAATTAGCTCAACATCTTAAATATGGGGTTAGATATGTTTTTGGCAAGATAAATTACTGGTTTCAGTACTTCTTACTATGAAAATTAGTATTTTAATGTTGACAGAAGGCTTATTTTAGTATCAGAAAAAATTGTTGGGAAACACTGCATAAAGGTATTTTTTTTTCCTGCAAAGAGGTGATTGTTAGTTTAAACCAGGTAAACACTTTACATTTTATCATTAATGTGGGGTGGGTTTTTTTGTAAACCACTGAATAGTTTCAATTACAGTGCATTTGAAATGAATATTTTAAGTGCAAAATGTGAAAAATACAAGTAATAAATATACTAAATGCAATGTTAAAGCAATTTCCTTTATCTAACTTGAACTTCAGTTTAGATTGGACTTTATTGGGCCAATCTTGCATATGAAAGGTGTGGGGTTTTTTTCTTTGTCAGATGTGCATCAAGTATGGATGTTAGTTCTATTTTCATCCTTGATCAGCATGTCTATTTGACATAGAAAATAACATATTGGACTAAAATCCAACAATATTCCATGACTGGGATGTACTAGTTTTCAGCGCTGTTTATGTTGGAAGAGGCTTATTTTCACAAAGGTTACCTAGGTGGAACTTGAATTGATTTCAAGTTGACAGTGCTCTAAGGCACTTCATTTGATTCTGCCCTTCATTAACTTGTGAATCATCTGTTTAGAATACAGCAACAAATTACAGAATGATATAAATGTGGAAACAATTTTTGAATAGTAAGTACTCAAACTGAAAGCTGCAACAGAGTTTCTAAATAGTACACAGGTGAAATGGATTTAAATGAATTGTTTGCCAAATTATTAACACATTTGGGAATATCAAACATTTCATGGACAATCGATAAATGAAGCAAAGAAACACATTCTAACCATTATTTGAATTGCTTCTGAGCGGAAATTTTGAGCCATGAAAAAATTGTTTGCATCCTTGTGTGCAAAGTATCTTTTAAATAAGAATTTCTAATATTCAGAAACATAAAAGAATATACTTGTCTAGTATACAGAGCTGTTATTACATTGTCTTTGTCTTAAATCAATATTTGCTGGATTTTCAATGGCAGTGCTTGTGCATCATTCATTGTGTACATTAACCACATTTATATTTTATTTCTGTTTCACTTGTACTTTTTGACAGCTTGAAAATTTTTACCAGTATCTTGGAGTTTCATTAGGAAATTTCTTCAGGCTGCAGACTGATAGTCATAAATAAGAGGAGCCATATCATTCTGACCTTATCAGGCTGCTCTGGACAAATTTCCTTCTACAAGCAGCACTTGGTACTTTTAATCTGATGGCTTTTATATTAAAATTTAGGATACTTAACTGGAGAAAGCAAAGCTGTCTTGAAATAATAAATGTTAAACTAAATAAAAATTTCCTTTTATTGTATAGCATAGGTGTAGGGGTTAGCAAGATAATAATTGAGATATCCTGAGCTGCCTTACCGGTACTCTTAAACATTTTTTAAGTTATTGGTATACCTTTTTACTGTAGTAACCAACCATAATAACTGCAGTAGAAATGAGTCCTTTTTGCAAAGTTGTATCATAGTGGCTCTACGTTAGGAAATGCATAAAACAAAGGACAGGTCCTTAAACAGAAGGAAAACAGTATGTGAATGACGCTATCTGAGGTGTACAGTTGCAAGAGCATGCTCTCAAATTAGTAGTTTTGTTTTACTTGAATATTTGAAATAACCATGCAAGGTGTTCTTTTAGTTTATTTTGTAAAACTCTAACCTAATGTAAAGCAAAGAGTAGTAATGCTTGACTTTCTTTATGCTCATAATTTGTGAATGTTTCCATTAAATTCACCACAATCAAAATAATTTCTAAATTCTGTTTTTATTTTTTTAAATTCATGTTTCTTAAAACAGCAAATGCTTTAGAGGCAGCACTGATTCTAATCATTCTGGTAACAGTCTTGAAAACAGGTACTTGTGTCAAGGATGTAGATATTTCAGATTTAATTTAATAAGAAGCGTGGATGCATCTAAAATACTTATTACGTGGCATTTTCTTTATGCAACATCCTTTTTCCCCCCTGCCTCCATGGTCATTAGAAGAAGTTGTCAATACTGTCATTGCATAAACTGGGACTAGAAAGAGGAAGAAAAATCTCATGTTACCTTTGCTTGCTGCAGTTTTTAACATGTAATTGTAGCCAAAATCTAAAAAGACTGAGTTGTACATTTGATTTCTTTCTGACTGGACAAAATGTTGTGCACGTGAGAAGCTTGAAAATGCATTTTATCATTGGTGCAATGCCATTGATTTCAGAAATACTATATTATTATGAAAGACTGGTCCAAAACATCTCTTCCAAAACATAGTTTTAACTTTTCATTAGCTTTGTTGAAGTCATGACAAAATACCTATCATAAAGATTGGTTTGTCATGACCAGTCCAAAATATCACGTGTTATAAAAGATATATCTATCTTCTGCATATTTAAATAGCCATCTGTCTGAATCAAAATAAACTCCTGAAATATATATAAATGGAACCAGACAAACATTTTGAAATTCATCTTCAGTATTTTGGGGACCTAGGCCATTGTTTCCTAGGACAATACTAAAAGTTTAAAACCGTTAGCACTGCAAACCCAACAATAAGCATAGTCTAATTTGCCGGCATACTGTGGATTCTTTTCATTATATCTGTAGTGAATGAATCTTATTAGATTATATAGTTCATCACTATTGCTTGTTGAAATGAAAACATGTTTAATATCAAAATATACTGTCTTCCCTGTGGGAATTTTATTTTCTTTGCAGTTTTCATGTGCTAGGGATTGTCCACACTTAACAGAAAACTAAGTAGAAATTCCCAAAATGTGATTCCACAAATGTAGTTTTTAAATAAATCTATACCAGAGAAGAACCAGTTATATTTATCACGATATAAAAAGAATGTGAACTTAATTCATATATTATTAAACAACCATGAGAATGTATATGGGGCAGCATTAATTCAAAAGAAAACTGAAAATACAACAAAACAGGCTGATACAGTACAAAAAGTAATGCGATGTGACATTTACAAAATATTTTTTTTTCTCCTATACTGAAGGTCATTGATTCTTTCTGTACTTTTTATGAGCTTTTCAATTTTCCTTGCTTTTGGCATGCTACCTGTATGTAACATATATAATGCTTTATTTCTTCTTGCACTAACAGCTTCTAAGATCTTAGTTTTGTAGTATTCTGAAAATTGTGCTGCTGTAATAAGCTATGCAAAAGCAGATTATACTATAAGAAATAGTTCCATAACATACCTGGAATTCGCATGAGTACTTCAGTAATCCTTCAGTTCAGGAGAGCTGTACTTGTTAGTTCAGTCCTGCATCTGTCGTATGCTCCTGATTTTATAAATTTCCTACTAGAAAAATAAGTTACAGTTTTGTATAACTTAATACTAGTGGGAGAAATATCTTGGTTTGATTGACTTTACTAGCTGTTTTCCCATTGGATTTAACATTTTAAATTGTTTTTTGCATAAAAGGATTTTGAATAGGTATTCAGGAAAGGGAAATCTTCTGCTGTGTTCCTGATATAATGCATATGTCTATAATTTGTATGGACAAGGATTTGTAGAACATGTGAATGATGTATTTTGTCCAGTAGTCCACTCTGTACAGCTGATCCATATTGTATAATGGGGGGGTAAAATTCATTAAAAATGGAGAAAGCGCCTCAAAACTGTCACTCATTGATTTTGATATTCAAATGGTGATGTCAGGCCAAGCACACTGAATTTTTTTTTAAATACATTATCAGTTTTTAAAATAACAAATGCCCATATTAGTAAGGAAATAAACCTATGATTTCTTAAAGACATGTGGCTGTTCTGTAATTTATTTTCCTAGTAAATTTTTTCCTTTTATTATCATTGTTATTGCCTTAGAACACTATCCATGACCACGTATGGCTTTCTGAATTCATTAGCTTACAGGAAGACAGTGTTGCAACTCTCTATAATAAGGACAGAAAGCAGTCCTACAGCAACATTCAATAAATCACAAGGAATACCATATTTACCTTAGTATATCATATATTATCTTAAATTGATCCGTTTGTCTTAAACTGCTAAGGACATGCTGCATCAGCAAATGATGAATGAAATTACATTAGAGCAATTACTCCAGTCTTCTGTAGGATGGTATTAACTTAAAAAATGAAACCCTCCACATACCTGTCTTGTATTAACAAACCCTTTATTTTTCAATGTATGGCTTTGAAATAAAATATTTAGTCATTTTCTCTGGGCAGCTTTCTGAGTGACAGAAGTTTAGTCTTTATAGTTTATTTCAACACTTCCGATGGATCTTTATTCCATATTTTATGCACCACATTATATCTTTTCCTGTTTCAACAGCTTTTCTAGGAGTGCCAGTTTTTAATTTAGGTTAGAATCATTCAGCTGCAGTACTAGAGATTTAAGTTCAAGACTTAGGCTAACTTTACATTAATATTTCTAATAATATTTCTGTCATTCAGAAATACATCAGGTCACCATTATCTGCTGCCACGCGGTTATAAATTTTACATGTTTCAGATAAATGTCACCAAAAAATGAAGTTAGGGGAAGGTCTGTTGGAACTGTAACATTATACTCAATGTTCTATGTGAACTCCTAACAAATAATGAGCTTTTTCATAATAATAAAACCTTTAAAAAAGAGCTGAAATTGTAATGTACTGAGATTACATATGTATTTTTCGTTATTTGCAAGAACAATAAGAACACAGAGGAACTACAGAAGTTCTAGAAGAAATTGGTTGTACTTAATGCATCTGTTGCTGTGTGAGTAGTTTATTCTGACACTATACACAGAAGTGTCAGAAGAGCAGCTAGCTCCAGTCATACATCTTCATCTCTTACTTCACTGCCTTCCCTATATGCCTTATAAATCTTGTCATCTGTCCATGCTTTGTGCCAGTTCCTTCTCTAATCTTTCAGTACTCCAGTTAGCTAGGAACCCAGTGAAGCTGAAGAGGAATTCAGACAGGTGATCCTTAGGGACTGTATGTGTTTCTGTGGGCAATGCTTCGCTACTGGTGTCTTTCTGCAGTCGTCTGCAGTAGGGCTGCAAAGGAAGGGAGCAATAATGCAGACAGCTGGAAAGCAACTGGCACTTGTGTAAAGAATAACCACCAGTCCCATCCCTGAAATTAGAAGCTACATTTCCCATAGATTACATTTTAAAAGCTCTGCGTTTGTGAAAACGAGCTGCTGGATTTAAGCTTTTTAGAAAACCTCATCCCTGGAGAAAAATACAAACTTCATTTTTCATGCAGTTAATAGAATATCTTGTCAGGCTTATTCTTTTTGAACATTCTTTATCAGTCACCACCTGATTCCACTAATTCAACTAGATCAACACTATAAGAATGGGAATACATCCCTATTATCAGGAGACAAAGAAAATTCATATGGTAGAAGCTGTAATTCTGGATCATCTGCTTAATGCTAGACAGCCTCAGGTGCAGTATTGCCTGGTTTTGTGTACTTTTTATGATGTTTGAAGATACATAGAAAAATTTACACTCTAGAGTATCCATGGATATTTTCCCATGTAATTGGTTTTGGGGTAGTTTTTATCAGTTTTGTAAGGTAAGATTTTGTAAGATTTAAGATTTATGCATAGAATAACTGCACGGAGTGGAAAACAACAGTTTAATAGCAATGAGATTATGGCTACAAGTGGTTCTTGGAATAATAGACTCCTGTTGTCAATTATGAATGGGACTGTCATTATTCACATCATTCTATGATCTACCTGCATAGCATCACTCAAGCCAAACCTTATGATTAGGGAAACTCATGCTGCTGATTATGATAGTGGCAATATTCTTCCATAGATATGTGGGTGAGGAACAGCATATATAGGCACTCCAATAACAGCATGGATCAATCATTCTGAAAACATCCTTTCAGAAGGAATCACTCAAAATGCCAAACCAACTTATCTCTGTTTTGGGGTTTTTTGCTGTTACTACATCCTCAAATACGATATTAATTTCCTAACATTTTTCTGTTAATGAGCAATTTAAGCTGAAAGGTGAAGCTTTACTATTGTGAAGTTGTGTTGCATTGACCCTGGCCTGCAACTAAGCTCCTGCCAGCTGCTCACTCACTCAAGCAGGTTGGGAGAGAGAACTGGAAGGGCAAAAGTGAGAAAAACTTTTGGGTCAAGGTAAAGACAATTTAATAAGAAGGGGAAAATGAAAAAAAAGAGAGGAGAGGAGATGCAAAGGCAATTGCTCACCACTTCTGACCAGCAGAACAATGCCCATTTCTGTATCCTCTGCAACAAGTATGATATTCTGTTAATCAACATGGCATTTTTCAGGAATTGCACTTTTGAAATAAAATCTGAGATTCACAGAATTGTCAGAGTTGGAAGGGACCTCTAGAGATTATCTAGTCCAACTCCCCTGCTGTACTGCCTCTTAAACCTCCTGAATCCAGTCTTGAACGAAGTAGCTCAAAATTATAAGGATGCTAGATTGTCTACTTGGGGTTAAGAGTGTAATAAAAGATATTTTCAAAGCCACTTTACCAGGCAGTTCAAGCCTCTTTTATATTTATTTAGAATCCTTCCAACAATTTGAAGAGAACCAATTGAAGAAGGTGGAACCCAGACATTTAAAAATAATTCAGCAAGCATAGCCTTTCACACCCATGGTAAAGACTCTGCCTTTGTTGTCTCACCTCAGCGTACAGCCTAATCATTTACTGACATTTGCATCTGTATAAACTGATTAAGACAGAAATGGAAAGGATTTTATGTTTTTTTTTTCAAGAAGGGTATTAAAAGGGTATTAAAGGGTATTTTCAAGAAGGGTATTAAAAAAAAAAGGACAAAGGTGTCTAGATCCAGAAAAATTGTTTACGTTGTAATAGTTTGCTATGATAGAAGTCCTTGTGCTTGAATCATTTCAAATTTTATTTTAAGAAAGAAGTTTGCACTGACAGCTACTGTAAAAAATAACCCATTTAGTTTTGGCTTTTTATTTTTGTTGAAGAACTGGTTCATGCAGCCTTGGAAATAGTGAAAAAACATATTCTGCTACTTTATGAAAATAATAAGTGTGCAGCATGATGTATATTATTTTTAAAGGGTCATAAGAAAAGCCCAACCTCAGGTATATGTATATTAAGACATGTCTGTAAATTTCCATTTTAAAATCCTGCAGAAAAACAGAATATTTAGAATGCTAATCCCAACCTGAAACTTTTCTGCTGCTAGTGAAGCTGATATGTTTAGGTCTTTGCCCAAATGTATTTGGAGAGAAGTGAGGTGATGTCAAAACTATGATGGTTAATAGATCCATGAATTTCCCAAGGTTTTTCTCAGCTTTTAATACTCAGTGTGCTTTCTAAACTCTGTGAAAATCAGGAATCCTCCTTGTTTTGGGTATATTCCAGTACATAATTCCTGTCGATAATACACTGCCTTGCATAGGAAGAAAACTCTAGTATGTGAAACTGATGAAAAACACAGCACTGATGATGGTCAGGTTCTTGAAGCTGGTAGGTAGGATCCTGGGCTTTGGATGCAAATACTGAATTCGGTATTTCTGGAAAGTGAAAAGTATTCATTTCCCTGATGTTGTGGAAATCACTTTGAGAAATTCTCAGTACCAAATAATGGAATAGAAGATACTCTGTGCTTCTTACTTTCAGTGTGAGGCAATGCATTTTAGACTTTAATCCTTAATATCTTTTCACTAGTTTCCACTGGAAGCTTATGTTTTATTCTCATTCATTTCATGTCTTGAGTATCCTGTTAGTTGATATCTCTAATTCCTGAGCACAGATATATGTTCCAACTTCAAAAGATTCATTTACTGTTCAGACTGATCATCTGCAGCTGTTGAACTAGATGATCTTTTGGAGTCCCAATATGAGCAATAGGGAGCAAATAAACATATTTTCAGCTAGTTGGTTGTTTGGGCTTTTTTTAGATTTCCTTTAAATTTAGAGGCTCCTAATTAGTGCTTCAAGATATATTGCCATGATGCTTATTCAAGTTATTAAAGTTGTTTTGGAAACGTTTATGATAAACTGTATTAACTGTGGTAAATGCTTACTGAGTAAAAATGAGTTCCTGTGGTTAAAAAAGAAGAAAAAAATCCTTTTTGTAAGACAGGAATAATTTTAAGCATCATAAAGTTTTAGTTTGGATGCGTTGGTTTTATTTGCTAAATGGCACTGGACATTTTCTATCTTCTGGTAAATTGCAAGATATAATATTACCTTATTTAAACTACATCGTTTAAACAATTTTTACATAAATCCCTGTTGTCTGTTATGTAAATTATTGATCTCCTGTAATTTATGATTATCTTAACCTTTCACCAAATCTTAAAAGTAGAATTGTGATTTTTACACACAAGTTTGTTAATACACTAGCGCCAGAATTAGTATACAAGAAAACTGTAATGCAAAAATTTCATGCCCTCATCAAGGGAAGTTTAAAAAATTTACTAGATTAGTAACATCCATCAGTGAATTATTTAAGAATAAAATAGAGTGAACAAATGGCTAAAATGCATACCTTGTAAAACAGAAACCATATTTAAGTAACTAGGCAGTTAACTAACTGGCATTGTTCCAATGAATGCTTCATCAAGTTATTAAAATTTCACCAAAGCCATTGTAGTCAAGACTCCATCTTGCAGGAGATCACCATTCACAAGACTACAGCTGTGCTCTAAATTCCTGACACAAGCTTGGAAAGTTTCTATGTAAAGGAACCAAAGAACATTGTTCCAAAATACACAGAAACTGATCTGTTTCTGGAATCTGGAACAATCAAGGAGAATTGGATTCGTGTCTACTTCTCTCATGCAAAGCCGTGAACTCGCTGTCTTTTTCCCGATTTTTCCAAATAGCTGGGATTTCAGTGTGTTTCATTTGTGTTTGGGCTGTACTCCAGCCTGGACTATTAAGAATCCAATTACAAGATAGACGGAGTCAGCTTTTATGCTGGAGTATCAGGCCGTATCTGCCTGTTTGTGACTGAAGTATCCTGGGCTCTTTGTCCTGCTCTTGTGTTTAACCTGCTGGTCTGGTGGAATTGATTTGTCTGATGATTCCAGGGTCACTTTGTACAACATCAGAAGAGATTGTACCAGCATCATATCTTTTTCTCTATCTTTAGGAAGACCCAAATAGAGTCTTCTTTTGTTCTACTGCAACTATATGTTAGTAGTCAGATTTGGGGATAGCTGTGAAGTCTACAATATTCTTATTGTGTCTTCTGATTGTTGGTTAGATGCTTGAAAACTATGAACTGAAACAGCTTGTGGCAATGAAGCTTAACTGAAAGCAGGCAAGCCCCTGTTAGGAAGCCCTGAAGAGTGTTTGTTTGACTGTTTTTGGTGTTATCTTTTGTCAAAGCTTAAGCAGCTCCCTGCTAATAGTGTTGGCTGTTACAGACCTTATTGTTTAGTAATTTTATTCTTCCTTTGCTAATGTGACTGCAGAAGAGAACCACCTAGTTGCCTAACTTGGACATAAGCATTCTGCCAGAGAGAGAATAGAAAAAGTACTACTCCTAGAAAATCAGTGAACAGGAATTAAATCCAAATATTTAAGTTCTTAAACAGCAGAGATTTTTCAGCACGCTTAGAAAGCTGCAGAGAATTTTCTGGTGATTCATAGTACTGATATTTTAATTAACTGCACGAATATTTCTCTTTTTTAACTATACAATTAGTAAGAATGCTGCTCACTTTATAAAGCACCTTAGTAATAGAAAAGCATTAAAAATAGCTATCAATAATGATGAATTTGGATACATCCCTAATGAGTTCCTTAAAATGACAGTAATGTTTCAATTTTAATAAATATTCTGTTGCTGTCAATGAGATGAAAGTATTTGGGCAGATTTTTAGCATCTTACCTCGGTGCTCAGTGGACATAAGTACAGAAATTAAGCCTAAGTAATTAATACTAACAGAAAAAAAAAAATAATTGCTAAAAGTGATAATTGCCATCTGTTCTTGTCAGTATTATTAATGTGCATAGAATGGCCTTTATTGCAAAATAGCTTACAAATGTAGTGTTGACAAAATTTGTTTCTTTCAAAGTAGCTGGACTTGCATTAAAGAAGTTAAGGTGGGCAAACAAATTCAAAATGTTAACACAGCCTAATAGCATTGGTGTATCAGCCAATTTATAATTAGTTGCAGTTTGCAAGGAATGCAGATCTCACCGGATTACAAGCACAATATTTAATACTTGTGGATAGGATTCTGAACCATTCATGTGTAATACTTTGATGTCCTTTAACTGGTATACATAAGCTAGCAATGTAAATTTTATTTCTTATTTTTTGATGAAAAATTATGCCTTATTTCAGTTTCCACAGCTCCTAGTGTTCAGTTAATTGATTTGCTATGCAAAAGTAACTATTTTATCAGTTTTAAAAATTTATTATACTCTATATGGCAGGATTTTTGACTCATTTTTTCTGGGCCTAGAAGGAACAATTTAATGCTCTTTACCAAAATGATACTTTACAGCTAGTTATGATCAGATTAGTTTCTAACATAGTTTCCTAAGGCTCCTGAGTTGCTTTCAAATCAAGTAGCTCATTTCTTCAAACTTGACAGAGGAGTAGAGGTCTGAAAAATATTAGGTTCTTAGAAGATGCATGAAAATTGGTGTGTACGTTAAAACAAAGAGGGATTTTATTCATTATTCTCTGTATTATAGAGTGAGGGTGTTCTGTGATCTGAGGCAGTACTTGTGTTTGGCAGCAGAGCAAGCCAGTTGCAGATGGCCAACGCTTGTAGCTCACAGAACATCTCTTGTCTAGCAGTAGAAAAACAAATGCTGTTAGTTCTGTGAATCACCGAAGAATGTTTGCTAGAACGTTTTTATTAGCACAAGATTCAAATTAGAGTTACTCCTAGTTTGTGGGAAATTAAATATATATCCCTATTCAGAGTAGTATTTAAACAAATGTATAGCTTTAGGCAGATGATTAAACTGAGATTTTCCCTTGCTGAAAAACATTTGAAATACTTTATGAGTTGAGACAATAGAAATTTGCCTCTTGAGGCAGTGAGCTCTGCAACTTACCAAGTTCAGAAAGAAGTTCAGAAAGTTATCATTTTAGACAAGGAAATTGAGAGCCTGATGCTAGCTCTGAATAAATAATAAAATCAGCCTTGATGCTAGCTCTAACAACTTCTGTTTCAAATGTTAGGGGGGTTGTTTTGATTTGTATTTTTAATATGTGTGTTACTTCACTTACTTCTGTGTGCCTTTTTTATTATCCTGATCTTACTTTACCATCATTAATTATGTTTTTTTTCAGTTTAACTTTATTTTAATGCCACAGCTCAAAAGAAATGCTTTTAAACAGTTGGATCCATAACAAATTGCTAAATGTGTCTTGAAATATACTGCTCTTAAACTCTCTTACATGTTTTCCTATCTTGAACTTTTAGTTTTCTCATAGTACATTTAAGACTTAGTTCTTCAAATTGTTCAGCATTGGGAGATTACCATCCACTTCAGTACATGGATAATAGATGATGCTTTTTTTTTTTTTTTTCTATTATGCTTCTCACAGGGCTATTCAATTGCAGTTCCAAAGAAATAGTTTGAGGAAGATTAAGTAGAACTGTGGGATGTTCTTAGGTTTAAGTCATCTCAAAAGAATTTCAGGTTTAAAACCGTATAGTTCAATATACAGAGATGCTGATGAGCACAGATGCTCAATGCTTCTGTAAATACTTTGTGTACTAATTTCAGCAACAGTTAGAATGGCAAATTATATGAGAGAAATTGACATTTCTCATTTAGGCATTCAGAATCAGCAGACAAAAATATTTTCCTGATGATGACAAAGAACATATATGTTCCTTTCATATTTGTTTAGCTTGAAAGTCAACAGTAATCACTCATAGCAAAGTTTATAATTATTAAAGCTTTGGTCTTAAAACTCGAATCCAGAACTTTTCTAAGATATTTCTTCACAGACAACTTTAGCTTATTAAACTGTTTTATGCTTTGAATGTCTCCTTGCACCAGAATAAGAGACTTTTGTTTATTTGCAGTACTGAAATAGCAACTTAAGTTGTTTAATGTGGCTTTGTTGTGTCTCTCTTGTAATTCCCATCTCACATAGTTCTTTTAAATCAAATAAGGTGCCTATTGGTTCTATTTATGTTCTGTTTAGTTTTGATTCTTACCCACTCTGCATACAGTTGCCAGGAGTGGGTTTTGTTTGACATGATTGGCTTTCAGAAGGGTTCCAAGACTTTAGGGGCTTTCTTTGAATCCCTTGAAGATTGTTGTGTTTTGATATAGCTAAATTCACAGTACAGTTTATTTTCTGTGGGATGTTAATATTCTTATTGTCGTCCTTCATATACAAGGTGTGCATATGAATCAAGAAACAGGTGCTGACAAAGATGTTTCCAGCAGTCTTGTATTTGAATAGGGTTGTTCAGTTGCATATCAAGTCTTAAATTATACTACTTCATCACAATTAACTACTGGGAAACCAAGGACCAAGGTGCAAATAATAGTGCTTATGTACACCTCAATAGTATTTAATATTTCATCTCTCATGAGTGAATCATTTTATATTATTTTGAAGTATACAAGAGCAATGGTTTATGACAGATAGAAATACTTGCTAGGTCATCTTCAGGAGATGCACTTACACTTTTTTGTGTCAGTATACTTAGATAATTCATGGTTCTTACCTTGTTAACATTGATAAGAATGTGGAATGACGGAGCTGCATTTTTAAGGAAGTGATTGTAAGAACGTAATAATTAGAACATAGGAGCGTAAAAACGATGACATAATCCTGATTGATGAACATATATCAAATGATGAAACAAAATGCTATATTTTAGTTTTATTAAGGGTCTTGGACTCTTATTAAGTATAAAATCCCAGAAGCATTGTGGTAGTCCTTGCCTGTAAAAGCTGACCAATCAGTCTTAATTAGTAAATGATTATATCCACATACAAAAATTAATAAGGAAATTTAAAAAAAATCACCCAAGAAAGGTGAAACAAAGAGCAAATGATGCACTATTTTAATCACAAAAAAGGTGCTGATGGAATGTTTCTGATGAAGTTACACACAGACAGAGTAGATGTCAATCTAGGCTGGCTGGTCTGATTGATCCTAATTGTAGCAGTATGTACACAGGTTGTCCCCTCCACCATAGGATAATGCTTACCCCCCAATTATACGCACCAATTCTGTAAATGGTGCTACATTATTTTTTTAAAACATACGACACATCTAAGTAGCTAGACTTTATAGGTTCATAAATCCATATACTAAAACCAGCACAACTAAGAAGTCATGTGAGTTTAAGGCATACCCTGTCTAGGGTCTTTCAAATAGCCAAAGATGTATGTAAAGGGAAACTCCCAGGCTTGCGACTTGGAATTCCATTATAAAGTTCTTTCCCTAAAAGCTTTGTTGACATAGATAGTAAGCGTGACCTATAACCTTGGTTCTTTAGAGTGATTCTCTGCTTCTGTCTTGAAGACCAGTAATATCAGTAGATCTTATGAGGTCATCTTGGTTTTGATGGTCTTGCAAGATCATCTAGTTTTTGTGGAAAGAGATATATCTGGAGATGAAGTTTTTATCACTTGGCCAAATTCAAAATGAAGAGAGAATTCTTGAATGTTTAACTTCTTAAAGAATAACAAATGTTAGACTAGATCTGTAAAATATATTATGTCATTCGTTATCAGACAATACTGTTTGTTTCTTATTCTTATCATAAGTACAAAGAGAATAAATATACTTGCTTTTGTAATCTAAGCAGTCCCTAGTCTTCTCCAGGAAGGTATCTAGTTGGTGGATTCACTGATAAAAGTGAAGGGAAAATAATCAAACTTTTTCTATCTACTAGAAAATAAAAAACTAATTGAAAAGTTTCTATTTGGGTTCTTTTTGCTCCTGCTATTCTGAATTGATTGATAGGGAAAACACCCAGGAGGGTGATCTCTGAGGATCATAACAATTTTTTGTATTGCCAACTTATGTGACTGTTCATTTTACATTAATTTTCTGTGTTATCCAAGCAGCTTTCAAATTAATATAATCTGTAACATCAATGACCTTTAAAAAACAAAGAAAGTAGTAGCAGTGGAATGTTAAATATAGAAACCTTCTGTATTCGATATCAAGCTGTCTATCAAGCTACAAATATTTCTAAAATGGTGGACTCTAAGAGAAATATATTAAATTCATTAACCAAATATTGAAAAACTAGATGTGTGGCAATCAAATAGAATGAATTTTAACTTCCTTCTCTTACTTGCTCTTCATTTCTCCTTATATGCAAAAATGTTTTGCAGGTGCTAGACATAAAATTATCACTTCAGCTAGTATTCATATGGACACAGGAATAAAATCTCATCAACACTGTAAACCCTTATGCTTCCATTGTCTTTATGCAGCTGTCTTGAAGACCATATGTACATGCAATTGTAAATCTCTATTACACATAAGAAATAGAACTTGGAACCATTCTTCTTTCTGTTTTCTTTGTTTTCTTATTTTGTGTGTTGCCATTTGTGTTGCAGTCACTTCGTTTTTTTTCTGACAGCTCTCTATACAAACTAAGATAAAATAACATGACTTTTAGAGAAAGACATGGATGGAGGTAAGATATGATACTGAACCAACACTGCGATATCAGTTACAGAAAAAAAAATAATTAAATGTAATTACCTGCAAATTTAGATTTTTGAAACTAAAATTTTCTTCATTGTCTTATATTTCTACCTGTCCTGGTTTCCCAGGAACAGACCCACAGGCCAGTCATGTAGGCAATCTATGAGTGGCTCTAAATCAGCTGGGAGATCCAATCAAGGCAGCTGACCTAAGCTGACTCACAGGTGTATCCCATACCACTTAATCATGCTCATTATAAAAGAAGGGGGTTTAGTGAAGGAAGAGTTCCTCTTCCTGGGGTTCTTCTTTATTGGCCTTTTCCTGTTGCTGCTGACCTCAAGGACCAGGCCGAGTATAAGCTTGTGCACTTTTTGTTGGTGATTGTATTAGTTTTGTTATTTCGTTAATTCTGTTTCTACTTCAACCCATGGGGCTTTTCCCTTTTTGCCCTGATTCTCCTTCTCAGCTGGGGAGGGGTCAGTGGGTGGTAGAACAGCTGCTACAGTTTAGCCCTGGGTACTGGCTAAACATAGACACTATCAGATGAATAAGAGTTTCAAAGGCTTCAGGAGGATACAAACAATTATAATGCTATTTATGTAACATAGTGAATGGCTCAAACTACAGTGATGGTGAGTAGCACCATACCTGGATTCATATGACATATCTCTTTTACTTATTCCTTATCTCTCACATGTATTTCCTAACTGCTTAAGTTTTCCATGCCTTTTGACTAGTTTGTAGTTTTTATCACTGGATTATAATATTTATGCTGTCAGTAATGTATAGGTAGATGTTCTCCTGTAAGTCTGATCCTCAGCATTTAAATACTGCTTTACTGTGTGTAAATTAAAAAACCCCACAAAAAACCTGAAACCAACCAACTGAAAAAACATCCCAGCATAATGTCCCGAATGGTTATCTTTCGTTGTGTTGAGTAATGCTTTATTTTTCCTTGTTTCCATTGCAGCTAGATGATTTTAAATTTTGTTTGAGATGCAAAATTAGGCGATGGGGAAAATGGCAAGAACAACTTCAGTGGAGATCTTTTCAGTTTACTTGTAATTTTTTGGTAGTGTTAGTGAAAGAAGGGTGTTGCTTTGTTGTGTTTTCTCTATTCAAGACTTCTAATATTCAGGGATTAAATATTAGTTATTGTTGTACAATAGGGATGCAACTGCAAGTGTTATAAGGTTTTTTCTGAACTGCTGTCTTTTCTTTTCTACTCTAGAGCTTCTGTATACAGAAACTGCTTCCCATTCTCTTTGTTTTTCAGTAATCTAGACAGGTTTAGAAAGGTTTGCTTAGATTTGTGTGATAAAATTTAGAAGTAAGCTTCTTGTACTTTTGTAAGGAAAAACATGGAATGCTTTAGATGTTATGTTTATCATTCTTAAATTTTGTTTTCCATTTAATATGTAAACCATTTTCCAAGGGGAATTACCATTTACTTCTTTTTCTTTCCACTTACTACTTCATTTCAGTTGTAAGTCATCAGTACATTTGGCAATTCTACAGCTAGTTTCTCTATCTTGGTAATTTATGTAGATTAGACGCAATAAAGATCTGAGAACTGACTCCCCTGTGACCCTTTTCAACACTTTACTTTCTAATCACTTTACTTTAATCAGTTCTTTATCTGTTCCCATGTTTAACCTGCATCTTTCCTGCTTTCAGTTTAAGATGAAGATTATCATTTGAGACATTATCAAAGGCTTTATGTAAATCCAAATTATTGTGCTTGTACCATTATTATCAATTTCTTTTCGAATCTTCTCAGAAATGAAAAGAGGCTGCTTGTGAAGATCTTAATTTCTTTAAATTTCTTATGATGGTAAATTGTATTTGTTTTAAATTACTGACAATTATTTAATGTTTATCATCTTTAAATGTGTTGTACGCTGTTGTGTCAACTGAATTTTTAAGGTCAGTTCTCTCTGCTCATTTCTTGCTGTCACAATGTACCACTCAGTGTGTATGTGTACACTCGCACACCATATACTGATTGTAATGGGGCAGGCTATGTGCTGAGTAGCAGCTCTTTTACACTTTCAGTATATACAAAGCAAATTACCATAGAACTCTTGAGGATTTCAAGAGAGTTATGTGCCTTTGGTTCTAACAGGTCTGATGAGACTGATTATTTAAAAAGTTAAAGAAAAGAAATACAAAGATTTTTTTCCTCTGTTAACTGCATTTTAGGAAATATGCTTAAAAATATTTTGGGTAGACTATCTGCTCTAGTAAGACAGTTTAAGAGCAGAACAATGGGATCTGCTGGTAGGTGATAGTTCGGGAGACTACCAAATGGATTCCTTGTCTTTCTTCCCTATTGAGACATACGCATGCTACTTTTTTCCTTAAGAGGATAATATTTAGAAATATTACTTACATTTGAAAGTATCTCATGATTGTAAAATTCTTTTTTGCAGCTAATGTTGTATTTATTCGCCGCTCTTTTAGAGACATAGTAAGGTCATTCCAGAGTTCCTGTTTTTAGGGGTTTTTTGATGCAAAAATCACTGAACATTGAATGTTATTATATATTATTCAAATTTTATTATATATTAAATATATTGTCTTTTGATGAGCCTAAAACTGTTGTCAAAGATACTAATATAATGATATGAGCTATCACTATTCATTTTTTTAATTTCCAAAACATATTAGAATTATATCTTATGGAATACATCACATTTTTCATTTATAACTGAGAAAATGTAAAACAGAAAAGTTAGCTTATGCTAAACCAAATCTTAGGCAAAAGACCTAAAATAAGAGTTAAATATATATTCAGACTTTTCAGTCTAGAGGTTAGTATCTGATCTATCACAAAAGGATCCTTCTGTTGTCAGCTACTGAAACAGGTAGACTCTAATTGGTTTTAAGTCACTTATATTTGCCTACTTAATCTTACCATAACGCTAAAAGAACTACAATTAGCATTAATCAAAATGATAAAAGTTTCTTTGAGAAGCTAAGGATAAAATTGAAGATAATGGTTGTGTTTTCCTTAATTTGACTACAAGTAAAATTAAATGCAAGTATAGATATGTATTAGTGATTGAGGATAGGTGGAGAAATTAGGCTATGGTACCATTTCCTTAAGTGATTTTGATAAATTCAAAGTTAAAGAAAACTTAAAACTGAAATAAAATGAATACAAGTTGCTTCAAGCTCTAGGAATCACTGAGAAACTATTAGAATTGTGATATATACAATGAAAAGGCCCATACAATCAAATAGATGTTGAATTAAGGACACTGACAGCATTCGATTTCTACTGTCTCACAGTCACCTACCCAGACAGACACAGTGATGCACGCTGAAGAGTAACAATTAAAAAAACCCACCAAACTACATATTCAATAGAATTGAAGTTCAAAAACTACCATTGAACAAAACAGATTATTTCAGCTGTAGAGATGCCAGAGTTCCTGGATGTTTAGTGATAGAAAATCTATATTCTAAAATACATTAGTAGACTTTGCAGTATATAGAATGAATGCATTTGAGAAGAGTAATATAGATTAACAGATTCTGAAATAACACTTCAAAAACTCATCAAAATAGCTACAGACAGAAGAACTTGGTAATGTTTTGGAAATGTCTTTTTGTCCACTCTGCTCTGATGCAGTTTACAGTGAGTGGCTACCTGGTAATGTCCTTAATTTAGCAATCTTCAGCTCTACATTGGCCCTCAATTCTGTGAACGTCTTTTTCAATAGAGCAATGTTAGAATAGGGTTTTTGCTGCCCATTATTATAGGTATTAATCACTTTAGATAATACAAGGATGTATCAAGTTACTCTCTACCTGGCAGCACATACTTGGATAGTGCGTGTGCTGAAGTTTGGAATAGTCATATTTTATTACAGTGAGAATGACAAAAGATTAGTCAATATTTAAAATAAAAATATCATTTCAGTTTGCTATAAAATAAACCATAATACCCCAGTATGGATGAACATCAATGGCAGTACCTAGTAGTCAGTAAAAGACACAACAGGCAAAAAGTTCAAAAAAGAAACTGAATTTATATTGCTTTCAGTGTGCAATTATTTCTTATTAATAAGAAAGCAGCCCCCAGAAAAGTGAGACAATCCAGGCTGTCTGTTTTTCAAAGAATCACAGAATGGTCAGGATTTGAAGGGACCTCTGGAGATCATCCACCCCACCCCACCAGGGCAGGTTCACCTAGATCAGGTCACACAGGAACGCATCCAGACGGGTTTTAAAAGTCTCCAGAGGCAGAGACTCCACCACCTCTCTGGGCAGCCTGTTCCAGTGCTCTGCCACCATCAAAGTAAAGAAGTTCCACCTTATGTTTAGATTGCATTTTCTATGTTCAAGTTGCCTTTTTTCAGTCACTGAGCATGACTGAAAAAAGACTATCCCCATCCTCCTGACACCCACTCTTTGAGTATTTATAAGTACTGATAAGATCCTCAGTCTTCTCCAGGCTAAACAGCCCCAGTTTTCTCTGCTCCAGTCCCTTTATCTCTGTAGCCCTTTGCTGTACCCTCTCCAGCAGTTCCCTGTCCTTCTTGAACTGGGGAGCCCAGAACTGGGCACAGTACTCCAAATGTGACTTGACTAGGGCAGAGTAGAGGGGGAGGAGAACCTCTCTTGACCTGCTGGCCCTGCTTTTCTTTATGCACCCCAGGATGCCATTGGTCTTCTTGGCCTCAAGGGCACATTGCTGGCTCATGGTCATCCTGCTGTCCACCAGGACCCCAGGTCTTTTTCTGCGGAGCTGGTTTCCAGCAGGTCAGCTCCTGACCTCTACTGATGCATGGGATTATTCCACCCTAGGAGCAGTACCCTACACTTGCCCTTGTTGAGTTTCACAAGTTTACTCTTCCCAACTCTCCAGCCTGTATGCTTACATGATTTTTTTTTTTAATTATTATTCAGATTACAATGTTATTTTAGCGTTTGCTTTTAGCACTCGCTTTTTGGACAGAGTATCTTTGTTTCCAACCGAGAATATATGTAGCTATCTGTTCTACAATACTATAAAGAAGCAATTACCTACTCAGAAGCCATTTCAGATGATCATTGCTTACACAAAACGAATTTTTAAGACTAAAGGCTGGCTGATTTTTATCTATAAACAAGGGCATGGTATTTTAATAGTAAATTTTTAAACTTCATGAAATATTCATGGTCTGTGAATTTCCACATTTGTTTCTGTAAACATTTATTTTGAAGGTTTGCAGGCAACAAAATAGTTGTTGATCTAGAAATGCTTGCGTATTTTTATGTCTATTACTGGGTTGACTTGGGATAAATATGAAAGTCCCCTTTAAAACAATGCTCCCACAGCAAACTAAAATTCTAACACTTGCTTGGCTTCGTTGTTTGTGCATATCTAAAGAGTCAGCTGAATATTTTCTTGTTATTTTGGAGTATTCAAAAGCAGGTAAGTATGTTATTAAAGTAAAAAAATGTTGGAAATTCCATAAATCATGAGTACTCCAAAGATAAGGAACAAAAGCTATTTTAAGTAATGAACAAGTTGTAATGCTCAATGTCCTTCTACCGAAATATGTCTTTAGAGCTTTCTGAACAGAGATGGGAATCTGGAACATATCTTTTCACAATGATCGAATTGGTATTACAGTGTTTTATGTGAAACTAAATGTTGGTTGTTTTTTTAAAAATATTTTTCCTATATTTCTCAGTATTTCACATTATCAAGGCTGACATACTGACACAGAGTAGTTTTGTAAATCTGGTCCATTTTTACTATAGCATAATTCCTTTATTGAAAGGTTACTAACTTATTTTTTAGAAAAAGTTTTAAGCATAAAATATATTGAACTACAATTTCATTTACTTTATAGAGTATTTCTGAAGTCATCCTGGATTTTACAAGTAGTTTTAAAGCATATAGGAAAGAGTAAAAAACTTTCTACTTCCCTTATCTTTGCGACTAAGATATTTTTTTCCCCTCACTCCTCCTTGTACTTTTCCTCTCAGTCACTTTGGGTTTTTAGACAATGAAACTCTGGGAGCACTGCCAGTAAAAACTTTTTTAGTGGCAGCAATGAAACCAGCATACTTTGTACCAACAGACTCCTGAAAATTATTCTTTGAGGACAGAGTGAAACATTGCTATCATACGCATATGCAATCTTGGGGGTATTGTTTCCCATTGGCCCATCAAAAACAAAAGGAAAGTTTCAGTTATCATTCCCATAGTTTTCAGTGATGGAAATAAATGGCAAACAATAGAAGCACTGAAGTGAGACAGTACATTTGATGTGCTCTTATCAAAAATCTGCGTTTGAGACTTGCACTCTATCGGGATATACCTCCAAATGCTACAACCTAACAGGAAATAAGATGAGATTTCTAAAAATATGTTTTCTGTGATTATTGGAGTCATAAAAAGAATTGGAAATAAGTTTATTTTAGTCCTAGAGGTCTGGAAATAGATTTATTTTGTTTGCTTGTTTCCTGAGTTTGTAAGTGAACTTTATTTGATGCAGAAAATTTAAAGAAGTTTTTTAAAACAGAACACTAAATAGCAAATGTGAATGATTAGTAAATATTTACCTTAAGTCTGTCTTAGTATGCACTATACCATACTACCATATGCTAAGCTGTATACAGTATTTGGTTTTTATGTATTTATTGCCATAGCACCTCTGAGTCAGAATTCTGTAGTGAGAGACATTGTTCAATTGGAGAGATAAAAACTGGCCCTTACCCACTGGAACTTAAAACAGTGCTAAACAAGAGATAGTGGATTAATAGAAAAGGAATGAGATACAAGAAAATACTGGACAACAAAATTCTCTGTAGGCACAGTCACGTGGATTCTGGATATTGTGGAAAATTCCATAGGTACCATATAAAACAAGTACTGAAATATGCTTAGACTAATAAAGGTGTTTTGCCCATAAATGCAAAAATATATGGAAGGTCAGCACTTAGGAGCTACTTGAATCACAATGAGCATAATTTCTTTTAATTTTTTTTAATTCTAAGTACACATGACATTTCCTGAACCCGGTTTTTCATCTCAATTCCTTGATGAGAAACATAGAAATAGATTGAGGGTAACATAATTAACATTAATATATATATATATTTAACTAACTAACGAAGGTGATTTACTTTAGCTGTGCATTATGAGATGTCACTAATAATATCTCGTCTTCTTTATAACAGGTAAATATTCCATTTCAATAGGTTGTCAAAAGGAACTGCAAAATACTTCAAAGGTAAGGACCTCCTTAGCAATGATACTTCAAATGATCATTCCTTCTGGTTTATCAGTTAGAAAATAAAATGGAGTATGTTAGTTCTTTCTGACTGTTTGGCAGAAGAGAATTACAGCTGGTGTTAATCGACATAAACTTTGACTTCCTGTTTGTGAAGCTGTGTTTACATATAAAAGACAAATTTTCACTTTTCTCTTCTTAGAAAGGAAAACTTTAATTTGGCAGCTGCAGAAAAAAGGCTTCATGTGTGGAGATAAAATATTAAAAGCTTGTTACATTTTGATCATATTTTTCTTTGTGCAGGATTAAAAGAATACTGTTAAACTACTAGAAAATTTCATGTGGTTAGGATAGGATACTTTTTTTCACTATGACAATTTACTAATTTCCCTTTTTTACTGATACAACTGTCTTTTTCTTCTGAGAAATATAATTTTGACTTTGGTTCAAAATAATTAATTTTGAGAGCTCTTTAATTTTAGAATACATTTTTTGGCTTTCAGTTGGGGAAATAACTAAATGTCATATTGTGCCCAGATTGTTCTTTGTGGTACTTCATTGTTCTTTGGCTACCTCTCCTGTAGCAATAGTTGATTAACTTTTGAGCTGTACTGTACTGTCCACCCTTACAGAGAACATTTTTGTCCCTCAAGAACACAGATAATAGGGTACACAGTTTCACTAAAATTGTTATTTGTAAGTTTTCAAATTAGAGGGGATAAAAAAACATAGCTTCTGAATTTCAGAGGTTATTTGGTGTAGTTTTTTTCCTGTGTGTTCATGGAGGAGAGGGAAAAGTTCTGAAAAAGTTCCGTAAGCTTCTGGGGATTGTGCCAGGTGTGATCTGAGCACTGGACTTTTTATGGAACAAAAATACATAGGTGGAACTTTTCTCAAGAGAAAATCCAGGTGGTCAAGGAGCAGTGCCTGTTCTGAGTGAAAATGTCAGAGGATCATCTCAGAACATGCTGTATACTCATGAAGGGATCTGATAGACCAAGGACTTTAAGGCTGGTCTTATGTCCCGGAAGAATGTCTGAAATAGTCAGCCTTTCATTATTCTGGCTCTGGTACTCCTATTAATTTTTATGGGGTTTTTTAGACTTCCAAAAATCTTTTAAAAATCCATTTTTTCTTCTTGATTGAAATTGCAGAATCTTGTGAAACATGGAAACCCATTCTCATTATACCTTACTGTGCTACTTAACCCTCTCTTTGTATTCTTCCAACACACCTGCAATGTTTAGATTCATCAGAAAACTCCAAATTTTCAGTAGTCTATTATACTTTGGAAATTATGAAGGAAATCATAATATTACAAAAAGGCTGACTTTTTTGTGTGTGCAGATGTATTGCCAAGTTTGTTCCATTTTTCCCTTTTTCTTTTCAGCTCTTGTCTTTATATAGAAATATAATTGATGAGGTAATTTGTTACTTTCCCAAGTACCTCAGCTAGACTTTGATCTTGCCAAGATTTAAATAGGGTTGGCTAAGTGAAAACATTTCAGTGAAAGCAGAAAAAAAAAAGAACCTTAGAAATGAAAAATATGGGACAGTTACAAAAAAAAAAAACTGTGAGGGGAAAGAGTGAAGGAGGGAAAAGAGAGGGTGCCATACTCCAAGGTCCTATTTTAATGCCCAGGAGAAACATCACTAAAGGACTTAAAGTATCAGGATGTGAAAATATATGCCACATCTCTGACAGGTACAGCTAACTATGAAAAAAAAATCCCTATTCAGCATAGTAGGTGAAGGGAAGAATAAAACTAATGACATTACAATTCTCTTGAAGTCTTGTTTTGTTTATTAAATAAGCCACTCTAGTAAGATAAGTAAGAAGAACTGCTTAGTCTGGCAGTGTTAATTGATGCTGTCCTGGGAGTTTATTGTTATGTATTATTCTTTTTGTCCTTTCATGTAAAGATGTCAGCACATTGTACCTGACAGGATGTGTTGTATATTATAAATTATTCTAATTGGGATTGAAAACTTGCCATCACTTCTTGCTACCCTGTATATCTAAGGCATAACTGTTATTTATATATAATATTGATTCCCAAGTATCAGGTTTATTTTAAGTTATACTTTAAATTCATGTTTCTATGAAGTCTTCAGAACTTACAATGGAATTACAAGTTTCTATCCAATTAAGTTTTGACATATGTGGATATATTTCCCCACACAAATACAATGAACACGTGTATACGATACATATGTGATAGGTAACAAGGATAAGAGATATAAGGAATGGAGCCTTTTAAGCCTGACATGAGGTGATTAAAAGAGATTTAAACGCAGTCTTGCAGTCTTCCTTGGGCAAGACTGGTATTGACAGCAGTGCTATAAACCCAAGACAGGGACAGGAAAGGGCAAGTATCACTTTATTCCATCTTTCATATTATCTCATGAGTGCATGAAATGAAATGCAGTAATCGACACTCTGTATATTGTAAAAGTGGTTATAGCAACCCGTTTCTTCCCCTTTCTGCTGTAATTCTGGGGCATGCAAATTTTTACAGAAATTTTAAAGCAAAATGACTAAATTTCATTGCAGTGAATTATTTCAGCGATGCTATTTTAATCCTGAGAGCAATTACTTCCAAAGAAGATAGCTCTCTATCCTTCTGAATTCCATTAGCATAGTGAGGCAGTTTGTAGCAATTTCAATGTATAAAACAGTTTGAAAAAGTTGGGGGTTTTTTACCTGTTGGTGGAGATTTTTTTCTGTATTTCAATAAAAATTTGAAAAATGCAAATAAGTACTAATTTTAATCCTGTTGTCTGTATCACAATTGAACAACCAAGCGTGTTCTGTTTTGGGCCAAACCTCTCTCTACTGAACACTTCAAATATTGCTATTCCTGGTAAAATGTGATGAAAGGGCCTTGAGGGCAAATATGCTAAACATTTATTTATGACAGGGCTTATTGACTAAGTTTTTTTCTCCCTAAAGGTGCATATATTAAGTACTAGAGCATTTCAGTTACTTGTTATTTACTGCCTATGCATTAGGAAGAATTATGAATTCAAGCATGTACCATTCTTTTTGTTTAAAACCTCATTTTCCAAGCAGGAATGTTTGTAATAGGAAAAAATACTGTTCCCACCACTGCCATTTTCAGTTATGTGGCTAATTCTCTTTAAGACAGAAATAACTGGTGTGATGAGAAAGAGATAAAGGGTCTGTGGTTTAGCAAATAAGAATCTCTTGACAGACTTATGTGGAACTTTTCAAAGGATTGAAGTGACTTGGGAGCCTAGTTTCAAGAAAAACCAATGTGACTTAGGAAATGATGTCATTAAGCAGGCAAAATGACTGGTCAAAATCCATCAACACACTTAGGCATTGCAATAGCTAATATTCAGAACCAGCTGGAGGCACTACATTGCTTATATAGTGCACAAAAAGAGTTAAGTGCCTGAGAATGAGATCCACAGTCAAGAACGTATGGAGCAGAGGTTAGTCATTAGGGAATCCTAGGGTATGGTGAAAATGATAGTGAAGTGACAGGATTTCTAATCCTCTCAGGGTTTAGGCTTAATGCTACTAAGTGATTTTGGTGACTAAACTTTGTTCTTGTTTCCTTAGGGAAAAGAACTGAGGTTACCTTTTTTTAAAATGTAATAGGTGATTTTGCTCTGAAGGGAACAATTACTATGCATTCTGCTTACTGTACTCCAGAATCCTGTAACTGACTGTATCAGGACCCTTGCAAGTTGTATTAGCAACTCCCATATGTTTTTAAAATATTACAAAAGAATTTCCCCTTTTATATATTCCTTCGTGAGCAGAATATGATAGATAACCAAGAAAGTTGGAGGATTCAAGTTTAGTTTCTTTTCTGAGTTTAAGAAAATGTAAAGAGAACAAAATGTAGTCATTGGTAGTGAGTTATTCTGGGCAACAGTAATGTTATCCTGGCCTGTTGAATTTGAATTCCAGACTCGGTAGACCAAAGAGGAAGAATTGTGTTGGGCTCAGTGGTTAAATTTGGAGAATGGAGTACAGGTGTACTGCCACGTGTATGGATTCAATATGTAGTTTACATGAAATACGTGGTAAATTCCATAAATATTCACTGGTCAGAGTGATAAGGGACTTCCCTTGATCTGTCTTTGGACACTCAATCCTATTTAAATGATCTAGATTTTTTTTTTTAATCTATTACTTTCTATTTGTGGTGTCATTGCATGCAGGCATTACTTGATTCAGTGTCATCAGTCCAAAATATTTACAGTTGAATTGTTTTGTCTTGACTCATGTAGAGAGCATAAGTATTCAGTTTTTGTTTGCTTTTGTTTTTCTGTGTTTCACACAGTCTAGCGTTGTGCTAACACTGAGAACTCTATAAAAATTTGTGTTTTCTCATTCCTTAGCTATGAAATGAGGCTTCTTAGTATGAAAATTACTTTTGGAATTTTATAAAATACTAATAAATTTCAAATCTGCTGCTTTTTCTTATGGGGAACTTTACTCTTTAAAAATTAAACAGCTGCTTCTATAAAGTTAATCTCATCAGCTGGATTTGCATAAATCCTCTAATAAGAAACAGGACTTGACTACAGAAATTTTCCTGCTCACCTCACTTGTCTGATAGCAAGAAAAGACAGGAATCTATTCTGCCTTTTCATGTTGGAATGTGGCATGCCAGTTGAGAGATTAAAATTTAAATGTCTACAGTACACTGGGACAAAACAACTAGCAGTCTGTCAGTACAGAAGAGTATTTCACTGGTCTTTCTGTGTCTCTGTATATTTATCATGCCTGTCCCTCCCATCTTTGAGATTATGCATTTTCACATAGTCTTGTCTGACTCTTATGTACCTGGATTCCAGCAAGCATTACGGAACAGAGTGGTTTGGGAGTGGCTGCATATTCCAGGAAAAAAAAAAAAAGCGTAAATCTCCAGGACCTTTTGTCCTTTCTTCACCTAAAGGTTTCTCAAGCATTGGAACAGGCTGCCCAGGGAAGTGGTTGGGTCACCATGCCTGGAGGTATTTAGAAGTCATGTAGATGTGGTGCTGAGGGACGTGGTTTAGTGGTGGACTTGGTAATGTTAGGTTAATGGCGAGACTCGGTGATCCTTAAGGGTCTTTTCCAACCATAATGATTCTATAATTCTGTGATTCCTATTGAATCCCACTGAGGCAGGAAACTCAATGAAAGACAGAAACCTCTAGCCTCTTCCAGAGGAACTGTACCCTAACTGTTCTTCTTTCTGCCCTCTTCTCATCTCTTATTTCCTCCTCAATTTGAGGTACAAGATTTCAAAATTATTTTTCCATACAGAGTCTCCTGCCTTGGCTGTTCTTTCTCTTACACAGTGAGGGTTCCTCTTTGAAAAGCTCTGTTGTCCTCAGTTACAGGTGTGTCTTAGAGCTTTGTATTTCACATTTCAGTCTTCTGGTACACAATTTTAAGATGCCATATAATAATTGCTAGCACAAAAGGCTTGAGAAAATGTGTGTCATATGTTTTAAACTGTTGCACGATTTGTGGACTGTAGCTGTCAGTAACCTAAGAACACATTCTACAATGTATCAGGAAAAAATGACTAGCTGTGCTTATTTTATGGCACATAATTTAACAGTTTAACTGTGGACTTATTTAATGGTATTGCATTATCCTACCTGGAAAAAAAAATAAAAATTGTATAATTATTGCCAAATCCTGTGATCCAGTTGAAATGATTTAAGGAGATGAAGCAATATACCCAACTGACAATGTTTATTTCTGGTACTCTCAAAAATGGAGATCAGAATTGTTATTGCTAGAACAGCACTATGTGTATCTAGATACTGCTTAATAACACAGGTAATGAAGCATCTGAAACTTATTTAGCCTGCATTTTAAAATCTCAAAGTTTTCCACTTTATTTCTTCAACTTCTTTTTGCAGAAGTAAATTCTTTATTGCAGCCATAGTTTTGAATTGCTAAACCAGCCAAGGGAGAGTTAATATGCATACCTGAGTTTTATTATAGGTTTTTGACATTTTATTCTTTTTCTATCATTTATTTTAATTGAGAAAAAAAATATAAAGCTATAAGCAAGTTTACTTTTCTCTCTCTTGTTAGTACTTGGAGGTTGTCTTATCAGAGTTGTGCATCAAAGTTTTAGAAATTCTGCATATTTAGTTCACTGATTATGTTAAAAACAACTCAAGGTTTTGCATATGTACTATGTAAGATGTCACAAGTGTCCGTCAGGAAGAAGTCGAGTCGTAGTGCACATCTAAACAGAAACTAAAAAGCAAAGCAAGAAAAACTTTTTCCCTCTGAAGGGACTTGCTTATTCTATACATAGGGTGGGATTGTGGTGGTTTGGCCTTGGCTAAACACCAGGTACCCACCAAGCTGCTCTATTACTTCCCCTTGCCCTTCTCTCAGCAGGGCAAAAAGGGGGAAAGAAAATAAGATAGAAAAAAACAACCCTTGTGGGTAAAACAAAAGCAGATTTAATGTAAGCAAAGCAAGGTCAGCGCGCAGAAGCAAAAAAAGAAAACAGATTTATTCTCTACTTCCCAGCAGCAGGCGATGTGGGGCCTTCTCAGGAAGCAAGGCTGCGATACGCATAGCGGTTGCCTTGGAGCACCAAGGGTCACCCCACCGCCCTTCCTCCGTTTTCCCAGCTTTATACTTGAGCAGACATCATATGGTATGGAATATCCCTGTGGTCAGTTCGGGTCAGCTGTCCTGGTTGTGTCCCCTCCCAAGATCCTGCCCACCCCATCCCACTGGGGGAAATGTTGGAAAGAGGCTTGGTGCTGTGTAAGCACTGCTCATCAGTAGCCACAACACCAGTGTGTTATCAACACCCTTCTAGCTCCCAACATAAAACACAGCACCATGAGGGCTGCTATAGGGGAAAATCAGTTCTGGCTCAGCCAGACCCAGTATAGGAATGAAAATCCTCAACTTGTTGCCTAAATATGAGGCTTAGTCTAACATTTTCCTGTTTTGATGTTGTTTTGGTTTGTTTTCCTGCTTTGCTTTTTTTTTCTCCCAAGATTTTAATTCTGTAAGCCACACACAAAATGGTAATATCCATCATTCTAGCTTCTGAAGTAGTCTTTCATACCTCCTGGTATCTCAGACACACTGCTTTGAATCAATATCAGGGGTCATCAAAATGTCTATAAAATTTTGCATTTCATTGTAATTTACTGCTGCCAAGAACTGCTTTCTGTTCACGCATTGCATGGTGTTTCCTTCTAGTAAATAATGGAAAACGTCATGTATACCATCACAATTCTTGCGGTCTTGATATTTTAATGAGTGTATTTCCACCTGATAATCTTCAGACTGTGCTAGCTTTCTATTAGTTTTTATAAAATTCTGTTTTCATTGATATAATCCAATTATATCATATGCATTACATGCATAGCCTAAAGATCGCTTCATTTCAGCAGCCTGTAAATAGTAAAAGCGTAGTTCACCATTTTTGTGATTGGTTTCCTTCAGATTTTGCATCATTTATGTTTCTGTAATTATCTTTCTTTTCAGCATTCCAAGCATGAGCCTCTTACAGCTAACACATCATTCCATTCAAACAGACAGTTCTTCCCTCACTTCTATACCCAGGCTTTGTCCACAAGGTGATACTTATTTCTTTATAAAATTTCTGACAACATCACAACCAAGTGGTTGTCTCCGAGTAGTTTGTGTGAGTTCTCCATCAGACTCCTGCACTAAACCTGCTGCAGTTTGTGTGAGGCTGAAGGAGCACACCCTGTATGCAAAGCAGAGAATTTATCTGTTCAAGTCTTAAACTTTTTCAAAGACTTATTAGTCCATTTATAATGATGATAATGCTTTTAGTTCAAATTAGATTTGCTTAAAACTAATAAACAAAATCTTTCTAGTATCTGTGTCTTTCTTTGGTGCTGTGTTCACACCTTCAGGGCCACCCTGGCTCCTGAGTCTCTTGGCTTTGGTCTGAGGGGAAGGGGTTATGATCAGCTGTCACCATCCCAAGTCCTCCAACAGGAGAAGGCTGATACTTGTAGCAGGGAGGTTCCTTCCTTCAAGAAGTTACAATGTTTATGATTATGGTTTCTACTTCTCCTCAGGGTCAGCTTGGGGGCATTATGTTTTTGTTGACGTTCTCTGTATCTTGCTCCTTTAGCATTAGTTTGCAATATTCACTGTATGTATATGGTGTGTTTTGCATACTTGAGTTCTTTGTTGCTCTTTGTTCTCCTTGTTACCTTTGAAACTGTTTTTCCTCTCTCTCAATGTTTTGTTTCCTTAATAACTAGTAATAGACGGTGGTTGAGTTGTCTTTAACCCTCTGGTATCATTCTGCCTCTACTTCGAGGCTACTGCTGTCATCCTGTGTCCCTACTCCCCAGGCCAGCACTTTAATGAAGGTCCGTAGACAGCTCTACAGAAAACAAGTACTTGATATTACTGCTACTTACAAAACATTTATAACACTAGGCATCACACAGTTGTGCAAAGCGAAGCAAAAGCTAAATCAAAGTAGGTAACAGTCATTTGGTCATTGCTAATTTTGGTTACAGCTGAACAAGCTATACCAAGGGTACAGGCAGGACAAGACAGGTCCTGGCAAGGCCGGTGTAGGCAGCGTTTTGCAAAGCCTGCAGCCTGTTGTTGGATCACTGTATAAATGGGACTACAAGACTACATTTTCTTATTTCATGCTTTGGTTGGTGAGTAATACATTAACGACAACCTTTTTTTGTCTTTTTATCTTGTGTGTGTGTGATTTTTATTACATGTTATAATCTACTTTTTGCATTAGGGATTTAAAAACATTTTCAAAGTATAATAATTTCCCTGTTGCAGGATCATGCAGTTCTGCTGTGGCTAAATTTGATAGGTTAAACTGCTTCGTAAAACTGACATCTTCTCTGACCCTTTAGTTAAGTGATTTTGACTTCCAGTGACATTTATTTACACATTTCTGATTTATCATTTCTTTGAAACACGCCTCTGAGAAATGCAATTAAATAAAACCTCGTCATACTTGTTTGGGAAATTCATGCCATCACAAGGCATTTAAGTTCCATGTTAACAAAGGGATAATCTTTCCAGTTAAAAGTACATGACAGTTTATTATGGAAGTACTGCTGGGAGGGCAACATATGCTGGTTTTTTGCACTGTGGTAATTGCACAGTGAGATTTGGATTATGCAGGATTCATTTAAAAAAAAAAAGGATGCTTAAAACTAAATTCCTACACATATATTTATATGCCAGAATAACTGCACTTGCATTTGGAAGTGTTAAGCACTTAGAATCTCACGTGGAAATCAGTGAAAGTTGCTGAATGTATTCTATTAATAATAGCAGCACTGTTGTGATATGGAAGAGTAACATAGCATAGTAGTCTGGACTTTAATCATTATTCAGACATCCAAGTGCCTCTAAGCATTAAATAAACCACTGTTTTTTACCAATATCCTATTTTTAAAATAGAAGCAATATTTGCCTCTCCCAGCTTCACATGGAAAGTGTGGAGAAAAAAGAAAGTTCTATTTTAAGAGGAACATAAACTGCATTTTTGGCTTCAGGACTCATTAAGGAATCAATTCTATTTTTCTCAAATTTTAATTAAATTTTACTTCTGATCAGGTAAATTGGGTTTTGTTTCATTTTATTCCTTTTCTCCTTCACTCATGTCTATAATATCCTGTTAATGGACCACATGATGAGAGGATTTTTTTCCACTCTGTTTACAGGAATTTTAACACTTTGAATGTTCAACTGTAGAAAAGAACATCTATAGTTAAATACTGTTTATAGAGAAGTCTGATGTGACATAATGAAAGTGGTGATGATATAGAAAAGTCACTTTGGCTTCTAAATTTGAAAAAAGTAAACTTGTCTCTTAAAATTCAGTGCAGAATGTTGATTCTCCAACATTTATAAAAATACTACAATTTGTGAATCTTTATCAGCACCATTTACCACCATCATCTGCAGCACAAATTTTAATTTTAACCCTGTATCTCCACTATCTTGCTTTTGACAGAGTTTTCTGACAGCTTGCATGCTATGCAGTCTTTGCAAAAATATTTCAGGGTGTAACTTATTTTTCAATATAAAATCATACATCATGGATCATATAAAATGATTCATAGCCAACTCTGAAGTATAGCATTTTTTAAGTTTTACAGTACAAGTTGGAATCAATTACAGTAGATGTTGAAAGACTTGAAGGTGAAACAAGGGCTAAGAACTTGCTCTGGCTAGTTGAGTGCCCTAATTGGGTAAAAGATTCATGCTCGTTCTTGTGTTCTCTTTCTGGCCTACCATAAATTGAACAATGACACGACTTCAGAAGTACAGGTATATGAGATAAGCCTTAAAAATGCCTCTTATACTCATTCAGGGGAGATACATTTGTTTTCTAGACTTTTACAACACATCTACACATACAGACATATATATAAAATCCCAGCCTTCTCAGTGTCTTAGAAAATACAGCATTGCTGTGGAATGATGGGTTTGAGGACCTGTGACATTAAACAGAGGAGCACTTTGGGTCAATTGAAAATTGAACTGTGATTTATTTTTTTTTTTTCTTTTTGTATTTTTCAGAGCACACTTACCACCAAACAATGTTAAAACTCTGTAGGATTCTTGTTGGGCTTTGGCCTTTACTTCCTTCTTTTTACAGCCTTCATCCCAATTGCTTTATTTTAGTAGGAAGCATTTGGTCAAAATAAAAAATGGTATTCTAAGGCATAAAGATTTGCTAATGGTTCTTTTTTCTGCAGACACATGTTTGTAAGTGGCTTGAGTATGTATGTGAAAGAAATGTCCTGCTTTTTTTTTTTTTGAATTCCTGACTTGCCATACTTTTTTTTTCCTGCCCTTTCAAGGATCACGCTGAATTAATATGATGTTTAAAAATTATTATATCGCTGTATGGGATATAAGGAAACTACCTACAGATGTGGATGACTCCCCCCATCTGATGACTATTTTTTTTAGTTCAGGAAATTTGCTTTAATACAGTTGAAGACAAAATAGTGATCATCATTTTTTCCCTGCCTTTATCTATCCAGTGTAATGGGAAGGAGTGGAAAGTCTGGCATAAATGTACTATCTATGCTGTTCTAAAATAGTTGAGAACTCTATCCTTGTTTCTTTTTGTTTGAATTTTCTCAAAGAATTGATGAAGATTAAGATGTCTTTAATATAACCATAGGAGTAACAAGAAAAAGAGTTAGATTGTACTTTTTGAAATTTTAGTTTCAAGTTTGTAATAGTGGACTGCTGAAATGTTCTTCTTAACCAGCATAAGTTCAACTTAAACACTTTCAGGAATAATAAAGTTTTTCAATAGTCTAATATTTTCAAATTGTGATAGACAATTTGAAAATAGACAAATTGATTTGATTTATAGACAAAACCAAGCAAAATATGTAGTTTTCAAATGTCTACATTCTTTATTTTCACTCTACCTTTTAAACATATGATATATAAATATTATAATCCCACTCTAATAATTTCACATACAATAGTATAATAGTCTCCTATAAGTAGCAGCAAAGAACTGGAAAATACTGGGAATCCATGAAGGCATGTCAGCCACAGCCATTAACAAATTCAACAATTCTCCGAGTAACTTCCTTATTTATTATTTCCAATAGTCATTAGTATATCACAATGACTAATTCATTTACGCTGCCTCTTTTATAATATAATGAGGAATTATGCTTAACTATATTTGAAATCACTTCCTTCCTGATACTGAACGGCCAAGATTTATTTTCCTTAGATGTAAAATGTTATGTAGCATCATTACACCATAAAATACAATGGGTTTTATTACCTAGTGCTTTTCAGGAGTATTTTTCAATGAATGAGGACATGAAGTGAATAGGAATTAGTTATCTAAGGGTATGAGATTTGTTTAATACTTTAAAGAAACAAATAATCTTGAATTTTCCCAGAATATTGGTCTTAAAAACTTGCTGAATTGCCACAGTACAGAGATCAGAAGCTGCTGGAAAGAAACCCAAATTTATACTTTATTACTGTAATGCCCTTCATTCTGTTGTCAGCTTGAGGCACAGGGTTAATATTCACAATCTCTACTTCCTGCAGAGGTTGCAAATGCAGTTACAGATTCTCGGTGACCTGATTCACTCTGTTTATGCCCAGTGACAACTTATAACTTAGGACAGCCAGTGACATGATTCCAGACCTTTAGATGATCACAAATATTCTGTATAGGCTTTAGGGAGATCAGGGTGAGTAATTGTATTTTTATTGCTGACTAAATTAAAAAAAAACAGGGAAACTATTTAAGGCAGAAAAGAAGCAAGGAATATTTAGTTTTCCTGGCAACATTAAAACCAAACTGAAAATGGATACATATTAGGTAAAATATTTATTTTAAACAATCTTTTCCTGATTTTTTTTTTAATTAAATCAAAATATCAGTGTAAGGAGACAAATACCAAGAGAAATAGTGTATAGTATAATAGTTATTAGTTTTTCAGAACATCTTAGTTCATTTCTGTTTCAGCTGTAATTTTTTCTCTTATGGACAAATGTTAAAGATAAATATTTCAACCATCTGAAACCATTTTCGTAACTTAAAAGCCAATTAACAGACTACATTCTATAATAGCGACTACGTTCTATATATCTCTATTTTTTTGAATAATGGATTCTTACACTCAGATTTGTTGGGTGTTTTCCTTTCTCAATTTAGTGTCTGAAAAGTAGTCTCATTTTTTAAGTTTTATTTTTCAATGTATTAAGTGAGTTTTCTAATAGTAGTAAAATTTACAATTTTAAACAATGCTTTTTGTCATAGAAATGTTTCTGAATTACTTTCTGTGTATATGTGAAATGGGTTGGTTTTTCAGAGTTAAATGTCTCTTTAAATATTATAACTTTTGTATCATTCTCTTTACTGCCATTTTAACCTATGTAATTGTAGGGGCCTATAATGTCCACCATCATACAGGTATGAGGTACTGTACTTTTGATGAGACATAAGGTATCACATCCAGATTTTCTACCAGTTCACAAAATCAAAAGGTCACAGAACAGCTGAGGTTGGAAGGGATCCCTTGAGACTGTCTATTCCTGTCTCCATCTCCTTCCTCAAAGCAGGATCAACTAAAGCAGATTGCTCAGGGTCATGTCCAGTCAGGGTTTAGATATGTCCAAGGTTGAAGTCTCCACAGCCTCTCTTGGCAACCTGTTCCAGTGATTCATCACCCTTCCAGTAAAAAACATTTTTCTTGTGTTTAAGTGGAATTTTGTGTTTCTATTCTTGACTGTTGTCTCATGTTGTAGGAGACTGTATGGAGATCTTGGGTAAAGCCTTGCTAAAGTTAAGATATCCACTGCTCTCCCCTCATCCACTAAGACACTAATGTCATTATAACAAACTATAATGCTGCTCAAGCATGATTTCTCCTTCTTAAGTCCATGCTGGCTTGGATTTATTACCTTCTTGTCCTTAATGTGTTTGGATATAGTTGTGAGGGTAATTTGCTTCAACACCATCCTGTGAACTGAAATGAGGCTGACATTTCCTTTCTCCCAGTCCTTGGGAATATCCTTCAGTTGCTACAGCCTTTCAAAGATAATCAAAAGTGGCCTTGCAGTGACATCATCCAGCTCTCTCAGCACTGGTGGGAGCATACCATTAGGTTCCATGGACTTGTGTATGCCCAGTTAGTTTGTGTTCCCTGATATGAGACTTTTCTGCTCAGAGTTGTTGTTACTCAAGACTTTCCCACTGGTCTCAGAGGGACTGAATTGCTGAAGGAAGACCTTACTATTAAATTCCAGAAAGAATGCCTTGACCTTTTGGATATCCTTTATCATCATCTTTACTATTCAACAGTAGTTCCACATTAGTCCTTCTTTTGTTGCCCAAGTAGTTGCATTTCACATCCCTCACCAATTTCAATTCCAGGTGGGTTTTTGCCTTCTTAAGCCTGTCCTTGGATGCTTGGACAGTGTTTTTTACATTGCTTCTGGGTCATCTGTCCCTTCTTCCACTTCTTGTATGCTTTTTTTCATATTTGAGTTTGCTCAGGAGCTAGTTGTTCATCCAGACAGGCCTTCTGCCAGCTTTGCTTGATTTCCTGCTCATCAGGATGAGCCATTCTTGAGCCTGAAGAAGGTGATACTTGAAAATCAACCAGCACTCCTGGACTTTTCTCCAGGACTGTATCCCATGAGATTCCCAAGCAGGTCCCTGAACAGGCCAAAGTCACCTAGAGTCCTGGGTTGTGATCCTACTTTTGCCTTGTTTACTCCTCTCAGGATCCTGAACTCTACTATCTCATGGTCACTGCAGCCAAGGGTGCACCTGTCCTTCAAATTCCTAAACAGTTATTCTAAGTATGAGGTCTGTCAGGGTGTCTCCAGTACATGTTATACTCATCCAAGCTGAAATACAGTATTCTGCACCTGGTAGAGGTCTAAAATTCCAGATTCCAGTTTTGATTCTTGAAAGATAAACTTATTGGATGTTGTTTTGCCAGTTACTAGGCCTAGCGCAAAGGACGCAGCCAGCAGAAAAACAAACCAGTAGCCAGATTCTATTGCACATAAAAAAAGTCAGTATATGGGGGATCGCTGGGGGTACAAACAAGTCAAACAGATCACACATAATAGACATCAACCCCAGTGACCCCAGGAATGACACAGCATGACCAATAATAGGTGGAATAAACAAAGAAACAAAGTCTCCCATAGAAGAGATAGGCTGATCATATAGGATAGAAGCAGCCACATATTGTTCCCCCACGAAGCCCATGATTGCAAATGCCAAACCTGACTGGGGTCCAGTTGCAGGGAGAGTCAGGAGGTCCTTCCCCAACAGGAAACTCTGCAAAGTGCATCCACCTCACAGATAGACACTCCATCCTTCCTGCAAGTGGTCCCAGCTTTTATCCCCAAAGCAGGACACCTGGTACTCATTTACCCAATGCAGGGCACCTGGGGCTTGTTTACCCAAGGGCTTTCCTTACAAGGTCAGCTGCACCTTGGAGGAAAGCCAAAAGGCAAACTCATCCCCTCCTCTTAAAGGACCATGGGAACCACCCATATGTCAACCTTAATTCAGGGCTTGGGGTTCAGACCCCAGCACTTCAGATATTTATGGTAAGTCCTATTGAAAATAAAGTCAGATTAGACAAGATGTAGGTACTCGCCTTTTGTGGGAAATATTTGTGGAGACAAAAATGCATTTTAAGCAGAGATCTGTAAGACAAAAGTAGGGATCAATGCATGTACTTTCAAAAACTAGGAGATTTGAGTGTAACACATTCATATATAGATAGGTACGACTTACAAATGAGTGTATATGTAAAGTTGGTATGTATCTGAAAAAAAACGAATTCATGTACTCAATGATAAAATCAAATGTGGTGATTTTGAAGGAAGCCAAAACCATTTTTTTACAATCGTCTTACAAGTATATCACGTTTTAAAATGATGGATGGTATCATAAATTAAAGTTGTTCTTTTGTTATGGTGAATGTCTGCCAAATTCTAAATATCTTTTTTTGATCTGTCACTTCATCTTCAATAATTTTCTTCAAAATAACAAACAAAGCCATAAGTTTTTCAAACACTGATAAAGTACACAATGCTTGGTGCTCGTCATGTTGGCTTTGCAGCAGCAGTTAATTAACAAATGCTATTCCCATAGTTAGTCTGCTATATTTGATCTCCATGTGCAAAGATATTTGACAAGATAGGTGCTATACCTAGCTTGAAAGTTGTTTGTTTTTTTTAATCAAAAGAATCAATTCTAATGTCAGCTAGCTCAAAACACAAGTGTTCGGGAGAGTAATATTTGCTAAGTGGAAAAAGATAAAAAGGGTATTGGGAAAATGATTATTTTAAAGCTTCCAGTTAGATACTACAATCAATGGAGTTTTAAGAGAGACAGGCATTAAGTACCTCGGCCTTTTCCTCATCCTTGGTGGCAATGTTCCCCACTCTTCCCCTCCCCCCATCCAGTAAAGAGTGTGGAGATTCTCCTTGGCTCTTTTTGCTGTTAATGTATTTGTAAAAACATTTTTTGTTTTCTCTTATGACAGTGGCCAGATTGAGTTCTAGCTTGGCTTTTGCCTTTCTAATTTTCTCTATGCATGACCTAATGATTTCTCTGTACTCGTCTTGAGTTGCCTGCCCCTTCTGCCAGAGGTGGTAATCTTTTTTATTTTTTTTCCTGAGTCCCAGCCAAAGCTCCCGGTTCAGGCAGGCTGGTTGTCTTCCCCACCTGTTTGTCTTACAGCACATGGGGACAGCCTGGTCCTGCACCTTTAAGACTTCCTTCTTGAAGAATATCCAGCACAAATCCTTTTCCCCCCTTTGAGACAGCTAAACTCCATCTGTTGCCAGCAGGCCTGGTGCTGTGTAAACCTCTCCATGATTAAAAAATCAAAATTCCACAGGTGGTATCAGACTCTGAACCACATGTTAATTGGGTGTAGTTTCCTGTTCCTTTCAGTATTTTTCCTTGCCACTGAAAGAATTGTGGAAAACACTAGCTGTGCTCCTGGTCCTTCAACCCAGTGCCCTGAAGTCCCCTTTGATCACTTTAGGATTTCTCTTTGCAACCTCATCACTGCCAACCTGCATGACCGATAGGTGGTAATAGTCGGAGGGCTGTACCAGACCAGGGAATTTCCTAGTAATGTCTCTAGCCTGGGCCCCAGAGACCCAGCAGACTTCCCTGTGGGATTGGTCTAGTTGGTATGTTGGGCCCTTTGTCCCTTTCAGAAGGGAATCACCTATGACAATTACCCTCCTTTTTTTTCTTAACAGAGGCAGTCATAATGTGTGGGGCTGACTGACTAACCCTAGGCACCTGCTGGGTGGACCTTTATCTACATCCTCATTTGCCTGGCCCTCAAGTTCCAGAGCTCAATATGTGTTGTGTAAGGGTAACTGTGAAGATGAGGGAGGCTGGGAAGGGTTCACCTGCTGCCCTGAGCAGGGACCTCCCCATTTTTTAGGTCCCCTCCTCCTGCCTGGTGGCAAGAGAGCAGGGGATCATCTACTTCTTGTGGCATTTCCATCTGCTGCCTTTGCCTCAGGGATGATAGGGGGTGACTCCACCAATCTAACCATTTAGAGGTTTTATAAATTTTGCCATAATCTTTCACAGTTGCAGCAAGTAACATCGATAAGGGTATTACCCCTTAGTTGATATTTGCACTTAATATGATGGGGAGTATAACAGCTGTTGCAAGAATTCTTTCATTAGCAGAATCCACAACAGTAACTGAAAATTGCAACCTCAGAGATGGCCTAAAAAGCCAGTTTATCCACACTGTTTCTGAATGCCCAGCTTGTGTTCCATTTCTTGGTTTTATGCTAGTAATTTGTGGAACTCTATTTCTATGGAACTTACTATTTAGAATAATAAGAAATATAGGAAGAAGTAGTATACTTTGAATCTGTGTAATTTCAGAACTTTGTATGGAGGTTTTGGGAATATTTTCAGTTGCTCTGAAAAAACCTGTTTGTTTGTTTTAAACTCCAATACTTGGACAACAAATCTTAAGAGCAAGATTCCTTGAACCTTATACCTGAGAGATTTATTTATATGTCAATCTAGACACAAAACACATGGACTTTTTTTTTAATTCACAAAAGAAGAGTTCTAGTAATTTTACTGATACATTTACAGATATAAGACCATCATGAGTATGGTCAGAATAAAAAGATCAGAGAGGTAATTTAAAATCATCTGATATGCAGTGTCCAGAATATTTAATTCATATTTACAATCCACAATGAAAAAGTATATTGGAAAACACCCTCCGTCATTTTTGCTTATGTCAGATGCACTGTAGTGTAACTGCAGTACAATATGCTATTGCAATACAAAGGAAAAATAACATGACTTTTTTGAGTCAAATACTTATTTCTCTTTAAGTCTCCACTTTTCTCTCTAAAACTCCTCCCTAGATAAGGGAGGCCAAAAGCAACCTGACTTATGTCAGAAATAGCCAGAAGGACTAGGGCAGTGATCGTCTCCCTGTACTCAGCACTGGTGAGGCCACACCTCAAATACTGTGTTCAGTTTTGGGCTCCTCACTACAAGATGGACATTGAGGTTCTGGAGTATGTCCAAAGAAGGGCAGCAAAGTTGGTGACTGGTCTGGAGCACAACTCTCATGAGGAGCAGCTGAGGGAACTGGGGTTGTTTAGTCTGGAGAAAAGGAGACTGAGGGGAGACTTTATTGCTCTCTACAACCACCTGAAAGGAGGTTGTAGTGAGGTGGGAGTCTGTCTCTTTTCCCAAGTAGCAAGTGATAGGATGAAAGGAAATGGCCTCAAGTTGTGCCAGGGGAGGTTTAGATTGGATATTAGGAAAAAATTCTTCACCTAAAGGATTATCAAGCATTGGAACACGCTGCTCAGAGAAGTGATAGAGTCCCCATCCCTGGAGGTATTTAAAAGGCATGTAGATGTGGTGCTGAGGGACATGGTTTAGTGGTGGACTTGGCAGTGTTGGGTTAAAAGTTGGACTCAATGATCTTAAAGGTCTTTTCCAACCTAAATGATTCTATGCTTCCGCATCTTCAAAGGTGCACACCACAATTCTTGTTCCCTGGTCATTGAGGTTAGGTCATTATTCCCCCTGTGTCCTTGCTCCATAAGACAGAGCTGGGTTATTCAGTTTTAGTAAGACCTACCCTAAAACAGGACTATTCTAGGAATATCTTCCTGTGAAAACAAAAGAGCTTAGAATTGATTCAAACTGAAAAAAAATACCAGAAGATGTATTCCCAACATTATCTTCTCTGTGTGCCCATATTCTCACATGCTAAGGAATATTTCTGGGAATTAAGTGGAGTGCACGCTGAATTTTATGGTTAAGTCTGAGAAGGCTGATCTTTTAAGTAGTGTTGTGCAACAAATCCAGAATGTGTAACACAGAACAGCATATTGCCAAGACCTTTTATCAGCCTGTTTTCCTAATGGAATGCCCGTACTGTATTGATTCAGCCAAATCCAAATGAACTAAAGGTAAGTCTGCCAAACTGCCCATTTAACATTGCGCTTGTCTACATACTGAATAGCAAAATCTAGTAAATATCTGAGAGAGATGTAGTCTTTTTGACTTTGAAATTTAAAGGGCTCTGCAGGTTTGTCAACCTTTCAACAGTTGTTTTGTGGGAGCTTAATGCCATAGCTGAGGAAGTGTCTCACATCTATGTGATCTTTCAAATGGGATATTGAAATGAGCGAAAGCAATTGGGACCGTGGGCATTCTGCACCTGTGAGTTTCACTTTCTATTTAAATACTTGTGAATTTGCTGAGCAACTATTTTGTCTATAGCTGTTAGGTAGGGTTTAGAAGATGCTTTGCTTAGAACAGTTCTAAATATTGAGAATGGGGTACAAATTTTTCTTGCTTATCGCCTGTTTTATCTAGTTTATTCACCACATAGCCAATATTTTGAGTAAATCACGTTCCTATTTTTGTATTTTTACTCATCAAAATTTCTCACAAAAAGAGAATAATATGTATGTAAAGAATTTGGCTTTTAAATTGTCAGCAGTGTGTTAGTATGACAGGTAATGAGGCAATTTGGCAGAACATCAGAAACTAATTGAGCTCAGCTCACATCAATGCAGTTTTTTCAGCTGAGGCTGTGTCTTCTAAAATGAACAGTAGACTTACATAAGGCAATATGACATGTATAGTTTTAATTGGAAGCTCTAATTTAAAATACTTAAAACATGTTTAGAATAATTTGTGAATCTACACAGACACATTCTTATCCAATTAATTAAGTCTCTTCCGTGGGCTGTATAATGTCTGTCAAAAATATAAATTATGAAAACCTGTGCATATAAATATTCAAGCAACTTTTAAAGAGAAGGGATTTAGCTTTAGTGGAAAAAAGGTCTCACAAATGCACCCTGGTATGTAAAATTAACATGGAATTTTGTAAGATAGCAATTAAAATCTGTTAGTACTCTTAAAATAATTTTTAATTTAGGAAGCAGAGCTTTGATTTTGTCATGCAACAAAGCAGGATTGTAAAATATAATTTCAAAACATTTCAAAGATCATGACATTATTATAGTAACATTGATTTTTAAGTATTTAATATTAATCTCTGGGGGTAACGTATGGTGTTATCAGAACATTGCCACATGTGGTGTTTCTCTTTTACTCTAGGATTGAAATTGAGAATCTGTTAAGATGAAGTTTTAAAGGATAAATCTCTCCCGTAAAATGGAATACGAAAAAATGATTGGGGAAGGAGGGAAGAAATTGTAAATCTGCATCAAACTGTTGAGTCATGTCTGTTACGGTTCACTTAGAGCTCTTAGAGGAGTTGCTTTTTGGGAAACATGTATAATAACATTTCCTGCCTGCCAAATTGTTCAAATTACAAATGGAAACATGGATATACTTAGTAATATGTAGCATAATATTATATCAAAACACTGTAGGAAGAAGGGGAAATATTATCTCTGATTTTATGGGTAGCAAAGTGGTTGCTTAATAGACTGAACTGATTTTGCCTCAAAGTCAGCAGCAACAGCAGTGGTAACACTGTGAGCAGAAACAGGACTTCCTGACTTACAGGGTAGCATCTTCTTCAGTGGCTCACATTTTCTCTCATTCTTCTTTTTCTTCTTTTTACTGTGTTTTTAAGAAAAAAAAATGACAACACGTATTTTGTTCTACTGTGCAAGTAGTCTGAAGCAATAGGATTTCTTGTGAAAAGCAACCACACTGCCATAATAACAATTTAAATGTTTCGTGGTAGTCTTTTGTATTTCTTAACATTTCCAGTTTTTAACCAATATTATATCTTTACTATGTTAAACTGTCTGGATTTCAAGCAGTAACAGTTACTTCATACATTCTTGTTTAGAAATGTAAATAAATAAATTGCTTCCAAAGTAAAGACATTTAACAAATTGAATGCCTTGCATTAATTAGCTACGCTCTTATTGGTATTAATGCACATGCAGTATTTAAACTCTTAACTTCATCTGACCTCATCCTAATAGGTACCCAATGAAAACAAGTTTTTGAGATCTATGTGGGATCCTGGGTGTCCTGGTTTCCCAGGAACAGACATATGGGCCAGCCATGCAAGCAGGCCATGAGTAGCCCCGAGTCAGTTCACAAGATCCAGTCAAGGCAGCTGACTCACAGGTGTATCCCATACGACTGAATCATGCTCATTGTAAAAGGAGGGAGTTCACTGAGAATGGGGTTTCTCTTCCTGGGACGACTCCTTCTTGGCCTTCTGCTCCTGCTGCTGACCCTAAGGACCAGGCTGAGTAGAACCTTGTACGCTTTATGTTGGTGTTTGTATTAGTTTTGTTATTTCATTTAATCTTTTTCTACTTCAACTCATGGGACTTCTCCCTTTTTTCCCCCCAGTTCCCCTTCTCAGCTGGGGAGGGGTCATTGGGTGGTAGAACAACTGCTACAGTTTACCCCAGGTACAAGCTAAATGTAGACACTGGGTGCTTCTGATATAAGGTATGATATGTCAAGCTTATTTTTATAATAACTCTGATGTACAGAATAATCTTCTATCACAACCATACAACATTTTGAAGCTGGGAAACCATAAGTGAATTTTTAATCACAGTTTCTGGATAGAGTCAATTTAGGATGAAATCCGTGGGAGTTGTCAGATATTTCTGACATCTTTGTACACTACTTCATAATACCAGAGGAGTGCATCATTAATTATGTTTGGGTTTGATACTCCTGACTTCCCTCCACCTCCAAAAAATATATATTTTAGCAAATTGAGGATATATAAAACAAATTTATGAACATTTATTAACAGCACAGACAAATGTGCTGCACTTGTTTTGATTAGCTTCCTTTGACAATTTTTCAATAACTCTTTACTAGTGACTGCTGCTATGAATATCAATACCTTCTCTCACAAGCTGTCTCAAGCTAATTTCCATGATTGACTATGAGGGCTTGAATGGTATAGACACTGGAAGTCTGCCTAAAAACATTGACAACTTTAATGATTATCTTGCATCACTCATGGTAACTTTGTCAGATTGTCTGAGAATAATTGTGAAAGAAATGCAGGTCATTACGGAATGAACATGATGTGTCCATAATAGTTCCCTTGAAGCTGCTGGAGCTTACTTAGTCAATAACCTGTCATGAAAAAAAGTAATTCAATATAGTTTTACTGAAAGGCTTGACAAATCAAGTCTATTGTGTTTCAGTATGTTTTCAGAAATATTATCTACTGTTCTCTTTCAAGTTCATTAAATTATAAAAAAAAATAATTAAATTCTTTTATTCTGAGTTGATATTAGTACTTTAAATTGTCTTTTAGCTTAAAATTACATAAAATGATATACAAGATCACAGAATGATTGGGGTTGGAAGCGATCTCTGGAGATCTAGTCCAGTCCCCTGCTAGAGCAGGATGACCTACAGCAGGTGGAACAGGGTGATGTCTAGGTGGGTTTTGAATGTCTCCAGAAAACGAGGCTCCACCACCTCTCTGGGCAGCTTGTTCTGGTGCTATGTCACCCTCAGAGGAAAGAAGTTTTTCTTCATGTTCAGATGGAACTTTTTGTGTTCCAGTTTGTGCCCATTGCTCCTTGTCCTGTCAGTGGGCACCACTGAAAAGAGTCTGAGCCCATCCTCTTGACACCTACCCTTTAGATTTTTGTAAGCATTAATGAGATCCCTTCTCAGTCTTCTCCAGGCTAAACAGACCCAGCCCTCTCAGCCTTTCCTGATAAGAGAGATGCTCCAGGCCCCTCATCATCTCTGTAGCCCTTTACTATATCCTCTCCAGCAGTTCCCTGTCCTTCTTGAACTGGGGAGCCCAGAACTGGACACAGTACTCCAGATGTGGCATTACTAGGGCGGAGTAGAGGGGGAGGAGAACCTCTCTTGACCTGCCAGCCACACTCTTGATGCACCCCGGCATACCATTGATCTTCTTGACAACAACATTACTGGCTCATGGTTAACTTACTGTCCACCGGGGCTTCCAGGTCCTTCTCCTCAGAGCTGCTTTCCAGCAGGTCAAGCCCTCATCTGTACTGGTGCGTGGGGTTATTCCTCCCTCGGTGCAGGACTGTAGACTTGCCTTTGGTAAACATCATTAGGTTCCTTTCCACCCAACTCTCCAGCCTGTCCAGGTCACGCTGGATGGCAGCACAGCCTTTTGGTGTATCAGCCACGCCTCCCAGCTTTGTGTCACCAGCAAACTTGCTGAGGGTACACTCTGTCCCTTCGTCCAGGTCATTGATGTGTATATTGAACAAAAATATTAAACATAACATTGTATGATAAAATTTAGGACTTCCTGGATGAGATTATTTTTCCTGGTATAGATTTTCAATTGTTGCAATAAATTTATTCAGTTTTCCATTATTATTTACAAAAGGATTTTTGTCCATTGATTCTAATAAGTTAATTTTTCAGATTATTCTCTTTAGAAAATTTCACCATATTCTGGATGTAGCATTTGTATATTTTTTATTTTAAAGCTTTTTTTATATTAACAGTAATTTAAATAAGGAAATAATTTTCTCAAATCTTGTCAACAAGACATATGTAATGATCATCGCAACCTATTAGGCTTATTTTCTGCTAAGTATATAGAGAAAATAACTTGTTACTGTTGCATTTTTTAATACCACCAACAGTTATCCATTTCACCACTCAATCTGAAAAGTCTTGTATATTTCTGACTTTTTAAATTTGATTGTATTAGGGAGAAATACAAATTTTTAAATTAGTAATGTAATTAAAACTGCTCTCTAAATCCAGTGCACCAGAAACAAATAACAAATAAGACTTTTTGAACTGTTATTCTTAGAATTACCACAACTCTGATGTGATTTCATGAATTTAACTGAAGCATTTTAACTAGGTAAGCTTAATCTTATCATAAATGCTTAAAAACTTGTAGACCAGTCCTGCAGAATAGTGATAGTTTGTAATATGAAAGCACTGGCTCTGCCGCTAAGTCATTTTATGTTAGAAACCGTAAAGTGTGGCCAGTGAAAGATGATTTGTGTCAGCTAAAACTGTAGCCTGAAGCAACACTTGGTGGGTTATTACTTTAATCTAGTTACTGCGGCCTTGAAGTGTATGTTAGTAAGCTGAGGGTAAAAATGTCAAAAGCACAGTTGAGACTGATCACTAACAGTTTCTAGGAACAACAGAAAACTGTTCCATGTATTAATTCTCTGAAGTTGGTCAACTGAAACTGAAGACACATTGAATGTGGGTTATTTTAAAATGTCAGTTATTTCTTGAAAATAATGCTTTTATGTGAAAACTTTTGTAACTAGGAATTTATACGCAAAAAAAGTTTGTCATTCAGCGAATTGAAATTCAGAGACATTACATTTGCCATTGCCATCTCTTTATCAAATGAAAACCAGTGTACTGTTTTTGTGAACTGGTATTATAGCATATTATTAATTCTTTAGTACCTTACTATTACATTAAACAATGCTAAACAAAAAATAAATTAAAAAAAACCCAAACAAAACAAAACAGAAAAGTTTGAGATAATCACATCTAACTGCTAATACCTGCACTAAACTGAAGCTTCCAGACTATGGTTACAGACAGAATCATGGAATCACAGCATGTTTGAGGTTGCATAGTACCTCTGGAGGTCTTCTGGTCCAACTCCCCTGCTCAGGAAGGGTTGCCTAGAGCCGGTTGCCCAGGTCCATGTCCAGACAGCTTTTGAATATCTCCAAGGAAGAGGAGGCTCCACAGCCTCCGTGGAAAGCCTGTGCCAGTGCTCAGTCACCCTCACAGTAAAAAATATTTCCTGTTGTTCAGAGGAAACCTCCTGTGTTTCAGTTTGTGCCCATTGCCACTTGTCCAGTAACTGAACACCACTAAAAATGGCCTGGCTCTGTATTCTTTACTCCCTCCCTTCAGATATTTGTACACATTGAGATCCCCTTGAGCTTTCTCTTCTCCACGCTGATCAGTCCAAGGCCTCTCGACCATTTGTTATAGAAGCTCCAGCCCCTTAATCATCTTTGTGGCCCTTCACTGGACTCTCTGCAGTAGGCACAGGTCTGTCTTGTACTGCAGAGTCCAGAACTGGACACGGTACTGCAGGTGTGGTCTCACCAGTGCTGAGTAGGACGGTAGACAACTGATTAGCAAAGGCTGAATTCCTGAGACACTAAATAATACTGCCCATTCCTGGGGACAGGCATAGCATAGAACAGTCTCTGCCACTGCAGAGGGGGATGATCAGTCTCTCAATGAGTGGAACAGACATGAGAATAATTTCTAAACTTAATGCTTTTTAACTCTAGTTCAGAAACATGATGTATACAGTTCAAAATTACATTTATAGATGAGTTCAGAAATTGATTTATACAATTTATACTACACAAGGTTTGTCATTTAGAATGTATTACTTGCAAAAAGCTGAAATATAGATTTTCTCTATTTCAGTTGTTTGGAAATTGTGAGTTACCTCTGAAAGCAGATTTATACAGCTGGTTCTAGTGTTGTCTATTTTCGTTTTAGAAAATTTAAAAGAAAATGGACAGTAGACTGACATTAAAAGTTGGTAAAGGTTTATGAGCTAAAACTTAACATATATGTATATATATTTCTTATATATGAATTTGGTTTAGTCTTCATTGCAGTGCCATTATAGACATTTTGGGGGAGGGAGTTTGCTTTGGCTTTTAAAAGCCATTATATCTAATAGCATATATGAAGAGATAAAATAATGCGAGAATCTTCACTTTGAAGTGCTGTGATAAGATACTGTTTAATGTTTCATGGACTGAAATAATTCTGTCCCATTCATGTTTTAAAATAGTTATTGTCAGTCTGTGTAAATATATATGTATTCTTGACATGTGGGTTTATTCTAGATATGCAGTAATTATTCTAGAGAAATGGAAATCTGTATCTGCATTCAAAATTCATAACTACCCACCAAATTACTATATGTTGTTATTCTCCTTTTAAAGGTATTTGCAGCGTTTTTCACATGTATGGATTGCATTATTTTCTCATATACTATTTAGAAGAGGAAATGGTTGTATGCTTGCCTTGAACTGTCAGTGTCTATTTTCTCCCTTTGAGATCCTCATGCCATATCTTGGATGAAGAATACTCTGTTGTGCCCAAAGAAATGATGCTTACCTAATCTAAACCTTCTACTGCTAAATGTTGTGAGGTTGTAGTGGAACCTCGAAAATACTGTATTGCCCTATTGGTACTCCTAGTGACATTTTTTAAATGGCATTCTTTCTGCTTTATACTACATTATACAACATTATATTCTGCATTATACGTCTTTACAAGTATGAGGTAGAATCATGAATCCATTACATTTCCTGGTAACTCCAAGTTAATTTCTATGGGAGTCATAGAGTCATAGAATCATAGAATAGCCTTGGCTGGAAGAGGCCTCTAAGATCATCAAGTCCAACCATTAACCTAACACTGCCAATTGACCACTAAATCATGTCCCTCAGCACCTTATCTACAGGTCATTGCACTGCACAGTTCACTGAACTTACTGAATATGCACATAAGCTTCTAGAATAGAACCTGGAAAGCATAAGCAGCAAATTGTCAAAGCCCAATGTTTTTTCAGAATGTTTTTTGATGCTGAAAACCACACACACTATCTTCTTTTCCACCCCTGAAGACTGACCCTAATTTCAGTTGTACTTTTTTTTACTTTAATTACTTTATTTGGCTATTTTTTTACTTTAATTTACTTTATTTGGCTCCATAAATGATTGAGTACTTTATTGCATATGCTGCGAGATAGCTTGTCTAGAAATCTACAAGCTGCTGATTGATATTGAATGTAGCACAGACAAGAAAAGTGAGTGTCCTTTATTCATGATACAAACTATATGCCTTCTACAGGCACATGCAAGCATATGGTAAGGTTTGGTATTGCTGCTGTAAAATTTTCTGGCTTGAGGCCAATACTAGTTAAAACTAGTGAAACTGTAAAATATTATATTATGTAAATTCTTATATTATGCTAAGATTAAATTTGACAAGCAGAGCATGTACATGTAAAAGAGTGATAATCCAGCCATACTCTTTAAAAAAAAAAAATTATCTTGATTCACATAGTTTTCACATAGTTTTGAACAATTTGCTTATATACAGATTCATAATATGCTTTCAGGTACATACAAGTTCATAAGTTAATATTTAGACAGTATATAAACAAGCATCTTGTATGGCTTTGTATATCCTAAAAAAAGAAATGCTTTAAAGCACTTTAAAGCATGTGGTTTGGTATTAAGCACTTGGTATGCTGCCACTTTTAACATTTGTACACTTTTTAAATCACATTTGTAGTGATACTACAAGTTCATGGTATTACCACTTCTTTTAGCTTCCAGTTACTATTCTTTTCAGTTTCAGTAATTGCATAGAAACGTGAAATGTGGTCTATCACTTTCTAGCTAGGATTTCTAAATCTGCTGTAAATTTATATAATTTGCAGAAATTATAGTTAAGCTTTAGAAACTACTGTGAGGTCAGGTGAAAATAAGAAGTGAACCTTGGGAAAGCTATGTGAATGGATGAATATAATAAAAGCAAGAAGGTTCCAAAATCCGTAGACCTAAACCAAAAGATGTGTATTGATTTCTTGGGATTTTGGATTAGCATTCATCTTAATCTTTATCAAGGTTGCCCTTACATATTTCTGCTGTTACAGTTCCTAAGACTAATCCTTTTCTATATCAGGTAGATGTAACCAGTACAGTTTCGACTGTAAAGTTGCTTTATATACTTGATTTTTGAAGGATGCCATTGCAGTACTGGCAATTTATTTGTCTGATTATTCTATAGTTCTGTTTTCCCCGGGAGAAAAGTATATCAGCTGTTTTCATGTGTCACCTTTTTTCCCTCGGACCACATAAATCTGTGTAATCCTCCAGCATTTCCTCTCCTGAGAGAGAAAAGGTGAACCCTAATGTGTGGACATTTTAGGTCCACAGTAAAGGTAGTCCTAAGCTGGAACTCCAGCTTTAACCTTTGTTCAGTGTTCAGACACTGAGTTAGGTGAAGACAGATATTATTATTTTTTAAAGACACTTGAAGGGGCATCTTGAGTACCAGAAATGGACACAATTGAGGAGTAACTTCTATTTTCTATTTCTAACGCATGTGAGCTTTGTAGATTTGACATGTTTTGATGATGGTCTGGAACTAAACATCGTTTCAGCATTTCAGTTGCAGAATTTGGAAACAGACGAAGATGCAGATGATGTAGTTCAAACCAACCCCATCTGTGATATATGTGCAATTGGGAAAGATTATTGCTACAAAATAATGGTAGGGAGCATTTTTGGTAGTACATAAGTAAAAGGTAAATTAACAAATTAAATTCATGTATTTCAGAATGGCACTCAAATGTTTCTTTTTAGCTTGTAGTAGAAGAATTTAGTCATGAAGCGGTAATGGGCAGTAAGACATGAGGGAAATATATCCTTACCATAATATGACCAAGATTATATGGAGGTCACCCAAAAATGAAAAAAACAACACGTACTTTAATGAAGTGCAGCAGTAACTGGCTGCAGCTTTAACTGTAGCAAAACAAATTAAATAATTTAACATCTCTCGGAGATTCTTTTAACTAATTTTTGTGATTTGAGTTCATCTGAGTGTCACCTCAGTCCAATCTTTTTTTCATCACCTCCTATCACATCTACCTCCATGAAATCTCATCATGCCAGCTACTGCTCAACTGGGAATTTCCAGTTCCAGATGAAAAATGACCAAACCATTCTGAACATGGCTGTTTCTTCTTGAGTAAGTTTCACAGTTCATTCTGCAGCTAGAGTGTAAACAGCTTCATTTTGCCACTTGAATTATGGCATTAGAAGAAATCAACACTGGCACTGAACTACTGCACATGCAGACTGTGACATACAATAGTCAGGTACTCTCTTAAAGAGGTATAGAATTGTGGCATCATAGATGGTTTGGCTTGGAAGGGACTTTTAAAGGTCATCTAGTCCAACCCCCCTGCAACAAGCAGGGTCATTTTCAATTAGATCAGGTTGCTCAGAGCCCCATCCAACCTGACCTTGAATGTTTCAAGGGATGGAGCATCTACCACCTCTCTGGGCAACCTGTTCCAGTTTTTCACCACCCTCATTGTAAAAATATCTTTGTTATAGCTAGTCTAAATCTACCCTATTTTAGTTTAAAATTATTACCCCTTATCCTATCACTACAGGCCCTACTAAAATGGTTGTCCTGATCTTTCTTGTAGGCCCCCTTTAAGTACTGAAAGGCTGCAATAAGGTCTCCTCAGAGCCTTCTCCAGGCTGAACAACCCCAACTCTTTCAGCCATTAACAGAATCACAGAATGTTAGGGATTGGAAGGGACCTCAAAAGATTATTTAGTCCAATCCCCCTGCCAGAGCAGGAATACCTAGATCAGGTCACACAGGAACACATCCAGGCAGGTTTTGAATGTCTCCAGAGAGGGAGACTCCACAACCTCTCTGGGCAGCCTGTTCCAGTGCTCTGTTACCCTCACTGTGAAGAAGTTCTTCCTCACATTTATGCGGAACCTCCTGTGTTCCAGCTTGCATCCATTGTCCCTTGTCCTATCATTGGATGTCACTGAGAAGAGCCTGGCTCCATCCTCATGACACTCACCCTTTACGTATTTATAGACATTAATAAGGTCACCCCTCAGTCTCCTCCAAGCTAAAGAGACCCAGCTCCCTCAGCCTTTCCTCATAAGGGAGATGTTCCACTCCCTTAATCATCTTTGTGGCTCTGTGCTGGACTCTCTCAAGTAGTTCCCTGTCCGTCTTGAACTGGGGGGCCCAGAACTGGACACAATATTCCAGATGTGGCCTCACCAGGGCAGAGTAGAGGGGAAGGAGAACCTCTCTCCACCTACTAACCACACCCCTTCTAAAACACCCCAGGATGCCATTGGCCTTCTTGGCCACAAGGGCACATTGCTGGCTCATGGTCATCCTGCTGTCCACCAGGACCCCCAGGTCCCTTTCCCCTACGCTGCTCTCCAACAGGTCAGTCCCCAGCTTATACTGGCACATGGGGTTGTTCTTCCCCAGATGCAAGACTCTACACTTGCCCTTGCTATATTTCATTAAATTTCTCCCAGCCCAACTCTCCAGCCTGTCTAGGTCTCTCTGAATGGCAGCACAGTCTTCTGCTGTGTCAGCCACTCCTCCCAGTTTTGTGTCATCAGCAAACTTGCTGACAGAGCACTCTATTCCCTCATCCAAATCATTGCTGAATGTATTGAGTACTCCTGGTCCCAGTACTGACCCCTGAGGGACTCCACTAGATACAGGCCTTCAGCTAGACCCTGTCCCATTGACCACAACTCTCTGGCTTCTTTCCTTCAGCCAGTTCACAATCCACCTCACTATCTGATCATCCAGACCACACTTCCTCAGTTTAGCTGCGAGGATGCTGTGGGAGACTGTGTCAAATGCTTTACTGAAATCAAGATATAACGCATCCATTGCTTTACCATCATCTGTTCACCGGGTTATGTCCTCATTCTTCACAGGAGATGTGCTCCAGCCCTCTGATCATTTTTGTGGCCCTCCTCTGAACTTGCACCAACAGGTCCATGTCCTTCTGATGTTGGAGGCCCCCGAACTGAACACAGTACTCCAGGTGGGGTTTCACGAGAGGGGAGTAGAGGGGGAGAATCCACTCACTCAGCTTGCTGGCCGCGCTTCTTTTGATGCAGCCCAGGATACAGTTGGCGTTCTGGGCAGTGAGTGCACATTGCCAGCTCATGTCCAGTTTTTCATCTACCAGTACCCACATGTCCTTCTCAGCAGGGCTGCTCTCAATCCTTCCATCTCTCAGCCCGAATTGATACTGGGGGCCTCCCCAGTAATTTGTGAATCTCTGAGGATATTCTTCTTGGTACTCATGTTTTTTTGATTTCATAACTGTGAAATTATGTCCGTAACAGAAATGAATCTTGCTTCAGTGAAAGTGGTTTGGACATTAGTGGTAAATTCAATATAATTAATATTTGTCAAGTATGTAATAATGGAATGTTATTAATGCTCAAACTGTTACACAGATGGGGTAGAATAAAATATTTAACTGTTCATCCCTTGTGGCATAGTGAGCATTAAAACTAAATAGTTGGCTTTTGTGAACACTCGGAATCATTAGAAATCTGTTGATAATCATCTTCGGACAATTGTCATCTTGCTCACCGCTCTTTTGAGGTACTTATCTTTTATAGACTTCTAGCTTTCATTTTTAAAGTCTAAAATCTGTCATTAATGACAACTATTTTATGTATGAATACATATTATTCAGTAGTTTCCCTTAAGTACTCTGAAATTAGAAAAAAAAAATTTAAAAAGGAAAGGATGACTATACTGTCAAGAGTGTTAACAATTGACTTTGAATTGTAACTATGGCAGCCTGAGTCAGATAAGTTTGGAAGATTCCACCCCTTCTCTCCCTGTCTGTAGTAAAGCAGAAGCAATGCCAAAAGTTCTTGGAAAGCACAGCAACTGAGCCTTCCCTTCAAAGCCAAGGAGAAGCAGCCCATAGAATATGCTGTTCTCCATGTAGAGAGCTCTAGAATCCCACTGTCAGTGGTTGAATCCAAGGTACATTTTGAGACTTCATGATGCAAACACATTTCAGAAGTGACACGTAGTTTGTGAACTACATTTGGAAGAGTGCTGCAACTGCTATGCAGAAACTGAAAGCCCTAAAATACCTGAAATATTTATCTGAATGATTATCAGTCAAAGGCAGAACAAGACTGTTTACAACTGTGGCATGCATTCAGCCAAATTACATTTGCAAGTTAATGTAAGACCTAAAAATAAAATAATGGGTTGGAATAGTTTTTGCTAGGGAAAAACATACCTGTGTGAGTAACCTGTATATGAAGTTACAACTTGTTACAGCCCAATGCATTCTGAAATGACCGAGATATTAAACTCACAAACAAGGTTGTCAGAAAACAAATTAAGCTGCATATTAGCCTTCTCATTTTATAATCTGGTTACAGCTGCCACAGTACAACTGATGACTGATTTACTGTTTGCCGTCCAGCACAAAATGTCATATATTCTTTTTGATGAGAGTTGATGAGAGCATTAAGTGGATAGCAGCCCATGTCCTCCCAACTGGATTGAAATAGTCCTAAATTACTAGGGTCATTATCTTTTTGAAAAAACCTACTACTAGCAAAGAGCAAAGCAGAGTTTATATGTGACTGTTCTGCATTTATTCACTTGCAGGAAATGTGTATCCTTTTTCAGCAGGTGTATGAAGTATACCTGTTTGAGGGTATTCAATGCACTTTCATTGCAACTTTCATGATTGTTATGAAAGGAAATATTTTCTGGTAACTGGTAGAATATCATGAATTATTAACAGGGTGGTGTGTTTAATTGTAACATTACCCTCTGTAGTTAGCTTTGATTTTCTATCCACTACCTTGGATATAAATGAAATTAACTTTTCATAGAGTATATATGATTTTTCACTTGTTACAGACTGATTGTAAAACTTCTTGCTGAGAAGATTCAGGACATTTACTTGTAGTTAAATTGTTCATAGCTTTAAAATGGAACAAAGAAAAAAAAATATGGAAGGAAAACATTTCTGGTATACCAACTGAAATAGAATAATACCACAAAAAAATCTTAACGATTCTTCAATTAATGAAAATATAGGAAACCATTCTTTTTTTTATACTGTATGTGAACATCCACTAATTAGCTCTAGGGAGACTAGGTAGAAATCTGTGAAAATTTGGTCCCTCGTTTAATTATTCTACCTCACAGAATTTCCCTTCAAATTTTACTGAATTTTCCTAATGGAAAATTGTCCCATTTTAGAACGGGACAGAAAAGTGCCTGTTAATAGAAACCTGATTAGAAAAAAAATGAAATTGAGGCACAGTTGAAGTGTATGATTTATCAAAACAAAAATGAGAAGACGTTATAAATAGAAGACCATTAAGAAGTGTTGCCAGGATAAATGGCTTTAAAAATGATTGGTTTATTTTCAAATGTTCTAAGAAGAAATTAACACTTCCAGACTGTGTACCTAGTTTCAACTTGGAATTTTGCTTGTTTGGTTGGTTTTGGGGTTTTGTTTGTACTTAGGGAGAAGTTATAAAACACTAAGGACGATGGTTTATGAAAGGAATACTGACATAATTTTAGCTACTGTGGCATAAACACTGTTATACTAATGGATTGTAGAACATCCAACTGTCTGAGTAAGGAGATTTTGGAGGAATGGTACAGTGTTGAATATAGAGTAGGGAGAAAAACACTTCCTCCTATACACAAAAATACTTCTTTTTTGCACACTGTTTCAGAATAAATATATATTAATTTTTAATTTTAATAAAAAAGAGTAGAGCATACTGTATCAACTAAGATATGTTTCTTTATTACTAGTTTTCTACCGATACTCATGAAGAATAAATATATTCTGTTGTTCTTTGTTACTGCCTGCGTCACTACTTTGCCAGACAGGCAAATCCATGTCACTTTTAGAATAAGTAGGGCATAAGTGAATGTGTGGCTTGCTTGGTGGACAATTTTATAAGAATTTTGTCAAGAATAAGGGAACAGAAAAACAATTGCTAGTAAACTGAGCATTTGAGTTTTCATGCGTCCTTCCATGCGGATGTACTTGAAGAAAAACTTGAGACAAACTTGGGAGAAAAGCTTCCAAATGTCTAGAGGATAATATAGACAGGAGATAAGAAACCGTATGGGGGTTATGAAAAGCAAATATATGGAATCTAGTGGGCTAACAGAACAGAGATCATGGCAATGAAGTTCAAAAGAAATAGTAATGTTGGGACACAGTAAGTGGCAAAAAAGGAGTCATGGTCGTATCTGTAATCTTAATGCAGTCACCTGCTGCTTCAATTAGCTATAAACAAGATATTACAGAATAAGAAAATTCATATTTGCCCTTGAAATATACAGCTCAGACATATCTCTAATATTCACCAATGTTAGTGATAATGTTAGGTTAGGATTTATTCTTAATGTGCTCTATAATAGGAACCATGGTAGATCTGGTAAAACCTCACAAAATAGTAAAGAAATTTTAAACTGCCAAGAACAGCAACTTGATTCTGAAGTATGTTAGTAGCTGGTTTTGTTTGCAGAGTGGTGTATAAAGAGTGTTTTATCAAAGCTTGTGTGAAGTCTAGAGTTCCTTGTGAATCTGTGTTCACAGGAAACATGTCCTCTACATTCACCTTCCCCTCAAGAGGATTCTGAGATTTTCTTTTTGATAGTAACATGGAAAGCTCAGTGGGCTCCTATTTTCCTGCAGTTCTTTCTAGATCTAACTTGTTACTCTGATCTACTGTATGTCAAAATACTCCATTGTTTAAAAAGTCATTTTCATTTTTTAAGTGTTTTTCTCCTCCAATTTATAACACTGAAAGTACAATAAAAACAATTGTTCATTGTTTTGGACTCTGACTCTCAGTCATTAATTTAGTCCCTGGTTCTGAAAGATGCTCTGCATGAGCACAGGCATTTTGCCTGCCTATAGAATTTATATGGTTTTGAACATAGAGAAAATAGTATTTTCTATATTACTGTGCCTCTAGCTTCTGTAGAGATTTGATTGAAGCCAGTCAACCCAAGTTGTACTTTCAAATTGAGAATAAATTTATATATATATTTAACAAAGTATCATTTCAAAACAATTTTGTCTTTCCTTCTTCTAAGAAATAAAAGCACAACTTTAATTTAGAAGCTGTGGGACCATATTATAATTTTCTTTTTTTTTAAAAGAATTATCAAATGCTTAAGTCAACTGTCACAGTTGAAATTTGTGACATACTTTTAGTAACTAAATCTATCTAAAACGTTAAAAGGAAAATGAAATAAGAAAAGGACCTTCAGTATTCACAGGCCAAAATGGGTGTTTGATTGCATATAGTGTATGATGTCAATGGTGGAAATGATGGCAATATTTTGACTTATTTCAGTAAAGCCTGAATTTCGCTGAAAAGCATGATATTCCCTTGACATAAAGCCGTCTGCCAGTTACTAAATATTCAGTCTAAGTAACAAAAATCTTGTTTTGTCTGATAAGTAGGAGTACTTAGCATTTATGTAGCACTTCCTGTGTTCACAATGAAAGATTAGAGGTCAGCAAGTATGTCTTACGTGAAAAGACATAGAAGAAAATCCTACTTTAGATAAGGGTGGCAGAGAAATAGTTTTCAGATACATAAAGAGTTCTTGTAAGGAAAGAAATAAATTCTTGTTTATATTGGGGGTGAGATGAGAAGTAATGGTCTAGAATTGAAATAGGATTTTACCTAGGTAATAAGGAAAACCTTCTATTTTTGAGGATTAATAAGCTCTGAAAGGGTTTAGAATATTCATTATGGGATCTCTGCATGAAAGTTCAGCGAAATACTCCTCTGAAATATTTTAAGTTTGGCCAAATAGTGTGGTAATGAAAAAAAAAAAATCAAGATATATTGAGACAAAACCAAATTCAAGTCCTCTTACTTTAGAGACTTTTTGGTGACAATGGCTAACAGGTGGATAAAAAGAAGTGATAAAGCAGGAATGTGAAGATATGATTAACCTCTTACCATGGAGCAATATTCCAGATAGCTATCATGCCATTCCATATTATGTCTATATATTAAAAAATTTCCCATGCTTAGTCATGTCTTATGTCCTGACCTGGGACTGAACGTAGTTCTTAGATATCTTTATTAATGAGGGCACCATCATGTCAGTCATCTATCTGTCCTGCATCCAGTGACACCATTTGATACAAAGGGGCTGCATCCTACAACCTTTGAACATACACGTTTGATCTGACCTAGAAAAGGGGTTGAAAACTTCTGGTTTAAGAGCAGTGACAAAAATGAGGAATAGCGTGCAATAAAGTGTGAATTTTTCATAAAGTAATGTGTTTCATGAAACAATGCAACAGAGCTGAAAAACAATGGATGTTGGCCCTTTTTTTTTTTTATTTTTTATTAGAGACTTTTCAACTCAGACTCAATTTATCTTTAGAGAAAGGCAGAGTATTTAAAATATATAATACCATAAAAAGTAGGACCAAATGTAGAATATGGAAAAAATCTTTCTGCAATAGATTTGAATAGTATGTTAGTTTCTATAATCAAGATTTTTGTTATGAAATAGACTGTTTACTTGATGGAATTATAACTATGTAAATTAAATGTTTCTTGCAAACTACTTGAGAGAAAAATTAGCTAGTAGTCTGTAGTAAGTAAACACTGAAAACTATTTGTTATATTTATATTCCTATCCATTAAAATCGGTGTTAGCTGCAAATTATAAGACTGTCTTTTCAATAATAATTTGCAGATCAAAATTACAAATTTCCTAATACGATGATCATTTTATCTTTTTATTACTGCTTGCAATATTGAACAGTGCATAAAAAGAATTGAGATTAAGTGATTTTTGTAGCCTTGGTGTAATCAGGAAAGTGCCTGCTGCTCTTGAACTCTTTATACTTCTCTTTGTCTTTTGTCTTCAAGACTGGTTTTGAGTGAAGTGTTCAATCCCATCCATACCATTCTTTTTCTTTGCCCCATCTTTTTGCTTAGACCTTGAGTTTATTATAGCATTATATCTGTCCTGGAGCAGGGTGAAACCAAATAAATTTCAAAAGTATACACTCACACACATATACATTTATATATTTTCTAGGATCATAGGGTGAATTGCCCATGAAACTCAAAAAAAGATAGAAACATTTGCACCTTTTTACATTTTCACTAGAAAGAGTAAATAGATTTTTGAACAAACTATGCAATAGTTTCTGTGGGAGATTTACATTGCAGGTGTTCTTAAGCAAATAACTTCTCACATATTGTTTATTTTTTGATGACCAATCCTCGGTTTTCTGGAGGGAAAGGAAAAGGAGGAAAGACTGTTCTCAGATGTACCAACCTACGCTTCTCTTTGTTCTCCATCCTTTGCATTTCTCAGTAGGAATATGTGTTTCAAGTTAAAAGGAGAAGTTTCTCTGATTCCCTACCAAGTTTCAAAGGCAGGCCTATGATTTTAACTGCTGCTGACTTCTAAGCTAAAAGGATCCAGAATACGTACCTGAAGATCTAGTAGCCATTTTATTCAATACTTTCCTGACCTGAATGTCATTTTTGTTGAACCATGCAAATCCTCAAAAATTCTGGACTATACTACTCACTTTAATAAAACTGAAGGTTTTTTTTTAAAAAAAAAAAAAAAAAAAAAAAGGACTATTCAACCAGATTGACATTCTGCAATTTATGACAGAATGTTGTCCAAGGAATGAGTACATTCCTTCAAAAAGTTATTTTTAGTTGTTTCGACCTAGTGAATGAGAAGGGTTTCAGTCTCCATAGTATGTCATACTTACACAGCTGATAATTTTCTGCTTATCTTAAAGATGGATAATGATTACTTTATAGAGTAAATAAGGATCTTTATAATGTCCTTTAAGTGTAACAACATACAGAACAAAACTTATGTCAGGCTTCCAATAATCATTCCAATTCAGATTGTGAGTAGTGGCTGCACTTTTATTTATAAGGTAAATTTGATCTTCCATTTTAGTTTCACCAGCATCAAGAAAGTATTCCCATATGAAATTTTTAATAATTGTTTTGCACATACAAATAAAAACAGTACTGACAAACTTGCAGTCACTGTATTTCATTTAATATCTTCTGAATATGGCACTTCCTGCAATTTTTCATGTATTTGAACAATTAAAACACAGTATAATGTGTGAATAGTTCATTTAGGAAATTAATAATAACTTATGGACAGTGCCATTTCTTCTATGCTATGATAGATTCCCTCCGTTTTCTACCTCTTACTTGCAGACCATAAATTTTGTACTGGGGGAACAAAACAGAAACTGAAGCTCAGGAAGAGCTAAAAATAAGGATGTGACCTGAAGCACTTTGTTAGAAAGGATGTTTCTTTATCAAAAGTGTTATTAAAAGTAAAAACTGATGAGTTTCAGAAATGTTATTAATAATCAATAGCATTAATGGAAGATTATTTAACTTTCAGTTACAAAAATGCACTTTATAAATTTGAAAGTAAAGTAACTATATCTAGTATTACATTTTTGGTTAAATGTTTGTCAAGGTTCATAATTCCTTACACAAAATGTCCTTCTGAGGATTTGGAATCTACTTTTAAAACATGTTCTTGTTTTCAGCAGAGAAAAGAAAGTGTTTTATTTCTAAAAACCTGTTTGTGCCTCTCCACAATTTTCTGTTATCAACCTTTCAAAATCTCTAGAAATGTCCCTTTCAGAAAACAATTGGCTTTCCAAATTCTTTGTTCTGTTCAGTCAGCAGCAGCTAAAATACCTACCTTAGAGTACATCTTTTCTACTTGCTAAATGTGCATGCTTATCTGCAGAAATAAAGTAATTCTCAACAGTATATATCAAAAGCATGCAAGTAATTATTTGTTAGCTGAACCAGTAGTCAAACTAGTTGTCTACTATGTTTCTTGTTTCTGCTTGTTTTCAGTCTGTGGCTGGGACTAAGGAGGTGGAATATTAGTGTTACATCATAGATAAATACTAATGAGAATCAGTAGTTATTGTACACTTTATCAAGGAATAGGGTAATTATTCTTCTCCAAGACATTTTCTTGCACTGTAATGTTGGTTTTGCTTTACTATTTCTGGTCACTTCCAGACATATTCAGCCTGCAGATGTTTGAGCACATTTTTTTAATTGTTATTTTTAATTTGGCTAGCACTTTTTTGCTGTTATATGACAGACAAATGGCATTTTTTCTAACTACCCACTTTCTAAGATAGACAGTCTTGTAGTAACTTTCCAGAATAAATAGTGGTTTTATTCCCAGCTGAATAAAATCCTTCCTCCCCGCCCCCGCTTTTTTTTTTTTTCTTCTGATGTGGGTGGACAGAGATAGGTGGAATGGGAGACAATAGAGGAGAAGCTAACATTTTCTCCCGTATGTAATAAATCTGCCATCTTCAATTCAATATCAATCCATAGTGTATGCCTATTCAGTTCTTCACCATTTTGTCCTACGAAGTCTGTGGGAAATGAGAAAGAAATACAGAAAACTAGTGTATTAACATAAATCACACAACATAAATCACACACGAAGTATAGAGAGTTGGACTTTATTTGCACTGTTTTCATAAGCAACTTCATAGTAATAATAATTGCAGTTAAATATTTCACCAAAGCCTGATTCCATTTCCAACTCTGCCAATGGACTTTGCATAATGAATTTTGCATGACTTTATCTCAGGTATTCCATCTGTAACACTAGATAATTATGTTCATCTTTGTTCATTTCTTGAGTTGCTTAAAGTACGAATTGCATAAACTCCTGAACATTATTGTTTTATTTTCTATCTTTATGCCTTGTATGGATTAAAAACCAAAGTTCAAATCTTCCTCTGTTCGGCAAATGCAAAGTTTCTTCTTAGCACTCAGAAACCATCATTCTTAAATGCTGATTTTGTGGAATCATATTTCTGATCATTATCACTTTCAATACATATGTTAAAATGCAAAAATAATTTAATTCATCCCAAGATTGCTTTACAGCACTCAAAGTTTTCCAGGAGTACTGTTGGAATTTTAGTTGCTTTCATTTCTAAGTGTTTGAGTTTTGTTTTGTATATTTAACTTTTATTGATATGTCACAATAAGAAAATTTAATTTCAAGTTAGTTGTTTTGGAAGTCTGTATAAAACTTAGAGACATAATACTATGCTTTGGTGCACTTTGGTAGTTTCCTACAGGCAAATTCTAATAGCACAACGTTAAAGGTGAGCAAATAAGTTGCTTTAAATGATGTTACTCTTGTGATAGCTGAGCTGCCTGGTTTTAACTGCTTTGAACAAAATAAGTATTTTCTGTTCTTCTGTTTAGAAAAGTTGTGGTAGTTTTCCCTTGAACAGTACAGTCGTCTTCTTTTGAGAGGGGGTTAAGATGCCCGCATTTTGGGGATTTTGTATCCTGTTGCATGAAGCATCTGAAGTAAACTCTACCCTTTCTTACTGAAGGAGATAAACTCTAGACTCTTTCCCCTTTTTTCAAAATTATTTCTTGATGAAGAGTAACATTATTGCCTTGTCCAAGAGCAGAGTAGTGACAAAAGAGTTAGACAAATCTCAGCAGTATTTATATGCTGTGTGGGATCCAGGCAAACCTACCCTTTGACATTGTGATAACAACCTGGATTGGGCAAATGGAAAGATAAGGTATCTATTTCCATTACATGTTACTCTTTCAAATTACATTTTTGAATGTAGAAAGTTAGTTCTTAGTTAAATTATGGACAGCATCCATTATTAAATATTGATATTTTTTTTCTTGCAGTGTCAGATTACCGCAGCTAGTAAATTGTGTATGGCTTTTTCAGATTGCCTTACTGCTATTGGCAGCTACCTTCTCTATGTTCTCCACTTTTAATTCTCCAATTTTAATGCAAAGTCATTGTTGCTTATTAATTATTTTTCCTAATGATAGAAGTGCAATGATTTGCTTTCATAAGTATTCTATTGGTGAATATGGATACTTTTCCTTTTTTTTTCCCTTTCTTATAACTGACCTCTAAACCTTACCCATTTTTAATGTGGACATTTCTTAAGTCCTTAGATGCAACATTATTACACAAGAAGACTATCTGTACACAGAAAAGGTGATGATGCAGGTGGTTTATGTAACACTATAGCATTTCATTACTTCTAGAGCCCTGTTTGAATGTTCTGCTAAAGATGGCTTAACAGATGAAGATATTGCAAAACCTGAAATCAGAATTTTGGCAGAAATGGTCAAACACAACAACATCCAATGGAATCAGCGTTTTATTTAACAAAGACAAATGTACGGTCTTGCACCTGGGAAAACATAATCTAGGGGTGCAGCACAGGCTGAGACCTATCCAGCTGGGGAGCAGCTCTGTGGGAAGGGACCTGGGGTCCTGGTGAACAGCAAGCTCAATATGATTGAACGGTGTGATGCAGTGGCAAAGGAAGCCAACGGGATGCTGGGCTGCATCAACAAGGGCATCGCCAGCAGAGATAAAAGAAGTAATTACCCCCACCTCTACTCAATGTTTGTCAGGCCACATCTGGAATTCTGTGTTCAGTTTTGGTCCCAACTATACAAAAAAGATGTGGTCAGGCTGTAGAGGGTCCTGAGAAGGGCCACACAGATGATCAAAAGACGGGGGAACCCTGCCATATGAGGGAAGGCTGAGAGAATTGGATTTGTTCAGCCTTGAGAAAAAAAGGCTTAGGGGAGACATCACCATGTTCCAGTATTTAAAGGATGGCTACAAAGAAGATGAAGACTCCCTCTTTATGAGGAGTCACATGGAAACGACAAGGGATAATGGATACAAGTTACTCCTCAGGAGATTCTGACTGGACTCAAGGGGAAAATTTTTCGCTATGAGAACAATCAGCCATTGGAATCATCTCCCCAGAGGAGTGGTGGATTCCCCAACACTGGACACTTTTAAGATTCAGCTGGACAGGATGCAGGCCCATCTTGCCTAGACTGTGCTTTTGCCGGGAAAGGTTGGACCAGATTACCCTTAAAGTCCCTTCCAACCTGGTATTCTATGATTCTATGATTATTTTCCTATCCAAACCAGTCTGCAGTCCACTTATGTATATATATAAGAAGACCTATATATGTTGCAATCAGAACTGACCAAGCACTAGAAAACGTATTGTGTAGAAAGAAATTCTGACCAAAAAAACCCTGCTGTACTCTGTTTTTACTGTCCTTTCTGTGGAATCTGAGTGAATACGGAGGCTTGGAAAGCACAATAAGGAAGTTAGTCTTAGCTTCACTGATGATGTGGTTATTTTCCATAAGATTAGTTTGCAGGCAGAGGTCAGATTCACACCAATGCACAGCTCTGATCTTACTGGGGAAGTCCCAAGGTTGTGACCATGACCTATGACATAAGAATGAATGGGATTGGTGGCAATGGATTACTCACATTTAATCTCTAGTGTTAAATGGCCAGATAATATAACTGCTTTCATAGATTTTGGTTTCATGCCAAACACTGAACTGAGCATAATAGCTTATTTTTCACTAAAGCATAACGGTTTGGCCAAATATATTTTCCAGAGAGCTATCCAGTCTTGCTTTGAGTCCATGAAGAGGCAGAGAATCCATTTTTTCAGTAATTCGATCCAATGCTCAGATATTCTTACTTTGAAGTTCATGCCTTGCATTCAGCTTTCTGCTGTCTGTGGCTAGATATCTTGCTTAGAATTATTTCTATGCAAGTCTGGAAAGCTTTATTTTTGTAGGCACAGAGCCAGACAATCACAGTTGTGTTGCTTCTTAAACCAACTGGTATCTTTGAATTTCATTTGATAGCTTTGAATTTCATTCAAAGAACTGGAATTAGTAGACAGCACTGTACAGCAGTACATCAGCAGAGGGAATCATGTGGGCTCCTGTCTGACATGAAGACTCTAATCTAGTGTCCCCAGAAGACATCATCACCTCTGCACCCCTTCCTCCTCTTCCAATGAAGTCAGAAGGTGACAGCAGTCAAATCCCAACCTAAAAATTGTTCCCTCGAGAGCATTTGTAGTGTACCACTGTCACACACTAGTTTCTTGCAGAAACTATTTTGGTTCTGATCACCCTGTTATTACAGCTAGCTGTATCTGTGCTTTCTGTGCAGGGTGCTCTAATTGACTGAGACTCTGCATTACCGGGTCATATGTTTCCAAGAAGACAATTTTACCTTAATTAGGTTAAAATGCTCTTTGGCATACAGGCAGCATTTGTTTGTTTTTCAAGGAAAAACACCTCTCTGTTTCTTAATAAACTGAATAAGTTAGCCCTTTAATGTTTCCTTTTTCTCATTCTAAAGCACTTTTTTCCATCCTTCAGTTGCTTTTGTGAGACGTTTTTTTAGGTAATCTAGATTTAAAATACTAACATTAGATATGAATATAGCATTCCTGTCTCAAATTTCTTGTGCACTGATTAAGTCTAAGCATATCCCCTTTTTATGTAGTGTCCTGGTTTCCCAGGAACAGGCAGGCCATGACTAGCCACGCGTCAGCTGGGAGTTTCAGTCAGGGCAGCTGACCCAAGCTGACTCACAGGTGTATCCTGTACCACTTAGATCATGATCATTATAAAAGGAGGGAGTTTACTGAGGGTGGGAAGTTTATTTTCCTGGGGCTCCTCCCTCTTGGCTTTCTGCTCCTGCTGCCAAGGTACTAGGCTGAGTATAAGCTTGCATACTTGATGTTGCTATTTGTATTAGGTTTTTTGTTTCATTAAATCCATTTCTATTTCAGCCCACAGGGCTTTCCCTTTTTGCCCTGACTCCCCTTCTCAGCTGAGGAGAGGTTATCTGGTGGTTGAGCATCTGCTACAATTTAGCCCTGGATGCAGGCTAAATGTAGATATAGAGCTTTTCAAAATAAACTTTTTTTTTTTTCTGCAGTTTTATGTACACTGATTTACCTCAGTCTGAGTCAAAAAAATCACTGCTTTCCAGGTCATGGAAGCTTATTTAATATGCATCCTTTGTATTCTTTGTTAATTGTTTCTTTTTCATCATTCATATTCATCATTCATTGTTTCTTTTCTAATCTGCTTCAAACACTGTATTTCATAACATTATTGATGAAAAATGCATATAGTATTGCCTAGATCTGGTGGTTTAATTACGATTTAATCCCACAAAACTGTGCTAAAGATGTTACACTTGAGGATGAGAACTCTGATTTAACATCTGTCAGTTCTGAGTTCATTCCATGCCTGTATTGCTGAGTGTTGGTTTGTTTTCATAATTAATATTATTAGACTCTGTCCCTACAATGAACTGTTGTTTATAAATAGTTGGCTTCATCGGAAAGATCTTTAATTTTTATAATTATCTAATTAGGGATTATCCGTAGAAAACCTTCTGCAGGCCATGTCAGGACTTTATATAATGTAGATACCATTTATGAAATATAACTTAGAGGACTATGAGACTGGGTGTGGTTTGTCCGGTTTTAATTTTGTTTTCATCTGTGTTGGTTTAGAAAATCAACATCACTTTAAAGAAAAGAAATAGAATTAAGGTGTTAGAGTTTCATTTTATGCTCTTACTGGTGCTTTGCTCTTATCTGCAGTATACAGAACATTTTTCCCACACATGAAGTTCACAGAAGATGAACTACAATGTTATTTACATAAAAATATGTACAAACCAAAATTGAAATGCACATGCATATTTTTGCTATGAACGTTTACGCAGTCACCCATTTGGTGAAGAAGCTTCATCCTGTGAGTTATCTGACAAAAAAAAAAAAAGCATCTCCTAAGTGTATGGCTTGAAGAGATCCCTTCACAATCAATATTCAGTTACAAGTATCACATACAAGAATTTGGCAAATGGTTTCAGCTAATGAGTAGATGAGAGAAAATCGTGATCTGCTTGTGTATGTTATGAAAGTAGAAAAACAGTCTCAATTTGCTCAATAAATTATTCATTGGAAGTTATTCAGTAATCACTAACAAAAATGCTGTCTTCAAATGTTTCATCTATTTGGTGTTTCATATGCAGGAGAAAACTGATTTTACAGTCTTTGTCATTCCTTCAGCTGCTTTAGAGAAAGACTCTAAGGAGCAGTCCTTATTCTCACAGGAAAAGTAAGCCTGTATTCTTCTATCCCCAGAAATAAAGAAAAAATCTTCCAAATATAATATATACCAATCTTTTTTTTGTGAAAAAAAAGAAAATGCAGTGAGAAATTTGTCAATACGAAGGGATGTTCATTTAGAACAATATATCTGTTACGTTCATGTGACTTTCTTAAATCAAGAGCTGAAATTCTGTACAAATGTCTACAAGACTAGAAACCAGGGAAGTATTTGGTAGCGTACAGAAAATACCAAGGTGAGCGTGTTATCTCTTCCTGGTGTTTTAGCTTGCTTGTTCTCTTTAGTAACCCTTTGGAAATTCAGTCAGTGCTAGGGAAAAGATTTTGCAGTGATTAACACGCGTTCCTTACTGTGTGAATTTTCCCCAACATGGCTTTGAACAATATTGGAAGAAAAATAGCAGGGAGAATTAGCAATTAAAGGATTGTTTCTGTCATCACAGTCAGCTGAACGTGAGGAGCTGCATCAGACAAGAACTTCCAGGCTGGCAAAACCAGGAACTTCTCCAAAGGGAATCTGAATATGACTGCAAAAGTAGTTGACAGGAGATGGTACACGTGTATGCTGCAGCCTCCTGGTGAATTACTAAGCTAAGAATAAAAAATAAATGGCAAACAGAATAAAATAGGGAGGAAAAAAACTTATAATTCAAGTAGTTTACACATCTAAGTGTGGAGACTGAACTGTTAGAGGAAGCTAGTAGGGTGGACAAGAAGCCCAGGAAAACAGACAGCGTTGACATATTTTCTTCTGTGCATTCAGACATAATTCTGAAACTTTTTCTTAAAAAAAACAGAATTTACACTAAAACATTTTCAAGAATCCCTGTGTAACTAATTCCTGAACTGCAGAACTATTTGCAAATACAGAATGATGAATTCTGCATAAATTAATTTCTTCTGCTCTGGCAGAGGGGTTGGACTAGATGATCTTTTAAGGTCCCTTCCAATCCCTAACATTCTGTGATTCTGTGATTCTGTGATTCAATACCAAATAGCACGTATATTTTCATGCTGTCCTGAAGCTTCCTGTGTTCATTTTATTATGTCAAGTTACTAATAAATCGGTGACAATTTTGTATACCACAATAAAAAAAATGCAAGTATTTCTTTAAAATATACCACAGTTCTAATTAAGATGATGTTTAAATAAGGCAATCCAATGCATTCATGCAAGTCTAACTTGCTATAATAAAATATCCAAGAAATTAACCAGTGCATTCAACCTTTGAATATACCAATAATAACTTTTACCACTACCTGTTTTGCTAAGTCAAGACAATTATGTCATACCACAAGTTTTGTTATATGCATATTTCTATTAAATACAAGGATTCCCAAACAACAACAAAAATGTGGACTACTTGGTGAACATGGTATTCGTACGTTTTTTTTTTCATTTTGTACATGTGGTGGTCCATTAAAATCTTGACACCATCGGGGAGTTAAAGACATCGCAAACTATGCAAGTAATCTGAAAACTAAAAATGTCTTCTGTTTTTCCCTCATTCTCCCCATTAACTGCCTAGAAATATCATAATTACTGAGTACCCTGCCAGTTCTTATTTGAACCTGAAAAATATTAAAATGCATTCATTTTCATAGTGGGACAGTTGCTTAAAGGAATCGTGTTTGAAGATCCATATGATTCGAATATTAGTTTGGTTATTAAATAGTCTGAGAGACAAAAAAGGGATATAAATGGTAGAGAATCAGAAGTAAAGCCATTGCTTTCTTGTGTACTTCACAATGTTATTGCTTTATAGAAAAGTTTTAAGCTCTTTAAAAACAGAAGTAAAAAATGCTTCTATCATGTTAACTTTCATGCATTTTTTTTTTTTTCATAAGAAGATAAAAGATTGACTGATAGGTGCATCCTTTTATGCATTATTTTAAAGTCTGAAGGTCAAAGTGAAACAGTTAGACTGAAATAAAAAGTGGAAAGTTAACTAGTAATAACTTTCAGGAACCAATCTATTATAATAGAACAAGATGGGAGTGGTTATGAGATATTGAAGGTAGTAACTGAAAGACTTCATCTGAAGACTCATGAAACTATATTTACAGTGTCAGAAGATATTCCTTCTCCAGAGAAGGACAGTAAGATGATGCTGATTCCAGGATTACATGTCTTTCCAAAATTGTCCTAGAGCATAAATCGCACTTGAACGTAACTAGTGAGAGAAGAGCTTATTATTACACTGTCCAGCAGTTCCTGATTGTAGCAGGCACTGTAAAGGAGGCTTCTCTTTCCCTCTATTGTCTCTGTATATGTTGATATGTTAAAGCTTTATTAATTTAAGATTTACTTGAAAAGAAAAGCTAAAATTAAATTATAACTAAATGCATGAAAATTTTAATAACAAACGCTTTCTGATATAATTTTTTGTAATATTTGATAAAAATTTGGTATAATCGTTCATGTAAAATGTGTATCAATTTATCCTCTCATTGAATATTGGGAAATATTATTATTCTGCTAAATATCTGCAAAATTTTAGATTTTTTTTTTGGAAAGGTAGTAAATGGAGTTGATTTAGTCATAATGCTCTGCAATTTTTTTAAAAAATAAAAAAGACTAGTAAGATGTACGTTAGACATCCAATTGAAGTCTTATTTTGGTTGGCTTTTAAAATCTAAAATATACGTAGTAGCTAAATATTTAAGTGTGTCCAGCTTTGTAGATATTCAAAACATAACTGCGCTGAGCCCTGAGCATCCTACTTTAGCCGACCCTTCTTTGAGGAGGGAGACTGGGCTAAGCAATCTCCAGATTCAGCCTTTCCAGTCTCAATGACTCAGTGATTGTCTGATTTTATATTTCAATTTAATACTTAAAATGTTTGTTTTTACAGATTTAGCTAAACTTTTACACCATTTCCAAATATAGTTTGATTTCCAGAAAAACAGAATTTGTAAAAGCAAAGAAAGGAAATTGAAAAGCTGTAGAGCTTTTTTTTACCCTCTCCAGAAATCTGGTAAGAGAGAGGCTGAAGACTACTTTAAAGAAAAACTATTTCCCATATTTAGAATCAAAACTATGAAATGATAATAATGAATGTGTTAATAATAGTATGGTAATACAAGCTTATACAAAATGCGTGCTTACGATATCCTGACTGAAGTAAAAAAGTCTGCTTTTAATAACTTTTTATATTAGGATTGCTCTTAGTTATTAAAGTTTTGAAAAGAAACATTTGCACATCTGTGATTTCCTCCAATTTCCATCGATCGTTTCAAATATTTGCTATTGCTGTACTTCTAGAATTTCTTTCAGAATAACCTATAAATTAAAATCACATTAACATGTAATATTAAATGACTATTAGTATATGGTCACAGAAAAGCAATGGTACTGATCTGTGTGTTAAAAGTGTGTAACTAGAAATAGTTTCAACTGGAGGAAAGCAACTGGGGAAAAGGGTATTAGGAGCCTGCATAAAAAAGCTGTTCACAATCAGTTACAGCTGAGTGCAACAAAAATTGCTTTCTAGGTATCAGAGGAAATTAATGATTGGCCAGTGTACCCAGAATATCCCACAGCATGTTAAAAATTTCATACCATGCTATTTCTGCACAAAACAATCTGAGGTTTGGCATATATCCACCAAAATAGCTCATTGCTAATTAATTTGGCATGTCATTTTGCATAAAATTAGTAATTAATACAAGTCACCCTGTGGTATAGTGAACTTTTTTCAGTTAAAGATTCAATCTCAGTAGCTTCAAAAGCTTGATAAAATGGTCATTTTTTCTTATTCTTAGAAGAGAACTTGCATATAGAAAAAGGTATTACAGTCAGAAGGAAGGATATATCAAAGTTTATAGACCAAATTTATTTGAGGTTGTTCAAGGTCAATGAATTTTTTTCCCTCCACTTGCTTAAAATTATGAGTAATAGAATATGAGTAACTGGTGCTCCAGCTGAAATGAACTACAATGATGTGCAGCACTATATTTAGCTGTCTTTTAAGCTGTTGCAGTCTCATTTAACAGGCTCCAAATGGAACCTGCATTCTCCACCATTTGAGACAACATTTACCTGGAGGTTTTGCAAATTGATTTGAAGAACCTCCAGTAATTATTACTCAGGATTCCAAAATAATGCAATCTTTGAAGAAGCACTTAATGTAACCATTTTAAACAGTGTTTTTGAATAACTAAAAGAAAAAACCCCAACCCCCCCCAAAATCAAGTAAAACTTGAAGTTTGCTTTGTGAGGAAAAAAAAAGATTGTTATATGAAAAAAAAGTAATTTTGGGGGTCATTTTCCTAATCTATCTCCCCCCCCCAACTGGAGTTAATAACTGTAGTAGAATACAATTTATTCTGAGCAACTGTACAGTCCCAAACCTCAGGCACTGAAATCCTATAGTTAAAAAGCCTAGAGAGTCATTGAAAGCTAACATTACTTTGTGAAGGTCTGCAATATGCAGGAACAGCCTTGTAGCAGAGAATTCAGAGACTGGAAGATCACTAGTAATTAAATTAATAGCAGTGAGCCCAGGGTCATATTTCTTCATCTTCTGTTTCTTATATTGCCTCTCATTTTTTCTGTGATATTCTTTTCATTTTTCTTATTCCTAATTAACACTTGTTAACAGTTTTTTTTTTCCCCTTTGGCTTCTTTGGCTTTTTTTAATTCTTTCATATAGTTTGTTTTCTTTCTTCTTCTTATGTGTGATTTCCCTCTTGGCTTAACTCTCCATTTTCTCTGATCCTTTCTTCTGATACCTTCACTGTTACGTTCTCTCTTTGCTTTCTGCTTCCTTACACTTGTGCCATGTGTCTAACTTCCCCTTGCTTAACTGTATTGGTTTTCTGTCAAAAAAAACTCCTCCAGCACTTCTGATACTGCATCCTCATTCCATGTGAATCATTTGAGCTGTGTTATTCAAGGGAATGGTTTTTTTGCTATTCTATCAAAAATGTTCATAGTCTTTTCAAAACTATGTAGTTCAGTTTGCTTTAAGCACATAGTTTAGGATTGTAGCTGCAGTAAAATGTCATGACAATCGCTTAAATATAACAATAGTACCGTATAAAGTGTGAATGTCAGTCTAGGTCTAAATCACTTAGCATAATCTCTTTTTTTTAGTAACTAGTAATCCACATGTGCATTCATCTGCGTGAATTTTCCTCTCTGGAGGGGTTGATGTGATGTAGTATAATGATATGCAACAGTTTTATTGATCTAAACATATGTTACCATGCAAGCTTCCAATCTAAATATTTATTAGAGGTGGAATTGCTTTTTCTTCCATGTTACCCCTTTAAGACAGACAGTGCAGGCCAATATATTTGAAAACTGGGCTGTCTCACACAGAATGATCTTACAGGACAAGGTTATCCACAGTCTCTGAGTGCATAGCATCACTCTGCCTTTGGATGATTCGTTTCAAAAAGGCAGAGGAATCTCAGTCTGTGTTCTAGATTGCAGGGTTTCTCCCCTTACCATCAGTGGAAATATTGGTGTGAGTGTTGGTAGGTGTCTACTTCCATAAATAGTGATATGAGCAGGAACTTCTTTTGCTGAGGAATTGCCATGTAAGTGTTGTTCTCGGTGCTGGATTTGATTCTCACAGTGCAAGAATTTTTTTCAGTGAGCAGGAATACCTTGATTTGAGAGCCATGGGATAACAGGACTAATGTTAGAGCTTTGATATTAAGCAGAAATTTTTTCAGGGAAATTAAACTGTGGTGCTCTAGGCTTTCATATAAAAAATTGGATAGCAAGCAATAGAGAGAACATTTATTATTTCTTTCTTTACATTGTTGTCAGAATGTTTTGCACAGGAATATGATATTGTGAAGCCCAATGTTACACACTGAGTGACTAAGGAATTTCTGTTAGAACTTGTTATAAGCCTTATCTTTTGGGAATATAAAAGAAGAAAAGAAAGAAGACCCATCTTTATGAGTCAGGATATCAGTGAACAGGCATGAAAAAGAGAAATGCAATTGCTGCATGAATTGAGAAGGTATTTCCACTATCAACAGAGAGAAGTCTGTGCATTGAGGAAGAATTATTTATTTTTTTTTTAAAAAAAAAGTAGTAAACGATATTCAGTTGGAAATCAGAAATAAGTTTCTAATCTCTGAGGAGAGGGTTTGGAACTGCTTTCCATGAACACGAGTTTGATGTATAAACTGTGGTTGCTTGTTATTATGGGGAATAAACTAGTGATCTACTTAGCACTTTCTATGGAACTAATGTAGAGGTGGCCACTTAATAAGAATTTCTCATGTTTCCATCCTCTTTATTCCCTGTTGTTCACATTTTAGCTTACTTCTTACAGTTCTCAGGTCTTACAGTTCTTACAGGTCTCAGTGCTCTATCCATTTTCTTGAAGTCCCTGATACCTTGACACAAAATCAATGGACATATATTCCCTCTAAACTTAATAACACTCTTCACCACTTGGATGAGGTTAGTAAGAAACAGTTTATTTTGTCTTGCTGCATCACTGAATGGTTTGCAACATTGCCTCCTAGTTCCTGATAGTGCAGAGAAATAAAAAGCAAAATTCTCATATCTCTGTAATGTAGAGTTCACTCTACCACAGCTTGAATTGCCAGGACATGTTTTTTTCTTTGCAAAAAGGACGTTTTGTTTTTTGAGCTTTAGGTGATTAATTATGTCATAGTACATTAAGAGTGCTTTATTCCTGACTAAGCTATATTTTCACTGAGGCTCTGTGCTATGTAAACAAGCTTTCCTTGACATAAAGCATGATTTAGATACCATGACAATGTAACTATTGGGGGAAAATTGCTTTATGTAGCCTAAAAGTGAGTTTACAAAAATTTAGCAAGAAAGAAACTTTTAAGTCAGCTTTCCAAGTGAATCAGTGCAGTTATGGGTTTATGCTGAGCTAGTAGAACTTTTTTTTAACTTTCTAAGTTCTACAATGTTTGATAGGAATGACTCAAGATTAGAGCAGCTCTCATGGCTATGAATCTTACATGTACTACTTCACGATTCATTTTATTATTGGCATACTAAGCCCTCTTGCTAAAACGCTACTTTTGTAGCATTTTCTTGATTTTGGAGAAGTTACTTGGTGTCTGTTTAATTGGAGTCTAAGAGGGCAGTTTAAAAAAACACATCTTCATTTTCAGATGCCAAAATATTATGTAAAATTATAAATTGTGTCTATTTTTTTAAAATGTTTTTTTCATACTTCCAATTTTTGTTGTTGTTGTTAAAAAATTAATTCTCTTAGAATAGAAATGAAATATGCCTGTTCAGGAAAAGTCCTCTGTGTTGCAACTTTAAGAGCAATTGAAATCAGAAATAGGAAGCTATGACAGGAAATTAACTCCACTTCAGTATGAGAAGTCTCTCTATTGTCTGACATGTACCTGTCCTTTAGTGTAATATTACTGAAATATTTAAGTATACATACATTCAAAGTCTTCATGATCTAGAAAAATAATTTGCAATTAGACAAGTAGATTTTCTTTTAACATATATTTTCTATTGTCTTCAAAAAAATTCATCCAATATTTTTAAAATAGCTCTTTATTCATGTTCACTAGTTCAATGTATTTCTTACTTTTTTAGCTTTCCATGTATTCTCTATCAAACATATTCACATGCTTCGTTTAGAGTGAAGAATAACTTTGAGGCAACTGCTACCATAGCTCTTTTTTCCAGCTCATACTTATAAGGTGTCTCATTCTTTTTTGTTTCTATTGTATTGCCAATATCAACCATTATTAATATATGATTCCCCCAGAGTAATGGCATTATATAAAAACAACAAACTTTTATTAGGAGGAGTGTTTATTTTCTTTTCCTTCCTGCTGCTGAATCTCTGGAGTATACTCAGTTCATGTTTTCAATCTTTTCCTTCACAAGTGCAAGCATCTTTATTTGTTTATATTTTTACAAAAATGAAGGTGAGAGCTAGATCAAGAGAGGTCTTTATGAGAGACCAAGGCGTTATTAGTCTTCTGGTAAAATATGAAAGTTTACCATAGTGTTATAGGTTGCCATAATCGAATAGCAAACAAAGAAGAAGCTATGAATAGTAACATAGAAATGTATTGTTTTGTCTGTAGATATTTATTATGACAACAGTTTTAGAGTCCTTTGCCTATGACAGTGGAAGTAGTAGATGACAAAGCATCTCTGACCTCACTGCATCTGTACTTTCACCGAGAAATTGGTATTCAGAAGCATGAATTAGTTGTGCAAATGCATTTTGGCTCTTAATTTTGCTAACTCTTTCATAAATACTTAGTTCTGTTAAATTTTGAGTGTAAGATAATTTATAGTCACTAATTTAGTGTTTGTCTCCATGCATAGCCAGCGTATGGCCTTGCTGAATATGCAGTGTGAAACTTGGAATGCATAAAAACATTGTACATACAAGTATTTTACTTGTGTTTTATAACAGAAAAACATTAATGGGTTTACTCAGAGTATAGTCACAGATACTGAGTGTTTCACTCATGACTACTCTTCATAAAAGCAATATAGATCAATTTGCAAACTTTTATTTCAGGAAGGAAGTCACATCAAAATGAAGGCACAAAAGCATAAAACAGGATTAATCATTACAGGCTCAACACAAAGGTCAAAAACCAAATAAAACCATACACAATATTGGTCTGTAGGGACAGCAATAGAGAAACCACAATAGAAGCATAGTATAGGCATTACCAAGATGTTTACATGTGTCATGTAAATGTTTATACATATCTTTGAAGGTATGTATCTATACATTTACTCATCTTTAAGTCTTCTTAAAATTCTGGCCCATTTAAGAGCTGATTTACACCCAAGTCTGCACACAGGAAGGGAATATGTTGTTCTTAATCCTCTGCACTGACACTTCCACTGGAAGAAGTACCGTGATTGTGCAAAACAGTCTCCAAGGCACTTACAGATCTTCTCCAGTGGCCTTGGCATGTGGAGCAGGTGCTTTAACAACCCATATGTGATTAATAGCACATTTTAAAAACATGGTTTCCAAGACAGCTGTCTTTGAAAGTGTGTTGTACTGAATGTTTTTGCCCAAGACTAATATGGAGAGCTGAAGGGTGATGGTAACTTGCAGCATTCTTTCACTTCTGCTTTGAGAACAGGCTAGCACTAGTGTTGCACTTTGTGTGTCTTTACTCCAAAGCAGTGTTTGCAGATTAAATCAATATTAACTAATCTAAAAATCAGTTTTCCCTTTCTTATAGAAAGAAAACACAAAATAGATGGCCAATAATTTGGGGGTTTTTTTGTTTGTTTGTTTGTTTGTGGGTTTTTTGGGTTTTTTTTTTTGTATATACAGTGCTCAAAGTGGAAGAACAAGTAGGGAAAAATGAGACTATAGATAACTACAGCTAAGCAGAAGTAAGGATCTTGCTGAGCAGGGACACTAAGATAGGGACTCTTGCCTCACTTCTACCATTTAGTTTTGAAACCTTCCTTCACTTACTTCAGAGGCACCAGTTTCCTCTCATAATTGCAAAATTTCACTTATAAACTCAGCGATATCTTGCTGCTATGATAGGGAAGACCTCTCAGCTTCCACATCTTGCTGAGCTGTGGGAGTTGGATGACCCTGGGAGATCAGTCTTTCCTGAATGGCATGACATTCAGGCTCCATGTGACCTCAGAACTCCAGCAGATCATGCATTGCACAATATATTGCAGTGGCAGTTTGATCACAGGTCAACGAGGGAAGTTTCTTACCCTTTTTGTTCTTTTTCTCCTTGTCGCCTGTCTGCTATGTTAGCAAGATACAGTCAACTAATTTGTAGTAGCTTTCTCTTACTTCTGCAATGAGCTTCAAAGCCATCCATGGTGCTTAAAGTGGTTGGATGGAAGCAGAAACAGGGTAGCACAGAAGGATACAGCGCCTCTGTTTTTAATGGAATTGGTGCTTATACAGAGGTGCTTATATAGATGTCCTAATTTTAATAGTATATATTGTATAATCTCTCATTTTCCTGAGAATGTCTACTATCCAAGACTTAAACCTGAATTATGGTGTTACCATTTGTAGGCTAAATTTTGTATTAAAATGTCAGTAAATGTTTAAGAGACCCTTCATGGGACCTTTGTTATACGAAATTTGTTAACAATCCCATTCCTTGCATTATTCAACTGCAAACCTTCCATAAGGACTCCATGCGGATCATCTGTTTTACATTAAGGGTTCAATATTTGATCAAGATATTGAATTTAAAAGTTTGTTTCTGCAAGGTACTGAATGTACTTCTCCTTAATTAGCAAAGTTCTTCCACATGTGCTAAAACTGATGTATGCATTTAGTGCTTTTGGCTTTAATGGATGTGTTTCAATAACTTAAATCCAATATACTATCACCAGAGAGCAATGAAGTGACATGTTGCAAACATACCTTATGTCTAACTGAAGACTCATTAACATTGTTGCAGTGCAGTGAAAATATTGCAGTGTAAGCAAAATTCAAAACTAATTTTGTGTAGAGCTATATTCTCAGCTGGAATGCTTCTTTCTAACTCAGTTGACTTAAAAATATTTTTATAAGACAAATAAGTAAAAATGCTTGATAAATTGATACACAAATAACTGTTTTCCAGGTTTTAATCTGAAATTATATCATTTTTCTCTAAAGTTTTGTAGGTTACTATTTTTATTAGTTATATTACATCACTAAAAGATAAATTTCTTTTACTGTTTATTCTTTTTAAAGCTAGGTACCCTCATTGAGAAGTTGCTAGTAAGTAAGCATTGTGTGTAATATAAGTTGTCTCAAAATGTTTTCAGAACTAAAGCTATAGAACACAGAAAGGATTTTGAATTGTGCTTTCAGAGAGTCACGAGAGGACTGGCTGCGATTTCTAAGAAGAAATAGCACATAATGGAAGGGGATATGGGCAAGAGCATGAGCTAACTAGAATGTGAGTAGATTTCAAGAATAAATCTGTAAGGGAGGATTTACATGTGGATATTGACTGTGGGTAAATGTGGCTCCTGAAAGAACATCGACAATTTATTAAGAAGAAAGAAATCTGTTCTTACAACTCATTTTAATTTCTGTATGCTTGCTAATGGAAACAAAAAATGAAAACATTCCTACAAAGAATCCTACAAAGAATCCTACAAAGTTGTTAATTAAAAAACATGTTTTATCTTGAAACAAAAGAAATCACATTGCATGCTTGAGTTTCCCAGCATGCATGTTTCCTCTTTTTGATACTTTCCTTAAAGTATATTTTCATTTTCGTATCCATTTTATACAGCATCAGAATTACCTAACTTGACACAAGAAATTGCACAGAATATTTCAATTTCTATTTAGGAAGTATCTTTCAAAAGGTAGCTCATTCTGTTTGTTTTCTTTTTCTTATATTTAGGCGAGTACTATTTTTTTGAAACTTAGTTATTGCCGAATAAGCCTTTTCAGTTGGAATCAGTACATGTATGACACTTCTTTAAATTATTAAGGTTTTCAAATACAGTATGAGAAATTTCATATTAGGTTATTATTATTAATTGAAACAAGCTTTCCAGTTATATGCTGTTTGTGAAATTGGGTTATTTTTTTGCCTTCGCAAACATATAGTGTTGTAATACAGAAGTTTTTAACTAACTTCATCTAAAATTCTGGATTGCTTTGTGCAATTAATAAGGTAAGTTTAAAATTTGTCTTTGTCTCTTATCTGCTAGCTTGAAGTATTTTCAAGTCTGTTGCACTTCTGGCAGCCTTTTTTTTTTTAATGGCTTAGTTTTTTATACATGTTCTAAATTTTTGTTCCACAGATTTATGATTCGTATTTAATTTTTTCATGTTGCTACTTGCTCCACAGGGCTTAGCATAAATAACAGGGCTAACAATCTGAAGTCATGGCAGAGAGTGCTGTTTGTTCAAATTCTCCGTTTTCTCTACTGGACACATCCAACTGTCCTAACTTTTTTCTTTTTTTTTTTTTTTTTTTTTTTTTAATATTTTAGGACTAAAACTAGCAGTCCTCTAGAGTTAGTTCATAAATGGCAGAGAGATAAAGAAATTATTTAACTGTGTCTGAAGTTTTTTAGGTGACCTAACAGTGACCTAAATTAGTTTCTGTTTGTCATGGGGGGCTTTTCATAGTTGCTCTGTAACTTGTGTGCATTTGTACTTCCAATGAAAAACAGCTTTTCATCTTCTGAGAATGGTAACTGATGTAGATGAGCTGCTTTATCCAATAGGACTTGTTATTTGTGTATCAGTAGTAAAGAACTGTATACATCTGAATAGCTTATAGCATCCTATGTTGAAGTATCTCTTGATGGTAAATATCATTTACATCATGATTTGAAATTTCTTTGTTTTCTGTGAAAGCTGTGAATTTTATTTCAGAAGAAAAAAATATATTGCTTAGACAGGCTATCGCAGGCTAAGACTCTAAATAAAACCTTGTGGAACCCCGCTAGCTTCAAACAGTGTAGCTGCTATTTGTTGTTAGAATTAAGAATTTGTATCTTAGGTATATGTCAGGCCCCCTATAGGCCTATGGCATTTATAAGAAGTGTCTCGATGTAGGTTGTAATGACTGCTAAAATAAAACCTGTGAGTGATAAATGAACAGATTGCTACTGTGAAAGTGTTTAAAGGTTTAGGACTCCTACTGATAAAACCAGCAGAGAGAGTTCGTAGAAAATTACTCTCTTCTCACCTTTAATTGCATTATTTAAGTTGAACATTTTCTTGGCTGAATGGAGTGCAAATAATAAAACTTTTTCATTTATTATGCAAAGTTCTTTACAAAGTATAGAGACTATAGGTGTTAGGCTTGCTTTATGGAACTAAATAACCGACCGTCTGCAATGAAGGTCATGGTGGAAAGGAAAATTGAAACTTAACTAAACCAATGATGTATTAGGACTTGATCAAATGGAGATATTGCAGATATCTTCAGGGTGATATTATTAAAAATTCTTTGTAATGCAAAATTAAGTATTTCCAGTGGAGAAGCAAAAGAAGTCTGCCTTATAGAATGAACTAGCTAGAAATACTGGAAGACAGTTCTGCAGTGGAAAGGAGTGTAATTCTTAAAACCTCTTTTCTGCCTCATTGATAGCACTTTCTCTCCACTAACTTTTTTTTTTTTTTAAAAAAAAAAAGATCTGCTATTTGAATTATAGAAACTACATTTGACAGAGAAGGTAGATAATGGAAGAATTTAAAATATTGTCAAGGAGAACCACACAGCAAAAGAAAAGCTATTGTTCCTACATGCTTATAACCTTATTTATGTCTTTTAGCTTTTTGATAGTAGACATAAACTCGAGGATATTTTTTTAATTGGTTCCAATTACTTCAGAAAACTGAGATTCAAAAACGACCCTTTTAAAGCTAGTGGAAACACATTAATTAGCTAAACTGTACATGGCATTTTTCAGATTTGCTCATATGTGAACCTCATTCCTGTGCCCAAGTGGGCATGGGAAAATGAGGTACAGTAGGCCATGGATGGAAAGATGAAATATATCTTACACGTGCAAACGTGGAAATTCCTCTGAGACAAGGTTTATGAAAACTCCTGACGCACATGCAAATTGATTTTTTTATATAATCCAGAACATGGCTTACTTTTTCCTTGTTTATGGTTATTAACGTTTCTTTAGCTTTAATTAATGGCTATTCAAGCTTAAGGTAAAAAAATACAGAGAAAAAAAATAGAAACATTTTGTTTGTTGACTTTTTTTACTTTTCACCAGTACTGCTTTTTGAATCCTGAAGGAGAAACTGATCAGACAGTATTTTGTGAGGAAATGGAAATTCTTATCAGACACAGAGGGGATAAAATGATTGGAAATTGTAACAATATATAGAAAATTCTCCATTAATTGATTAGTTGCATTTTTATGTGCCATAGCTTGCACAGCAGAGATTGTTTCATTGATTTCTCTGTAATTGACATAAAATGGTACACTTATTCTTTCAAGTTATTGCTTTTCAGCGTCACCATTTTTTTCCATTATGTGACGTACCGTCAGTTTCATTTCTTGACCAGATATTCTTTTTCTGATGATAAAAATAGCCAGAAATGATATTTTTGGAGTGAGATATATTTTGCCATCTTGAGAAATGACAGTAATGTGAAAGTAGAGAATGCTGCAGAATTAAATGTACTCAAAGAGAAATGTAGCATCAATCTCATCTTATTATGAACAACACCAGAAAAGGCCAATAACCCTAAAATCAAAGGGTACTAACTCTGAAATGGGAGAGATCACATAGCTGTGAAGTGTAACAATTTCGTCTCTGATGTAGAAAATAGTTAAACTTGGACATTCTTGGCATGTACATGCTATCTTTAGTTGAGTACTCAGTGCACTGTCTCTGCACCTTCTGGTAGCGAAGATCCTATGGTCCTAAAAGTGCTTAAGTTATTGGGCTTTGCCAGAATTAAAAATGGACCAAAAAGATGAACACTGCTTAGTTTCAAAGCTTGTAAGAAATCTATCTTCTAACACAGCACATAAGATTTAATTTCATTTCACTGTGCTATGTAACTTCAGGACCTGGCTTATACATCCCTGTATCAGTCAGCTTTATTTGTCCCAATATGTGTAAGTTACCCATTCCCTGTAAATTTGTCAGATATAGGTAGAAAGGGAACTCTGATTTGGTAATAATTACATAAAGAGATCAGCAGAATTAAATTATTTGAATTTTGATGGGTTTGAATGTATTTTTGTTTCTTAGGACATGTGAAGATTTACATTTTACGTTCACTGAGAATTGTGATGCTTTTCTATATGAGTCCCATCACATTATAGCATGCTAACAGTCCTCTTGCTGTATTTCTTTATTAGTCAACCAGGCACAACACTTGGGGCAGTGCAATGCATTTCTTGTAACAGTAGGTGAATGTTATTTTAGTCTTTAGAAAGTTTATTCTGAAGACAGCTTGGTTCATAAGCCAAGATTCCAGACAATTCTACAAGTCTGGTAATAAAGCATGTGCCCTCTTTCCATTGACTTCATCACCAGCTGATGAGCCATGTCACACTGCAGGCTATGGAGCTGTGGTAGTGGAAGCCTTCACTAAGAGTGAGTCTTATTAATGGGGGCACGATATGCAGAGATTACTAGCTGTAGTTGAGGGTGGGTGTCCAAATGTGCTGATGAACCCTAATAGGCTTTAATTTCACTTTAATGGGATAGTTTAAACTTTTAATGAGTTAGTAATGCAACTGATAGAGTTGTTCTATTTCCCACCTCGTCCCATGCAAAGACAGAATCACTGGTTGTGTACTAGTAGTAGTTATGTAGTACCCAGAGCTACCAATAACAGTGCCTCATTTTCCAGGTGTTCTGTGTGTGTTTATAGAGTAAATAAATATTTCTGTCATTGAAAATTCCTGACAGAACAAACTATTTTTAACTGAAGTCCAAGATATTTTTAACAAATAGTGTACAATGTATGAGGCAAGTAATCTTTCAAATACATATGTTCTTTAAAAGAAATACCCATTTATTTTATTCAGCAGTCTATGTTCGAAGGAGACCATTTAAACCAGTTATTGTACAACTAGAGGCTAAAGAATGGCAAGAGACTGTAAATCTTCTCTAGTCACACAATGTAGATTTTTCCTACTCTGAGAATATCTGGATGCTACGAAGATGGTATGGTTATCTCCATACAGCTTTTAACAACCGTCCTGTTTATTCTGCAGCAGTGGAGCTGCAGCATGGAGACACTTGGGTAGTGTAAACACCTCCTTGAAAGCCATCAACTGGTCATCAGGGTCTGAGACTTGAGGCCATTAATACCTTAGTGCACAAGAAGTTACTGATCACACATTGTTCCTATCTTTCCAGCACCTGAATTTACCTTTCAGTATGACTTTTTATGGCTCTTAGTAAGATGGTGAGTGCAGATAGCAAAGCCTCCAATCAGTGAGGAAGGAAACTTATCTTAGCTTTAAATTGTTCTGCTCCTTTGCATTATGAAATTGTCTCTCATGAGGGAGCCAGAAGGAATATAAGACCATTTTATGCATGCTGATGTTGTCACTTGCGGGGGCTCTAACAAATTGTCTGATTTCTATAACTGAGTATTTCTATATGATTCAGTGTAACTGACAGTGCCAGAAACTAGCCCTAAGCAAATGAAATGCAACACAAAATCTGCTGTAAGCAAATTAATCACAGTCTAAGTGATAGAAAACTTATATTTCATTTCTTTTCCAGGATACATTTGTAACTGAACAAATAATTCCCTTTTCTCTCAAAAGACTAGAAAGGCTGTCAGGCGCTCTGGGGCAATGGAAGTAAGTAGTTTATGCCTCCCGTAAATAAAGATATGAAATGTTTGTATTTGTGAACAAAGGCCAGAGTAACCTCGTAAATTCGACATTCTAGGCTTTGACTCATGGGCTTAGACCACTGACAAATGGGTCACTACCCCAGCTGTCTGCCTCTGCACTTCTCATGCAGGCATTTTGGTTAATATTTGGTGCTATAATTTAAGGCTACATCACTAGTTCTATTTGTGAAGACATCTGCTTAAAAGATTTTTATGTTCTTATTGCCTGGAAGCTTATCTGTTTAATTAGCTATCTGTGTTTCTCAGGATTTTTATTAAGAATGAAGTCTCTTGGACTTTATACAGCAGTGTCCCTGGACTTACTGTTTAAGAAAGGAGTTTGGACATGTTTTTTTTTTCCTGGACTTTTCACCATCCTTTGACTAAATATTTCACATCCTTACTGTCCTTATTTATTCATCAGTCAGCAATGTCTCCTTCTAGTGCATTCTAGAAATACACTTTGCACTTTAAATATCTTCAAATTTTAGTTAATGCAACTATTGGGTTTGTTAGCTTAATTTTATTCTCCTGGCTTTTTTTCACAAAGCTGTCCAAAGCCTCTGGTGACTGTTGGCTCAGTCTTGTCCTTCAGATAAACACTTTATCTAAGGAGGTCATTAAAAATGTGGTTTCTAGTGAAAAACTCAGGAGCCAAGCACATGGCAAATGGAACTCTATGAAAACCATACTTTCTGAAACTAATATTCACTGTGCTTAAGCAATGCATATCTTGCTAAGGATACTGGTGAGAATCCTGAGAGGTATGTGACTTAAAAAAAACACATTACAAATAGCCTACGTCACCATATTTTTCTCTTAGTAAGACTGCTAACTTTTCTTGATGAGCAAGACCAGTTGCACTGTCATGCAAAGTCCAAGACATTTTGTTCTTAATGAAAAGCTTGAAAAAATTCAGCTTTCTAAAGGATATGAAATGGTTGTACTTTTTTACATTTTTCCATGGTTAAGTGTTCTAAAGCTCTTCTTCCCTTGGGTTAATTCTCCTTTCAACAACTGTGTTTTTCGGATTAAACCTGTGACTGGACAGACTTTTAAACCAATAATGGGTACCGTTTTTCATGATACCATTACAAATCTTACCTTTTCCATATGTCTGTCATCTCGTTATTGTATGTCTTCAGAGGAGATAAGGTCATAGTCTTAATTATTTGCCTTTTAATATCTGTTGCTTTCATTTAGACGCTCTAATGTTGTTTCTGGTACCATAACAGCTCATGCACTAGTATCCAATGAAAAACCAATAAATATGTCATTAGCATTAAGGCTGATAGTTTAATCACCTTTAATTGTGACCTTATCCTTTGCTCTGATGAGAAACTAGTCATACTGTTGTTTTTATTTTGGTCAATATTGGCAAAATATTTACCACCTACGTCATCTATCCAAAGGTGCAAGGCTGTTTTTCAGAGCAGATCTGTCATAAACTTATGGATAGTTTCACATTTTCTTTTCTATGTGTCCTAATGAAAACTACATTTTTCCTCTTTCTTGCTTGTGTAGGAAACAGTAGCTCTCAAAACTTTATGCTTTCTTTTTAATGTTTTACTCTAAACTAATCAAATTGCTTAAAACTATTAAGTGCATGAGAATCACTTGTTAGGAAAAAATTACTTTCTGAAGCATGTCTTTCTCACAGGCACACATTGCATGCAGTTGTAAATTAAGGCATAGCTTGAATTTCATCCAGCTGTCGAGAGAGTTTTAACCCTTTGGTGCTAAAAGCTGCTCCTTTGTTCTACTCATTACTTTCAATGTTTTTATTTCTTAATTAATTTTAGTGTGGTAATGGCTAGAGTTCAGTAATCACTTAGTAATTAGAGAAAAATGGAGAGCTGCTCTATTCGTTGTCTCGATTCCAATTTTTCCATTGCAGGACTTAAGATTCATGTGCCTACACCCCTGGTCAACCCTGCAGGTCCAAGTAACCCCAACATGGGGTACAGGCTGGACTTCAAGAATTGCTATAGAACAGCAATGCTACAGCGTGACAATAATTAATTTAAACATTCAGTTTACTGTTATAGTATTTAATTTGATCCAGTGTCAGAGCTTTATTTTTAATGTTTTTAATTTGAATTCATTTTTATTTGTCAGACTTGCCATAGTTGTTAGATAAAGTGTAGGTTTGATGATCAAGCCATATGTATATGTTCACCATGAGCCTCTTGAAACTGTTGCTAGGAATTCACTGATTCCAGTTCTAGAGGAGTGTTTCTTTTTTTAAAATAGGAAACAGTCTTATATAAATGTAAAACCAATTCTCTAATCCTCCTTTCCTTTTAAAACTATAGTATCTATCAAAGGATGAAAGATTACAAATCAATGGGGTATTCTGAACCAAAATTCTGGAGATTGTTTGCTGTATTTATTTCTGAAGTTAGATCAGAATTCATATCTTAATCAATGTCAACATATAAGACAACAATAAAATATGCTGAAAGATTGATATTTCCAGATCTGCTGTAACATCCTGAAAGAAGAGCTAATTAGATTTCGTATTTAACTCCTCCTTATCAGTTCAGGAGTGGTAGGCAGGGTTTTTTTTATTGTATAAACACAATAAATCCTGCCTCCACACTTTGGTGGCAGGAAAGCTTTGTAGGCAGCCCCGTGCAGAGTTCAGTAAGTAATCCAATCTCAGAGTGATAAAGGCAGAGCACTCAGTCTGCAGGTCAGGATGCAGCAGGAAAGGCTATAGTTTAGCAAGAATCTATACATGATAAAAGCAGTCCTTGACCACAGGCTAGTTACATTGACTGAAATACTACCGTAGTCCCAGATATATTAAAACAGTAAAAAGATACAGTTTAACTGTGAGTAAATGAAACTATTACAAGTGATTAACTTCCTACACTAGATTTTTTAAAATTATTTTTATTTCTGCAGCTTCAACTCCTTTTTTCAGCAAGGTGCTTTAATGTGAAGAAAGCTCCATACTTTGGGAATGGTCAGATTGAACAGAACTCGTATTTTTTTGTGAGCAGTTGCTTTCTCTTCCTCCTCAAAGTAATAGAAATACATGGGGACAGATTTTGCTGTACTGCCTTATTACTCAAACCTTTTATTTGAAAACTATTTTTAACCCTTTGGATTTAATATTTGATATTTTCCCTAGTAATGTGGGCTTTTGTTTCCTATGTTAAGATTACTGGATGCTGTAATAAACCCATCAAAAAATAGCCTCCTGAGGGAGACAGCAATAGTTCTTTTGTCTTCAGGTACCATTAAGAAAAATTTGATGCCATTATGCAATACTTTTGCCATTGCCCTTTAAAATTACTTTAATTTTAAAACATAATTTGACATCCTGACTATGAAATAAAGCTCTTGATGGAACTCTATATTAATTTAAAAAATATGTGCATATCCATGACTGATAAGAAATTTCATGATTCCTTTACTGAAGTGATAGTGACAGAGATTGAAAGGGGCTCAGAAAAGTTTTCTTGCTATTCTCAGAAACAGCAAAGAAAAACGCAGGTTTAAAATTCAGGCTAAATCAGATCAAAATGGGAATACAGTGGTAAACAACAAAAATAATAGCTTGTGAGTTCAAAAATGAAGTTGCAGCTGTTATCTCCCTTCTATTATTCTTTTTCTATGTCTAGCTATTTATTGCTAGAACAGAATATCAAAATACTTAAAATCTTTTGACAATATGTAGAATTAGGGATGCAGAGGAAAGGGGTAGTGAGGAAATCCAATATAGTTTTATTTTTAAAACTTCCTTAACAGTTACTGACTTGCACTGGACTTATGTTAGTTCCTTTTGCTAAAGTAGTTTCTGTATCCAAAAATATTTTTTAAAAAAATCACAAAAGTTCCATGAAAGTGCATTTCTAAAACTGTATACAGGAAGCTGTAAGTTTAAATTTTTATTACCTTCTCTGTAGATAAAGATACATATTATTGAAATTTACAGGTTTAAGAACAGAAACAGTGCTATGGCTGGCTGATAGAGTAAATATTCATAGTTATCAGTTCTTACTAAGCGTTTACAAACTGTTACAGTTACAACTGTTACAGTTGCTTAATCCTATCCATGCAAACCTCAAATATTTGTCTAAAGAAAGGGCATGGACAATAAAGAAGCTAAATATATCACTGACTAATATCGCAGCATTTAATTCAATCTCCTGCGCTCCTAAGGCTCAAATCAATGTCAGTCATGGCAGCCGTACAAAGTCAAGATTAGCTTATGTAGAAAACTCTTGTTAATATACTGTGCTTCAGTGTGTTTTCAAAATCTTCGATTTCCCTTTTGGCATCATGTAATACAAATAGAGGAATTGCGCTTTACTTGTACTCTAATATTTAACTATTACTTATGAATATTTCAGTAACATTTCCAGAGCTATCTTTTCACTCATGGAAATTAGACTAGTACATTCCTCTCCCACTACTAACTTAGAGAAATACGCCACATGTGTGCTCCATTCAAGGTTACCCCCAAAGCAGTTGCCCTTGGTCCCAAATAGCCTATTGTGGACACCTTCTAAGCTCTGTCTGGTGGGCTCTGGGATATATATCTGGTATATGCAATCCAGGCTCTCACAAAGCTCTTTTCTGCAAATAAGACAGTATGCCCACTAGTAGGAGACTGGGAACGTGCTGGCAGGTGGTCCCTGGACATTTATAACTAGGACTTGAGTGCAAAATTTTGTTTTAGCCATATGGATGAGCTTATAAAGATGAGGAAATGCTCACTTTCCTAAAACAAGATGGCTGTTGAGTAAGACAGAAGGAATTTAGTAAATGGTAAAAGGTGAACTCTGTCAAGGTAGGAGACAAAATAATTTTTAGAGTGAATGGGAAGCAGAGAAATAGTTGTAAGTTAGCCACATTTTATCATCTTCCTAGGGAAATGAGTTTGCATCCAGTATTTCATCCTGGGCAGACTGAATAATCTGTGTAGTCATTGGCAGGAAACAATAATATAATAGTAGACATTGCAGTAAGTCTTGCCTGAAAATTTCAAAGTATCTTCTATTGAGGACATAAATCTAAAGTAGCTATCTTTCTTTTCTAATGCCTTAGGTCTAAATATATTCTGTTTTCCATAGAGAGCATCTATAATTTAAATGATTTACTCTGTGCATAAAGAGTGTGAATTCTCCAAGTGTTCCTGCTTTTATTTCTCAAAGAAAGCCCTTGGAAAAAATCCTTAAATATACAATCTTTCAGGATGTGTGTACAGTCTCTGAAGTACTGCTTCACCTTAAAACTGTCAACACAGAAACACATTTTGAAAACAACAAAGTGACTGCTGAGTATACGAACAATATTGAGATGGCAGTATAAGATCAGTCACTTTTCTCTGATCTTCAATATCAAACCAAAGACAGAATTTGACTGAGATTAAGGTTACCACAAATAACAAGATACAAACATTTGTATTTTCAAGTAGTGACTAAATCAGTGTGTACGGATTATATTTTATATGTACGCTGTGTTAGAGCAGTATTTCCTTCTGGCATTGTGCTGCACTCATTTTTTTTCTTGTGACACAGGCTTTTAAGGCTCTGTGCAAATGTCTCCCATTATCTATAACAGAACCTCACTAATTGATGCAAAATATACAGATGCTGTAAATTACTGACTTCCAGCTTTAAATTCACTAGTAATTGAGGGGAGGGGTAGAATAAGGGAGATATAAGTAGCGCTCCACTAAACACTTCTTATTGTATTAGAGTTGCTTTTGTTCGGGTGGCTGTTGAGCTTTCCCCACACTCTTTTCTTTTCCCCATCAAAATGGGTCTGCATGGACATCTGCAGTTTTCTGAGAGTTGATTACAACACTCGCATAAAACGAAGATTGTTGCATCATTAATTATATACTAGGATGACTTACTTTACAAAATGTAAATTTTTCTTTGTTATTTCTCCCATTCTTGTGACTACATGTTCATATCTTTTTTTGAAAAGAGTGTTCTGAGAATAAGTAGCTAAATATTTCAAAGCATTTAGGAAGAAGAGTTCTGAGGATATTGAATTAAAATGAACAGTGGCAATGATGAAACTGTTAAGGCTTGCAGCAAAAGTGAAGACCAACTCCTCCCCTGCTGCAAGTCACAAATAGAACCCGATGAGATACAATCAAAACCTTCCCTAGACTGCGAACAGAGTACCCCAAACAAAATTTAACTAAATCATTAGATTTGGCTTAAGAGTTCCAATATTATGAGACAAGTCTTTGTCCTTTTTCTCCTTCTCAGTTTACGATACCATGTAGAACTAAGCAGCTTGATTTCTAGGGCTGAATGTTTGAATGGACTCTATTATTTTCCAAGTGTTTTCTCGTGTGTGTGTGTATCTGCTAGCTTTCAAGAGTTCCCTAGCATTTAGGGAACTTTTATTAACCAAGACACACCTGTTGCAATACCTGTTTCTCTCTTTACCCTTCCCAAGAGGTTGTAACCCACTGTAGATACACTCTGTTCTGGATTTCTGTACTTAATTTCTTCAGTCTTGTGGAACTGATATGTACAGAAAATCCTTTCCTACTAAAACCAATCGTAGGAAATTTCATAGAAATATGTAAGTATAGAAAACTATAACATATTGTACATGCATGATAGTCTTTTACTATGCAGTAGATGCATTCTATATTGAATGTTTTGTCTCATTTGTCTTCTGATGGTACACATGCAAATGCTTACCTTTTGACAGTTTTATTCCTTTTGTATTTCTTCTACATATGGTATATAAATCTGAGCAAAACTGATAATTTTTTTTTTCAGTTTCTTAACACCAAGCGAGGTTTGTACATGGCTTTCTTTTAGGAGTAAAGTATCCAAAATGTGCATTTGAAATGTACGTACAAACTTTGCAGCTGAATGGGAAAAACAGAACACTGCTTAGGACAGTAAGGGAACAAACAATGGCCTCAGGTATTGGAATTAATTAGCTATTTTTAATTTTTTTGTTTAGCTTCTGAGGCCAAAATATTTTTGTATTGTTATCTTTTAATTAAAAGTAATCTGCATTTGTTTTGTATTTTCACCATGTAGTGGTCTGTTAACAGTTATTTAAATAAAAATGAAGGCAATTAGATGATAACCTAATGACTGCCACATAATTCAGTCAGTCTGTCATGTAAGCAAGGAGCTGTAACCCTCACAGGTTAGGTCTCACAGTCCAAACCTCTGTCAAGGATCTTTCTCATTATTCAGAGTTTGTCTGTTTCATTCCTAAAACTAATTTTTCTAAGTTTTTAGATTTTTAATTTTCTGGGTCATATTTCAGCACTGCTTTCACTTTCTGAGTTATGAAATAAAAAATTTGTTAGGTATTTTTATTTATTAAAAGTATTTATTTAGTTTTTTAATTATTCATGGGCTCTAACCAATTTTCTTTTAATAAGATGAAACTTGCCTCTGCCATGGCTGTCTCATAAAGTGAAGCACATTGAGTTAGATTTCTTTCTGTTGCTGATCATTCATATTCAACTATTGATATTTAAAGTCCAGATGATTGACTTCCTGACTATCCTGATTCTTTCTTTCGAATAGCAACAATTTGCCTATTTATCTCCATTTGTAAAGGCTTCCATTATTTATTTGCATTTACTGAATAAGCAGGTGTCATATCTATGACACTTGGTAGGATCCATGACTTTTTTTTTTTTTTTTTTTTTAAATTTCTTTGGATACAGTGGCATGGTACCTGTTTAGGTATCTCACAGATTATTCCAGGATATCTCAGGAAAATCTGACTGAATGGTATACTATTTCCCTCATTTATTTATGTTAATGAAGCAATTTCAAATACAGATTTTGATAAAAATCTTCAGAGTCTAATGAAGAAACAATATCAGTGTACTTAATTTTTTTCTGGAGTTTATATGCCAAAGAAGATTAAAGGAAGACTATGATCATAGTGTTTAGATGCAGTGCAACAACAATTGTGTATTCATTTTTACTATTGACCTGTGGGTGGTTCTTCCATAAGCTTAACGATGTCTCATTTTTTGTTTGGTTTTGCATTTTTTAACATTTACATGATGCTATTCTTGTTATTTTTCTACCTTCATAAAGTACTCTAAATAGACATTTAGTATGAAATTTGCCATATAACTAAAACCATTACTAGCTGTCATGATTTTACAGTGTATTTCTCTCTACTTAGAGATAAAAGACTGAGAAGAGTGTGATGGGACAAAAATGTATCTTACAACAGTAAAATGCAAATACAATCAATCCCAGTAGTTTTCGTTTTATTTCATTGGTGAAAAACTTGATATTGTCTTTAAGATAGTTTACTTAAGTGCTAAATCACAGTGTCCATGTTTACATAAGGTACTACAATAAGAAATACAGAATTTATTCCATATTCTCTAATACGTTTCAGACTTTCTCACAATAGCTGTGCAGATGAGTAGGATTGCATTTTGAGAGTCCTGCATCTGGGAACACTGTGTGAAAAGATAATTATGGGTAAATGGAGCATTTTTGAGCTACCAAAGATATTCTTAGAATGAGGAAGAATAAAGAGATATCCTATATTTAGTTTCTTCAAATGAATATTCTATTCTATTCATGCTTTGAATTTATAGTCTAAAATGACTTTGAAAATGCCCTTGATTAAGAATTCAGATTTTATTAAAAATTTCAATGTCAAGGCTCTTGATATATTTAAATTGTAATATGCAAAAAGCTAATTCTGATTTCTATTTGTCAGCTCTGGTTTACAGGAATACTCAATAGTAAACTTCAACAATCGTAAAGTGTCAAAGCTTTCATTATAGCACTAAAATTTTGTTAAAAAATATTTTAAAGATAATGAATTTTGTGTCTTGGTCTTCAGTTTGTCTAGCAGGGGACTTATACAATATTTTTGTTGCTGCCACAAAACCAAGTATATAAGTTTTAATTCCTAAGTATAGAATGGTGTTTTCCTGATGACATCAAGGTAGGCTAACCATCTAGAGAGGACATTTATAGCTGTCAAAACACAAGTGGAAAAAATAATTTATTCTCATTTTCAATATTTATCAAACTATTGGTTTTCAGTAATTTACAAAATAAGAATATTAGTATAGTAGTGGTAGTGGTCCAAAATAATTTTAAAGTACATGTTTTAAATGTCTTTGTAATACATATTATAGATGCTAGTGTTTTATCTACTAATTTTTTGGTAGGATTATAATAGATAGTATTATCTATTATCTAGAAATGTATAATACCCCCTGGTTATTGCTATTCCTGTGCCTTGGGGGAAAAGTTATCCTGGCTAAAATGTTGCAGATATATTTGGAGAGTTGGGGAATTATTGTGGATAAAGTTTACTGATATATTTTACAAGCCATTTACAGCGAAGTGAATAACCCTTTAGAACAAGCAATATTATTGACAACTATACCAATTATTTTATATAAATACATTTAAGTATTTAAAACAAAATAAAAATGTAACTTACATGCAGTAGGTCTTTCAAAAGAATAATATCTAAGTATTTCTGTCAAATATGCATTAACCACTATAAAATAATGTGTTTTCTCGGAAAGAAATACCCTAAACTGCTGGTTATCTGAGGTTCTTCAGTTAGTACAAGTGATATCAGGGCTGATGGCAAGCACAGACACATTGCAGAAACATAAATCCAGATCACTGAAGACAGTGAAACCAGTGTCTGTACGTCTTCAGTTACAGTTACGCTTTTGCTTTGAATGAGGCTTATCAGTAATTCTTGTACCCTTCAAAGAAAGCCTTGCCGTAGTTTTAGGATGACAGTATCTTTTGGCAAGTGTGTAGATCCCAGAGATGCCAAATGTGTTCTAGGCATACAGCTAATGTAAAAGTCTTGTTTCCCATTTGTTTTTCATTCAGGCAAGCTTGCAGTCAAACAACTGAATTATTTTCAAGTGTTTACTGACCAGTTATCTATATTTCAAGTAATATTTAAAGGTAGGATAGACAACTGTCTAGTTCAAGTTCATTTGAGTATGATTTATTTACTGTTTAAAAAGTCGATGAGTGGCAAGTGCATTTTTTTAACTGATATAAAATGTTATGAAATAAATATTCTTATGATTTTATGTCAGTGAAAATTTTTGTATAAGCTGTTTTGTATTCCTTTCTTACAGTCTAACTGCATTAGCACAAAAAGTAACATTTATTTCACTGACCTTTTTAATTCATTGGATTTGGGTTTGTACTTTTTTTTTTTTTTTTTTTTGTACAGTAAATGTAACATTGCAGTTACTAAACTTAGCAGTTTCAATGGAAACACTGGTGAACTCATTAAAAGCACTGCCAGATGTTGCCAACCCCAGGTGTCAGCCTGCTGGATAGTGAGATATAAATAACTCTTTAAGGAAAAATTGCAGTCTAACAAATTACCCATCTTAGGCAAAGCTAAACCAGTATCTTGTATTTTGGTTTGTTACTTACTAGCTGCTAATGTATAGGCCAAATGAGAGGGCATGTGACTGCCTTGTTACCAAAAGACTGTTCCACAGGTATCCGTGCAAAATAAAATTTAAGTGCCAGAATGCACTCCAATACTATCTTACTATTTCTCCATTTACAAAAAGTAGGATTCTTTGACTACTAAATTTTTATATCGTCTGAACATACTTTATTATTTCCTGTGGATTTTAAGGGACATCTAGATAAGATGCAATTCAGAACAGCAACAGGAAAAAGTTCACATGTAGCAACAACAGCAGAGTGGGGGAGGAGAGGGGAAGAGATTTTTTACTCATCTCCCTTTTTTCTCATGAGTCAGTATTTTGGAACTCAAAAGCGTAGGAAATATTGCTGTCAGCCGAGGAACTACAGTTTTAATAAAATAAATGATATTTGATAAGCTTTGCTAAACATTTTGAAAACTTCAACCTTTATGAGTTTTAATATTCTTTTCTGTAGTACATACTTTTTTTTACCATGAGCCCTCTATTTTTGCTTGAAGATTGAAATGCATTTCCTACATTTGTATTTTTTTGCAACTAAAGTCTAAATCTTACCTTGACTCGCACAGTTCTGCCTTAGATGTAATGCAAGAGCACTGAGTTTCAGGAAAAAAAAACCAAACAAGTGTACTGTGTGATAGATAAATGTGAATGTTCTTGGCAGGCGTGGTCTTGTAGCAGAAAGAAGCATGAACAGCAGTCAGTAGACTTTTGAACTTTGTAGGAAGGTGAAAGAGGCTATATTTCAAATAGCCAGATGATTCAGTTCAGTTATGAAACATCTGACATAATGTTCTACAATTAAATATTCATATAGATTGGAGAGATATCTCTATCCTGCCTCAGAAGTATGTCTCCTTTAATTAAAAAAAAAAATCATGTGCACTTAGAGGACTGTGGTCACACTGATTTACGGATTATGAAAAATTATTTTCCACAATTTGTTTCTGACATTCTGTGGTATTTTCCACCTTTCCAAATGGAATAAGAGTTACAGATCTTCTTTAAAGACTGTAAATGACTTAGTTGTTCAATGTGTTTGAGATAAGAAATTCCTAAGTGGGGTTAAGTCTGAAGTGGATGCTTGGATGGACATTGGCTCAATGTTACCTCAGTAGTGTTGGTGTAATCTGTATCCAAGTGACTGCAACAAGCAGTTTGGGGGCTAAAGATTAGGATGTGAACCTCAAAAGCAAAAAAGGGGAAAGTAGATCCAGTGTAAGCAGTTTTGATGTAATACGAAATGAAAATGAAATTTACAAAGTATAAAAGGAGTTGACATAAAAAATCATATCACCAGGAATGTTGAAACAGCTATTTAGAGTGTTACACTCTCTTTGCATAAATTGGAATTAATACAATACTACTACCATTCTTTGCACTCTCCTGTTGGCATACTTCACAGAGATCATATCTACTAGTTTTAGCATTTGACTGAATTGTCACTTCATGTGTTTAAGAGATTTTGTCTTGGAAGATGCTTAACCATGTAGCTACTTTTCAGTGATTCTTGTTTGAGTGACACCATAGGCCGTTTTTTCATTTAAGTAGTCTCAACTTGCCACTGTAAAATTCTTTAAGTCTTGCGATAATTACAGCTACACCTGAAGGTTAAGAACTGATTTTGTACATAATGTAAATGAGGGGGGAAAAGTGACAATGCTAGTTGAAGGCTGTAGTCTTGATGTCATTACTGTCGAATACATGTAAAAGATATGTGCATATAGTTGGCTAAAAGTTACCACAGCTGTGATGGGGCAATAGACAAAAAGCTAGGGAATTCAAGGTTTAAGTTATGCCTAGAATCGTACATATCTTCTTTACAAAACCCTCTTCCATTTGTCCATTGACTTATTGTAAGGAAACTGAATCTCTTTCCTATGTGAGAATTAGGATCAATCAATATAGAATCATCGAATGGTTTGGCTTGGAAGGGACCTCAAATATCATCTAGTTCCAATCCTCCTGCCATGTCAGGGACACCTCCCACTAGATCAGGTTGCTCAAGACTCCATCCAGCCTGGCTTTGAACACTTCCAGGGATGGAGCATCCATAATTTCCTTGGGCAACCTGCTCCAGCGTCTCGTCACACTCAGTGTAAAGAACGTCTTCCTTATATCTAGTCTAAACCTACCCTCTCTCAGCTTCCACCCATTACCCCTTGTCCTATTATTACAGTCCCTTGTAAAAAGTCCCCAGCTTTCTTGTAGGCCCCCTTAAGTTACTGAAAGGTCTTACATTATCAGTATTTTCTGATGCTTCAAAATGTTCAGTGCCTATTGCAGTGCTGCTATCTTAGAATTGATAACATACTTCCTTTTACCATATATTGTCATGGGCTGGTAATCTGAAGTAAAAATACATGTATTTTCACACTACCTCAGGGTTAGCTTATCTTCTAGATTGGCATTTTGTCTCTGAAATCTTGGCTTGTCTAAGCTTTCTAAATGTCTTAAAAAAAAGTTGAAAGTTCACCGAGTTTTCTTTACCTTTCTTCTTACTGAGGGTAGTCTTCTTTAACAGCAGTTGCCTCCACCAATAATGTGGAGTGTGGAGCTCCAAATCCTTGTCTAACCCTTAATACATCATCTTTTCTAAGTACTGTTCTGATTACAAATAATATTTTCTTCTTTCTTCCAAATTAGTTTCTGCCTGTTTCATTATGTGTCAATCAACCATCCATCATTATCTTTATGTATGACCCAAACAGTGCTTATATACTGAAGAAGTAACAAGCTTTTAAACAAATGAATCCAAAATTAATACTATCTATGTTGGGTTAACAGGAAAAGAATGTTTTCCTCTTGGAATTTCAATTGCAGTAATTTCTGGGAGATTCTTTATTTGGCTTGCCATACCTTATGTTTTCAAAGGAATTTTACAGCTTTGGGGACTGTTTTTCAGTAAGTCTCATTCCAGTTGTTACCAAAGTTTTATGTCTTATATTTCAACTAGGTTTTTAACAGTTGTGTTATCTTTAAGGATTAAACTGTGTAGTGAGTAGTTAATTGAATATATAGTTTCAGATTTAATACATTGTTTTGGCATCATCAAAACCTTTCTAAATTTACTAAAAATATGTATATTTTTAATTATTCCAATTAGCAGTCATGTGAACTGTTTACACATTTTCCAGTAAAATACAGTTTCAGTTAACAGGCAGGCATGAAGAAAGCTAATGACAGAGTGGAGAAGTAAAATAAACTTCCATGTTATCATATTTGTAGAAAATTCTGCACTGTCTGGCTTCCAAACAGTGTGTCTTCTGATACAAATCACAGAGACTAGAATAAGTCCTTTTGGATCCCTGACTAGTTTCTGCAGTCTCTCTCAAAGTAACATACCAGAATAACTACAAACCATGCGAGGGGAGACATATGCAGTCAGGAAATGCTCAGCACAGGGATGTTTGAATTCTTAAACCTGAGAAGCATTTCGTGACTCCTTTCATGCAGAATCTGAAACCTGTATCATCTTACTGAGGACAAGCAGCTGTGTGTATTCCTTGAAAAAAACCAGTGTCTCATTGTTTTATTTTAAAAAACAGCCATTAAGACAGAGGTGATACTGGTTTACATTTTGTTATATTTCAGTGATGCCAGCATTTATCTAGGATATGGGAAACCCAGATTTAGCATCTTCTTAAGGTTAAAATTTGTATCTTTCAGCTCTGTAGACAGTATTGTGTATCTCTGTACTAAATGTTGGTGGTTAACAAATACTTAAATATAAGTTTGAAATAAGAAAATAACCAAAATATGGAAGATTTCTTTCATCTCTCTATCAGAAGGTTACATTATAAAATAGGTTCCAGACTAGTTAGTTAATTATTTAAAAGCTTATATGGTGAACTTAATGAAGTGCAGAGGGAAGCGTTACTTAGCAATCAGATTAGCAGTACTGGTAGTGATGATACCCCAATTAGCATTATATATTGACTTACAATGTGTGGTGGACTTCACCTCGACAAACTGAATTTTCATAACCCAGCAGGCTGATGTCTTTTTCTGGTACAGGGAATAATAATTTTTTTACAGCAGAACTAGGCTGTGGCAGTAGAGGACCTACCATACCTATAATACATACAATTGTAGCTTTGACTATTGCACAAATAGTTTAAAAACTATTTTAGCCAAAGGTAGATTTATTTGCAAAGAGTTCTAATAGGCTAATACCAATAGAGATAACTGTTTCATTCACATGTTACTTAAAAAAAAAAAAAAAAAAAAAAAAAAAGTTTTTAACTAGATTCATTCTTGCGAGCAAAAAGAATATAAGATTGAGGTTAACAAATTAGCAGCTTGTTTTTGCCCATTATCACTTGGTTTTATTGAAGATAGTATTATAAACTCACCTCAGTAACACCTCCATCTCTGAAAACATTTTTTTCATATGTGTGTGCAGCTCAAGCCTGTTGCTTTCAAGTAAATAAAAGACATTAGAACTTGAAATATAGTTTGTTTGTGTAGCTATGTAAGGTGTTGCATGCTGCACTGATAAAAGCTAGTGATGTGTTGATAGTTTGGCTTTTTTTTTTTTTTAAATTCACACTAATTCTTTAATGAAATACATTTCCTCTGTATCTTGCTTTTGTTTCCATCCTTTTCTCTCTACTTTATACATTCCTTTCCTTAGAGGATTGATCCTTGTTTAGCTATGAAGCAAGGGTAGGTAAAATTAGGGATAAAAGCAGAAAAGTTTTTCTGTCTTGAAAATATATTCTACCAGGTACAGTAAGTCCAGTCTATCTTAGATGAGTTCACCCATTTCAGAGAAGCCCTGAAGGAAAGACCTTTTGGCCCAAAGAGCAGTTACACAGTCTATGATGCTTAGTTTGTGATTACAGAAATAGATGGGTTTAATATCTGTTTTTAATGAGATATGGTCCTTCCTGTTTTTCTTTAAATATACATGACTTTACAAATGTGAATTTTCAAAACCTACTTAAATATATGAGGCTGAAAAGTTTGCCCATAGTCCACATGTAATAGTGCAGGTGAAGAGCCATGAACCTTTCCCCTTTTTTTTAACTGGCTACAGACATCTCAGGGGAGGTACAGCAGGGTTCTCAAAATCAGCAAAGGCACCCACCCACCCACACCCACCCACATACACCCACCCACCCCTCCGGTGTTGTGTTGTCTGCAGTTCAGAGAGACAGCAGTGCTGCCCCTGCTACTGAAGGGCAGCATGTATTCGCACCTTTCCTTAGCTTGGGCTTCACAGGTGTGTTTAATCTCTGATGTAGAATTCAAAGCAGCTTTTATCCAAATTTTGGCATGAATAAACACTGTTCACCATAATTGGTTATTATAATACAGAAATGCAAAATATCTGAGCGTTCTGTATATCGGTTGTGTTTAGATCAAAGTAACCTTTCTAATCTTTAGACTGCTATTTGTAGATACTACACAGTGTAGATTGTGATAAGGCAATACCTCATCATGATGTTAAATATAAAGTTTGGGAATCTCTCAGCTGCCAGAACAATGTTGATCTCCTGATGTGACATTGAGTGCATTGTCCCATTTGAATTATTAAGCAGCTGTCTTCACTGTCAATGACACTGTTAAAATGTTTCATAATTATAAGAACTTCAAGCCCTTAAAGAATTAAATGATGTATATGTACCTTGTTTAGGAAGTTTCTGCTTGCAGTTATAAAATGTTACATATATATTTTAAAATCACCTCTCAAAATAATGGTATCAGAAACATATTTATAGATATGTTTTTGGAAAAGATATCTGATGTAAAAACGTAATGTCTCCCTTTAACGTTTAACAAATCTTATGAAGTCTCATAAAGCGATAAAACTATAGTCTGCATATTTTTATGCTGTTTTGACATTTTGTCTTGGTCACTGGTATTTTAGAACACATCTCTCAAGTTTGTTATTGAGCATTATTTTTTTTCTCTGCAAATGACACTATGATTTCACTTGTTTTGAATTAAATATTTTCTTACAATAGCAGATGTATTGCCTTCCCTATGGAGGAAAATTGGTGTATTGAGTTTCCCTGTATCGATTTGTATCTAAGCCTTTTTCAATGCATTTTGCTTTAACTTTTATTATAACAGCTCAAAATGCAACTACCAGACATGCTTGTAAGACATTTTACCTTAATTTGAGACAGTCCAAGTAACCTCAATCAATAAATAACACCATCTTGGCATGGACCATTGAATATTGTGGGGAAATATGTACCATGGTTTTCACGTTTTGCTTACAAAAGAATTATTTGAATCTAAAAAAAGAAAAGAACACTGTATCTTTGGACTGTGAAAAGACGATGACTTTACCATTCTATAGTACTGCAATTAGCTGTATTTAATAAAAAGCTTTAACAGGCTTCACAAATCTGCAGATCTAAGAACACTGATCCTTCCACTTCACAAACATGGGTCTCCAGCACTTTATATAAAGGAAGAGCTTGTTAGCTGTTGGCAACAGAAGCTTGTTCTGGGCTGCAGCCAGTCAACAGAGGACAATTTATGCAGAAGGGCATTGTGCATAAGCTTAATGACATTTAAGGCAATAGCAAAACACTGTTGTGACATTATGGTGATCAGCATAGAGCACAACACAACTCACAGAAGTAGTTGCTGAGTAATTACCTGTTTTCATTATTTTTTCTGGTTTGTAAAATGAGAACATTTGAAGAGAGGGTAATATCCTGTGTGTGAACTACAGCAAAACAAATCCATGTTTGACTAAGCTAGAACACCAGATCATGTTTATGTGACTTTTCTTCATATTTAGACATTACCCTCAAATAACTTTCCTGAGTTGTAAGACAAACAAGTTTTTCAGCCCAAACATTAGTACTGCTAATGCAGGATTCCTTTATAGATCAGTGCAAGTGTTACTGTTGGACAAGAATAATCAATCAGGCTGTATAAACATTATAGCTGGAGATCTTGAATAAAAAAATGAAACAATAATAACATTAACACCCTCTTATCAAAAGGCTATATTTAAAGTAAATGTACAACTATTTGAAATATCAGGTGCAAATGCAAAATTTGCATTTGTATTGTCAGAGGTAAAATAATTAACACTTTTAATTAAAAGGGAAATATTCATACATCATGATTTGTATGTATCTGTGTACTGATAAAACATCCAAACACTATTATAGGTTTTAGGCAAAAGCAATCATAAATAGATATAAAACTCCATGGTTTGCTGTGATGTGGTTGCTTCTGTCTATTTACAAGCTGTAGCTGGGTTAACTCTTGTTACAAGAGTATGATTCACAGCCATATTTACTTGCTTTCTAAAATCAAAGCTTTAAAGCATATTCAGCAAAAATAGATAGAATAGCAGGTTGGCATTTCAGGATGTATTTGTTAGTTTATCATTTTTTCCTTTACTAGAACATAAATTTCATAGCCACCAATTACTACTTTTAATTTGACAAAATATATATTGAGAGACAAATGTCTTGCTCTTCTGTTGAGTTCTGTGCATTTAGATAAAAATTTAAGTAACAAGATATAAAGCGAGAACTTGATTACTTGTTTCATAGCAGAAATTTATACATGAATGAAATTTTTAATGTCTGAGGTTTTAGTTGTCTTTTATATAGTTTTGAATTTCCAGTTCAAAAATACCCTTTAGCTGTATTGTTAATAAACTATGCGCTGTGTTATCAATGGTGCTTTTTGAACAGTGAAGCTCTTTTTATTAGTATGTTGAGAAGCCAGTGGTAGGTTTGACTACTTTTTTCACTACTGCTTTTTAAAAATGAGTTTAAGAAATTAATGAAAGATGTCACAAGGGAAATGAAAATCATTTCAGTACCTGAAATGTGAACTAATGTATTTTATGTTGAGTATATTTTGAAGCTTAAAAAAATAGAGAATATGTTGGACATGGCATTGCTGATAATGCTATGTAGGTAAGAAAAAGAAAAGCCAGCTCTCCCTCGTCCTGCCTACTGGGTGTATCTAACACAGCCAGGGATCCAGCAGTTTGAAAGCATTTGAGGATTTCACAATCTAACAGGTTTAATGTCATTGAAGCAGACTGGGGACAGGCCACAGATGAATCCAACAGCCTGCCTCCTGAAGGAGGTGGTAGAGCCCCCGGGACTGGACCTGGGCCAGTGACTGGCAGTGCAGTGATCTGGGAGATGGGCTTTTCCACAGAGAGCAATAGAATGCAACAGCTGTGGAGAAAAGGAGAGAACCGAAAGGACAGCAGCATAGTCTTATCCACCTTTCTGCTTAGTCAGGGTTATTAAGTCAGAAAGTTTCTCCTCACTTTGCCTTTTTTGGTCTCAATTTTAAAATCTGAGTCTGAACTGCAGGGGGACTGAGTAGTCACAGTAGCTACAGGACCATACAAAACATACAAATTGCTGGAGACAGGTGCTTTCATGAATCCTACTTGGACTTGAAGGCAGCCTTTAACTTTGTATAAAACACATGTGAAATTACTATTCATGGCCTAAAGACCTTTCCAGGATTTAGATGGAGCTGGTCAAAAAAACTTTTTTCAGCTTAAAATTTAAATCCACTTTTACTGATTTACAAGTGCAGAAATCAAGTGTCACATATGTCTTAAGATTCATGAGAGCTGGACTCTATATCTTCCTGATTAGGATGAAATTAGGAATCTTGGTTTTCATGTTTATTCATTTTACAGTCCACAGAAACAAAATAAACAAGTCAGTAAGTATCGAGTGCAAGGGCCAAAATCTCTCTAGGGATTGGACTCATTGCTAGGCTACAGTCATACTTCTTTCTCCTCCTCACACTATTTCTGCAGTTTCAGATCTTTTAAAGCATACATAATTTTAATGGACAACACAGGCAACTGCTTTCATAGATTTATAGAATAATTGAGGCAGGATAGGACCTCCAGGGGTTTAGTCCAAGCACCTGTTCAGAGCAGGTTTAATTAAATTAGGTTTCTCAGGGCCAGGTCCACTTGAGTCTTGAACACTTTTGAGGAGACTCCAAAGCCACCCTGGTTGTTAAGTATTTGACTCCCCTTTGTAGTATAATTTATTTTTTTTCCCCTAGTATCTAATCCAACTTAGATCTGTTGCCTGTCTATGTATGGAGAAAAATCCAAAAGATTATGTTCAGAAAAGCTTTAAGAGATCAAGAAAATGTGTAACTGTAAAAATAAAGCGATAATTGAGCAAAGAAATGTAATTAGACATGCATGTGCCTGTGCATGCTGTTTTGATGCCTTAATACAGTTGATATGGGGAAGAGAGAGATTCTAGATATAACCAGCCAGATACTTCTGTTTGCTGTGGCTGGGAAAAGAAATTACAAGAAACATCTGAGACTAAGTTAAAAGTGTACAGTTCTTAAACAACATCAACATGGACCTTCTATAGCTTTGTCATCACCCCAGCTGAAACGAGAGCTTGATTTGATTGGGATTTTCTTCTTCTTAGAGAGATGATCTTTGGGTGGCTGCTGAAATTCCCCAAGCAGAGATATGTGGAGTGAGCAAAGGGCAGTTAACACCTTGCAAAGCTATCAGGCTTCTGAGTGCTCATCAATACCCAAAAGAATAAACTGTAGATAGTGATAATTCAAAATTCACTTTCCACTCACTTTATAATATAACACCTGGTAACCCAGTGGTGCCAAACTAGATTTAATTAATGTAGGGGTTTGTTCAAAGCCCCAGAATTTGTAGGTCAGAAGAATAACTTCTTCTAACAGTTAACATAAGAATGTGCATATTTGCAAAAATGTTTTAAAGCAATAATTATTGTGTATTTTTTTAATTTTAAAATTGCTTATGAAGTATATTTCCTGATTACTTTTAAGTATTTAAAATTATGCATATAAATAAATTAGCTTTTCTAGAGGAGTAATTCCCAAGCAACCAATTTCTTCCTGCAATTTACCCAACAAAAAATGCTATTGCATTTAATTGTCTGTTTTTAGAAGTCATGACATGAAAATTATGTTATAAGATTTCAGTTGTGTAGATGCTGACTTCATTCTTTTCTGAGGACAAAGAATCTTCATACAATCTATAGAAAGGCAAAAATGTGATGAGGAATTACTGCCACAATTTTTTTCAGGAAAGAAAATCCAAATGGCTGTCTGATAACAGCTCCTTAGTCAGAGGATAATGTTTCTCCTTCCTTTGGCCTGTAAATAGTCCTCATACCTAGGGCAAAGCAACACTGGAGTGTCCAAATACCCAGCTTGCTTGCTGGACTCCTTTTTCCAAGGCAAGTTCTAGGTCATTCAGCCCTGCAGTGTATTCAGTCTATCCAGTCTTTCTGGAGAGAGGGTTAAATTCCACCCACCCCAGTGGGCAGTGGAAGAGCGTGAGTGGACTCCCACCCACTGTGCACACTAGGGCTCTGGGAACACTGGAGCCGCCCAAGTCAAATGCTGAGGAAGATTAATTATTGCTGATTGTAGTTTTTATACAAACATACATCATTTCTCTCTATAAAATACGTATATACATAACTTATTAGGAACTCTTCATGCCACCTCACTGTGACAAAAAATATCTTCAGACAACAATTCAGGAGTGTCCTGTATATACAAGCAGAAGAAGTATTTGAAAGATTCAGTAAACACCACATTAGACACAGCTGACACTTTCAAATCTGAGAAATAAAAAGAATATAAATTAATGCAGTCACTAAAATTAACTGTTTGATATATCAAGTATATTAGCTTTTTAAATATCTGTAAAATCTGCTCTGGTTTGGGGACAGCTTCCTGGTAAGGACTTATAAGCTAAAGTAGAGGATGGGAAGCAGACAGCTGGAGAGGTGCTCCCTTCTGGGAGCCAGGAAAACTAATAAGGGCAATGCATATTTCTTTTAGAAGGCCATCCTTTAGCTGTAATAGGAGAGTAAAAAAAAAATACAACAAAGAAATCCCCAAACAACCAACTATCAAAGATCAGAGGCTTTTGAAACCATAGCAGTTGGACAGTGTGACAGGTATTTTCAGGGAAAAAGTTAAATATGTAATTAACTTTGTTCTTTGTGAGTCAATTTAGAGTTAGACTTGTTACATGTTGTATATTGATTAGTACATCTAAGTTTAAAACCTCCTGACTTTCCATTGCTTTTTCAGTAATCCGTTTCTCAAAAAAGCTTTTTTTTTTTTTTTTTTTTTAATGTCAACTGGAATTGGGGAGGGAGATATTGTCAGGGTAGGAAATTTACATCTGCAGCACCTGAAAAGGTGTAAACTGGCATGGTCAGTTTAAAAGGGAAAAACAGAGTTACTGCATGAGACCTTTCTCAAGAAAGGAATCCAGTTACTATGCTACCTCGTATATCTGCTGGGACACAGAAACTATCTGTGTGTACAGTTCTTAAACAGAAGTATTACAAGGAAAAAATGGCATTTTGCTGTCCCTTAGTTGCTGTCTAGATTAACTGGATTTGCTTCTCATCTGCTGTGCACACAGTTCCCACACCTCAGCTAATCTGTCATGTGGTGTTAAACCGGTAAATTTGTTATGTATCTAAACCTGCAATTAGTGTAGGGCAGTGTAAGAAGAGTTGAATCTACCCAAGATAGATTTAATTACAAAATAATATAAAGGTTTTGAATTCTTAGCACAAGCCATCTGATTTTGAGGCTGAGCTAGGATTTAGAAGACCTAACAAGAACGTGTGTGCAGATTATTAAAAATTATCCTGAAGACTATTTCATAGTCTTGTAGAAGTATGACTTTTGCATTTGATTTTAATTTAATTACATGCCAATAATTCCATTGTTCTTTCCAAAAAGATTTGTAGAGAAGAGGAGAGAGCAGTGTTTGATACTAATTTAAAAGTCATTGTAGTCTAAGTACTTGTTTAGTATTCTTAGCTGTGTTGTGGGAAAGTTCCCTCTTCATTGTCAGAAAAAGAATTTAAATTATATTTAAATTACAAATGGCAGTGTACGTGAACAACTTTTAGAAAATTCATTACTATCAGAATAAATGCGGAATATTCACAAAAAGAAAGACATGATCAAAGTCCTCATGTTACCTATTGGGGTACATGTACCTGGCAGCTAACATCCAGACTTCAGGGGCAGCAACACAACTCTTTGTTCTAAATCTTACAGGTTAATTCAGCCTTTGAGAATACATACACAAACCTACGGAAGAGTCACCCCACTTTTTTTTTTTTTTGCCCAACTAGTATGTGAGCATTGTGAAAGCAAGCTCAAAGTAATATTTCTGTTACTTTTTGCCTTCCTGTACAATATTTGTATCAGTGTATCATACAGCAGTTGGATACAGCCTTTTCCCCAGGCTATAAGTTCTGTCAACTAGCTATTCAGATTTTTTCCATCAGGTCCTAAGAAACTCAACTTGACAAAAGTCTTATGGGTCAAGTCAAGGACAGAGAAATAGCTCACCAGTTGTGGTCATGGGCAAAACAGACTCGACTTGGGAAAAAAAAATCAATGTATTTTGCTACTAGTCAGCTCAAAGTAGGATAACGAGACATAAACAAATCTTAGAAACACCTTTCCCGCACCCTTTCCTTTTTCCCAGTTCTGTTCTCCCCAGTTCTCTACCTCCTCCCCCTGAGCGGCGCAGGGGGACAGGGAATGGGAGCTGTGCTCAGTTCATCGCACGTTGTCTCTGCCCCTCCTTCTTACTCAGGGGGAGGAGTCCTCACATTCTCTCCCTGCTCCAGCTTGGCGTTCCTCCCACAGGAGACAGTCCTCCATGAAATTCTTTCTATGGACTCATGGCCTTCTATGAGCGCATCCACCTGCTCTGGAGTAGGGTCCTCCATGTTCTGCATGGGAACAGCCTATCATCTCACCACAGACTGCAGGGGAATCTCTACTCTGGAACACCTTTTCCCTCTTGTTCTTCACTGACCTTGGTGCCTGCAGAGTTTTTTTCTCACATCCCCCTTCTTTCTCTGCTGCAGGTCCTGAAGCAGGTTTCTGGTTTTCACTTTTTAAATACGTTATCACAGAGACGCTACCAACGTTGCTGATTGGCTCGGCCTTGGCCAGCAATGGGTCTGACATTGAGCCAGGGAGGCTTCTAGCAGCTTCTGACAGGAACCACCCCTGTAGCACCTTCCCCGTTACCAATGCCCTGCCACACAGACCCAACACAGGATGTAAATTGTCTGTTATTTTTTACATTTTCATATTCTTACATAGTGTCTTTGATCTCTGTTCTTGAGTGAGTTTTCAGTGTAGTTGGCAATTGTCCTCATCATTTTCTGAACTGTACAGTCTGATTCTTGAAATTGAGAAGCTATAACTGCAAGTGGTGTTTTAAATTAAAGATTAATATATATAATGGTTTTGGAACATGCTCTATTATTCTTCATATTATTTTGCACACATTTGTATGTCTTGTTTGTTTCTCTGGCTGGATCTGCATACTGAATTAAGATAATCATTGAACTCTTGATAGTCTTTCCAGGTAATTTAAAACACTAGAAGTTGTTTGGATGGTTTATTTTCCTTTCACTTCTAAATTAATCAACTTTAAAGATTATTTAACTTCATAATGCACCTTACATTTTTGTGTCTTCGAAGTTCTTTATTGTACACTTCTCTTGAATTAAAACTAGCAGTTATAAGAAACAAAAATGAAGAACAGTTGTTTGTAATGTTCTAGTTTTATCTTTTGATCATTTAATTTATGACTAGTTGAAATCCCTTTTCCTCAAATACTGCATGTTCAATGCCTCTTTTTTCCGGAGGTAGCATAATTCTGTAAGAGTCTCCTCACAGTTTTGCACGTACCTTTTGATTAGATAAACTGCTATTCCAAAATACTGTAGTATGTCTTTAGCATTTTTGTGTTTCATGAATTTTGCTGAGTTTTCATATTTAGACATTATTCCTATTATTTATTTATTGCCAGTACTCTGTTTCCTTTCTGCTTAAAACTAAAGCCATCTCCTCTGCATTAAAAAGAATAGGAGGGAGAAAAACTGTTACCACCTGGTCTGATTGAACATAGAAAATGGATTATTATTTGCAAATCCATCGTATTTATGGCATAGCTTTTCTGAACTAAACTGGGAAACCTTTGCAATAGAGCATTGTTCACCTGGTGTACCTAGTTCATTCCACACAGTGACTCGGCTAATGATTTTATAAAAACAAATAAGCCCCAACCTGCTGTTAGTCTTTTTAAGAACAGCTAAATGTTACTCTGATGTTCTTCAGAAAAAAATAGATATATCTTCTCACAGAATGCAGACTCTCAAACACAAACTCACTAAGTACTTTTGTATGTCTAGTTCTATTTAAATTAATAAGAATTATTATATTTTATTTGACAATTTTGCAAAGGACAAAAAAGATTTTTTTTTAATAAAAAAAAATCCAAAACACTCTGAAAGCATAAAATCTTACTTTTCTAGATAGAAACTGCTATTTTGTCAGAGAAAACATTGGATGTGACCACAAACTGTTGTTAGTAGAACCCACTAAGAAAAAAAAAATATTTCCCTGAAGTCTAATCAGTGTGTGTAACAAAGACACATACAGCATCCTTGATGTATATTTCTTTCTAAATTGCATTATTTCAGTTGATTTATTTGCGTTTTCTTTCATATTCTGAGATGTATACAACTCGGGAACAATTAGTAATAAAGAAACATTAAGTACCAGAAATTAATCTCCTCAATGGTTCCTAATTTTTTTTTAGCCTGGAGGGTTAATTTTATGGCTTTAGAGCAATCATTATTTATCATCTCTTGGTTTACGGGAAAGAATTAGAGTTATTAGCTATTAAATTATCCATGAAAATTTGACACTATACTAGACCAAACAAACCCTGGGGCTTGCTGATTTTCCCAGTATGAAACATCTGTGACTTCAGCTAAAGAGAACTTAACATTGTCTAATTAGATTTCTAAGATTTATAAGGCTCAAATACTCTATTATTAGAAACCTGAGAATTGGAGCAAAAGTTGAAACTTGAATTTAGTGAAGATTATTTAAAAACATTTTTAACAGCACTATGTGTTGCTAAATACTGCTAGCTCGTGTTTGGTGAAGATTACTGGATAATGCATTATAGTCTGTAACAACAGGAGTTCATGCAAAAATGTGCTCCCTCCAATTGTAATAAGTTGCAGCTTTCAACTTCAGTAATTAAAAATACTTCATTGAGAATGCTGCACTAATTATATGTTTATTTTTATATTCTAGTTTAAATGTAGTTTATATTCTCTCATGTGGTCTCCTGAAGCAGAAAATCAAGTTGACGTATTCTCTGTTCTGCATTATCACTCATGGACAGTGAATGATGATCATCACTCATCAGCACAGAAGAAGTGATTTTGTGTTGGCTTTGATCTCAAGTCTGACAGACAATGAATTAGCCACTCTTTTGTCTCTTTCTTTGGAGTCAATATGGCTTTTTGACATGGTAATTAGATATTTCATTGTGTCTTCCAGTATTGGATCTCAAAATGCTTAAGAAATTTTCATCTGTTAAAATAAAAATAGCATTATAAAATAATCATTATTGCTATATTTAAAAAATAAGAGAACATTAGTGTGTTTGCAAAGAACTCGGAAGTTAAGTAGGTGAGGAATCAGAGTTATTCCTCCACTCTGTACCTTTTGCATTTGGATTACAGCAATTTTTAGTTAGAGGATCCCTTTCTTATTAAGTACACAAAATAAATACTGCTCAGCTAATAAGCAGCTTTTCGATATTTTGTCTTCTCATTGTTCATTGCATTGCCCCATATATTATTTACTATAGTCTATTCAGTTCCTGCTCTAAAGAAGACATTATTAATTTCCTCAAGAGTTCTTCAGTGGTGGACATCTCTATATTATCTGATTTTTTCACAAACACTAATTAATCTTCATAACATCCTTGTGGGAGAGGGTTGAAATTAACCATGATTTGTAGAAAGGAAACAGAATTACTGAGAGCATGGGGTCACTGAGCTCTGTAATGTGGATAACATTTACTACTTAGTTTCTTAGAGTCTTAAGTATTACATAAGGCTTTATTCATAGAAAATTTCTACCTATTTCCATTTCATTTGTGAGAAAGAAACATCTCTTCTAATAGGACCACATCACTAAATCAGGTAATGAGAAAAAATAAAGACTAAGCAGTATTAATTAAGCATGAAAAATCTGCTTTCCTCAGTTACTGAAATCTCAAGAAGAAAAATTGTTTCCATAGGATAGAACTCAACAGTGTGAGCCAGGAAGCCATCCTTTTTTCTCTGCACGATTGTATTTTATTTATTATGTAGTTTCCATTTCTATACAAGTCAGACAGGGGTCCAACAGTGAACAGCCTCCTTCATTACTGCGCTTTGATTCCATGGGAGATCTATTCAGTGTCCTGGAAAAGCTGAAGTGTTTAAGAAATAGTGTATGTGATCTTGTAGTTAAGGAATACATTATAATCCGTCTGAGCAATGTAGGTTAGTTAATTTTGTGCTGGCAACCAGAGCCTCAGCTTGAATGCTTAACTTTATGATTTCAATAATGATCTTTCTACTGCTGACTTCTTTGTGTACAACCCTTGACTTGGGGGTGAGGAGATGCGGAGAAAAAAGAAAAAAAAAAAAAAAAAAAAGTGGCAAACTAAAAAGACCCAAGAATTCAAACACAGGAATATTTTGTCCCCAAACCATGTATTTTATCAATGTGGTGGTAAACTCCAGATTCACAAACTGGTAGTTTCCAGTATGTAGCTCTCCCCTCAGTGGGAGTAGCTGGGAAAGACTGTCCTGGGAAGAATCATTTGCTTGACTAGAGCATTCCTCACCACTCTGCCATTATTTGTGTTTGCTCTTGATTGTCTATGGAAGGATTTGTGAGAGGTCTGAAAACACAGCAACAATAAACTCTTCTGAGATGTTAAACTAAGCATTGCTATTTATGAACATTATTTTTAATAAGCATATGACACAGATGAATTCTGTAAGAATTTTGCAGCCCAGACAGCCTGCATATAGATTAGTTCACATGGAGAACCTTAGCACACAAGTTATCTGTCAAGTTTGAAGTCCTTGATTCAAAGCTTAGGGGTCCTATTTTAGCTGACACTTTTTAGCATAGGCACAATGTCATGTTTGTATCTCATTCGTCTTTGGGAACATTTTTTAAACCTTTATAACTATAAATATTTCAAGAAATTTTATCTTAAATAAAAGCCTCGCTATGTAACATTTTCAGCTAGAAAGAATTATGCTAGTAAAGCTTATAAGGATTGAAGAGGCAATCTTATTAAAGGGCATTGTCATGTGATTTTAATAACAGGGGATAATTCCAAGTTTGTTTACTATGACATTAATTAATATTGAAAAGAATTATGGAACCTATGCAGCTTTGCCAGTACCATAATATTGAGCCTGTCATGCTGATTCAGTGCTAGAAACAGGTTTAATCTGATGTCTTCTAAAACATAACTGTCCTCCTTAGACCACTAAGCTTTTTTGCTTATAATGTCATTGTTCAGGTAGAGCTCCCAAACAGGTAATGTACTAGTCAGACCTTACAGTAGTCTTTGTCTATCTCCATCAGTTGCAAAGAATCTCATTCCTTAAGTTCACCTGTGTACAGGATAAATCCAATTTGACAGTGGCATTTGATGTTTGAGTCAAACCTGTAGTGATGGATGTCTTTCCTGACCATGCTACCTGAGAGCACATAAAACTCAGACCTGTGTTTTCAATTCACAATTCAGTTTCCAACAAAGTTTGTAAGCTTGCAGGTAGGAAGTGGCAAATATAAATGGTATCTTTCACCTTAAAATCTCACAGTTTCTGAGAACTTTCAGCTTGCAGGATTTTTTGAAATTTATGTGTTTTGACAGTAAGTAAGAAGGGAGATACTAATCTTACCATTATGAAACCATTTGAATGTTATCCATATTGGTCCATGCTTACTTTTTATATGCTAATGTTTTGCTATTGCCTTCTAGGTTTATTTACAAATATCTGAAAAATTACTTTATTATTCTCCATTTTTTACATAAAATTGAATGGTACAATTTAACATAGTTTCAAATTCCTCTTGCACACCAATAGTCAAGTGTGATCAACTCTAGGAAGGAAATTTTGAATGGAAGCAGTATTTTCGACATTCATAAAAAATTTTAAATCACAAATGGTAAAGCTGTTTTCCATTGTTAGTTTTCTACTCGCTCTTTATATAACCACTTTAGAGCAGAGAATAATAAGGCCAAAGTAACTGTATGTGTGATTGCTTGCATCAGTCTGTCATTTGCTTTCAGAACTCTATCATTATATATCTATGATGAGATTTCTTAGATTTTGTATCAAATTTCCTTCCATATGAAATATGCCAGTTATGCTGCAGCTGAAGTTCTTGAAATGATTAGCAACATCTACATTATATATAGAATTTAAAGAGATACTTTAAACAGGTTGCTCTGCTTGCTGACATGCAGCAGAATATGAACAGGCATAATAAATACAAGAGAATACTAAGTTTTTAAATTCTGCTTTATGACTGTGTTTTAAGAAAGTCTATCATTTGGAACATAATAACTTGCATTTATTATTAAAAACTATTATTGAACGCCTATTGTGCATGATTACAACAAAATAATTGAGACATTATTTTAAATTAATTAGTATAACCCATTGCCCTTGATCCCTGTATCCTTTGAGGACCTGTTAGTTAAACCATTCATTTTTAAATTGCAAATCAAATTTATATTTAATAGTAACTGATGTTCTGTTTGATTAGAACTGCTAAATTATTAGCATCTTGATGCTGCCATCTTCAGGCACAGAAGAGGGCAATAGGAAGCAGAAATAGATCCTTAGTTTGAACTTAAGCTGAACTTCTGTTATGTGTAGTGGGCAAAAAAAACCCCACACTACTCATTACTAGATGAGTGCTGCTTCAGCAAGATCTCCAGTTTCCTAGCTTATGTGTTTACACAGTGTCTTGAAGAAATGTGTTCAGGCATATGTTTAACAGCCTGTTTACTTAGGACAAGGCCACAATATCTTTTTATCCATAATGAAACTGTTCCTGGACTCTTCAGGCTGGGCATGCTTGATTATAAACTTCCAGTAGTAAAAAAGCAGTGGAAAGTGTACATAAGAAGGAATCAAGATTTTACAGGTTCAGATGTCTGTTTTACTATTCATAAACATGTAAGAACAGATATTCCCTTAGGTAGGACCAAAAGTCGATATTGTCAAGTATCCTGTCTCTGGCAGTAATGAATAACAGTTGCATAATAAGGAGGGCAATCACATAATGATACTGCCCTAGAAAAATATCCCATTCTAAGATGTTTGAGATTTAAGAGCCAGAATGCATACCTTGAATGGATTTTTCTTCCATAGATTTGTCTAGTTGCTTCCAAGATCATATAAACTTCTAGCATTTACCTTTCCAGCTGCTCGTGCTTGTCTAGGTGATTCCGTACCTTGGCTCATCCTTGTCTCCTCTCTGTTTCTTCACTGTTGGAGTATGTGTCCTCGGAAGTGGAAGGAATACAATTTGAGTAGCATTTGTGTGAATTTATGTGAAGGCGTAACAATGTTTTCTGTTTCATTCTCTATTTCTTTCCTAATAGTTCCTAACATTTTGAGTTATTTATTTTTACTAATTATTGAGAAATGTAGAAAAACAATCTATAAAAGTCTCAAGATCTCATTCTGCAGTAGTAATAGTCAATTGATAGCCCATGTTTGGTTTGGTTTTTTTACTCTCCTTATGTTGCATTGCATTTCTCTGCAGTTATTTGGATATGCCATTTTATTGTTTCAGTTGCTCAGTGTTGTCAGGCTCTTAACAGATGGCATTTGTCCTTATTATCCTGCATAACTTAGTACCATCACAGACTTGTCAGTTCCTGGGTCATTTGTGATCTGAATCTCTTAAACAACATAGGTCTTAATCCTGACACTTTTAGTAATCCTCCTCCCTTCACCATTATCCCATACTCTGTCTTTGTATACTTTCATCAAATTATTCCTCTATGTAAGGAACTTGTTTTTTCTAACAGCCTGATTTCTTTAATGGACTGTGGTTGATGAAACTTATCATGTCATGTGGAAACCTAAGTAAACCAGATTGGATGGATCCTATAACATGTTCATTCCCTAAAAAAATTCCAGTGGATCTGCAAGGCATGTCTTGCCTCTCAAAAGCTGACACTTGTCTGTAACATCTTATTTATCTGGGAGACCGCTAATACATTTCATCAGAGTAATTGCCACTAGTTTGTTTGCTACAGAGGTCAACCTACTATTCTGCAGTTTTCTAGGTCTTTCTTGGACCTCTCCTAAAAATTCTCACCAGGTTAATTATTCTCAAAGCCTCTAGTGTGGAGACAGTGTTAAGTGAGAATTTACACACCATCATTAGTAGTCAAGATTTTCATCCCTGAGTTCCTTTAAAATTCTTGGATAAATACTGTCTGGTGTTAGTGATGTGTTACTGCTGATTTTGTCTGTTTATTCTATGATCTCTTCCATTGACCTTTAGCTTCACTTTTCTACCTTCTGAGTCCCCTATAACAGGATTGGCAGGGTGGACAACTCCCAAGACTCTGGGTTACGACAGATGCAAACCATTAATTTGGCAGTTTGTGCTTCTTTCATACTTTGAGCCTTTGTTGACCTTAAAAGAACTGTGATGAGCTTCCTGCTTCTGATGTGCTTTAAAAAGGATGTATTAGTAGTTTTTGTGCTTTTTGTACATTTTCCCAAAACTTTTTAATGGCCTGTCTTATTTGCATTTCTTCACTTAAAGTGCCAGAGTTTATGGTCATGCCCTCAATATGGTTGTCCTCACTCAGGCACAGCTTCACACTTTCTTCTCATTTCTGATTGCTATTTTTATCCTCACTCTTTAGCCACACTGATTTCTTTTTGGACCTTCCTCATTTCTTTATGACTCTATTGTATTTCTTCTGAGTCTCAAGAATTGTATTCTTATACATTTTCTATAACACCTTTAAAGATTAAACTTTTAACTTGCATTATTTTGTTCTTCTGAATAAACACTGACATTTTACTATAGTACCCCTTTTGGAAATGAAGTTTAACCATAATTATTTTTTATTTACTTTTTCTTCCCTCCTGCTAGGATATATTGAACATGTGTGCGCTATAATTACTGATAAAGAGCACCTGTTCAATAGTAACATCCTATTCTGTCTTCCCTGTACACTATGCACCCTAGTCTTAATGTCCCATTAATTGTCATCCTTCCCTCCAGCTTCTGATCCAATTATGTCAATAGCTTTATTGAAGAACAGGCATTATCATTTTATTTCTTAGATTTCACGTGTGTCATTGCTTCCCTGTCCGCTGTTGTGCTGTCGGTGTATTCTGACAATTCTCTGTGGCTTCTTGCTTGAATATTTTCAATTTCTGTCCTATCCTTCACTTGAAGATACAAAATATTTTCACTTTATAGTTGTTGGGTACAATGAACTTCAGCACATCTTGGTTGAAGGCATTCTAAAATATCTATTGGTGTTCCTTATTTTTAGCTTTAAAATCTTATATGACCCTCTTGATATGAACATCCAGAAACTTGGATTTAATACAAGTTTAAGTGAAGTCTGACCTTCCGGCATGAGCTCCCTCCCTTCCAGAAATGTGTTCTCTTTCTGATAATCTTTATATTTTTTTTATTTTTTTTTTTAAATGTGTGAATGAAACATGTATTTTTACCTCCTCAATAACTTTTCTGCATGCTGGGAGCAGTTTCAATAATACTAGCATGGAGAGCCTCTTTTCAGCTTCCTATGCAGCCTGATCCAATTTTACTTCTATAGCTTCTGGTTTCCTTTTTCCTGTAATACAGGACCATGGATGATGACCCTGGGACTTTCTACAAAGCTGTTCAAATACTTTGTGTAGTCTACTTGTTTTGCACTCACAACCATGACACTGTGTGTTTCTCTGTGAAATTACAACCCAAAATATATGTCTAAGAACAGAATTACTCACCCTTGCAGCCAGCCTCCTCCTTTCACATCTGTACTGTTGAAACTTTTTTCATACTGGAAGGTTATCCTCAGCTTTTTGTGTTTAATGTCAGTCTCAGTTATTTCATCATTCTGTCATAAAGTTTAGTTTTAGGTAAGTACATACGGTGGTATTTAATCTAGACCAAACACGTATGACAGCCATGAACAAGCAAATAGAAAACACTGAGCAGAATGATAGAGGTGGAATTTAAGCAGTTTAAATCTGGACCTTGCTTTTCTGAACTTTCTCCATCTCACTTAATGTTTCTGAGATGTAACCAATGAAATCTTGGAGCATGATGGTTCTGTTTTCCTAAACTTCAGACTATTTCCTTCAGTGCTTATACTTAGACTTGTAACATGATGATAGCAGTCGGTAAACTAAGAAGAATTGCTGATGATCTAAGAAAAACAGGCACCTTAATATTGCTTTACGTTTTCTCTTCTTTGATTGCCGTGCATGATTCATTTGTTCAATTGCACTGTGATGCTGTCTCTCACATTTTACAATATGGAGTTTTATTTGGAGAATACTCACAAAACAAAGGTTTTGAGGATCAATAATGTTAATTAGTAAAGCTAAATGTAATAAATATGAAAGGACATTATTTTCTCTCACTTATGAATTTATTACCCACCATAGTTTTAACAATATGGGTAAACAGTAATAAACAGTATGTTGTTTAAACTGATGTCATAAATTCTTTTTATTTAGATTAAGTGAATTAAGTAGATAAATGTTCCCCTTTTGTGTGTCATAGTATTTCTGAATGGGTTTTGTCTTCCTCCTTTTGCTTGTGTGTATTCGTGCTGTACATATATAATCCCTATGGAGAAAATAGATAAATTGGTTGTTAGGGTAAAGTCATTTGTGAAGCTGAATGTGGTTAGATATAGGTCTTTTCAATATGTAGGAAGAACTTAATTAAAATGAAATTAAATTCTAAATTAAATTCAAGTAATAAATGGATGTTATCCAATATGGTAAGCAATTCTCAAGAAATTAACACTGTCCAGTAAACTGATTTTAGGTCTTGAGGCCAGATTTTCTAGAAAATAATTGTATGACTGTAAAGTAAAGGAAACTAAGTTTAGGAGGTTTTAGATGCCTTTCTTTCAGGAATGTAAAGTGCCACAATATACCTAGTGTTGATTAAAAAATTAAATTATTCTTCCAAATTCTTAAAGACAACTAGAATTCATTTCTTGTAAAAAAATTGTATTAAGAATTGTAGCTATAGAGAAGAACACTGTCCATATTAGTGGACAGCTAAATTTGCAATCCATTTGCAGTGTCTATGCTTCTTATAGACATCCCATTATATTTATTTCCAGTCATGATTTTATTTAGAACTAGCTAATAGTCTAAAAGCTCTGAAATATGAAGAATAAGTAATAAATTACATATCTTTTACATCTGAATCCTTTAAGTGTTAAAATGCCTAGGCAAGAGATGTCAGATTCTAACATTGTTAGGAGTAATGTAGAAAGCAGCAACTGCATTATTTCATGGTGGAAAAATATTAACTTTTTAATTCTCATGTATGAGAAGACTAAGAAATAAAGACAAACAGTGCATTTTCTGGAGATCATTATATTTGCCCTGAACTCAGCAAGTGTGCTGTAGTTGGAAGAATGGCAGACTTATTTGAAACCAACTTACTGAAGTGCTGCAAATACATTTATCTGCTCTAATCTGGCAGTAATAAAATTATTGCATGTTAGTTTTGTTCTGCAAGTAAAGACTTATTTACACAGCATTATTTTATCCTTTAGAATGGAGTGGAAATATCATTAGAAAGAAAATCACATTATGCATCTGAATTTATTATCATTAGCATGCTTTACTTCAGGCTGCAATGTGTAATTTTATACAAGGTAAGATGTCCAACTTAGATTTATTTCCTCTTAATGCAGTGGAGTTTAAATTGCTACTTTTTCTTGTTTGCATTTTGGATGAATGATAACAGGACAGGGAGTCTCATGTTTGCCATATTTTAAGCCGTATTTTATATGCAAAACAAGTTATGCTTACATTTTTCTTTTTTTACTGTGGAAACTGTACATAGAACACTAACAGATCTTGCTCTAAACAACAGAAAATATTACATACAAAAGAAAATTAAGTAGATTAAGTAAAACATTTTTTTACCTTTTGGGTCTTCAAATATTTTGTGTTGACTGACAAATTTGAGTAGCCTTTCTTATGTTAGCTGATACATGTTAGGAATACATTCAGCTCTGTGAGAAATATTTTAATACATTTAATACAGAGACAAAATATATATCTGCTTTCCTAAGTAGTCATCTGCAGGAATATAAGTAAGTATTTGTTACTATGCCTTGAAGGATCAAAGTTGAGCTGTTAGAAACCAAGATTAGATGAATAAGTCAAGGATTTCCACATCCCATGTTTAGTGTCCAAAAATCTCAAAAATGATGTGAAATTATGAAGCCACCCCTCTCAACATACAGAAATTCACTAGTTCAAATGGCTGTGACTAGTCTAACTAATGCTAAGATGCAGACTGAAAATAGTACTAAAATTCTGCTACAGCAATGTACTCCTTCTTGAAAGGAACTAGAGAATCCTATAGAATGCTAAAGTGTCTCAGTTATGGTCCTCAGTTGGTCCACTGCTAAACAAAAAGAAGCAAAATAAATAGTCAGCATAAGCTGATGTAGATAGTGTCTTTACTGCATCTTTTTCTTCTGACTCATTTTTTTCTGTATGATGAAACCAGAATTGTGAAACTTCAGGCTTTTTCTGTTCATCAAATAGTACATGGTATCTACTCATTTTAGAATATTTACCAAGGATAGCTTCATAGAATTTACATCAGTCATCCATAGACCAACCCTTAAACCCTGGCAGTTTAACAGATCTCTCTATTGGAGGTAGTTTGGTGGATTTTATCCAGCTTCAGCAGACATCATGATAGTTCATAATGACAATAAGAAAAACAGAAAAAACACACACTCTAAATTCTATTCTGCTAGAAAAGCTACTCTTGGGATGCGTTTTTTTATAGTAGTCTGCTTTAATTGGTAATAAGTAATGGCAGCAGTATGTGTATGACCTAACTGTATACCGCTTGAACAATAGTCCAGAGACAAAATTGGGGTTTTTTTGCTAAATACAGAATAGCCAAACTTTAATTTTATGTGTCAGAAGAAAGGCCATAATTAACTTTTTAACCCAAAATTTATTGCTGAAAGTTTTTACCTGCAAATCCTCCTGACTTCATAGGAAATGTTGATAGTGATATCTTCAGTTCTTTTTGTTAATAGTTGTTTAAATGTGTGGATGTCTTTATGTGGCTTATCCTACTTCTGAACTGTAAGATACTTCATCCTTTTCCAAGTGTATAACAGAAAAAAGTTTTCCAAAGAAAGGGAGATGTTTTAAGAGAGAATTATTTGCCATAATGGTAGATTTATTTCCATACCAGTCCAGGAGGTTATGCCTATGCTGGTAAGAAATGAAGGTGCATATGCATCTTAAGGGGATAAAAGTAAAAGAAAGTTTCTTTGAGCATTGTTACTATTTTTACTCATTGTGTTCATTGCCTAGTGATGCAACTACTGCTGATTTCAAACACCAACCTTAAATGAAGATCACTTACAGCCTACAAATGAATACTAAGTCTAAAAAGTGGTCTTTAAAAGATGAGAAAAGAACTACCTTGTAACCAGAATGAACCTTAAATGAACCTTCATTAGGAATATTAAGCCAGCTCCTAACAGACACAAGTATTGATCTAATTAACAGGAAGTGCATAGTGGGTTGGCAAGGTCCAATAGATAAATCCTTTCTTGTTGACAGAATGTAGGCAATGGGGAAATTCTCAATAATATCTCTGGTCTGTTTTCCCCACCCCTAAATGCTCTCATTTATGGTCAAGTCATCTGGGAACGCCTTTCAGCATATATGGAGTACCCTGTGCTTCAATTGTAGAGTAATTTAGTACAAAAAAAAAACAAACACGGGGGGGGGGGGGGCAGAGAACAACATTTATGGCTTTTAGATTGCCCTATATTTTGAAAATTAGAAGCAAAATTTATTATGGACATTGTATTATTTTATATACTTAACATCTTCTGAGTAACCAAAGCTCTATCAGGCCATTAATGTTACCAAAAGCCGGAATGTAAATGTACATGTCAGTCTGCTTTGTTTGTAACTCAGAGCTAGCTCAAGAGTTTTGAAGGCTAAAGATCTTGGTAAGGTGAGCAGGACTCAATCTTTTTCTAACTTAAGTAGTTTTGATCCTGAATTTTGAACAGCTTAGCCAAAGGAATTTTTAAAAGTATGTGTATTTGCATCTTTTCTTTTTACAGGTTTCTCTGTACTGTATTAACTTAAACCTGTTGTGATGATTACATTAAACAGCAACCTGCAGCAAATAGCAGTTTAATCAAAGTTAAGATAAAATAGTAAGTCTGGGTAGAGTCTGGACCAAATTTCTGATAAAGAAATGAGAAAACAATTTAAATACCTATCTTGAAAGCAAGAATATACTAGAGGATATTATCCGGTCTTCGTGTGATGGAACCATGGAGTTTTTAGTTTGAGAGCACACATTTGCATTTTTCACCTGAGTAAATGGTATCATTAGAGAAGTAGACTAGCTGAGGAATTTCAAGTTTTACCAAGTCTGTTTTCATTAGGTGAACAGGAAAATTAAATGCAAGTGCCACCAATTTTACACTGTTTCAAAACAGCCTTAAAATTTTCTTCATAAATTCATATTTTCTTATTTTTATTTTTGAAACCATTTTCTAGTTCTCGAGAGAAGATTAATGTAAAATATATTTTTTCCTGTACAGTAAGCATGAAAAAGGAGAAAACGGCTAGGTTTTTCCACTAGTACAAATCGTGGCAACACCATCTGTTTCAGTGAAGTTGCACTAGTTCTGCTAAAGGGAACGTTTGACTAAACAGCTTATTCATCTCCCAGCCAATATGCATTTTGTTCATCTATCAGCCATCGTAAGGACTGGAAGACTAACGTATTACGTATAATATACTACCACACTCCTTTTCATATTGATTGGTGACTCTTTTCATTCTTACAAGGCAGAGGATTAATCAGCATTAGTTTTCAAAACTTACTTCTGTGATAATAAGAAGGTGAAACATGCTTTTACTGGTTTTCTTTTTTTTTTTTTTTTTTTTTTGACTCTCATTCCTATTTAGTTTTCCCATTTTATATTGAGTTTCAAAAGAGTAGTTTATGTTACAGATGGAAGACATTCGTTTTAAAAGTTTCAGACATTTACTTGACTATAGTTGTAAGAAAGGCGTAGGTACCAACACTGCAAAGTACATACATTTTATATACCCACATGCACACATATGTTTACACCCTAGAATACAGTAGGCAGGAGAGACAGCCCCAAACATGTGGAGTGTATATAGAACTATGGAATTTAGATGAAAATGAGAACAAATGGTTTTCAGATGATACACAGAAGTAATTCCAAAGTCTGAAAGCATTTTACAGGGTTACAAAGATTTTGGGAATCATTACATACAACAGAAAGTAATTCCTACTCTTAGTCCGAATGAGACTTGCTCAGAAAAAAATTTATAATGCAAATAGTGAAGCCTAGTTGACGTAGACAAGACTCACCCACCTCCTGTTTTTTTTTTCTCCACTTGATCCCATGTGTGAACACACAAAAAATAAGTTTAAACCACTGGGACAGTGTATGATAATGAGCACCTCTTGTTCTGTCAAACCACCTACATTTCTGATTATCTGTACCAAAAAGTTTTATGGACCACCATTATAACTGCATGTTCCAATCAGATAACGTACTTCTGCATGCATTATTTTTAACTTAGACTCCAGAATTTTGTTTTGCCAGTTACTAAGCCTAGTCCAAAGGACTCAACTAGCAGTAGAACAAGCCAGTAACCAGATTCTACTGTATATAAAAGGGTCAGTACATGGGTGATCACTGGGGGTACAAACAAGTCAGATTATACATAACAGACATAAACCCCAGGAATGACACAGCACGACCAACAACCAGTGGAATAAACAAAGCAATAAAGTCTCCCATAGAAGAGATGAGAGACAGCCAAGCCAAGAGAGTAATAACATAGGACAGAAGCAAACTCATGTTCCCACAAAGCCTACATTCACAAGCACCAAACCTGACCGGAGCCTAGTTGCATGAAGAGTCAGGAGGTGCTGCCCCAAACAGGGAGACTCCACAAAGCATGTCCACTTCACAGACAGACACTCCACCCTTCCTGCAAGTGGTCCCAGCTTTTATGCCCAAAGCAGGACACCTGGCACTCATTTACCCAGTGTGGGGCACCAAGGGCTTTCCCTACAAGGTGGGCTGCACCTTGGAGGAAAGCCAAAAGGCAAACTCATCCCCTCCTTTTGAAGGACTGTGGGAACCACCCATATGTCAACCTTAATTCAGGGCACGGGGTTCAAACCCCAGCACTTCAAATTTACAGTAAAAAAAAAAAAAAGACACATAGCAGTTTACAGGAAAATACTTTAAAATTAATATATAAAAACCAAAAAACAGTTAAAGAGATTCTTGTTTGATTACTGTATTGTGGTCCCAAAACTATGTTTTCTTTGAGATTCTTTTATAGGTTTGATTTTCTCCTTTTGCTACCTTTTTTTAGATATTTGATCAAAGTTGTATATGCTCAGTATTACTGGAATTTTCATCTAGACTAGGTTTTGGATGATCTGCAGTGTAGATGCAGGTTTTCACAAATCATTTGTATTTTCATTGCATTATATAGTAAGCATGGATTTGCCAGCTTTCTTGTTTGATTGCTGGTACTGATCAAGATTGTACTTACACAAGAATAATTCCATCCAGAGGGAAATAATTTCAGCATTCAGTGAATATTTTTTCAGTTCAATTTGTAACAAGAAAAAGATACAAAGTTTTCATTATTTATATGCATATCTTTGGCCATTCCACCATTCCGTGTTGCTGATGTATAATATTGGTAAGCACATTTGCAGTCATTTTTATTTATTCATTACTATCCACAAAGAAAACTTTAATGACTGATGAATTCAATTAGTTTACTCCCCCTTAGCAAACCGCATTTCAATCTCATTTGAAATTTAAGAACATGATTTCTGTTATTTTAGGGAAAATAGGAAAACCTCTCTAAAATAAATATTAATTGTAGAATTTCTTTCTAAATATGCAGATTCTTCTGTCTTCTCTGTATTTCAGAATAAATAGTATCACACCTACTAAAAAATGCATCTTCATTCGTAGCGTTGAAGGATGATAATTCCTTATCGTGATTTAGGCCTAGAGTATGAAATCTGCTGCATATATATATAAATATTTTATGTATAGCTGTTTAATACATAAATTAAACCAACAGATTTTCTGTTAGTATATGAAGATTTTCACTGCATGTATTAACTGTCTAATGACAATCTCAAACAAATTACGTTTACATAATTTTACTCTTATTTCTGTCAAATGAGTCATTGGCCAACCTTTCTATCTTGTTGAGAAGTGTTTCCATCTCAAGTATGTGAGGTATTTTTGTAGTTTATTAAATTCACATAAAATATTAAATGTCCTGAAGCCCAACTGTCTAAAATACAGCTTACAGCACATTAGTAGAGCAGTATATGGAAGCTTGCATTGCATCTATGTGTCTATAAATATATTGTAAATAAAGTGATTCAGTCTCTATTGTAAACCCAGGGATTTTAAGGAGTATTCTATTTCTGCCAGGAGTAAACACATGAGTACAACCAATATAAAATCATAATTTAAGATACTGAGATACCATTAATTGTGTATTTAAGACTATATCCAGTAAGAAAATTATTTGTCAGTAATAGACTAACATTTTGTCTTTACAGTTATCTTAATGTACTGAAAAACTCTTAAGAGTATTCCCAAGACTTTTTCTCTGTTAAAATTGCTTTGAGTCACCTCCCTGGGTGATGCTGAATCAGTGTGAATGCTGTAATAGATCAGTTATTTTTGCTGTGTGTTGAAAATATATAATGCATCTCTCTTTGATTCATGATTTGTATAATTCATGAAAGGGAGGATGGCAAGATTCATGTTTCAGCTCTGGTTCTGGTGGATATACTGACCTTGAGTACGCTTTGAAGATTCAGTGGGACCCAGAGTCAGTAGGACTTCTGGTACACCTACTAATGGTGGGTAGGTGCTTTATGCGGCTCACATCTTGGGTATTTACTTTAATAAGCATAGCCTACCACGTAAAATCACCCCTTCCTTCACATTAGTATAATACAAGCATAGGTTAATTTAGGCCAGAAAGGAACTTTGTCTGAGACACTATTTAGAGCAGGGCCAACAGTGTTTGATCAAGTTGCTCAAGGTCTTTCCCACTAGTGAATGTCTCCAAGAGTAGAGGTCACACAGCATCTCAGGGACCTGATTCATTTCCTGCTTAAGGACCCGTATGGATGTATCATGTTTCCTTTTATCTAGTCAGAAGTTCCCTTGCTGCAAGTCATAACTACTGCCTCTTGATGTTTCACTGTACACTGAACAGAGTCTGGCTTCATATCCCCTATAACTATCCAGGAGGTAGCTGTATACAGCAGTTGGAGCCCCATCTTATCTTTTTTCCAGGCTGAACAAATGCAGGTCCCCTGGCCTCTTATCATATGCTCCAGCCTTCTGACCAAGATGGTGGCTCGCTGTCCACTGGACCTGATCCAGTTTGACAGTCTGTTTCCTCTACTGTGGTGCCCAAACTGTACTCCAGATGAAGCCTCAGAAGTACTTTGTGGAGAGGAATAATCACTTCATATCTAGCTCTGTCTTATTGGAGAGAATTTGTTTTGTATGTTTGGAAATGTATGCACATTCTTCTCAGGAGATCAGTTTGCTGGAGAAGCTGAATTTCTGGATTTTACTTTCAAGTCACTTTCCTGAATTTTTAGGTAAAGGAGATGAGAGTGGCTTTACAAGTCTCATAAAACATAAGACTGTTCCTTATTGGAAGCAGTATTCTTGCAGTATTTGCTTCTCAGATATCCTGTATTTTTCAGATACTATTTGACATTCTTGATTGAAACTAAAAAATACTGCTTCTTATCTTGGTGTGTTCTAGTTAATCGTGTTTCTTTAAAACATAACTCTGAGACCCTTCACCCTTCACGTAATACGCTAGTGGCAATTTTACACTGATCATAAAATAAATTCTGAAGGCAAGAACACACATATGGACGAGGGAAAAACGAAATTATGCATGAGAAAAGGCATATAAGCATTACGTTAATGCAGTCTATTCTAGTAAGTGTTGTCTATAGATATGTTATGTGTACATCAGAAACAAGTTCTGAGAGCTATATCTAGTTGTGAAAGATAAAACTCATACACTGGAAAATTAAGAAGAATGAATATGAATGCTCTATTTATGACCAGGAAGACATCTGTATTTCTTCTGTTTGTTTTCTACTAATTCTTTCACTTATCAGAAATATTGTTGGCCATGCCTGATCCTTAGAGGGTTGTAAATTGGTATAAACACAATAACTTTATAGATACAGGCTCTTTGTTTAACAACACTAATTCCAGCTGTCTTAGAAGCTGATTTTCCACTTTTCTGAGTACTTCTGTGCCATTCCAATTAGAACCAGTGTGTTCTGAGTTTTCCATAGTACCTGAGCTGGTAAAGGTAGGAATATTCCAAGCCAAGGGACCAAAGCTGGCTTACCTCAAACAGTTTGTCTTGTAAACAAGTATAGAACCTTTATGGCTAAAAAAGCGCTGAGAATGAGGAACAGAAGAGATTCGACTCTGTTGCCAAAGGAAGATGGAGGCATTTTAAGAGAGTAAAGTGAGATGTGAGGGTTTCTTCATCTGCATTTTTAACATTGTAGTTGTATACCTTCCATGATACACAGCACACTAACCGATGGGGAAAAATAATGCAGCACAATATTGTATGATCTGTCTACTGTCCTGAATCCCTCTTATACGTTTCAGCAGAGGTAGTCCATGCAAACCTAGGTGTTACTGATGGGCTATAGCTTCCATATGAAAAAAAAAAAAAAACAACAAAACAGAGTGAATTTCTTGAATTTCTTGATAGCAACTTCAAGGTGATTTCTCTTTGTAATGCTGAAAATGAGCTTCAACTGGCCTTGAGACACTTGAGGCACTGCTGAAACTGTGTGTTTCTCTTCCTCACAGAGTGCACAGGAATTCTTAAAACTCCTCCTGTTTTCCTTCAGTCATTATTGGTCTCAGGCATCCTGTACAACATGTGATATACTTTTATGAGCTGGTGGAATTCTTTCTGTACATCTCCCTGAAATTGTATTGCATGTATGAGATATCATATGAGAATGAGATATCATATTTGATGTCTTAGACATTTTTTATTTTTTTGTATCTAATCCTCCTGCCATGGGCAGGGAAATCTTTCACTAGATAAGTTGCTCAAAGCTCCATCCAGCCTGACCTTGAACCTTTCAGTGATAAGGCATCGACAGGTTCTCTGGGCAGTCTTTGATTTTCTCCTCAAAAATACTACATACTTGATGAAAGTTTTTAACTGAACTGAGAAATGGAGAGGAAGAGTGTGAGCATAGCTATGTGGTATTCTATGTGTTGTTCTCTCACATACCTTTGGAGAAAGATAACTTCTAATCTGGAAGGAATAGAGGAGTTGGGTGTGTGTGAGTGTGCATGCACACTCATTCATATATTGCACAAGGGTCTTGTCTGGATGTTGAAGACTTTTTTTAAAGATCTGGTACGAGAAATACACAAAATAGGGTACATGATTCTTTTTCTGAAGAACTGAAGTGGGAGAAATGTCAATATTTTTTGTTAGTTTAGTTTGATTTGAAACTGAAAAGGAAGGGGGAAAAAGGTTTTGTTTCTTTGCTTTTTGCAAGGAAAAGTCAGAACTGAGCACATCTGAGTTGGTGGGGGTTTTGCATACTCATCCTCTGCTGTTTTTCTTGTCTAGATAATGTTTGCTGCTTTCCATTTGTCCTGGTTTGTCACCTTTTAAGAATAAGACTCTCTCAAGTCAGGCTTATGCAAATGTATTTCATTAGTTATGGACAAGTCTCAGTTATTTTTATTTTATATTACATTTCAAGTTAATTAATTTTAAAGCTTATGGGAGATAACATCAGAAATTATCACTGTGTATGTTATAATCAGAAGGTGAATTTTAAAATTATTTTTATTTTTTGATATCCCTATAGTAGCATTTGACTATTGTGAAGAAATTGCTCAGCAGACTTGAGTTTTTAGAAACTTGCTGGAATCTAACCAACCAGGACATTTTTTTCATGAGGGTGGCCTCCAACAGATGTTTTTTCACCTCTTATCTACAGGTAGAACCTGATAGCAGGTATTAGACTGTCAGCACATCTCTAAATTTACTTTGATGCAGTCTGGCAGAAGCAATAGGTACTGCAAAACTAATCTTTCCAATAACATATGTCTTCTAGAAAGAGACAGGACTGTATGCATTAAAAATGACTTGACTGAAGGAAAAAATATATTGACTAGGATTTTCTTATCTGATATTTACTTTTATGTACTGGCAGTCTTCCTTCTTGCTCTCTTCTCTAGTCCCATGAGGAATAAGAAGAGGCCTGTGCTCCTAGTAGATCTACTATATTTGTTTTTTTATTTATCATTTTTTATTAATAGTGTAAGTACTGTCTTTTGAAAAGGGAAAAAAAATCTTTGGGTTTGCTTTCGTCTTCCAGTTTTTTTGATCAAAAAGTGGGCTATATGTACGTTTGAAACACACTTCTTTCTACCTCACTGTGAACTAGTGTCTACCTCCAGAATAATATGGTGAACAGCTCTGTAGAACAAATATTTGACTTACTGCACATGTTCTGTTAAAAAACTGGGACTTGCCCATAGCAGGCTGCCCTTCCCCTGCAGCTCGTCCTGTGTTTCCTCAAAAGTTCATCAGTCCTGATTGTATTTCTTTATTTCTGTCAGATGGCTCTCACCTTCTCCAGGTATACCCTCAGTTATATAGCTGAGATTCCTATTTCCATTAAAGGAGAAAACATATTAAGTACATAAAACTGGCACTATATTCCTAAATATTAATTCCAGAATGTGTTTAATTGCTTTTATGCTTTTGCATCTGTTATATGTGCTGTAAATGTTGCTGGTGCAGTAGCTTCTGTTTCTGCTTTTTTTGCTCTGAAGTGATAGCATGGAGTTAAACAATGACAGGCCACTCTAATTCAGTGACTTCTAAAAATGTCTGTAAAGTAGCAAAATATTATTTGCATATTTAGAGATGAGCACAAGAGAGATGAAGTGAATTGTCATAACATTTGAAGTGGGAAAGAAACAAACTCCTGTAATTTTTTTTCTGGTTTTGTTTGTTTTTTAAGCTCAGCCATCCCCCTTTATTCTGAAGAAATATTTCTATTCTCTGTTGTTTAAGACCTTTGCCAGGTAAAATTACAGAGATAAGGTTTTTTCTCCATATGTGTTTTTTCCAAAGTAGATTGCTTCTCCGAATTAGAAGCTAAACTCAGAGGAAATGTCGTCTCAGAGTTTAATACAAAATGTGTATTTTCCCTCTATCCTCTTTGCACCACTGTTTTAAAGGAGAAGATAAAAATACTTAAATGTGTTATTCATGCTTCGGAGTGAGTCTGGTTAAAAGCTGAGAATAAAAGCCAACCTGGTTCTCAACTCAGCTCATGAATATGTTTTTGTTAAAATGTCACCTTTTTATTGCAGTCAGTGAAGACACCAATGTGATACTCCATGCCTGTACATAACTCTGGCCGTCACAGGTGAAATACTTTCCATCTAACATGGGCAATGCTTCACTGGAGTGTCAGATCCAGGGTCAGATTCCCCTGACACAAGGTATGCAGTATATACAGCAGCTGTGCAGTTTAAACTCCTTACCTAGTTAACGGAGTAAAGAACAGACTTTGAAAACCTGAGAATTATCAGAGGAGATATAGAGGAGTCCCAAGCTGGAGCTGAGGGAAATGGGGAAGCTTCAGCAGCTGGTCAGTGCTAAGGCACTGTGCCTCAACTGCATGCCGAGGATGCCAAAATACACTAACTCACAGTTTTCTGGAACTGGGAGATGGAGGAAGAGTAACCATGGCGGGGAGGTAGGAAATTGTGTCCCAGATTTCTGGGGGAAAGAATAAAGACAACTGAAGAATACGGGTTTGATCATTGTGCCTGCAGCTTATGTGGATTTTAGAAGGTATGAGGTCTAGACAACAAGATAGAGTCAGTCACACTGTCATGAAGATTTTATCAGCACAAACTCTTAGCAATACAGTTTTGTAGTATACAACATAGGATAGGTTTAGGATAGGTAAGTCCCTTATCTTCTGAACACCATGTTTTAGAATGAAGTTCAATGATTATGCCATAAACTACCTGGACACTGTTCACTTACAGTTTGCGAATGAAGCAGATTTTACTGATTTGAACACCAGGAGTGGATAGGGATTTTTCACCTGAAGGACTTTTCTGACATGGAATGAGTACCCATAGGCAAGTCATTTACCTTGGATGTTTTTACTTGCTTCTCTGGGAGGATAATTATGAGATGAGCCTTACAACTTCAGTGAATATTTAGGATTTTATAAAATACTTAGGGTAATTGAGTCTATAAAATTTTAGAGTGTTTCAAATATATTTGCTGTTATTAAATTAATATAAAAACAGATTTAATAACATGAAAGTACTTTTTAACGAAAAGGAGTTGGACATTCAGCTAGTTGAAAAATATCTGGTTTGATATAGATCATATACTTCATTGCTTTGTTATATGCTGTATTAAAATAATACCTTCCATGCATGAATACAGTTGGGAATCAATCTATTTGGCAATCTAGCAGAGATACATTGTCATCTTCCTCACCAAGTTCTTCCTCATAACCCTCCAGTAGCAAAACTGAATACAGTATTGAGGCTTGTTTTTAAAATCACCTAATGAAGTAAGGCAAATTTCTTGCTTTCAGATGTCCTTTTTTAAAGTCAGTTATTAAAAACACTAGTTTGTGACCTTCAAATGCTGGTAATTTCTGATATTCACAGTTTGTAAGCTGTCTCCTCAGAAAGCAAGTACTACTATTTGCACAAAGCCCTTTCTACTTCATTACTTTGGCTACACTGAAATATCTGGTTCTCCTGTTTCTCTTGCCCTCCTCTCCCTTCAGGAGGCTTTAGAGCATGTAAAAGGAACACTTTTATGGGTATTTTTTGGCTCAATTGATGCAGCAATATATTATTAGCTTAGTGTAACTCTCTCAAAATTTTATGAGGCTTCACAGAGTAGCTGAAGTGAACATAGGTTTTATGTTCCATACCTAACAGATCATGCAAGTTTCTGTCATTATTAGTTAGGATATGCTTGATCAAATTCAAACAGCTCACAAATGATGTGTTATTTTTTCTTCACTGTGTGATGCATCTGAAAGTCAATAGATTATTAAGGGAACTGGTTCACAGTTTCAAAATACAGAGTTGTTATTGTTACCAAAGCTAGATCTAGTTAAATAGTAGCAAAAAATGTGTTTTCATAAATACACTCATGTCTGAGTGGCTGTTTTATTTGCTTATCTGTCTGATCCTCCCTGTTTGACTGCTATGGATCAATACACCCCCTGTCACAGAGCAATGAATATATTTTTATTTATTTATAGGAATGAAATTCTATCTTCTGAGAAAATCTTTGTATTAACAAAATCTGTGGTCACTTAAATGATATTTGGCAAAGGGATTTTCACTGTAACTGCATACATTTCTGTACTGTGTTTCCTTGTGAACTGAAGTATTAGTGTGTAAAATAAATAGTAATCTCTCCCATTCTTCTTCTGTAATTTCTATCCCTTTATAAAAAAAAAAAAAAGATGCATAATCATCTGTTAGGATTAATTCAGTCATTGAATGGAGAAAAAGTAAGAAAATTTTTAAAAGTACAGGAATCCTTGTAAATATTTTAGATGTATATGAAATATAGATAGCTAAAGAGATGATAAATAAGATCTAATGGTTTGTCTGGAAAATTAACATATGGAGAATAAATACTAGTATAACTGAAGATTTTAGCAATTCCAAATTTAATCTTGCTAAATAATTTATAACCCCAGTTTTGAAATAATTCCATGCAGATTCTCTTTGCTGACTACTACCAGCATAAGTATATAAAGGAGTAACAGAATGTGGCTGAAAACAGTTCTCGGTTTTCAGTTTATGGATATTTTTTCACTCAGGATGAAACTTTACTTTCTAGCAAAGAATAAACCATGAAGCAAATACCAAGTGTATTTTATTCTTGGTGAGCAAATATTTTTAAGACAAACAAAAGAAATTAAGAGAATAGAAAACTATTAGAAAAAGATAAAATCTTACATCGAAATTATAAATACAGAGGTAAAAAATTACACAAAGCTGTAACTCTTTGATTCCTTGAATCTTTCCAATGCAAATGCCCATAGGTAGGCAGTTGCAGTTATGTTGGTTTCAGTGAAAAAGACCATAATATTTCTTTGATCCTTGTTCTTTCAAAAGTGTTTTTAGTATACAGCTGCTTCCCAGGAAGACTCAGTATATTTTAAAATAAAGTTATTTCACTTTTCTGGGGATGTTACTGATAGCAATGAGCATGTGAAGCTATTAAGGTAGAAGAACATGTCTTTTTTTTTTATTCCAGTCTTTCTCCAGTATTTCAATTTTCCTATGAAAAGCATGGTAGAATCCCCATAATCAGTTTGAGTCATGCTTTATATCTACACTCTGGTATCCATCTCGTTTTCTCAAATACACCGCTATTGCTAAGGCTGGTGGTGTACCTGGTAATACCTATGTATCAACACTTGAAAATTGAACTGGTGGCATGTTTCCTCTTCTTTCTGAAAAAGATTTTGTGCTTGGAATTTAACCAGAAATTTCACTGCTAATGTGGCAACAGGAATAACTACAAAGTAAACACATACGAGGCAGGGTACAGTAAAACTCAGAGTATTGAATAAAAAAATCCAATATTCATATGTATGCTATTCTGAATTTGAAGTCTTAAGTCATACATTAATAAATTCCCTTTTTAGAAGGTTAGTATACAAATATGTACACTTTCAAGAAACATATTTTAAAAAGAAAATTAAAAAAAAATCCTGTTGTGAACCTGAATGCGAAATTTAAGATAAGACTTCTGAAAGCAATGTGCAATATTGATATGTGGATAGGGAATATGTAAATTTGTCCTGCCATAATTGTACAACAGTTATGATTCTGTTGCTACCACGAGCAGACGTAATTATTTTGTTTATCATGAGTTGGTGCATTTATTTTGTACTTCACAGAAATGTTTCTGGTTCTTTGGTACTTTACACTGGCATTGGTATTTTGGGTGATAACTATCCAGGGAATAAACTAATCCAGCCTAAGTCAGGAGAGTTGTAAGATTTAGCACACTACCCTTCCATAATCCATCCTGCTTTGTGGGACCCTGTCAGGAGAGGAAAGTTCATTCTCAGTGCCTGCTCTGTTCTAGAAGAAGAAATAGTTGGTTTTTAATAGAAATCAGGAAGGTGACACATAGGGAATATTGGGTCATAAAATGCTATTTGCATACTAAGATCTTAATTATAGGTAAGTGCAACTTTCAGAAGTGATGTTAATTTCAATTATATGCTCCACTTGGTCCACTTAAGACCCCATTACTTTGTTCACTCAGTTATCACCATCATGAGGATAAAATTAGGTTGTCCTGTATTGAAGAAACAACTGTACTGTCCTAGTTTTGTGTCAGGCAATGCACACATACTGGAGGAGACCCTACCTCTTATATCATGAAAGGTGTAACAGTAAGTTGCAGCACTTTTTTCTGTGTTGGAAGTGGTAGTACTTAGCTGTGTGATATGAATTACTGTTCAAACAGTTGCTTCCAGTTTCTTTTTACACCAAATTAGTGGTTTCCACTAGCTGTAAGGTATGACTTGCTCACAGTACAGGGACTGTGTAAGATAGGATTTACTATGAGCAAACTTTTCCTTGTTTTCTGTTTTTATATGCCTATTATTAGGAAAATATAGGAAAAAAAAATAATTCCCTCTTTTTAATTTCCCTGAGGTTTAAATACTTGATAATACAATACAAATGAATATATTTAGATTACTTTGATTGAAGGTGGAATTACTATTTTTTCTCAGTCCAGAGCTGGGTTTATACTAAACTTCAGCATAAATGACCTTCTCAAATATATTTAATATCTGAAGGACTGAAAACAGAATTGTGTCTTGAATATCTGACTACTTGCAAGTCAATGGCAAACATACCTAAGGCAAGTTTATTGTGAAAAAGGAAACCTTTATGTCCTTCAGCCAAGGTATCCTCCACCACATGCATTTACATAATGTAAAGCGTCCCATGAGGCTTAGGAAACCTCCAAGGTAATAATCTTAGTTGTCCTGGCCAATATATTATTTCTGAGTAAAATAGGAACAAGTAATTGAGATCTCTTAGTGAATAATATGATCTCCCTTGTTTGCCTACATAATGAATTGGCAAGCCATATTTAACTTTGTGAAGTACATAGCAATGTTTCAGTAAGCCCAATGTAAAAATGAATTTTATTTTTTAGGATTATACCTTTCCTGAGCATTTTAATCAAGATTACAAAAGAAAACAATCTTAGAAATTCATTCATAACTGAAATGCCATTTTTCTTTTTAATATTTTAACAAATATGATTTTGTTGTAATAACTTATGGTTTTAAGAAGATCACATTTACAATTTTACACATAAATGATATTCTGATCTTCCAGATAAACAGTTAAATACATAGCTTTCTTATTAATAGCATGATACAACCAGATGATGGGTAATTTCTATTATCTTTATAAATAGATAAGAAGTATACAGATGTAAAAAAAGCATTGATGCGGAAAATGTTAAAATAACAAATCTTATTAGAAGAAAGAATTTAGAATTAACTTGTCAGGAGGGTAATGACCTCAATTAAATTTTATGTGAAATTATAATTGGCATTTTTAATAAAGGTATGCTATTGCAAATTGCGTATTTGATATAATATTACAGGACATCTTATTTCCTCTAGCATGTCTTTGTATTAAATAAAAATCTTTGAGATAATCAAGGAAGATTCATAATTTAGAGTTTTGGGAATCTGCTCAGATGATAGGTTTAATATAGCTTTCAATACAAAAGAAAGTGGGAAAGTTACTTGAAAGTGATCCTTTTGCTCTTTTGACCAAAAAGATGTTGACATTCAACATGGTATGGTGCATATTCTTAGATGTAGTCAAGGATGTAGCATCTTCAAGACGTAGTCAAATAGAATCTTTTTTTTTTTTTTAAAGACATCTCATTTGAGGCCAGAAAATTCACTGTGTGCAAACTGTCTAAATAAATTCCTGAAAAAGTTCTAAAAATTACCTAGTTTTCATCTTCTGTACACATATATATGAGGAAAGTTTTATGTCTGTCATTATCATTCCAGTCATGTGCTAATTTGTAATCCAAAACTAATATTAGAATAGTAACTTCCAAGTAGTTCTGTAAATAATATCACAGAATCACAGAATGGTAGGGGTTAGAAGGGACCTCTGGAGATCGTCTAGGGGGAAGGAGGTGTTGCTTGTTGAGTCCCCCAAAACTTCATGCAATATAAGGTTTATAATTATTTATATTGTCATATACAATTGTTAAAATTCAACCCACATATCCTTAATGGTATTAGAATAGTGCAGATTTCAAATCTGGGGAAAATATGACAAAGAGAAAAGTCATCTTAATCCATCTCTCGTCATTTAATTTTTCTCCTTTGCTTACATAAAATAGTAGTAGAAGGGTTGCATCTGTAGACATAATAACAGAAGTGATAAGTTAAACTTGTGCAAGAAAACACAACAAAAGTTAGTAAGGAATATTGGCATGGGATGACATAGCTGAAAATAAGCTATAGTAGTTTTTAGGAAAGTACCTAATAGAAATTCTAAGCAAAAAGAAGTGCTGTCTGTAGCATTTGCAAATAAGCAGCTGCTACCATTCACAATCTACCCCAATTACCTTCTGTTAATCTGGCACATCTTTAGAATGAAATACTGTGCATAATTTTTCATGGTTCAGATACTGTAGACTTTTATTCAGGCTCACCAAGAAAAGTCACTATCACAAGTGACCTGTGTAATTGAATGTGAGTTATTTTAGAAACAGATTTCCACAGAGGGAAGGAGAACTGTGGCCATGGGGAATCCTCAGCATTTGCTTTTTAAATTCTCAGCTGATACATAAATGTAAAGAGAGATAAACTGATATTGTTGAAAAAGAAATAGATGTTCTTATCTGGAAAGTTTATCATTTACATACTGTCGTATGTACGTAGATACATATGTAGATACACTTGGGATTTACTGTAACCTAAGGACTAGATTTTGATACAGTTTTGAAGATGAAATATTTTATGGATGAAGAGCAGAGTAGTACACCATCAAAGTACATTTCATCAGACTGCTCTGGGGAAGAGCTGCTGTAACTGCTTCACAGATTAGGTTAAATTTGGACATTTAAGACCAAAGCAATCCAGAAATCCTATGTTTTACCTAGCTTTGGAGATACCTAAATTGATCTTACATTCAAATTTTGGACTACAATTTTTAATTCATCTAAATTGAAGGTCCTTTCAATCCTTGAGGCTAATGCATAGTTCTCATAAAACACACCTGCGATCCAGTATGAGGTTGAGAGCTACCTAAATCTAGAGTGATCTTATGCATGAAAGAAAGTCATAGAAGAGTCAGTTGTAACAAGGATGAAACTTGTACCAGTTGATCTTGTAATTGAGTATTCAGTTGGGTCACCTTTTTCTACAAATAATAATTATATTTAATTTCCTTACAGAAAAAAAAAATAATCATATTTATCAAAACACTGATGAAGGGATTAGGTTGTGTTTGTAATCCAGAGGTTTAAACAGATCACCACAGTCCACTGTGCTGTCCCAGGACATTTATTATTTTACCAGAAGAATTTTGTTTCTTCTTTTTTTCAAGATTGTCCCTAGAGCTCCATTTGAAGTTTTCCTTTATTCAATACAGTGTTTAAGATTAAAAGCAAGCTTTTTACAGACTACATGTTTGACAGGTATATAAAATTTGCTGAACTTGACTGGAACAAGCAAGCTGTAGGATTCAGTGTTTCTGGAGACAAAGAGTGCTTGAAGTTGCAGGAAACAGATGAATAGAGACACACAGAAAACTGTTCTTTTGCTCAGTGCAACTTTTCTCATGTTCTGTGCAAACTCTCCCAGAACACTAAATTACTTAGCAATATCCTTTAAGTTAATGTGTATTGTGCTGTTAATTCAGAAGTATACTTCCTTTTATCAGAAATTTTACAAATTTAAAATACCTTACTGCAATATTTATTATATTTTAAAATACTGAAGATACTGTTATTCAATATATGACTACATAGCTGATCACCAACAAGAAATGTATTTTACCCATGTCAATCAATGCTTTTATACTTCATTTATAGTACTATAAAATTCATTATTACATAGCATAAAATACCACAAGAGAAATAGTGGCAATATTCTTTGGGAAATTAGCTCCTCTCCTATATCACCCTTTTTGTATCTTAGTGAATTAGGTTTTAGGTTTTAAAAATATTTGAAATATTACCTTCTCTAGGTGTACCTGCTCTGGCAGGGGGTTTGGACTAAATGATCTCCAGAGGTCCCTTCCAAACCCTGACATTCTGTGGTTCTGTGATTATTTGAAATATGAAGTTTATTATGCAAGCTATCATATAGCTTCATGACATAGCCATGATGATGCACTCATTGTTGAGTTTCCAGACCAGAAGAAGTGAGGGGTGAAAGTTTTTGGAAGGTACTCTTATTCCCTATTGCCACAGCTTAAAGACAGCCTGTCACAAGTAGTTCTGACACTGAGGCTGTGGTGAGTTTGCCTTTGTCAATGAAACTACCACTTTCTACTAGCCCAGTAGGAGATTTATCAGGTTTTTTTAGAGCTTAAAGCAATACATACTGCTATAACAATTCTGAGTGCCAGCAGCAAAATCCTGACAGAGGCTACTATAACTTGGAAGCCCTGAATCATAAATGATACCGAAAAATATTTCAAACTGAGAAAAGGTGAAAAATCAGAGGATGGAAATGTACATCAAGGATCTATTTGTTATCCCGTGTTCGTCACCAGATTTCACTTACAACTTCCAAATTGTTGCAGAGGAGTATGTTTATACAAGAATAGTAACATAATTGCACCTCCGTTTACATGAAAATAATCTGATTTCCAAGTGGCTAAACTGTAAGACCACAGGCTGTATTGTATTACAATAGCATAACTTGATTATCTCTTACAACAACATTGTAGCAATGATATTACTACACTTCTAAAACAAATTAGTTATTTCAAAATAAATAAACTTCTCTTTCACATACAGACATAAAAAGTCCCAAACTCTTGACCTTTTCTGTGGTATCTGCAATAGACCTAGAGTAGCTTGTAAACTCTGCTTATTTTGTGTCACTGGAGTGCAGACTTTTTATTGCAACATTATAATTAAAAATAATTGTTCAACCAAAAGAGTGCAGAATGCTGATATATGTGTTTTCTGATATACCACCTCACTTAAATGAAATTCATTAAGAAAGATTGATTGCCACGATATACTTGTTTCCCTAAAACATAATATGGAAATCACAACCTGGGAGGAATCTTGTAAACAAAGACCTTTGAGATAGGATGTTAATGGTCAAGCCTTTGAGAAGTATGTGGTGCCAAATCATTAACATGCACCATGAAGTGTTTGGCTGAAGTCCATAGATGCTCTTCAGTATTCAGTACTATTTTAGGTTTTTTTTTTTCTGTTCTTTCTAATTACATGCTTAGGAATTATGTTTGGGGCTTTTTTATTTTATTTTTTTTTGTTGCTGGATACTTGTCTTTTTCTTTTTTTTCCCCATTTGCAAAGAAACTGCTAGCAGGATAAACACAATATCTAGCTAGAACTAATGAGCCTGTAGGATAAGCATCAGTATGTTCGCCAACCTCCATGTGAGACCTTATGTCTATGTTTACTCAGATTGATCTTTGATGCTGCTGAGTTGTCTTGCAGTTCTTTCAGTTTACTTCAGGATTTCATACCTTTCTCTATCAGTATTTTTCTTCTTGAATTTTTTGGGCAGCTCTCCCTATCTCAACAGTCTAACCTCTGCTTGGAGTATTACCTTTCTTACTGTTTGTGGCTGCTTTCTGTGGACTTTCTCAAAGTTCTTCTGCATAATTAAGCAATTTTCACTGAGCCAAGGTTATGCAGCTGGACTGTATCAAAAAGACTTTGGAGGAGATTTGAAATTAAAATGGTAAGTGAACAGTAGGTTGGAGGGAGTAGAAATAGGAACGCTGTAAAAATAAGAAGCATAGTAATAATTTATAATAAATTTAATGAAGTCATTATGTGAGCTCCACCTTATCCTCAGCTGTAATTGAGAGCAAAACAAACATAGCTGTTTATGAGGCTCTTTGGATTCTTTAGTTAACACAACAGTATGGAGAGGACAGGGGGCATATAAAGAACTTCATGTTCTTAATTCCGTAAAAGTAAATGATCATTTTAGCTACCACAAAGGAGAAAGACAGAGCAACTCTTTCTCTTGTGCTGCTTAAAAATTTATAAAGACAGAATAGAAAAGTTTGCCGTTGGGGGGAAAACCACAAGCTCCACCTTTTATTGTTTCATGATCTTCAGACTTGAAGAAGCTCATATTAGAATTTAGGCTTATGCTAAAAGAAGCTAAACCACTGTTTTTTTTCTGCTGTGATTTGATTTTCTGTTCACTGAGTCTTTTGAAAAGACACATCTTATCTTTGTCACTTTGCTTTTTATAATCTTTGCCAGTATACATTTAAGTTATTCATCCATCAGAGTCAAAAGCTATCCTCATGAATCACCTCTTGGTGCCAATGATGATCGCTTATTTTGTAGGCAACAAGAAATTGCCTACTTTTTCAAGGTAGACTTTTCATTAACAATTTATCCTCTGGAAATGTGGATCTTTCTCAACACTTTATAGAATATGTTCCAAAATGTATAGATTCCACTGATAACGCATTAATTTTTCTTTGTTAATGATTAAGTTGAAAACATTTTTGAGAAATATTAACTTTAAATGGCAAACTAGTCTCTACTGCTTTATAGAAAAAATCTGTATGTTTAAGAGTAAGCCTACTTATATAGCTGTTTGTAGTAAAGGTTTTATAATTTGATTAAATTTATATGACTCAGTTAAGAGTAACAAAGTCATGCAAAATGTCATACTGAAGTTGTCTTGAAAGTAATCTCAGTTTTAGACAGGGCAGAGATGAGTGAGGAGAGTTGATTAGTTACACTGAATTATGATGCAAAGCTATAAAAAATTCATTTCTAATATTGCTGCTTATATTCCAATAAAATCTAAAAGGTTCACATTAAGATCATCTCCCCAGTGCTAGACCTTGTACAATCAGAGAATAATAATCAGTGTTTGCTAAAGAAGCTCTCAGTCTGAACAGATTAGAAAGTGTGGGAGGGAAAAGATTATTTAAATCTCTTCTCTCATAACTGTCTCGTGGATGATTGCTAAAGTGTATTTCAGGTATGAGAAATGTCAGTTTGATAAAGGTAAAGCATCATATTAACATTAATTTCTCACGTACTATGTGAATGTATCCTTGGGCTGTTCTTTAACTACTCTATTTTGTCTGCAACTCAGAAGCTGTGGTCTGAGATCTGATCTGTGGTTCAAAATAAAATTGATGGTAGTGAATCAGTCAGGATAGAAAAGAGGTATTAAAGTATACCTTATGACATTATCTGTCTTCAAAGCCTGACATACTTGTCATTAGATCTATTGATAGACTCCCACTGTCAAATCATTGTCTATAAATATAGTAAAAGAATCAGTAGTGCAAGTTTCTGTACTCTTAGTATTGTATCCCTGTTTTTCAAGGATCACTTAAAAAAATTACTTAGTGCTTTAGTTTTTATCCTTATTCTGCCCTGTCTGCTCATTAAGACTACTCATAAGGAGGAGATTTACTTATGCTTGCTCCTAACTTTAGGAACTTAAACTGAGATCATCATCTCCTTTTATCTAAATTTCTGACCAGCTATTAGAAAATTTGTTTCTTTAGCAGGATGCATTAGAATGGATGACTTCTATCCATGGATAGTACTGAATAGTCCTTCATACTAAATTAGATTTCTCCTGTTCATATCTTGTTTCACATCAAATGTGCTTTGTGCAAACAAACACCAAATCACAGAAAATTTATTTTTTCAATCTGTAACATCTTACATACTGTGGCTACTTTAAAATTTCTAAATAAAAACCAAACAAACAAACCCACAACCAGGAAGTTAAAAGTGAAATTTAAAGCTTCTCTTTGGAAGCATGTATTTATAGGCCCTTATTCAGGGCCTGTGGAGAAATTATTTTTTAATTCTGCTCAGTTGGTCCTGAATCTGGTGCAGAGATGTAAACAAAATGATCATATTCATAGAGTCACACATGCTAGTGATTTAGTGCTTATTGAACAGCAAACTTGAGATTTCCCCCCCCAAAACAAAACAAAACAAACACCAAAACCAGACCATTGTTCTTTTTTTGTAGGAGCAATTTTTAGAAAAGTTTTCACAATTTAATTGGCAGAAGATGCTGATGTATACAGAAACATATATATATATATTTTTAAACATTGGTGTAAACCCCTGGACTTAAATGAAACAGCTCAAATAAAGCTGTGTTCAATACTTTGATGAATGAGGAACTTAGTACTATTTTTATTTTTGCTGTGCCCTAAAGCTGAGCTTAAATTTAGAAAAGAGGGAAGATAGAAGAGTCTGAAAATAAAATATGGTTTTCCATAGTTGCTATAGAAGCAATAAAAAATACAGGGAATGGATTATTGCTATTGTGTTTTCTCAAACTATTACACATTACATTTTAGTTTATTAGCTGAATCCAAGCTTATATCTGCTGACCTACTGAGTGAAATATTTAAACAGAAGTAACATTAAGAGATCTATGTTAAAATGCTTTACTTGAAGATATCAGGAAGTTCAGCTGTGTGTCTTTCAAATATCATTCTCATTTGACTGTGATGTCTTCAGGATGGCCTGGTGAAAATTAGTATGTTCCTTAGTATAAGTTAATAGCTTCAAATTTGCAATCCAGTCAAAGCTTTTTCTTACACCCTTGTTCTGTGTGAAAAAAAAAACAACCCACAATTCATGGAATCATGGAATTGTGGAATATTCAGAGTTGGAAGGGACCTCCAGAGATCATCTAGTCCAACTCCCCTGCTTTAAAGCAGGATCCCCTAGAGCACATCACTCAGGACTGCATCCAGGTGAGTCTTGAAAATCTCCAGAGAAGGAGACTCCACAACCTCTCTGGGCAGCCTGTTCCAGTGCTCTGTCACCCTCCCTGAAAAAAAGTTCTTCCTCGTATTTAAATGGAACCTCCTATGTTCCAGCTTGTGCCTGTTACCCCTCGTCCTGTCACTGGGAACCACTGAAAAGAGTCTGGCTCCATCCTCCCTCAACCCACCCTTTAGGTGTTTGTAAACATTAATTAAATCACCCCTCAGCCTTCTCTTCTCCAGGCCAAAGAGTCCCAGCTCTCTCAGCCTTTCCTCATAGGGGAGATGCTCCAATCCCCCACTCATCCTCATTGCCCTCCGCTGGACTCTCTCCAGTAGGTCCCTGTCTCTCTTCAACTGGGGAGCCCAGGACTGGATGCAGTATTCCAGTTGCAGCCTCACGAGGGCAGAGTAGAGGGGGAGAATGACCTCCCTCGCCCTGCTGGCCACACACTGCCCTATGCAGCCCAGGGTGACATTGGCTTTCTTGGCAGAAAGGGCACATTGCCGGCTCATGGATAATTTACTGTCTACCAGGACGCCCAGATCCTTCTCCTTGGAACTGCTTTCCAGGAGGTCTCTCCCTAACCTATACTGGTGCCTGGCATTCTTCTTCCCCAGGTGCAGCACCCTACACTTGCCCTTATTGAACCTCATGAGGTTCTTCTCTGCCCAGCTCTCCAGCCTGTCCAGGTCCCGCTGGATGGCAGCACAGCCCTGTGGCGTGTCAGCCACCCCTCCTAACTTGGTATCATCAGCAAACTTGCTGAGGATACACTCTGTCCCCCTGTCCAGGTCATTGATGAATACGCTGAACAAGACCAGACTGAGTATTGACCCCTGGGGGACGCCACTGGTTACAGGCCTCCAACTTGACTCTGCTCCATTGATCACAACCTTCTGTGATCTGTCACACAGCCAGCTCTCCATCCACCTCACCGTCCCCTCATCTAACCCACACTTCCTGAGTTTCCTAATGAGGATGTTATGGCAGACAGTGTCAAAAGCCTTGCTGAAGTCAAGGTAGATGACATCTGCTGCTCTCCCCTCATCCAGCCAACCGGTTATAACATCATAGAAGCCTGTCAGATTGGTCAAGCATGATTTACCCTTGGTAAATCCATGTTGACCACTCCCAGTAACTTTCTGTTCTTCAATATATTTGGAGGTGACCTCCAGAACTAGTCGCTCCATCACCTTCCCAGGGATGGAGGTGAGACTAACTGGTCTGTAGTTTCCTGGGTCCTCCTTCTTGCCCTTTTTGTAGACTGGAGTGATGTTGGCCTTCCTCCAGTCTTCAGGCACCTCTCCTGTTCCTCTTGACTCTTCAAAGATGATGGAGAGTGGCCCAGCAATAATATCTGCCAGCTCTCTCAGCACTTGCGGGTGCATCCCATCAGGGCCCATGGACTTATGGATGTCCAGTTTGGCCAAGTGGTCTCTAACTCATAAAGGTTATGAACTTGCACATAATCCTTGTTACTGTGGTGTTTCTGCATTATGATCTGCATGATGTTTTACAGAAGCCTAGAATTCTGAGTCAGATTTTGTAATAAATGCTTTTTGTTGGGATACTTTTTTTTATGCTAGATGAGTAAATCCCATCTTCTCTACTCTCATCATAGTTTTTCTCATGTTGATGCTATAGGTAGGAGTTTATATGTGTTGTAGCAGCTCTTAAAATAGGTGTTGGTTCTTTGGATATCCTAAAAGATACAGGAATTTTAAAATAGTTATCATAAAATAAGTGTATATATACAGACAGAGATGCAGAAATTGCACTTGCATATTTTTCATGACTGCATTCCGTGATATTAACCAGTTGTATTGGTTTATGTCGTGCCATAAACCCACTGAAATGTGAGAGATGTGAAATACAGTTTTAAAATAAAAAAGAATAATCCTGTCAGCTATATCTCGCTTTAAACCTAGAGGCTCATCAATAACTTGCAATAAAATGAAATTATGCATATATCTGTATACACAACATTTATTTGAACCACTTCTTTCTCAATGAGATAGGATAGATCTTTTCAATCTGGTCTTCAACAAAGCATTTAATGTAGTGATGCCTTACTGAATACAATGAAAGTGTCTGCTGATAAAAATTAGTAAACATAGAAGTTAGAGTAACTCTAATGTGGATAAAGTTTTGAGCAAAAGAAAGGGCATAACAACACTCTGGACTTCTATCTTGCACTGAAGAGAAGTTAACCCGTTCCTAAAGACTTGGATGGTTGATCAGTATTTTCATGGAGGATGACATAAAAGGTAGAAGCAAGCTAATCATGTTTTGAAATAGCCCAGGTTTGAGAATCTTCATGAGAAGGAGCAGGATTAAAATGTCATACAGGGAGAACTGAATGGTCTGAAGAGTTGGATTAATGTATGTGAGAATACAGTTAGTAGCATAGAGTGCACCCTCATGAATCTAGGGACTGAAAGGAAGAATTTCTGCAGATAAATAGTTTTTCAACAGATACAGACAATAAGGAATAGAGAAATATGTATATTAAACATAGTCAAGCCATCACGTCAATGTTAGCTATGAAAAAAAAACAGGAGACAAAATACTCCTGGTACAAATGGACAAAAGGACAAATAATCAGTGTGCTTTAGAACACTTTGTCTGGAGTATATTTTGGTTATAATAGATGTGAAGGTCTGAACGAGTTTTTCAGCAGAGAATGTGGAAATATAAAAATTTAGTTATACCAAAGGCACAATTTGGTATTGGGATTGTCTAAGGAGATGTCTACTAGTCTTTTCTTTTTTCCCCCTCTTATTCAACAATAACTCCATGTTGCAAACATGTTTTTTTTCTCAGCTGTAGTTAGAGGACTGCTGTCAGTGTTTGACACCTTCATCCCTGATTCTCAGTCCAATACTGACTAAAAGTCACTCTCAGTCAGTGTGTCAAGAATATTCTGACAAAGGGTCAAATAAGTACAAGTTACTGCTTGGTTACAAGTTACAGGGAGACTGCGAGACAGATTTGCAGTTACAGCAAATGGACCTTGTAGATACTTGCTGCAAGTAAATTCCGAGTGAACTGGAAACTTGGTGCTGGAAGCAATGGGGAGTACAGCGAATGGATAGGCACAGCTCTTAGGCAGCAACAGTTTAGATCAAAAGAGAAGACATTAATGTTCACAGGAAGGAAAGGGGATTTATAAGTTAAACTACAGCAATGCAGGCGTGCTGCTTCCAGCTGAAGCAGTGTGATGGCATGCTGCACTAACTGGGCCGGTGAGAACTGAAGGCTCTGTGCCACACTCTAGTGGTATATTCACTTTCCGTAAAAGTACAAATAAAAAGTAATACATTGTGGTGTCAGCTTCTATCACCTTCTTGTTGTATTTTCAAACCAGCACTTCCATGTGTTCTCACATGGGAGAACTTTCCTATATCCATACTACTTGACAATAAAAATTAAGCTACTGATGTCTTGAAAGCACTGACTAACATCATGTGTATTGATAGTGTATTCTAGTTTCCTCATACTTCAGAGTCTTTCTTTACCCTTTTGTTTTGCCTCATCATATAAAAATGCTTATAAAACCAATTCATGCCAGGTATTTTTGCCCTGTAGTAGTCTAATGCTTGCCAAAATAGGGTTTGGTTCCATGACTTGACAGTTAAAGAGCATGTGGTAAAAGGCATTCATGAACAGAACTGCAGATTATACAGTGCCTTTTGGAGATTCTTCTGGATCTACTCTTCAGTTTAATGCTTTTTTAATCTTTGTTTACAGAATATTGCAAACTGCAGAATGTGAATTGAAAGTTCTTTCATAAATTCCTTTGCAGTTGACTAGAAAAAGCAGTCATTATAAGAATTCTGTTAGACAGAGAGAAAAGAAAAATGCACACCTACATTTTTTTCTAATTTCTTCCCTTTTCCATTTTTCCTACTTTTTCTTAACTTTTTTTTCTGGTAGGACCCAATATATACATTTGATGCTGTAAATATTGGAATCTCCTATATGTGTGGGATCTGGAGAGACCAGTATGTATGGTCTCTGCCAAATACTTGATGTATTTAGTTTCTTTGTTTCAAAACATTAATATATAATATCTTTTTTTCTCTTTTCCCTTACAAATGCCCATCAGAACTTATTTTATGTACTTGTTGACAGAGTTTGCAACAGCTTATTTTTTGCCTAATCCTTTAGAAGTTAACTCTTAGAACAAAATTGGATCCATTGAAAGGACTGCACTTGGGGAATGTAAAGGAACGTGCATCACTTAAGCTTCATCTAAGATTTAAAATAAATTATTTAAATATGTTTTCAGATGAGTCATAATTACTATACAAGCTTTCTGCATGTAAGTGAATATGATTTACCTGCATATTTTACTCAGAATGTAATTACTTGCCAATCTATTACCACTCAATTTTGTGGAGTTTATTTTTAGAATTAAATCAATATGTGTGCTTCTCCTCTAACCACACGGAGGACCTGTGCTAGCATCTACGTGCTACTGAACTTCCAAAGCCAAAGCTCTCGGAGGAGGCCTCTGAAGATAAATTGCCCATAACGCAGGATTTAGAATAACCCAGGTGATTTTATGCATAAGTTGTTTTTTGAGAAATCCTAAAAAGGGCTGTTTTGATTACTGAAAGTCATGTCACTGGATTAAATATTAATTGTCTCTAACAGAAGCTTCCTTAGGAATTAAAAAGCCAGAATGATGCAGCAGGCAGAAGCTTATATTGGCTCGTAAGTAGGTGAGGTCCTTGGCTGTGAGATGACCCAACCCTGCACCCACCTCAAGCTGTATTTTTTTCTCAAGGAATACAGTACTTCTGTTCAGAATTTCTAAACCCAATATAGCTTCCTAGTTCTTTTATGGTGATTTTTTAGCTAATAAAATTCTCAAAAGTATTTCACCTTTTCATCTTCATTGATCTTTTTCTCAAGCTATAGTATTCTACATGTTCTGTTAAGGACCTCCTGAGCCTGACCTTCCTTCCCATTTCTGGGAACAGTGCCCTGACTGATTTCTTCCTAGAGAGACAGCAGTGAGTCTGTGTAGAGTGGTCTAATTGATCTGTTAAGTATTCTCCAGTGGTTTTAATAACCAAACGTCCTTTAGGAGCTAGCTAGGGAAAATTTCTCCAGTTTATGGAGTCATCCTGAGCATTTGATACCATATCCATGACCTGGATTTCCCAGATCACCTTCTCTAAAACTCTCCTCTTGCTCTTCTAACTGCTTTGTGTTTGGGGTTTTTTTTATATTTCCTTTGTTGATATGATCTTGTCTGGATGTGCTTAATTCAGGCATAAAGAACAGTGAATTGCCTTTACTTCATCAGATTTACCCTGAAATATTTTATTTTAAGGGAAACTTCTTTGTCAAGTTTAATCTCAACAAATGTTGATTTCATTAAAGCAAGGAACCAGAGAATAAGCTATCATCATCAACTCTTTTGTATTTGTCATTCTAAGAATTGACAATACGAAGCAAAATATTTCTGTTCTTCAGGAAAACATTTCAAGACTCTTTCAGTAATTATTATAATGGAGATGCAGTTCTCTGGGAAAAAAAGTTATTAACTATCATGTTTATCTTTAAATCATTCTGATTTATGAAAAGAAACTGTACTGAAGTTTGAATACAAGGCCTCAGCTGTAACAGTTTTTTTCTATTGGCTTTATTATCTCAGCAGTGAAGATAAATTTTTCCATCAATATAGAATATCCAAAGTGGACAACCAACCTGGTACATTAACTGTCACTGCACTTGTGTACAGTACTTCCCCCCCAGACCATATTTCCAGATGATAGTGAAAATGTGCCTGAAAAATTAAGTGCTTTCTGTCCTTTAAATATCTGACAGAAAACCTAGATAAAGAATTGGCTATAGACAGCAAATTATTTTACCATTGCTAAGTAGGACTTCTACAGAAAAACAACTTTCTACTGGAAATACAACAGAAGGTCTTCTTTGATCCATAAATATATAGGCTAAGCTCATTTAACACAACAAATAGCCCAGCCTGATTTCTGATCAGTCACTAAATGGTATACCAGTGTACTCAGAAATTATTTCTAAGGCTTCATGGGTGATGAAATAAACCACTAAGATGGACATAGCAGGCCATACTTTGCTGGGTATGGAGAGAACAGAACTCTGAATTGCCTTATCACAAGGAAGGTTTCTGTTTACTTTTGTCCAGCAGTTAGCATATTATCCTACGTAAACACAATTTTCCATGATATAAACACATGCATTTGTCATTTGACCAATGCAGATTCTCCATAAGTGAGAACATCTTCGGTATCAACATTTCTACTCCCCTTTGTACCTCAAATAATAACATTTTTACCATAGTCCTGTCTTCACATTGATTCCTCTTCTTCCTTCCCATAGATTGCTTAATTATCCATTCTTAATCGTCCCATATTATTTCAATGATGCTATGTTGCTTATTTTTTTTTAGATCCAACTGAGAAATCACTTTTTCTTCTCCTTTATTTCCAGTTTCAGGAACTATATGAAATAACACATTAACATCAGAAATTTAACAAAAGGTCAACTCTACATCTTCTTTCTGATTCCTCCATTATGATGTGAATCAGACAGAAATTATTACTTGTTAAAGCTTTAGCTTTACTTTGAGCAGCTGCCTAAATACAAGTGGCTAAAGCATGTTTATTTAAGTTTACTACAGTGTGCCCCAAACTGTTCCTTAGCATTTGCCTGGAGGAGCAAAACTCCAAATATCTGAAAGCTACTGATAACCTTTAGCCAAATGAATAAATCTATGTTTATGAATTTTCTCTGCAGATGAATTGCTAAAGGGAGAGCACAGCAATTCCTATTGCTATCTGCTATAAATTAATAGAGTCAGTGAATGAATTATTCCCAGTCTAGGAGGATATCCTGAAAACGTCTTTATTAACTAAAACTTTTCCCCAAGAGAATCACTTAAACTTTCTTTGGATTCTAGCGTAATCAGAACGGATTCTGGTAGCGCCTGACTAGGCATGTACCCAGAAACATTTATTTTTCAGCATTTCAAAAATATAATATGGGAAAAGCATATACCAAAGCATATGCAAAGTGACTACATTCAGCTCTAAGATTAAAATGACATTCAGTGTTACATTTTGATGTCAAGTGAGTTTTGACCTAGGAAGTGTTACAGTTGGTAAAGTAAAATAACAGATTGAACAGGGTAGAACAGTTTGGAATTTTGAATTCTAAGTTTATTCGTCTCCCAAAGTGAGATGTGGGGTTTTACATAACTCCATTCATGCATATTACTTTTATTCAGTTTTGTACTGGTACGGAGACATGGATTTTATAACTTTTTCTCCACTTCGATGAGGTGCTGATGTGTGCCAATGTTGTCTTGATTAGAAGAATGACTGAATGTACTTCTGCAAGAAACCATGTTTATAGAAATGAAGAAATGATATATGAATCCATCTTAGTAAAGGTGGTCTTGAAGAGGAGGGCAACATTTTCTGAAGCTGTGAAAGGTTTTATTTCTCTCCAACAAGGCCTGACTGCTAGAAAAGTGAAGAGCAGACCATTCCAGTGCTTCTGGCTGGCAGGGCTGTGCCTTCCACTTTCTTTTCCAGTTGTGAATAATGTGCATGTTTGGAATATGCTCTAACATAACATTATGTCCAGAGGGTCCAACGGAGGACCGGGGAGGATATACTAACGGAGGATTAAAGAAGCCATTCAGTGGGCGTTTTTGTCAGTGTAGTCACCTTAGAAGACCCAAAAAGCAGCCAAGGTTGCTTGGCTTTCATTTGCTTTGGTCCTTTACTTTTCATTCCTTGTCACTATTCATAAGCCTCTGGGAGAAGTTCCCTGGCTGCCTGCTGGCTCTGAAACTCCCCTTAATAAGAGCTCTGGGAATTCCTCACTGCTAACACAGTGAGCTACCACAGTCAGGCTCAGCACTACTGTGTGTTTCTGAGCTGGAGCTGCTCACATTGCTCTCTGCCTGACACTCCTGGAGCCATAGAATAGCTGTCAAAATGGAGGGACAAGGGAGACTGCTTTACATTTAGCCAAATGGCATCAGCTGCTTTTTGAGGTTTTGAAATGTGTTTTTGTTTGAGGACACGAACAGCACCTTTTGAATAGGTTGCAAATCATGTGTGCAAATGCTGCTTTTGATTTGAGTCAAATATTTCTCATATCCAAAATGCCCAATCTCCCTCTCACCTTGTATTCTAGCATAAGCTTTGTCAAAGTCAGTTCATCTCCATTAATATTTTACCTTGAAAAACCAGCATGCTTTGTGATTTCCCTGTAAATATTACTAAATTTAAGGAAGACACAAGGATTATAGCTCTCCTTTTCTCATAACTCGGTGACTGAACTCCTTTTCCTTCTGGCCATGGGAATGGATTTTGCAATCAGTACCAGTATCCATCAGATTTTTGTAAATGACAGAGTAATATTTAGCTCTGTCTCTGAGTATTTACAGGTCCCATTTTTGTTTTCCCTTATGGTGGTTTTCATACTGATGCTAACAGTATGATACTACTTTACAAAAAGTGTCAGAAAAATATTTCTTGTGAATTGGATTCATCATGACTTTTAGGTATACATCCAATTTCTCCATATTTGGCATGTGATATGAAAACAAATATTCTAAAAGATTCCAGACAGGGAAAGTTTATATCAGCTGTATTTAAACATTTTAAGAGGAGACAATGGATTTGCTACATGTCCAACTGCATTCTTTTCTTTTATATCCGCTTACCTCAAACTTCAATCTGCCTTGTTTTTCTGAATACTGCAAAGAAACTATATCACATGAAACTGCCACTAATAAAAATTACCTCAGGGCATTCTGACTTTCTTCTTAAGCTTTATTTTGTCATTTATTTCTATTAACAATCATTAAGCAATTTAATAATTATAAGCCTCATTAGCATTTTAATGAGACTAGTGGCCATTGCTAAGTGTAATTAAATTAGTTTTATTGTATGATATTTTGAAGCTGTGATTAAATTAAGTTTTACTGTGCTTTGAAGAATAAACCTACAGAGATCACTCATCAGTAATGGTCTTGTTAACTTAAGAGGAATCTGTAAAATAGACATACCCAGAAAAAAAAGCAAAATATTCCCTACCGAGGTTAATCATAAAAATAGAAAAATCAAGTGCTCCTCATTACCAATATATTCTTAGTGATAATAGTAGTCTGTTAAATAGCATTCATTGTGAGTAACTTTGTGTAATCTATTTTATTTTTTTTAATTTTTTTTTTTTTTTTAAATAGCATCTAGATGCTGTGGTGAATTGTTCTTTATAAATCAAGAAGAGAATCTTGTAGTGCTTGATCAGACAAAACTCCCATTGAGTTCAAATGAAATTTCACCACAGTAAGAACAGCAGGGTGTGTAAAAGCTAAGTATTATTGGTGGTGGTTGTTGTTGTTGTTATAATTATAGTTTTAGAGAGATAAATTGGGTAGTGAGGAGAGACAGTGAGAAGAGGAAAAAGATTCTACAATAAGAATCAGTTAAATTCCTATGAAAAGCCTTACAAACAGAAGATTAGGCATTTCTCTGTCCATGCCCAGCATCTCTCTATGGAATCTGTAGCAGCACACCATACTAGAACAGGTCAAGCACTGGGTAAACACTGGATGGTTGCTTGTCCTCACCCATTTATCAGGTAAGAACTTCTGTCTGTCTTCCACTAGCTAGTTCTTGTCTTCTCTTGTCATCCTGATTGTACCTGAATGTGCTGCACAGTTTAGCTGTACTCCAATGAGAGTAAAGTTAGTTAACAAGCAAGCTTGCAGTTGCTTATTATAGTTTGAGATGTTAAGTATATTTATGGTTGCTTTTTTTTTTTTCCATTTTGAAACCATTCTGTACAAGGCTTGTCAAATTTGACCTATTTAGGATTATATTTGCACTTGCGATGTCTTCCTTAAGACTGGATTATTTAATGCAGCACTATGATGTCAGCCCAGAGAGTAAAAGAGGAGAAATGGAGATAAAAGGCTGGGAGTTCAGTAAGAAGCACAAAGAGAATGAGAACAGAAAGAAGGAAGTAACAGTGAAAAAAAAGCTGGGGAAATGGCAAAAGGGATAGAGACGAAAAACAGGGAAGGCATAAGGGGCATTAGAGAATAAAAAATTTGGGCAGGAAAGGGACAGGAGAGCACCACTAGCACACCAGAAGATGAGTAAGAGTAGGAGAGAGAGGCATGGAGGGGAGGAACAGGACAGGATGCAATGGAGAAGTAGCTGGGATTGGGTGAAGAAAACATAAAGCAAAAATCCCAGAGTAGAGCAGAAATAGGTATTGGAGCAGGTCCCATGGACTGGACTTCTGACAAACAGATAGTATGTAACTGTTACAGACCATTGCCTGTGTAGGAACCAAGTCCAGGATCCCTGCTAATTTCATAATTTCTGGTATAATTGTGTTTCTTCTGCCATTAATAATTGGTTCATGTAAAAAACAAACAAACAAAAAATTCTTTGCAGTTTTAAGTTAAAATGTTAGTTCAAATAGCAGCAGGCAGGGATGCCGATCTAAAGGTTCCAGTCTTTATAATCGGTAAAGGCTAAGTATAGTCAATAGGTTTCATTTCTAGGGCATTTCCTTATTTTTCAAATTCAGAAATGAGCACATTATTAATTTTTGTGTGATTTTACAATTGCAAAGCTGAGATCTTAAAGGTTAGGAAGCTGCTAGGATTCCCACAGCCCATGTGCATATATGTTAGCTGAGGTCAAGACAGTGCTTAGGGTAGTGGAGACTGGGGAATCTTGAACAAAATTGTTATTTAGATGAAATAACTGTAGGCTGTAGAAAAATGTACCAGGAAAGTGACCGAAGCAAAACTATGTGATCAGTTGTAATATTGGGAAATTGTTGCCGTTTTAAACCTCAGATTTGCTCTCCTAAATCAGATGTAACACGTATTTGTTTGTACTTTAACTTATCTGTACGTTGAAGAAAGACTATTTAACATCTGTTATTATGTTGTGATAGCTGACAGAGCTTAGACCACACAGGACTTCTGCCAATAAGGCACAGGACTGACTTAAATCATAGATCAACACTATTATCATCTACATGATATACTGGAAGAAAGCCTCCAGCTTAGATACGTGGGTCTTGGTTGTGCAAATATAGTTAACCTGTGAGTAGTCTCATGCATTTAGAGGGTTTTATCCCAGCCTGGAAGAAACCCTTCTGCAGTATACATTTGAAAGCCAAAATACTAATTCGTTTCCTATATCTCTTCTCTTAACATGCCCTGAATCTAGTCAGGCTTGTACATATAAGTGCAGAAGTGGTTCTGCATTCAGCTCACATATTAGGGATAAAACATAGCACTCTATTTTTAGCTACATTGTAACTTTTGATGAACTGTAATTCATCAAAATTAGGGGTATTGCCATAAGTCTTTTTATTGTTGCTAGACTATTCCAGCAGTATTTGTATAATAAAATAAAAGTTCATAGTATGTAAAACCTCCAAGAGTGTCCTCAGTGCCTGTGAGAAGAATATTGGAGAAGCAAAGGTTTTACATTGAGACAAAAAAACCTAGGTCATTTATTATTCATCTCTGACACTGTAAGCCTGTTCCCAGGAACGTTTTTCTAGATCTTTCACTGGTTTTTAATGGCACAAGGAACCATCTTCCCTTCACTCGGGAGATGTCTGTGCAAGCTATCCATCAGTGCTGAGTGCAGAGGGAATTCCTCCCATTGTAAAGCCCAAGCGTTCCCTCTAAATTTTTTTTTTTCCTCTTTCTGTTAGTTACAGATAGAAGAGGGTTTAGGAATTCTGTTCCTGTGATGCTTGTTTATTGTATTCAGATACCTGAAGAGGAAACTGTCACGGCTCGTGCTTGCTATTATTTGCTCTTAGACCTTGTTTTAACTGATATGGAATGTTGTGGAATGAAGTTTTGAAATACCCTCAAGAGCATAACAAGATAGTTGTATTTTCTGATGAATTGCTTTACAGAGAATGTAATTATGCATTTTACAGGATAGCAATTTGTATACCACATAAAGCACATGTTTACTTGTGGGAATTGTGTGGGTTTTCTGTAATTATTAGTGCCTATTGATTGTCTTCCATTATGTTAATGTTTACAAATTAAGCAATATGAAGCAATTTTCTGCCATGCTGTATCTCAGAAGCCTTAGGGATATTATCTGCAACTTTTACTGTAAGTCTAGAGGCCTTTGTGAATAAAACTTATAATTCACTTCATGGTAAGTTTTTGTCCTGATTGTAATCAATGAACCTTATACTGTGAAATATAAATGAGGTGACAAAGGAGGAAATAACCCTTCTGGAGTAGGAAAAGGGTGATGGTAAAAGGCACAATGAGTGTTAAATTGACTTCTTAAACAAAAATACTTTTGCCCTTCCTTTTGAAGACTGGCTACTTTCGGGTAATCATAAGCTGTTTGCAGCTATGACCACTTTAGAAAAGAAGAATAGTTTTAATGATGAGTTATTATCGTAATTGCTTCAGCATTTCCTGAACCAGTTAAGATAGCTTATTTCTGGACATCTAGTACTTTATTGGCTTTTGAAATACTGTGTCATCTGTTCAATTTGTGGAAAACTATCAAAGGAGAATAACTAAATGTTAGGGATGGAAGCACCAAAAGATTTCTGGCAGTTATTTCCAAGATCAGCTGCAGTCAAGTTGTCCTGATTTTACTTCTTCTAATCATGCTTCAAAAATATGGACATATTCTATCTTCATTTTTGGTTCTACAAATTTCTTTTAGGGTAATTCCTGCCACTCAGTATTCCTGTTTTATAGTTTTGTATTTTATTCTCATACTTTGTATTATTTAATCCATTCTCAATTTTCCCAGATGTTTCTTATTTGACTTTTACTTAATTTCCTGTCTTGTGGATCTCTGCTTTTATTTCTGTGCCTTCTTCTTTTTTCTTCTTGCTGTTTTATTTTTCTGCATGATTTTCTTTTGTTATCTTTTCCCCTTCCATTTTTGTGTACATTTCCTATGTTGTTTCATGTGGTACCTTGTATAAGAAAGAAAGAAGCACAACTTGTGAGGTCACAGACGTAATTATAAGCTGGCTTTTCATGTCTGTGCATCCCAGAGTCCTTGGAAAATTAAGGAAATAGAAACGTTCAGAGGGGTGTGTGTGTTATGTATATGTGTTTCTAAATGCATATGTAAACACAAGCACCACTCCTTGTATATTGCTTTTGAAAAGGGAAATAATTATCTCAACTTCTTCAAGTAGAGGATCAGAAATAAATTTATTGGTAAATTTGTGGACATACAAGTCTGTAATTTCCCATCAGTTATTAAATAAGAAAGACAATGAAAATATTTTTTCATTCTGAGCCCTTCCTAGCAAGAACTTTAAACCTAAGAGTTTGCTGCTAGGTCAGAAAGAATATGATTTTTTGTTTTTTCCCCAGAGTGATTATTGGCACAGAGCAAAGTTTGTACTCAGAATCCAGAGGAGAATAGCTATATCCTTTGTTTAGAAAATATAGTACAGTAGAAATGTATAAGTTAGTTAAATACCAGTTTCTCACTTGTTTTATTTTGTGATGGTAAGTGTGGTCTTTGTTCTCTTTGGTTTTATTTTGCTAATAGATTTTATACATCATCCTTTACAGTGATTATCTATTTGACCTGAAACGCTCTATCCCAGTCCAGTTCTAAGTGAGCTACCTTTGATCTACCACCAAACTAAAAGGAAAAGGCTAAATAAACATAGAGACAATCAGGAATATTCTCACTGCCTGTGAATATTAGCTCACTTGCCTAGGATAGAAGGCTTGTTTCCCTTAGTTGCTTCTGTATTTGAGCTGAAAAGACAGGCACTTTCAGAAAGACTTTTTAAAATAAAAAAAAAAAACAACCAAAAACAAAACCAAAAAAACCCCAAGCCAACCATGACAACAAAACAAAACAGCTTAAAGATCAGGACCATATATTTGCAAGTTTTCATGTTTTTACACAGAAGAATGTAACCTGTAGCCCAGAAGAGGCCTGAACCCTTGTCAGAATTTGCCTTGTTACAGAAAACATTCCCTGCCTGGAAAAAATCCTCACAGTAAAGTGGATATGCCTATGAGCACTACTTTATCAAGTCAAAGAAGATTAGGTACATACAAATCTGCACAAGAGCAAGGATTGAGCAGTGTAGGGGAAAGGGACCTGGGGGTCCTGGTGGACAGCAGGATGACCATGAGCCAGCAATGTGCCTTTGTGGCCAAGAAGGCCAATGGCATCCTGGGGTGAATTAGAAAGGGGGTGGTTAGTAGGTCAAGAGAGGTTCTCCTTCCCCTCTATTCTGCCTTGGTGAGGCCACATCTGGAGTATTGTGTCCAGTTCTGGGCCCCCCAGTTCAAGAAGGACAGGGAACTGCTTGAGAGAGTCCAGCGCAGAGCCACAAAGATGATGAAGGGAGTGGAACATCTCCCTTACGAGGAAAGGCTGAGGGAGCTGGGTCTCTTTAGCTTGGAGGAGACTGAGGGGTGACCTCATTAATGTTTATAAATATGTCAAGGGTGAGTGTCATGAGGATGGAGCCAGGCTCTTCTCAGTGACACCCAATGATAGGACAAGGGGCAATGGGTGTAAGCTGGAACATAGGAGGTTCCACATAAATGTGAGGAAGAATTTCTTCACAGTGAGGGTAACAGAACACTGGCACAGGCTGCCCAGAGAGGTTGTGGAGTCTCCTTCTCTGGAGACATTCAAAACCCACCTGGACATGTTCCTGTGTGACCTGATCTAGGTATTCCTGCTCTGGCAGGGGGATTGGACTGGATGATCTTTTGAGGTCCCTTCCAATCCCTAACATTCTGTGATTCTGTGATTCTGTGATTCAGCTTGTAGCATGACTTGCCCATTCTTGAACAGGTTTTAAGAGCATCTATTGCAAGGAAGCCACCACAGAGCCCATCACTCTATTCAGTCCTGTGGTTTACATAACAGAAATAACACTGAAGTAGATTGCAGTGTTGCCTTTACACTCTTCAGGCATACTGAACTGGAAAAGCGAACACAAACAGATAATTAAGTCTTAGGTCCATAGTGCACCACGGGGTGCACACAGGGCAGTCACCACCACTGCATTGGGTGGGTGTACCAGGCTGCTTTAGAGAACTAACTGTGGCGGTGTGGGCATGGGCCAAGCTGTATCACTCTACTGGGGCAAATACTTTGGTCTGTGTAGACACAGTCTGTATTTACCAGGTCTCTGAGTCCTGAGCAAGACTTTATCAGCAGAGAAATGTTCTGAAGAAGCACTTAGGAGACAGCTGGAATGTATTATTCTTTCAAGAACAAATATAAGATGTTAACTGAGCTTTGATGAGTATGGATAAGGACTACTGGACAGTAAAAGATTTTATTTGTACTAAATCAAAATGAATTTTCTTTTTTCTATGTTGAACCATTCCAGCAAACTTATTTTCTTTTACATTGCTTTATCATGCATAGAGGAGTAAAACTGAAGAAGGCTGACGTTTGCTTTTGTAAAATCACTGCATATCAATGATCCTAAGCAGCACTACTTAGGAAGAAGTCTTAATAGAGGAAACAGACTTAAGAGGACACTAGAGTGAGAGGGACCTGGGAGTGTTGATTGACAGTCGGTTGAACATGAGCCAGCAGTGTGCCCAGGTGGCCAAGAAGGCCAATGCAATCCTGGCTTCTATCAGAAACAGCGTGGCCAGCAGGGGCAGGGAAGTGATCTTATCCCTGTACTCAGCACTGGTGAGGCCACACCTCGAGTACCGTGTTTAGTTTTGGGTACCTCACTACAAAAAGGACATTGAAATACTTGAGCTTATCCAAAGAAGGGCAATGAAGCTGATGAAGGGTCTGGAGCGCAAGTCTGATGAGGAGCAGTTGAGGGAACTGGGTTTGTTTAGTCTTGAGAAGAGGAGGCTGAGGGGAGACCTCATCGCCCTCTATAACTGCCTGAAAGGAGGTGTGGAGAGGTGGGGATGTGTCTCTTCAGCCAAGTGACAAGTGATAGGACAAGAGGTAATGGCCTCAAGTTGCATCAGTGAAGGTTTAGACTGGATATTAGGAAGTATTTCTCTACAGAATGGGTTGTCAGACATTGGAAGGGGCTGCCCAGGGCAGTGGTGGAGTCCCCATCCCTGGGGTTGACATAGTGCCCAGGGATATGGTGTAGTTGAGGACTGTCTGTGTTAGGTTGATGGTTGGACCCGATGATCTTCAAGGACTTTTCCACCCTAAATGATTCTGTCATTCTGTGATTACCAAGCAGATGGATGCATCCTAACTGTTGGGGTTTTTTGTATGACCGCTTCCATACAATTTGGACGATGAGAGATAGTCAATATGAAGTATAGTAGTAATTTTTTAAGAAATGCAATGGTATGATTTGAGAGGCCTGTACCCCCCCATTTTCACATTCTGGATGTTTGGAAAAGAATTGTTTGCTATTGTAGAATTATAGAATGTTTTGAATTGGAAGGAACCTTTTAAAGATCATCTAGTCCAAGCTCCTTGCCATGGGCAGGGACATGTTTCACTAGATCAAGTTGCTCAAAGCCCTTGATCATACAACTGTCTTCTTGATACCTATCTTACCTATCTTGGTACCTTCGTAACTATCTCAAATACATCTTTCACATTTAAAAAGGAAAAAAAAAATATTGACTCTTATTGGGATGATTAATTTCGAAAATATTTTCCTGGAAACTCAGCAGAGTATTTTGGTATACTCCTAAAGAAGAAATTCAGTGAGTATGAACACAGTTCTTTTTAGTATGGTTCTAATCCTGTACAAGTGACAAAACTTGTTTAGCATCCATATATCAGATTCCCTAATCCTTGATAAGGATTCACAGACTAAATCTCTTGAAGAGGTATAGCCATTCATAAACCCTGAGATTTAATAACTGTTCATACATGTGATGTCTGACAAGGTCACTTTTTAGGTTGTAACTGGTGATGAGTGCATACAGTCCATTTTAGTGTGAAGGTCAGAGAGTATAGATTAAACTACTAGTCAATATGTTTCAGATAGAATACAGTAAAGAATAGCCTCTTAACCTTCCTTAAATTTGTGCTTCTGAGCATGGGCATTTCAGTCCACATGATGAGCAAAGGAACAAATGTGCTTAGTTTAATAGAACCTTTCTGTTCTTTGATAAAAATAATGGGCCAGGTACCTACTAACCTACTGAAGTGGCAGCAGCTTGTTTATGTGTTGAGTCCAGGATTAGATATGTAAATTGAATGACTCTCTAGACATGACCTCCATTTTTAAGAAGCTGATGTTCACTAGAAAGGATCCTTACAAACTTTCGGAGTCTTTGAACATAAAAGTTCCTTTCAAGTTAATAATTAAGCCATTTAAAAATAAAAAAGTAGAATGCATTTGATCTGACTTTTCATATCTTCTGAGTATGATAAATAGAGTGCCTTGAACAAAGCTGCCTAATTCAAAAGGTTATGGGTGTGAAGTAAGATACTGCCATCTGGTTTATAGGAGGAATTCATGCAAGGGAATGCTCAGCCAGCATTACTCCAAACAACTTAAACCAAAGGGTAAAGACCATGTTAAGTATTGTTTTAAAAAAAAATCTTTTTTTTTTAAGAAAAAGTATGATTTCAGATGAAGTCATACTTTTCACCAGAGTTTTTTCCAGTAAAAGACAGCTGCAATATTAATTCATTCTTTCCTCCCAAAACTGGCTAGTATTTCTGTAGAAATTACAGAATATGTAAATATGAGCAGAGAAATTGAAAGAACAAAAGGAATTACTAGTTTAACATAGACATTATTCTTCTGAGTTTTGAGAAAAGACACTTTTGCAGAAAAGCTTATATAACATTGTCAAAAGCAGGGTTTTTTTGCAGAATTTAAACAGAATTTACATTTTGAATAAATGCAAATACAGCATTTAAGAAAATGACCTTTGCATTACTCATTTTGTTAATTACCTCCAAAGCACCTCCAAAGCATACTGCATAATTTTAAATCATGTTAATGGGCAAAAATTGCAAATTACTTTCCTAAAGTTCAGATGTTATCACTAGCATCTTTGGCAATGTTTTTTTTTAAACTTTTTTTTTTACTAAAACTGTGTACTATGTCTTGAAATTTTCTCATTACAATGATCATTTCATGGTTTTTTTGCTTGCTTAGCCACATATTTTTTTTTCCATTTTCTCTCTTTTCAGTCTATAACATAGAAGTTACTGTTTTTTGAAAGGAAAATTATTCTTATTATGATATGGAAGAGAAGGTGGTAAGAATGCAAATAGAGAATATTTCCATATGATAACAGCTCAAGTCCCTTCATTTTTGTCTATAATAGACCCCTCAACTAATAGTATTTCACTTCTGATGAGAATATGTTTGTATAGTGGGTATTAATGGCTGTGGTAGACAATTAAGCCATTTTAAAACTCTTTTCAGTCTCAGTAAATATTAATAACAGCACATTTCTGAATTTGTATTAACAGCTTAGTGGTAATACTGAGTATGTAAACTCTTTCATTGTCACTGACATTCACTGTAAAGAGACATTTTTGTGATAGATGTAGGAAGTGATGTTACTATATTTGCAATCACTAATCTTAGTTCAAGCATTAAAAAAAATTCTTCAGTATTGTGTATTCATTGAATTTAAATGTCTTTGAACCATTTTACAGCGATGTTTAATTTTCAAAGGTAAATTCTTACCATTTGTACAACCTTAGAGGTTTGGAAATAGGTCTTTTGAGAGTATTATACAGAAACTAGAAACTCTACAGATCCTCAAAAGGATAAATACTATAGATGTTCTTCACTCCTGATGGTCAGAATATGTAAGATGAAATACTGCATCTTATATAACAAAAAGTGAAAACTTACTGGAACTAATATTAAGAAATGTTCATATAAACTACTTTAGAAGGAATTTGCAGAGATTTTTTTCCACTAAATATGCTTTGAAGAGCAACCTAAGTTGAATTTTCTGGTTGTGATGGAATATTATAAAGTTAGGTAAGATAAATTTCCTAGGAAATGTGTAATGTAGTCAAGTAAGCAGAGCTGGACATGATCAAAGGAATAAGCATAGATTATGTGATAACCAGTTTAAACCTCCCTGTCTAATAGTATGTCAATGCCAGTGTGCAGATATAAAAGCTGAGGTCAGAAAATAAGGGAAAGCACAACTGGTGGCAGACTGTGTTGTGTCTTGTATGTGTAACCATCATGTATCTAGAGATACTTAGAATTGTCTTTTCTTTTTTTTTTTCTTTTTTTTTTTTTCTGTTTTTTTTTTTTTTTCCTGTTTGAATACATTTCCCTGTTCAGCTTAAGGTTTTTTGGTATATGTTTTATGAATGTCTATCCTTGCTATCACTATTACCTACAAAGATAAAAAGCTTTCCATGAATAGTCAGAACTGTTTGATCAGCAAGACAACTACTTTACAAAATGTAAAACCATTTGAACTGATTTTTTGTAGCATCCTGACATTTGCAATTATAGTTCTTTTCTTCAAGATTAAAGCTTGAATAAATTCTGAACCCAAGCAATTTGTAGAAAATATTTTTCATTTTACTTGGGAGCTCTGAGAGAGGAAAAAGTAATAATCCACTTTCTCTGAATACTTCAGGAAAATGAAAGTTGGATACAGTTGCATATGTGACATTGTGAGGGAAGCAAAACCTCAACTTTTTTTTTTGCTTCTTTTTTCATTATTTTTCCTAACAATCACAACAAAAACTTAAAATTTTATAGGTTTTACTTGTTTCCAAAGTTTAATTTTGTTTTGGGAAAGTAACAGCAAAGTCAGTCAGTTCCTTTAATTTACATGAGTACAGTATATTTACATGAACAAATATGTATTCGTCTTTGAAGGAGCTGTGTGCATGAATAATGTAAACCAGCTCAAACCTTACATCATAAGCAGCTTTCCAGGATATGAATGCACTTGCTTGGTGTTGTCTGTACATCAATGTTTTCCTAATTCCCTTATTGATAACACCAGTAGTTGTCTGAAACCACAACTTTCTTACATCTAAAGTTAAAGAAATTATCTTTTTTATGAATATAATGAACTATACTGCAACTTTCCCTGTCATTACTGTAATATTTCCTGACAATATATTTCCACTTTGTTTAATGGTAAGCCATGCTTCACAATATTGTTTCCATTTTCTCAGAAAAGCATCTGGAGATAGACATGTAATAGTATTACTCTGGTAATAATTGTGTAAAATAACTGCAGAAAAGAGATAGCACATAACTATTATTATATTTCTGCTACTGTTGCACTCCGGAGAAGATCAGGGCTCCAATCTGCTATATAACAAGAAACTAAGAGCTTGACAGTGTAAATACCCAGGTGAAAAAAGGGTTGCTAAAACTGAAAGGATCATGAATAAATTGATTATTTGAATATACTGTGGTTTTGGTTCCTTTTTTATTTTATAAATAGTTTTAGATTAAGTAATATACACAGGAAAAAAACCCTAGAGAAAGCATGATGAAATTTAGACAGTAACTTAAAGATATAAGAAGAAAAAGATGTGAGAAAAAAAAAGGAGAAAAAAGTGGAAGTTTGGGCAAAAAGCATGATCTGTAGCATTGTTCAAGACCTATAGTCAGCAGTACCTCAGAGTGAAAAAGTTTGTCCAATAACAACCTGGTAACTGCAAAACCAATCTCTGCAGCTACTTTGGCTGGCTGCTCTGCGGCTGATTCCTCTAAGAGTACCTTTCCCAGTAGATTAGGAAAACTGTTATTCTGCTACAGAAAACAGACTCATAATATTAAAATGTTTATTATAACAGTAACATATTTTCTATTTTAAGTCCTTGCAAAGCAAATCTAGCATGAAGTCTTGCTTTAATTATTTTGTGCACAAAGTCTCAGAACTGTTGCACCTGAGCAAGTGGTGTGGCGTGTCAGCAAAGGGGAGGTTGGGTCAGACAGGTGGGTCACATCACTGGGCAGGCTGGGAAGTCTGGAGCAGGGAAAGAGGAGCAAATGAAAGACAAAGAAGGGAGAGCGGGAAAGCAGGCAGGTGATACTTGTCAAGCCTGATTGAGCACACCTGGGAAGGCCACTTCCCAGCACACCTTGGGCGATCACTGAGGGCTTGTGGTGAGGAAAGCACAACATATCTGGGGTTTGTTGCCTTTTTTAGCTGGAGGAAGAAGGCTTTTTGTATTCCTTTGGTGAGTTTTATTTGTGGGTTTGTTTTGTTTTCTTTTTAAATGACTTCTGCTATATTCTGAAAGCAAAGTACTAGCCTTCTTTTGGAGAACAGACAGATGATATACTAACAGATTTTCAATGATTTGTGGAGATGGCTGCAAAGTGGAGAAGAAGCTGAACTAGCAGAGGGGAAAAAAAAAAAAAAGTGACAGGATAAGAATTGAAACAAATTATGAGGTAATGCCATCATCTGCTAATGAAAAAAGTGTAAGCATAGGTATTTGTGACCGAGGGAAAAACCTCAACAAGCCTGCATGTTCCTTCTGTAAACTTAATAAAAAACACCAGCGCTGTGTGCTTTGTGGCTGAGAAGATGGCATGTCAACAGCAGGGTACCTGTGATGTGTGGAGCAGAAGACCAAAGAGAGGTTGTTTGATTCTGGAACTAGGTAGGTGTGAGCCTAGGTAATAAAACTGATTACTTGAAAACAGTCTTAAACTCTGTATGAGGAAAATAGCTGATGCTGTGTTGAGTTAACTGGAGCAAGGCAAGTGGTTCCATCTTTTGTTTTGTAAAACAAACATTTTGTTTGCATCCTTATTTTACCCTGTGTCCCTCAACTAGTCCTGCCAGAGAGGAAGGTATTACCTATTAAAACTGTAGGGGATCTTGACTAAAGGATGAGTATGCTGCCAAGTGAGGCACACCAAGCAGAAATGTCTTAGGCCAGGAGTGGCCTTAACAGCTTCTTAGCTGTGCTCAGTGTGAAGCAGTTGACGAAGATTTTCACTGAAACATCTGGCGTGGCAAAGAAGGGAAATCAGTGTTGGGATGAAGGCGTGTGGTGTGCCATTAAGATGTCCTGCTTTCTTTTGTATTCTTGTAGCTGTTTGCAAGTCTGTCCTGATTAATGTTTTGGGAATAGCAAAGTAACTTATAAAGTACTACCAGAGGCAGATATGCTGCTGGGTCAGTTGCAGGAGCTAAACGTTAAAGGCCGTGTTTCTGTAGCTTATGCTCCATGCAGTAATCTTAAATTAAGAAACATAGCTGTGAAAGAGTGATGTTACAGGCATTCTTCCCTTCTAGCATAGTGAACTTTGAGCCTTAACAAGCAGGTGCATGAGGTACTTACTGCTTCAAGTATTGTTCCTAGCATGCCACCCTTTATTCTTGAACTGAGTTACACCGTGTCTTGTTATATTTGTCATTCTATCCTAAATCTAATCTAGTAGGTTTTCTATCCTGCTCCCTAACTCATTCTTCCCTCTATATCTTTTTTGGTTTTCATACTTTTAAAAATGTTTTTCTCCTTGAGCACATTTTCTTACCACCTTTCATTTTTGCTTCCAACTCTCTTCCCAGTTTCCTCTTTGGGGTACTTTCTAGTCCTGTTTTTGCACATTGCATCTTGTTCTTTTATCTCATTCTGTTCTCATTACGTATCACTGAAGAAGTTTGGCAAGTTAAGAAGAGAAAGAACTAAATACTTTGCTGGTTCCCTTCTAAAAGTCTTTCCTCTATTACTAGCAAACCATTTGTACTTGCTAAAACAAACTACTAAACCATGTCTTCTTCTGTGGCTCACTTGTAATTCATTGTAATGAAATGGTAAAGATAAAGATAGGCTGGCTCACAATGTAGTCAAGCCTAAGCACAAACATCTGTGTAAAAGCTTGCAAGAAGCTTGTATTTCTAATCTGAAGTGATTTTTGGTGGGCATAGTTCCTAAGTGCAAGTGTCCATATGGAAACTGCAGAATACCTTGATGCCTCAGTCTGGTGAAAGCCACTTGGCCAACAAATATTTGTCTGGTGGGAGGGAAGCTGAAATATGGGAAACACCTGAGTGTGGACTAGAAAGCTAACTTTAAATAGGATTTTTTTTAAAAGGCAAATCCAGTGACAAGCTAGGTCACTCCAATTAGTCCTCCTTTATAAGAAAGCTTGTTTCAGACTATCTTTAAAAAAAAAAAAAAAATAGATAAACTTTCCAAAGGCATAGGGACACTTCTGGAAATGTCAGATGAATGAGAAGTGAAAGAGAAACTTTGTTATATATTCTTTTTTGATCATTTTAAAAGATGAACTTTCTTCTTCTCACTCCCATTTCCTGCTAATTATCGCTAACCGTAACACTGCTGCTTGTAACCCTGTTTTAAATGACACACTATAGATCTCCCACATATCCAGTAGAAACTTTTTTTTCAGAAGTATTATTTATTTAATCATCGGTGCTTTAAAACTTTTTTTTTTTAAATAGTGGTGTTGGGTTTTTTTTAACACATCTTTTGCACTTTAATGGCAGCTTACTTATGACTGAACAGGTTCATTTTATTTACAGTCCTTGAAGACTTGTGGTCCAGTTGCCGAGGGCGGGCTGTCCCACAGCAGAGCAGGGAATGGCGACAAAACAAGGCGAATTTCGGGAGTTTTGGGAGCCAGCAGAGAGCCAAGCTCCCCTCGGACCGGCCGGCCCGGGCAGGGCAGAGCCAGAAGCGCGGCGGCGGGTTTGGGCACGGTCTGACCGCCATTAACCGCCATTTGCCGTGGACACAGCCCGAGGGCGGGCTGTCCCACAGCAGAGCAGGGAATCGCGATAGAAGAAAGCGAAGTTCAGGAGTTTTGAGAGCCAGGAGAGTTGAACAGAGCTCGAGTTCCAGGGACAAAACAAAGCAAATTTCAGGGGTTTTGAGAGCCGGGAGAGCTGAGCAGAGAGCCGAGCTCCAGGGAGAGAGGAACAGGAGCGGGCAGACAGGAGGGGGCAGGGCTGTGAGGGGCACGGCAGTCTGCCCGGGGCGGTTCCCGCGAGCAGGGTGTGGAGAAGGCGCCGAGGAGCCGTGAACTGGGGAGGGGAGCGAGGAGCTGAGGTGCGAACAACTGATTGTTGCAGAGATCAGCTCCTGGGGGCAGTTAGCACTGCAAGAACAATGGTCTCCACCAGGCAGAGGAAGACCAAACTGGATGTGGGAACCCAGAGAGAGCTCCCAGGAAAGGATGCAGCTGTGCAGGCAGCAGGGAATGCCACAGCATCCCCCTGGGAACAGGGGCTGTGTGCGCTGTGAGCAGGGGAATGATCTGCTCAGCCTGGTCATGGAGCTGAAGGAGGAGGTGGAAAGGCTGAGGACAATAAGGGAGTGTGAGAGGGAGATAGGCTGGTGGAGTCAGGCCCTGCCATCCTTGAGGACAGGGCAGTGGGTAGAGGCTCCCCTAGAGATCCCCTCCTCCCTTGCTATCGGGTACAGGAAGAGGACCTAAGAGACGAGGGGGAATGGAAACAGGTCCCTGCCCAGCGAGGCAGGCGAAACCCCCCTCGGCCTCCGTCCCCTTCCCGGCTACCCTTGAAGAACAGGTATGGGGCTCTCGAAATGGAGGGGCAAATAGCGGGGCAAACAGACCAAAATGGAGACGAGGGTCCATCAGAGGAGTCACCCAAGCTAAGTCGGTCTCCCCCACGAGTTAGGACCAGCTCTAACAAAGGGAAAAGAAGGGCAATTGTAGTTGGTGACTCCCTTCTGAGAGGAACAGAAGCCCCCATATGCCGGCCGGATCCGCTCCACAGGGAAGTCTGCTGCCTCCCTGGGGCCAGGGTCAGGGATATCACTAAGAAACTCCCCAGTCTCGTCCGGCCTACGGACTACTACCCACTATGAGTTATCCAAGTCGGTAGTGATGAGGTGTCTGAGAGGAACCTGAAGACAATTAAAAAAGACTTCAGGGCCCTGGGGAGATCACTTGAGGGATCGGGAGCCCAGGTGGTGTTCTCCTCAATTCCTTTGGTGGAAGAGAGGAATACTGATAGAGGGAGGCAGACCCACCTGATAAACAAGTGGCTAAGAGACTGGTGCCACAGACACAATTTTGGGCTTTTCTCACATGGGGAGCTTCATACTATGCAGGGTCTGCGAGTGTCGATCTGCCTGAGGGTAGGGAGGCTCTGCAGTGGGATTTGGACAGGCTGGAGCGATGGGCTGAGGTAAATTGTATGAGGTTTAACAAGGGTAAGTGCCAGGTCATGCACTTCAGCCACAACAACCCCATGCAGCGCTACAGGCTTGGGGAAGAGTGGCTGGAAAGCTGCCTGGCAGAAAAGGACCTGGGGGTGTTGGTTGACAGCCGACTGAACACGAGCCAGCAGTGTGCCCAGGTGGCCAAGAAGGCCAATGGCATCCTAGCCTGTATCAGAAACGGTGTGACCAGCAGGAGTAGGGAGGTGATCGTGCCCCTGTACTCAGCACTCGTGAGACCACACCTTGAGTCCTGTGTCCAGTTCTGGGCACCACAGTATGGGAAGGACATTGAGGTGCTGGAGCGAGTCCAGAGAAGGGCAACGAGGCTGGTGAGAGGTTTGGAAAACAGGCCTTATGAAGACCGGCTGAGGGTACTGGGGCTGTTTAGCCTGGAGACGAGGAGGCTGAGAGGACACCTCATTGCCCTCTACAGCTACCTAAAAGGAGGTTGTAGTGAGGCTGGTGTTGGTCTCGTCTCCCAAATTGCTAATGACAGGATAAGAGGAAATGGCCTCAAGTTGCATCAGGGGAAGTTTAGGTTGGATATTAGGAAGAAGTTCTTTACTGAGAGGGTGGTTAGGCACTGGAACAGGCTGCCCAGGGGGGTGGTGGTGTCTCCGTCCCTGGGGGTGTTCAAAAAATGGGTTGATGAGGCACTTGAGGCCATGGTCTAATGGTTAGGAATATGATGGGATAAAGGTTGGACTTGACCCTGGAGGTCCCTTCCAACCATAATGATTCTATGATTCTCTGAGGACTGTCTTCATCTGGAAAAGGGGTACTGGTGGAAATATAAATGCCTTGGAAAACTAAGGAATAAGCTTGGTCATGACTGTAAGTAATGTACTCTTAGTAGCAGATTAATAGACAGCATATGTGATGGGGGGGTGGGAGGAAATAGTGGGGGAACCAGTGTGCTTTTGTTGCAGTGTATTTATTGGTACAGGTGGTTTTGAGATACTATTGTACCAGGTTCTAAAAAACAACAAAAAAAACCCCACAACACAAGGTAAGGATGTGTTGCCACTGTTTAGTGGAGGGTAGTGTGGACATGTGAGGCAATGGTGGCCTGAGTCCCTACATCTCAATTCTGTGAAGTGCAGTATGTTTATATTGCATTATGATAATACATCCGCCTTACTGATGTGATGGGTATGTAGTAATATAAGCCTTGCCCCTGAAGTGTAGGATTTGTTAGGTCAGCTGCAGATCTATACTGAGATTTCTGTGCTAATACACAACTTTGTAGTTGGTAACCTCCAGGAGATTCATTTCTGTGCATTATTCTGTGTTGTACCAAGGACGTGCTTACTGTTCTTAGGCCTTTTCTAGATAATATTTGACTTAAAGAATTATTTTTATCTGTAATGTTTTCCTGCATTTATTTATTCATATTTGATTCCCTTTTCCAATGTGCATATTTGCAAAAATATACAAGGAATTTTTACCTGTTTGAGCTTTTGGGAATGAAATAACTGTGACTGAGGAATTGTATTAAATGAGTAGGTGTAAAATATGACTGAGCACAAGTGGAGTCTGTATTGAGTCAGAAATACAATGAAGTGTTCCTTTCTGTCTCCTATCATGTCAGCACATACCTTTGCTCATATAAATGTAATAAATCGTCTATGCATAGTAAAAAAGTTTCATCTCTTTATGATTCACCGTAAGAAAACTGATTTCTATAGAACTCTTTTGCAGACGTGTGCTTTTATTACTGCTTTTTAGATTTAGTTCATCCTTAAATTGTTCCTTAAAGCAGTATTTTTTTTCTGCCTTTGTTCTTAAGCGTGTTCATACAGTTGTCGTGAAAGGGATCTCCCCAAAGTGTTTTTATTAAGTGATTTAATAAACCATTGATTAGCAACTTTGAATTGATATGAATGTACTCATGCTTATTCTGTGTAATTTTGTGTTTGTTTTTATATCTTTAAGTTCAAGATTGGTTATGTGTTAAATAGCTTGATACCTTTTTACCAGCAGCCTAGAAGCCACCTCCTGTAAGCTCCTGCCAGCAGCAGATGGGAGGAAAGGAGTTGGTTATTCTATGGTTAACTTCTTTCTTTTAAAGCACGTTTTTATTGTGTTTTGAGCTTGTCAGAACAGCATGCTGGGTGCACCTTGATATCTAAAGCCCTGTTAGTCTTTTATGGTTACTAGTTGCTGGCAGACACTTCTTACTGCTCCAGTTTCTCTGGTGCCAGCTCTCTGCCTGGCACATGAAGCTGAAACAGGTCCTGTGTAGTGCTACTATGTTTGAGCTACTAGTACACTTCACTACTACATTAAGTGAAAGATGTGCTTGACAGGTAGGACACTTCTCTGTGTGCTCACTTGCTATCATCTGTAGATTTACGGCTGTCCTGGGTGAGGAATATCTGGCTATTAATGTGGTGGCTGTGGGTTTAATTGTGGGTTTAGTTTAACTCAAGCCATGTTAACATAAAACGAGAGTACTTATTAATAAGATTCAAAATAGGCAGATTAGCTTAGGACAATATATTGTTCTTGGCATAGTCAGAGTGAAGTTCTCATCTTCCTCTCCAGGTGTCCTGCTTTCCTTTTTGGGCAAGGGACAGTCAGGGACTGGAGCCAGTTTTCCTCTTCAGTCTATGCAAATCTCACATGTGGGTTTAGTATTTCAGTTTAAGTTCTCTCTTTCTATTGTTTTTTGTTGTGGAAATAGTTTGGCCATTTAATTAAAATAAACATTACTTTTGTTTCTTACAAATGTGTAAATGTTTCTGTTAGAGCAGGGCCATCAGCTCTACTTGGCTTGCCATAAGTAGCTCCCTGCCACACCTCTACCAGCAAGTTGCACTTTGCATTCTACATTAGGGTGTACATGAGCAATTTCTGATACAAAGGTTCAAAAAGAATAAAAGTAGTTCATTACTAACTAGATACGGTGATTAATAACTGCTTTGGAATACCTGTTCTACAGCTTCTTTCTTCAAAGCAGACAGACCTTCAACATTCAAACAATTTTCTGTTGCACAGATTCCATTGTGACTAGTTGTGAAAAGCAATTGTTTTGGAGAGTATGGGTTGTAAAACAGGGAGTGAATTCTTACAATTCACCCTCTAATTTGATGTGTTTTGATTTGTTTTTTTTAATTGATGGTAATTTATTTTCTGTTTTCAGAGAGAACATGCAACTGCATGTGAACTTCAGGGTTTTTTGTGTTGTAGTTTTCATGGCTGCTAGCAACTTATATTGATCAAATATACAGATTTGTTGGACTATAAGATGTGTACAATGTAAACTCTGATTTGGTATAAAAAGAATGAATTCTAGCTCTGAAGTTAAATACTTGGCTTTGTTCTTAAATCTTGCCTACATCTCAATTGTGCTTTTACCTTGACTTTCACTGACCTAAAAGAAAAATACCCACCCACACCTGCTTATTTAATAAAACAAAAAAAGAAAGAAAATACCCAAGGAATAAAATATGCTGATGACTGTCTTTTCTCTTTAAACAGTAAGATCTATAAAATTTATGGAAAATAATTCATACAATGAAGTAAATAGAGCATTTCTTCTTGAACAGATTTTGATCAGATATCCTCAGCCTAGCAAGAAACTTTTTTGATGAATTTACCTTTCTATTTTTTTTTTCCTAAAGGGGAAAGGAGAAATGTGGTATTTACAGTGAACAGTGTGAAGAACTAGCAATTACTGAGGGGTAAAAAAAAAATTACAGCCTTCTGGTCTATCTATCTTTTAAACACAACAGCTTAGAAAATTTAGCTTACAAGAGTGGTCTAGGTATTTTTCATTTGAGATGTATTTCTTAATTGTGCATATGTAATGTAAAAATCTGTATTACCTGTGATTCTATAATCTGTGTACAGATCCTCGTGTTTACTGCATTTTATTGGAGCTCAGCTTAGAATTTGTTCCTCTGGTTGCTAAATGGTTAGTTTACTCACCTACATGTAAGATAAAAAATTGTGACTCTGCTCAGTAGTGTTAAGATTGTCTTAATAATGTGCACTTCTTCATGTATTGCTGCCTTTGGTGTAGAACTCCAATTTTCTGTGTAAGGGGAAAAATAGGAGTCCAGACATGGTCTCAGATCAACTGATAGCTGATTTACATACATGCTTGTGTGCATATTTGTGTTCAGAGGTGCACAGAAATGACCTTTAACAGCCATTTGACAGAGAGCAAACCAGATCTTCCATATCTTATAGAAACTAAAGCAAAAGAGTACTTGAGGCTTAAGCAAAGGGTTTGAGAACTGAAGGACAGCACATTGGAAATCATAGAATCATAGAGTGGTTTGGGTTGGAAGGGACTGCAAAGATCATCCTGTTCCAACCCCCCTGCCATTGGCAGGGACACCTCCCACCAGACCAGGTTGCTCAAAGCCCCATCCAACCTGGCCTTAAATGCTTCCAGGGAGGGGCAGCCACAACTTCCCTGGGCAACCTGTGCCAGTGTTTCACCACCCTCACCATAAAGAATTTCTTTATGATATCTAGTCTAAATCTACCATCTTCCAGTTTAAAGCCATTACCCTCTGTCCTATCACCACATGCCCTTGTAAAAAGTCTCTGTCCGGCTTTCTTGTAGGCCACTTCAGGTACTGAAAGGTGCTATAAGGTCTCCCTGGAGCCTTCTCTTCTCCAGGCTGAACAACCCCATCTCTCTCAGCTTGTCTTCCTAGGTCCTCCTCTGGACTTGCTCAAACAGCTTGATGTCCTTCTTATGTTGGGCTCCCCAAAACTGGACACAGTATTTCAGGTGAGGTCTCATGAGAGCAGAGTAGAGGGGCAGAATCACTTCTTTTGACCTTCTGGTCACACTTCTCTTGATGCAGCCCGGGATACAGTCGGCTTTCTGGGCTGCAAGTGCACATTGCTGGCTCATGTTGAGTTTTTCATCAAAAGACACCCCCAAATCCTTCTCCTCAGAGCTGCTCTCTGTCCATTTTCTGCTCAGCCTGTACTTGTGCTTGGGATTGCCTTGACCCAGGTGCAGGACCTTGTGCTTGGCCTTGTTGAACTTCATGAGGTTGACATGGGCCCATCTCTCCAGCCTGTCAAGGTCCCTCTGGATGGCATCCCTTCCCTCCAGCATGTCAACCATGCCACACAGCTTAGTATCATCAGCAAACTTGCTGAGGGTTTACTTCATCCCACTGTCTGTGTCACCAATGTGCTAGTACCACTGCTTTTATGAACTTTAAACATGGATGAATTTGCAGATGAAGTGTTATGGGGTTTGGGGGATTTATTTTTACAACTCTACACAGAACTGTCATGGGGTGACATATCATTATTTGGCAGAAGTATGTTAAGTAATGACAAAGTGACTCATGTGATTATCAGAAAAGAGTATGTTGAGTAACCCCCACATGAAGTCCTAACACTGAGACTGAATCGAAGCTTACCTTTGATAAAAGAGCTTGCCTTGTTATAAGCTCCAGATGGGTGGAGAATCTTCTCACTATCTTGATTAATCATTACAGTGGTTATTAATTTTGTTACGTTGGATAGAGTTTTAACCTTTATTTAACTTCTAATAACTAGAGTAACAACCTTAATTAAAAACTGAAAACATTATTTCACCAGTGGGTCATGCCCCGTTTCTAGGCTTTATTGTTCTCATTTTGTTAGTAAAGACTTGCTAAGTAAAATGTATATAGATATCTTTAGCAATGGAAGTGGGAGACTTGAGAGAAACCAAAGAATTCTGTCACAGGTCATTCTAATCCTTTGTGAATTCATATATTGAATTACATCTGGTTCTTGCTTCACAATAATACTTAACTCTGTTAAATGAGAGTAATAAAAAAAAAAAAACAAAACCCCAAAACAAACAAACCCACAACCCAAACACACACACACTCCCCGCCGCCCCCACCCACCCCCCCTCCAAGTTTAAAAAAAACCAACAAAACACAAACAAGCAAAAACCCAAAACCACTAAACTTTGAGAGACAGAGACTGTTTATCTTGCATTTAGGCAACTTAGCCTGTACTTGTGTTTTAATGACCTAGCAAATCTGGAAATGGTGATCTTTAAGTTATTAAGTTGCATGATTGGACTGAATATTGCTAAGTAATATTGGAAAAAACACTGTGTATGATATGTCAGTTATTGCATATTATTGGGTTTTCAATGTGTACAAGAAAATAAAAGATCACTTCTATATTTTAGAAGACTAATTCTTCACAATCGTAGCATTTGAAATGGGCAAAAGGGACTTTCACTTTTGAAGCTGTTTCTGTGTTTTCTTGTAAAATATGTTCAAAGAAAACACAGGTTTTAATTTCATTGCTTTATTTCTGAGCAACTTACATCTTCCATTTATTACTTTTTGCCATGGAATTATCCTGACACTTGCCAAAAGTTCTGCTGGTATAAATTCGGTTGAAGTCTTTTATCCAAGGCTCTCCTGGTATAGTTTACTTTTGTCCCCATTTTGATCTGGAGGCCAGATGGGATGAAACTCCGTATTTTATTTCAATTATGTTCTTGATAAACCTGCAAATAAGGTGTTTCTATTGCAGGATAGCCGTGTCTTGCCTTTCGTACTAAATCTCAGCTTTCATGTTATATGAAGTATGTAATATACTCTTGGAGTTTAAAATAAAACATATTTCTACTTAAATAATTTTTGAACTTGCATATGGAGGGAGGGAAATGGAAGGATACTTGAAATGAATATGTTTTAATGGATGTAAAAGTATATATATATATTTATTCTTATTAGCTATTGCAATTCAGTTTTTATTCTATATTAAATTAATATATTCATGTTGTTTTGACTTCTTAACAGGCAGTAACTTCGAACTCAAACTTCATGCTTTCATTGAGAATGTAGATTCTACAGCAAAGAAGTAACAGTAAGTGTTTATGTGTGTGTTATAACCTGTTTTTTTAAGAAGTTTTTTACAAATCTTTATGACATGTCCTGTAAGTGTGTTCTGGAAAGCCATTATAACTGCTAGCTATGGCCAGTGATGAAATGCTACAAGGTGGTTGATCTCAGTGATTCAAATGGTTCTTGTTCAGAATATGTAGTAATCTGTCACAAAAAGGAATACTAAGATGGAGTAAAAGACTGAATGGAAAGAATAAAATTACATGAGAAGGAGAACAAGTGTCAGTGTTCTGAAAGAAAAACTGAAGGTACAGAACTGGTTTATGGTACATTATTTCCAGGTTATTGCATTTGGTATTTGCAGCTGGGGTTAAAAATAGTACTGGATGCATGTAACCAACAATCATTTTTAAAAATCTTCAGTGTCTTTCATGAAAGCACTGTTCTTCTAAATAGGTTTTAACAGATTCCATACAAAACTGTACAATGTGAAATGACTATGCATGTTAAGACTTTATATCCTTTGTAAATAAATTTCAAACACATAGCTCCTGTACAACTGAATATAAATGTAAATGCATACCAGTTGCTGTTGTTATCACCAAGGGATTGATTTGGGAAGCTTATATCTTTTATTAGCTTCCACTTTGGCTTCAGTTTTCATTATATATTGATTAAGGATTGTTGGAGGCACACAGGCATTCTTGCACAGAGAAGTAGAGTGTGATGCTGCTAGAGAGTGTTTCTGGAGTCAGGACAGCATAGCTTGAGGCTATGTCTGGGCAAGATTGTTACAGACTCCTCCAAATACTACAGGGCTTACTCTTACAATCAGTGTCATTACAAAATTGTATTAAGACTATTTTTGGTTAGTTGTTTTTCAACTTAGTATTAAGTCTCTACCTCTTTTCCCAAACTTATCTGTACCCATGAGTTGTCAAAAACAGTTATACTAATCTTCCACCTCCACAAGTCATGATACAATGAACTGAGATAAAAATCAAATGAAATCCTTTATTAAAAAGGTATGCTGAGTATTCTTAACTTACCTTCAGCAAATTTGGTGTATAAGGTGACATAGATGTTGAATCAGTTGTTCGCTCTTAAGTAAAGGGTCAGCGATCTTAGAAGGGTAAGGAAGCAGGTTGAAAATCAGCTTTAATTTGCAACACAAAAATCTTGGGCCAATGTAGGATGCAGTATCTTAGGAAACACTTGATAAACTTTCCTGCATTGGTTTCTTTTTATAGTTTTTTTTTTTTTGTGGAGCTTTTTTAGTTATTGCTCGTGGTCTGTTGCACTTGATAGCATCAGAGAACTTACGAAGGAGTCTATATAAATATTTAAATAAATGCAAACTACATCTCTCCTGATCATCACAAATTTGTTTAAACTTGCTTCTTGGTGACAGTCTGCTACGTGGGTAAAAACGGTCTTTCTGCATCACATGATGTTATTTTTTTGAAATACTCTGATAGTGTTCAGGTTTGTTTTTTTCTTGATTTGTGCAATTGAAATGAGTCCAGGGGTGGTCGGGGACACAAAAACCTACCATGGCTGTGTTTGCTCCAACAGTTGAGTCTCTTCCAAAGAAAACCTTGGACTTGAGTTGGGGAAAAATCAATAAGAATTAGGCTTTCATTTTAGAGCTTTGTGGTAATCACTTGGAGTTCTATAGCTTGGATAAAAGGACTGCATTGTTGTCCTAAACATAATGCTGAAATGTGCCTGCTTCATTATCAGTAAATATTTTTTAAAAAAACCCCTCATATTATGCATAAATATTTTTAGGTGACTTTTCAGGAATATATTCCAATGTCCAACGCACAGACCAAAACAGATAGTGTAGCAATTCTGTCCCCTTCTTTCACCAGTTCTTAGCACATCTGGAGGCCCAAATGTATTTTATCATGAAAGTTCAGCTATTGTAAGCCATATTGTTTAAGGACACCCTTTGAGGATTGCTCCCCTGACAAGGGGTAACTTTTATTTGTGTTTTCTGTGTTCAGCTATATTTCTTGCCTGTGTAGAAATACCCTGTGACTTGAAGGAGGTGAACAGCAGGGGGCCCATTATCTGACCGTCTCTTTAGCTTACCAGTCTTATGTGTACTTATTGTTTCACTGGAGAAAGAAGATTAGTAGAAGGGATATCGCATTTTCAGTACGATGCACGATACTGTAAATAGTTGGGTTTGATTGAATTTGTAGGCTTATATTCAAATATGAAGGGAAAGCAATAGATTATACTTGTAATCAAAGTCTATAAAATAAGTGGGTATAGATGCCTTCTTGGAAGCAGATCAATGCTCCTGCCCAACTTGGTGTCATCTGCAAATGTACTGAGGGTGCACTCAGTCCCCTTGTCCAGATAATTGACAAAGACATTAAACAAGACTGGCCCCAGCACTGAGCCCTGGGGAACACCACTTGTGACCAGCCTCTGACTGGATTTAACTCCATTCCTCACAACTCTCTGGGCCCAGCCAGCCAGCCAGTTTTTAACCCAGTGAAGAGAACACCTGTCTAAGCCATGAGCCACCAGCTTCTCTAGGAGAATGGTGTGGGAAACAGAGTCAAAGGCTTTACTAAAGTCCAGGTAAACAACAACCACAGCCTTCCCCTCATCCACCAAGCAGTTCACCCTGTCATAGAAGGAGATCAGGTTGGTCAGGCAGGACCTGCCCTTCATAAAACCATGCTGGCTGGGCCTGATCCCCCAGCTGTCCTGCACATACTGTGTGATCGCACTCAAGATGACCTGCTCTCTTTCTACAGAATGCTTTTTCCCCACTCTGTCTTCCAGAATAACCCAACTGTTTATGGTGCGTGCACAGTTCAAAAGCCTGTTGTTACAGGTAGGCCCAGAGTGCAGAAGCCCAGGTCCTTAAAAGGAATACTACCATATTTAAATACAAACTCTTTAAATTATGGTAAATTAAGTCATTTTAGAGACATTACTTTTATTTTACTTTCAGATGTAAAATAATTAGTGTACTCCAATTCACATAGATGAGACTTATGTAAAGCAATAACTGAAAAAGAGCCTGTCATGCCATTCAACCAGATGAGCTTTGAGATAAGTGCATGATACATGTGAGTTTAGAGGTTTTAGGGGGGGTTTTGCATAAAAGAAGCTTTGTTAGCATGAAATCAAAATGATGATGATAGTCTGAGAGACGTGCTTTCAAGGGTAACTTTCACAAATGAGGGTCATAACTAAAAGCTCTTCAACTAGCACAGAACACACTAAACTGGAAGAACAAACAAAAAACTGGTGTTGGCAGATCAAAGAAAATGAAAGCATAAAAGATAGTCTTAGAAGATCAGTTGGCCTAAATATCAGAATTGTAGTAATATCTTTTCTGTCTTATTCACCTCTGTTTTACCACTTTCATGTATACCTTGATTATTTTAGCCACTAGTATAGTTTCCTCCAAGAAGTTGCTCATTTGCTGCATAGAATTTAATGGGAGAGTGATTGTTCAAGCTTATGAGAAGAGACTTAAAACTTTATTCTCTAACAAGAATTTATCAGTCTTAGGAGAATTAATGGAGTTCATGTTCTAAAGGAAATAAAATTTTCAGCTGTTTCTCTTCAACTTTCTACAGTTAACTCTAGCAAAGATAAACCAAACATTGAGAACTGCATCTCACACGTATAAAAATATACTTTTGTGTGTGCATATATTAACATCAATTTCTACTTCCGGTACCATGTGCTGGTTAGCGTAAAAAAACCTTTGCCTTTAGAACTGTGAGGTAATTAACACAGAAAGCCCCACAACAATTCCAGCACAAGAAAAACTATAAATGAAAATGGCAGGTGGGAAAGCACTGAGGCAAAGATGATATATATTTTTCTGTTATGCACTTTCCAGTCATCTACACTGGGCCAATTTTTTCTGTTTGGTTTTTTTTTGAGGGGGTTTCTGTTTGGGTTTTTTTTTGGGGGGGAGGTAATTTTTTTTCCATAAGGCATATGTTTGATTCACTGCACATGAATCTCACCACAAAAAAAAAAAAATTAAAAAACATTATTTCAGATTGCTGTAATAAAATACATTTTCTTTGCTGCTTCTCTTCTGGAAGCCCTTTGTTTTAGAATGGCAATTATGGGAATGATGCTGCAGTGTGTGTTAGTTGTCATTTCTAATGCTCAGCCATTAGCACAACGTTGAGTTAAAATATGAGATTTTGATCTTTTCAGATCTTCTGAAAATGCTTTCCCGCCAGCATCCCAATAGGTGTATGCAGAACAGTCTCCCTTATTTTGAAAAAGAGGAAAAATCATATATTTTTATGACCTGAATCTGATGGAGTGCATTTTACTCTTTGGCAGAGAAGAGGTTTTTTTATGTCAAATGAATAGCGAAGCCTGTCAAATCAGGGTATCATAAAAGCTAGTTGACGGGATGTTGTGTAGTACAAAGCACAAGATGGGAATTACAAAATAGTGGTTTTGCCCAGAGAGCTCCTGCCACTTGTTCTGCACTGAGGTCCTTAACTTTGCTGGGAAGCACAAGTAAATCCCCTGCAGTCACTAGAGGCTGAATTATTTCTTTATTTAACAAACTGGTCCAGCAGCTGGACTTTTTAGAAGCTGTTTATAACTTTCTCTGCTGTTAGTAACAGGAAATACTGTTTATGTAGCATTCAAATGTGTGGGATTGCCTTGTTCGTACTATGTAGCCTAATAATGTTAAAGACAACCTCAGCAAATAGGCAGTTCCAATGATTAGTATTACATGTAGCATATTTCAAAATAAATCAGTATAATGCTGCATCAGCATTTCAAAGAGTCCCTGTGATTACTAGGGCCAAAGAGGGGAGAATAAAGTGTGGAGAAGGTAATTAGAATGACTCTATGTTACTGAGCTGGTGAGTGGAACTGGATCTTTCTCTGCAGGTAATGGAGTTCTGCCACAAGGTGCTGCTTGTCAACAGCATATGCATACAGATATTAATGAGAGTTCGTGTGAATACCTACATGTGAATGTAAATAGCAAACCAAGCACTGCTTATATTTTCCAAAAGCATTACAGTTTTAGCTGAGCTATTCACAAAGTATTTTTTCTTGTTCTTATTTTTATTGACTTCATGCTTTTAGCACACTAAAACTGTTTTTAGAATACTCGATAATTATTAGTATGTTAACCACCACCAACATAAAAACCTTGTTTAAATTGAGTACTGTGCCTTCTCTGACAGATAGTGGTTGGGTTTGGGGTTATGCTACACAAGTCTGTGTTTATTTTAATAATGGTTTATAACTTGCCATACTGGAAAAACATCTACAGAGGTAACACTAGATGGTAGGTTGTCTTCAAAATAGATTATTTATTAATATACATTATCTACAAATGCTTGTTTTGCTTCTCAGTTTGCGTTTTGTTTTTAGACTTAAGGAAATCAAGTAAGTGTCTTATGACAAATATTAGAAAAGTAGATGATGGAATGCTGGCAGTCTTCTAAAATATATCTAGAGGAATAGTAACTTTAGCTGAGCATTGAAAGTTGTGGTTTTGTATTCCAGTATTTCTTCTGTTGACTCTTACTGTAACTGTGGTAAACTAGCCTGAAATCACTGTAAGGTGCTCTACTCAAAATATGTTAGGTTGTCTATAAGCAGCCTTGGGACACAAATCTTTTACTTCCACGACTATATATTTACTTCATCAACTTTTACATCAACAGGACATGAAATGAGCCACGAAAATGATTAAGGGAGTGGAACATCTCCCTTATGAGGAAAGGCTGAGGGAGCTGGATCTCTTTAGCTTGGAGAAGAGGAGACTGAGGGGTGACCTCATTAATGTCTATAAATATGTAAAGGGTGAGTGTCATGAGGATGGAGCCAGGCTCTTCTCAGTGACATCCAATGACAGGACAAGGGGCAGTGGGTACAAGCTGGAACATAGGAGGTTCCACATAAATGTGAGGAAGAACTTCTTCACAGTGAGGGTAACAGAACACTGGAACAGGCTGCCTAGAGAGGTTGTGGAGTCTCCTTCTCTGGAGACATTCAAAACCCTCCTGGACATGTTCCTGTGTGACCTGATCTAGGTATTCCTGCTCTGGCAGGGGGATTGGACTAGATGATCTTTTGAGGTCTCTTCCAATCCCTAACATTCTGTGGTTCTGTAATTGTGCTATACCTTGCAGTTTTAGCTTTATCAATCAGATTATCTGTTGAACCAAATTCGGCTTGTGTGAAATTGTTTTGTTGGTTTTCTTTTTTTGTTGCTGTTGGTTTTATGTTTTTTTTTTTCTTTTAAACTTCTGGTTACTGTTTATGTATTTACTCTGTTTTGAATACATTAATCTTCTAACGAAAATTTGGAGTTTTGTCTAAAGTATGTTGTATAAATTGTGTGTCTTAAGATAATTGTCTAAATGAAAATTGGTGTGACCTGTAACCTATGGTATGGGATTTTGAAAATTAAACCTTGCAGAATGGGTTAAATAGACAAAGTTTCCCACTTTTACCTTCTCTTCATGCAAATGGTTTTGTCAGCCCACTTTCTACTCAAATTTTAGAGTCTTTGTGGAAATGAGATCAGCAATACAATGCCTATATGCTTTTATGATTCAGCTGTGTTATGTCCATGAGCTTTCAGAAATTTTTATGTTGACTAATAAGCCACTTCACCTCCTTCTGTTACCAAGTAACTTAAAAATATTATCCAAGTGGGAAAACTAACAAACTCCCAAAGTATTTCAATGCAAAATGGCAGGAGTTAGCAAGAACAGAAAGCTGCTTCAGCCTCATGGAAGGAAAAGCTAGTTGTCAGGCAGAGGGGATAAGGTCTCAGGAGACAAAGATGTTGCTAAAATCAAATATTTCACCCTAAATGTATGGAAGTCTATGGAGGATTAATTTTAAAAGCTGCTAATTGAGGCAGTGTTGACCATTTCAATGATTATCAAAACATGAAAGTAAACTGGGAAGATTTCTTTAAAAAGCATTTTATTGCTGCCTGAGCATGACATCCAATTTCAATGTCCCAGTTTAAACAAGATCCACTGGTGGAATTAGAAAAGAAACAAACACTATAGGTTCTTTGCATGAAGAGCTAAGCTAAATACAAAGCCTACTGAAATATGAGATCCTTGTCATAGGATGATTTAATCCTATGAACTGGTGCAGTTTACAGGGAAGGGAAAAGATTTGCAAACTGCCTAGCTTTTCTTTTGTGAACAGTTACTAAGAAAATGCTTTGACAGTCTTCTGATTTTTATTCTCAATGAAATGTTCACTTGGGATTTATTATACAGTTTAAAAGATGCAAAGACTTAAACCCCACAAAAACGAACAAACCAAACAAACCCCACTAACTATATAATTAAATGACTCTCAGAGAAAGTGAAAAGTTATATGATTGTTGCACTTTGACTGTTACAAGTTACATTATACATCCACTGAAGTTATCTTTGTTTCATATATCTTACTGGTCAGTCGTGTGCTGAACGGCAAGTTTATCATTTGTACATCTTTTAAATTTAAAAACTATTTATGAGGAGACTGACATTTACAATACAACAAATGTAGGCCTATTCTCAAAGATGTCAAGAAACTACGGTGAATGTTTTTTCAACAATTTAAGTGGACATGTCTAGGCTTCTAAGTGATGTATAGAGCAATCTGTTTCTCCTTCCTTAGGGTAAACAAGGTGCCGTTATGTTTGCAAGGCAGTGGATTTATATAGATAAAGACCATGTCAAGATGATAGAATCTGAAGGGAAGCCACTCCTGTTAGTGGTTTTGAGCTTTTAACTGGCAGTTGTCCTTGTTTTCATATTTGTTCTTTTAGCTGCTGATGTCCAGTACTAGTTATTGCACCATTTTACATGATCCTGGAGGCTCAACCTGCAAAACAGTGCTCAAATTGCTTAAACTGTGACTTGAATTCCTGTTGAATCATTCCTGAGGAAATATCCTTGCTTCCAGATCTCCTGTGTCTGTCATTACAAAACCACTCAGGATTTGGACTAGTGGATTAATTATGAGATTTGTGATGAATGTAATGTCAGAGCTTGAATAGATGTGATTTAATTAGACTTTTGCAGAACATGTATACACAAAGGATGATTTCCCAAAATGACAAATTTATTTTTAATTTGGTGTATACAGACTTCTAGTTTTACTCAAATCTGAGAAACTACAGAAGTGATTTTACTACTATTTAAATGTAGGCTTTCATTAAAGCTAGTTTGGGAAGAAAGCAGCGGCTGAAATTTGAATGAAGTTTCTTTTAAAAGCATTTCAAATGCCCAGATTGCTGGGGATTTTAATACATGATGAAACTATAATAGGATGTGTGAGTATTATTCAGTGGGAGAAAAGAATCACAGAATCACAGAATGTTAGGGATTGGAAGGGACCTCAAAAGATCATCTAGTCCAATCCCCCTGACAGAGCAGGAACACATAGGTCAGGTCACACAGGAACATGTCCAGGCGGGTTTTGAATGTCTCCAGAGAAGGAGACTCCACAACCTCTCTGGGCAGCCTGTGCCAGTGCTCTGTTACTCTCACTGTGAAGAAGTTCTTCCTCACATATATGTGGAACCTCCTATGTTCCAGCTTGTACTCATTGCCCCTTGTCCTGTCACTGGATGTCAGTGAGAAGAGCCTGTCTCCATCCTCATGACGCTCACCCTTTACATATTTATAACCATTAATGAGGTCACCCCTCAGTCTCCTCTTCTCCAAGCTAAAGAGATCCAGCTCCCTCAGCCTTTCCTCATAAGGGAGATGTTCCACTCCCTTAATCATCTTTGTGGCTCTGTGCTGGACTCTCTCAAGTAGTTCCCTGTCCTTCTTGAACTGGGGGGCCCAGAACTGGACACAATACTCCAGATGTGGCCTCACCAAGGCAGAATAGAGTGGAAGGAGAACTTCTCTTGACCTACTAACCACCCCCTTTCTAATGCGCCCCAGGATGCCATTGGCCTTCTTGGCCACAAGGGCACATTGCTGACTCATGGTCATCCTCCTGTCCACCAGGACCCCCAGGTCCCTTTCCCCTACACTGCTCTCCAGCAGGTCAGCCCCCAACCTGTACTGGTACATGGGGTTGTTCTTCCCCAGATGCAGGACTCTACACTTGCCCTTGTTGAATTTCATTAAGTTTCTCCCCGCCCGACTCTCCAGCCTATCGAGGTCTCGTTGAATGGCAGCACAACCCTCTGGTGTGTCAGCCACTCCTCCTAGTTTGGTGTCATCAGCAAACTTGCTGAGGATACATTCTGTACCCTCATCCAGGTCATTGATGAAGATATTGAACAACACCGGTCCCAGTACCGACCCCTGAGGTACTCCACTAGTCACAGGCCTCCAACTAGACTCTGTCCCATTAACCACAACTCTCTGGCTTCTTCCCTTCAGCCAGTTCATAATCCACCTCACTACCTGATCACCAAACCCATACTTTATCAGCTTATCTACGAGGATGCTGTGGGAGACAGTGTCAAATGCTTTACTGAAATCAAGATAAACCACATCTACCGCTCTACCATCATCTATCCACCTAGTTATTTCCTCATAGAAGGCAATAAGGTTGGTCAAACATGACTTACCCTTGGTAAAACCATGTTGACTGCTCTTAGTGACCCCCTCATTCTTGATGTGCCTAGAGATAGTGCCAAGAACAAGCTGTTCCATCACCTTTCCAGGGGTGGAGGTGAGGCTGACCGGTCTATAGTTACCCGGGTCCTCCTTCTTGCCCTTCTTATATATTGGAGTGACATTTGCTATCCTCCAGTCCTCACGCACCTCTCCTGTTGTCCATGACTTACCAAAGATGATGGAGAGTGGCCTAGCAATGACCTCTGCCAGCTCCCTCAGCACCCTTGGGTGCATTCCATCTGGTCCCATTGATTTATGGATATCTAGATTGCTCAACTGATCCCTAACCCAATCCTCATCTACCAAGGCAAAAGCTTTAAAATCAGGTAGTACACCTGTAATAAGAGGAAGAAATATTTTTTTTCCACCTGAACTCAAACTAATCTAAGGCAAGTATTGGAAAAGTTAGTACAAATGGAACATAGAACTATTCCAGGTGTGTCATGTACTGCAATTAATAATAAAAAAAATTAGTCTCTTCTAGATTGTACTAAACTGTTGTCTAAATTGCTGTGTTGAGGTCTTTTCCTATAAAATCAAGAAATAACTTTTTTCTTTATTGAGACTTAAGATTTATAATCATCATTGTTTCATGCTTGGGTGCCCCCATGTTCATGTGTATTATACAAGACTGATTAAGTGCTTTTGCACCCTTGTGTAATTCTTTGCACATTCAAGGATTTCCATCAATCAGTTCACTCCACTATACTTAGAAGCCGATCTTGCATATTCAAACAGGCATGAGAGGAAATGGTTTCCAGGACAATTCAAAGCTAAATTCAGATGAGAAAACTAAAAGGTATGATACAGTGTAGTGTTGTTTCTTATGGGTGGAGAGTTTTTCTCTTTGTCAGTTTAAGTGTTCTAGGAATCTTTGGGTAACTATGTACTACTAGAAATCATTCAAGGGGCAATGAGGCACATCTTCATAAATAATTGCTGTCTCGCTTTTAAATTATTTCACAAGAATTCCTTAACGAGTCATATTGCTCTTCATAGTTTTTATGTGGAAGTGGTCCTTCCCATGGAAAAATATTTAAGTATAGATAAATTAAACTTCTGCTGTCTTACTGGTTTGTTTTGGATACAAGATTTCAACTTTTTTTTATTTTTTTACAGTCATGAAAGATTCCAAGTTTGCATGATTTCCAACCAAAAAAAAATAAAGCAGCTTGTGTGATTTAATACTTCGTATAGAATCTTAGTTATCTCTTCCTTGCTTTTGATCTCTTTTCTTTTTGATATGTGGTGAACTCTGTGAAAATCTGATCTATATTTGGATGGGGGGTGGAAAGTTTTATAATTCTAGAATCATACAGCTTCTTAAGGCTATAAGGAATACAAGAGGAACTAGCAAAAAAACCGATGATCTGAGAAAGCATTTTATCAGAGCAATTTCACATGGATCTGTGTGAAGAATCATAGCATTAAAGCAGAGGCTGGCTTTCTCCTCTAATAAATCAATTATGTTCTCTGGCTACAGCTGTCTAATGGCTAGAGATGGGTATGATAGTGTTGCAACCTGGTCAGTTTAAAAAGGAAAAGAAATAAGGATACAGTTTTATTGAGTCTCCTTCTTTGTGTAGAAGCTCTGCTGCTGGTCTTCCATCTATCACTATTCAGAATTCAGTGTAGTCCGATTTCCCCAGCTCCCCTTTTTACTTGTAGGGTGGCTTCAGATTGTAGATTACTCCAAAACTTAGAGTAGGTATCTCAACCCAACCCAGAGGTTTCCTCCACTTAGGACTCTTGACTTATTCAGGAGCTCTGTTGCTTGAAAACTTATTTGATTTACAGAAGGGTAGTCTCTTGCATTATAGAGATGTCACTGGTAAAAATATGAAATATGAAAAACTTCAGTATTTCATATCCAGTGAGGAAGATCTTCAGAAGTTTTGTATTCTGAAAACAAAGCAGATTCAACATACTGGAGACTAGTTATTACACAAACTAGAATGACTAGAATGAAAGGCTGAGAGAGCTGGGACTCTTTGGCCTGGAGAAGAGAAGGCTGAGGGGTGATTTAATTAATGTTTGTAAATATCTAAAGGGCGGGTTGAGGGAGGATGGAGCCAGACTCTTTTCAGTGGTTCCCAGTGACAGGACGAGGGGTAACAGGTACAAGCTGGAACACAGGAGGTTCCATTTAAATATGAGAAAACCCTTTTTTTTGGTGAGGGTGACAGAGCACTGGAACAGGCTGCCCAGAGAGGTTGTGGAGTCTCCTTCTCTGGAGATTTTCAAGACTCACCTGGATGCAGTCCTGAGTGATGTGCTCTAGGGGATCCTGCTTTTAAGCAGGGGAGTAGGACTAGATGATCTCTGGAGGTCCCTTCCAAATCTGAAAATTCTGTGATTCTGTGAGTTTTGGAAATACAGGCAAAGTTTGCAAGACTGCACTATGTTTTAAAATTTGTGATGGTTTGCAAGCAAAGGTTAGCTTGGGAATTCTCTTCATTAACATATGCTTCCCTTATGTGATTCACTTGATAATAAATTGTGCAGGTTTTCAGATCCCTTTCTTAAAACTTAGTTACACTTGAAAACTGATTCCACTAAATTTGACTTAAATGTGTTTTGTGTTAAGCTTGTTAATGTAAGAATATTTAAGTAGGAGCAAGGAGGTGTTGCTGAATTCCAAGTATTCAAAGTGAGAAAAATCAACATGTAGATTATTGAGCTTTCAGGGTAAATGAAGCTGAATATTTTTAAGTGATTCACATGCAGATTGTTACAAAAGGCACAAATTCTGCATTAGCAAGAATTGGGAGCTCAGTTTAGCAATTGTTCCTTTAATTTTGAGATGTAATAATAAGAGCTGTTTTTCATAACTTAGCAGTGCAGGAGGAGCGTCAGGTTGCTTCTGTTTAACAATACAACAGAAGTTCTAAAACATCTGTTTTTTCATATATTCATTTTCTCAGACATTAATGTACATGGATATAATTCTTAATGGTTATACATGTTGCTGTAATACTGGGTTTGCAAAGTAAGATTTAAAGTACCTTGTTGACCTTTCTTTTTGAAAAAGTAAATAGTTAATAGTGCTGATAAGTTGTCTAAGAGTGTAAGTGAAGTAGTTTTACTTCACAGAGCTGAATGCAGCTTTTGACACATATCAGAGCAATTGCTTCAGACCTTCTGCAGAGCAACTTCTGTGATACTTGTTTTAAGAATTTTTGTCACAGTGAAGACTGAGCCTGAAAATCATCTGAGCTGGCTTTTTAAAAAACTATGAAAAATATTTAAATATGTTAGAGTGAGTTGCTAGTGTTGTTTACTAATTCATAGAAATTGCTTCAGAATTCTGCTAATAAGAGATTAGGGGTCACTTTCTTTGGTGTAACAGCATAAAACACTTCTTTCTGTATTATGTATTATCTTTTGGGGTGGGGAGAGGGATGAGGGAGGAAAGAAGTCTGAATTTTATTAAATATGGGGCTATTGAAAATATCCTGTCAGCCTTGTAATTAGTATTTTTGGGGGGTTTCGAGCTGTTTGACTTGTAATTCCCAAATGTATGCTGCTTCTCTAGAAAGTCAAGGAGTTGGGGGTCTGTGCGTTTATTCATCTCTGATGCAAAACGATTTTTTTTAAAACAACCAACCTGAAGCAAACCACTTCTTTCCCCCTTCCCCCACCCACCCCTTGAGGCTATGTCCATGTTCTGTGTGGTATCTAATGGGCTTCATCTTAGTAAGGCTCTTCACTGAAGAGGTGGGGAGAATCTGTCAGGCAGCCATGCATTCCCTGTCTTTGAGCAAATTAATTGGTGTAAAAAAGGTCCGTAGTGAAGACAAGCTAAATAAACAGCACTGAAGAGCCTATTTGTGTGAAGTTGTTAGCAGTTAGTGCTACTAAAATTCATTAAACAAAAAACAAAACCACAGGATACACAAACTCAGGCAGTATTTCAGAGACAGTTGTGTGAAGACTTCTTCCTTTTTTCTCCCCAATTTTTTACTTTCCCAAGTCAATGAAAACAATTATTCCTTCACCTTAAATATATAGTAGTATTTTGTATTTAGAGACTTGGATTTCTACTTACCAGTGTGGATGCAGACACCTGATCAAATCATAGTAGCCTAATGAGCTGCAGCATTTAGGTGATGTAATTTAGGTGATGTGGACATGCCTAGTAGAAGTTTCTGTTGGACAGAAAAGTATGTTTCAGAATACGCACAGTCAGAAATGTCTGACAAATTTTAAGTAGCCCAGTTCTTGTTACTCTGTGAAACTGTGTGTGGTGAGGTTCCTGTACTTTGCTATTTGTCTTGCTTTGGGCAGATCACTCTTGCTCCATGTTTGTTTGCCTTTGTAAAACACCACTACTCTTTACTTCCATTGACCTGCTCTGTCTGGAGTGGGATACATCACTTAAGAATGTGACCACTCTTTCCTTACTCTGTTATATGCAGCCTCCACTTTTAGGGGGATAGGGAATGTTCCCAAGAGTGCTGCTTGTCAAAAGTGTTGCATGGCAACACCTGAATTCAGCCTGCAGCACTCAAAACACGATGGGGCAAGGAAAGGCTTTTGGGATATACTGATCATAGCAAGTAGAGACTTCAGCTTGAGAGGAGTCTATTATTCTAGGAACTTGCATGATGTTAGCATCACAGGGGATGATAGTGATTACGCGCTGAATAATTGTTACTTTTGGGACTGTTAAAGCCAACAGAGCAAAGTGCCGGTACCAAATTATAGAAACAAGGCAGCTTAATGGGAGCCTATTATCTGGACTTGAAAAAAAATGATGAGATACCAAATTGGAATCAAGTTCTTTAAAACAACCACTGAGAAATTTATTTTGTTAAGCAACTGCTCTAGCTTTGTGCTTGCTTTTCCTCAGGGATCCTAATCTGTGTGCATGCACAAATGTATATGTAAAATATGCTTATTCTAAATTTAATATGAAGTACTTTATTTGTGGTGATGTACTTCTATATTATTTCAAAGTTAACATCTAAAAATTAGAAAATAATTTTGTAGCTAGAAAAGAAAAAAATTGGTTTCTCATTATGATATTACTCATTATTCTCTTAATCCATGGTTCTCAGATGAATTGTGTTTTATTTTAAGAATGAGAGCATAAACTTCTGACGAACTACTTTCTTGGGATGGCTGAGTCTTGGACTTAGTTTTGTCTGTATTTTGTCACCGATTTGAAGTCCATGTATAGTACTGAAATATAATCAAATTCCTCAGGAGATCTGTGTTCCTACTCCTTGAAAAGTCTTCTGTACTTTCAAATAAAATGCTATTTAAAAAATAGGCATTTCTTTCTAGTTATATGCAAGTTAAACTTACAGCTTGATATATGAATGTATGAAATGTAAAGAAGGACTTTTCAGGGCTAGTTGCAGGGTATGTAATATTTAAGAAGGAAAGGGCCTTTTTAGCTTACACATGCATGTCATGCCAGTAGTTTGTTTGGGTTTCTGTAGTAAAAAGCGACTGTGATTTTGGGAGGTGTAGTAAGTGTTCATTACTTTGCTGTTTTCTTAGCTTCAATTTCTGCACAGCTAAACTTTGGGGTAAATTAGCTGTAGGTCAAGAAAGCCAAGCAGTAAAACAATTGTATACACTCTTTTCCTGTGAAATTACCTGTAACGTTCTTTGTGTTAGCACAAATTAAGAGCCACTAATTAAGTAGTAAGTTATTGCTCCTACTTTAAGCCTTTGCTTTCTGTGTGGTTCACCCTCTGTGGATGGCAGACAGAACAGCTGAGTGCCTGTGCAAACTGGCTCAAAAGGAGCAAGCCACAGCTCGCAGCACTGCGCTCCAATTGTGTTGAGATATTCTGAGGCCACAGTTCAACAGAGACTGAATCTGGCTTTAGGTCTCCTACTTCTAATCAAGAATGTTGCAGCTACATGGTAAGCAGTGATCCAGTACAAACATATTCTGCTAACTCAACAGTTTTCTGGGGATTTTGACAAGTTAACGTTATTGTCAGGCTTTATGCCAGATGGACTATTACCTGTTCTACTGTGCTGTCACATATCTAGTTTAGAGCATGAAGTTATCACAGAGGCTATTTTGTCTGCACCATCTAATTTGAGGGAAAAATGCAGTTGTGTTCTCGTGTCTAACACAAATCAAATCTGTATAACGGTGCACAGATCCAGTAATAATGGTTATGGAACTGTAGCTTGAGAACGCATTTTCTGACTGTTGTCTCCTGGCTAGGTGTAGGCAGAATGAACATTTATCTTTGCACAAGACCTTCAGTGCAGCACTAATATACGTATGTATATGGTATAAATGCACAGGGATAACAACATTCTGTTTATTTGAGTGGGGCTGAATGAGTAGTTTCTTGCAGTCACTGTGATTCACTGCCTTTCATCCTGCGTTATTTTTGTGTTCATCATACCTATCCATCTTAGGTACATAGCATACGTGTGTAGTCACCAAAAAAGGTGAAGTTGGGTAGGTAAACAACAGAATGAAAAAATGCTCAGTCATCTCTAGACTTTAGAAATTAATACTCTAAAAATGTTGGGTTCCCTGTATTACTAATGAAGTATTGGAGGGGGAAAGGCAGCTTTTGTGTTGCACCAGATTAATTTTTATCAGTGCAACATAACATTACTTGGATAATATTTTGGTAATCAGTGAAATAGAAAATGTGCACTTTTTTAGTTGTGATTTATTATGCTTGATGTCAGGAATAGTATACTCTCCCTTCTGTTTATGTTCAGTGTATTTCTGCTTGTGTTGCAGACAATATTACAGCTGTAATGCAATGTTGTGTTTTCTCTCTGAAATGGTACGTAACTGTATGAAGTGTCAAGCTGAGTCTTTTAAAATATCAGATTGAATCAACCATGAACAGCCTAGTTTTTCTTGGGTAGTAATGAGACTTACAGTACAACACACATTACTGAATGGTGAGGACTCATATTTCTTAATTTGTACACAAAAAAGCTGATAGCTGTGACTGAACTGAAAGTATGCGAAGCCTGTAAAGAGGATTCCTCAAAATATTATGTGATGGCAAGCCCATGAATATAGCTTTCTGTGGAAATGTTTTAGGGAAAAGTCTAGTACACTCTAGGTACATAAGACTTGAGTACAAAATTCAAAGAAGTGATGCCCAGATTTTTAGGGATGACTAAGAGCTTTATTTTGTCCAGCTCTGTAGCAATTTGGAGACATCTGTGATTTCAGCTTTAACACATTTTTATCCTTTTCTTTCCATGGTTTACTTTTATTCTAATCTGGAGCACAGGGATGTAAGAAGGGCAGCAAATGGGGAATTGAAATATTAGAACAGCTCCTGAATGGCCTGTAGAAATTAGAGGCTGATTACTGCAGGCTTACAGCAGTCATTTCCTTTTTCCCAGTGCTCCTGCTTTAAGTTTTTCTAGACTGAAAATAGAAATGATGCATTTAAACACTAAAACGATATGCAAGCATAAAATGCACATGCATACATATATATTTTTTTTTCCTCTCTTTTTTGGAAAAATATTGCTATTATCTGTTATGTGTTTTAGCATTGGTAAGCATGCAAATAATAAAATCACTGAAGCTGCGTTTCTTACCCCATCTAAATTTTCTTTTGTTCGTATTTATAATAACGTAATATCTCATCAACTGATTTTTGATGTACTAATTTTACCAAAATCTATAGGTAGGCACTGTGCATAGCAGTGTACTGGCAGAGGAGAAGAGTTTATAACGTTTTTATGTGACAGGAACAATTATTTTCAGTTGGTTAAAAGTTGGAAAGATATCAGTATCCATTCCATATATTTAGAATAGAAACTGTTGTATTTTGACAAAAAGGCAAAAGACATGTATTTCTCATTTCCCTGGTGTACTTTGTTTACAAAGCAGGAATCTTCTTTCAAGTTGCTGAAGTTAAAGCTTCATGATTAAGTCTTGGAGCTTCCAAAAGCTGTGATGTACAATTGATAATAGCCTGAAATAAGACTGAAAAAAAATGTAAGTTTTATGAGCAGCTGATTTTTTTACTGACAAATTGTGAATTAAACAGGAATTTATTTTCAGAAACATTTTATCTTTTGCTGTATAAAATTAGATATCATTATCTTATTGGGTGTCTCTAACATGCTTTTTGGTTAAAAGACCTAAGGTAGACACAAGTGTTATATTTCCAATTTGTGCTATGTGTTTGAGTGGTAGGTTTTTTTTATATATATAAAAAATACCATGTGCCAAAACTATATGCATAGAATGCTATGATGATTTTTTTCATAGCATTGCCTCCCTTCCAAAGCCAGAGAAGAAAAAAAACATAGTTTGATAGGTACTATGAGACATATTTATATTAAATTGGGAGGTAACTGTACCTTTCAATTAGTAATCTTGAGTACTTTTCAAAGTGGATATTATTCTTATTTAGACAAAAGAGGAAAATGTACTGTTAAACAAAAGAAATAGGCTTGCACTGAACCAGAGGTAGTACTTTCATAAATATTTATTTATTCAAGGAACAATTTCTCAATCTAAAGCAGTGCAGTGGTAGACAAAAATACATGGAAAAATCCTGGATGCAGACCTTTGAAAATAATAGTAAGAAGGATAATTTAACCATTTATTTGTTTTAATATCATTACAGCAAGCAAACGTATACATGAATGTCTTGCGTTTATGTTAATGAAAGAAAAAAGGATCGAGAGAAATAAAATATATGACAAAGCAGCATGTATCAATGACTCTTTTTCCTGATTATAACAATGTTTCTTGTGAACATTGAAGTATAGTGGTATTTAACATAATGAAGCTACTTAGTTCGGGCTTTTCAGCAAAAGTAACAGTGGGAAAAATCTTAAGACTGTCTGATATTGCAAGCATGTCTATATCCATCTACCAGCAACCTTTGTAGTCTAACCGCATCACACCCATTTCAAATAAGTTCTAATATGACCAAATATATACCTTCTGTAAGTTCAGAACCTGTGCATTTTTATGATATCTTTGTGTGGAATTTTAAGCACGGGATATCAGTTAGTGTGCCTTATCACTAATGACCTTTACACTAATAGAGGCTGACCTTTACACTAATAGAGGCTATATTGATAGGAACATTGTTTTTGAGAACCATGTTCCTCCTGAGTTCTGCATAAATAGCTACAGGGAAAAGAGAGAGTATTTTTATCAAATAGTACTTTTGTATGGTGTGCTATGATGATTCATTGTTGATGTTGAAAAACAGAAGTTTTAAGTATTTGAATTCCAGCATGGTCAAACTAACTTTTACTCTTTTCTGTTACCTTTTATTCCTTTACTACTAATGCTATTTGGGTAGATTGTGCTTTTAATTTGGAAAAAAAAAAAACCAAAAACAAAACAAAACCCAAAAACAAACCAACCAAAAACCCTCCCAAAACAAACCAAAAAAACCCCAAAAAACCCAAACCAAAGAAACAAAAAAACCCCCTCATTTTATTTTGATACTGAATATGCTATGACACTTCTGTACTATTAGGGTATTTTTTCTGGTACTCTGCCTTTTACTCTTTGTGTATTAAGTCAGATGGTTTCTGTCTCAGAGCCTGAAGATGCTACATTGCAATGTTTTCCTGCATTCAAGCTCAGAACCTGTAATTGGATTTTACCCATAGATCCTTGGGCCTCTCGAGAGGTGCACTCCACATAGTATTGCTCAATTTATCTGTGCTGGTCCGTGTGTATTATCAAGGCCCTTAGTTGTGAAGTGGCTTGTAATTCTTTATATTGGAAGATAATGATAGTTTTTTAAAAAAAATCCTCTTTGTGAGGATGTAAGGTGAGGTAAACACTGTCTAAATATTCAGCATCCAATAACTTTGAAGTATGAGAATTATGACCTGAACCATACTGAAAATGCAAAATTCTAAGAACAATAGTATCTCAAGACTGAGTAGAAAAGAAAGTAAATACTCTTTCATAACTACAATTGCATAATTCGTAGCAAATGAAGACATCTGGTATCAGTGGTAGAATCTGTGACACTTTTGACCCATCGTTTTCCCAATTTTTCTTCCAGATGCACCATTTAATGGTATGTTTAAATATACATGCGTATTTTTTTAGTGCAATTGTATCATTATGGTTTAAACTAGAGGCTTTTTTACTAAATGCCAGCTCTTATGTTGGAATACTTCAAGCTGACAAAAAATGCTAGTGTTTCCAAAGTACTGTTTTACCCTCAGAAAAATGTCTTCAGATTTGGTTTTCCGTTATTGTGTGTTAAACTTGGTGTTGGTATGAGTCAGATTAGTGCAAAATGTGTTAGGAGATACAGATGAATAAACTATCACTGTACAGTTTAAAATGTTTTTAACAAGGGTACAGGTAGGGCAGCTTTTACTTATATTTGTTTTTCCTGAAACAGTTGCATTTTAGATGTAGCTTTGTTAGAAATAGTGCTGCTTTATATTCAGAAATGCCAGCAAAATGGCTTATTGTAATCCCCTACAACACTGATGCTTGTACTAAAACACCCTCTTTGTTTGTTTACTGGAGATTCATCAGGCCAGCTACAGATGCTAGTTCTACAAGATCTTCCCTAGAGTAGGGTTTTAATTCAAACAACTCTTTACCGCAGCTGTCAGTGCAACCTATATAAAAGGCAGAAAGCTTGCTTTTAGAGAAGAATTTGAATGTTTAGCTTGGTCTGAAGTCTTCAACCACAAAATAAAAAGAAGCATTGAATTTTCTGTCTCTCTGAATTCTTTTCTCCCTTACCAGTTTGCAGTAACTTATTGTCTGTTTGCAGAAGTCATTTTAGGACTTTCTAAAGCTTGCTTTCCTCATAAACAGGAGTTCACAATTCACACTCGTTCCATTCAACTGGAAAACATTTTGCAGGAAAACTTTGAAGATTGTTTTAATCTAAGCCCTACTTTACAGATAGGAGGTATTGTACAGCACCTTCTACAACTTTTTTTTTTTTTACCCCATGTCACCTTTCACATGAAGTAATATCTGAGAGATGCACATTCTTACCCTGTCAAACATTTCTTCAAGCTGGAAGATAGTTGAATATCAACTTAAAAATGCAGCACAAGAAGTGAAAGGTAGCTTGAAAAAGAAATCACAAAAAAAAAAAAAAGTCGTTTTCTAGGTAATGCCAACTTAAATTGTCATTTTTCTGCCCACTTACTATTGCTTCGTGAAAAGATCTGGGTTGAAACAAGTCTTCCAAATGAGCTAAAAGTGGACTTCATAAAAGATGGACCACTTTATTGAGAAAGAAGAGTAGCTGCTTGGCTGCTGGGAAACTACATATTTCGTCACATGCTGAACATATGCTTCTGCTGAATTTTGCACGTGATCTTACCACACCTAGGTAGCCCACATTCCATTCTGATCTTCTACCCCTCCTACTAATGCTAGTCTTATGCTTGCTTAGCCTGAGCAGTAGCTAAGCACAACAGGTAAACTTTTCCTCAAAAATGCTTCCCACAAAAATGGGTTACTGTAATGCTACTGAATACATGTATTTGGTGTTGTCTTTCAACTGCTTTTAAAGGGTTTGGTGTCACTTCTAATAACATTAGAATTTCTAGTTGTTTCAACATAATTTTATGGCCATTTCAGAAGTTAAGAACTTTGAATACTCTTTCCTTCACCATCGATTTTTACTCTTTGACTACTGAGTATGGGTCTACGTAGTGGCTTTTTTTTTTTTTGGTGGTGCAGTTCATTTAAAAGATCCTCCTCCCAAATGTTTTACCCTATTCTCGCTCAACCTCATACACCTGTCTCACTGTTTTAGCAATGGACTGTAGTTCCTTTGTAACTTTGTTCCATGTCAGCCTGCACAGCTGATGTCTGCCTTCAGTTGTTTTACCTGACATTATGTTGTGCATCATCTATAAATGCTTTTCTAACCCTGTGCTTAGCATGTGCTGTTTTGGGGCACTGAGTTGGCAGATATATTTAAAAAAAATGCTAAGCAGGTTTTTAAATTGTATATTTATTCTATTACTTCTGTCTGTAATAACTGTGCTGAAATAGCCCATCCTTAGGAGCCAGCAAGCCTTAATGCAAAGGAGAAAGAGAGGGAAGGACAGTAGGACAGAACTGCAGCAGCAGTCAGACTGGCTTAGATTGTCATGGCTCTACATACAAAGTGTGGTTCTGTGTTTCAAGACTGACCAGTTATCTGGTTCAGAATGCAGTGTTGGGGAGGGGAGGAGTCTGTTTTTTAATTTCGGCACATTGTAAGCTGGATAACAAAAGAAACTCACTTATAGCTGTAGCAGCTGAGAAAGCAGTAAACTGTGGTGTTGAGGATTGGTTTACACTGTTTGGAAGCCATTATATTGTGGAAAAACTGGCTCACTCTTGCTTTTGAAAAGGAAGCCAAAGAAGTTTGGCAGACTTGGCACTTCTCAGTGAAGTGAGGCTTTTTGTGGTACCTATTACTTTGAAAACCTGCTCAATATTTGACCCTTACAAATATTCTCCCAGTTCTCTGAGTTCAAATCCTTGCCCTGGAAGGCTGCTTTAACAACTAGGTCTGCCTTTTGCTGGTAAGGGACATTCTAAGCATCTGTTATTTAGAAGCCCGGCTGTTTTACAAAAAGATAATATTTATAGTGCTAGAGAGTATGATTTTTTTTCAGCCAACTGTAAAGGCACTTTTATGCAGAAGACTGTTTTCAGACCTTGCTTTCAGCATAAGCACTTCATCCAGTAATTGAAACAAAAAATGTTTGCAGTATTTGCATCAGGTACTTGATAAATCCCAAAACCACAGCTGAAGTAAGAATCCAGAGCTCCTAAACATATACAGCACTTCTGTCAGTGACAAGTTATTTAGGAATATAACTCAAGATCCTATACACCCTTGGTCACCTATGACTATAAGGAGCTTTGCTTTTTGACATTTCCTGAAGAGTACTGCATTAAGACTACTCAAGAGGTGCCTACGTGCTTTAGCAGTTTTTCTTGCAAATGAAAAGTTTGTGACTTTTTCAAAATTAGAAAATTAATTTTTCTTGCAGCAGAACTGAATATGATTATGTTTATATGTTTATATGATGTATAGGAAATACAGTATTTTTATTCAAGTTTATTTTTCTATCTCTTTTGTTTCTGAGTAGCAATACTGAGTCATTCCTTCAATGCTTAAGATAATTTGAAAAAAATGTGGTTTTGTTTTTTTTTTTTTTTTAAATTTAAATTTGGAAAAAAGTACATTTGAGAGATTAGTTTGCACTTGCGGAACAAAATCAGTGTTTCCATGTAATGCTTTCAAAACTATTAATTGAAATTATATTGCAAGAAAAATCTTGAATATTTTTAATGAAGCTTTTCAATTTCCCTATTTTAATCAGCAAATACCAGTAAAGCTATCACATTTTTTCATAGCAAGATTCATGCCCTAGGGAGTTGTGGGGGTGGTCCTTTCACCTGTCTGCTCTAGAAAGTTTGGGGTAATTCCTAGAGTGAGAATGTAGTAGACGTAATACACACTTTAAAGCACTGCCCAATGTGCATTATTTCAGGTTTTGAATACCAAAGATAGTTTAATTGCTTATTAATAATGCTTTAAACTGTATAAAGAATTCTTATTATGAAGAAATGCTCTAAAACTATTTTTCATAACACAGAAAATGCAGTAATTATCTACTGCGGACTGTTAAGGAGTCATTAGGTAAAGTTTTTAAGTAGGCATTATCTAAGAGGAAGCTACTCAGTTTTTCTTTATGTAGGCTTTTTTAACACAGATTCATGGAAAGATAACTAAAGCGTTGTCTCTGTACACTAGACCTCAGGCAGTGCAGGAGTGTCTCTGAACAGAGACACTGCAAACACTAAGGTATAAGAGTTGACATAATCATCCTCCTTCAGTTCTGGGTCTTCTGTTCTCTAGAGGAACTCTGGGAAAAATAGTCATTTCAGTCAGATTTCAGACAGGAATTCTTGGAACCAGAGCTGGGAATATATTCCATTATTTTTAATGTGCTTTCGTGACGCTGGGGATTAATTCTACCTTCAGCATCCATTTTGGCATGATTGAAATACTGTATTATTGAAGACTAGTCTTTCCCTTTGGGTTACACATAGAAGCACACGCTGCAGTAAGCCCAGATCCTTTCCAAATCTCTCAAACTCTTTAGACCTCACTTTTTGCAATATCTTAAGGGTCCCGCCCCTGCATTTTCTAAACTCCTGACAGTGTGTTTAGCTCATTCCCTTATCCATTCACAACCAGATGTATGAGGGAAAATGCATTCTTAAGTTGCTTTGGGACTCGACATAGACTAACCAGCAGTCTAAGCACCAGAGGTAACTCTCAGGCTGTTCCTCAATAGGGACTGCCTGTTCACCTGGTGATGTGGGAAGGGCAATATCATAAATAGTCAGTTTTTATTAAAAATGGGCAAGAGATTCAAAACAGTTGTGGAGGAATTCAAATAGAATGGTCGCAGCAGCCTCACTTCCACAGGTTAAGAAAACCCTGCTCTGAAGTAGTATAAAACAAGGCCTGTATTTTCCAAAAGATATGCAACTAGTCCTTCTTTATACGATTAAGAATACCATTTAAATATATTTTAATATATATATTAATTTTCCACTATTGGAATCACCAGGTTACATAGTATGTGTTTTAAGGATAAGGCTTCACTTTAAAGGACCATGAAAATTTTTAATACACTCATATCTCTAGCCCACTCTAACAGGTATCCCATGTTGGGGCTGTTTCAGAGTCTTAGCAGAATTTCTTGTACGAAATCCAGTTTGTGTAAAGGTCTGTAGACCAATTCAGGCATCTTTTTTGGGGAAAAAAGGCAAAATAGTTTTTGGAGTTGGAAAATTAAGAGCTGCATACACACTGGTTTAGGTGAGTAATTTTCAAAGCAGTTTTCCTTTCTAGATGTATACATTGCTACTACTGATATCTAATTCTTTTCTAAATCCTGGCTGTACAAAGTATCCAACTGTTAGAAAAATTGGACAAGCCAACCTGAAAGGCACTTTTTTTTTAATTTAATTTGAATACTTAGTTTTCTGTAATTTTTCAGTTTAGTTCTGTTTCTCAACTACCTACTTACCTTCATGGGGCAAAGGACAGGTGGGGTAATTTGCATGATAAATATAGATAACAGCACTTCTAGAATACTCACTACTAGTCTATTGTATGGATACAGGACTTCTAATATGTTATACTTAAAGGTCGCTACAAGTTTATGCTTAGTAAGATCTGGCTAAGGGATTTTCAGTGATTCAAGCAAAATAACTTAGTGATACCAAGAATGAGTTTACAACGTGTTTTGGTAGATTTTAATGATAATATTTCTACAAAGCTGTCCTAAAAAAAAAATTTTACTTTTGACTTGAAACGTTATTAGCACAAACCATAAAACAATTAACTGTTTAGATACTTGAAAAATCTTTAAATAGCAATGATCCTGCTTTCAGTATTTACTAATGGATAAGGAGACATACTGTGGGAAAGATTTCCATAATTCAGTTATTTTTATATTTATACCTGTATTCGCTTTAGATATTTTGTATTGGAAATGCAACATTTAAATTTGTTTATACTTAGTAACTATATCAATGGATGTACGTTTTGTTTTAGTGGAGGGAACAGAGGATTTGTATATAAATGCCTTTTAAGTAGGACGAAAGTCTTCATTTCAAGATGTACTGAGGGAGAGAGTCATGGTATAGCAAAAGACAAAAACATGAGTGTTATATATTCTGAGTCTTTATCAACTCATTTATAGCAGTTCTTGCAATAATTTCTTTACTGAGTTGACTGGTTTATATTTCTTTTTCACACCTTCTCCACAATGCAATTGATCTGAATATTACAAGAAGATTTTTTCATGTTTGATTTAGGTCCTTAATTTTACTTTCTGGGAAAATTTTGTTGGGTTTTTTGTTTGGTTTGGGGTGGGGGTTTTGTTCTTGTTTGTTTGGGTGTTTTTCTTTATTTTTTGTTAGAAGATTGTTTTATGTAGTGTTGATATAATAGTATTTTTCTTGTAACAATTTTTCCTAATGGAATTTTTCTTGGTTTCTGTGTATCATAGCCTCATTTACCTTGATCAGCTATGCTACTTTGTTGTGTAAGAAAATAAAAATAAGTTGTTCACTGTTTAGAGAATCTGATAATAACTATTTATAGAGACATCAATTGAAACTTCTAAATATGGGGATCTACAACTATGTCTAAGGGTGTGTCTACTTCAGCATTTCCATTTAGTGAGGCATGTGCTTCACTAAATCTCCTCACTTTTAAGACATCTCAGTTTGTATCCCAGAACAATCTTGGAGGGCACAGCTGGATTCTTTGCAAATGAAACTGAGCCAGAAGGTGCCTTCCAGGGGTAGAGGAAACATGACTCAGCTTCTGCTGGGTATTCATGCACAGCACCAGACTCGGCTGGCCTGAGGTAAACTCTCCTGTAATGCATGTAGTGTGGGCATGACTTCTTCAGTGCCAGCTGCAAATGCATTCATCTGATGTCATGCTAGGTATAGAGAGAGGAGATGTTTTCTCTCCCTCAATTACATTTCCTAGGAAGGCTACTTCTTAGTTAAAATGAGTGTTTATGAATACTGTCTCTTAGAGTACTTGTAGTTATAGAGAAATATTGTTTTTCTTGAGGAATCTTGATTGAAACATACACATGCCCTTGAAATGTTTTGCATGATCTTACTGTACTGCTGTCAGTAAACAGTGGTAGAAAGCTGGGGAACAGAAGAATTACTAATTTCCTTTAGCAGACGCCCCTTTGTGGCTTATCTTTAGACTGGGTATAGAGCAGAATTCGTGGGGAAGCAGATGGCAGTGTCGGCTAGGAGCACAGATCTTTATATGGGATTCACCAGTAATTGGATCAAGTGGCACAAATATGTTCTATTAATTTAGTTGCTGGTTCGTTGGCTGCTTAATGCAAAATTCAGGAAGAAGTCCTTCTTCAAGGGAATGGATCACTGGTAAACTTTTTTTCTTACCTAGCAAATATTGGTGTTCTTTCACTGTAACGTAACTTTGGGACAACTGTGATCAATAGTGACTGTCTTTCTTAAAATTAGCCTTGAGCGTGGTTAGGATTACAGAAAGGACTCCAATCTCAGCAGCAGTAGGGAACTGAACCAGAAGTGCTGTATGAAAAGTGATTGTTGTAGCTGATAACTATTAAAAGAGGGTAACATCAATTCACGGGGCATGACTTTTAAAACAGCACCTGAATTCTGGAAGAAGGCTAGAGGGTTCAGCTTCTATTAGAGTAGTGTGGCTTACTTGTCATCCAAGTCTTGGAAGATTGTATAGATTCAAATGAACAAGGGGCTGGGTCACCTCAGTCAGTTTTGTCTGTGTATTCAGGCCCACTTGAAGTACCTGGACATGAAGAGGGGTTGGTTTAATATCTGCCACTGAAATTGTTCAGGAAATGGTGTCAGCTTCCAGGGACCCTGTGAACCAGCTCTAAGTTGGAATGCATTAATGGAGAGGATGGGATGCTCACAGCTACCAGATCATTGTCAGGCTGCAGTGGAACTCCAACCCGAGTCTAAATTTTAGGTGTCCCTACTTATTGTACTGTGTGCTGTCACTCCAACTTCTGGAGGCTATTCCAGTGCCTGCTGGGGGAGGTGCCCCTAGGTGGAGGTGGAAAGGTCGGTGATTTTTGGATTTGACCAGATTCAAACCAGGCTTTGTCCTTTACTGTTTTCTTCTTCGTCCCTACTACTACGGATATTTACTATTCCTTTACACTTGTTTTTGAGATGACTCTAAAACCTCTTGGTAGCCTCCTGGTTAATATTTAATCTGACTAGGTGTTGTAGTCTTCTCTGGCATCATCATTTTGAGGCAAATACGCTTATAGCCAGTTCTGGCTGTTCCTTTCACACGCTCCTTACACTTGCATCCCTGCCTTATCAGCTGCTGTTATCCAGACAGTGTGGATACTTCCACAGTGGAGATCTAAATGATTTTTTTTGTCCATGTGTTATGCTCAGGATTAAGAAGAGGTTGAGATTTTAATTACCCAAATACCAGAGAACAGACTGAACTCTAAGGATAGCAGCAAGACTAGGTGAGAAAGGGGGCAGAAAAAGACCTCTCTTTCAACAGTGGAGACATTTTAGAGCTTTTTTTCTTTTAACCTTACTGTGCCTGAGGCCCAAGATATCTTTCTCTATCAGTTTTATATACTGCTATCTACATTTAAAGATTTTTTTTTTTTTTTTTTTCTTTCAACTTAAGTCTAGCTGGTTTTCTTCCTTACAGCTCTTTAGTCACTTTGAAACTGTCTTTTATATAAAGTTATGTTATATGCAAGACAGCTGGAAAGATTCTTGTCACCTTCCAAGAGGCCTCTGAATAAACTCCCTCCTTTCAGTTTTCTAACAGGCTCTCAAAAGGTTAATATTTTTATACAGAAATCTCTATATTCTATTGTCAAAGAGACAAAAGAAAAAAAAACCAACAAACTATGCATAATATTTATTTCATTAAAACGGAAATATGTAATGAGCTTTAATGTTGCTATTACAGTAAGCTTCTAAAGGTCTGGGCATTTTTTTAGGAGGTAGAGGAGGAGACCACAAGAGTCTGGCTGCATGGAAGTAAATGAGTTATGTTAGAAGTTAATAAGGTCCACTGGAGACTTAAATTATTTCATGGTTATAACTTGTCAGAGTATTAAAAAGACTGGAATCTTCAAGGTCTCAGCTGACAGTTAGATCATTCCTATAAATCTTATAGATGCACCTGTTTTTATGTTGCTGTCTCTGTCAGGAAGTGGGAGGGAATGAACCTCACATATGCAGGTTTTTTCTTTAAAAGCCCTTGGAATGCATAACAAGATACCACAAAATGTTAATGTTGTGGAGAAGATACTTCTGTTCACTTCAGAGCTTTAATTAATAATGTTAAATAGAAAGTTAGGAGAGAAGATGCCCAAGTTCTCTATATACTCTATATCATTGGCCCTTAAGTTGTCATCTCGCATCTGAGCTGAGGTTTTATCTTTTTGTGTTAATTTGAGTTGGAAAATGTTTTCAAAAATGTATATTCTAGCAATTGCCACCACAAAAAGAGGGAGAAAAATTCCTTTCCCTTCCTTCCCTCTGCTGTCTTCATTTGAGCCTGTTCTCTTCCCTTTTGGGCTACCTTCATCAAAATAACTCACTAGTACTTCATACAACTGCTTGTAGTTCAGGGAATTTTTTCAGCTATTCTACTGAGTGAAATCAGCTCATGGGAGAGAGAAAGTTAGTGCCAGAAAAGGCACAAGAAATGGAAAAAGGTTAGGTATGACAAAGAAGAAAGAAAGGAATAGCAGAATAGGAGTAGGAGGAGGGAAGAGGAACAAGACCATTCTTTGACAACATCAAAGTGCATGTTTATGTGTTTACTGGAAGAAATCAGTTCAAGGAAAATTCCAATGGAGCTATCACAAGGCAGACTTTGATGGCCTGAAGAGATGAAAGATGGTGATTGAGGTGCTACTCTTCCAGTACCATTGGGCCCTTGTCAGTAAAGGATATTCTTGCTTCTTTCATCAAAAAGACTATAAGAGATTTGTCTTAAAGTTGTTCAGTGATATCACTTAGTTTCACCAAAAATTATTCAAAACTTCATGGAGCAGATACTGTGCAAGTTATCTAGATTTAATTAAAAGAAATGCCTCCAAAGAGTCAAATGCAGCTTGAAGTCTGTATTTGGCAGTGATGGAAAGTATCTGCTTCCTGTTGCTTTGTATAGGCAGAGCACTATAATTCTCTTAACTTTCTTTTAAGGAATTATCTTCCCAAGGAGCAATGATTTAACTCACCCTAAGTATCGTGGTAAACTGTCACTGAGGATATGGTCACTATTCTCTTTAAGGCTACATCTTAATGCTGCCACCTTCAAGGTTTGTGTGTCTCTTGTACAAATGAAACATGATGTTGCAATGCAAACTTACCATACTATTCTATCATCCCTGCAGAGACAACAAAAATAGTCTGTTGTGTTTGGTGAAAGGAGGATTAAATATCTCTTCTTATTAAGATGTAAGATTAAAAGTAAATAGACTTAAAAGTGAGTTCAGTTCCATATCCTGTGTATATATCCTTCATGATCCCTCTCAAATCACCAAATATTTGGAACATGGGAAAACTAAGAACAGTTTTACATAGCGTTTATGACTGAGTAGCAGAAAAGTTAGTACAGATAAAGTATTTGGAGAAATGATCAACCCTTACACCTCTGTATGTGGAACTTGAGGTTTTTTTCAGGGACTTTCAAAAGAAGGAGGCGTATATTATTTTTTTCAGCTGTGTGTGGACTTCAAGCAAATCTAATTGCAAAACAAGTGGACACCCCACAGTCATTTTAAAAGTTTGTTTAACCATTATAAATAAATAGTAAGCTGTTCTCTTCCCTACAGCTAAATGTTTATAGTAATGATCTGTAGCGTTCTTTATTTTGTTCAGAAATGTATGAAGGCTGATAGTTGCATACAAAACTTCAAGAAGAAGGATTGAAGTTTGGGAAAGTTTATAAAAACCTGCAGACAGGAGGGGAAAAAAACGTAAAACCCAAATTTGCCCACTTCTCAAGTGGAGGATGCACAATAAATGAAATGATATTGGAATCTTCCAGGAGTGACATGTATACACATACACTTAATTCATAATAAACAAGAAAAAAATGATGAGAGGGCTGAATTAAAAGGTATATCTACATTGTATCTACTGAAATCTATTTAGTTGTATTTTTCAGAAGGTGGCATTATAAATTGTAGCTTCTTCACTAAGTAAAAACACTTATTTTGATGTATTTAGGTAAGTAAACCTGGATTAGACCACAAAATATTTAAGAAAGAAACACTAAGAAATTGTAAATCGCTTGATTACTAACATGGCTTGAAAGCTTTCTAGTTCCTATTTTTGATCTGCCATGCTTATTTATATCAGCTCTTATTTGTCTACTCTTATTTCACTTTAATCTTTTTCTTTTTGTCAATATAGTTTCAAAAGAAATTGACAAAAACGTCAGTTCTGTGAAGGATTTGGAGGGCAAATTATTATTTTGAGAGACTGTGATATTGTTTTATGTAAGTCATAGCTAATATGCACAACCCTTGACTGATTAAAGTGGTGATGTTTTTGTTTTTATTCCCTCTGTTCTATGACACAAGTAACTATTTAAAAAAACAAACAAACAAAAAAACCCCAACATAAACACAAAAAAACCCAAAACCAAACATGAAAGCATCTACCCAGCCTTCTCCAGCCACTTCAAGTAAATATTTACATGCACAGTTCCTGATAAGTTTCAGTAAGACGTTTTTGGTGCCAACGCCCCTGTTCTACTTCAGGGATTCAGTTTAGTATTTTCAAAAGCTTTGAGTTTTTTCACTTCTATCTAGTTTCTGGTCATTCATTGAAGACAAGTGGAGTCATATTGCCCCCATCAGGGAAAGTGCAGAACATAATTTCATTCCTCAATATCAAGCCCAAAGCGCAGTGCTGGATTCAAGGAATGTGTGTCAGCAGAGTAATTTTTCAGAAACGTAATATAAATGTATCTAGGATATAAACAACAAATCTGAACTTGATGTGTTCTAATAAGCAAATTTAATTTTTCCTTAACTTTTTGAAACTTCTGAGTTGTTTAGATATGCTCAGCAGTAGTTCACACAGAAAAAAACTTACTATGCTTTCTAAAATCTATTTACAAGATTGGCTGAATATATTTTTCAGGTTTTTTTCTAAGACTTAGTTTGATAATCATTGCTTAAGTGTATATAAAATTATGTTTAGTCATAGTGGCTAGAGTTATTTCAACAGAAAAGAATATTTAATATAAATAAATTATACAATGAGATTTTATTGAAAAGGTTTTTTATTTAGAAGGAGGCAAGAATCTTCTCATAGGGTATCATTTAGTAGAGGCCTGTGGAGTTAACTATTGGTTTAGTTAATCTGTATTTTTGTTAGTACTGAATGTACTCAGTTTTGTGTGTAAAAACTCTGCTTCTTCAGTCACCACATTCTGAACCCACATTGACTTTATCCTGTACTAGAATCCTATTCAGAATCACTGTACCATGATTAAATAGCTAATTTTTAAGAAAAACCACATGAAGCACAGCATGATTTTTTCCTTACATTAAGATATTTCAATACAATTGTTTTCAGCTTTTCTCTTAAACTCTTAAATTTGAAAAGTTCACATATAGAAGTCCTCTGACATATTGATTGATAAAATGGGATAGAACTTTTATATAAGTTAAACATTAAAAAAAAAAATTCTGCCAAATATGAAAGAGCGTCACTTCAAATTACAAGGTTCAGTAAAGCTTCTGTACATTCTTTGGACTCTAATGTAGTTAAGATACTTGTCTTGTAAGATGTTTAAGATTAAACATTTCTTCCCATTAATGTTAAAGTAGTTGTATCTGTAAGTAAGGCTTTTTAGCTCTTCCTGGATAACATCCTAGAACTAAAAGCTTATTTAAGTATAGGTGTTTGGACTGAAATCTTGCTGTGCTTGTTGTTAGGCACAGGTTAATTTTTATTCTATTTGCTTATGTTAACAGAGAGGAACAGCTTAGTTATTTCTGAGAACCTGGTTAAGGAAAACTGCTGATTATGCACATTTAAAAAATTTGATGACACTTTCTTTGTGACTGTCAATGGTCACTGTGATTTAGTAGGTACTTAAAAGTTAGCACAGTGCTGGGATTTGCGCCAGGTTGTGTGTCTTGCTGTTAGGTTGCTATAAGCCTTGGGAAAGAAAATCGTGATTTGAACATGCTCTGTGGGAATGCTGCTAGGACAGTGATGGGACTGAAAACTTCTTGTAACTAAAAGTACTTGCCAGTACTTTGGGGGTTGGACTAAATGATCTTTTGAGGTCCCTTCCAATCCCTAACATTCTGTGATTCTGTACTACTGCTGAGTTGTTTGTGCAACCACTTTTCCACAGATCAGTTCCAAAGGCTTCATTCTATCATGACATGGTCAAACAGAGTATGTGCTAACCCCAAACACCTGTATCACCTGAAAACAGGCTAATACATATTGTATCCGTTAAAGATTTGGTACAATGGTTTTATGTTGAGCATGTTCAAGAAGCAGAAGTAATATTTGAGGTTTAGTCTCAAGTTCTCATTAGCGTTTTTAGCTTTTGTCAAAATCAAGACCTTGAATTGCTTTATGCAAGAGTAGAGAGAAAATGGTATTGGTAATATGTGAACGTGGAACATTTTGTTGGCTAATCCAACAGGTGAAGGTTTCCTTTCAAAGGTTAGAATAGTTTGTCAAATTACACTGCAACATGCATGGGAAAATATGGGAATCGGGTATTTTTCAAGTCATGATTTGCTGTCCAATATTTAGCACACAGGAGCAACTGAATGATGAGGCTGTAGTATAGTGTCTGCAAAATAATCAACAAGGAACTCAGTCTGTGTAACTTTCTTCTTGTTTTTGAAAAACAAAATAAATATTAGAAGGAGAAATCAATTGTGACCTAATTTCTCCTTATACGTGCTACTTCCCAGCATATGAGTACTTGAATTTACGTGTTTGTTAGCACTCCTTTGACCTTGTGTTTTATGACTTGTTTAAAAGAGAAAATTGTATCATAGAAAAGAATATTGTGTCCATCTACATAGATATCCACACAGGGATATGCATATTTAAATTATTTTTATCCTTGGTCTGTGGTTGTAGTGCTTGAAATCAACTGTTGAGCACTCATCTGCACATGACTTAAGTGAGCTTGGTTGCTGCTGTAAAAGACACGGATTTCTCTAAGTTTATAACCAGCCACAAGGGGCCAAGTTATATGCACACCATTATATTAAGGTACAATTTACTTTAAAACTCATTTTCTACAGTTACTGACTAAGCACAAGTTTCAAGGAGGTTTAACTACAGACAGTACAAAACTGCAAATACAAATTGCTTTTGTGCAAATGCAATAAGCAAAAAAATATTAGAGTCTGGAACTGCAAAATTGAAACTTTTTAATCTAGTACTTTTCCAATATTTTTTAATATCACCTGTGAATGACAGAAAAAATGAAAAAGCTTCTACAATTTAGTTGTATTTTACTGATTCTGCTTTTCTTCTAGCATGAATGAATAGCCAGTTTCAATCGTGGTGTTTTTCTGTCCTCCTAAATAAGTGGACAAAATAAACATTAATAAAATAAGCTTAAATATGCCTAATAAACAGGCTAAATAGCTACATTATGCCAAACAGTTGAGCTTCTCTATTTGAGCTTGTGTCATAAGTCAGTTGTTTGAGCAGAGATGATTGCCGAAATATAAAAAATCTTATTTCATAATTCATTTCTAAGGATAGTAGGATTCTAGTAATTTCAGAGCAAAAAGCAGGGAAAAAATCCCTCTATATACTGTGTGATATTTAAAGTAAGTTGCACAAAACTGGAGAAAAAGTTAATAGCTATTTACAAAATTTTAGTATAGGAAATGCACTGATTCTTAAACATGCAAGCAGCATGAAGTATTTTAAAGGGAAGCTTAATTACTGAAATGTGATGAGGTGTAGTGGGTAAAGTCTCTCACATCAGATTTTTGACTCACTAAAATATAGCACAAAACCAAGAGTTAGTGTCATGCTGACTTAGTGAACATAATGAAGCAGTTAATGGTTCTAATTGGATTGCAACAAGTAAAAAATCAGAAAGCTTAAAAAGAGTCAGTGTCCTGGAGATTTGTCACACACAGAAGTAAATAGAATTGTTTGAAATGTCTTTATCCTAAATTTGGACATAGTACAGTTGTCTTCTTTCTCAGCAGCTCCTCAAAATATGATCACAAAAATGCAAAGGCTACTTTCTTTCATCTGTGTGCTTTGTTCAGAACTGACACAGAAAAGACTTTTAGAAAATACTGAATTAAGCAAATAGCTGAAGTTATATTTGTGTATGCAGTTTTCTTTCATGTTTTTTTTTTCAGCTATGCTTTTGTTGTGGTACTTCTGAACAGTTTTGTTCAGAAATGAAATGTCCTGAAGTGAGAGACAATGCAGTTTAGTAAGCAAACATGAATTCTCAAAAATTATGCAGACACTTAACATGTCAAAGAACAATCATGTACTAATTGACACTTATCAAAATGATTTTAAAAATTATTTTGATAAATTACTCATTTTGGAGAACCAATACTTGGACAAGAACATGTTTTCATTAAAATTTGGACACACATCACCTATATATAAAATACTTGAACACTATTGTACATAGAATCAAATTCACACTTCTAATAGTACTCAAAAGAGTGATGGCTGTACAAGACAATCCCCTGTATCTTCTACAGTGACTCATTCCGTAGCACCTACTCTTTGCAACTGCTTGCATCATTAAAATGGTTAAAAAAGCAAAAACCTTATGAAATGTTTTGAGATGCCCCATATTTTTAAAGCATAGTAAAAAAGAAACAAGCTAACAAAGAAGGCAACCGAAAACACTACCAAAAATTAAACCCAACAGCCTTACTCTCATTTGTTCTTGGACAGCTAGTCAAAGGTATTATTCCTCTGTGTATCAGCAAGTATTCTAACAATGTAAAGTCTATCTTTGTATGTCAGATCAATTTGCGATAGTACGTATATTGTCTAGATACATCACTTCTGTGCATTTTATTGGGTAGATTATATTTGTCCAAACAGCGACAACTTGACACCAAAACAAGTTTGGTAATAGTCAATTGGCTTTGTATACTGACAATTACTTTTATAAAGGTTTTTTCCTGTTCGTGGTTGTTAAGCAATAAATTGTTTATCAGATTTTTACCAGATCCTCTCATATGGCTCTTCATCACTTATGTTCATCACTTTGTCCTGACTCCAGGTTGGCATTATGGCTGAATGGGGCAGCAAATTCCCTAATTCAGCATAAACCTTCAGTGACTTATCTACAACTCCCTGAGGAATAAAGGTCTGCAATATAAAAAGCAGAGTTCATGGTTTGCTTTTGGATAAATGTTGTGTAATACTATGGCAAACTGATTTATTTAAAATTTAACTTCAGTTAAAAATAAGAGTCTTAACTTGCTTTACTGAATTATGCTGTGGTTATCTGTGGTTTTAATGACTCTCAGCATTTGTGAAACTGTTTCTTTATTTCACTGCATGTAAGTAGGTTTGACTGTTTAAATATAATCAAGAAAATATTTCCCCTATAGAGTTAAACAAGAACTTCTTAAAAATTAACTTGGGAAAGTATTACTCTACAGAAATGAATATGTAGACTCCTTGTACCTTGTGAAATCTCAAAAGGAACTGAGGGGGCAAAATACTCAAGCATATATTATATACTCAAAATCACCTATATTAAACAAACAAAAAATTCTCCATCCAGTCCATTCCCCCAGGCACATATATATTAAAAAGCAGAGTAATTTTCTTAATTTTCATCCAATTTCTTGACTTTTACATTTTACTGTAGATTCTAAATGCTACATTTATAATATTTCTAAGTCCCTAGAGACTCCATTTAATGGAGAGCAATTTTGAAGTTTGGATATCATAACAGTAATCACAGATAAAACTTAGCATTCTGTCCAAGTTTATTTGGATAGAATAAAAGTACAAAATATTGCTAACAACAAGACCAATTTTAAAAATCTAGTGAACATCAGTATATAAAGTTAGTCTGATGTTCACTGCACACTTGAAAAATAGGGATTAAATTTGAACAGTAGTTTTAACAGGAATAACAATTGCATAATAAAATGCCCAATTAGGTGTATGTAGTCATACGTGTTCATTATTGTTTTTCCTTTTGTTCTTCCTTTCCTGCTTCTCTTTACCCCTCTGATACCCTTTCTTTGACAATCCTTTCTGGTAAATATTAAGACATAAAATAGGTACTTCTAAAAATGTTTTTTTAAAGAAATTTTATTTCTCTAAGCATATTTAAGCATAAATTGAACAGCTTCATTATAATTAGGGAACAGAAGCAAAACTGATTTACTTAAATTGGTGATTAAGGCACATTTGATCTCAACCAGTTCTCCTTTTAATTTGGCACAGCACAGTGAGAATACCCTGTGGAGTAAGCTGTGTTTGTCCTCTGTGGCCAGTGGAGGGCTCCTCATAACACACATTTCTTATGGGACTAATGTGGTTTTGGTGGGAGAAAATAAAATGAAGTGCACATTGTTGCTGAATTCAGCAAGCAAAACATCCAGTTACATCAAAATAGCATAGTATTATTCCACATTAAATTAGTTGTCTCACAGGGATGTACTGTCACCTTGGGTTTGCTTCTGTAGTTACTTGTAGTCGGGAAAAAGAAATGATGCAGTGGGATTTTAATAAATTTGAATGTATTGTCTAACCCACTAATTGTATTACAAGCTCATGTTTTGTTTACTTATGTAGTGAAAAACTATGTAGGGACAACTTTTATCCTGAGGGTGGATACCCCAAAGTACTAACTTTTTTTCTGGAAATCTTAATAAATTATTTGCGAATGCCAGAGTTGCTTCCTCCAGCACAGTAGTGTTTTTGTTTGGCCTGTTTTTGTCTTGTATTCAAACAAGTCAATATCTCTTTTTTTTTCCTAAACTTTTTAGCTTTTTAAGCTATGTGATTTGTTTGTTGGCTTTACAATGTTCTTGAAATGTAGTTACATATTTAGTTACAGAATGTTAGGGGTTGGAAGGGACCTCTGGAGATCATCTAGTCCAACCCCCCTGCCAGAGCAGGTTCACCTAGAGCAGGTCACATATGGGGTTGCATCCAAGTGGGTTTTAAATGTTTCCTGAGAAGGAGACTCCACCACCTCTCTGGGCAGACTGGGCAAATGTTGTTTTAGGATAGAGCTAAGTCTGTTTTATATTGAACAGATCTTTACTGATCATATATTTTGCATGCTATTTTAAATCAAGTAGAATACCAGTAAAAATGCAAAATAGACTTGTTAGCTTCTTTTCCAGTAGCTATATTTCACAGCAGTAGTGATTTGCCTGATTAAGAAATTAGTCTCTGAGAAGAGCATTTCTGAATGAGAATGATCTCCAAATGTTCCATGATACCAAGTAGTTTGTTTTCCATGTGATGAATGTGGTTCTAATTATTTGCACTCACTTTGATGTCTATATTATGCATTACTATTTGGATTATTGTATTATTGTCATAAAATGTGCTGCTGTGGTGGCAAAAAATAATTTTTATTATGTAGAGAGGAGCAGAGATGTGGACAAAATGGAGAGGTATTATGGGGATTTTAAAGGATCATATGATCCTACATGCTAGTTCCTGAAATGAAAGAGTCTACAGACTTGGTGATAGTGTATATCTTGAGAATTATAAGTCATCCTGCAAAATGCTGTGAAATCTAGAACAAAATTTCTGCATTTTTTTTAAATGCAGAAAACTTTTTATATTAATTAATTTCCACCATCCAATCCTTTCTTACGTTGTCAGTTATTTGTTTTAATACTGCTGAATAGAGTGCTGCTCTTGATGGGGTGTTTTTAATGCCACAATATTGTTCACAATGGACAGCATGTGTCCATGATAGCCCAGGGAAGCCTAGAGTAGTCTGCAGAGCAGCCAGGTCTCTGGACTAAAAGTACCACATTAGTATCTAGGCTAAACAGCTTTACTCATAATGTGTGGCAGCAAATTAGTATCCATAATTTTTATTTATGTCTCAGTTGCCCTAGGAGGGGCTCTGGTAGAGTTTATTTAAACCTGTGTGATCTTTTATTTCCTAGGGATAATATATGAGAAGAAAACAGCTCTTCCTCCTTTCATAATAACTTCTGAGTTTTTTGGGTTTTTTTTAATTTGCTATGGAGAAGCATTCTCTCTTTTTCTTAGATCTTCTGCATGGTGGGAACATCTGAAAGGAAAAGCTTTCCTTTCTTACAACATCCTTTCAGTTTGAACTTCAGCAGCAGCCACTTCCCATTTCTGTAATAGCATGGTGTAGACTGTCCAGTGAGAGCAGAATTCATATGAAACAAGTTAACAGTAAATCAGTATTTACAGGCTGTGCGTGTGTGGTTAAGGGGTAGGAGCAGCATGAGAAGTAATTGTTAAGATATCAGCTGTCTCCCAGAACCAAAAACCAAATAGCTGTGTCAGTGCAGCCCTATGCCTACACTAATTGCAAATAGGGATGTGGTTTCAGAGGTGATGTGGGAAGAGAACACAAAGCAGAAGAACTTGGGAAATGCAGCATTAATAATATCAAATCATGCAGCATTGCCTAAGTGAAAATCCCTGCTGAATCTGTTGGTCCTTCTGCAATATTGTCTCTGTGGAGTAGTTTGAATCTTTCAGGTGTTGAGAAATGCAGTTCCCCACCTCATGTTACTATCTCGTGTTGAGAAGCGGGATGTTACTATGATACGCAAACCCACCAATAACCATTGTATTCAGTCTCGCCAAGCCATTACGTCTATATGACTTATTCTAGGAGCAGAAAAGCTTTATAAGATACGACTGGTGGAAAAGACATCACTGTGCTCAGGCAATAGGCCCTATGTGTCCCAAAATCATCCAGCTGACTTTCCAGCTTTATTCAGAACAGGGTAGGGGTGTGCATATATATATGTGTGTTTATCTATATATCTCACTCTGAGTTGTTAAGGCATTTGCCTGTCTGTCCTTCCTTTGTCCTTGGCTTTTTTCATTCTTAGTGTAGTATACTGTGTGTGATGGGTGAAGGTGTTATTTTTTAATTTGTTCAGTATTCTATATCAAACTGTTTACAAGAGAATATTATGAGACTTAATGTCTAATATAATTAGTTGAAGCTTAATGTCAGAAGCTAGGTGAGGAAGAGACAATGCTTTTCTAGTGTTGCCTGTGTAGTAGTGTATTTTAATTTATTTTTTTACTGTCCGTTTCAGTTTTTTCTCTCCTCTTCATTTTTTTCTTTTTACCTTAAAGCAAAAACAATGATTATTTGAAGGGCTTTAAAAACAAAAGAAAATATATGGTTCTCTGTTTGCTGTGATAGTGTTTCTGCTTTTACATGGTTATGACATGGCAAGATTAATACTAGTGTAAGTCAATGTATACACGAAGTCAGTTTTCCATGTATAAAAGGAATCTAAATTAAAAATGGAAGCTTGTAAACTCAGTATGGCATGGGACAAATTGATGAACGTTAAATAAAACCTAGTAATAAAACCCAATTAATTTCAAGTCTGCAAATATATTGAAGTAGTTGATCTGGCAAACAGTTATTTTCTCATCCTCAGAAAATGAGAAATTAATCTGAAAATTGCCAAGATAAATATAGCTTTTTATCTCTGATAAATTTGTAGAGAAAAAATAATGTGCATACTATTACTCTAAGAAAACTGTTTTATATATCTGAACATGCAATGTTTTTCAAGGAGTTTCAGATTCAAAAATAATCAAACCTGTCTTAATTGACTTGGGATGTACACTTACAGTTGCTTGCTAATCCTCCATTCCTTGAAATTAATTCTTAAAAGAGCAATGTCTAGACCTTCATGTTCATTAAAGCATAGTAATTAGCGCTAAGGATCGAACTCCTTTTCTTTATACAGTAAATGCCTACATATGGGCTCTGTAACCACATAGATTTATTTTCTGTTTTGAACTTGAGCTGTTTCAGTTTGCTTGACAAAGCACAGCCACCCTGTAAGTACAGTATGCAAAGTACTCCTCCCATTTATTACTGTAGCTGTCTTTGCAATTGCTTTTCCTTTTGGGAATTCTTCCTCAAAGTGTTGTAAATATTTATTCAGAGAATGATCTCATCTGTGTCACAGCTTTCTGTGGACATTTTCATAACCTTAAGAAATTATATCTCTTCTTTTCAAAAGCATATGGCATGACTTGAAAATTACTTTCTGAGAGGGAGGACCCTGCACCTTTTAGAAATACATTGTTGAAAACTTATTCATGTATTTCTTTAGAATACTAACAAAGCAAGTGTGTATCTATATTTTGTGAGCAATAGCACCTGAAAAATTCTGTGGTTTCACGTTCTGCAATGTATAAACCTTTTATTCCATTTAAATACAAGCAAGACTTGATGATTCATTCTAACAAAGAAAAAGCTAGTTTGAATGATGCAAATTGGTTGCAACTATTAAGCTATGTACTACTACTGTTGGTAATTAGTAGTCTTAGAAATGTTTTTCCTTAATGTTTTTCTTAGATATTATATAACAGCTTCCAACTTGATGAACCCCAAGGCATAAGAATATCAGGCAAGCATTGTACATTAAGTGTAGACGTAATTTACATTTAGTGCTTTTCTGTAGTTTAAAAATTAAGAGGTTTGTGTATGCCATGCAGACTGAGTTTTCTAAAAGCCTATTTTAGTTTTAAACTACCCAAGTAACAAAGCTTATGGAGGACAAGAATCAATAGCTGCAGAAAAGGCTGAAAAATTCTGCACTGTTAAAACCCCCCCAAAGTAACAACAACAAAAAACCAAATCACAATGACAAAACAACCAAACAAAAACCCAACCAAACGAACAAAAAAATCACTACCAAAAACTACACACAGGCACACGCGCACTCCCCGCAATATTTATACAGTAGTGCATGCTGGTAAGGGATACTAATGTATATGATGCTTACAGTAAAATTTTAAGAACTTTGCATTATGTTTTTTTTAATTTGCATTTTGTTTTCAAATATAAAATGAGGGGACACAACAAATTCAGATTAATGATTGGATGATTGTGACTGGCTCAGGTCTGAGAATACAACATCAAAGGTATTACATTAGTTCACAGCTGCTTCATGTTAAGGTTCTATATGACAATGTGCTTTGAATTTTATACATCTTATACACTTTTCTCCTTTGTTGTTACTGACAAATGTTAATGAAAGGTAAATCCTGTAAAGTTAGAATTTGATGTACAGTTGTCAAGAAACAACACTGTTTTACAGGATATGCTCTAATATAATGGCCAGTGCTGAACTTTAGTTTGCTGTTGGGTATTTTGATACTTTTGCTGTGATTTGGCAAAATACAGAAGTATTTATTTTATCTGATGCTGTTTAGAATTATCAAATGCATAAACATCCACAAAGCTGTAGCTAAAAGAAAGACTCTGTTATTCTTAGTATTAACTATGATTCAAATAGTTATCTTCCATTTTTCATCTGCTCTTATCCCTTTTACTTTAATTTGCAACTTCAGAGTTTGTGTCTGCTGTTCAAGACTCCCACCACTGTTCTGTGTCCAGAAGCCAAGTGGTTCCAACGAAACATCATTTCTAAAGTAGATAACTTCTGTGCTAGAAGTAATACAAGCCCATTTCATATGCTTTTCTTGTAAATAAAACTTTTTAAACATTGCCCAGGAAAAAAATAAAATAAATGGTTGTTTCCCATGTTTCAACAGGAGAAAAATGTTTGGCAAGCAGAAGGGAAAGCCATAAATTTCTGCTAATAACTTGTTCTGCTGCTGTTTTTGTATGTGTCAGCAGGTGGTGCTGAAATGCAGTGCAGTAGCTGAAAGAAAGTCTCAAACAAAATGAAATAATGCTTAGAAAGAATCTGTTTTGCTTTCAGGGCTGTAGGAGGTTTTGTTCTTCAGAACATCTTTAACTTAGGTTATAATACTATGTCTGTTTCTAAGTATTAGCAAATGGTGAAAACTATTGTTCAATTTTCTTTTTCACCCAGTGACACTGAAGTATTTTTGTAAAATGCAAATCATTACGCATGCACTGGCTTTGTGACAAATATGACAAGAAAGGACGTGCAGGCAACCCAGGCAAAAGAGGAGAGGGGTGTGTTCCTGAACCGAATAGTTAAAAGCAACAGGGACAGTGAACTCATTCCCGTGATACTTGCCACAGATCCATTAAGAAATTGTCCTGGAAAACCACTAACACGTTTCTTTCCCAGACTAAGAAAGCACTTACACAGTAAAAATGTGTAGAGTAACGGTGCCACCTAGGGATCTATTTTCTTAGTGTTCTATCACTACTCTCTGGATGTGGGCAGCAGTTGAAAAGTGAGCAAGGTTTTTCACAGAATAAACCCGCCTGGACATGTTTAAAGTTGTTTTGCCAATAAGTAACACTTCTGCCTTATATTGCTGCTTCTGAATAATATATACTGAAAAGTCTTCTAGATGTTGTCTTTTCTCTTTTTGGCCAGAAGCAGCTCACGAGGTAACTAAGTAGAAGCAGTAGAGTTTGTGATGAGGTTGGCCAAACAACGTGTATCTGACTACATGACCAAGTAGTATTTTCCTGTCTTGTTCAGTGCATTAGGTAATTCAATAGGAGTACTGCCTTCTAAATACACCTTTTTGCTGCCATTCTCCCCAGCTGTGGTCCCCACTCTCTTCAAACTTTTTGTGTAAGGTTGGTGGCAATTAATCAAATAAGAGAAAAAGAGATGAAGTGTTTCATCCTCCTTCTGCCACTCCACATTTTTATGTGATCAGAAGTATTACATTATTCAGCAGCAAGAGAGTGATCTTCTTGCTTTGGGGAACATGAACATTAAGGTGGATGTTGAGTGTGTCTAAGGTTTAAAGGAAGGAATATGAAAGTGTATATTATTATTTTAGGATTTGGGGGGGGGGGGGTGTTATATTAAAATGGAACCATAAGATTTATTGTCCTAGTTAATAAAAACAGGGAATTTGACTTTAATACCTGAAAAATCCTATTTCTTTCTTTATACTGAGATTCATTAGTTACATGCCTTGTTTGCTTTAACTACATTGCTTAAAAATGAGCAGGTGTTTCTTGTGGAGGTTGTGGCTCAGTGATGGCTGGCTTAATGGCCAATGTAAGCCTGACAGTGCATGTGTTTACCCACTTTTATGTTCTATTTTTCAAATACTGCCACTCGAGAAGGATAGAAGGCAGCGGGTGGCCTGTGCTGGACTATATTAAGAGTTGGTTTTGCATTGTGTCATTTGGATGGGTCTGCATTGGCCCAGCAGATGATCCAAGGTATTTGGCTGTTTCATCATTTCTAGTCTCACTCAGGTTGCCCGAGATGCTGACTCATAAAATTGTTATATATAAACTTTTTACTCAGGGTTTCATTCTAGTAAACAGTTGAAGCACTGTGTTATCCACATGCAAATCAACTCTATGCTGATTACTATGTCATATTTTGAAGGGAACTAAACATCCCAATGACAGAAGAATTCTTACCCCATATCTTATACTTCAAAGAATTGTTAAAAACCCAGCTGCACATTAACCACGCTTCTTATGAAACACGTGTTATCTACTTTACCACTCTTGACCTTATCATATGGTAATTTTCTAGCTTTTAAGATTTAATTTATCAGTTTTTCAGAGGTACTCCCAATTTCTTCCTAAGGTGCTTTTACTGTCTTAAGTAGTCTTTAAATGATTTACTTTTAGTACTTTCACTTTATATTTCATATGTTGATTGCTTACTGAACTCTTGCCTTGATGTATGAATAGTAAACGAAGCTATAAAAAGCTTTAAATTTAATTTGCATCAGCTTCCAAAGTCAGATTATTACATATTGCAAAGATGAGTTTCCTAATCTTTACTACATAAACTATAGAGAAGACTTAATAAATTTTGAGTTATTTTTATAACTCAAATATTTTATTACTTAAAAACCATACGTTGAAAAGGCTTTGGGTTAACAATGATTTAGTTGCAAATTATTCTTCTGTTTACATGGAGGATTTATATATGGAACTTTTCCTAGAAAGGAAGAAGAAAAGTGTATTTCTTTTTCATGCTCTACCAGCCTCATCAGCTCTGTACTTACTAGTTTTCAAGAAGTTTGACAAAGGCATTTCAGCCTTCAAAAAAGTAGAACATACAAGTAAAATATAACAAACAGCAAAGCCTTCATTAAGCTGATTGATATTTCAGACTTTAACATAGCATGGAGTTCGTATTACTGCTTTCTTTAAAACCCTCCTATATAAGGCTTACAACTTGAACTCTCCTATTGGATAGCAATATTTTCTATATGCTCAGTTAGTTGTGTGGCACCATTTTCAGTGACCCCAGTTAGAACTATAGAATCATAAAATCACACAGGTTGGAAGGAACCTATGGACATCATGTAGTCTAGCCTTATGCTTATAGTAGGACCAATTGTGGCAGGTTGCTTAGGGCTTTGCGCAGTTGGGTTTTCAAATATCTCCAAGGATGGATGTGGCACAGTCTTCATTAACATCCACTCCAAGCCCTCGCTGCAAATAAGCTTTTTTCCGTTATTGAGTTAAAATTTCCCATGTTCTAACTCGTGTACTTTGTCTCTCCTGCTTCTGCTGTGCATCTCTGAGAAGTGCTTGCCTTAATCTTCTCTATGTAGTTGTGAACATCAGTAGGTTTTTCCCTTAGCTTTGTTTTCAGACAGAACAAACTTGTTTTTCTCGGCTTCTTGTATGTTGTGCCCCTGACCATCCTGGTAGCTTTTGGTTGGACTTCCTCCAGTATGTCTGTGTTATACAGGAGGTTCTGAAACTGGTCATAGTATGCAGTTAATAATATTGAGCATTATAAGAATGAGTTTATCAGGGAAAAAAATAGACAATCATCGTCTGAAATAACCACAGAAAGCAAGATCACTCTCATGCTATAAATAACTTTTAAATAAAGGCCAACAAATTACAGTAAGTGATGCTTCTGTAAGGTTCAGAGTTACGTGGAAGAATATAGAATCATAGAGCAGCCTTGGTTGGAAGAGACCTCTAAGATCATCAAGTCCAACCATTAACACAGCACTGCCAATTCACCACTACACCATGTCCCTCAGCACCTCACTGTCTCTTAAATAGCTCCAGGGATGGGATCTCCACCTCTTCCCTGTGTGGGAAGTAGCCTGTTCCTGTACTTGATAACCCTTTCAATGAAGAATTTTTCCTAATACCCAGTCTAAACCGCCCCTGGCACAACTTGAGGCTATTACCCCTTGTCCTATCACTAGTTACTTGGGAAAAGAGACCGACACCTGCCACAGCCTCCTTCCAGGTAGTTTTAGATAGCAATGAGGTCTTCCCTCAGCCTCCTCTTCTCCAGGCTAAACAACCCCAGTTCCCTCAGCCACCACTCATAAGACTTGTGCTTAAGACCCTTCACCAGCTTTGTTGTTCTTCTTTGAACATTGCACCTCAATGACCTTCTTGTAGTGAGGGGCCCAAAACTGAACACAGTGTTTGAGGTGACGTCTAACCAGTGCCAATGAAGCACAAGGGGACAATCACCTCCCTAGTCCTGCTGGCCACACTATTTCTGATACAAGCCAGGATGCTGTTGATGTTCTTGGCCACCTGGGCACACTGCTATCTTACATTCAGCCAGCTGTCAACCAGCACTCCCAGGTCCCTTTTCAGTTGGGCAACTTTCTTTATGGGGGTGATATGACCAAAGTGCAGGATCTGGCACTTGGCCTTATTGAACTTCATACAATTGGAATCAGCCCATCGATCCAGCCTGTACAGATACCTCTGCAGAGCCTTCCTACCCTCAAACAGATCAACACTCCTGCCCATCTTGGTGTCATCTACAAACTTAGTTACCTGATACAGATTTAAAGAGACTGCAGTGTAATTAGAGACAAGTAATGAGAAAGATTAGAAATTCTCACTATAGAATATACTTTACTATTAATCTGCTTTTTATCTAGCTTCAATTTCCAGCCATTGAACCTTGTCTGATGTCTTCCTTCTAATATAAGGATTCTCAACTAATTCAGTTGGGGTTGTAATATTTGTCAAAGTCCTTTTGAATTGCCCAATACACTTCCAGAACTTCAAATATTATTTTTTTTTAATATAGTTTAATTCTGGTAACTAGCAACTCTGAGTGCAATTAAAAATAAGAAATGAACAATGAAAGATATCATTCAATATATAATTATTATCCAATATTGTAGGTGTCTAATGGTGAGAAATTGGCATGACTTGCAAAGGTTGTTTTTTTAAATTCTCCTCAATTACTACTTACAATGTCACTCACTAGCCTGATCCTGGGCCCATTTATTGAGATTGCTCTCAGTTCTTCCATCCAAAATATATCCTTGTCCCAAAAATATTTTTTTTCTGAGTACTATGTCCTTTCTATCAACATAGTAGAAAAACTCGTAATCATCTAGTATCCCAGACATTGCAACTTCCATTGCTGATGGATATGGCAAATGTAGCCATGTTCTGGCTAGCTGGTTGTCATTTTTCACTTTGCATGTCTTCTCTGGCTCATCAACTGTAGGCTAGCTACCTGACTTCTACTCCACTTCATGATCATTCACATCATGAAACCAGCACACACAACTGATTTTGTGATATTGGTCTGCTTGATTAATTTTTTTACAGTTTTTATTTTAGACAACTTCTTTAAGGAATTTTCTTAGGCAACATGGACCCTTGGGAGGAGCTTTTTGTAAATATCCTCAGCTGCTCCATTGTTCCTCTTTAGATTCCTCCTTAAAAATTTTTTTCTGGGATTCTTCGAGAAACGTGATAGTAGATGTGTCTACTAAAACCTGTCTGACATTGTAACTAAAATGCTTTCGGCTGGAGGAGGTTAGAGATTGCTCATACCTACAGCTTTTGGATTTCCTACTCCTTTTTCTGACCCAAGGGCTACACCTCTTAAATGACAGCAGAGACAGATCATTTAGAGTGTCTGGTTGCTTCATGGGATTGGACTTTTGAACAGAAAGAGACTACTCCAAGGAATAATTTGTGAGCAGCTACGTTAGTCTTTTGTTGGAGGAAGTGTATCTTTTCCTGTTGACTGTACAGGAAAGCAGAGTAAATAATCTCTCTAAATGGGGTGATAAAGGTATTATGGTGTGTTTGCCAGGGTTAGTACTGATCTTGATAATGTATGTTTTATTAATGGTCGTTTGGCATTATGCTATAAAGTTTCTGAGCCAAAAATAGACTTTTTAATTCCTTTACAAACAGTGCTAAGATAAACTTATCAACTTATTGGCTGTGTTGGTAAACATAAGTATTTCTAAGCTCAGTCAGTTATTGCAGTGAGAAAAGGAGTTTAGAGTCATTCTGCACACCTGATGTGCTTGAATTGTCTCATTAAATTTCAGAGAGAATTCTAGAGAGTTCCTAGAACTTTTTGTAAAGCTGTATATAGGGAAAGTGTTTAGCTCTTAATAGTCTAAGAAACATTAGTGAAAGGTGAAGTCAGGGGATAAAACTGGTGGAAAAGAATAAAGGGTGAGCTTTCAGAACAACTAACAGACGCCACTTAAAATGGAGAGTTAAAAAAAATTAAAAAGAGTGTGAAATTTATCAGCAATTCAAAAAATGGAGCGATAAGCATCAAGTGGAAACCTCATTTGTTTAAAATACCTTTAGTGTTGAACTACTGTATCTCTAAATTTTTTTAAGCGTTTAACTAGAATTATTATATCAAGCCTCAAAGAATACAAGCAAATGAGCTGTAAAAGTGCATGCTTGCTTTTAATGCAACATATTTCAAGGACGATAAGGGAAGTGTAATACAAGTTAACAACATAGTTCTTGTTCGGTTTAGTGTTTGGGGTTTTTTTTTTAATTATTATTTTGAACTGACATTTGTATTTAATGTTATTTTATAGTAATAGGGGCTTATCAAAATATAATTAAATCAGTTCAGTGAAGGTATGATCTGCTTTGCTCTGCATCCTGTTGATCATAAAAGCACAAGAAAAAGGTAGTAGATCCCATGTGTCTTGTAGATGCCAAAGTTTGAAATATTCTTGCGTAGTGTGTTATGGTTTTGGAGATTGGATATTACCCCACTGCAGTGGTTGTGGGAGATCTAAAAAAACAAAACCAAGCCAAAGCAAAACAACCAACCTCCCCTTGGAGACACTGGCTGCTAAAATTCCCTGGATGTAAAGATTGCAGGTGTACCGTAGAATCGCTTCTAATATTTTTGCAGTTTTTATAAAATGATATTGTAAAGAAAAATCTTAAGTAATAGTTTAGATAAGAAATATTATTTCATGTCCTGCAGATCCCTCTATCGTCCCTGTGATCGTGATTGTGTTTCACGTTTGTGTTTTTGTTTCATATTTAAGTGTATCATATATTAACTTTCATAACAAATAAACAAAACCCCCAAACCCTCAAACCCCCCCCTTCCTCCAAAGTGCAATTATCACATGTAGCCAACCACAGAAAAAGATAATTAAACAAATTGCATTTATTAGGGAGACTGCTAGACAAATTCTGTCCCACAGTTGACCAAAATGAATTGAAAATTTTATGTTTCTATTAATAAAATCAACCCTTTGACTTGTATTGCATGTTAATTGTGATTTTAGCAAATTTTTAGCAATTAAAATATGTAAAGTAACACTAGAGAGTTTTCCAGAACAATATTTTTAGAGATTGTTCTAAAATAGCAATGAACAGTCCATTCTTTTCTTCAAGACAGGCAAAATTTGTCACCTTATAACTTAAACACTCCTGAAATTAACTTCTCTTGTCATTGAGTTTTCAGTGAGGAGTAAAGTACCAAACCAAAAGTATGATTTCCTTTACTACACCTCCTAAATCTGATTTCAACCAGTTTCTCCAAAGCAGTTACAACTAATTATGCACTCCTAGTTTTCCAGACTTCATAAGGTTTCAAAATTTTTAAAATACTTCTGACAAAAATATGCAACTCTTGTTAGCACCTCAGACCCTTCAGGTTTTGTTTTGCTTATGAATTTCTAACTGGCTCTATATCAAAAAGTTTCTTCTGCCCTGCACTGTGTGCATAGCCAGGATCATTCTCCTGCTTTCTCCTTTTAAAACTCCTTCCTTCTATTCAGAAAAATATTTTGAAATTGTACTTAAAAATAGCTGGCATACCCTCATGCTGGTTTTAGAAAGAACATTTACAGGAGAGGAACATCAACTCATTTTCACAGGAGTCTCATCTGAGGTTTCCAGTTGAATTTAAAAACAAAACAAAAAACCACCAACAACCACAAAAATCGCCAAACAACAACAACAAAACCACAAAGAATAAACTAATTACCACTCTAATTCTGCTGGACTATTTCAAAAATGCTGCAAACCTTTTGTGTTGTGCAGCAAACACGCTAGAAATCCTTGTGGTTTCAGCAGGAAAAAAACTTCACGCAGGTTACTGTTGCATCATTTTTAGACAACTGAGGAATTCACTTCCGGGAGACAGAGCCAGTTATTATTCACCACTAAATAATATTAAACCCATCAAACTGTCTTGACCTAACTTTTTGCAATTAGACAAGGATTTCATAAAATGTTGAGCAGTATTTCTGAGAAAATACAGATCCCTAGCTACTGTTGCACCATTAGGAAGAAAGGAAGGAGGCTGGTGCACCCTAAGCGCTGGCTTATTAGAGCAGCAGAAGGATTGGTGATTGTTATTTCTTTTCAAAAGGAAAAATATTATTTCCTGACCAACTCTTAACAGGAATTTTATAAAAGAAGCAGAACCATTGTGCATGTCCACTGGTAGTTCACTTATAGAAACACCGTGTTTTATAGCCACTTGTTACGGTATTGTTATCATCTATAGAAGTCCCTGACAGCCACACATTCAGAAAGCACGACAATACAAAGGAGAAAATAAAGAAATAAATGTATTAAATTTGTCTACCCTTTATTTAAAGTTGCCATTTTCCCCACAATCTGTCACAAAGTAATTGTTTTGCTATCTAGCTGTGGCAAATTTTAACAGCAAGAAACTCATTATTTAAAGGGCTTTCAAATTTCACATTTTATCTCATTCAACAGTAATCTTTCAAATTCTGTTCCTTTGTTCTGCTAATACCACTGACTAAATTGCTGGCAATGTATGATTTCTCATTTGGGTTGATGTTCAATTCTGAAAAACCTGTAGTCCAACATGCTCTGATTTTTGGTTTTGTGGCATTTTTAGCACAATATTCATGAATACTTTTCACATAAATTTTCCCTGAGTGTATCTGTGAAGGAAGGAGAGAACAAAAGGTCCACTTGTTAAGTTATGGAGCTATGTTGAAAAACTAACTTTTCTGAACTCCAGTTTGAAAATTTTGATTTTTTTTAAAAATTTCTTTTTTCTCACCTATGCATACTTTACCTGGGAAGCCTGCATTGCTCTGGAATTAATCTAGAAATGGGTGGGTGGGTGGTACATGGCTGAGGCAATAGACCAGTTCATTCATGTCATAGTAACATAATAGCCACTGTTAAACCTGGCTGTTCTTATACTTTCAAATTCTAAAATAAATCGTTTAGTGACTTTATGACACATGTACGTTGTTATACATATTTATGTCTACCTGGAAAAAAAAAAAAAGACGTTAAAGTTATATTTTAATGTGAGGGGATCTGTGTAGTGCTGAAAGCACAAATGGTGCGCTCAAATTGTGGCTACATAAGTGTAAATACTTTCTCCAATATTTTATGCACTTATGGAAAAAACCCCTGTTTTCTACCTCTACAGGTATCCTATATTGTGCCTGTTTTAGTGGGGTTTACAGTCAGTGTATCATTACAAAAAAAAATTTTTAGAAATCGCTGATTTCTAGTTCAAGTCTCAGCATTATTAGAATAATATTGAATTAAGTAGATGATAGTTAGTGCTTGGAAATTTTTCTAAATGGTTTCTTCTAGCTGAGAGTGAATAATTCTTTTTACCAAACAGTGTAAGATTTTCGGCATGATTTTGTATACTACTCTATATGTATCTTATTTACAAAGCAATTAAATAACCTTATAATATCATAATATGTTTCTCACTAAACACTCACATATCTAATGATTACATGTGATTAAACTTTGACATTTTAAATTCTTTGATGCAGTTATATATATCAGTATTTTTAATGTCATTGATATGCCTTCATAACAAATACTAAAACTTGTTCAAGCCATTAAATGTGTATTAAGGCATCTTGTACCATGGTTAATCATTAGAAAGATTAGGCTTTTTCTTTAGATGTTGGGCACTTCATACCTTTTGCCATCATTAGGTATGGGTTACTGTCTCAGTAAAAAGATTTATATTAATATTTCAGCCCCCTCTTTTTAGTTCCTGCTGACAATGAATGAATGCTTTTAAATACTTGGTATTATTTCCCTGAAGACTTAGTAAGTTTCTGAAATGTGCTACTCATAGGGTTGTACAGGGATTTTGCAGCTGCGTAAGCCTAAAGGGAGCATGTGGAACTTAGTTCATCAGAGTTTTTATTCTTTTAAATGAAATCGTAATCTGATTGAAGCTGGTTTAGGTGGGAAGTTTTGTACTGAACTTTTCTGAGAAAAACATATTTTAAACAAATAATCTAACGCTATTTGCAGAATGGATTGACCTCCCAGGCCTTGGGGGGAGAGGAGGGCAGGAGAGAACCAGAAAAGTGCTGGAATAACATTTGTGCCCAGAATAGGAGGGCAAGTTAACATTCTAGGGTAACATCAACATGAGATTTAAAGCTAGTAAACAAAAGCGATAACCTTGTACCTTTTCTTCTTGGTTCAGAAAGATAGTGTGTACGCTGTGGTCTTTATATGGCAAATGAGATACAGATTCCTTTGCTGAAAGGAACCAGTTTTTATTCAGATTTATCTAAGCCATCTGTAGGAGTTAGCTTGTCAACTTAATTGGAGAAAAAGCAAATTATCAATAAGGCATAATTTACTTAGACCCTAACCTTGCTAGGATGTACATTCTGGCAATGTTTAGATGCTCTGTTAGGTGATTGTTCATATAGTTTATGCTTAGGCAGTATATATTTTGAACATGCATGTGCAATGTAGCTGTGAAACCTTAGGCAAAATATGCTGCAGTAACGGCCCTTCAAGGTGACTTTCTTTCACGCTTTAGTGCTTCTTGCATTTCCATTCGTCTATGTGCCATATATCTCGCTTCATATCCAGCTGGATTACACAGAAATTGATCGTGATTTTTCAGATAGAGCCAAAACTCCCAGGAGATTGCCTTTATGCAAATCACATTCTCCAGAGGAGTGAATAGATGCTTAGAATAAAGGAAAAGTGGATAATTACCTGTTGGGTGGTAAATAATCATATGCCTAAAAGAAGACAGAAAAATAAGCACTGCGTGTGTTTGTCTTTGATATTTTGCCTTTGATATAATTTAGATTCTTGGTATAGTACTTAATATTTAGAGACAAAATGTCACTTTGCAGACAGAAGAAGAATTTAATCCAGTTATATTTTCTTGCTCTATTGCTCATCCTTCATTTGTTTTCCAAATCTGTTTGTATATTTATCTCTGTAAATGTGCTTTTTGTTTGTTTGGGGAGGTCTTGTTGTTGTTGTCTTTGTTTTTTAAGAAAAATGTATGCATTTCAAATTTAAAGCAGTATGAGATTTGAAAATCCTGCCTGTCAAACAACAGTTGTTCTGGGTTTTTGGGTGTTTTTTTTTTTAGGCAAAGCCACTCACAAAAGATTTAATTTTGAAAGCTTAATAAAAAATTTAATTCCTTATCGAATTATTATATATAGACATTGACACTACTTCTAATGAAAAAATGAAAATATTAAAATGACTTTTTAAATTTCTCTCCTCTTATAAAGGGATTATAAGAGGTTTTGTGTACATAAATTGTACATGTAATACTTGAATGACAATTTATATTTTGAAGCATGATTTCAAATAGATGCTTTAGAGCATGTATGTAAATTGTAGCTTCAAAGGAAACCCTGTTGCTCTTTTGAATTACCATTCTTCAAGTGTAATGTGCATATGTGTTAGGAGTAGCAGTATTACAAGGTACAAATAGAAGTGAAATGTGTAAGATGAGTTGACTGATCTTAGCAGTTTGCAGTAAAAAATATAAGCCTGATTCTTGAAAAAATGTTATCAGTTGCTTAATACATGTCCGTATCTATATGTGCCTAATACATGTGTGTATGCATATACATATTCCCAGTTTGATTATTTTGATTTTAGGAAAATTATTCCTATGCTTCATATTAAGCAAACATATAATTCTTTTCAGGATCAGAACCCTATTTACTGCTTTTTCAGGAGCTTCTTAATAAAATATTTATGAAAACAATTGTTCTGTATAAGTTCTAAACAAATCTTTGAAGCTGTAGGAATTGCACTATTGTTTTCTACTGTTTGTTGTTACTCTACTATTCCTAATTGCTTTTGTTTCTTTTGTTTACTTAATGGCAACTAGAAACTTGCCAAAGATCTAGCTAGTGTAAATTCATGCTTAAGCCAGTTCTGCAGATTTGTCTTGTGAAATATGAATAGGTAACTCCAGAAAGGGAAAAATAGATCCCATAAATAAAGGTAAAATGACTTTTTTCTTCAGTGTAGTTCTTAAAAGATCCTTCTCCCCTGCTCCCCCCCTCTCAAAAAAAAAGAAAAAAAACCCTACCTATCAGTCTCTGCTGATAAGTTAAATCCTGACTTCTATGGTAGGTTTCTCTTGACAGGTTCCGTGAACCTACTAATAATTAAGTAAATGAGCTTTTAAGTTCTTAGATGAACGAACTTGATGTTCTCATTTTTAAAGGTAGTATCGCAGAACCACAGAATGGTTGAGGTTGGCAAGGACCTGTGGAGGTCATCTGGTTCTACACCCCTACTCAAGCAGGGCCGCGTAGAGCAAGTTGCCCAGGACCATGTCTGGATAGCTTTAGAATGTCTCCAAGGATGGAGACTTCACAACCTTTGTGCTGAGCAATTTGTTCCAGTATTCAGTCACCTTCACAGTTAAAAAGTGTTTCCTGATGTTCAGAGGGACTCTCCTGTGTCTCAGTTTGTGCCCATTGCATCTTGTCCTGTCATTGGACACCACTGAAAAGAGCATCTTTATACCCTCCTGTCAGGTATTTATATACACTGGTAAGTGTACATAAACTGGTGAGTTGTCTTCTCCAGACTGAAGTCCCAGCCTTTCCTTGTAGGAGAAGTACCCTAGATCATCTTGTGAGTTTTTGATAGAATCCCTTAATGATCTTAGTGGGCCTTTGCTGGACTCTGTTCAGTAGCTCCAAATCTCAAATGAGCTGGGGAGCCCAGAACTGGACCCAGCACTTGAGATGTGGTCTCAGCAGTGCTTAATAGAGGGGAAGGATCACCTCCCTTGACCTGCTGGCAGTAGCTTGCCAAATGCAGCTCAGGATACTGTTCGCTGCCTTTGAGGCAAGAGCACATTGCTGGATCATGTTCAGCTCATCCACCAGGACCCCCCTAATATGTACCTACAACTTTAAAATATAAGTAGATTTGAATTTCCTAGATATTTTTCCTAAAACATTGGCAAGGCTTATTTAGCTGTAATTTTTCTTTGGAATTAAAAAAAAAAAAAAAAAAAGGAAAAATAATTTTGTTTAAAAACTATCTAGTTATATATTTTTGTATTCATGTTCATGACTCTCTGCTCTTATATTTTGCCTGTACAATTATTCTGATTCTATATTGAAATGCTATTTAGATTATTGTCAGGCATTATTAAAAGTTGGGATTGTCTTTCATAAAAATCAATATAATTTTCAAAGAATATTAAATGCAGTATGGTCCCTATTTTGAAAGATATCAGAAATGGTGTTTATTAGTGTTTTAAAATAGTTGCCAGGGCACAAAGAGTAGATACAGCTACAGTAAAAATCTAGCAGTTTGTTTTCTGTAAATTAGCAGCTTGTGGAACCCTTCCTAATATTGATAAACACTTTACAGATAAGTATGTTCTATAAATCTACTATTCAATGTGAAGGCATGTTATCCTCAAACTTCCAGTTCTTTTGGAACAGTTGAAACAAATGTTAACAGTTATCTCAGTAATAAAATTGACAGAAAGGAAAATTACAAACATGATGATAACTACTTTAGTCCACAATATAGTGTGGCTGTAATGAAATGAGATGCATAGGAATATTATTAATTCCTCCTTTCCTTGAAGAAAATTATATTTAATAAAGGGAACTTCACACTGCACTATGTGTCTTAATATATCCCAGGACTACCTTCTCTGACATATAGCTGGAGTCACATGTGTCCAGGTCAGTCAGGCAGCCCACTGTTGACACCGTATAATTTTTCAGAAGTTCTTTGAGCACTGGCCAAAAAAACAGTTATTGGCCTTTTTTTTTCTCCAGTTTCAGCCTCACCTTCTGATAAAAACATATCTTGTGTGTTCTATACATACCTCTTAGCATACCTCTCTATAGGCTGCTGTATAAGTTTTTACATTCTAATCTTGCAGTCTTACAAACATTTTTACTGGGAGAAACATGGTAGTTAAAAATAAGGAAAATATGGTTCCTCCTTTCTGGATTTCCATCACATGATCTAAAAAGGTGCAGCCTTGAAATCTGCGGTGTGTTTTTATTTTCTACAGTAGTTATCACTTCGTTTCCTGTGAGACAGCAAAGATGTGATAAGATAAAAGAAATGAAGCTTTAAGTTATCTTTTTAATCCTCGTTCTTTAGATAACTTTTAAGGAAGTTAAATGGATGCCTCAGTGCAACTTCCACTAAAATTTATTTTAGAAAATATATTGTTTGTAGATGTTGTAAAAACAAGACTAAAACAAATATTCATATCACAGTTGATAATTATTCAGAATAATACAAACGTAATATATTTAAAGAATCAATAAACCTTGATTCTTTAAAGAGAGAAAGAAAAATCTTTCCACTGTTTTTTCATAGCAATTTCGTACGTAAACTTAGTCTTTTTCCCTTCTGTCTTTAGATTCAGCTAAAGTAATATTTTGCCACTAAAAAGGTCATCTGTTCATCCATCAGTTATCCTTTTAAAAGCAGCATTAAGCTTGTCCTATGTTTTTTAATATTTCATAGGAATTTCATGAGTATCTTATCTACAAATTATATGTGTTGACCAAAAAGGGGCATTTTATAATGGGAAAGGTTAGGATCCCAGGCAACAAAATTATGTATCGGTGTCTTTAGCTTTAGACTGGAAAAGGTTGAATTAGACAGTTTATATATGGCACAACTGTACCTTGTAAAGAAAGGTCTTGTAAGACAGAGAAAAAAAATCAAGGTAGAAGCTGGCAGAAATATGGAATTCAAAAACCACAAGTAAATAAACTACTTAATATCTGGAGTCAACTTCTGCCCAGTTTGAGACTTTACAGGTATTTTTCTTCTTGAAAACAACTATTAAATATAACTGGATTTATCTTATTCTAAAATGAGCTATGCTTTAATCATTTCTACAAGCATAAAGTAGACTTGATGCATTGTTTTTATGAGACTTGCGTACTGTCAAATTCTGTGTGATTATTTCAAATCATAATTTACTACCTCAAATGAGGAGAGTTCAACCATGGTTTATCAGGTTTGTCTTGTTACTTGAAAAGAGACATACCAAAACAAAATTTCCCACCTGAAAACATATGGACATGTCTTTTTGTCTTATTAGGAAGGCTTGCCCAAGACTGCTAATGCTAAATATAGTCCTTTCAAAATGCATAACTTCCTTCTTAAATATTTCAAACTGAACTATCATAAAGATATAAAATTATCTTGCTATAAAATTCTTATTCTCTATTAAGAAGCCATTTGCTAGTTAGTTGTTTGGAATATAGTATAATAATACTACTTTTTTATTTATCCAGTATTTTATATTCAAAATACACAAATACAGTGGGTCATTTCTTTTATGGAAGAAAGTATTTCTTTGCATTTTCCTAAAATACCTCCAGTCTGTTTAATTAAACAGAAACCAGTCCTTTATCGAAAAGAAGTATCATGATACAGCAACATGTGTGTCTGAATATTAAAACATTATCAGAAAATTATAGAAAGTTGTTATTGAAAGGGAAGTGCCATGTTACAATGCAGGGAAAAGCACATAAAGGAATTCAAAACTGCTAGCAAAACTGATTATTAACAGTAGTTCAGAAGGTAAAGAGAAAAAGAGAGACTTACAGGCCAGGGAGACAAACAAACAAACAAAAAGAACAAACAACATTTAATGAAATATTAACAATTTTAAAAGGTATAATATTATTAATGGGAAAATAATGAGATATATACAAATATATAAAACAACAATATTGAGCCCCCCTGATAAAAATCACATCACCACTGACTCTGCAGGGCAGCACTGGGAAAATCCCAGACTGAACTCAGCAGCAGACAGGAACTGGATTCAAGAATGCACAGATTGGTATAAAAGGCAGAAGAAGGGACAGAGTCTTTCTTAGACACTGGCCATGGAAGAAGAGAGTTTGACCCTTATGATCTCTCAGCTTTAGGCTGAATATGATGTTGTGGTGATCCCTCAGCTTTAAACTGAGTATGGGATGGAACACTTCGTTGGTCAGTTCAGGTCACCTGGCCTGTCCACTGTTCCCTGCAGATGCGACCCTTTTATGCCCTTACATTTGGGGTACGTAATAAATTTAACAGTAAGCTTGCTTTCTGTAGGGCTAAGTATAAATAAGAGCCTTTCTCCATATGATTCATGCTGTTACCTTAATAATAACTAAAAGCATCAAGCGTTATCAATTCTAGAAGCAGACATTGTCTAAAAAATATCTCATTAAATTCAGAAGGTGTGGTCACTTAGAAGAGACTTTACTGAAAGGTAAAATTACTGAAAGGAGAATTGATTCTCTTCTAGTTCAAACCAGGACAATCGGGTGTTTCGTAATCTTCTTTCCTCCTTCTTGTTGATGTTGCACTTAATCCTGTTATATAAAATGAAGCTTTTTCTGTTTCTTTCTTTCTCTTACAGTTTCTCTTTTAAAAATATAACTGTGTTGTGGTGAAGCATCTTTAGACAAAAAATGATAAGACTGTGTATAAATAAAGTTGGCTTCTGCAGGGCATTTTTTTTATCGTTTCTCTCAACTTCACAAGACTTTAAGTGCTTTTCTATAAGCATGTTTGGAAAACTGGGTGACTTGGATGTGTCTTGTATACCAGGAGGATGTCATCCTTACCAAATGTAAGAAGTTTATTACCTCTTTGCATTTCTGCAGCGTATGTGAAGACAGAACAGTTCAATATGTAAACCTGATGCGGGTCTTAAAAGACAAAGCAGGCAGGAGGGAAGCAGAGAGTGGGGGCAGCACTAGAGATACAATCAGAGGCAGCCAAAAAGTTCATTGTTGCCCTGTCTTCTATAGTGCTGTGGTAGAGCTGATCCTTGCCAGAAGAGGCATCGTGAGCACTGTGAATGTTTTTATGACTGCTTGCATCAAATGGTGAGCAAGAGTTCTGAAGGTTTTTTCTGAGGGATGTTGTGTTTTTTCCTTCCTGCTAACACGCTGAGCAAGCCCGCTTATTAATGATCCTTCCCTTTATGGGGAGTTCAAAAGTGACAGAAATTTGCAAGATGAGTTTGGATGCTAGGGAACAAACAGAACTCCTATATGCATAACATAGGCAGCAAGCAGATTTTATCTTTCATACATGCATGCTATTAAACACCAGCTGGTTTTGTTATTTTGAAATTATTTTAGAAATCCTTGCAAAGTCTTGTCTGATATTTCCTTTCTGTTTTGAAGCAAATATCCCTCCCAGCTAAGCATGTCCAGCATTTTAAAACTTTGGCTGTTGTTACAAGAGGTCACAAGGATTTTATAACTGCTTTAGAAATCCATGAGAGGCTAAAGTAGCAACCTATGAGTGGAAGTGTCTAGGGTTTGTATCAGTGCATTGCAAATGGTCCACCCGTTAACAAAGATTTAGCAAAACTGACAGTCTTCTGTTGACTGTAAATAAGTACTGTATTTTGTAATTATAGAGGATATAAGATAGTCTTTTTAAGAGGGTTCATTGAGAGTTGTATTGCTAGATGATGGTACTAGGATGTTCTGTTAGAAGGTCAGGAGGCCACTCAACTCCCTTAGGAAAACAGTCATGTACAGTTTCAGTTTTAAAAATAAATTACTTTTAACTTGTTCACTGACAGTACTCTGAGTTTAAAACCTAAACCTGCTGTATTTAGCTAAGTATGTTTTGTATATGAAATATTTCTGACACTGCTTTCCACTTGTATCAGAGTTTGTGGCTTCCAAGTAACATAGACAAATTTTTCACATAGGTTTCACAAGTGCATTTTCTGGCAAGCTTTCTGTTCAGTGCATGGGAGAGATATGAGTCTGAAATTCATATTTTTAGACATATTCTTCAGCAACTTTTTTAGTTTCTCAGTTTTTCATCAGTTTTTGAGCATGTCTCAGAAGGACTGATTTACACCACTCATAAATTGCAGTGCTTGTTGATATAAAACAGTGATTTAACAACGTCTGGTAGTAAAAGCGACAGTGATTTGACAAGATTTGATGGCAAGATGCACTTGATTATTTACTGCATTGAGAACAGGATCAGACAAAACTGTCAGGGAGACCCTCCCATTGAGTCATGAGGTTCAGAAAGGACCCCCTTGCTTTCTACACTCCTCCTCAGAGAGGAATGTAGGTGCAGCTGAATCCAATCCTAGTCCCAGACTTGGTCAGAGTTTATATCTAAAGGATTATATATGCACAATCAACTGTTTACATCACTTAGCCAAGTTTAGCATGCTATTAATCACTTACCGAAAATCTGTTGTGGCAGGGAATCTCTCAGTCGTGAAGGAGCAACCTTGAGAGGCATCCCTACTGAAGGGGAGATCCTGTTGTGTAACCTGCTGCTGGGCAGGAGAGCTCAAAGGGCTCTGGGGCTATTCTCTCTTTATGGGGGTAAGATGATGAACTCTCAGTCATATTTACATACCCACTACAGATGCTAGTTTCTTCCAAATTTGGTTTGAGTCAGACATTTACCAGCACTGTGATTGGATGAGCGCATTGCTCAAATTAGCACTTGGCTATTGTGTCATCTGTCTCCCTCAAATCTACTTTGAGCAGGGCACAGCATCACAACCAGATGCAGCCATCACTACTGCCACTGATGGTTCTCTCTTGAGCACGGTTATGGGAGATAACCGTCTCATTGGTGGGGGAGGGGAGCACACCATCACAGCATATAATTTGAAACTTTAAATTTACTGTAAAATATATATGTCAATCCCCTGTATTTGGAGATGGTGTCTTTCACTATGTTAAAAAGGCTGTCTTTATGTGTTAGGCTGGTCTTTTTTTAAGTTTACCTTGGTTCCACAGAGTAAACGGAAGACTGAATTGATTGAATGAAGTTTTGGCATGCAGTAACAATTAATAAATAATACGGTATTAATTAATAAATAATACAGTATTGTAGTAAGAAAAGAAAAGGGGCAAAGAGCATAGGTTGAACCAGAAGGGTTTCTACATAACAACCCATTAGATAAAGATTAAATGTGTATATATAGTTGGTAGTTTTCTTATTACGAGGTTTAATCCTTGCTATAGGAAAAAATGTATCAGGGAGCTGTGTGAGTTATGTTATTTTTCAAAGCTGATGGGGAGAAAATGGAATTAAATGCTTTTAAAAGCTTTGGATTACCAAGACCATTACATTTAAATAATGTTGTTCTTAGAAATTTTATATCATCTTTATTAATTCATAAGAAATCACAGATTTCCTATCTGTTCACTTCTGATGTTCCTTTCCTTATTGACAATGAAATGGTAAATAAGGAGTGAGAGACCTCAAATTCAGAGGAAAAAAAGAAAGCTAGTCTTTGAATAACAAATTCCTTCATATAGGCATGTAGTTACTATATCTTCAGTCTTAGGGGGCAGTTTCATTTAAAGTATAATCATAACAAATATGTGGAATAAATTACTTTCACCTCTGTAGTAGCTAATAAGCCCCCTTAACACCATGACAGCACTTAAATCTAGAATAGATTTGAAAGAAGAAGCTAAAATTGTGGTTTTTCTACCTTAGGAGATTTGGATGGGCTTTAGAAGTTCCCAACAGATGAAGGTGTTTTTCTGTTGATTGTTTTGTGCTTATTTTGCTGCTGTGAATAATACTGTTTTCTAATAGGTATTTGGGGTCATATCCCTGCAGGCAAAAAACCATGAGGAAACTCTCAGCAAGTAGTAAATTCAGTTGTTGAATACTATGTTACTGTACTACTGCATATGTCTTGATTTCAACTAAGCAGTTTTATTTTTCTGTGTTTAGTGATGTAAATAAATTTTTACATCACTACATTTAGTGATGTAAAGACACATGGTGTCCTGTATGGGGTGTTCTTTGCACATGCCAAACAACATTGAGCTGTGTAGCGGGTATCCCATTAATTTCTGCAGATTTGGGAATAAACCTCCAGACCCTCCAGTACCTAGAGTTTCTTTTCTAGCACTTCCTTTTGTGAGCAGTAGCATTTGGTATCTGTTCTGTTTCTTGCAGACAGCAACACAACAAAATTTTTTTTTTTTTTTTCTTAATGTAAACTGAGAAAAATCTTGTTACTTCTTAAAAAAACCACAACCAACAACAGTGTTTTGAGGAGGCTCTTAGTTATTTGAATATTATTAGCTAGAAAGTGTGAATTCTAGTTTTGGTTTGTGACTTTTGGGGATGTGGTTGATCACAGCACTGTTTTTCTTAAAAAAACAACAACACAAAAAAACCCAACCTTAATCAATAGTCCATAATAAGCGCTTATTGATTTCTGATAACTACAGTGGTTATTTGCAGCTGGTGCAGCAGATTTTATTTTATCGTTATCTGTATATATTTTTGGCCAAAACTCGTGTTTCATCTCAAGGTGTAAATTACTGAAAGCAAGCTCAATTACTAATTAATATTAGTAATTAACTTTATACAAACAGCATGCATTGCTCTTTGCAAACAACTGGGAAGGCAGAGTCCTTTCCTAGAAGAAGTTACAGCTAACAAAATACAAAATGGGTGCAATCTGCATGCAGAGACCTGACTTATTTATAAATGTGTTTGCATGTGTCTAAAATGCATGCAACTATACATGTATGAGAAAACTTGGCATTCTTTTCATAATCTTGTGAAACACATAATTTTAGTCTAAATATTTGTACATATTAACTAGCAATGTGATTTTTCTTTTTGTATTTATATTCATGTTTGCGGCAGAGACAGTTTTTTTCCAAGGAATGTTGGATGAAGTAAGTATAAAAATAGAAACTATCTTGAATGTGACAGTTCTTGTCATACCTAGAGAGGGCACATATATGTCTATATAAATATTGTTTCTCCAAATGCATTTTCTCATGCTTTTTTGATAAACAGTCTTGTCTTTCAGCCTTTTATCCTACCCTCTCCATCTTTGCATATATTTGTGTTTATGCTTGCTTGCACTATATTTAGTTTTTCAGTGTATATAGTAGCATTCATAGTCATTAAGTGATGGAGTATCATACACAAAGTTCAACAGTGACTCTTTTCTGTCCTGTTCTGTTTTTACGCCTGAGTTAATGGTTCCATGGTTTCTGTACAAGTGTTTTAAACCTTAAATTCAGTTATTTCAATTCATGGGTAAATATTTTGAGAGATTCTTATTTGGACAGTTTCATTAGAGTTGTGGCCTTTGTCTCAGTGTTACTTCAAGCAGTCCTTGTGCCATGATTGTCTTTCCTTTTTTTGTTCCACTCACTTTCAGCTCTTGATTCATTTCCTTCCTCCTTTCTATGCTAAATGAGTTGCACACCTTCAGAATGACTTCTTCATGCAGTCCTCCCGATTTCTTAATTAATACAGCCACACGTATGTAAAATTATAGCACACAATTAAAAATATAAATTCTGAAACATTATCTTTACATCATTTTGTCCCCATATGTTTAGTTTTCTCCTGTTTGTTTTTCTCTATTCTTCGGAGTATTCTTTGGAATCTTCTTGTGGTAACAAGAATTAACTCTCTCTTATGTCTGTAAATTTTTACAGTTCATATTCCCACCCATGCCATCTGTGAGGCTTCCTTAGTTCCATGTTTACTGCTTATGACTAGATATAGCCACTACTCAGAGTTACTATAACTATGCAAAGCCTCTCTTTTCCACCAGTGGCTTACATGTCACAACACCTTTATAGAGAGCTACGTATGCTCTGGTCTTGTCGTGAGCTACTTAAGGACCTCGGAGATGTAGGTGCTGCCCATCTCCTGCACTCCACTGTACCCTGTGCAAAATCTACACAAGAGATCTAACAAGCTACCTTTTTCCCAGAAAATCAGTACATGGCAATAACTGCTTGAATTGCATTTCATATCACAGGATACTGCATTTAGTGCTTCCCATCAGCTACAGATTCTAGTATCTCTAATCTACCAGAAGGTTTCTTCAGGGGGAGGCTCTGCTCCCGTGATTCAGTTAGGGAGTCAGAACTAAAGCCAGTTGCTATAATGGAGGCAAAGAAGCTCTATGAACCATGGAGACTCACCCAACAGGCGATGAAATCAGATACATATTACAGTACTTCGAAACTCTTCCGTCATTTGAAAAATTTTCTTTGGTCTCTCTTCCTAGCACGCATGGCTGCTGGAACCACTGCTTTGCCTAGCTGGATGGTAGTAGTTTTACATTAGCGTTTGCAAAGGCTCTTTACTGTTAGGCCACTTTTCTTTTTTTCTTAAGCTGAACTAGGTAATTATTGTGACCTCATCACTTCTTTTTTTTTTTTTCCTTTTTTTTTTTAGTATTTATGAAAGAATTTTTCCACTTTGAAATTTCTGACTTTATACAGTGTGTTGACTAAGGAAAGCAGCAGACTTAGATGAGTACTGTAGGAAGAAAGTTTACCAACCAATGGTTTTATATACTATATTAAATCCTAGAGTGACAAAATTCATTATCTATCTTTCAATACTGCCATCTATTAGTACTATCTTTAAGTTAGTTAATTTCAGTTATTATAGTTTCTCTGATTTGTGCAAAGTCTTTGGACATTCTGACATAATCCCACGGTGTTGCCAGAAATATCAGCTGATTTTGTGTAGAGAACTAAATTACAGAGAATTTAGGTAGGATTGACACTCTCCATATAGGAAGAGGGACTTCATGGTCGAAACCCATGTGAGTATGAGAAGAGGTTTTACAGCTGATGAATGTGGGTGGTTTGGCTCTCAAGAGAAAGGCAGCTGGTGCTGTGAGTGCTGCTTGCAGGAGGCTGCTTTGAACAGCCCAGTCAAGCACCATCTAGGATTTCACTAGCTGCATTTAGTGAGTTGGACAAAACAACTTTTAGCAGAACCTCAATTTTAAGTGCAGTCTGTTGCAGATAAAGGTGCCTTAAGGTGGGATGGAAAAATTCAACGTTCAGTAACAGATTGAAAGATAAATTGATTTAAGCTCTGTATTTCAGAAGTGAATAGTTACAACAGTCAGGCTCAGGATGGCCTCAGATTAGACACTTCTGCAGACAAGTCCAAATTCTGCTCTATCCACGCAAGTGTTATCTCTGATACCACTAAGAAGCACCTTGCTCTCTTCAGCCTACCATTCACTTGCTATTAGTTTGTATCCGCTATGTTCATTTATCCACTACTGCCTTTGCTCTGCTTCAAGGCTACCCTGAGGCATCCTGCTTCCCACCCATGTCATGATACCATGACACAGCTTCAAAGTGTGAAGTCTTGAGGCATCCTGGAACACAGCAGAGAGAGCTGTAGCTGATCAAATAAAAAAAACACTTCAAATTTTCCAAAGTTTGGTGCCTTGGGCAAACACCCTGTTTGCTTTTCCATCATTCCCCTTTAGGGCTTGCTTTGAAGGAAACAGTGCGGTGCCAGGCATCGATTTAGGAGGAGCAATGGTACTGCTTGTATCGGCAGATCTGAAGATTTTTTTCAGTAATTAGAGGATTGATCTTGAAGTGTTTCAAGGGCTGAGCATGTGCATAAATCTGTGAAAGCATTTGTGATTGACACAGTAATAGCAGTTTGGAGTAAAATATTTGTTTTAATACCACTTGAAAGGTAGAGGCAGTAGGTACATATTTTGTTTATCTACACCATTGACCGAAATGCAGACCTTAGTGCCTGGAGCATGGTACTATAACTGTGTCTGGACTTATTTGAGATAAGGTGTTGAAGGTGCATCTTTCAGATGCAGTCAAAAAGCATGTATAATAAACTCACTGAAATGACAATGTAATCAAATATTATTTACAGTCATTTGCCAGCTACAGAGTTACAGAAATCATAAGCTGTACAATCCAGCTAAGAAACAGTAAATATTTGGATAGTTAACCTATCTCAAGTCTATGTTTAATTACGTCACTGACTTGAACTTGAAAGTGCAAACTGAAGAACTGACATACCACTAAACTGGTGAAGTTGCTAACAGCCACTGAAATGTATTATATGGCCATTTCACTCCTGCCTGCAGCTTCATGCTTTTCTTACACTGACATACGCTGCATCCATGTTACCTCAAACGGTGAGTAAAATCAACAAAAATCAAAACAAAAAATAAAGAAGAAAACAATAAAGAAAGGCGGGGGGGTGGGGGAAGGGAGGCAGGATTAGTTTTTATTGGTCTAGATTCCTGAACTGGGATCAGTTCAGGAAAGGTCTAGTGCTGGTGCACAGGAGGGAAGCATCTGGGAAAACCTACTGAGGTTGTCTTTTGAATAACAGCTTGCACATACACCAGGGTAGGTGTAGTATGAATTGTATTCTAGATTGTTTTAAGTGTATTGGGTATGCTTACAGCATAGCCACAGTGCTGGCTGCAGTGGACACATGCAGATATACCTGGGGAAAAGCTCAGATTTCAGTTCAGTTGATTTTCTAGCACTTTTTTAAAGAGCCTATATCTTTTAGTGGATAGTGACTTGAATTGACAACACTCTCCAGCTTTGCATGTACAATGCTCAACACACATTAATTCTTCATTTCCACTGCCCTAAAAAGGAAAATATATTTTGCCCATATGTCTAAGCACTATACTGCTGATATGTCCTGAAAGAACTTGAATTTTCTTCTGCCAATTACAAAGTCTGCAGGCAAAGGATTTTGTTTCATTCCAAGTAAATGGTGCATGGGGTTGTATAGTGCAAACAGTAACCTTGAGTGCTATTTGATATCACAAGTAAAGATTTCTTCAGAGTACAAGAAATCTTATAAATTATCTCATGTATGTTGGTAATACTGGATTCCCTGCCAAGCCAGAGTAAACAGAAAGGATATATAAACTGCAGAAGAGATCTCAGTATGAAATACAACCATAGCATTTCATCAGAATCACAGTTTACTTTCAGCATTAAGGTCTGCGGTAGGTAAATTTACCATCTGTAAATTAAAAGCTAATCTATGGAAAATTGTGGTTAAGGGGCATGAATTCTTTATTTGCATTTTTAAATGAAGGAAATGGAGGAAAATAAATAGCATGTTTCAGATATTCTAGAAGGAAATACATTTTATTCTCATCCCATTTTTTAATCTAAGTCTTTTCCCCAAATAAAGTTGGTTTTACTAGTCAAGGTTTTGTGCTAAATAATGTTTCAAAAATGGTCCCATTTTTTTTCTGGACTGTTTATCATCTAGAGCTCCTATGGACTTTTACAGCAGCTATGCATGTTTAATACTCCAGAAATAAGGTCCATAATAGTTGCATCTCTCTGTACTGCTGATATTTTAAAAACCCTTTGAGAGAGACTGTCTAAAAGGAAATTACAAATTCAAACACTTTTCTGAGAAAAATACCACCAATTATATTTCTTTCTCAGTCTGTAATAAAAGTCACAGCAATACTAATTTTTGTTTGCTGCATTTTGTGTACACACACACGTATAAAAATATATATAAAGATGCATGACTCAAGCTGTGCAAATAATGGATTTTTGGTCCAGGTCCCAAACGATGTAAAAGGCCCCAAAAACCCTCCAATTATTTATTCTTGCTGAGCCCATTTTTTTCCTTTCAAAATTCATGATGAATAGGTAAGTTGAAAAAAGGTCTTGTGTGAAAAGAAGCCTCTTTTAATTTAAAAAGGTAATACATGTGAGGGAAGTGTTAGTTGTCTGTAATTTAGAGAAGATGGATGGTATTTCTAAATGCAACAGAATGGAAGGTTTTAATAGTGAGAAAAATGCAGTTACAAAACAGTCAGTTTTAATGAAATAAATAATTTGGAAAGTAACCTCAGCTGTTGAACATTGTCAGAAAACAGACACACAAATAACAGCTGGAATAGCTTTATCAAGAATAATTCGTACCAAAGCAATTGATGTTGAATTTATTACAGAATAATGGGCTTTGTGGATTGAAACATAGCAGTGGATGTCACATGTCTTGATTTTATTAAAGCTATTGATCCTGTCTCAGATGAGATTCCTATAAGCAAGCTAAGAGAAGTTAGTTTAGATAAAACCAAGGTGAGGTAGGTGCAAAACTGTTTGGGAAATAAGGTGTTTTCAGAAAGGTTAGATAGTACCTGCCTTCTAGTTACATAGCTTCTGCCTTTAGAAGGCATGTAGGTTACCAGATCGATGATTTATAATGCCTTTTGGTCCAATTTTCTGTTTGTGTATAGTCCTGTCATTTGGTGATGTTTGTAATACAAAAAAAAACCCAACCTGTAAAGATGTATTTAAATGACTAAAGATATTCTAATATTCTCTGGTAGCTCAAGAGAATGGAAAGTTAAATTTGTTTCCAGTGCTAAGGGTAAATCTGGCCATAGTTAATCAAACCTCTTTTCATCTTCCACCTGTACTGTAAGTAGATTCACTAGATATTATTTCAGTTTAAGTTTTTCTCTGTAGGATTACCACTTCAGAAAGATAGGTGAAACATCACTAAATTCAAGTGGAAAAAAAATTTTTAAAAAAATTAAATATTATTACTTTTCCTTTTCACCAATACTAAGGATGTCTCAATATAAAATGCAGTAGATAAACTCGGTGGACTATCTTAAGTCTACACATATAGTTTCCGACATGAACGTTATTTAAGTAAGTTTAAACTTACTGTCTTTTTTCTTCAGCTTTTAATATAGTTAATAGATTTGGTGATTAATTGAGTTTGCTTAAATGTTAGACATTTTTTGCTTCTGGACATGTTTTGCAGTGTGGAAGTTCTAAGATATTTAGCTATGGCCTTTAATTTTCTCTTCATTCTCTTCTTTCCTTAATATTTGATAATTAGTATTCTCTCTGTACATGTACCTTCACAACCACAGTGTATTTTAGTGTTAGAGAAAGCAACTTTAATTTATTTTTACAGATAGATTTTCTTTTTTCTATAAATTGTTTTGTATTGTCATTTGTCATTGTGTATTGAGAATCTAATGGAAATTCACAAATCATGTTAAATTTTCTTAATAACTTAATCAGGAATTCTTCATAAGGTGTTATTTTTTTGTATTACAATAGGGAAATGAAAGGCATGTGTTGCCCAGTATTGACTTGAAACTGAGAACAGTGTTAATTTAGCTCTCATTATTCAGTACTTGTTTTTAGTAGTTGTACTGCATTCTTCATAATTTTTCTAAATATTTTAGATTTTAATTGAGGACATATAAATATGGAATTGCTTGTCTGATACATCAATTGCCTTATAGACTATAATCCTGACTGTAAGTGTCTAAAACAGTAAACTACATAGAAAAAAAAATAGAGTGATGGAAAAGCAATTACTTGCTTTTAAATCTGCGTAATATCATGGCTAGTGCATCATACCTTTTGGCTCCTGCACCACTCTCCCCTCTGGTCTGGAAAACATTTAAAAAAAAATCTAGATGAGCACTGGTGTTTAATTTCCCCCATGCTAAATTTCAGACTTCTTCACAAAGAGGTTCAGCTGCTGAGAATAAGAAGAGGATATTAGATTTTTGATTGTCTGTTCTGAACACAAGAGGCTCAGGATTCCATTTAGCGACCCTTCTGAACCTTACTTACGCAAAAGGTGTTCAAGCTGTCCTCGTGGCTGAAATGCACTTTTGATTATGCTTGGAGCTTATTTTCAAGGTTTTAATAGAGCAAGTGCCAGACATGGGACTGTTTTCTGGATCTATTTTATTTCAAATTGGTTTGTCCAGTTGCAGTTGAATATCTCTTCCTTTACGTGAGTGGGTAAATTTTGCTGCGTACCATCATCAGCTGTTTGATGATTTGCACTTTGGACTCCAAAACCAAGTCCTACAAGCTATTTCTAAAAAGACAATATGCTAGGGAATTTCATTTGGACTTCATCTAAGGCCACTACAGCATAAGCTATAGGCTTTTAGTCTTAGTAATCGCTGCTTTCCTTATCTATTCCTTATCTATTCCTTTTCATTTCTTTGGTTCCTAAGTTACCCACAAAGAATTCTTATAGCTTGTTTTAATTGGTTCCAATTCCCCTCAAACAATTAAACGTTTTTTTTAAATGATAATTTTCTGTTACAGAGATGGAGATCCTGGAACCAATTATCTGAATCTCGCATGAAATAAAATATTTAGGACATATTTTAATGTGTTTTTTCAACATTTTCAAAATAAGCAACATAATGACTTAAATTAAAACAAATATGTAACAGTTCTTTAATGACTGCTACTATTAGACACCTATAAATAAAAAATGAGAATTAATCCTGAAAACTTTCAGTCATGGAAAATATTCCTTTTTTTCTAACTTGGTGTCATTAGTTAACAAAAATTGATGAGGATTTTTCAGTGTTGGCTCTTCAAACTAAAAGGCCATGACTGAATCTGTGAGCAAAATATCAGAGGCTCCTTAATGTCCTGTGGCATTTTGAAATTCTGTCCTTCAAGCAGTTCAAATTAAAACATATCTAAATCCATAATTAGTCAGTTGAAAATAAATATGCATAATCAACACAACTTTATAAGTACTTTTATATGATTTGTCTGTTTTTAGTTAAATAATTAAGTCTGTTTGTTCTGCTATTATGAAAACTATGATATGAGTGAAAAATACTCTACAAAAAAGAATATATATACTGCCAGGTCTAACATGAGGAACATTGCATTCTTACTAAAAGGTTTTATCAGCATAATAAATATGCTTTCTTTCATTTCTAACAATTTCCAATGTCCATTAATCCTGTTATTATGGCTAAATAGCAAAGGTGTGGTTTGCTAGTAGTTCCTGTAGTATTAAACCTCCAAAACCCTATTAATTACTTGTTTCCCTACTAAACACTGAAGTCTGTGAAAGGTAAAAGTAGATCTGGATGTTGAGTGAACCTGAACTTAATGGGACAGATTTCAGCAAGCAATATTATTATTATTTATTTATTTTTAATGTTACATACTTTTGCTTTCTGCTGTGGCATTTTCAAGAAATTTGTTTTTGATGGGTCTTAGAGCTGGTGAAGAATAAGAAAGGAAGGGGAAGGATGTGATATCCAGCAGTGCAGGCAGAGCATCGATTTGCCATTTAGAGCAGTTCTTTTGACCTTATTATGGATTGTCATGTGCAAAAATAAAGCTCATACATACAACTTTATAGTATTAGTCTTATGCATTAAGAGCCATATTGAAGCCCTTTGGTTTCTGGGACAGGGTATCAAGCTTTCTCCTGTCCTAGTGTGTGCAGGGAAAGAGGTAAAAAAGGTATGTTTTTCTCTGTTCCTACCAATCAGTGTTTTGAGCTTAGGGGCTGACCTTACAGTGCACTGGGTTTTCTTTCCAAAATAAATGAGGTTAGTGATAGAAAAGGAAAGGCAATTTTCTTTGCTGTCCTCTGTTTAGGCTTTAAGGTCTCTGAACCAAAATCTTTATTGTTCTGCTATTGCTTATAGAATTTATTTCATGTTGTAAAGCCGGAGTGTGCTAGCACTATATAAATCCAGTCTTTAAGAAACTACTCAGAAATATCTCAAAGGACATAACAAAGAAAAGCCTCAGTATAACAGCTAGTATAGTAGAGTGCTGGATAGCTACTTTTTCTGGTAAAATGTTAATGTCCATTATTTTTTTACTTACCATAACTTGACACTAAGGTAGAAAAGAAAGTTCTCCATTCTTCTTCCTTCACCCAGTTAATAGAAAAAAGCTATAGAGAAATGGCATATAAAGTGAGGGCGCTACACATGCCTTTTCTGTGTTTGAGGTCTATTACTCATGCTAAGAAATCAGGAGTATACCCTTACAAGCACAAAACCCAGTCACAGTGCATACTACTCAATACCAAGTTAAAATGAGTAACTTATAGCTGTACCCTAGGGAAAAAATATGGATTCTGTACCTGAGGGCTGTATGTCCTTTCCACAGTGCACTTCACTGTGAGTTTTGTCTTTTTTTTTATATTATCCTTTCGAGCAGTTCAAGAACAAATAAGATTCCCCCTTAGCTTTCTTTCCCTAATGCTCATCAAACCCAGCCTAATCATCTTGGTGGCTCTTGATTGGATTTACAGAGGGCAAGCAGAAAACCAGATGCTACTCCCAATCGAAAACAGAAAAACAGAAAATCTTATTGTAGATTAACTCAATAAGAACCTTTTAATATTGCACATTGGGGCAAATAGTTCTTCCTGTTGAATGCTTGAATGCTTTTTCTGTAAAATCACAGAGATTTGAATGGATGTGAATTATGATTATCTCAAGAAAATCTCATGCAAATTGGCTAAATCTTATATTTTAATCTTCTCAATAATTAATTTTTATGTACAGAATTAATCGATTTTTTTGAACTTCAGATTGTAATGGAATTTTTAAATAAAGTCCACTCTAAAATTATGCAAAGCCATTTGTCTTACTCATTGTTAAAAGGACATTCTCATTGTCTGTTTGCTCCATCATTTGCAGTGTCTCTGAGATACACAGCAAGGAGAGGAACATACGGTGCAGTACAGCAAGGAGACTGCATACCGTACTAGCTTCACATACAGGACATATAATGAGGAAAATCTGTGGTTATTCATTGTGTTGTTACTTAACACTTTTGAAACCAAATAGTCCATGACATTTATCAAATGCAGAGCTTCTACAAGTCATGAATCAGCAAGAATAAGTTGAAGTCTGTATCTACATGCTTGATTCTTCTTAAGTCTAAATGAATCCAATGTGTAAAACAGTGCTAGCAATACTTTGATACTTCCACTATTTCTGTCTTTTAATTTCTTTCCCTTTTTAATCTCTTCATAGATTAATCCCACAATTGCACTAATGGGTGCCTATCCAAGAACACTCAAGATATTTTACTCAAAATTATTCTGAAGAATGGGGGGACAGAGATGATGGAATAGTTTTCTAAATTATTGCTGAATAAATTGGCACAAGGCAATCAGTTTAATGGCAGTAGAAATTAATATGGTTAATTCTTATTCATGAGGTAGGCTCAGTGTTTTCCACTGGGAAAGGATCAAAAAAACCCACAGACAAACAGCTTGTAGACAAATGAATATTGACCTGAATAAAAATAGGTTGCAGTTTGACTTTATCTGCAAGTTTGTAAAGTTTAACTATTTTCTGCCTTGTTATTCATGCATTTTTTTCCGATGTTAATAAGCACCTAACAGCTAAAAGCAGCATGGCAAACTGGTGTATTTCATATATAGCAGTAACTTAAAAAGTGATTACTATCAGAAGTATTATTTCTTCTTAGATACCCACAGGAGTCTAATGAACAGAAGTATCTCAGAGGGGACAGTTTGGGTCTCATTATTGTTTTTCACCTTTATCAACATCTTAATGCTTACAAGCTGAAGTAAGCCTCATGCACCTCAAAGAGACAGCTCTCCACCTTCAAAGGGTGATTATTTCTTATTTGAGCCTTCTATTTTTATATTATCAGTCTTTCTATCTGAATGAAGATCAGCATGTATGCATGGTTTGAATAATTTAAAAACCAGCTACTGTTAATGTTAACAAAAGAATCTGCCTTTATCACCTTTAAGCTACCTTGAAACAAACTTAATATATTAACTTAAATACTAGCAGAATTGTTAGGGTTCAGATTAATCATATAACTGCTGATTTCTTTCCATGCTGCATTTGACTATTCAAATTTAGCCTATAATTTCAGACAGTAGTTTAGATTTAGACCCATTTAAAAAGTTTGATACATTTAGGAGATTCAGTGTAATGAAAGATAATCAGCACCTGTCATCTACACTAGCTGTTTTATTTCAGATTAATACATAATTACACTGTGGCAATTTAAATATATTAATGATTTGGAAAGTTCTTTTTCTCTGCTCAAGATAGTCCCTAGTCTTACAAAGAAAGATGTGTGTTTCTGTTCAGATAGTTATATGACATTACCTCATAGTTCAAGAGGAACTGAAGAATACTTGGGTTTACATTAATAGGTAGTATGGGCTAATGTAAATTTGAATGTTGGCAGATAAAGAATCTATGATTTTTTTCATAACTTTTCTCTCTTGAAGTACATACTTTTACTTCATGTGTAACAGTAGATGATTCTTGTTTTTACATCATCATTGTCCTCCATCCATAGAAGGGTTGTTTTTTAATAGCTTGTTCCATCAGGTAGATCATAGCCTTTGAAACATACAGCACAACACGCAGTAGGTTGCACAGAAGAATGAGTTTTTCAACTTATTGCTTAGAAGGGTTTTTTAAAGGATCAAAAGGCACAGGTTCAAGACACACTAGGATATGAAGGTTTTAAGTAAACCGGTTAAAAGTTAAACTGCTGTCAGTGTTAGTGATATATGGCTGCATATAGAATAATGTCTAGAGAATAATCCTTGTTCCTGTTAAGCATTGAGTACTCTCAGTACTCCATTATTAATCAGCCATGCAGAACTTGGAAGAGTAACTAGACAAAAAAATTCATTTCCTTTCCTTGCTTAAGCATTGTAAGAAATACTTTAAATACTTCTATGTTGTGCTTCAGAGACAGGATTGCAGAAAGCAAGTGAATTCCCTTATCTACAGAAGTCTTGGTTAATATCCTTTTGCTAATAGAAAAGAATTTAAATTCTTTCAGTGTAATTTGTATAGAAATACTGAGACCTTTCAATAAGAAATTTTGGAAAAATGGAAATAAGTAACGACTTCATGTCTGCAAGTATATAGAACATTAATTTGTATGCCAACAAATGTTAAATCAGAACATAGTAAAAAAAAAAAAAAGGAAAGAAAAAAACAACCAAGCAAAAAACCCCACCTATTGGTAGTTAAGAAATGAGCGGAAAACAGCACCCTGACCAGTGCCTTTGAGTAAGGCAGAAGAACATACAGAACCAAGCTAAAGACTACTTTGTGATTAAATGTTTATTCTGCACAATATATTCTATATGCAGATTATGTAGTGGACAATATCTTTCCCAGCTTGGTTTATTTATTGCTGAAATTGTTATATCATCTTTTACATCTTAGAAGCTGTTGGAAAAATTTAGTCCTGAAAAATGCAGAACACAGTAGAAAATGTAAGGAGAAAATGTAATGATTGGAGAAAACTGGAAAAAGAATGTAAAAGACACAAAACTGGAACTTCATCAATGATTTACTCATGCTCGTTAATTAGGCATAGAAATTATCTCATTTTATAGTCTAGCAAGACAGCAGGGCAATATTCAGACTTTCTGATAGAAATGTAGGAGCAAAAATGCATTTGCTTTAAAGCAAGTCTGCTGGCTGGGAATAGCCATTACAGCCAACAATGAGGCAATGAATCTGTGCCTAAAGCAGTGTAGTAAGGCTTTTCATAACTTTTTGTATGCATAGTAAAGAGTAAATTTGCTGGAGCATCCACAGAGATTTAAATTAATTTTAGAAAGAAAATTATTACATTAATTTGTTTTCTACAAATATAATTTTGAATTAGTTATTCAGTATGGGTTTTCCCAGTTGCCTTTAATAAAATGATAGAGATGGGCTTATGGGGAGAATCTTAATTGTTCCGCTTTCCATTCCAAACTTAGTTATTAGTGGGAAATAGCTGAAGTAAATGAGTGTTTGTGAACCATAGTACTTGATTCTAAGCTTTTGCTTGGTCTCATTAGAAGGCTAGTAGATGTTTAAGAACACAGAACATTTTAGTTTCTATTAATGTCCTCTATGGAGCTCTGTTTTAGAAAGGTTTTTACTGTGTGTAATGTTGTGCAGTCACAGTTTAAAGTGAGGTTTATAATTCTTTTGGCCTTAGAGGCAAAGTGTGTTAATATAGAATAGCATGTTACGGTTCATGTTACTATGACTCAGTTATGAGTAACAGTAGTTAATCTTTTTGCATAGTGTTTCTCTGTTACAGTGTTAAAAGCGTACAGGGCATATGGTACAGAGGAGAGTAAATGAAGAATGGTCAGCTGTCAAATACAAAGGAAGAATCAGGATGATTATAAAGAAACTACTTTTCGTTAATAATTTTCACCTGAAGGACATAATTATACAGACCACTGATAAGATAATTTCTCATTTCTTTAGCAGATTAAAAGTTGTTTATTCATTTGCTTTATGAGGAAACAGTATATGTTTCTGTAAATGTTAATTTTATATAGTTGGACATAAAGACAGGGAAAATCAAACTCTGTGAATGCAGAACATTATGGTATCAACACAATATAACAGTATTGCTAAGATGTAAAAAGGGTCCTGTAAATCTATCACTGTAATTCTACCTGTTAATTCAATATTGTAGGTATAGAAAGAAAATTTAATTATGTCCTTATTATTCATCTAATTATTCTTCCTAATGCTACTGATTTGTCATTAAAAAGTTATTAATAGAAGTTTATTCCAAACTGAAAGCTAAGAGGATTTACTAATTATGTTTTATAACAGAAGTTATAATAGCAGTCATTTATAAATACCTTTTTGTTTTATTCTTCTTTCCTGACATGACCATTCAGAACAGCACTGCACACTTTCAGCTAAGCTTACAGACTTTTGTACAAAGAATGTAAGTTTTTGTACTGTTCCTGAGACAGACTTGAGCAGGAAATGCTTTCTGTGATTTGAAACCTGCTTCTCTCTGTCCATTCCCACTAAAGAAAGAAGGTAGGAAAAAATACTGTGCTTTGGGATAAGCTAAATCCTTTCAAATGCATTAAAGACAAAGAGAGTGCTGAGCATGCAATCTCAGCTACTTCTGAATAACCCAATGACAGGTTACTTACTTGGGGTGTAATCTGGACTGAGGTGAGCATAGTCTTTGTTTTTCTTGTTAATCTTTGTGAAAAACAAGCAAAGTAAAAACCTATTTACCAGAATTGGATTACTGTTATCTGTATCATAGATTTAATGTTCCAATTCTCCATTTGGTTAAAACATTTCCATCAAGTTTCCTTGAGATTCAGCACAGGATCTCTATTTTTAGGTGAGATTAGATTTTTTTAGCAGTATGGCACACATGACCTGTAGTTTTTAGCTTCAGAAGCTTGCTACCTATGACTCTAGTTTTGCAGTGTATGGACTAATATAAGTGAGTGTGCCTTGGTGACTATGTTTTTCCCCCATGAATCTTTTGCATCTTAAAAACGTAAAATATATCTTTTGTACATGTACCAAGATATATCTTAGAAATTATATAGTACATTGATAGATATAGTACATTTGGCATGTTATATAGGTACTAAAATATATCTTACTAATTCTTTGCAATTAAGGCAACAAGCTTTTGAAATTCTCTTACTGTATAAGACCATAAATGACTCAAAATTGGGATTTTTTTTTTTTTTTCTCTTCATATTTGGCCATATTAAAATGAAAGAAAGTTTTGAAGAATTTGAAATGGGTGTCTATGTGACTAACTATTTCTGAAGTTGCATGGTCAGAAGTTTCAGTGAATAAACTAAGAATCGACTTCTGGAATCAGGCACCTAAGAACAAACCTGCCTTGTGTGTAAAATATGTATTAAATAAAACATTAATTTTAAAGTAATGTGGATTATACACATGTGCGGGCAGTGCAAGGACATTACTCAGATGACCTAAAAGTGTTAGGGATCATCAACCTTGTTTGAATAACTGAACAGAAATCAAACAAGTGGCAGTGCAGTAATTATACAAGGTTTTTTCTTTATTGTGGGTTGGGCGTATAAACAACATATTTCATTGCCTGAAAGAAATAGAAGATGCACCATAATCTAGAAGTTGGATATCAACATGAATAAGACTATGTGCAATTTAAAATAGCTTACTGTTTGGGGTTTTTTCCTGTTTCTTAGCTGCATTACTTGTATGTCATTCCTTTTTGTGTACTCTGGCACAAACAAGAGCTAGCTAGTATATGTATCAAATAAGATTACATGTATTTGTGTACCGTTAGAGGTGGACAGCATGATTACATGCATATGTCTGAAGGTTACCACATGCAGAGATGTGCTGCTAGTTCTTATGTATAACATACTTTTGATAGTATTTGAGTTATTGAACTATCCAAAATGATAAAAGCCTGAAAGCCCCATATATTAATATACATTTCTATTTTTGCATTTTATGTTTCTGGAATTCAGTATTTTGAAGGGAGAGATGGTCAATTTGGTTTTTTGAGGGATTTGAGTTTTTTAGGTTTTGTGGTTTGGGTTTTTTTTCCCCAGTTGTTTCAAAGTGTCTTAGAAACATTGGTTGTAAGGGATCTCAGAATGTAGATCATTCTGTCCAGCCTTATACTGGGAACAGGGCTATTGCCAACACTAGCCTAGATTAGCTCTGGTGTTGTCTAATCAAGGCTATAAAACCTTTAAGGGTGGAGATTCCACAACCTCCAGCACTATGAAACCCTCCTAGTGAAGAGTCATTGTGTCATAGAAGAAAGATTTCCTAATTCCCTTTATGAATCTCCAAGCTGCTGTGACTATTGTGCTTTATTTTCTGTTGCTACTGCGAAGAGTTTAACTTCATCATCTTTGTATGCATCCTTCAAGTGCTTTTAGGGAATTGTTAGGTTTTCTTTTAGGCTCCTGTTCACCTGACTGAACAAGGCAAGTTCCCCCTCCCTCCTTCTCCCTTCAGAAGTAATGTACTCTAAGCCCCTAACTCCTCCATCTTCTCTGCATCCCTCTTGAACAGTGGGGTCCAAACTTGGAGATAGTATTTTAGATGTAACCTCATCAGCATGCGGTAGAGGAGATTAATAACTTTGCTCAATATGCTAGCATCTGCTGGCCATGATTTTATTGGTTTGGTTATAGTGTTTAGGTTTTTGTTTGTTTGCCAGGACTCTGCTACTCAGTATCTCGCTGCACAGCCTGTGCTGATACATGAGGCTGTTTCATCACAGAATTCTCACAAAATTCCATGAGGTTTCTGTTAGCTCAGTTCCTATGAACCCCTGTGGATTTAGGTTCTTCTGCTAGATATCAACCACTTTTCCCTGATTTAGTACCACTTGGAAATTTGCTCAAGATGCATTTTGGTTTATCATCGAGGTCACTATAAGGATCCTGGACAATAATGCCCCAGGACTGACAGCTGGCATGCCCTACTTTCTGCTACCTGCCAACCCAATGCAAACCCTGGTAGTCCAGCCAATTTTCAGTGCATCTAACTGTCTCTCCTCCAGTTCATATTTCCTCAAATACGAAATGAGAACACAGTTGCCACAGTATCAAAAGTTTTATTAAAGTTGAGGCATATTACTTATGTAGCTCTTCTACCATCCATATAGCAAATCATTTCACCACAGAAGGCAGTGGAATTGCTGATGTGTATTATATATGTGTTGACTGTTCTCCATTATCTTCTCATCCTTCGTGGATTTAGAAAAGGATTCCAAGAGGACGTGCTTCATAATCTTTCTCTGTTCAAAGCTGATGATAAATACATCAATAGAGCAATCATTCTCAAAATTGGTATGTGATACCTTGAAAATCTAGGTCCCATCATAGCATTAGCATATGTTATATTGCTTGTAGTAAATTAGCCAGCTTTGTGCTGCTGATTGGTGGCACAATAGCGGGAGGATATGTTTAGCTTTTCAAGGAAAGATCTAATAGTTTAGTTCCAGCTTCTGTACAGTTGGGACTGATAAAGCTTAATTTCTCCCTTACATTTAAGGCATGTTTTCACATGAAGGTCTTCACACAGATAGAGAATAAAGCTTCAAAGAAAAGGGAATAAAACAAAAATGTTATCACAGTAAAGGTTACTGTTGCTCTAATTATAATTAATATCCAATAATGAACACCATGTTCAATATTATTTAATTCAAATCATGATGCTGAATATAGAATTACATATTGAGAGAATTCATTAGAAGTTTTTAAAGTAAGCTGAATAAATGTGCCTCAGAGAATGTATTTGATGAATCTGTAAAAGTATTTAAATTAGATCTGTAAAGTGTTATGAAAAATCCACAAGGGATGCACAATTAGGCGAATAAGCTTTTCAAGGCCAGGAGCTATTGAGCATTTATTGTACAGTGCTTTCCTGTATACTGTTTATGCAAAACAGGTAAATGGCAAAAAAAGTGCCACTATACAAAATTTAAAAGAAACTAAGCTTAGGTGAGGGCTTGAATAGTAAAAAAAAAAAAACCCAAACAAAACAACAAAAAAAACCCAAAAAAACAAAACCAGTTTTCCAGTCTTTGTCTACTCATTATTATTATACCACTGAAGTAGTTCAGTGTAGGACAAATGATTACTTAACGTATGCCTATTTTATAAAGCTTGTAGTTTGTTGCCTTTCTGCGTTATTCCATTCATAATCTGGCTGTCTTTTCCTAAACAAGTACAATGGCCTTTCTCAATCAACAAAAATACATGAATGTAATGGTTTAATACCTTTATTGGGAGCACTGCTATCTGTAACTGTACACCATTTTAAGAAGGCTATTTACATTTTTGCATACTTTATATATTTATTATTTAAGTTGGCTGGAGATATATTTGCAGTAGGTGATAAGGTATGGTGCATATATTATATTTGTCTTTTCAGGGTTTTAGTGGTTATGAGGCTTGCTACTCACCTGTTCTCTCCCATGTTTTCTAATAGGTTTGCAACTAAAGATGTATCTACGTACAGTTAGTATGCTATAGTAGCATGAGTAGGCATAACCAAACTAACCTTCTGCTAGTTAATTCACACCATGTAGGCTGCAGCAGAGGATTTCAGCTGTCTTTCAATAATGATCATTCTTAGGACAGTATGGCATACCCTGTGCTGCTGCTTTTTCTCAGTCTTTGCTACCAAGCTAACTAGAAAAAGGCCAGGGTTTATGCCTTCCTACATGGAGTCATACCACTAACTCCAACAGAGATGTAGCTTGAGACCTCTCCTCCTATTTTTGCTCACAACTGTCCGTCTTTTGTTTTCCATGCTGCCATAATACATCATTAGAGCTTGGGGACTATAAGTAATTACATCAGTCATATTATGGGTCTAGTTATTTTTTCAAATACAGTACAGCTGCAAATATATTAAACTGTGATGTCCAAAGGTCTAGATGTTGATTTTTCCTACCATAAACGTATTTCTGCAATTGTTTTTAGTAAAATGTACTTCTTTTTCCAATGGCTATTACTTAATAGTCTGTGTGAGCAGACTTAAAAGCAAAACCAACAAAGTTTGTAGTGTAAAATCTCTTCCTAGAGATTAGTCACTATTAACAGATTATCAACAAAATGCATCTGAAGACTTTCCCCAGGCCAGACTGTGCCCTTGCTTCTCCTGTAGGAATGGTTGTTCTAATCTTAAAATCCTGTCCTTCCCTAGGGAGCCACTCCTATTGCTTTTCATGCAACAGAGGTAACAATCCACCCGCCTCAGTGAATCAGCAGTATCCACTTAACCTCTTCTCAGCAGGATAAGCACCTGCTAACAGCATGGGGTATTGCTGGGAAAATTATGAGCCTGCTAGCTTGTATGTTAACAGTGATTAATATTTCGTATTATTGTTTCAGTATGTAGGAGGCATTTCTGCTACTGAAAACCTGCCTTAACTCCAGCTGCTGTTCCTACAGAGATTGCTCTAATTTTGAAGATACATTTATGCAGTGCTTCTACCAAGAAAGGAATCGGAAGCATCTTTCAGGGCTTAGAAAACAGAGACATAGTTAAAATACTAAGTGTTCTAGTTTAGGAAAAAAAAAAAAAAAAATAGGATTCAAATTTATATACTGTCTTTGTGAAGCATTGAAAGTAGGGTCTGTGTTCCCTATAGGGTATGTGTGGAGGTGGGGCATTAATACTTGTCTACTTTTGCAGAGATTGAGGTTTTATCATGGTCTATGGGAACACTTGTTTTAGTTTCAGGAATATAAGCACACTTAGATCATGAGAACACAGTAGTGTTCCGTATTTTCATCATAACCAGGCATTATCATTCACTAAAAGATAGCATTGCTGTTGCCTGAAGTATTATGTTTTATGTAAATGCATCAGGTGCCTGGACAGTCTTGATCATTATTTTAGAAATTGGTTGCATTTTGCCAATATCCAGTCAGGTGCTAGGTACAAGTATTTTGAACAGTTTCTAAACTATATGTAGCAAACAGAAGCCGTGAAAATATAACAAAGACACAGTTTTTCTTTAACCTTTAAGATAATACTATGAGCCCTTCTACTGGGATTTTAATATCTGCGCCAGATAATACTATGAAAAATTACAAAAATACTGCAAAGCTTGAATTGTATCTATTCTTATTAGATCTACAAAAAGATCAAGTTATGATTTACTGAAGCTTCAAAATTATTTCATTAATTTGACATAGATGCAGTAAGAGGGCTTTAGTTCAAGCATAAATAAAACATTAATTAATATTTACATTTTAATTGCTGTAGCAAGCTACTACCAATTCTTTTCCAAACCTTTATCCTTCTTATAAATAAGTGCAAGTCCATTTGCATTTTCTCTTTGGTATGTGAGATTTCTTCAAACACACATTACACTGCAATATTCATTCACTTTCTCTTTTGTTTCTTCCCCCCTTTTTTTTGGTCTTTAATTTCCGTAGTGCTAGGCGGTCTGTATCACCTCTTCTCATCCTTCCCTTAAGTCTTCATTAACTTCATATTTTGGTAACATAATAATTAGTAATAAAGTCTTATTATTATCTTGAATATTCTGTAAGCACTATAAACAAGTCATTATTTAATTGAATAGCTACCTATTTAATATGATACAAAAAATCTCTAGTCTGATTCCTACTTTCTTGTTATGAAAAAAGAAGTGCCTCCATGTTAATCAGCTTGACTGCTTTTAATTATTATTGCATTTTTTTAAAAGGCCATCCTGCACCACCTTTGAGATGTGGCAGGCTGATTTTGTTTTCCCCATGAATGTCTGTTCCAGATTTGGTTGGCTACCGGGGCAGAATTATGCTAAATTATGGACATTTCCTGGTACTTCTGACAGGTATTTTCTTTGATTGTCAGTCTAGAAGCGTGCCTCTCCTTTTAATGGGTTTTGTGTATAGATTACAGTGATTAGGGGAGCTGCAATGTGAAGAAACAATACCAAATGTGTCAGTTTTATTAAAAGTAAACTGTCAGTAGCATTTTTAATGATTACAGGAGCTGGGGGCAAACCTGTATTTGCAGTGCCCATTGAACGGACCGTACCTTGTGAGAACAGGGTAGGTGTCAGATGCTGTGCTGATTTCAACTTGGTGGAAACACCCTGGCTCCTTGATCTGACATGCCTTTGTTTTGAACCTGTGCTTCTGGAAAGTGTCCACACTTTGGAAGTGGTTTCTTTCTCTTTTTTATAATGTACTCAATGAAAGAACTAACAAATTAAATGAATCTACTGACAATATACACATACATGATTTCTCAGCTGAAAAACTTCGGGCAGCCCTGCAGCTTGTAAATGTACATAACATGTAAAACCTAGCCAATTTCTAAGTATGTGTTTAAGAGGAAAAGTAATAGTGCAAGATACAGTGCAGTTTTCACACTTTGACATCTGGAAGAAAACAATATATAGTGCTTTACTGCAATTTTATAAACCAGTGAACAGGAAGAGAAGCTCCAAAAAACCCCCCACCTTCTCCCAAACCCTGCTAATAAATTGAAACAGCTAAAATATATTTTCTTATACTACTGACATAAATAATTGGCAAAGGAATATAGTTTGCCAGAGTGTCTAGACAAAGAAGTAGATTTTATTTATTATTAGTTTATAGAGCATAAAGTCCGCAAGTGCTTTTAAATAGTTTGAGGGGATGATTTCTAAAAGCTGCTGTCTAGGAGTAGAGTAGCTACTGGGGAGGGGAGGAAAATGTGTACTTTTGGATACTTTATGAGTAATTAAATATATATTATAACCAAGAAAGTGCCTTAACTTTTAACCAGTTGTGCCTTAACTTGTTATGATTTGTCTTTGAATTCTTTGGGTAAAAAGTATTTGCTATTTTTCTATTTCACTACTGAATTTTTCTCAAAGCTACCATCCATTTGTAGCTAAATAGAAAATATATAAAATCTCAAAAATGCATCTTTTTGTATAGAAGGTTATTAAAAATTAAGCTGCTGCAGTAAAAGATCATTGTTCATTGTCTATTATTATTCTGCTACTATGGTAGTTTTCAGATATTCCAATTATTATGCGCTGTTAGCCTAGAGGTGGCAATAATGTGGGACCCAGTTTTAAAGTTATCATATTTAAAACTGTTCTAATCTTCTCTGCCAACATTTCTTGAAAAACAGAAGGGGAAAAAATAGAAAATGTCTGTTTTAAACAGAAAATATGTTAATCTTTCACTAATTTTTTCCTAATAAAGACAAATAAATTTTGTCTAGCATTAAGGTTTTGCTAGGACTTAATTTCAGAAGAATTTTCCACAAAGGGAAAAGGTGATGTTAAGAAACTGCTAGTGAATAAAACTGAATATCAGTAAGGTTTTCTGGTTTGACACTTTGTCGTCTTTCTATGGGTGTAACTTCCAGGGAACTTCTGTGTGTCTCCTAAAAACATTTAAAGAAGCTATTTTACATGGAACTTACTAAAAGGGGTTAAGGTATTGTCTCTTCAAACAGGTTTGGTTTTTTTTGAAGAAGGAACTTGGGACAGATAAATGCAGATCTTAGTGGCTCCCTATGTAAAACAGGTGTTCATCACTGTATAATTTCCCTTGGTGATATGTAATATTACTACAATAAATACAGAATATATACTTACTCATAAGCACTATTTGCTGGTACGCTGCTAATTAATTTCTTATGCATATATGGAGCACTCTTGAAACATGCTCTAGGAATTGTGACTTTTGTCATCCTATTGTGTCTAAAGATTTTGTGTATTTTGTCATTATATGGAGTATGTATTTCTCCAGCAGAAGAGTCAGCTGCAAACGAAAAATGCAAGTAGATTCTAGCCAAGAACATTGAAATTCAATTTTATTCATATTAAAATGGAATATCTTAAAAGGCAATGTTTTTTTCTTCAATAGGAAGGAATGAATTTTAATTGTAAAGTTACTTCTTGATGTATTTATGTATCTTATAAACACAACCCAGGTACATAATTTTATAAAATATGTGATTGTGTTCAGTTTACCTCCAGCACTGTGTACTTGCGAATGTCCGCAGGTTTGATTCTGATGCTCACATTGGTACAGTTTATACTATTTTAACTCTAGTAAATGACTGGGAAAAGCATCTCCTCTTTAAATCTATGGCAGTGTTTTAAAAAATTCCTGAGTGCACACAGTTTGCACACACAATGCGACATGATTCTGGTTCACATTAGCACTTGTACCCCAGCTTTTTTTATTTGTTTTTAGCTGAGCTGGAGAGCAGTTTTTCCTCATCTTAGTATTGTCCCAGTGCTTTTATTTCTTATTAGCATCATAAGGTTGCAAACATTTGTAATCCCTGTACAATGAAACAAAGAACTGTCTGCACCTTAGCACCCATTAATAAGGTTACTGATCTTTCTTGTTGATCTGTCTAAATCTTGACATTAGGGCACTCGCTAGTCTGTGAAGATGTCGGGTTGCATCAATTCAATTTTGGATAAATCATAATGCATATGCAGCTAGAATATGCTTCTTTAAAATAAGATGATCCTACAAAGTTTAGAATGGATGACAGCTGCACGCAGGGAGGAAAATCTTAAATTTATCTTACTGAATTGGTTGTTGTGCATAAACAGGCTTCGTCTCTCTAAGGAAAGTGAAATTTGTCATGGACTCTTTAAGACATAATGTTCCTTTTTGAAATTGTAGCATAGTTCATATGTCATAGTGCCATGTACAAAAGTATAAGATAGTGTCACTGTGAAAGTGATTGAATTCCTCTGGTGTTCTCTTGCTCTCTGTTAGCCCTGTCAAAATAGGGTACAATGTATTTTTACATCACAATTTTCAAGTAATGCTTTCTGATCATAAAAATGGTAAGAATAATATAGTTTCTTTATTATTTCTAGCAAAGAATTCCTGTTAGACATGACATGGAGATTGAATTCAAAATACTGCTGTTCACCAATTTACATGCATCAAGTTGAGAAACCTGTTTGCCAGCAAAGTCTGGTTGGAAATGCTCTTAGACAGTCCTGAACAAAGTGTGAAAACAGAGCTAGGGCAGTGAACACAACTACATCTAGCTAGTCTTTCACCTTCTTTTTATAGGAGATGGGAATCTTGCGTTCTTTTTCAAATACGTAGGGATAATCAAAGTCTTAAGAAGGTCTAAGTAATATATAGTTTATTTGGAGTGACATTCCCAGGTGGTTAAGGTTGCAGGCTCATTCAAATGTGAGCAGAAGGATATGAGTTGCATGAAGACAATACAGCAATAAAAATTCCTTAGTGTCTAACGCTGTGGACTAGATGATTTTTTTAGCATGATGGGAAATATGCATCTAATTGTTACTTTGGGAAAATTTGTATTGGACCAAGAAAAAAGAAAGGGAGCAAGCCTATTAAAATACCTGTAACAATAAGCATATAAAGGCATGTAACATAAATATTTGATTTGAAATTGAAGTCTTGAAGAGAATAATGTGTTGAAACCCTGATGCAACCAGGATTTGGGGTTTTTTGGCGGTTTTGTTTTGTTTTTTTAGTTCATCAGGCATTGAAATCAGCAGCCTTCTGTTCAACTGGAAGTGTTTGGATTTTATAAAAATTATTTTTGCGCTGGTACCACATACTTTTGTCAGCTAAGGTTTAAAAACATTAAATGTTAAGGTCTGATCCTGCATAGCTGTTTGAGTGAACTCATTGCTTGTAAAACTGGAAAACAGAACCTTTAAGTAAAGGTCAGGTAGATAGCATAATATTAGGACTTTATAACTTTCTTGTGCAATCCAAACACTATCTGATTGGAAATAATAAAATTTACATGGCTATTTAGCTGCTAGTAACTTTGAGTTACCAAGAGAAGCTGCATTTAATTACAGGTTTGTTAATGATCTCTGTAGCACTGATCTGGATTCATGTACTTTACTCTTGATTAATTCAAAACAGCATGGATGATAAAACATTTCATGATTGTTCAGTTCAGCAGGAGCCACAACCAGCAACATCTGCTACAACCAGCCCATGTTTCATGTATAAAGATTTGGTTTTAATAACAATAACCATCATTCAGTTTCAAGTATTTGCTACAAAAGCTGAATTAAAAGTGACTGCAGCTAGGTAGACACCCAGAATTGGCCATTGTTTAGGGATACCTCTCCAAATCCATAGAGAGTAAAAGAAAAAATATATTTGCTCTGAAATACAGTATTTGAAGCTGACCATACTTCATTTCAACGTGATTTCTATTTATCTACAAAAATTTCTTCTCCAGTATAGAATGAAAGCTATTACAGGTATCTTCAGAGTTGGTGGTAACTAAATTAATCATCTATGTTTAGCAGTTACAACAGTGTGTGTGTTCTAATAAATACGCAGTGCATGTCAAGTTTATTGCAGCACTGATGGATGCTGATTAGATGGTGATGGATAAAATAATTTTTTGCATAAGATTGTGCAATGTCATTGTAGTAAATAACTTATCAGGTGTACAGTGTATTCCTGCATGCTAGAATCCATTTCACAAAAAAGTACCCTTTTCTCTCAGCATAAAAATATAATTAAGCAAAACTTGTCAGTAGGCTGAAAGAACAGGAAGTGGCATCTGTGCTTTAGAAGTTCACAGAATTCTAGTAGTGTAGCCTTGTCCTGAGTATATATGACCTGTGAAGTCATAGAACAGCTAGATTGATCAGAAACCATTTTCCTAGCCACTGTTATCAAGCAAAGTGCTATGATAGGTGTCAGATGAAGCCAGCTTTGAATATTCAACTCAAATGGGCATTTACTGGTATATCAAAAGGCAGTGACCATCTCTTCAAATTGAGGAAAACGCTATGAAATCAAATCCCTCAATTCTTACCGTGACTCTGAGCCTACCTGTCGTGATGCGGGGGCAATCTGCTCACGCTCGGTTCACTGTGGAATCAAAGACATGACCACTCACCCAGAAGAACTGAAAGTCTGCAGAAAGTGCCTGGAAGCATGTTTGTCCATTCAGAAAAAAAAGGAAAAAACATTTGCTGTGTGTTCACGGAAGGTCATTGATACCAGTGTTTCTAGGGCACTTCTCATTTCATCCAGTACCCTTTAATGGGTACTGTCTAGCTGTTAAGGAAAGTCAGTATTTTTGTCTACTGTTGAGAAAGAAAAGTGAAATTGGAAGAAGCTTCAAATTCGTTTTATGTATGGCAAGACTTTGTAGTTGTGGACACAGACAAACCAGTTTCTAATAGTTTTTCCCCTTTTCCCTAGACACAGTTTATGCTTTAAAAGTATTTGAAACTAACTTTAAAGGAAGTTGCTGACCAGGAGTTTTACGACTTGATTTGTTTTAAAGCCTAAATGGCTTAGGGGAATGTTTTACAGAAGATATAATCCATCCACATGGAATAAAGCCTGGAAAATTAGGTGGCATAAACCTAAAACACAAAATACATTCTCATGACTTTGCACTTAAGCTGTTACTTACTGAACTAATTTAACAGTGGCTATGTATTGTTTATTGCCTGTAACTACACTTTCTGAAAGTTGGAAGATGTTTTAAAACTGCCTTATTTAAAAACTTTTATTAATAATGTCTTTGATCTAGTTGTTACAATGCCTGACATAAAACTTTGATCAGCATGTGGAGCAGCTGCGAAGCCAGTAACAGTGCTACTGTCTTTCCTTGAATAAATATATATATAGATAAGAATAAATATATAGTTATACATCTCGCTATATATATTTCCTCCACTTTTTATATATTGATATACTTAGTGTTGGAATGATGCTGGGGGAAATAATAAGTATGATGAAGTGATGACTTATTTGAAAACAGCATTAAACAGGTTTTTTGTATCCATCGACATATCCTGCTATACCAAAGTTTTTTTAAATAATCTGCTAGATATTTTTTTTTAATTTCATATTTAGTTGACTTCAAAAGGGGCTAGGATGATTATTAGTAAATAATCAAGGACTGATAAGGGAAGTGAGGGTGGTTCAGGTCCTTATATATATTTTTCATGAAAAGACAGCTAGGACATAGTGGGATAGCAGGCAGCAGAAGTTATAAAACCTGGACCAATTGAGGTGGTGTTATTTGATTATCTGCCTTGAATATTCAGCTGGGCTATTTCTCTTCCTTATTTTCTTTTGTAAAAATGAATATAACAATTTAAAGATCATTTTAGTGGGCTAGCCTACAGTTGTTTAATTACACTGGAAAGTTTCATGGATTTGTATTAAATTCTTGATGTTTTTATTGTTTTGTATTGATAGAAAGACTTTTCTGTTCCTTGTGCATTTTCAGTTGTATACCTGGGGGCAAAACAAGCTGTTTTTTCATAAGCCTAACTGAACTGATGTGTAAGAGTTCATTACTGACAATTGGCAAAGAAAATCTGTTATATTACAAACATTTAACTCTTTATATATGTTCTTGAACATCATCTATATTCCGTATTTAATGTGCATAAAGCGCTTAGTTGTTTTAGTGGTTATTTACTACAAGTACGGGGAGCATCTTAAGGTTATTGTTGTGATTTAACCCCAGCCAGCAGCTAAGCCCTACACAGCCACTTACTCACTTCCCCACGGTGGGATGGAGGAGAGAATCAGAAGGCTAAAAGTGAGAAAACTCATGGGTTGAGATAAAAACAGTTGGGATTTTTTTAAATATAGTAATAATCATATATTGTAAGGGAAAGAGAAAAATAAAACCCAAGAGAAGACAAGTGATGCAAATGAAAACAATTGCTCACCACCAACTGACCAGGGCTCTACCAGTCCCGGAGCAGTGGTGCCCACACCAACCTCCCCCCTAGTTTTATTCCTGAGCACGACATCATATAGTGTGGAATATCCCTTTGGTCAGTTGGGGTCAGCTGTCCTAGCTGTGTCCCCTCCTAGCTTCTTGTGCATCCCCAGCCCACTCACTGGTGGGGTGGAGTGAGAAGCAGAAAAGGCCTTGACTCTGTGTAGGCACTGATCAGCAGTAACAAAAACATCTTATTATCGATAAGATGTTATCAATGCTCTTCTCACCCCAAATCCAAAACACAACCCCATAGCAGCTACTATGAAGAAAATTAACTCTACACCTATACTGGGTTTGGCTGGGACCTATCAAAAGCTGTCTTAAGTTCTGTGGTCAAAAAAACCCACCCAGAAGTTAGCAGTTTATGGTACCTACAACCAGTCCTTTTGGAAGTACTGACTACACCACCACAGAATCACAGAATCGCAGAATGGTAGGGGTTGGAAGGGACCTCCGAAGATCATCTAAGTCCAACCCCGCTGCTAGAGCAGGATCCTAGAGCCTACCCCTGGGGCTTAACCTCAATTGTTCAGATTTTGGGTTTAAGTGAGATATAAACAGTAGTTGAAAGTAAATTGAAAAAGCTTGAACTTAAATCTATTAGCTGCCTTTATTCTTTAGAAGCCAAATTGTTTGGGGCGTTTCTTAGAAAATGCATAACCACTGAATCTAGTAGCTTCCAAGAAAACACATATCACTGCATTGCAAAGTCAGTAAAATAAGACATGGATCTGTTTCTCTTAATTCTTTGATTGAAATTGACATCCTTTGAATATGAAATGGTTATTTAGTATTAGTTCAAATATGAAATACTTTTGTCTATTTTTAAAATATATCCTGAAAGAGATCGCATTCTGTATCCCTAGAGCCATTTTTTCCTAAGTGTTTTATTTTGAGCTCCAGGTTTTTTTTATCCTGAGCTTTAAAAACTGCTTTATCTCAGATGTGGAGTTGTCCTAGTATGCATGAGTGGGTGACATAGTTATTTCAGTAGTAAGTTCTGGACTGATTGAGGTCCAAATATATTAAACAAGTAATAAAAGGAATAAATAAAAGCTCAAAAAAAATCTGGAATACATTGTAATGTCCTTATTTTAAATGTGCAGGGGCTATTGGCAAAATAACCAGAGAAGAGGATGACTAGTTATTGGTAATAAAAATACAAGACATATTAATGTGTGCAATTAACAGGGCAACATTAAATAACTCAGTAAAACTTATTTGGTTATATTAGGATATACGTAGAAAAATTAGTAAGTACTATGTACCCTGGCCATTTAGAGCACAAAATCTCTCATGAAATAAAGACATAAAATGTGTAATTGTGTATTTTAAAAAAAAAAAAGATATGTTCAGGGAAACAGTGCTGGTTTTAATAAATACTTATATTCATATTGATCAACTCTCTGTTATTTGAAATTAATATAACAAATTGCTATTTGCTTACATACCATCATGGCCTTTTTGAGGCATATGTATGCCTATGGGTAAATTTCAAGAAGAAACTGCAATTATAGAAATTTCCACGAGGTGGTGCTCAAGCAATAAATTTCAATTTGATAATGTAATAACTGTGTTACTCTGAATTTGAAAATATGGCTGTCAGACAGATGTTCTTCTCTTTGATGCTCTGTCTAACTTAAGGTGGGAATGATGAGATCAGGAAGGCTAATGAATTTATTATGTGGTGGAAAAGTTATTTCTCCTTGCCTAAAAGACAGAAATACCATTATTTTTTTACAGCGTAATACCAGAGGTTTGTGTCCATTTTGACATAGAATTCTCATAATCCTTTTCGTAGCTCACAGTTTGGTTATTTTTTATTTGCTGACCACTTCTAGTTATGAGTAAAAGAACTAGCATTCATAAAGAGATAATAGTAGTTGCTCTAAGCAAAATGTTAGTGAGTTCGACAGACTTAAATAAATCTCTTATAGAAAAATACACTGGACACTGATTCACTGATCGTTCAACAGTGAATAAAAAAATTTAGGCAGTACGATAATGCAAAGAGGCAGATGATGTGAGAGAATGGCAATGGCTATAAACAAAGTAGAAAATTTGGTGTGTTTTTCCCACTTTGATGAAATATAGCATCCCTAGCTGTTTTTCTTGCCAAAATACTGATGGAGTTTTTTTTAACATCCTCTGCAAACCCTTAATTCACCTCCTCCTTCAAATTATATAGACCATTTATAGTCTGAAGTTCACTGTGACTAACTCTGAAGAAGAATCAATGATTAACATTGCAAGCTTTGTTGTTATTGTTTCATTCTTAACCATCAAACTGACAAGAACCATATCTGCACCGAAAGCTTGTTTCTTCCTCTCCCCAATTTTGTTTCTTTTTTTTTTGGATGGTTTATTGCTTGGGGTTTTTTTTGTTTTCTTTTTAACTTGTGGCCTTTTTTTCTTTATTTTTTTCAACTTAACTGATCACACAAATTCTACCAAAAGCACAACTGGCCTTACCTTTGCTGCAAGCGTTGCTCTTGGCCAGCTGGTGCGCTCAACTTAATACCCACAGCTCTTGTAGGGCTTTTTTTCCTTTGTAACAATAGTAGCACATTTAAAATATAGCATGCTTTCTTTTTTGTTCATTGCTTCTAATCTCAGGGATGTAAAATACAATTTGCACACTTTTCTGGCAAGAAAACTGTTTTTAAAGAGCAAACAGGTCTCTCTTAGTTATTTTACTTTCTGACAGCTGATAGAGCAGTAATCATCCTATTTGAATAAACTTGAAGGGTCTGTGAATAAGGAAGTCTCATACACTTTGTTACGCACCCGACTGGGAATAAAGTGATGACATATCTGTGAAAAACAAATCAACCTTCCCCTTCTATTTTTATTTAGATATTGCACATGGAGGCTGGCTGCTCCTCCAAGGTATTTAGTAATCAAACACCTACCCTTATATGTTTGAGGATCTGAGTCCAAGTTCATTGATGGAATATCCATTTTATGGATATTTAGTTCATTCAGTTAGAAAGATCACAACCATTAGCAAGATTTCTGACTGTATTCAGATGTTGAGCTCTTTCATTATTGGAATGAATTTGCATCCCATATGTAGGTTTTACCTTTATTACCAAGTTAGGTCTTTTTATTTACTGGATCTTTGTACAGGTGCATTTAATAAGGTTTTTTGTTCTGGCTGGAAAAATCACTTCTGCTAGTGACTAAACTGAAATACTCATTTGCTTGCTTTCTTTTTATTATTTTCCAACTTACACTTACAGTAATTACTGACAAACTAAATCAATTAACTGTTTAGCTACCAATCAATAAATGCAAGAAGGAACAGAGCAAAAATTATACTTTAATACTTTTGTAATACTTTGTGAATACACGATAAACATCTGTTGTGTGTATATTGCTATCTGGCTTGTTCATAGCATCTGAGAATAGCTAGCTCTTTTTCTTTCCTGTTAAGAGTCCCGTTAGAAAGTCTGGTTAATGTTTGTCATTCTAAAGCTCTGTTTTGCCTTTGAGACATGGTAGTTTGAGGAAGAGATTTTATAAATGCACTTTGATTATACTTAATGTAAGATTGAGGGCCTCTTCTATTTAGATTTTTTTCACAACCATTTTTGTTAATATTTGACAAGGTTGCGTATGTGCACTCTTGTGGGTGACAGCTCAATATGGACTGTCTGTGAGTAAATTAATTTCATCAGAACTCATCTCTTTAGTACTGGCTCATTCTGTCTTCTAATTTCACAGTACTGTATGAAAGTAGAATTACAGTTTTTCCACTGGTAGTATTACGTCACTTCCTTACAGGCTCCTCTGCATGCTTCAGTGTTTTAACAGCTCAAAAAATGGTTTCGTTCACATATCCCATACTCTGCATAAACTGCCTCCACATTTGCTTTTGACCATTTTAACTTCATGTATTTGTATTTTCTTTCATTCTTTTCCAGTTCTTGTGGGCATCTGCCTTTACTATCATGCCAATTGAAAACTAATTGAAATGCCTAGTTGACGTACATGCAAGGTCTACTTGGCAGCTGTCTCCTGGGGTTTCACAAAGGCTGCATGCATATATAGGCTTTGAGCACAACATCACAAGAACTTGAGATCCTCTTTCTAAAATTTCACATAGTTCTGGTACAAAGCCAATAGCTCTGACTGAGCACTTAACTATTGCATTGAGTAAGCGAACAGCCTATTAAGAATCAGTAAAACTTATGGCTAAGGTGAGAAAAGGTTAAAGGACGTTAAATGATCAGTGATTTGTTCTTAAGATGGGAGAAAATAGCCAAAGAAAGATGAGTGCAGAAGCTTTCTATATTTTACACTGTGGTCTGTAATTATTTTTGATCTACAAGAGATGAATTGTGAAAGTGAATGGAATAGAAAACATAATTCTGGATATAAACATTGGGGTCTGTCCTTGTGTATTCTAAAATCAGTTTAGTACCTGTATTTTAATTAGTGAAACTTTGTACTAATTTTCATTACATTATTTAGAATTTGGGGTTATTTTTCCCTCAGTTATCAAAATAAAGTGAAAGTACTGAGAAAATAGTTTATATAGTAGTTGTTCATTAGAGGATATGTATTTGTAACAGATAATTGGAAAATTTGTGAAGTGTATGCTGACATAAATAAAGTGCATGCTGTGACTATTTATCACTGATGTGAGAGCACAACAGTTTTCAAGGCCGTTTGACTTTCTTAGAAAAGCCTGGATAAAATCAGTGGTATTAACTCTACAGCTCCTGAAAGCCAGAATGCACTAAAGGGTAACTGACAAGGCCAGTAAGGCTCATGCAGTGTTTTGAGTCCCCAGTAGAAGTCTAGCAGCATGGCAGAGAGGTGGGCTACCCTTACCAAGTATTTGCCTCCTAGTGAGCTGATAGGAATTCTTATGGAGGAAGCAGAGCAACACCTTTCTGTTTGCACCTTCTCATTACCAAGTGAGTGTCTTTGTTGTGGGTGTATGGGTGAGAAGGATCAATTGAGTTCCCAGTCTGTCTCCTGAAATTCTTGACAGCAGTTGTTATTGTTTGCTTACTGCAAAAGCAGTTGCTAAAGTCTTTCATCTAGGTGGTGATTCAGGAAAACTAGTAGAGTCAAGGCAACTTGAGGAAAAGTTTCCCATGTTTTCTCCACCGGAGAATTGTTCACTGTTCACAAGAGTAAAATTGTGTCGAGAGCTTTAAATGACAGATTGCCCTGAGAGCATCTCTTTGTGCAAATATAAATGTCCTCTCTTAGTCCTTTCTTCCACTGTTTTAAATTTTTGAAAGAAGAATTACAAAATTACTCATTATAATATTTGGTTCTGTCTTTTAGCATTCATTTGATTCCCTGTACAATTGTAACAGGAATTGCCTTTGACTAATGACTATATCCTGTCCTATTTTAAAATGCATATGTTAGACATATATAGGTATAAAATCTATGCTAATTTGAGTGTAACTAATTGCATTTTTGTCTTGTGCAGTAGGCCTCTTCCCAAGAAGTTTAGAATAGAAAGGTTTTAACACTCCTTTCTTTTACAGTGTTCAAAATAAATTAAAAAATGTTTTGCAGTTCAAATGTGAGGCCCTCATAAGAAATAAGCTTCTTGTCTTGGGAATCTGAAACTTCCTCGGCTTCAGGTGGAGAGTTAACAATTCATATGCTGACTGTAGCTTTTTTCGTGACACTGCACAGAAAAAGACACGTCATACAGGCTGGTAACAGAAGCTCCATACCTAACTGTGGTGGTTTGACCTTGGCTAAACACCAGGTACCCACCAAGCCACTCTATCACTTCCCTGCCCCGCCTCCCCCCCCCACCCACCCGCCTTCTCTCAGCAGGGCAAAAAGGGGGAAAGAAAATAAGATAGAAAAAAACAACCCTTGTGGGTACTTGTGGGTAAAACAAAAGCAGTTTTAATGTAAGCAAAGCAAAGCACCCCCCTTCCTCCTTTTTCCCAGCTTTATAAATGAGCAGACATCATATGGTATGGAATATCCCTGTGGTCAGTTCGGGTCAGCTGTCCTGGTTGTGTCCCCTCCCAAGATCCTGCCCACCCCATCCCACTGGGGGGAAATGTTGGAAAGAGCCTTGGTGCTGTGTAAGCACTACTCATCCGTAGCCACACCACCAGTGTGTTATCAACACCCTTCTAGCTCCCGACATAAAACACAGCACCGTGAGGGCTGCTATAGGGGAAAATCAGTTCTGGCTCAGCCAGACCCATTACACTAACTTATTTGTACATTGACAGCTGTTTCTCTGTACCGCTGAAAGGGCACACAGGTTCAAGAATGGGTCAACCATGCTGTTAATTCCTCACTCTAATACTGTGAACCCTGTGGAACTTTAAAGAATAGATTAGTTTAAATTGTTTACGAAGCAGCAGCCTGCGTTCCTCAATGTTCCTGACCCAAATATGTCATGATAGCAAATATATCTTGTAAAGACGTAGCAAATCACAACTGTTAACTGTTGTGCAAGGCTCAAATATTTTTTCCTTTTAACAATTTAAAGACATCTCTACTTTAGTATGAAAAATAAACCAGCTGAAACTGCTGGTTGTCATATTGACAGATTGATCGTTACATTGTTGACATTTTTAATTTGTAGATTAGCAGTTTTCTCAGACAAAAGTTGTGCCTTGTTTTAAATTTACCTTTTACTTTTGTGTTTTCTCTCTTCTTAATCACTCTGATAACTCCCTCAGAAATTACACAAAATTACAGACTCCCAAATGCTTCTATGAAAGCCATCTCTGAGTCAGGTCTTTCAAAAGCACTCAGAGCTGTACTTGCAGCATCCCACCCGATGGAAAGTCACATAGCTTCTCAGTGTTTCCCTTTCTCTTTTACGCATAGTTTCATTTTGTTGTGGGTTAGTACTATAAAAACTTCTTTGCTAAAGCCATCATTCACATGAGGCTCTCAATTCTGTGATGTAAAAGCATGTAAGCATTAGAGAAAGCTAATTCCATGATTAAGATGCTGCCTTTAAGGCTCAAAAAGTCCTGACATCACTTTCATCCTTTTGCAGATGTAATTTTGAAACCGAATCTAAAATTTTAAGTATGTGAAAGGCCAGTGATCCCAGATGTGGTCTGTTAGCCTCTATTTTTCATGTGTTCAATTGCTATCTTAACTCTTTTTTTTTGTTTGCTTGGGGTGTGTTAGAACTTTTAGACACTGAGATAGTGTATATGTTCTATATATATATGTTATATATATATATATATATGTTCTACTGTTCTATGCTGTATCATACATGGGAGAAATGAGGACCATGAAAAATGCTAAATCTATTCTACTTAGAAGATAAACAGTAGTACTATGGAGTTACTTTTGCTCGTGTTCATTTTTATTTCTTAAGTGTTAGAACAGAATGTAAATATGTCTTTCTAAATTAAAACTAAAACAATTATTTCCTTAAAACTTCAATAAGTAAATCTCCTGCTCATCTAACTATGCTATTTACCTCAGAAAATCATGCATGAGGCTATGCATGCTGAGTCAGCTGAAAACCATATTTTGTGCCTTAATAATAACTTAAAAAGGAAAAATTTTGCTTTCTTTCTAGAGAATCATAATTATATTCCTTCTAGGAGGAAGACTAGGAATGGTAATTCTATAAGTAGGTAATCATTATTTTATGATTTAGTATTAGCTATAATAATGTTAGTCATGATGAACTAATGTGGTATTAATATGGATTTCATATGTGCTCTCTTAGGAATGTAATTGCAATTTACCATTTTATTCATGTTCAGTCATTCTAAAGTGTGGCTGAATTAACAGATCCACTTAGCCTTAATTACTACTCATCTCATTTTATATCAATGACAACTTTTTCTTATGAAGACCTTGTGCCACTAATAAAATTGGGGTGGAATCAAGAGATTGCAAGCATTTAAACAAAAACAGAAAATAAACTAATAGTTGGGAAAAACATGGCTGATTTTTCTAGCCCCTTTGCTGGGATGGAGTGATGCTTTGCAAAGAACAGCTGGACTTAAAACGCTCATTACCCTGAGAAGAGTCTTGCAGACTCTGGAGGTAGCTGTAAGTCAGGAAGGAATGACTGAAATGAAGAGCGGCTTAAGTAAGATGAGAAATATGAACCTTGTTTCTTTACGTTACTGCAGGGAACCCCCTATTTTTTCAGCTGTCTAAATCTTTTCTACTTTGGTTTGGGCCTTTTTCCTTTTCTTTAAAAAAAATAAGTTATTGGATGGAATTTCAAGGTCTGTTTGATTATGGAAGAAGCTCTTCTTCCTCTTCAGTATTCCATTTTACCACTATCCTGTGATTAAGGCACTACTGGTATTCATGAGGTCTTCCTTCAGTTTCATTCAAAAGGTTTTCTGTAGCACAAGTTAAATTCACTTCTTTCTGATTTTGTGAACAACAAAAAATGCTTTTTTTTTTTTTTATAGTTTCATAATCTGCTAGGAGATAAAGCCATATATTTCAGTAATGTTCAAGATGTATTGTCATGAGAGCACAGAGAAATGCCTAGGACTCCTAGCATAGAGTCTAGGAGGTGACAGCATAGGACTTGTGACTTATACATTTATTTACTTGATTGGAATAAAGATTACTGTCTTTATTTCCATTAAAATTTGAGAAAAATCTCGTTATTAACAGACAAGTATAACCAAGGCCAAAAGGTACGCATAGGATGGAAGGACAATATGCTGAAGCTGTTGCACAAGGAAAACCTACATGTCAGCAAGAACTAAGTCTGAAGACTGGTTTCCAATGTAATGCTTTTGATTCAGGGGGCAACATAATATTTGACTACATTGACAAATTGATTTAACCAGTCACGTTGAGAAATGTAACGTTTTAAAAGTGAAACTACTTTAACAGATTATCAAGGAATTTGGCAAAACCAACAATGAGTCCTGTAACCAGTGGTAGTTGTCATTTTGAAATATTTTCCCAGAAGGTATTAGATCAGGAAACACAGAGAAATTCCATAGTTTGTGCTTGAAGTCAGATGAGACACTTAACAATGATGCTTTTTTGGCTTTATAAACTAAAATTTTAATTTTTTTTCACCTTTCCATAAATGTAATCAGTTTTAAGTTCTGGATGTTTTCATAGTTCAAACTTTACCAGAAACTTTCTAATGCGTAGGCATAAACAATGTAAGGTTTTTTAAAGCACTTCAGGACACATGCAGTAAATGTTTAAGTAGGTATTGCAATAGATAACATTATGTACCTGGTGTTAACTATCAAAGTGCAGGATTAAGAATACAGGTTTGTTCTATAACAGATTATTAGAAGTTAAGAGAGTGAAAAATGTCCAGATTGAGTAAGGAGCCTTTGGGAGCTGATGAGTATGAAATGTTTTAACTTGGAGAGTGTACCAGAGTTTCAAAATTACCTTTGACACAAATGGATCCTAGTTCCATATTCCTCTCCTTCATTTCACCACTATTGTCCAAACAATGTTCGTAGTTAACACAGCCTTACAACTGTTCATTCCACTAACTGACAAATATATTAAAATTTTTCTCCTTTGGAAGCCTTAAAAGATACTAATGAGAATCAGGATGTATTGAGTTCTTTCTGGACCATATTAGGTTTTGCTCTACAGTGGTGCATTTAAAGGTTTGCCTAAAAGAAGCTGACATCAATGTACCTGTGGTCACTTGAAATATTAGTATTATTTTAGTTGCCAAAATACTGTTCAGAATCGGATTCTATTATATATTTGTGAATAGATTATAAGTACATTATACTGAGAAAAACTGACATTATGAAGAAGATTTATAGTCTTCCTTTATTTTAAGAATACAGCTGATTTTGAACTAGGGTAATTTGAGTTCAAATACTTCAAAGGAAACATTCTATAGCATTCGTTTCTGGTTACACAAATTCCAGTTGTATCCACTCTAGCAGACTCTTGCTATAAAATTATTGAAGGTGTAACATGATTCAGCTTTGCACTATGAAACTTTGTCAGTGTCTTTGCCAAAATGTAATTGCTGCTACTGATAAAAGCCTGCCAGGATTTTTTTGTGGTTTTTTTTTTTCTTTTTTCTTTTTTCTTTATTTTTTTTTTATTTGATTAAAAATATGATTAAATGAAAAATAAAGCAAGCCTTTGAATGCTGCAGGATTGTAAGGAAGCTCATCATTAGCTGTAGAGATGAAAAATGTAGTTCATAATGTCAGGTCCTACTGTGGCTGGACACTAGCTGAATACAGCACAGTAGTATATGATATGTTAACTGGAGTGAAGTGCTTGGATACAATATACTAGCAGCAAAATGAGAAATATAAACTAGCTGCTAGTTAGTAAATAACCAGGTTCTTTTGCATAAGCATAGGCAAGTTAACACTGAAATTTATTTTGACGTGTCAAACCAGTTTCAAGTGATTTGTACAATTTTAGTGGATATTTTGCTGTTTGCTTCTTAATTATATGATTAGCTTTAAAAAAAAAATGCAATAAAGCCACAAAACTAACTAAACTCAGGCTTATGACACACTTGCAAATATTTTAGAATGTTTAATTGTTTACATTCAAATAATCATTTGCTTTTAGATTTACTATTATAAAAGACTCTATAAATATTGATATATTTTATTAGTTAAGTTAGGTTTTCATCAGTGTCTTTGTCCACCCACAGTTTGAATGGGAACAGTGTCTGGCTCTTTTCCTATGATCAATATAATCTCTTGAGTTCAATTTCAAAATCAGCCGCAGAGAGTAACAATTAGAGCTTAAAAGACTTGATAGATTTTATAAGAAGCAATTATGTCGTTAACAAATTATCAAGTTATCAAGCTGTCTCATATAGATAATATGGAAAAAGCTGAAAGCTGCTGGTTGTACAGAAAAAGAGATGTGTCTCTCATAGGAAGAACAAGTTATTGAAGTGAGCTATACAGAAATAACCTTTAGAGCTTTAGGGATGCTGGGAGTCAGGTGCTGTATCTAATAATGGATTTTAAAAACAAGACATAAAGATCCTGTTTTGTTACCTAAACAAGATTCCAGGTGGACTAGAGGAATCTAAATCTAGCATTTATGTATTGAAAACTCCTAGATTGCCATGGTTTGACAATTTATTATTACTATTACTATTATTATTGTTATTATTATTTACAAGCATCTCTGGCACAGAATCAGGTGCCATCTCTGGAAAGGCGTAGATTCTGAGCTCAGGGCTCCCTATCTGTGTTACATTAAATAGTCTTCAGACAGATTCTGTGCTTGGATTCTGCATGGCCAGTAGAGCTCGGGATGTCTAAGTTTTTCATTCACGCTGGCATAGTGACTCTGGAAGGACTTGGGAAGGCTAGCTGTCTCGGGGGGAGGGGTGTCACCCAATGCATATTTTGACTGGGATCTTATTAAGTTTTTTCCTCTTCTGTTTCTCAATTACCCATAAATCTGTCCTTAACCATCTGAAAACTTGGATATGATGCTGTCCAAGGAGACAGAATCTGTGGATTTAAGCCTTTCAGTTACAGCAAGGATTTGAATTTTCTCTTCCACTTTGAGTAATGCTCCAGCTGCTATTCTAAAGGTCAGCACCTCAACTAAAAGTACCCACATTATAAATGAGGAAATGAAGCCTTGTTCAATTCTTTAAAAGATGAGAGTGAAGGTATGCAAGTGTTCAAGAGATTAGATCCCAGGTGGTTGAATGTGTCTCTCTCAAATCCTGAATAACACTTTTAAGAAGCAGGAGCAGTGGATGGCCTCTGTCCCCAAAACTAACCTCTGGGATTGTTCTTGGCAGCTTTCTTCAAGTATCTATTCTGCTCTTCACTCTGCATGCTGTTCTGTTGTGTTCTGTCCAAAAGTGTCTGGCTTTTCCACTTGGAAGTAAACAGAGGTACCTGGTGCTTTTGGACTGCATCTGCAGATGTAGTCATTAATGCACCCCTAATTGTACTGTTGGATCTGGTTCCTGATGTAATTATTTAATGGTGATAATTTTTAAGAAAGTGAACAAATGAAGTCACTATTGTATTTACTGTCCTTGAAATGAGCTAGAAGAGCCAAGCTGACTTTTCAGCTCTTTTGTTTCTGCCTTCTCTCCCACTATTTTTTTGGGTTTTTTCCAAAAAAAAAACCCACTTCCAGTCTTATTCTGTCCTTTAGATGCTGATAACTGTTCAGATGCAGGAGAATCTCCTTGCATGATTCAGGAATATTTAATATTTTATCTTTCTAACTATTCTACTCTCTTCTCTTTCAAAAATATGAAAAGTTTTCTGCCCTAACCTTTTGGCCAGCAGAGTGATTATGCTGCTAATGAATCAACAGACAAAGCAGTACTGTTTTGATTGAAAAGAGGCTGCATATCTTTATATAAGAAAATGAACTTTTTGTTCACCTTCTAGGGTATTGAAGTGCTGGGGTCTGAACCCCAAGCCCTGAATTAAGGTTGACATATGGGTGGGCCCCATGGTCCTTTAAGAGGAGGGGATGAGTTTACCTTTTGGCTTTCCTCCAAGGTGCGGCTGGCCTTGTAAGGAAAGCCCTTGGGTAAACAAGCCCCACGTGCCCTGCATTGGGTAAATGAGTGCCAGGTGTCCTGCTTTGGGGATAAAAGCTGGGGCCACTTGCTGGAAGGGTTGGAGTGTCTGTCTGTGAAGTGGAAGCACTTCACAGAGATTCCTGTTGGGGAAGGACCTCCTGACTCCTCATGCAACTGGATCCCAGTCAGGTCTGGCACATACAAATGCGGGCTTTGTGGGGAGGCAACATGGGGTTACCTCTATTGTATGTGATCACCCTATTGACTTGGTTGTCTCCCATCTTCTCTGTGGGTTACCTTGTGTCTTTGTTTGTTCCATCTATTACGGGTCATGTTATGTCATTCCTGGGGTCGCTGGGGTTGATATCCATTATTTGTGATCTATCTGACTTGTTTGTACCCCCAGCGATCCCCTATATACTGATTCCTTTACGTGAAATAGAATCTACTTACTGGATTGTTTTTCTGCTGCTGGCTGTGTCCTTTGTACTGAGCCTAGTAATTGGCAAAACAGGTATAAACGGCAAAGTAGTGTAAAGTTATCTAATAAGTTATGTAAATACAGTGGGGGGGAAAAAGGGGGAAATAGGTTTAAAAGTTACTTATTTTTCTTGCAATGCAAAGAGATGTGATGAAACATCAGATAATTGAAATTCATTTCCAAATATCCAACTAGTAATTTAAAATGGGTATAAGACTAGTGGGGATCCTAATAACTTACTTTATGCAAACTAAACTGATCAAAAAATTCAAAATTATTGTACTGAAAAAAGCAAAAGTAGTAGAGGAACATAAGCATACAAAAGCACAAGAGCAGGGCAATTTTAACTTGACTATTTTGTAATGAGATATTTGGTATGACTAAGCCACTTGAGCAGAATTGACTAAAACTGCTTGTGTGTATTCGCTCTACAAATTCATACACTTTAATGAACATTGTAGGATCTTCAATCTCTATCAACCGTAGACATTAAACTGTTTTCAGATACAGTATGGAAAAATAAATCATGTATGTATCATACTTTCTGTTATATCCCAAGGTATGTATGTCATGTCACTTTTTAAAAAATGCAAATATCTAAAATTGGAACAGTGTTTAGCTATGTAATAGGAGTCACATGTAGCTTTAAGGGTATAAAGAAAAGGAAATGACAGACATCTTCTGTACCATGGGATATTCCAGTTCTTAGCCCAGGACTGTACACAAAGCAGAGGAAGGAAAAACAAGGAGTTCCATTTCAGGTGTAAAAGAAACAAGATGTTGAAAATGTCTGGTCTAAACAGCTAAATAATTTGTAAGCAACTGAAGCAGGAACATTGTATCTTTAAGAATTTTATGGACTATGTCAAAAGTTGGGTAAACTACAGGGCCAAACTAGAGAATGGCTGAGCTGCTAATTCTTACAGCTAAGTATAATTTCAAAAATGGTGCATTTGGTTCTTTTATCCTTTTGAAACTTTGTTTCATTATCAAAGGTTGTATTATCCATTAATATGACAGAATAATTTGTTATATAATGGTTCCTATGGATTTGGCTATACTTATAATTCAGGTTCTGAGCAGTTCAAGCAGATTGCTGAGCTTTGAAAGGGTAAAGGTTTTCATGGCACAACTGGATGCTCCTATATTGAATTTTATTGTTCTTAATTCTATGAGCTGGTAGTGCAGCTCACTAAAGTTGGGAGTAATGGCTTAAATGAGACTATTATAGGGTAATTCTTCAATGTATTCAAGAACAGTATAGTTCTTGTCCATAACCCAGATTCCCTATAAGTGAATACTGCTTTGCAGTTCATTATTTCAGTCCATCTTTCTGATTTCTAATTCTTCTAAATTACATAGCACTACACATGAGAGCTTATGGATGTTTTTTCTAATCACTGCCTTTTTTTTAAATTTGTATTTAATTTTTATTTACCTTACTTTTAGACATTTTATTCTTCTAATTTTAATACATTAAAATTACTAAAAATTACCAAGTAATGGTTTATATATGTTCTCTAGGTAGTGCAAATGATTCATTCAAGCCAGCTATATGCTACAGCTAACATTCAGTAAAATTACAAGTATTTATATAAATTTTAAGAGTATTAAGGCTACTTAATCTTTATGAATGACATCAATATGGACCCAATTAGCACAATTTTCAGCCACTTCATAATTCAAAAGAATGTGATCATTCAGCTGGAAGCATATTTGACAGAAACTCCATAGTCATGAAGGTAAAAGCTTGCAAGATCACCCAGTAGGATGGAGAAGCTGTCATTCTTTCATCAGTGCTGTTGAATACTAATATCAAGGTCAGAAGAGTGTAATTTTAGGCTGCCAAAATATTGTTGGATTTTATCTGTTAGATATTTTTAAAAAGAAAGCAACAAAATAAAAAATTATGTGCAACTTTGATATGATAGCTACAAAGTTTCAGGTGCTCCCCAACTGCAAATTTTCTGAATCATTTACTGCTTTGATTGGCACTTTTGTGTGGTTTTTTTCTAATTCTAATATTTGCTTTAAATATCATCCTCCTTGTCTAACATCAGAATTACAATTGTATATGTGTTTTACAAATTCTGCATGTTTTTTCAAATGCTGATGTGGGTCACTGTGTTCAAAATATTAGTCACAATTACAGAAAATATTTGGATGCAAAAATATCTCAATGTTTAATTTAGACATATTAAATTGGCATGTATAATAAAATGATAGATTTGTCTTTACTCACACTTTGCTAAGTAGGGATTCTTACTGCTGTTTCCGTCTACCTAATAAGCACATATAGACAAGATGGGTCCAGGCTGTTCTCAGAGTATCTTCTAAGTCATAAAAGGATGAGAGGCAGTGACTACAGCTTTCAACAAGGAAAATTTGTATTAAATATTAGGAAAAACAGTTTCAAAGTAAGGATGGTCAAGCACTGCAGCAGACGCTACAGAGAGGCTGTTAAATTTTTATCCTTGCAGATATTCAGAACCCAGTTGAGCGCTTGCTCACAAGGTGTCCCGAGCAATCTGACCTACGCTGTCTCTGCTTTGTGTAGATAGGCTCGACCAGATGACCTCCAGACTTCCCCTTCAAACCTTCAATATTACATGATTCTGTCATTTCCATTTTCATAAAACAGTTCTTTGGAATTGATATAACTTTTAAAAATGTATCAGGTGAGAGTATCATTTTGAAAATACTTAGAGGCTTTTGTAATCCTTAGGTTATGAAAGATATTTAGGAACCTGAAAGTCATCCCTTTTGTAAAAGAGAATCACAGAATGGTAAGGGTTAGAAGGGACCTCTGAAGATCATTTACTCCAACCCCCCTGCCAGAGCAGGATCCTAGAGTAGATCACACAGGAGCATGACCAGAGGTGTTTTAAATGTCTCCAGAGCACAACCTCTCTCAGCAGCCTGTTCCAGTGCTCTGTCACCCTCACAGTAAAGAAGTGTTTTCTTATGTTAAGATTGAACCTCCTGTGTTCCAGTTTGTACCTGTTGCCCCTTGTCCTTTCACTGGACATCACCAAGAAGAGTCTGGCCCCATCTTCCTGACACCCACCCGTAAGATATTTAAAAGCATTAATGAGATCCCCCCTCAGCCTCCTCTTCTCCAAGCTAAACAGACCCAGTTCCCTCAGCCTCTCCTCATATGGGAGATACTCCAATCCCTTCATCATCTTAGTGGCCCTGTGCTGGACTCTTTCCAGTAGCTCCATGTCCCTCTTGAACTGGGGAGCCCAGAACTGGACATAGTACTCGAGATGAGGCCTCACCAGGGCAGAGTAGAGGGGAAGGAGGACCTCCCTTGACCTGCTGACCATGCTCCTCTTAATGCACCCCACTACTCTCTGGGCTCTCTCCTTTAGCCAGTTCCCGATCCACCTCACTGCCCAGTTATCCAGTTCACACTTGTTAAGTTTGGTCGTGAGGATGCCATGGGAGACAGTGTCAAAAGCCTTGCTGAAGTCACGGTAGACCACGTTGACTGCCCTCCCCTCATCAATCCGTCTAGTTATGTCCTCATAGAAGGTTATCAGGTTGGTCAAGCATGACTTCCCCTTGGTGAACCCATGTTGACTACTCCTGATAACCCTCTTTGCCTCAACATTTTTTTGAGATGTTGCCAAGAGCAAGCTGTTCTATCACCTTTCCAGGGACGGAGGCAAGACTGACCGTAGTCCGAGGCTGTAACTGTAGTTACCTGGGTCCTCCTTCTTGTCCTTTCTATAGATTGCAGTGACATTGGCCTTACTCCAGTCCTCAGGCACCTCTCCTGTTCTCCAGGACTTTTCAAAGATGATGGAAAGCAGTCTAGCAATGACTTCTGCCAGCTCCCTCAGCACTCGTGGATGCATCCCATCGGGGCCCATGGATTTATGGGTGTCCAATTCACCTAGCTTTTCCCTAACCCAGTCCTCTTCAACCAGAGCACAGTCTGCCTCTATCCTGACTTCTTCTGTGGTCTCAAAGGACTGGGACTCCTGAGGGTCTGCTTTAGCAGTAAAGACCGAGGCAAAGAAGGCATCCATTAACTCTGCCTTTTCTGTATCCTCCGTCACCAGGGCACCCACTTCATTCAGCAGAGGGCCTCCATTTCCCCCAGTTTTCCTTTTGGCTCCAATGTATTTGAATAACCCTTTCTTGTTAATCTTGACCTCCCTTGCTAGGTTTAATTCTAAGGAGGCCTTAGCTTTCCTTATTGCATCTCTACATTCTCTGACCACATTGCTGTATTCCTCCCAAGTGGTCAGCCCCTTCTTCCATCTTCTGTAAATTTTCTTCTTCCATGTCACCCCTCACAAAGTTAGCTTTAATTCTCAACATCTATTCTTTATTAATAGCTTCACCTACTCCTCTACCCAAATAGAAGAGTTCTCAAATGACTGCGCTAAATCTCTAAACTGATACTGCTCTAGCAGCTTAAATTTTTACGTAATTATAACATGAACTTGGTTACTGAAGTTTCTAACACAGAAGTTCTAGAAAAACAAAATGATGCATCCCCATATTTTCATATCAAGTAGGCAGCTTTTTTTAGTTTAACGTTGGGTTTATATTTAAGTGCTTTTTGGTTTTGATTGATTTTACATTACATGAATATGTCAATGAGTAGTGGCAAACAATATCTCAGTAGGATTGCTTTTCAGATCCAGATACATCTTTGAAAGATGTCTAAAATGACATGTTTGCAGTAAAATATACATGGCCGGGTGAACTTTTCTGGTCTTATCTTGCGCCTCAGTAATTTTAAAACAGAAACCAAAGTCTTTGTTCTGATAAACTAGACATCTTCCTAAAATATATTTATTAAAATGAAATATTCAAAGATTCCAAAGTGCAAGTATACATACAGAAAATGTATTCTTTTCCTCCTGTGCATGGTTAACTTTCATTCATATTAATGGGGTTATGAACATGCTTCAAGCAGAGAAGGCTATCATTTTAAAAAACTGTCTATTGAATATTTGTTTTGGTTAAATTTATGTTGCCTGTTTACTACAGTAGGGAAAATAGTTACTGGAAGGTAATGCTTATTTTGAGTTTAACTCTTTTATGAATATCCTTATCTCTGAATTTACTAGTGAGTATTTTGAGGAAGATTTTAGAGCCTTGAGAATATTCGAGAAAATGAGAAAGGAGAAAAGATACGGCATTTTTATATTTAAAATCTTTTTAGACAGCAGAACCCCACTACCTGACATTTTTTTGCTTGCTTTTTTGTGTTGTGGTTTTTTTGTTTGTTTCTCCTACTCAGGAACATTCTTTTCTCCAAAAAGAACAATCAAAGTTTATGCAAATCTAAAACAAGTATGCTGATCCCTCCCATACCTTTAAAAGATTATATTGACACTAAATTAAGACTATTTCTACTTTTTTTTGTGTAAAGGAGAGTTTTTAAGAAATAAAACAATTAAAAATTCCAAATCTAGTCAACACTGAATAAAGATTGAGAAAAGGTTGCTGTAATTTGAGAGTCAAGTCATAAGATGAGATTGCCTATATGTAGTAAAAAACAGCCGCAGTTTGGCAAAAATATGTTTCTTCTCTACATTGCCTAATTGTATTAATAATGAAAAGCCCAATATTTTAATAAACTCTTTTCAAAATAGTTCTTATGCTTAAAAAGCTGTTTAGCCAAAGCATTATGACTGGTGTCCATAATTTATTCGCAAACGAATTTTTTACAATTTTGTGTAAGCACTGAGGCATTTTCTGTGTTGCTGAACAACAGATTGTATATGTTTGTTTATTATTGTCTTTCTGTCTAATTGAGATCAAATTCATCAAATCCTTAGGTTTTACATATGATTACACATGCCTTTCAATCACATGATTTACATCTTATGATTCTTCCTTAAATTGTACACTCTAGGGTATGTATATTGACAAGTTAGTGGTATTCTGAATATTGGATAGGCATCAAAGTAATTGTCAGTGACAAACACTGTATCAGAAAGACAAATTCTCACATGGTTTGTGAGACAGTCTAAAAAGTATGTCTTTGTAACAGCCAGTGCATGTGTGATAATTCTTTCAAATGCAGCAACGTGTTTAAATGAGTTGAGGGAAAAGAAAACTATGACCCAGAGGACTGTTTTGATGAAAATATAGCAGAATTGCTATATCCGTAGCCTTTCAATAGGTTTCTGTAATTACTCTAAATTCCTTATTTTCTCCAGTGAATCTCTTCTGTACAAAGAAGTGACTTCATACAAGCCTGGCACCATGCACTGACATTTTTTTTAGTTTAAGATCCCTAGCTGATCTCAGAAACAGTGATACTCTAGACTAAGGAGTTTATTATTATAATTTAGTAGTTTACCTTATTCATATGAATTGAGTGCTTTAATACTTAAAGTGGTTATATATCAATCTACGTACTTAATACAAAATAATCAACATATATGCAATAAGTGCACTGTAAATTCTGAAAGTGTCCTGGAATTCTCATGGAATTTTGGCAGTCTGTAAGTGAAACACTTTTACAGAATTCTTGCTAGCAACCTGCTCATACATTTTAATGGTTAAAAACATGCCCTTGAATTCTATGGTGCATGTCTGAAATCTTTGAAGTACATGCATTTCTCTTATGCATATAGGTAGGTATACATGCATGTATATTTTTAATGTTTGTATAAATTCACTTAGTTTTAACAGTTAACATTTATTTTCATATCTTCAGCTCACCATTCCATTGCTTTTGGAAAGAAGTATGATTTCACTTTTATTATGGTTTTAGACATTAACTTGTATTGAAAAAAATTCAATAATTTCAGTTTGTTTTCAGTAATTTAAGCTTGGTGTTACCTTTCTGAAAAGTTGAGGTGGTTAAACAGCATGGATGATACATACACGACCCTTTGGCACAATACATCTGATAGTGGCTGTTTATATGTGCAAAAAATTCTGATCAATCTCTGACACTTACTACAGACTTCCTGCTGCTTAGAAACGTGTACTGTAATAGCATTTGTATGTTTTTTTTTCCCTTAAGAGTTCAGTATGCTGCTTCACAGGAGCAAAGAAAATTAGAAATTACATCACAGACTCTGTGATAGAAATAAAGTAGCAATTTGTAAACTCCTCCAGACAGATATTTACATATGAATGAAGGGGTCTCTATGTATAGGTATAATGTGAATATAACTTAAGTAGGGATTATATTTATTTGTTGTGTATATAAACACAGCTATTTCATTTTATACATAACTGTTTCAATTGTAGGAAGCTGACCTTTTTCTGTCTTACCAATAACTAGGCCACAAGAGACACTACTTACTACAATACTTGAAGATAAAATAAATGCATTTAAATTTTAGTAGTTTGGGGGTTTTTTTGAGCATTTGAGTTGAAAACTAAAATTCATCAACCATTTTCTGAAAGATAATCTGCTGAATTTAAATAGGACAATAATGGGCAAAAATTACCAGATTGTCATTGATTTTACCTTTTTAGTTTGGCAGACAGGTAATACAGTTTTCTGGGATATGTCAGCATACAGAAAATACATGTAGAGAGCATACAACCATTTAACCAGTTTAAAATAATAGAAATTAACTGAGAAGTGAAGGAGGATAAAAGATGGGAAGGCACAGGGAAAATTACTCTGAAAAAACCCCAACTCACTGGATTCAAGTATCTGTACAAATTAAACTGCAGGAACCATGTGTAAGGTTCCCCAGTCCCATGGAGCATTGGCTGCTTTTTCTGATTTATCACTGAGATACAAAGTTGGTTATATACACCATAGAAAAATAAACAATTCATTAATAAATTCTTTTAACTAGAATTATTAATTTCTTACTAATAAGCTATGTCTGAAATCTTGATAAAATTGGAGTTCCTGAAAGCTTCAATATAATTTTTAATGGGCAGAGGATTTATTTTTTTGGATTATAAAGTGGGCGTCCAGGGGGTATCTAATGATTCCATCTAGAATCATATCATCTAAAATCTGTGGGTGACTATGGGAGAGAATTTTATCATCACGTTGCAGATGAAGAGCTACTGCAATGCCATACACAGGAAATTTTTGCATTTTTGTCCCATAATTTCCCTTTTTTTTTTTTTCCCTTTTAGTAAACATATTATTTAAAAATTATATCTGTTTAAAACCAGGAAAATTTAAAGCATGCTCACAAAATACCACTGGAAGGAATTATGCCGGAGGTTTTTTTTTAATCTCAAATAAATGGTAAGCTGAAAAGTTAGCTGCTGTAATTAATCATTATAAATATACATAGAATTTGAAACTCATCAGACTTTTTAAGTATATACAGTGTCCCCATACTAATTCTGTCATGCTATTTATTTCAGTCAAAATATGCTTGGCACCAGTGATGTGACATATAAGAAGAACCATTTAGGGAAATATTTTATATTTTCCCTATCCTAATAGTGTGATTTCCATGCAACTGAAGTTTAAAAAAGTGCATATATCCAAAAAAGGAAGTTTGTATAGGGAATCTCTTCACTGTTTTCACCTTTTTTAATCTCCCTCATAATGCCGTGCTTCAAAAATCTGCCTAATAATAATCATGATCTGTAATCTAAAAACTTCATTTTTTGTAATATCAGTTATTACCTAACCTTAACTAATAAAACATCTAAGTACATGAATCCAATCCACATGAAGACAAGTGTTCCCTAGACTGTACAATAATCTTTCTGTACTTATCTGTATTGCACTCTAAGACTCACAAATAAACACCCTATTGCAACATTTATTTTTTTTTTTTTTTCCAAAAAGAATATCATTGATTAAATCTTCACAAATAGGATCAGCTTTCTAGAATTATGGCTTGCAGTGGGAAAACCTGTGTTTCTGCTGCAGGCTACTGCTGTTGCTACAGGTTATATTGATACTGCTAAAGACCCAGCTGCATGGCATATATTTAATATGATGTGAAACTGCTACAGTTCACCTATCACAGAAGTTTGATTTAAAAATCCTCATGGCTTTAATAAGGTAATCTTTGCTATAGTACTTTCAGCACTGGATGTGATACCAACTTTCGTCAGTTATGCAATGTATGTGTAGCAAACATGCAAAATTTTATACATTTTTGGAAACTAGTACACAAATCCTAGCCTTTTATTTCCAAAATCTCCACATTTTTTCTCTCAGCGAGCTACTTGCAAGGATTGTTCGGCCCTTGCCTTTACACAAGAGACAAAACACAAGGTAATACTGTAATAAAGCAAGCTGGAATATTCTACTACAAAATCCTTATAAAGTGTTCAAGTTCCCTTGGGACTTTTTTCTTTTTTTTTTTTCCCCTCAGCATTTACGTGTCACTTTTCATCAGTTACAGGAATTGATTCTGTGGTTTCTTTCTGTGCTAATTTAGTTTTACCGCTTCTATTGTATTTTGTGAGGCTGTTTTCCACTCCCTTTTTTCTATAGCAACTTAAGGAAAAAGTGCTTAGGTACTGGTAAAGGCTTCTCTGAACACTGTTTCTGTGTTTTGATCCCAGTCAGGTCTTTGTGATTTGAGGGTGTGTTGTTCTTTTGTTTTAAATCTTCTGGTGAGTATCTTCAAATTCTGAGTGAGGATAATGATGGAGAATCCAGAGGAAAATAGTATCAGAATATCTAGACGTAAAGAGCACAAGCATAATATGTATGTTTGCAGTCTTTACTAGGAATTTTATCAAGGCTTTCAGTGGTACTTTATTAGCAGATGGATGAGATGACTAAAAAAAAAAAAAGAGTACCTAATAAGTGCTTTATTAAAGGAAGAAAATGTATGTACCTTCACTAATAGAGGTATACAGCCTGTGGGCAATCATTTAATTATTCATATGGGAGTCATATTCATTCCTCGTTTCTAGATACTTGGAGTACTCCCTAACTCTCATTGTTTTCTAGTTCTGCTTTATGAGGAAGGGGAAGTTACCTTTTCCATATTGGTCTTATTATTGTCATCCCTGATTGATCATGTTGTATTCTTACTAAAGTATTATAATGCATTCTGCAGAGGCTATACTGAAATAGCCATACATTACCACCTTATATTTGTTTTATTTGTTAATTAGTGCTTTACAAAGTGACTGATAATCATTGCGCTTTAATATGCACTGGCTGCCGGGGTGCTAAAGAATAGGAGGTTGCTTGTGATCAGCAAGGCATTAAGTAATGTAGTATTTGTCTGTTGAGACCTTTCTTTGTTTAAAATAAATTTATAATGACTATGAGTGGAGACAGAACCTGAAGGTGGCACCTGCTGGTATAATGTCATCGAATTAAAATGTCTCTTAATAGCTTTTGCCTACAGTTGTTTCCAGAAACAGCACAATTCCTTCAAACTGCATTATGTGCGCTTGCTAGCAGGTTGAAAGTTGTGTCTAGTTCAGTGTACTAGCTGTAAATATATGATTACAGTTAATTTAAAAACAATAAAATTAGATAAAATAACAAAATAGGTTACTCCAAAATTATTGTACTAACTGAATTCACAAAAGTGATTCAGAAGTGAAAAAGCTATTAAAATAATCAGCACACTTGTCAGAGGGGAAGGCAAATCTCACTTGAACCTGCATCTCCTCTCCTTTCCTGGAAGTACCTTAATCGTAACACCTTCAGACATTTTCTCTGCTATGTTTCCACACTGTATGCAATATATAAATATTCATTAGTATAGTAATTAGAACTTAGGTTTCACACATAAATTGCTTCAACAAACAGGGAATAGAATCACTTTTGCTGTCTCTGGCTCATTGAGTATATGAATATTTATTAAAAGTAGTAAAAAGTTTCATCAGGAGAGAGAGGCACATTCTTATCAATGAAGCCCCGATAGCATTATAATTGAGAGTTTCTGGGAAATAGGGGATAAGTAACTTCCAGGTAGAGCTGAAATGTAAAGGTGATTTCTCTGTATAATGAATGATTGTTTGAAGAACTGTATTATTAAGCTAAAAGTGAAGAGCGTGTTAGTGGTACCTTTTTCTCCTTGCTTCTATGAATGGTATCTATGTTAACATTTACCACATCAATTAAAGGAATGAGGGGGGAAAAAAATGTTCATTTGGTTTTCTTTCAGCTGTAGCTGACTGATCAAATATGTGGAAAGTCATTTGCACAGTTCCCTAGTCTCATTTCATTTTTGCCAATAGCTGTTGTCTTCCCCTGTTGTTTGTAGGGAATATATTCTCTACAGGGTAAAGAACACAGAATATATTATGCTGGAAAACCTAAGGCAACAGGTGACGGAAGTCATCTTATATACTGCCTCAGCATCAGAAATTAGTATCACAACCTTTTAAACAAAATTGATCTTATGGATTGATGTTATGGATGTCCTCTCAAAAGTAGGGATCATTATCAGGCCATTTTTAATACAGAGTATTCTCATCCCACAACATTATTTAACATAGGTTAGACCAGTTATATTGGCAGGACACTGCATAAAGCTGTTTCTTTTTTTAAAGCTTTTTAGACCAAGGCAAGATCAGGGGTATGGGAGTGGTTTTGTATTCTGGACCCTTATAATTTTTCTTTTGAGTTATAGATGGAACCTGGTGTAGCCCTTTGAAGATTTAAAAAAGCTCACAAGTATATCCTTGATCAACAAGCAGTAGCTAGAGGAAACTCAAAGAAGGAAAAAGATAATAGCACAGAGAGGATTTTGTATTTGTGAAGATATATATTGTACTTTTTTCCTTTATATATGTACAATAATTGGAAAGGTGACTTCTGGTAGCTCATGGATCATATACCTGAAATAATAGCTGCAGTTATGTCACAAATCTGGCAAGATCTTTCCCTTTGACAGCAAGACACATTTTTCCCTTAAAAATAATATAAAATAAATTAAAAGTATGAGTAATTACAGAGGAACATTCAAAAGCACTGTTAAAATCCTAGAGGAGAAAAAAAAATCAGTAAAGATGATTAATGGTTATCAGCCGTAAAATAAGTGTTTTTAAGCTCTGTCAACTTTGCTTTTCTAATGAGGACTTAACTGCTCCTAAAGTAAAGCCTTTATCCAAGCTGTGTTTTGTATTTCATTTAATCAATGCTTTGTATAGACACAGTTACCATCATCATAACTTTTCAATTCTTGTGTTTTGGCATCTCACAGGTTTTGTGTTCAAATTTGAGGCTCAAGGGAAGCAAATTTCACTGAAATATCCAAGTACAATTTAATGTGTGATGCAGAGTCATAGAACTCCTCTCAGACTTGCTTATTGTTGCAAAGAGAGCCTTTGTAATTACCAGGGGATTATGGCAGAATATGAAAGACCTTGAAAGCAGCTTTCTTGCAGATCTGTATTCTTCAAAAACTCTCAAACAATCAGCTAAGAGTAGTGAAGCAGAAGTATATTAAAATGTGAAGAGTTCACTGAAAAGGTCCTGATAGAAACTCCTAATTAAAAAAATGAAAACTGACATTAAAGATTGTGAAATATTCTCTCTTCAGTAAGAAAAAAGGTCCTTATGAGGACTGGAAATGTGATGACAACACAAAGTGGATTCTTCCTCTTTTTTCTCAGCAACAGAAGTAATGAAAGTTAAGTTTAATGGCACATAAATAAAAATAATTAAATGGAAGCTAGTTGTAGTGGTACATTACCTGAATTAATATACAAGATTAAGAGACCAATAACCCAGAAACAATTTAGTTACTTTTCTGGTTTTGTATAAATTACTGAATAATTTTGGACAAGAATGTGGTTCAGTGTAACACCAAACTACTTATTGTATTAGCTTTGACTTCTTAATTATTTTTTGTCTAATTATTTTTTAGTCACTAAGGATCACTGTATAGTTTCTGAACTAGTTTCTACCAAAAAAATGGCTCCACATTGTCATACTGAGCCATAAACTTCTGTGTCCTTTTCTATTTCAAAGTTAAAAAACAACAAAAGCAATACAATATTTTATTATGTGATGCAAATAGTCTGCATCAGTACTGTAGATGTGATTTTTGTTGTATGGTTTTGGGTGGGTTTTTTTCTGTTTCTGATAAATTCATGTGCCCAGTGCAGATCATAGAGGTTTCAGTAATAAATTTTCTCTTTTATGCTGGATTCTGCATTGGCCTGCATTGAGTTTTCTGTTAATGCTTTCTTCTCAGTGATGCTGAAATTAAAGCAAGTTAAGGTGAATTAGCGTTCACTAGTGAGCAGGTAGGAAAATCATGCAGTGCTTTTGGACAATTACATCTGTACATTTAACTAATACAATTCTGAACTGAATTTATTAGCAAAAGTGATTAGCAAAACCTGAATCTTTTTCCAGTTTCCTTATCTATTGAATGCATTAACATATTTCCATTTTATGAATATTTCTGAATAGCCTCATAAGAAACAGGGTGGGTTTTTTTTTGTTTTTTCTACACTTTAATCCATAATATGATCAAAAAAAGTAGTTGAAGCGTTTTTGGCCAGATTTTTCTTTTGTTAAATGTTTGTTATATAGTTGAAATGCAAAATTCTAGAAACGTGTCAGGTTCTCATTTACGTGAAAGCACCTCTATCAGTAGTCAGTGACCCGTCGAAATAACCAATAACACCTAAATAACAAATTCTGCTGTTATTGATACTGACACCTACTCCATTGTTAGTCATCTGAGGATGAACTTCTCCATGGTACCAACTGATTTTCATTGACAGTTGTCCCATGAAAATATCTGAGCTAGAAACAACATAAATTTTCTTAATATACACAATTTATCAATAATTCTTCATTTTCCATTCTAGATCTTAAATATTCACATCAAAGCAGAATTATATTAAGATGATTATATTTTTATTGGAAGCAGTTGAAAATTAGGAATTTCCTACACTAAAGCTTTCTTCCCCCACCCCCGAGAAATTTTAATTGAAAAATGCATGAACTTCCTTAACTGGAAAAGGTGTTTAATTTTGGGGGGAATGTTGAGGAAAGAAAGGAACATGGGAAACATAAAAAGCTAGACTTCCCATGAGAAGCATGATTTATGCAAATAAACAAGTTTATTTGCCAAAAGCTAGATTGAAAAAAATCATAATTTACCCTTGTTGTTAGCAGGCAAAGTGGAGAAGATTATATTATTTTTGTATGCACTCCTATTTTGAAAAAATAAGGAAAAATAAGTGCTCTATAAATGCGGCAGCATGGTCTTATACTCTTGTTAAAAACTAAATAGTGACTGTGGGTACTATATACAGATGCAGGCCAGCAGGCAATAATATTGTATAACAGTGGCCTAAGAATGAATATGTAGCATTAATATAATCAGCAAATTGAATTGTTGAGGTAATTGTATGAAGATGAAAATGTTCCTTTATCCAAAGTCATGCTGTATTTCTAGCTTAACGTTTCAGCTTTACCAGCCTTTTCCTGTTGAAACCCACTTTCTGTTTGAAAGATTTACATCCAGTTAACTTGTCATTGCTATCCCTTGAGCTTCTGAATGCTGTCAGAAAAACAAGAAGGTTTTACGAGTGAAATAGTGACAATGAATGAAAAATAAGATTCAAATACCATGAGTGAATTATGCTTTGGTCAAATTTAAACAACAAAAAATCTGTATCTAATCTTGAGGAAAGCAAATGAATTCTGAGGTCAGTGCTGATGGCAAGTACTCAGGAATTCAGGTATACATTTCTGTTATTCAGTACCATGACTTATTTTCTCATAAAACAGACTCAAATGTGTTTGGAGGCAGTATATAGTAAAATAAATATAAAATACTGCATTAAAATAGGAGGCTTACAACCATGATATCACAGAAATTCAAATCTTATTCCAGATGAACTATACTGACTTTGTTTTGCCCAGATGTGATCTCCAAAAGGAGAAAAAAAGCATAACCATTCCTTTCTCATGTGCTGAAAAATATGATGAATATGCCCTACACAATTTGAAATAGGAACTTAATAGAGCTTCTACTGTAATATCTCCCACTCACCGCACGAGTTCTGAGAATGTAGTTTGTGAAATAGTTCTTAAGTGGCAGTCAATCCAGGCTCCACAGGTGTTATTAATGTATATTACATACATAAAAGAAAGTTCAAACTCGAGCCAAAAACCAGGGGGTAGGAGACAGCTTTAGTTATGCAAAATTTTTTATTCCAATTTTTGATTTCCAGTCTAATCTGAGCCTGTTTGGAGGACAGTGAGTTTTTTACCTCAAACATCTGAATACGTTTCTGGTGAATAAATTGATTGCCAAAGCTTAAAAAATGCTGTCAATCTATTTGTTTTTCAAAATTCAGACTGAATTTGGAATTATTTTATTCGTTTTGAAAGAGGGAATAGTTTCACAATACTAGCAGCAAGGAGACAACACTTGTTACTCTTCTTCATCTTCCTCTCTTCTCCCACTCACCTCTACCTCCACAAAGTTGAAGGACTCAACATGTTATTGAATTCAATAACTCCTGTATATAGGAAACTAGGTTTCAACTCCTTCCCCCTGAGTGAGATTTAAACCTTTGTTTTCTACCTTCCAGGGGAATCACCTAGCCACTGGATGTTCTGCAGTGGTATGCTCTCCTCTGAGCTATTTGAACTGCTACTTTGCCCTAGCTGTGTGCTTCCCAAGTGAATGCTTTAACCACCAGACCAAAGAGTCATTCTTTCTCTTTGACTAAGTATTTAAACAATCCATGCAGAACAGCTTTTTCCACGAGGATAGAGAGAAACCAATTATAGAATTCTCACTGGTTTAAGAACTCTTCTGGGAAAGTGAAAATGTGGGTTCAAGAATGTGAAGACAAATTGGGTTTTGAACCTGATTGTCCCACATTGTATAACAGATGAGGCCCTAACCACCAAGATATTGAATAAATGAAGAGGGGGGATTCTCTTTACTTCCATGAATGATTTACAAAGAGTGTGTAAAACTAATATTTCATTTCCAGTTCTTTGGTTTTGTGTTTAAATAGCTTCTGCAGAGTTGGCAACGTCTCTGGCAAGAGTACAGATCGACGATTGGATGAAAATACTAATTTTACGAATGGTGAAGGATAATTCTTATCTACACTTCTTTTCCTAAATATTTCCTGAATATTTCTGTCAGTCCCAAATGAAATCAAAGTATAGTTTTATTTGGCAGTAAAAGCAAAATTTTAGTTAAATTGGAGGAGAGGTTGTGTGGAGGAGGGGGGAAGACAATCAATTTTTTCAATACGCCCTCTAACTGAAGAACTAACACACAATGTCCTGCTGCACATACTTCCATATTTCCTGACAGTTCTTAATTCAAGAACCTGTACTGAACTAGTGTGTTTCAGTAAGAAGGTCTAGTAGAATTTTCTAGCCACAAGAGTGCCAGTTTCAATTCAGACACAAAGATCAATACAAAAACAACCCTGTTTGTTTATGAATACTCAGTCAGCTTTCTAGACAGCTTACATTGCCAAAGAATGTGAGGAAAACCAAAAGTAAAGTATAGGTGAATTTTTTGATGGACAGGGTAAAAAAAAAAAAAAGCCAGCAAAATCTTTCAGGCAAAGGTCAACTATTGACCACTTGCAGGAAAATGCCTGAATAGTCATCTGCAGATACAGAACAAGTTGTTAAATACTGCAAATCTGTCCAGAATCACACAGCAGGTTTACTGATGCCAGTTGTGAAACCCAGAATTCCTGAGTCTTAATTCAGTGACTGAATATCCCTTCAGGGTGTGTAGTAAAAGAATAGGAACGGTAGTATGCCATCCTCTGACTGGAAAGGGGGCTTGTTTTTAACCTTGATTTCCCAATCTATCTTTCACTTTATATCAGTGAATGAATGTTCAAGAACATAATGCATGTCCTCCTGCAAGAGCGAAACAAGAGAGAGATCGAGACATAATCCAAAGAACAAAGTCAAGCTTGCTAAACCTTCATAACTGGCTTTCTTCAGCTCTCCCTTTCAGAAGTTTACCTGGGAAAATGGAGAAATCTTTTCCTTTTCTTATTACACATATTCACAGAGATCCACTGCACATTTCACAAGGGAAGGGAATAGTCCTTGCACATGTTATATCCTAGAAATCCAGATCTGCTGTGGGAGGCAGTTATGCCATAGTAGGTATTTAGGCAGCTCTGATACTCTCACTTTTAATCAGAAGATTTTATGAAACATTTAACACATCTGTTGCGTTGCTAGTGCTTTTTTATTAAATGCTAGTAGGAAACATAGAATCATAGAATCACTATGGTTGGAAAGGACCTCTAGGATCATCAGGTCCAACCTTTATCCCAACATCACCCTAACCACTAGACCATAGACTCAAGTGCTTCATACATGCTTCACCTCTGAGTTGTTCTCCTGTGTCAGTTCTCCCAAAATAATGGATTTTTCTGAAAGACCTTTAAAGACCTCAAGAGTCTCAAAGACATCAGCATTCTTGCTAGAAGAGTCAGATGTATTTTTTAATTGTTAATTTGTTGTTTGTTGACTTTTTTGCAAAATTATATATTCACAGAATCACAGAATCACAGAATGTTAGGGATTGGAAGGGACCTTAAAAGATCATCTAGTCCAACCCCCCTGCCAGAGCAGGAATACCTAGATCAGGTCACACAGGAACATGTCCAGGTGGGTTTTGAATGTCTCCAGAGAAGGAGACTCCACAACCTCTCTGGGCAGCCTGTTCCAGTGTTACATTGGATTCTTATAGTTCACTGTTCATGCAAAAACTGTTGCTAGTAAAACACCGTATGATCTGTTTTTAACAAAGCATCTGTTAATCTCAAAAATGCTGGACCTTCTTAGTCCATAAAACTAAAACCAATTTCTGTTCTGGAGAGATTAGGCTATTTCAGCTAATTTTCAGGCAATATTTTCAAAACCAAAAAGTTTTTCTGAACTACAGGGGTCAAAACAATTATAAAATCAAATAATTGACCTTTATTTCTCTCCTCCCACTCCCATGCCCTTATATTGTAGCAACATATAAGAAAAACAGTAATAAAACTTTTAATAATAATTTTTATACATGATCTGTATGTTGTTTCTTATATAAGAATCTTGTCTTTATGGATTTCACAAAATAAGAAAAATGGATATTTAGCAATGTACAGCATAGCAATTACAAATAAGAACCATTAGCACGTGGAAAACTTCTGTAGTGAACGCAAGGTTTGATGAAACCTGTAACCTGTCTGTGAAATCAGCAGGGCACACAAATAGGGGTGTGTTTCTTCTGTTGTGCCCATGCAGCACCACAGGGGATCTAACTGGCAGCAGCAACCAGGTGCAAAGTTAACAGAAACAGAGCAGGAAAAGGTGCTGGAGGGATCATAAAGTGAAGTTTTGCAGTGATATTTTTTTTTTAGAAAATTTCTGTCAGGACATCCCTCAGTTATCTCAGCATGTCTCTTTCAGGATTTCCCACGCTTAACTCTCTCCTGGTACACAGTATGTATTCTGTATCAAATCTGTCTCCTCCAGCTTAAAGCTTGTGCTATCATCTACTTCAACCACAGCTGTCACTCAAAATTTTTTTCTTACTTCACCTGTTATCAGAAGACTAAAATTGAAATTCAGGAACTTCCAAACAAAACTAAACAAAAAACAAACAAACAAACAAAAAACAAAACCCACAACCCCCCCCCCCCCCCCCCCCAAAAATACCCCCCCCCCAAAAACTAACCAACCAACCAAAAAAAAACAAACCCCAAACAAGCAAACAAAAAAACCTAACCCCCCCCCAAAAAAAAACCCAAACTGAAACTTCTCCAAACTTGGGAACTTATTTTTTTCAAAAACAAGGAAAATTTAAGAATGAAAAATATGAAATATTTTGAAAAAAAAAAAATCCTGTTTTTTTTTTTCCACAATAATTTTATGACGAGCACATATGAAATTTCAATTCTCTGTGTTCTTCATTAGTAAGAAAGTTTTTTAAAGTGTATTGTTTGGCTTAGTTGGCATTAGCTGGTCAGGTGCCTCTAGCTTTCTGTTTCAGGGTCTCTCTTTGGTGAGTCAAGGTGTGCTGGAGCTGTATTTCTCTTTCTTTCTATTATTTAGTGAAAGTTGTTGATCTCCAATTAAATTAGTGGGTTTTTTACAAAATTATTTTCCAATCCCATAAATATTTACCAATTGGAATAATAATGCTCAGTGCTTGAGTTGAAGTTTGACATATGGACTACTGAAGTACATAGATAAGTATATTGTGTCCGATTATGCTTAGATTCTACAGGATGTCCCTTCATTCACAAAAAAAAAAAAAAAAAAAAAGTAATTACAACGTTTATTTTTATGTTCTTGCTCAAACAGTAAATTTATTTAGGGCTCTAATGAGGAAGTGGGAATATATGACAAGTGCAACATTTAATAAGTATTTCTAATTAAACCTTTTGGTTTGTATAAAGCAGACATTCACTCTTAATAGAGCTGATATACTGCAATTAAAATCATAGAGATTTCTCTTTTGTACTTAGAATTTATTTCTACTTTTCCTGTAAAAATGGGGCTAAATCCACTTTCACCTGAAGCAGAGCTATGTATAGTAGAACTGAATCTTTTTATTACATGTTCCCTGCCTGTCACACCAAGGCCACTTAAGTCACTTCAGCACTAGTCAGAGTTGTTTAGTAACACTTTTTCAGAGTACTTTAATTGTTCATCAAGACCTAACCCTTTGAACGTTGCTTTAAGGCATTTTGGCTCTGCTCTGTCACTGAAGCAAAATTGGAGCATCTGGATGCAGTGTCAAAATAGCCCAGGCAGCTTCAGTGCAGCACCCAAGTGGATAATCTCAATACAGAATACAAACACTGCATTAGTGATTGCCAGAAGGCTACAGTTCATCTTCCTCTGAAATACAATACAAGAAAGTACAAGAAAAGTTGAAGGATGATACTTCTTTCGTTTTTATCTTCTGTTGTGCGAACAAAGAATCAAGCTGTGTTTTGATGATTTCTTAAATGTTTGGCAGCAATTTCAATCCTCGTTTGCCCTACTAATCCAATTTTCTTTTCTTTGGACAAAGCAATGAGTGATTTTTACCATTTATGCTGGTTTAGATATTTGTATGCAAAAGGCAGTATCCAACTGATGATGTTACCTCTGAATCAAAGTTGTGGAAGAAAAAATATGATAATATTTTAGTTGCCTATTAATTATAGAATATCTAATTGTACCCTGTTAAATTGTACATAAAATTTCCATAATTCTGTGAGATTTTTTTTCTTCTATTTCTTATTTTATTTCTTTTGTTTGTTTACTCTCATAGATGGCAGCAAAATTGTATTTCGTTGACTGAGAAGTGCATTGTAAGTAACTCTTTTTGTTTCTCCTGTTGAATTAGGCTTCACATTGTATTTTTCTGAATCGGCTAAAATTTTATCTCATGGATAAAACTGGGTTCTTACTTGAAAACTGCTGCACAATTAATACTCTATGAGAACCCATGAGACATCTGTGGCTACAGATACAATCCCCAGGACAGATTTCTTTTGCCATAGGCAAGAATAGTTTATGTAAGGCTTAGGCCAGCAGGTCAAGAAATATAAATGCAGAAGCATGCTAAACATACCACCTGGCATTAGGCTCTGCCTGGAAATGCTGTATTCCAAGTCTGTGACATGACTGATCTGTAGAGTGCACGCCAGAATGAATACTGGAGAGCAGAACTGGGGCACAGCAGTATATATTGTCTGTTTCCTTACTACCTATTTTTCTGACTGTGCACCTAGGAATTTATACTATATACAGTGGTACTAAATACAAATAGAAGCATCAGACTAGTTTGAAGTTGTGTTACTTTGTGTAATTCAGACAGTACATGTATTCTGTGTATATATATGTATATAAAAACAACATACAATAAAATTATTAGTTGTTCAGTGATACTGAAAAATCTCTGCTAAACATGCTGCTTCACACTGCTATGCAAACTATTCACACTATTCTTATAAATGCAGTACCAAAATATATTCCATTTGGGATGTGTCAAGTAAACGGGGACACTTTTTCTAACATGTCTAACTGCTATTAATTTAGTTAGTATTCACTGTAATTAGACTCATCATAATGAATTAATTTAGTATTAATGTGAACATTATACATCTTTTTAGGAACTCCATTATAATTCAGCAATAATTAATGTACATATTAAATGAAGTGTTACTACTCAATGCTATTATAACAGCATGTTGTTTCATTTGAAAAGCTTTAGAGCAAGTTTTGTTTAATCTGATTTGTATTCTGATTGTTGCCAAGAGGTGTTCTGTAATGGCAAAGGGTAGTCCACAATGGGAAACTTGTTAACTTTTCGCAGAGATTCCTTGTTTGCACTTGTGTACTGATTCACTTGTAACTTAGCATTTGAGGCAAGATACCTCGTGGCCATGATAATGCAAAAAATGTTTAACTATCCTGAAAACATGAAATATTTCTGACATTTCAGACCTTATCCAATAAAGGAAGTGACTGTTTGTAAGTGAAGTACTGCAACATCTACATTTTCTCATTGTTCGTCCCTTCTGCCCTCCAAGAGTAATCCAAAAGTAAACCAAGTATTTTCCACGTATCACACATCAGCAAAATTAGGTGCCTCAAAAGGCATCCTTACCCACTTCAGGGAACTACATGAAAATAATGAGTAGGGGAACCATATCAGAAGAAGAATGGACATACTGGATTAGGGTAAAAATTGTCTGGCAGTCATCCTGTATATGGGCAATGATTATATGCCCAGAGAAATGTAAGAATAAGAATTACATGACACTTTTCCAGACATTCCCCAGCCTCCAACAGTTTTAGCTGAAGAAATTTCATCAAATGTATATGATTTCTAAAGACTGAGATTTTGGGTTTTTTTTCTTCTCCATGAATCTATTTCCATAAACTTATATAAACCTTAGAATAGAGTCCTTTGACAATGAGTTGCACGGGTCTACTAACCTGTTAATTTTGTTCATGAAGGATTTTTTTTTTTTTTTTTTATTTGAGTCATGTTTCTTCTAGTTTCATTAGAATCTACATTGCATTGGATTTGATCGAGCTCAAAAAACAGTAAACAGTTAATGCCTATCCATCCCCTTTTACTAGCAATGATTTGTGAGCCTCATCTACATCCTTCTATGGAGATCTTCTTTTTAAGAGAAGTATCCTACTCTACACTCTCTGTCCTTGTCCTGACTATCCTAAATAACTGATCAGGAACAATTCTCACCAAGTCTCATCCTCTTTTCTAAATCATTTATGAATCTTGAACAGCACAGGCCCCATAAAAAGTTTTGCAGAAGTCCAGCGGCAATGTGTCTAGATTGGATATTTACTCTTAACTCTCTACTACTTAGCCTTTAAAGTATCAGTTGCACATGCCTTCTTTCTTAACTACTTACTTTTTTATATAGCCTTTGTTGAGAAACTTTAGCAAAAGCCTTTTGCAAATCCAAGGTAGACTCTAGCTGATCAGCTCCAGGCAACCAAGTCACTTGCATGCCGTGTGTCTGTTCAGTAATTAAAAGTACTTCAGTACGTCTGCAAAGCAGAAATTTCTTTTAAAAAAGCCATCTTTACTTGTCCAAAGAATAACATTTTTATCCAAGGTCCACTCTTGAGTTTTTTGTTCTAATTTATACTAATTTGCCCAATCTGGATGTCAGTATCACAGATTGTGTTTTTTAACATCTGCTATTTTACTTTTCATTCAAATTTATTTTCACTGCATTTTACATCTAGTTCTCAGTACCTTTGCAATTTTAGGTGAGACATAATGCACCATCACTAGTCAATAAGCTGTTTCATCTGTGAATTGTCTTATAACTCTTGAGTGAATACTGTCTAATCTTAGTAATTTGTCATCTCATCACTTCCTTTATTCTTCAAGTGTATATTCCCACTGAGAGTTATTAGGATATATTATTACACAGAAAGCAATCTTTACCTGTAGTTTTATGTAATATGTCAATGTAGTGCTAATTAATAAGAAGTCAGCTGATCTATGAACTTCTGCCATCTTTTCAGCTGACATACTTGACCTTGGGCAAATCACTTAACCTCTACATTTCGTTATTGCGTCTCTTCCTAAAATGGAAATAATGGAATTAGTGTTCACTTTAAAACTGTTGAGCTGTATAGATTACAGGTATGCTGGGTATCCTTATTGATTTTTCACACTAACGCGAATTAAATACTTGGAATAGAATAGTGGATAAAATAAAATAAATTTTAACAGTTATGAAATTGTTACCCCTATGAGAGGAGAATAAGAAACTAATTGAAACTGCCCTAGATTAAAAAAAGACCAACTCTTTGATTACTTCAGAAAAATAAAAGATGAAAACAAACGTTTTTGTAGACTACGTGCTGAATTTCCTTACTTTCTTTTATAAATGTCCTTTTTTTGATCGATGTGTTAGTAAATAATTCATTCTTCTCCTTTGTCGTTATTGTGGTTTTATGTCAACTAAATATATAAATTCAAGATGTATTTTGTATTAATTACAGAGAAATATTGAAAAGTTGTGTTGATATAGTGGATTAAAGTAGACCAACACACTCACTACAAGTATTGCTTCTTATTGAACTGAGCAGTTGCTGCTTGTGACATGTTAATGAGATTTTTTTTTCTCTTCTTTTATTAGAATCTTTTTTTTCTTTCCAGTGCTGAAGCATCCTTCTCCCTTTCTCAGGCAAAATTCATTCATCCAGTAGCTAGCTTCCCGCTTCTGTATAGAGGAGACTGCAGTATTAAACTTTAAATAGATCAAAATCAGATCTAGTTATGCTCAAATACATAATGTTTAAGTTTACATGTCAGAGGCTTGGTTTTCTAAAGTAAACCAGATAAGCGTGTTCCAAGTACTACTTTTCCTATTGTTGTATGCATTCCAGCTTTTAGTGTCTTCAAGCACTTTTGTGGTTAGATATGATCTTAGGCTATATGGAAATCTTATACTAAGTCTTTCTTATAAGCTAGTGATACTTGGTTAAGGACTTAAGTCCTGCCTTCCATAATGTTATTCCATAACTTGCCATTAGAAATTTTTTAATTTTTTTTTAATAACTAATGATCCAAAGTATTTAGCTCCAGTTACTATTGGTGACTTATGACCCCGTTTGCAGAGATACTGAACTCCAGCAGCTTTGGTTGAAATGGGAGATGTTGATTCTCCCATTTCTATGAACACATAGAGCTGGTTTGCATTTTCTATATTTTTAAATTTGCATATTTTTCTTTCTAGTTTTAAATTTTAGTAAATGTATGATAAGCTATTTATGTGAAATAGTATTTCATCCTTTCTTGTGAAGGATGAATTCTATGTTTCTGACTGTCTACAAAGGTGGCAAAATTGTTTAAAAGGTTCACTGCCAAAATTTAACAGCATTTGAATTTCTTGTTGAAAAAATATGAGTCTTTAGGAACGATGTAATTTATTGTAATTTTCATGCATACTTTGGGGGCATTTTAACTATGGTTTTTATTACTGCTTATTTGGTGGCACACTGGAAGTGCAGCTTAGGCTCACTCCTGCCTTTCTGGTTTGGACTAGTTTAGATAGACAGTAGGTTATTCTTCCTTTTTAATCTGTTATATTAATCCATATTTTCCAGGCAATTATACTGGCTCTTTTCTTTTTAAAATATATTCCATATTCTCTCTTTTCTAGTTTCTATACATCTTAGTTTCAGATCTTGCTACATTAACATTTGTTCTATTGGACCCTTTTTATTCCAACCTCTTTGTGACTTTTTAAGGCCTTTATTATTATTCCCAGTTTTTCTTTCCAGACTGATACTGATGTTTATTTTTCTATGTTCCTGCATGATGGCTGTTCTGGAACTGTTCTTTGGAAATAGGAATATTTCCATTAGATCAGTCTCTCAGGGGTACATCTAGTCCTTCTTTTACATGAAAGACTTTTTTAGTATGAAGGAAAGATGGAGGAATGACTATGCAGGAATACTCATGAAGAGTTTTCTCACTGAAACACATGAAATCAGCTATTAATCCAAATAAAATGGTGGTTGTCTTGAATTAATTTAATTCAAAGGAATTTCAAGGAACTAGGAGATATTTTTCTTTCTGACTGGGATCCCAGCAGGGAGGATCAGATTGCAAGTTGCACATTATGTGCCCAGTGCCTGAGCATTCTTAGGGATTCTGTCCCATTGCTTTCACTTAAGCTTTGCTTTTCAATATTAGGATTTGGACCTATCTCAGTAGAGGAATTAAAAAATAAGTGCCTAAAGACATGCTGTCTAATGGATATGTAATACACCACATTGTAGCCCAGAGCTCCTTTCTATTTAAGCTCTCAGAAAAATGGTATTTACAATAAAAATCTTTTAACAATCTTTTACCATACTTGCTAGCAGGCACTGATTTAATGCTAATGTGACAGCTAAGATTTTAGTGAGAGACAATATTTCCCTGGTAAGAGAAGCGTTATGCATTCTGAAAACCAGACAGATTTTTCTGACCATTCTCTTCATGTTTGTGCCAGTAGAGATTTGCTGACTACTCAAATTATCTTTCACAGGTTAGCACATGTCTATCTTATATACATTTATCTTCCTTTCTGACATTTCTCTAATTGGCTGATTTTTTTAAAAAAATAAAAACAGACTTTGTTGTTAATAAGTGGCTACCTAATATTCCCCTAAAAAACCTGCTAGGCTTCTGCAATGCAGGCATCAATTTAGGATCAGCATGCATTCTAGCAAATCAAATTATATTTCTTACAAAATACATTCACAATTTGCAGTAGACTGAAGAAAAAAAAAGGTGAAAAGACAACATTGTAATCTCAATAACATTTATAATGTTAGAAAAAGATGACAATACAGTAAATTAAGCTCTCAACTGTGATTCTGGATGAAAAGTGCTTTATTTTTTATTTGTTCTAGCAAGGCCCATTTATACATCTCTAAAATCTACAAACCATATTATTTAATCTTTCCGGTGATCTCTCAGAAATTATTACATATCACACCAGATCTGTATTATATATAGTGTATCCAAATTCATATTTTCAAATCTCTGTGCTGCCTTAATCTTTTTCATTTAGTATGCAATTTTGTATTTTTGAAATATATGATTCAACTTACTTTACGTCTTTACCAATTTTTTAACCTTTCCTACAGGAGTTTCATGTAATGATAATTGCACTTTAGGGAAAATCTTTGTGTAGAATCTGAGTGGAGGAAGGATAGTACCACTGTCTCCTCACCTTTTCTGAACAAGAAGTGTGGATTTACTTCTTAGTCTGTGTGTTTCAAAGGTGATGTATTTGGAACAAAGCAGATATTCCTAGCACTGATTTCTGGGTTTGGGCAAAATTTTTAGTCCTTCCCTATGTTTCACACTAACGTTTAAATCCTTAAATCGAGTAAAATGAATTTCTGATTTTTTTATATGCTGCTACATCTACCAATCATATGAGCATGTTTCTACTAAAAGTGATCAGTTCATTCTGATATTTCAATGTCAGAATTCAGTTACAGACCCACAGGAATACATGGAGCATTATAAATAAATATCCCTTGATATTTACAGATAGAGCAATTGATTAATATGAATTACACACTATTTCTGTTTGGAAGTTCTTATAACAGCCACAGATTAAATTTCTCTTTTTGAATGAAAACTGAGATTTGAAAGACCAATTATATTTCAGCTAAAATGTACTCTTCAGCTAGGCAGTGATTTGTGCATGAGGCTTATTCTAGTGTGACTTTTCAATATTGTATAATGTTTTTCAGAAACAGTAAATTATTTTTTGATTTACTGTTTTGCTCAGGGTAAATAGATTATTCTAATACTGTCACCAGTATCATTCTATGTGACATTTTAATTCCTCAATGTGGTGTCTAAAGACAGTTTTCCTAGAAAGTGTGATAAAGCACTCTTATCTGTGGTAACACTGAATCGAAAGGAAGATTTTTTTCTATTTGTTTAACCACTGTGCCAGTTTTCCTATTTTGAAATTTTAAGAACTGCTTTAGAAATGTATGGTTCATTCAGATCTACATTTTCAATAGAGGTAATGGTGGAGGTGATCCATTGACCTGGAAACGACCATGATTATTTCCTGGTTTTTCAGCTATGTTTCCCACCAGGAGAGCCTGTAAGAGCAAATATTTTACTTGGTATCAAATTCCCCCATTCAGATTACTAAACTGTTATAACAATACTAACTCAATCCCCAGGTCATTATCTAGCCATTACTATTATCTTGGTGAGATAACGTATCCTGAACTATGGATACAATAGAATTCATATTGGTATGACAGCTTGCTTCCATTACCAGAAAGGCATTTTCTTATACTTAAGTTTAGCTAAAATACTATTATGTTTTGGAAATAACATAACTAGGATACAAAATGAATGGTTCAAGCTATAGTATTGTTTTCCTTTGAATCCTCTAGCCTAAGTTCATATTTTTATTTTCTTCCATGTGCTAAGCAGAGGTATTTATCAGATTTTTCAGAGGAAAAATACTAACATAGAAAAGTCTTCTTACAGTTAGCTTTGTGAACCTCACAGCTACCTCATTTCTGACGTATATCATTCTTTCATATTTTCTCTGTTGAGACTGTCTTGAACAACAGTTTGATTTATATTCTAGAAAATTTCCACACAAATTCACAGCATGATTAAATTAGAGCCAGAAATTCACTGGCCAAACTAATTGTGTTTTGAATAACTCCAGAACTATCAAAGGAAAAGTAAGGCATTTCATAAAAAGATTGCTGGGTTTGCAGCAAATTTCTTCTGGAGAAAAAAAGCACTTTCCAGGTAACTTTGTCTTTATAATAGTTCAAATAGCTTTCTAAGTGAATTAAATATGCTTAACACAGACTGAAGGTATCTCAGGAGGGATAGATACAGTTAACGCAGTGTAATAACCTGTTACATTTTTCGTATTGCCCTCAAAGCCAGATGTCAGAGGATAAGAAGAAAAAGGATTAAATTTCATGACCATCCCTGAAGTACTTTCAGTACTTTCTACTTAAGCAACTAGATTTAGCAGATGAGGGAGCTTCTGTTATTTTATTCAGTCACTAAAATGTGAGACAATTAAAGCAGTAGCTGACAGTGTAATAAAAGTAAAATGCCCTGCATTGTAAAGTTTAGCAATTTCAGTTTATTTTTTTTAAATACAGTTACATTAAAACTTTTGCAAAATGTGTAGATATATTCTTATGTAGAAAGAGCTGGTTTGGGTTTTTTTTTTTCCCTTTTCTGGTGAGGAGGAATTCTAGATTCTGTTCACACTTCTGCTGTATAATGGTAATAGAAAAGATAAATACAGTCTGAAATTTATTTCTCTCGAAGTTAAACACATATATAATGGACTTTAGGTTGAAGTTACATTAGCCACAGTAAGAAATTGGCCTGCTTCATCTTATTCTTAATGAGTAAAGACACTAGTGATGAAAGGATATGGAAAAAAAAACTCACAACAAACCTAGAAGGATGACTTCCTATGTAGTGGTTTTATTTTTCAGAAAATATCCAAATATTTTCTGAAACTGTTTCCCCTCATGTTTCTCAACATAAATTACTATACCACAAATTGCTGTAATCCACACCCAAAGATAACTGATTTGTTAAAATTCCTTGAATGTTGCCGTAATTTCCAAAATATAATTTCTAACTGCATATCTTTCACAGTGACACAATCTTGGTGCAGTTTTTCCTGGTCTCCTACAGCAACCGAGGTGTAATCATGCACATTGCTGAGAGTATGCCTTTACAGAGAGTTTTTAATTTTTATAAGCCTGTTCTCATTTGCCTGCAAGAGTTCATTTGCATACATTTAACTCAATATATGCCAGTCCACGTTTGTTTTAGTGTCTAATTAATTGTGAAGAAACCTTGACTTCAATATTAGGCTTTAAAATTAACTCCAGTGAACTGTGACTGAAAATGATGTTATAGACTATTAGGTATGATGTGGAAAAATAAGCATATGATATATACTACTATGTTGTTCTTACGGCAGATAGCTGAAAGACTGTTTAGAAATGAGTGTCGGTGTTCTTACATTTGTTGACAATTTACATGCACAAACAGTGTAGGTAAAACAGAAAAATTAAGTAATTGTTAGAATCTTATATATATTTAAGTTTGAATAGATTTTACAGACATGGTTAATTTTTTACACTTAACTTTCATAATATGTAAATCTACTTGAGCATCTGCTTTAACAAATTTAGAGGCCAAATGCTAGAACAATTACTAGGACCATCTAATCCCATACATAGATTCATGTGGTTATATACTGATCTCTACAAAACAACTTCCTGCCTATCACTAACTTGAAAATGTAGTGCTCAGCAAGTTTTATGTGACCTTAGTTTTGATTTCCACATCTTTATCTCCTGTCCTTTCTTTTTCTTCATCTTTAGCAGTAAAGGTCATTTACAACAAATTATTCTTGAGAGCAGTAGCAAATTAATTTTGTAAAGCGTTGTCAGCACCACGGCAAATCTCTGCTGGTACTAAAGTTTGCAGGGATGCTGGTAGTTCATCATTTCTGATCTAGATATCATAATCCGAAGCTCTTCAAAATATATATCCTAGTTGGTATATTACATTCTTCTTTATGCTCAGCTCTTTTGACTGCAACATGTAACAATTTTGTTTTAGTTTTGATCAATTTAATTAAACTTCAGTTCAAAGCAAAACTTAATCATCTGCATAAACACGTAGTTTGATCTCAAGCAGTTCCTGATTCAGATGATAGTCACAGAACTTTACAAATATTGCATGTTATTATAGTTGCTCAGTCCTTTTATTAGCATAGCACGCACTACTTACCAGTCACACAGAGAAAACGCACTATCCAAAGTCACTTCCAGTAAACCCTAAGACAGAAACTGAAGATATAATTTACCAGGTCTGATGGAAAAGAGAAAGATTATAAATATGTTCAGTTGCTTCAAGACAGCTGCTCAGTCTTCAAGTAAACAATTTTTCCAAATAGTAATAACCTACATTCTGGTCAGGGATTAGAGCTCTTAAGCCCTAGTGCCTATGTTCCCTTCTACTAAAAGCAACAGCAACCTTGCAAGCTAAGTTCTGTTGACAGCATGTCTTTCTAGAGCTCTCTATAATGACTTTGTGTCCAAATGCTCTTGCTTCTCACTTGATTTTGATGCAGCTGAGCTAGAAATATATCATTTCCTTCTACCAGTGATTCTGTGCCAGCAGAAGAGCCATATGTCTATAGAGCATTAGAGGTCTGCTTTTCAGTAGGAAGCCATGTTGATGAAATTGTTAGCTGTACTCTACCACAATATAATTATGTATCACTGAGCAAAACGGTGTGGGTAACCCAATTCATGCTACTATGTGCTGCTGTTGTAAATACTGTGCTACTTAAAGAAAATTGATGTGAGTGCAAGTAGAAATTTAGAAAACTACTGCTATGAAAAAAAGGAGTAATATCATAGATTCATTAAAAAGTGTAACTCCCACTGATTGCATCCCAAAGACTCAACTGTTGTTGAACAGCACTGGTTTATACTGTCTCAAGATGCAGTTTTTTATAGCTTATTATTGTTGTCTCTGCCATTTTTAGAACAGGTGAAGCTTAACTGTTGTGCTATTTTTTCTTACATCTTAAAGTGGTTTTGTTTAAATATCCTGGAAAGTGGGTAGTATATTTTCTCCATTTATAGATATGTCACCTTTTCTTTTCCATTTGTTGTCCCCTCCTGTGCAAAGTGCCTGAGAGGAAGCCGAGGTACTGATCCATTGCTCACCAGAAGGAAAAAAGAGGACAGGCTATACTAAACAGATTCCACAGCTCTAACATGGAATAAGAGTAGTCTGAAGGAGTAGGGACAAAATCATGCTTGCTTCCCGCACTGGTTAAGGAGGTGACAACTGGCTACCCTAACAGATAACTTTTTCTCAGGCGGGGCTAAAATTCATTAGCTGACATTAGCTTCCTTTGTGGCATACTAAAATTTGTCATTAATTAAAAAAAGAAAAAAGAATATTAGAAATAGTGGGTTTATGGGAGATTTTTTCCTACTGATATGAATTAATAGGTCAGCTGTGAGGAGAAGAGATTCTGCCAAGAAATGCTCAAAAATTTCCAGTCACATTCTATTTTAATCTAAATATTTGCTGCCTAAAGCCTGTTTTAATTAATCTACAGGTAAAAAACATCCTTAGTTACTTCTTCTTACTTCCCATTGTGTAGTTTCTGATTTAAATCTACCAAAAAATGTCCTTTATGTTTTCAGTACACATAAACTCTTAAAATGTGTCATCGACAGTATCAGAAATGTATTGTGTTGGAGTAGAAAGGCTCAGTATGTTATAAACATCACAGCTCTTTCACAGGAGCCAGAGGAAAAGAAGAGAACTGACTGCTACTGTACTTTATAATTTCCAAGCAGGATATAAACTCCAGTCCTGCAGAGTTGTTAAATCTCACTTATCTTGGTTATTACAGGGTATTAGAATAGTAGATGGTTCTACCTTCAGATATCCCCTGCAGGAAAATTCTCTTATTTGCACTAAAAACTAAATACTTTGAAATTATAGGAAAATAATTCTTATTAATATAGGACAATTTTTTATTATATCCTAATGTCATATACTGCTTAGGTTGCTAGTGCATTTTCATTCATTTACAGATGCCACTGCTATGTTGTGCTTGTTGTCATGGGTGATCTGTTTTTTACTGCCCTTGTAAAAAACAGTGAACATACAGAGAAGTCAACAGGGAATACAGAAAAAGTCTGAATATGTAACTGATCCTTGCCTCTTTTTACCTCTTGGAGAAAAGCATTGCATAATAAAGTTTACTCTAGACCTTTGCCCTTTACTCTAGTATAACTGGGAATTTTCCAAATGGGGGGAAAATAAAAAAGGAATTCTTAAAGAAATGTAAAAGGAAATCTAGAAATGAACTAACAGCATTGTAATCAAAAACAAAAATAAAATTAAAAAATCAATCAAACCAAACACCATACACATATAACTGCACAACTGTGATAACCAAAACATACAGTTGACTCAAAGTTTAGTGTGTCCATCGGGGCTGCTTCAATACATCTGTGTTTTTGTGTTTAAAATATTGTGTTCAGAAATGTTTGAGCCTGCAGATTTTACTTGTTTCTCAGAAGAAAGGCTCTGCAGGAGAGAGTTTCTGTCCTGTGGAGCTCATAGACTCTGCAGGATCTTTTGCTCAGTGACCCTAGTTTATCCACAATTCATTTATGTGACTGAACCTTATGTCTTCCAGATAAACGAGTTTCAGATCATTAAGGTTGTACTGTCCTTGTTAGCAAGAATATGTTATTGGCCAGAGGAATGCCATAATGTCCTTCTCCAAAACATAGGGAAATAACAATTATAGAATTTGTTTTCAGTTTTGTTTACAACTTATGAGCTGTTTCTTGTCCTGTTTCAAGAATAAATTATTGATGAGGTTTCCCATGTCTGGACACAATTTTTTTTTGTATTCTCTTTGATCTTAAAGAATTTGCAGGCTTTTATGCAACATGGGGTAAACTTGACTGTTAACTAAACCGTCATAGGAAAAGAAATAAAGGATAGCAACAGTATCTTTATAGCTGTGCAATCATAATGATTTAGAATTTTTTTTAAAAAATATACAAAAAGGAGATGTCTTCTATCTAATGTATGCGTGTATAATGTGTAATTTTTTCAGTCTGGCAGAGAAAAAACCCCACCTTTTTCTTTAATTTCCTTTTGCCTTTTTTTAGATATTTGGCATATAATATCAGAAAGAAAAATTATTTAAAATTGCTATTATTTAAATTTTTCTTTGCCCATCTTAATTACAAAAATTTATTAAATTTTAAAAAATTGTCTAGAATTCAGTCATGTCAAATATACATTAGAGCTATATAGCTCAAAGGAAATAGATGATCAATAACCTTATCTCAGAGAATATTGAACTGCAACAATTTTTGAAAATACTGGTTTTAAGTGAACTGTCAGATAAGTCCATCAGTGTAGTACACAACGTGCATAGTCATAATAGTTCCGCAATCAGAATTAAGTAATCATTAATATGTAATAGAATTTGTTTCACATTAGGTAAATCTGTGCAGAAAAAGTAAAACCTGCTTTGTTTGATTATTAAATACAATGCGTGAATTTAAATTCTCTGCTGTCATTCTGTCATGATATTAAAACTAAACCTAGAAGAGATAATGATTTGGTTACTCATTCTGTTTTAAAAATTGCTTGATTTTTGGTACAGTGAGCAGCAAAGAAAATTACCTGCTTAAATAATCATGTTTTTAAATTAACATATTCTTATAAAATATTTGGAAGAAAAACAGTCACATCGCTATAAAGTCATCATAGATATTCTCCAGAAAGATCTTACTGATACTCACTGATACAATTTCAGCTTTGTTATGCATACTCTCTCAGTTTTCTGTTGTTTAGAAGATTGAGTTCAGCTTGGGTATTTCAAATTCAGTTATTTTAAGAAATGTTTATATTTAGATTTACATACATGAGAGTTAAATTACTGTAAATAGATAACCATTTGCTTCTATTTGTAATGGTCATGCACATATCTAACATAACCAGCTTACACCCAAATGCACGTCTTCAAAAAATACAGTATTCTGAGATTAAGAACAAAGGAGTATAGAAGATAGATCTGTAGGGTAAGATTTTATCTTATGCTCCTGATCTTACTTAGATCTCAGATTTCACCATATATTTGGAACAATACAGAAAAGCAGAGGTGTGATTTATTGTCCTTCACTGAACAATCATTCAGTTTTTCATCTACTGTCATTTTTTTCTTGACTTGTCCTACTTCATATCACTCTTCATTTTGAAGAGTACTGTATAATAGCAATTAGGGTGTATGTGCTGCTATATTTTCTGAACTTCTTTAAAAAATTCTCATTTCTGGCTTTGGCTCACTTATTTTTTCTCCATTTAGTATCGACCAGCATTGCAAATACGATTTAAGCATCAATCAGCTTTTGTCCTTGCATTCTTTCACTTCCTGTCTTTCAAAAAAAACCAACGTGACGGTGACTTTAGACTTGCCAGGAATAGTTTCTCAGTGTTTCTGTGAAACAAAACAAGAGGTAGGGGAGGCAAGCAACAGAATAAGATTTTCTAATGGAGGAATAATATTCAGAAAGTAGATTGTCTCATGACTTTCTGAGCTCAATTTTTTTCTTTTAATTTGTCCACTATTACTTCTAACTTTATGTTCTTCATATACATGTTGTTGTCTAGCACATGCTTTTCTCTTTGTATTTCCCAATGACATTTTTGACTTCAAGGAAGTCAGCTTCCAGTGAAGTGCCATTCTTTGATATGCTTGTGCTCATTCATCGGAAATACTTCAAGGAGGCATGTCCATTCCTGTATGTTTCTGCTGAAAGGTAGGAATTTTCAAGTGGCAACCTGCCTGGTTTCCTGTCAGCTTGCACAGCAGCTTTCACCCTGGTCAGCTGAAGTGCCTCAGGTACCTGACTGCCTACAACATTATGACAGGGACTGCCCTGCAGTCTAAGACCTAGCACTTTTTCCTGTTTTTTAAAGTAAAATAATTGGTTTGTGGTCAAGTAAGCCTCTAGCTAAAACTCTTCAAGCCTGGAGTTAGTGAAACGCTGTTAGGGGTTCTGAAGGTTTAGGATCTCAATTCTCAGCGATAGGCCCACCCCAACCATTACCCTCAGCAACCAGTGGCCTCTCCCACCGTCTCCACAGGTCTCTGCCGGGTCCCCTCACTGTCCCCTCACACGATTGTGTAGTGAATACTTGGTTCTGATTGTCTGAAATTCCCCGGGCACCTGGGGCTGTTGTGGCACACACACTGCCTGTCCTTCCAGAAGATTGTCCACACATGACTGCAGCGCGGGCTTTTCCAGCTTGTGATAGGGGGAGTCGTATGAGGGTAGAAAAAGTTTAACTAGTCTCAACCCTACACACAACTACCACCCCATCCATACTGTATCCTGCACACAATCCTCTACCTGTTCGTATAAATCTATAAATCTAAACCAGTCAGTTTATCTGTTACATTCCCAAACTTAGTGTATGTTCATTATAAACTCTATGCTTCATCCCTGCAAACAAGACAAATAGGAATTAATATCCCTATTGCATCTCACAAACCTCACCCTTTTGCCCTGAGAACTAAATTATCAAGGTTAAAATTATACATATTTTGAAAGAAGCATAATTAAAACAAAATTCTTAACTTTCAACAACTTCTATTTTATGGCATGATGATTCAGTTACCTGCAGTTCTTTCTGCATATTGTGTTTAATCAGCTACATTGGCAGCCTGTCAGTCTTGATAAAGTTTGTAGTGGCAAATAAACAGCTCTTTGAGTGGCTTTTAATGTAGATTTAATCAAATTATTAAAAGATGAAGATTGTTGGAAACTTTCCTAGGGCTTAGTCTGAAATCAACTTGATTTGTTTCTGAGAATAAAAGACACAGCAGAAGTCTTTTTATGCCACCCTTTGTGTGGCAATTCTTCTCATGTCCTGTACAGTTGATTTTTCACGTAAATTCTTTAAAAATTGAAAAAGGAAGGATTGCTTAGTTAAGTTTCACAAGAAATCACACATGCTACTATATATGTTAAGAAAATGATAGTGTCTCAATTATGAATGAATATTTATTTAAGTGCATGAATCAGTAAATCAATAACACAATGATTTTGAGTTTTTATTGTACATGTAAGGCACATCCTCTATTTCCGAGAATTTACTAGTCAACTATTCTGTAACTGTTTGTAGACATTTTCAAGACACGACAAATGAACATTTATTCATGGTTAGTATGTGTGGATAAGCTACCATTCTCTTATAATAATAATGATAATACAGCCAACTTGCATCAATCATCTTAGTTTTTTTCTCTTTACAGTTAGAGATTATAAAAATATTTTAAAACATCCTGAGGTTTGGAGTAGTCTCTTGATTGGCTTAGGCATTCTATCTAAGTATTTCTAGAAACTAACAGAATAAGATGTATTTTACATCTCATATGAGTGTATGTGTGAGTAAATGTACAGATACATACTGTATGTTCTGTAAATTGCATATATGTTCTTAGAGAAAGGCATATGTTCATGCCTCACGGCTTGAAACAAGGAAGATTTCCCTTTTAGTATCCATACAGGACTTTCTCTAACCTGCTTTTTCTGTTTGCTCAGGGTTTGTAGTACAAAATGGAACATCGCTGCCACTTCAGCTCCTCTCTTACTGTTTGCCTATCTTACTGAGACAGAATCCTTCTGCTTCTGTTATATCTTACTGTTCCTTCTTGGTGTTTGGTGACTTCACTAAAGACCTTTTTGGTCTTGTGGTACCTAGGACAACCGCATCCCATTTCTGCCTATATTGTGGGTGTTTGTGCTGCCTCACAGCCCCATGGACAAAATCCTGTCTGTGGTTCAAGCCTCAGGCAAGACAAGCAGGGAGTCAAGCTCTAGAGCTTTTTGTTCTGTCAGCCACAGAGGCCTCTTCTGACATCAGAATCAGACAGCTGCTCTAGTTCAGCCAAACTGCATTGATCTTTCAGGCCTTGATGGCTGCCAGAACTGGAAAAGGATCAGTTCTGAATAGACACCTACATTCCTCCTCTCTTCTCTGTCTTCTCTGTCTTCTCTCTCTTTTTTCTCTCTCTTCTCTCACTTCTCTTCGAACTTTCCAGGGCCATGCAGTCACTGTGATGAATGAGGCAATCTTTTTGACACCATTTTGTCTAAGCTGAAGCTGAAAAGATACAAAATTGCATCATCCTGCTCTCTACTGGCACTGGATTATTATGTGAAGACTGCTTTGGCACTGTCCTCTGTAGCAGTAGTTGTGCCTTTTCTTCTGTTCTTCATCATGCAATCACATTTATTACCTGGGCCAATAGTCAATGATATTGTTATAACAATTCAATCACTCATGCTGTGTACTGGGAATGAGAGGGTTTAAATGTCAAACTAAATGCCTCCTCCTCTATTTTATACGTAGGGATACTGGCTCCTGGACCAGGCGTCTTATTTAGATACTTCACATCAATGCGTTTGATTCTTGGCTCAGATGAACAGACTAGAAAGCTAGTCTGTTTGACCATTCTTCTTCTAGGGCCAGGAAGGAACATGGACCAAGCTGCATAGATGATCAGAAGATCAGGGCTTTTAAGACCCTATCAGAAATGCCTGTCAGAACATTTAACTGCATCCCCTAAAGAGAAGTGTCTGAAGTTTATCACAGGTTTATGGATATCCTCCACTGTTTTATTTCTCCTAAAGTTTCTCTCCCTATCAGGGGAGTCAATCTGAAGTGAGTGTATCTAGTGTTGCAATTGCAGTCATCACCTTACCACATAGCAAATATAGTGGACCACAGGAAGATGGAATACTCACATGGGCTCCATTGTCTTTTTTGTATGTGCACCTACCATCCTTTTTCATTGTAGCTGAGAACCAGAAATATGCTGCTTTCTCTCAGAAAAAGAATGACAGAATTAGAAGAATTAGGGGGTTTGGGTCTTTTAGTCTGTTAATGCATTATTTGGTCATGTTGGGTTTTTTTCTAACTGGTATTTAACGTGCTTTTTGTCTCGCAATGTTCACATCATCCTCCTTTCAACTGACTCCTCTCAAATCTCAGGTCTTTTCTTGTTCTCTCCCAACTGGTTTTATGACTTGAGAAATAATCTACGCACATTGTAATAACACAAGGTATAAGCAAACTGCCGTTACTGTATTGCTTACATAACAAGGCAGAAGTCTGACTGTAAAGAGTGGTAGCTGAAATTTTCATTGCAAAAATGAGTGACCTATACAAAGTTTTTTGTCTTCTAAAAACACTGTATTTGAAATCCCTCAGTGAAATATGTGCTATCAATGCAAGTGTGTAGGCCTTTTTTCTAAACTCATTCAGCAAAATTAAATTGTGTATGCACAGAGAAATAGGTATGCATGCATTCTCTCTCTTTGTATGTAGTTCATATATAGCTTATAGTTTTATATATACATTCAGAGACTCTTACCATGTAGTATTATTATGAAGGAGCTATAAATTGAAATTAAATTCTCAGTTCTGAAGTATTTACTTCAGCCTGCAGACTACATTAGGATGGGATGGAACAGTGTCTCACAAAATCTTTACAGAGTTCAAAACATGGATTTAAGGAGGTATTTTGAGTGAATAGAATTGGAATTGCTAGAAACTCCTCAATTTGATTTGCTATTGTGCTTGAAGAGAAGAAATTTGGATATCATAGTGGGATATTGAATAATGAGAAGCCATATTAAGTCCTTGTTGCCTGTCATAAGGAACAATGATTCTTCCCCCTTTTACCACTTTTTTTTTTTAAACCTGCAGCCTATGGGAAACAGAGCAAAGGCTCTGCTTTGTTAAAATTCTCTCTTTAGAGGTATCCAAAACCCAGCAGTTTTCTTTCTTAGTCCTTTGCATCTGATGTGGTCTTTGCACCTCAGGCAGAAGCAGTATCTTTCCTGTTCCTATTTCTCCTTCATAAATTCTAATTCAGTGTTTTAAGTTTCTTTGCTTTTAAACATTTGGGGGCTCTTTTTAAGCTGAAACGTATTTTAAGACTTTGAAAAAAGTTAGTGCTTTTTCTGGTTAGTTTAGCTACTGTTACTTGCCTGAGAAGTAACTCTAATTTTTTTTTAATTTTCTTGCAATGGAGATCATTTACTCTTGTACTTGGGAACATTAGTTGAAACAATTGATGTGACTATTTAGATTACCTCAGTAAATATTGGTATTACTTTCCTTCTTTCTAGACTAAATTAAAACCCCCTTTACAGTCAGTTACAAATGTGTCTGACCATCTATCTTGGTTTCACAAGAGGTTCTAAAATAGAGTATGAAATTTTAAAACAGAATTACATAATTACTGAATTTATAAGTTACAAATAATTAGTAGTCACCTAAGCATATATTTTGTGAAATTAATTGAAGATAGAAATTGTAACGCAGTGGAAAAATTTCAGTAATTACTCTAATTAGCCATATTTCTTGGTTTGTTTTACTTTCCTTTTTTTTTGGCTAAAGTGAAGCTACGTTAAAATTGAAGTGAAATAACTTTGTTGAAGTTTAATATTATAATGCTCAGTTGCCATTTGGAAGGAGGTTCTGCAGTAAATACAGTGTTTCTTTTCAATTTCTTGCAGACACTTGATTGTGCTTATCACAATTGCTCTGCACTAGACTTGCCATTTACAGGTCATCTTTTAATTATATGGACTACTTCAGGTATATATTGAAGAATTATCTTAAGAGGCAATTCATGGGAAAGCTGTTTGTATTCCATGCAGGTAAAACCAAGCCAGAAGCAAGGATGAAAAAATGTGATCCAAAACATGCTCATTACCATTCTTACGAGGAGATTTGTATTTTAGCAGTACCTAATTGGAAGAACGCTTTACTTACACATTAAGATGGGTGTGATGTAATAACTTATTACTTAAGGGACTTAGGTAATAATTTGAGTGTTATATATTTAAAATACAGATATATCAATTATAGATTATTAATTCCACTTTTTTCCCCTGAAAATAACTATACGGTGTGTAATTTAATTGTACTAGTAACATAACATTGGAATGAAATTATAATTTTTGTACTCAGATTAATATTTCATATTTTTATTCCCTGTATATCCGAAGTGCCTATTTAAAGTGATAATCAATTAAGGGCTCTTTTTCAAGAAATAAGCTTATGTGCATTCATCTTGTTCTATCTAGGACACATCTGTCTTTATGCAAGGTCTAATGGTCAGTCCTGCAGTAGCATACCCAAATTAATTTGTGTGTTAAGTTCTTGTAGAGAATAGACATGTTAATCTAAATGCAATTTCAAGATATCTTTTATCCTATTTGTATTGAAATATTTAACTTTTTGTCCTCCAATGAGGACATTGCTTTTAAATCAGGGTTAAATGTACTTGGTATCAGAAAAATCATGAAACTTTCATTTCTGAAAGTTTTGAACGTGAATTTTATTCAGAATTATTCAGAATTACTTCCTTGGACATTTCACATGAGTACTGCTGCTTTATGTGACTTGTGTCCTACCCTCTGATGTAATCATCATTGTTATGGAACACAAATAACTGTCTGTATCAAACAATCACAGAACACCAAGAATTGTTCACCTGGTTTGTAATTTCTTCTCTGAAACAGTAAGAATATTTAATGAGAACCTCAACTTACAGAGATAGGAAATAAGTAAGTAGAATGATAATAAAATGCTGATAATGGAGAAAAAATAAGCTGAATAAAGTCAGATTTTCTCTGTCTTGTATGGGCATTTGAAACAAAATTGTGGGTTAGCTACATTTTTGTTTAATTTTATTTCACTTCACCTTTTTACAACAGTATTGATAATGCAAAAACCCCCCCCTAAAATCATCTTTCCACTTAGGATAGAAAGAGGGTGTTTTTCTGAGCTTTCTGAGTTTTGACAGCTTTTTAGTGAGAAAATGGTGATTATAACATGCTTGTTTATGCACTGATTTTGTGTCATTCATACACGAACACGTGCATACATATATGCACAATGTGAAATGTGAAAAAGATTATACAAAGCAATGCAATACCATTGTAAACCACAAGGACTGTATAAATAAGTCAGATAATTTTATGAGTTCCTTTTGGCGCTTTTATTTTCAGTGTCTCCCCAGTATTTTTGTTAGAATTGGAATTTATTGCTAGATAAAACATAATAATTTTATCCTCAGTTTCTTCTTTCATTTGCTGATTTTCTTCTCTTGCCATGAAAGGTGACTACTTAAATATATTCTGCTGGTGTCCCCAGTAATTTTTGGTATTATGTTTGAGAAAAGGAGCTACATAAAATATTTCAAGTTTTAGAATGAACAATCACAAAGCAGTGTTTAGGTTAGAGGTGGTCTGGGATGATGCAAATTTAATCTATTTAAATTCTCAGAATCTGGGACTTCTGATGGTTTATTTGGGCCACATTTAAATATGCTCCTTATATTTCTATGGCTTTCCCAAACCTAGAGTAAATTCTATGCTAATTGTGGACTAGATTCTGTGCTAGTAGTAAAATTGTTGTTGACTTTTATGATAAAAAGTAGATCTATGAGTAAAACATGTAATGTCAGAGCAGAATTTTTCCCTAATTTAATTGTGTAGAATCAATAAATGTTCAAAAATCACCTAGAAATCTAACAAGACCATCTTGAAAATACTTGTCAGAAGTGGTTTTAAGAGGTACAAACTGGTTGTTGAAGAATTACATTAAATAAAAATTAGTAACAAAAAAAGCAAAGGCCATTTATGCAGAATAAATAATATTTTAAATTACTCAAGGAAGGCAATTAAAATAATTATATGTAACACTTAATACCCATGTGTTATTTTTCCTCAATTAAAATCATTTGTTTCTCTTAGTTTGTTCAAAGATTGTTTGTGATCTAGTTTGAAAGAAAAGCCAGAGGAGGAGAATTATGGCAAGCATACTGCAGAGATGAAAAATGCTGTTGGATCAGTTATGGGCTTTGGTTAGGCTGTGCTGTAGGGAACCTGCAGAGGTATCACAGTCTTTTTCTAATCAGAGGATAGGTCTTATGCTGAGAACATTTTGTCACTGAGTGATAGAAGAAAGAGAGGGGAAAAGGACATGTCTTAATTTCTGCACAGAATCTGCTTATAAAAAAGTATTTTGGATGGGCCTCGAAGCCTGTGATTTTAAATTTTATGTACAGAATCCAACTTCCCCTGTTTTTCTACATTTTTGGGTATTTTGATCTGGTTTATTGGTTATATTTGCAATCTCTTACTACTACTGCACAGATACAATGATACTTTAGGAAAGTATTGTCTTTCTAAATGTGAAAAAAAACCCTTATTGTTTCTTAAGAATTACATAGGAAATAACTATGACTGGAAGTAAGTTGATAAGATACAATTATTTTATTTAATATAGTAAAATAATAAAAATTAATTTATCTTCCAGATTAAATTGCTGATAACTACCTCTAAACTATTACTTTTTTAAATAGTGTTTCTCTTCCATGTATCACATCCTGATACAACAGAACTAGATTCCCCAAAAGACTACTATAAATGAAATATAGCAGATAAAAAAATCTCAAAGAGCAATCTGACAAGAAAAGGAGACTAGCATATATTATCTTTTCTCTAGTAATTTGATTTTAATGGCATAACATGGTTAAGTAGTTATTTATAATTCATTATATTTAAGGTGACAGATTTTGCAAGAGCTTTTGAGGACATATGCTAAGTTTACATCACAAGGAGTAAAGGAAAGTATACTAGGAATGCTTGAAATCTCAAGCATCTTAAGATGCAATGTTTAATCAGAATCAGAAATAGGAATAGGTAGGGCACAATTTGTCCACAAGTATTCCTAGTTTTAGTTAAATTTATATTGTAACAAGTTTTTTCTAAACCATCTAACAGAAATCTGAAAGTGTAATAAAAATCTCCATGTTGTCAAAATGATCAAATTACATCATGCAAATTTTCTCAAAAAGAAAACTCTGAGAAGATCAGTGATTTTGGTTTGAGGGTCGAGGTTTGGGGTGATTGTACCAGGCTTAATTCTCTGTCCTGCACTTACAAGCAGATTTCATCTCCCAGCACTTCTGTTATTCACGTACAGAATATAGATAATTGAGTTCTTTACTAATGTAGAATTGTTATTCAAGCAAGAAGAATTAAAAATTATGACAAACTGGGATTCCACTTATGTTAGTGGCCCCAAGTAAATAAGATAGAAAGGAAGTGAAGAATGGTGTTGAAAGCTTAGTGAGAGGCTCATGATTGTGTCATAAGAGAGCCTGAGAGTCTGTTACCTCACAGTTTAGGCAAATCAGGTTTCTGAAATAAGATGACCATTGCTGTATTAGAGTCTAGTAAGATAATGAGACACCTAAAATCCTCAGCATTAACAGGTTTTGAGCAGAATGATTAAATCTTTCCATTGCAGAATAGGTGTGTAATTCTTGAGTTGAAAGAAGGAACTCAAAATGAAAGTCTTAGCACAGTCGCTGAATTTTTTGCACTGGACAGTACACTCAGTGTTTCCATAGTAGTTTTATTATTAGTGTGGTTAAAAGTTATATTCAATGAATATAGCAATAGGTAAACAAATTTATTCAAATATGTTGAAAAATAGTGGGTGTGGAACAACTTTTAGGGGAAGTAAGAAATATGATTACAGAACGGCTACCGGCAACACCGCTCATAGTTTTCATAATGATATTTAGGAAAGTCTAGATTTCTACTAGCTATTGGAAACAGCAGTTTCTTACACGTATCATAGCTGCTGGCAATGGGGAAGATGCAGGTTATTTTTCTGCCTTTTGGAAGATATTTTGGTTCCAGCACTTTTGAAGTTTTTGTTTCTTCATTCGTATGCAAACAAAGATGTTGCTATGTACTCACTGGTCCTCCTATGCCAAAGGCACTGTAGAACAGAATATGAAAAATTCCTGAGGGGCAAAATTTTTGTATTTTGTAAATTTGCTTATGCTATTGGTGATCTGTCTCATGATTGTTTTGCTTAACTGTAATATCTGACAGAGTAATTCTAAAGAATAAATTACTTCATGTATGATAGAATGTTGATGGGAGTTTCCCAAAGAATTTGCTGGTACAAAAAATAATACGACTCAGCAAATGTTGTTCTTCCCTCTGGGTCACTATTGAACTAGTTCTGTGCCCATGGCTTCGGGTCACAGTGTTGCTGAAGACAGATCCGAGATAAGATATAAAGCTGAGGACTTTGTATTGATTGATTTTCAACCTTGAGGTGAAGGTACATAGGGAACCAATGTAATCTTTACAGAATATTTCTCTGCCCCTATTTTGTGTGCAGTCATCTGATGTCTGGCCACAACTACCAGAAGTTTTGACTCGCTGAAAATTAAAGATGGAACAGAAATTTAATCCAAGAATGAAAGAAAAATAGTTACATTCCAATATCAGTAATCTCAGTTTCAAAATATAATGCAATTTAGCTATGTTCCAATAATTCAAGCTTAAACTTCTTTCTCTATTCTTTTAACTTAATCAAATTGAAGCATCAAAATGACTAACTGAATGTCTTAGCAAAAGACAGAAGCTTATCCTAAATTTAACTTCAACAGTACCATCTGTCAAATACTTTTGCAATGCTGGGGAAACGTACTGTGTTTCACATTTTCAATAATTATACGTTTCGTATGACAACCCTACAGGAGCAACATTTTTACTGTTTTGTTTAACTTTTTTTTAAACAAATTGTAAGGATTTTTAAAAAATCTTCTCCCAAATTATAGGTTTTTAAAAGGGATAAAACTATGGAATATTATAAAGTAGGTGTTAGCATGTAGCAAGATATTTTGCTGACCTTCAGGCACAGAATATTTCTACAAATTCTGTTGTTAGATAGCTCAGGTTCCTTGCACTAAATCTTTTAGAAATTATCTAAATCCACTGAGGTAAAATCTGTTTTGTTTATTCCTCTAATCCAGCCCCTAGAGCCACTGTTTTATGGACATCTTACCTTCTACATTAAGAAGCCTATTCTTGTTGTTTCATGTGTTCTGTATTTAGTCTATCAACAATGAATATGGAAATTATATTTTGTAGCCCTCCACGGAAGTGGAGGCTTGATAAGTATCCACCCAGTGCATTTACTTGATGTGCTAAATTAAAACAGAAGTAGAAAAACACAGGAGCCACAAAATAATACTGTCAGGCTGAAAATCCACACCACGTTGAAAATGCTAGCTGACGAAAAACCTGATCAACAGACTCATCTTGGACCTCTTGGGCTCAATTTGGAAATGGAAAAGAGGAGCAGAGAAGATATATTAAAACTATGTCTGCTAGCAGTGCTATATATGGTGTTGGCATTTCCATTAAAAAACAATATCTTCAGGGAGGTTTCAAGGTCTCGGTCTGACTCAGAGAGGTGGGATTTTTTATACTTATTTTCTGGCTTTGCTTGGTTTATTTGGTATTTTTTGTATTTGCAAGAAAAGGAAAAATATTACTTTTATTTTTTATGCTGTGAAGAATCATTAAGGTGTACAGTTCTTAGGTTTAGATGTTTTCCTGGTTCATCACTGGATCGAAGGACTGGTTTTGCAGACATTCAGTCTTTTTTGTAAATTGTCAGGATTAGCTATCTCTTGCTAAATGAAAATTAGACTAATTCTGATCTCTTTAGCATTTGATTTCTGTGTTTCATTGATTAGTGTAGTACTGTGTTTTGTCAAATGTAGGGATTTTTACACCATGGCCTTTTGAGAGCTACTGCAGATAGCTATACAAAAATTTGTGCTGGCCCTCTGATTCCATATTCAGTGAAACAACCTGTGTATTGCATATTATTTTAAATTAGGTATCATAGGTGCCTACTGATCTTTTGTGCTTTTGATTTATTCTGTGCCTCAGCTTAAAAAGATACAAACATGTATGTTTATGGAGTCGCTGTTTAATTTTAAAAATCTTAGATGACATTTCTTAGTTTTTGTTTCCTTTTTTTTGGTAAACTGAAGTGCAGCAGGAGAATCAGATTAACTTAATTATTTTATAATATTAAAATTATAGTTAGGAATATACTTGATTTCCCATTCTGGCATAGTAGGTATTTAGCAAAATGACATTTAACTTGTATGATGCATGAGAATAATATGCAGCTCTGTTTATTTTTCCATATGTATAAGTAAAAATAACTATATAGACAAGAGAACATCAGAATTCAGTGTCTGAAAGAGAATAAAATGCTGTTTGAGCAGTTATGACAATTCAACACTGCAGCAACAGCAGCATCCCAGTATAAAGGAGTCTCCAGTACTCACAGTATAACTGCCTGTGGAGTCTGTCACGGAACCACATGCTGTTACTCGAAAAATACCTTCTACCTTGCTGAAAACTGGTGAGATGAAGTAGCAATTACGAATACCAGGTAGTTTTGTTCACCTGCATGGCTGTGCATTTTCTTTTTTTTTTCCCTGTGTGAATGTACAGAAAATGCTCATAAAATGAGCTGAGGGTTGTCCTTTCAGTGTTGGTTCTGGTTAGTTCTCAATGCCCTTTAATAATATTGTCTTTTCAAGTCTTACTTTTAGGGAATATTCTTAATGTTTTTGTCTTATGTTTTTATTTTTCATACCAATTTTGAAGACTGGAATGAATTACATGTAAGCTTTTTTAAAAAAAAAAGATTAATGTTTTGTAAGTGATCATTCAGGGCAATGTAGTTACCAAGAACACGGTTAACAAATGCATTGTTTATTTGCAAACTACAGGTGTAAGATTTCATCTTTATTATTGTTAGATGATGGAATGTGTACAGTGTATTGCTAAGCAGAATAAAAGAGAGTTGAGTAAGTGCAGAGCTTTTTCAGCTCAACAAAATTAAAACTGTCTTGAAGACACAAAATAACACAATTCCTTTCTTCTAGTAGCCTACTCATTCTTTCCTAAGAAAGTATGAGCTTCCTTTGGTAAGTTAAAAATTAAAGGAATTTCAGATTGTTTGTGTGTGTGCATGTTTGTGGTATGTTACAGAATAACGATAATAAACTCTCATCCACATGACCTGCAAAAGAGATACTCACCATAGAACTGCAGAAGAGCTCTTGTTTATTACAACTTGATTTCTTTATTTGCTTCAAGTAAGGTAACTAAAACAATAGAGCAGAAAATGAAGCAGCGGCTTGCATATGACTTTAAAAAAACCCAGTTATAGGAATTACAGATGGCAAAAACTTGTAAGGTCGTTTTATCAGTCCTCCTGCCTATAAAAGGTTGTTCCCTGTGGTATATTAAGAGTTTTATGGGTTCCCCAAGAGAGGATTTTAGTCTGTCCAGAGCACTAGATGAGGAGTCATTTTACTGTATTTTACAGCTGGAAAACCTATCTTTTATTGACAATTGGCATTGACACTAGCGTGAGGAAACCAGTGAGGCTATATGTTTCCATAGATGTGAGAGCTTGACAGAAGTATTAAGTATAGTGACTGAAGTTTGATTGTAAAACCAGGGAAGATGAAGTTAGAGATTTTCTCTGCAGCTCCAGTTAGCTATATTAATCTTACCTTATTGATGCACAGTGATAGTTTTTACAAAACCCAGGTGTAGCAAGAGCCACTTTAAATGGTCCCCCCAGCTACTGAGGATGAGGAATGGAGGGGATTAAATATTTCTGTAGTCATAATTTCAGAACCTATATTGACAGCAGTAAATATTACACCAATCACTTCTTGTTTGGAAGAGCTTAGTTTATATCACTGTGTATAAATGCACAACCAAGATAAATATGCATTTAACTTTTGAGAAGGCTTAGTTACACTGAGTATAATGGATTTCTAACTTGATTGGGGTTGAGCAGGTAAAGAGGTCTGCAGGATCAGTACCAAAAAAAAAAAAAAAAAGTATTTCAGATCTATAAATAATTTTGGAGTATAAACTTACAAGCTTTTCACCCACTTTCTAAGAAGGACAATTACACAGTGAAAAATTATCTCATTTTGTAATATTTCATTAAGAGTTGATGTATTTAAAGGAAGTAGGAGAACTTAAAAGTTGAAATACATATGGTGCACATAAAACCCAAAACCTCATGGCTGCTTATGCAGAGCATCCTTCTTTTGTGTTCTTTTAGCAGATCCTTGATAGCACAGTTCCAATGCAGCAGTGTAGTTAGGAACTTCCTTACCCTAAGGCTGTCCTAAGAATTACATTTTGAAGTTTTGCTGGCTAAACAACAGTGAAAGATACTGCTAAATGGAGTTGAGTGATGGAAGTGTATCTGCTGACTGTTTGCCATAATCAGTTTTCACTACTTTTCTAAAACTGTCCATAGATCTCCCAGGGACGTTTTACATCTGGAGGTAGAGATGATGCTACAGGAGTATCTCGTCATGTATGGAGTTAGAGAGTTTGATCAGGGCCAATAAAGTTCTCTTACTAGATTTGTTTTGGGAACATGTACTGAGTGCTTACAAGGATCAACTTGGGCATTTTGGTCTGGGGTATGAAATTTTAACCTGTATCAGGAAATTTTAACATGTATCAGGAGTACTCAGGTTTTATATACGGTGGTGCTTTATGATAACAAAATTTTAACTTTGCCATTTCCTGTGAAAGAGTAAATATGTAGACTATTAATCTTCCTTTCACCACAGAGAAAACAATGTTTAAAAAGGAAAAGAACAATATCTTCCACATCTCAGACCATGAGAAAACAGTAGCAGGAATTTCTTGCATATTCCATCCTTTGACTGTGATGCCTATGGCTGTTATCTCTCCAACATTCTCTGAGGTAGCTAACAGAACTAATCTAAACTTAATTTAATCGTGTTCTAGAATATCATCCTGTTACTCATTTTTGTGAGGTGGATCCTTACTAAATGTCTTGATCTAAGGTCTCAAAATTCAAATCACATTGAATATCCCTTCAATTAGTTTTTGTGGTCAGGTATGTTATTAATGGCAGAAGTATGACAAAACTTAGAAGACATGAAGTATAATCCATTGTATTCTGTTTGGAAAAAAAAAAAATACAGTTTATTTCTACCTACCTTCTTACACCTAGCCTGTACACTATAAATTTTTCCTTTAGGAGCTTTAAAAGTTCACCTGTTTAATCGTTGAGAGAAATCACTATGTCTATACATTCATTCTTAATTAGTAGAATGCAATATTTGTTCTATTTTTGCCTCATGAAACACTCCTATCACCATAGAAATGATAATCATCCATACTAAACTGAAAAATCTATGTCACAAAACAGTGTTTAATCTGTGTCAGTATTTTTCATCACAGACTTCCCTGCCATTGACTATGCCACAAATATTCCAAATTAAGTTTCTTTTAGCTTTTTATACTTTAAGCTTGAAATTGAAAGTCCCATTTTCAGAGAAAATAAAAATCAGAGAATGATAGAATCAGTTATTTCACTTTTCTTGCTTCTTATGTATTGTGTCATATTATTAAAAAAAATTTGTTATGAGACAGGTTTATAACATACTATAAGGAAAAGATTAATTTTGTATCATTTTGTTGATAATAAAGCTATATTTAAGTACTACATTACAAAGGTTCTGTCTTTTGGAATAGCCTTCAAAAGTTGAATGATTCTGGAATAAAGTCAAAGACTCAGAAATAACGTGAAGCTTGTGAAGTTAGTCCCCAGATGTGCCATGCTTGTTTAGACCATTAGAATTTATACATTCTTCCAAAACTAGATTATATGGAGTCTAGAATGCTTTACCTTGTGCAAGTGGCACATATTTCTGTGTAACTCATCCAACTGATTGATATTTTGATTGAATCAGCTGGAAAGGAGATTTGATTCAAGACTGAAGTTGTCTGCAGACCTTGGAATGAAATAGCTGAGGCAATTTTTTTTTTCATAAATCTAAGAACTACTTAGAGATAATGTTGAAACAACCTCAGTAGCCTGCTACCTTCTTTGATGTTTGCCACCAAATGTCTTACAAAGGCATGTTGGCATTATTCATGAACTGTTACTATGTACTTCACACAGGGAAAGGTTTTCTAGAAACAATGTATACTATCACACTCTTCCAGCCCAAAGCAAATCAAATTTTCAGTACTCAATATGAAAATTCTTTAAAAGGGTCATCGATTACTACTGATGGTAATGCATTTGTAGTCTCCTCTAGATCTTCCATTCGTGTAACACCAGTCTACCAACCCTTCCTTTACATTAGAAGTCACAGAATCATAGAATGGTTTGGGTTGGAAGGGACGTTAAAGATCCTCTAGTTCCAACCCCCCTGCCATGGGCAGGGACACCTCCCACTAGACCAGGTTGCTCAAAGCCCCAGCCAACCTGGCCTTGAACACTTCCAGGGAGGAGGCAGCCACAACTTCCCTGGGCAACCTGTTCCAGTGTCTCACCACCCTCACCATAAAGAATTTCATCTTAATATCTAGTCTAAATCTACCCTCTTCCAGTTTAAAACCATTACCCCCCCATCCTGTCACTACATTCTGTCGTAAAAAGTCCTTCTCCAGCTTTCTTGTAGGCCCCTTCAGGTACTGTAAGACCGCTATAAGGTCTCCCTGGAGCTTTCTCTTCTCCCGGCTGAACAACCCCAACTCCCTCAGCCTGTCTTCATAGAAGAGGTGCTCCAGCCCTCTGATCATCTTACGGTTCGCCTTCTAAACTGCAGGCACACATTGCTGGCTCCTGTTGAGTTTTTCATCAACAGACGCCCCCAAGTCCTTCTCCTCATGAGTGTTCATTGCCTTCTTAAGACAGCCTTAACTTTCTGGGTATACCCAGATAGAATTGTTTGAAAATATATTTAATTTTACAAGAATAACACAGTAATTAAAATTCATTAAATATTTAGATGTATTGTGCTTGTAAATCTTTGAAGCACTCTTTATAGGCAAAACAAATTGAGTACCTGGGTAAATACTTCCAAGCCTATCAATATCTTTAAATAAGTCCAAAGTAAAAGATTGCAATTACTTGGTAAAATTTGAAACAGATATTTGAGCGAAAAAAATTTAAACTCCTGAAATGGTGCCCCTAATTAGAGATCATTTGTAAAAACCCCAGCTCTATTATTTTTGGGCTTTTTTACTTGATATCAAGAACCTATTCTGTATGGCTAATTTAAATTGTATTACTGCGCTACTTTCAAACATATTGCTAGAAATACAATTTAAAGTGAGTAAAAGTTAACAAAACAAAAATTATGTAAAAGTATCTTCTATCAATGTCAGTACTTGAACAGCAAAAGTGTGTTAAACCATGAGGTTTTGTTAGAAAGCAGGATTTGGTTGCTCAGTACTTGTTTTTTTCAACTTCCAGCCTGATTAAGCCAGTGCTTCATTACTTTCTTTCTTAAGGCTGATTATTGATATTTTTAATTTTTTGAGTTCCAATCCTAAACATCCTGTTTGCCCATTATAGTTGTTAAGGATTTTTCCTAAGAATAATTTAAAAAGAGTTCAGTTCACAAACATTTCTCCCTAAAGTAGAATTTCTGTTAAAAAAATGAATGATTTGGAAGTGAAAACTACACTTGTAAAAACTGTTTAATTGCATGCAAAATTTTAGGGTGTGAGCAGTGTCATGGATTCCGATATATGCCTTGTGTTTATATTTTATGTTTATTTAAGTCTTTACAGGATGTGGGCCTTAAGATATTCCTTACATTTTAACACAAAGGAGTTTATTCACAGTATTCTGCCCAATAAAAAGCATTGATTACCATGAAATACACATATGAATTTTTAGAAATCGTATAATAATTTCTAAAACTAATAATAGACTAAAACCACAACAGTATATTTGCTCTTCATGTAAGTTCTTCCTTTGACTGCAGTGATGTTTCTTAGCCACTAGTCACCAAAAACTGAGTTTTAAGATTAGAAAAGCAATGCATTTTGATTTGAACAGTTTGCTCACACTCTCAACTATCTCAGATCATCTCAATTAAAGGCTGATTTATTAAAACTAATAATCTCAAAATACACTTTAAGCAAGCAAAAGTCACAGTATTTGATAATCACTTCAAAATTTTTAGACTTTTCTGCTTTTCTCTGAGTTAGTATTTTGTCCTTCTAAGGCATGTCCATTTGAATTTGGTTTTGGTTTGTTGTGGGGTTTTTTTATGAGACCTGCAGTGGAATGCAAGAATTGATTGAAATCTTTTTATATCAGAACTCATTAAGAAATTCTCTTGCTAAGTTAAAAGAGGCATTCAGTTCCATAAGTGATATCTGAATAAATATTTCTCTGAGGAAAGCTTTTATAACAATGGATTTCTAGATTGAATTTTCAGGGGGAATACTATGTAGTGGCACAATATAAGTTTTTGTAAAAACTGCAGAATTTTAAGAATACTAGTTTGTACCAACAGATGCATAGGTATGCTTGACTGTGGAAGTGACCAGACTACAAGCACACAGTATAAAAATTGTCTTTAAGCATCATGACTGATTCAGCAAATCACATAGATGTATGCTTTGGTTTTAAATTTTTAAGCATAATTCCTAACAGCAGGTGGAACTTACCAGAACTACTCACATATTAAAAAGTCAATAGTGTAGCAAAGTGTTTTGCTGTATAGCAGACACAAGCTTCTAACAATACAATATATCAAACGTTTAGTATGCTGAATATTCATAGTTGTTTAAAAGTAGTAGTAAGTCCAAATTATGCTTATTAGATGATGTTCACAACACATGTACATGTATTATGAGACATCTCTGGTTGACCAGACAGAGATCTTAATGTATTCTAAGCATGGCAGACCTCTGCACATTCATAGTAGTGTTCCTCGTTGTGTTTGCTGTGAATTTTACACATGCAAAGCATATCATACTTAGCATGTAAGCATTCACCACTGTTACAGCATGTATGCAAGTCTGACACATACTGTGCTGTGAGATACCAGCACTCCCCAGTGTGTTGCCAAATTTCTTTTTCTAATATTATATTAATACAAATGAAAATTACAGGATTGTCTACTCTTTATAATATCTAACTAAACAAAAATCTGTATATATCTTTAAGAGAACTTTTTCTTTATAGCTATGTAATTATGTAATTGTATTATGGTAATACAGTATTTCTTATAGCATAATGAATATCATTGTAGTAAGGTAATATTAGGCATTATAAAATTGAGCAAACCAATTTTTGTATACATTAATACTGTAGAAAATAGAGTTCTTGGGGATTTTTCCAATTTACCTCGTACCTCTGCACCTTCATTTTTAAATATTATTGCCATTTTAAGACTAATTTTGCAATTCTCACCTACCTTTAATTATTGATCATACCTGCTTTTTCTTATGTCTTTTCTAAAAGCTACTTTTCCAAAGATTTGACTTATATTTCTGTCTAACCTTAGCTTTCTGTGGTATCACTCTTATTCTCCCCATATGTGAACACTTCCTTGGCTTTATGAAAATCCTGAATATGAGAAAATATTTTAAAGGCCTTGTTGTACTGGTGATGTCACATGATCAGCAGTGATTCTTTAAACGTTTATGTTATAAATAACTCAAAAATTGCACAGCAGGATGGAGAAAATGGTGTACAGGTGTAACTTTCAGAACTTAGCATGAGCATTTTTTGTTGTAAGGTAAAACTAGTAGTGAAAATATTTTAAACAACTTGAAAACCTGTCTCTTTCTGCTTTGTTAGGGTTTTTTTTTCTTCCAACAAATTAGCTGAAGATCCTCTCGTTAGGAATAGCTTTATGGCTGTATTTCAGTTCATCAGAAGGTTTGTGTAAGCAAGGCTTCCAACACAAAAAAATAGATTTTAAAAAAGTATGAGGGTGAAAGGGATGAAATTTAAAAATTGTAACATCAAGCTGGGGCTATTTTGCAGTATTCAGTGGCTGACAGCATGGTTTTATTAACCACTTTGTTAGGTTATTAAGAAAGTAGACACTGCATTTGACTACCATCTTGAAACTTAATGAAAGTATTCTTTGTTACTGTTGGAAGACTCTTTTGTCCTAATTTCTTATCCAGAAGATTCAGAATTCAAATAAGTATTACCCTAGGTAGATAACCTCCTGAAAACTTCATTGCTGATGTTTGGAGAAGGATTTGCATAATTTCTTGTGGTGTTAACTGGATCAGTATGGGTCCTTTGCCCTTGTAAACACAATGTTACTGCTTGTAGCAATACTGGCAGTAGTATAACAAAATAACTCGGCAAACAGGTATTTGGAGTGGTTTCATAAACTTAGTCAACACAAAACAAGCTATACAGCCAATGTTACTGAAACAGTATCAGGAAATTATGCTGACATGACTATATTTGGTTAGGAATCATGAGAAGTATGTGGTGCATACCATTTTTCCTCTCCTACAGTGAGAGAACAGAGTATTATTCTGCACAATTTCCTGCCAGTGGGAGAATGGAAGAAAACCATAGGTGGGGTCATCCCTGAAATGCGACATTGGTGAATGCGGTCTATTGTTTTCCCTTATTTCACAATACTAGATCAGTAGGATTAAGTAGGACAACTGCACAGTTCTCTTAAAGTGAAGCTAAAGTAGCCAGTCTGAGAAAATTACTAATCGCAAATAGAGCTGCTGGGCAGTTTAAAGACTGCTTTGTTATTCAGTCTCTTCTTCCAGCTTCCAGCCATCTCTGTTGACTGCTTCACAAGAATTAAAATTAGTAGCTATTAGTATGCTTTTTAAATAACTATGAAGAAAAAAACAGCCTATTTCTCAGGTGTTGCTAATACTTACAGCTAAATTGGAAAGAAGTCATTGGTTTATTTGAAAAATACCTCCTAACTGGAAGATTAGCTGGTAGATGTTCCAAGGAAGAAAATTGCTGCTTTCCCTGGCAGCTAAGCTAGTTTAGACTCAGCTTTTTAAAATCACTTACAAATTGCAATCAAGAACAAAAATTATTGCTTTTTTTTGTCTCCTCTTCCTATCCACTAGCACGTTAGTTATAGTAGTAGCAGACTTGGAAATGGCAAACTGACCTGATAGGTCAGTCTAGATATTCTGTGTAATTTTACAGTGATGTTTCATTAGACATTAGGCTGCACTGCAAAAATTGAGAACTGTAGCTAAAACACACCAAAAAAAAAATTTAAAAAAATTGAAGTGCAGTGAATGTTGTTTTCCAATTGGGAAAAGGCAGGAAAAGGCAACTGCATTTGATAATTTTTATCAGTCAGTATAGATTTTAGAATGTACATGTATTACATTTCTTTTTTCAAGTGAAGCCATTTTACACAGTTGAAACCACACACTAAATGCTAGAAAAGCTGTGAGGGATTAACCCTGTTGTTAAAAACTTATATGTCTTCAGTACTAGGGGGAAGGAAAGGGGTGTTAAGAGAGTTAGCAGTGACACTTCTGCTTAAAATTCACTTCCAACTCTTCACTATTGCATGGATTATATTAAAAGTAGAAAGTTGATATTGGAGTTACCGTTTTGTGTAGATGCTATCTTTCATGAGGTCAAACACTTCAAGTCACAGCATTTGCTTAAGTTCAAATAACTTTATTATTTTCCTGTCAATCAATTTAGATGCAGTAATTGTGTGTTAAGGATATGTAAAGAAAGTTTGTTGAGATATGAAGTGATTGTTTTATTCCTCTCTTTCTTAACAATATTTTCCCTAAATCTCTTTTTTGTCTTCCAAAAGACAAAGGTGTTCTGCTAAGGATGTGGGACATCTTACATGTTAAGTAATGTAATATATCAAAAAACCAAAAGGGCTAAGTGCATCTCAGGAAGAAAAACTATCTCTTTAAGATACCAATAACTTCAATTCTGTCTTGAAAAGCTTTGCTTGCCTGGTTGTTTTTTTGATGTGCAATCTATCATCAGTCACTGTAAGGCAATACTGTTGACTTTAATGGATTTACTCCTAGTAGTAAAATATCTAACACTAACTTCTTTGTTGTTGTGGCGTGACTGGTACTCCCTGCTCTTGAGCCCTGGTAATAGGTCAGATTTCTATTGGCATCACAGGAAATGTGACAGTAAGCTACACAGTGAAATACGGATGCTTACTGAAGCAACAGTTAGTAGGAAATGAGGGTATATATTTTACCTTAGTCATTTTTAATGTAAATGGATATTTTGTATAGTGTATGCAAAATGATTTGGAAAAAACCACCCAAACCAACCTCCATATCTCAGTCTTCTCAAAATTTAATTTTTTACACAAAAAGAAAACAATGGCTATATTCAGTTTGATTAAAACACCTCCTACTCTGATGTCCTGTCTTTAGTAGGGGCCAGTCAAAAATGCCTAGGAAAAATAAGAGCAGATCAAGCATAAAATGAAACTTTCTCTCATGTGGCAGTCCACAGCTCAGGGATTTCCCAAGCTGAAGGTTATATTGTGAAGACTTTATTCAATAAATTTCTGTTAGGTTTTCAAACCTATTGCTAAAGCTTTGATTTCCAGAATATGCAGCTACAGTGATTATCTAACTGCAACCTGTTTACATGAATACATCTTATTTGTTTTTCTTTTTTTTTTTTTTTTGCTTTTATTTGATAATTTTATCTGAAAAAAAAACCAACAGTGAATACCAGTATTGTTTTCCCAGAGATCTGTTATACTCTACCTCAGTTACTATTCTTCTAGGCAGAAGGCTCTTAAACTACTGAGTTGGCTCTCCTGCAGAAGTTGTGTTATCTCCTCAGTAATCTTTTGATGATCCTGTATTTTTTTCCTACTTTTTTTCTATTAAGGAATGTAATGGATTGTAAATCTTAGAGAGAAATAATTTTAATTGCACAGCTACTGTCTATTTAGTCTTTGTTATGAGGCTCATATTCAACAGATTTTAAAATCTGTAGTCCTACCCTAAAAGGTTTTAGTACAACAAATTAAGTGCTTTAAAAGAAGACAATATTTTGATACACTGATTAAGAAAAGCTATATTTCCAAAAGCCTTGGAATAATGTGTTGATAGATAGCATATCTATATTCTTGTGAATATTCTTGTTGCATATAGTAGGTGGGCAAAGATTTAGGGGAAAGATCCTGGAGGTACAGGAGTTTAGGGGAATTTAATCTTTCATTTTCCAATACAGAAAGGTCTTGGGTTTTGTAGATGAAAAAAATATTTAAACTATTACCTGTGTGCACTACGGAGGTGAAAAGTAAACAACACAGTCCAGGGGGTTAGGGAAGTTTTTTAATTATCCCAGGATTTTTGGAGTTGGAAGTATTTCTACAACTTAATTCTTAAAACATTTGCCTGAGAAATAGAATCTCTTGCTATGTGTTACTTAACGTATGTGAATTTAAGATAACAAGTCCTTAACAAGGAATTTAAGGAAGTGTAAAATCACAATGTGAAATGAGGTTTTGATTGACATCAGGTAGACACTGATTTTGAGAGGCAATGCATATATATGCCCTTGAACACCACCACCCCCCCCCCATTATTTTTTAACATAAGCAGTTTGCTGATAGAAATACTGTTAAAAGCACTGGATGAAAATTTTTAGGAATACATGGCCCTCATTTCAAGTGTCATATAGTATTGGAAAGTACTCATACTTCACATTATCGGCTACTCGGGTTTACTAGCCCTTTTGTAGGGCCTTAGGCCTTGCTGTGTTTTATCATAGAGTTTGCTTCTGACAGTATTCTATCTTGCTATCTAATGAAGAATTGCTTTCTAAATGCATATTGATGAAGTATGCTGCTTCCTGTCTTTCCATGAGTATTTTGTAATAGCTTAGAATTTTTTCAAAGCACATTTAAGTTATAGGTTTGTTCTAAAATAGTTGTAATATATACAAGTTCTCTTATTAGTAGGCAGTCTGTGGACTTTTTGAGTGGCTGAGTGCAGACATCACCTTTGTCCTCTCCAAGGCATATATTACTAATCAGTAGCTTGATATGTATTGCTGTGTTATGCTAGATATTTTTAAAAGCAATTTGTTTTTCCCTTCCTTGTCTTATATTATATGTTTCATTGTGTTATGTTATTATATATAAACAAATTTAAAATATTGTAGCCGTAAAATCTGAAATGTGATAGTGTTCAGAACCATTATTTTTTTTCTTTTTTCCTACTTTTCTCTTTATTTTCATCCTGGGTTATCCTGTAGTATTCTTGAAAAACTGTTCTGGCTCTTACAGGACAAAGATCATCACGTTAGTATTATAACAATGGAAAGGCTGTACAAGGATCACAAATATGATAACGTCGTGGGGTTTGATCCCCTCTAGTGGTCTGTAATCTTCCACTTCTTATGTTTAATGCAAGTGGGTTTTTTCCTACTGCTTCCTGCCTGTCTCTCCCCTAGCTGTGCTGAAGCAGCATTTGAAGAAGCAGCACAGCCTTTTTCTTAGGGACCTTCAGCAGCCGTACACTGAAAGACCCTGTCTGCTGGAGTGGCAGTTCAGCACGCTGGGAGAGAGGTGTCCTGGGTGCACTGGGTACATATGTTTAAGACTTGTTAAAGTAAGAATGGCACAGAAATATGGATGACAGAAAGAAAAAATAATGGAAAGAAAAATGCAGGGACAAACAGTAATATCTATCAAAAGAGAAGGGAAGACTCACAGATACTATTGTGATACAAAATTGTGCAAGAATCCAAACATGAGTAAAATAGAAAGTTCAAAGCTTTTATATCATGGAGTAAAGAAAGTGAAATGGTTTAGAGGACCAAGGAGTTTAAGTGGTCTGTAGAGCTTCACAGTTTAACACACTCCATGACACATCTCAATGACTGTTTTAAGAGTTGCTTGGCTTTTCTGTCTCTCTGTCTTCATGTATCAAATGAGGATAATTATAGCTGCAGTAGTGGAATTTATTTCCATATGACATTTGTTTTTTAAGGATGGAGTTCACAAAGTTGATCCTGATGAATTCGTGGTTGACTGATGAGCTGGGGTGTGATAGCAGCTCAGGTATGCAATCAAACAATTCAATCACGATTGGCCAGAATGCACCCTAGAAGTCTGATAAACCTTTATACTCTCTGATATAGAAAAGCCAGCATATGCTCAATCTGACATACTTGTCTTTGGCAGCCTTTTAGTTCCTGTGGGAAGTGGAAATTGTAGTAATTTTCTAGTGTAAGTGTCCTAAGTATTTTGATAGACGTGGTAGGAGTTCTGCCACTGTGCGTGAAGGGAAGATAAGTGCAGATTTCAGAATTAGGCTGTCTTTGAACATGAGAAAGAACATACACAAGGGCACAATCTGCATTTCTCCTTCATGTTAAGTTCAGCACACTTACCACAGATAAGAACACATTGAATATAAAACATCAATAATATCTGTTGGTTGAGATTTGAAATCACACTGCTAGGAGAGAGTAAAAGAGAAGGTGCGTGTGAAAGTGGAAATAGTATTAGCAAAATCATTGTAAAATCTGTCCCAAAACCACACTTTCTACTTAACACAAAATAAAACACAGAAATGTTACAGAAATGTTACAGAAATGTTAGTGCGTCTGAGCATTCTGTCCTCTCATATACTCTTGGTTGAAAAGCATGTTCCTGAGAGTAATACTCCTGATGAAACTAAGTGGATAAAAGAGGGCATATTTTCTCAGATTGGAAATTAAAAATAAGTGTTATGAAATTAAGCACAGTATTTGTATTTTCCATTCTACTCTTTTTGCTCTGTAAGAACGAATGCTAGGTAATAAATGAATTTTTTTCCTGAATTGAGGACAAGCCCCTACTATGTCATAAGTTCCTGTTCAATGAATAACTGTTCCTATCTCTGTCAGTTCAATAAAAAAGAATCACCAGTTTTATTTTCAAAAAGTTATACCTGCAATCTCATCATCATTACAAAAGCCAACATAGTCCTGAGGTTAGTGAGATTAAAGCTTTTCTGAGTGTTTATGGTAAATTATTTTAAAAGTAGAATGCTAAAGCTGTTTTTTAAATGCAAGAATATCCGATCCTTCAAGCTAATTTATTTTAAAATAAAATTTCACCTGCTAAATGATGTCAAAATGAGCATATATGTAGCCTGCTTGTGTTGTGTTTGTATGTCAAATTTAACTAACTCTAAAAATATTAATATTAAAACATCAATGAAATGTGGACTTCAAATAATTTAGCTTGAGATTATCTAAATGGAAACAAGTATGTTTGCTTTTCATTAGATACTGAACAGCCCTGCTTAAGCATTCTTCCTCTAACCTGGGGTTTTGGGAGAGAAGAAATGTTAGAAAAAGTCTGTCTTCTAAAAAACAAAACAACAGAAAGGCTGGTGTTATCTTCTTTCTAGACTTCCCACCACCTCAAACTAGAACTACTACATGATTGTGCAAGATGCTATTGTTCTGAAATTTTAACTAAAGATTTTTGGGAAAGGAGTCAATGAGTTCATAGCTTTTGATGCCTATTTTTGTGGGTTTTGAGAGATTCATGAGTTTTAAGTGGAGAAGCTATTACTAGATTAAGAGAGAGAGAACTTTGTCAAATGTGGTGAAATGAGAGGGAAGGAGGCAGTTAAAGAAGAGGATCAAGAGAATTATAGGGTCAAAAGGAAGGAAATCTAATAGTCAGTGACAGTTCATGAAGTGAAGAAAAATGTCTAAATTTAGTAATAAGTGATAACATTAAGGAATTAGAGTGATTCTTCTTCCTAGGCATTACTGGTTTTTGTCTTAAGTTTTTAGGGAAAGATTTCATTTGAAGAATGTAGTAGTGTTGCAGAAAGATGCTCATTTTGATTCAGATTTGCAGTTATCTTTGCTTCTAGGCTGCAATAAGGTCTCCCTGGAGCCTTCTCTTCTCCAGGCTGAACAACCCAAACTCTCTCAGCCTGTCTTCATAGGAGACGTGTTCCATCCCCCTGATCATTTTCATGGACCTCTTCTGGACCTGCTATGGCAGGTCCATGTTGTTCTTGTGCTGAGGATTCCAGCGCTGGACACAGAACTCCAGATGAGGTCTCTCCAGAGCAGAGTAGAGGGGCTGAGTCACCTCCCCTGATCTGCTGGCCACATGTCTTTTGATGCAGCCAGATACGTTTGGCTTTCTGGGCTGCAAGCACATATCGCCAGTCGATGTCCAGCTTTTCATCCAACTGTACCACCAAGTCCTTCTCCGCAGCTCTGCCCTCAATCCCTTCATGCCCCAGCCTGTATTGATACTGGGGATTGCCCCAGCACAGGTACAGGACCTTGCACTTGGCCTTGTTGAACCTCACATAGGCCAACTTCTCTGTGTATTATGGGAACTTTCTGCAAGCCACGTAGGTGAACTTGTACAGCATTAAGGACAATTGAGCTTGTAGCTGGATCAGTAAATCAGAGTATTTGTTTGCATAAAGTATTCTGTAAAGTACAGTGTTCTATACTTACAGCAAATACCTTGGGGAACTTCATTGTTACAGGCTGAGGCAAAACCTGAGATTTATATAAGTTCAAGTAGTGCCTATTTTTTTCCATTTCTTTGCTTTTCAGCCTGTAGTTTTTAATGGATCTGAAATTTTCTGTATTTCTTTTTCCCACTGGAATTCGTTAACTCTAGTTCTAGAGTTTAAAGGGGACAATTTAGATGTAGCAGTGCTTGTTATTTTCATTTTGAACTGAGATGTCCAATCAACACCTGCAGACTGTATGCGTTAGTTTACTCTGCATGCTGCCTAGGATGTATAGTCTAATTATGGTTTTGGTAAACATTTGCAAATAACGTTTTTATTGTATATACTATCGGTGCTGTATGAAAAAAATAAATTAATCACCCTGGCACCTCTTTTCTTGTGAAATTAACTTATTTGGAATTTTATTTAATTGTCATTCACTCTTTATATTTAGATCTCTGCTATGCAGACTGTTCAGAGCCACATATACATTTATAGGTAGATTATTTTTCATGGTATTTTACCTTTAAAGCACCTCTATCTGGGGGAAAAAAAACCCAACATTTCCTCTAAACATATTGTGGTGGTATTGTCCCTATAAATGTAAGCAATTATATTTATGAATATTTTACATTACAAAGATTATAAGAGAATTCTCAATGTGTTATAGATTTTGTTATAAAAATATTACCAAAAGTACCCATTTTGTTAGATAAAACCATTTCAAACTTCTTTTATTACTTGAAGACATAACATTGTCTTTACAGATCTTTTGAAGTTAGGATTTTTTTAGATGGTTGAAAAAATTCTTCTAATATTTGAAGAGATCAGCTGAAAGAGAAGGCTGGTCATAGAACTTCAGGGCAAACCCCAAGAGGGTTTTGATCCGCAATCCCTTAAGGTGCTATACATTTGTGTTTTCATTCATACCAGTGCCTTCAAATACTTGCCAAGTTTGAAAAATATATATCTTTGTTTTATTTCACACTAAAGGTCTCATTCAGAGAGGCACTATAAAACAGTATATACCCTTTATGTTGCTCTTCTTGGGAGTCAAGGAATAGTATGGGCTAATGAGGTACTACATAGGTTATCAACAGGATTTTATGGTGAACTTCAATAGCTTTACATCAGAAGCAAACTTAAAAGACATATGAAAAAAAAAATTAAGTGAAGAGTTAGTGCCCCGTGATACCATTTTTCAGGAAGAGAAAGTTCAATAATAATACCAAATAAAATATACAGATTAACAAAAGCAAGTTCGTAATGAGGTGTTTGTTCTGAGTTGTTTATGATTACTGAATAAATCATTTAATTGATTAATTTTTTTAGATATTTCTGTAGTCGTCAGAGCTAGGAAGTATTTTAAGAAGCTTCAAAATCATTTATTTGAAGTCATGAGTGACAATTTTCACAACAGCTAAGGAAAAAGGTAGCATTAATGAAAACCAATAAACACGTTTAATGTTTACAAAACTTGAAATGTGAACATGCTGCATTGGTTGTACCAAATCTGATTACAGAAGTTATATATTGTTTATTCTCCCTTTGCATATTCCCCATAGTTATTTTTTATTTTTGTGAAATGCTTATGTCATTATTTGTGCTAATTTGACATAGAATCTTCTGAATTAAATGTGGTGGGTCTAGAACACTGGAATTTAGGTTTTTGCTGCTTTTAATTAGTCTTTAATTATGTGTATCCTTAGGTGGCATATCAATTTAAGACTGATCTTAGTCTGGTAATTTGAATTCAACTGTGATCTTTCCTTTTAAATGAATATATAGTTATGTACAGGAAGAAGTAACAAGAATGAATAAATCATTAACTTCCTCTTAATGAGAAACAAAATTGAACCTAATCAGTGATAGCTTTTAAACCTAATACTTTATGAAGTCTAGCATTGTTAAATATATAAGGCTGTTTGGTTTACAGTTAAATGCCTGAGACAATATAATGAGATTTGGTATGTTAATGTATAATTTTCACCATGGCCCTGTCCTCTGTTGTCTGGAACTATTAGTAAAATAATAAAAAAACCTCAGATTATTTTTTTTTTAAATATTATTGTAATTTTCTTGTCTCTTTTTCCATGGATAGTGTGCAAATGAAGGAAATATACAATAAACAAAGTAAGTGTGATAAGGTTGTTTGGACTTATGGTGAACTATCAGACAAAGCTTATATACTTAAGAAAACAGAAATACTAACTGGAAAATTTGTACTGGATTATGTTTGATTTTAGAGGTCATGAAAAAAATGAATTCTGAGTATGTGATTTAGGCCAAATCTGATGTTTAATTCTGTCTAAATGCTGCATCTGAAAATACAGCTACAATAAAGCTACAAAGTGGTTCAGTAAAAAATGTTCTTGCATTCTGTCAGGATTCCAGTAGGACTGTGTCTGCCCTGATATATCTTTGCAGTTTAGCTATAGGAAAAACTGAGGTACAGCATAAACACATGAAAACTTACACTGCTGAGATCAGATCAAAGCTCCGTCTTGCACAATATTGTGTTTGATCAATTATGAATATCTAGGGAATAGTATGAAAACAGCGCAAGTATATATTTATCACTCCCAGCCTACTTCCACATAGGTGGAAATCCACTTTCAGATCCACTGCTATTTTTTTTTCCCTGAATGGGTCTAATTCATTGACAGCTTATTTGGGTAAGAAGATATACCCTCTTGGTTTGTTTTGAGCCTGTCACCCTCTAGCTTCATTCAATATCCCCTGATTTTTGTATTAGAAGAGATAATGAATTGTTGCCAGATGACTTTTCCCATACCACATGTGAATTTCTAGATACCTGTCAAGCAGACTCCAGACTTAGATTTTCCAGGTTGACAATTTCTGGCAAGCCTAGTCTATCTGAGGCATTTCGGTTGCATGGGATATGTGGTGTCTGAATTGCAAATAGCATATATATGTTAAACAAATCAGACATTCTGATTTGGATTGGTTCCTTCCCAAAATATTTCACATTGATTGCATTCACATCTAATAAGGATTAAAGGAAATTACTCAACATAATGATTTTCTATGAAATATTTGATTTTGGAAACCATACTCTGGTGGGGAAAACCAAAGAAAAAAACACAAAAAACCCTTGTAAAATTATAGAGCATCACTACAATCCAGATGCATAGGCCCTGTGGTATTTATCATAAAGAAGAGCTATGACAGGATCACTCAGACTCTGTGCTGAATTTTGAATAAGCAGTTATATCAAAAAGAATTATTGGAATTTTACATATTATAAATAAATTTGTGTATATTTGTATTCAAAACAAAATATATATATAAAAATACAAGTTGGGTGTTAAATCTATTTTCTGATTACCCTTAGAAGTTCACATTTTACTTTAAAAAGACCATTTCTCACATACTTGTAAAGAAGGCATTTTGGTGTTTTGTTTTATAATGTGTTGGCTTTGATATCATCTCACCAGAACACACATAATATCATCAGGTTTTGAAATTTACCACTTCCTTGGCTCTCATAAAGCTTTTCAGAACAATGCTTTACATTTTCTCTACATGATAATTGTTTTGAATCTAATGATGCATTTAATGATTAATGTAATTCACTGTTAGAAATATGCTTATATTTCCAATTTAAAATATTATATGATAATATTCAGGACTGTATATCATAAATTGCTTTAAGAGTAAGTGACAGTACTAAAATAGTAAATCTAATCATTTTTAGATTTATACATATATTTGAATTTTACAAAAAAGTTGTTAGAGCTGTTTCGGATTCGTCTGTATTTATCTTAGTGAATAAGCAAGTTAGTTTAAAAATGCATGTCAGAGTGTATTTTGGCTCCATTTAATTGTAACTGTACATTTCAGAAGAAACTGCTCCTGAGGTGATGTGGGATAGGTTACATTCCTAATCTCGCAGCTGTCTCTCTAGCTATCAGTACTCGTAAATCACAGTCTGCAGTAGGAAAAGTAAGTTGGAGAGGTTAGAAATCCAGAGAAAACGGTGTCGGAGGTGATAGATTATATTAAATGACTGCAATCTGAAGATTTTGTATGAAAGGGAATGTCTTGCATTTGAAATATATGCCTGCATTTCTTGTCTTTAGAGGATATGTGCTATATGCTAGATACATGGAGTATTTTTTAAATTATTATCTGATAATATTTATAATCTCATAATCAAAAATTATTATATGAAAGTTCTCTTAAATCTCATAGATCACATTCTTAAATAAGCAAAAAATTTATATATATATATAGGAGACAGATTGAGACATTGCAGTGTTTTAAGCCTCAATTGTCTAAGCACAGATACATACACAGATAAGCATACAATTCTGTAAAACTCTTTAAAAATCTTATTTTTAATTAGCATTGGATTAAGTTCTGCATTTGCTGAACTAAAATATTTTGATGAATTTCATCATTTAAGTGCACGCACATCATAGAGGAAAAGCATTTTTTTTCTTGCAAGTGATTTTTTATTGTAAAACTTGCAGCAAGAGGAAGCATTGCTAACATAGATGTATATCTCTGTGAATGGATTTTTTCTACTTTCAAAATAAGAGCTGTAATTATTAGGTATATTTTTCAGTTTACTTACATATGTGGTTATCTAACAGTCTCTTTCTGGTGTCTTGTCTTCCAGTTCTCCTTCTTTCTCTATAAAAGACAAACTTTTGTTTCTGGTTTAGAAAGACATTTCAACATCATCTATAAAATAGAGACAGGGATATCAGATATTTAGCAGATATAACAGTAGAATGTTAGAGCCATGGTATATATTGGTCTATGTACTTGTTATTATTTATTAGTTGTATTACTTGCATTCAAGTACTGCAGTACGTGAGCAATGGTCTCTCTTTCTTGTATTGGCAAAATAAAAAAATAAAAGCTTGATGAACCTCCCTCAAAACTACCCCTGATCTCAGTTAGATTTCTGTGTTTAAGTAGCAGCTGAACAGAGTGCTTCAAAAATAAAATATTTTGAGTTGAAGTAAAATTATTTTAATAATCCCTGCTGTTGGATCCTGATTTGGAAGTGATACCCTTTTCCAGTTTCTAGTTCAGAAAAGACAATTTAAATCATCACAGACTACTTTGAAGTACTCTTGATAGTTAGTTTAGTAATGAGATGTTAGTCTTCAAATGTGTGTTAATCAAAAGAAAAACAGATGAAAATCAGTGACTCATTTTTTGGTTCAAAATTTTTAGGGTTTCAGTAGTTTGTATCACATGAAATGACTTCTTCCACTGGATATTGCTGGGGTGAATGAGAGAGTTTAACTAAGAGGTAGAATTTTTTCCTTTGCACTTTCTTGAAAGGGAATAAATTATCTCAGATTAATGCAACCATTGTATTTAGTGTCATTTTAACAGCAAAACAGAATTGCAAAAGTAGAAGGATTACTTGTCAATAGCGGTCATCAGCTGCTGAAAGATTGGGTGAAGTTTCTAATGTTCAGACACCTAGCTGGCTGACTAAATCTGAGTATATTCTTCGTAAAAAACATAGCCGGTATGTCCTAGGAAAAATCTTTGAGAATGCCAAGTTTGTTTAGTAGCTTGAATTGCACTTGCTTCCAGTGTGAGTAAGCTCTTTTGAAAATTTGGGTTTGGTGTGGAGATCAAGACATACGATAGGGTACATGGAACACTGTGCAGAGCAACCGGCGCAGAAAAAAACTGAGCACATTTTGTGGTAATTTTGTACAGGTAGTGTGAATGCCTCAAATTTGTCTTCTAGAAGTTAATGATTACAGACTAATTGTTCCACAACATAACCAATTATTAATGAAACCATGAAATTCTTGAATGAAAAGAACAATATAAGAGTTAATTAAGGACAGTACTATTTCTCTAGTTACTAAAATGTCCTTGTGTTTTGTAAATATTTCACAGAATTCTTCTGTGTTTAGGGGCTGAAATTTCTCATATATTTAAATTTCATGCATATAATAAGTGGATGAATACTTATTATTTATACCACTTCAGAGTTGCTCCAACATTTGGAGTAAATACTGATAGTGCCATCACTCAGGTATTTTAACTGAAACATTAAACTGTAACTAAAGCAATATCAAAAGGCTAATGCCATAATGTAGCAGCTGTGTTGCTTTCTAATTGAAATACTTCAAGTATTTCTAAAGCAACGTCATTAGGTACTTCTAGTCAGAAATAATTTATACGTGTTCTTCTAGGCTTCTGAGCTGTACATACCGAATTATTTTTTCAACTAAGACAAAAACAAAATAATGCTATAAATATTTCATGCAATCTACAGTAGCACAAAGATGAATACTGAATGTATTTGCAGTTCATATGTTTTGTTTTTCAGAAAGTGCTGGGGAATATGAAGGAAGAATGATTTTACATGTACAATTCCAAATAATAATTTTGAGTTTTACATAAAATAACCTACTCTCTAGAAGTGGCTCAATAGGATATTTCAGGTGTACTTTTAATTATTTTGTCTTTTATAGTCTACATATAATTACTCCCACAGAGATGGCAGTAACTAAACACTCTTCCTCTCTAAAACCAGCCCATATTTTCCCAGCTGGAGGTTAATACATGTTAGGACACCTCACTGATATTTTGCCATTGGAAAAACATATATTCATCTAAATTAGTATCACCAGTGTATTGATTCCTTAGCTTGGAGCATTTATAGTCCCATGCAATTGTGGACCATGAGAAATTACAACACCAAACCCTCAGTGAACCTTCACTATCTTCAAGTTTCTGTTTGCAAGAATAGCCATAAACGATTTTAAACTAACTCTTGATATATCTGTTAGGACTTCAGTAATCTTATGAACATTTCAGATTATTGGACCCAACAATTAAAATTAACATGGCCGTTTAGCTCTGAAAATTATTTGAAGCATTCATTCTTTTCTGTCCAGACAATCTGAAATCCAGGAAAAAAAAAAAAAAAAACAAAACCAAAAAACACAAACCCCAAAAAAACAGTGAGCTGCCAGAGACGCAGCAGACTAATACTCTGAAATTCCATGTCACATTTTATAAACATGCAGAGAGAGGAGATATTGAAGCTCAGATAACAGTTTTGATAATCAGTAATTGAGTATAGTCTTCCAAAAAGGACAAAATGGAGGTGACCATCTTCCACCAGTCATTCTCTGTTTGTAAACAGCAGATCAAGCAAGGCACCTCCCCTGGTAGGCTCACTTACCAGCTGTGTCAGAAAGTTATCTTCCACACACTCCAGGAACCTCCTAGATGGTGTGGTGTTACATGTTTTCTGTAGGAGTTTATCATATCATTGTGTAAAGTGAATAAAAATTTGTCAAGGATAGAATTTTGGTTCCGTTGCTACATCTCATGACCAATCAGTTTCCTAATGTTCTTAAGAACTCTCTGTTTTCTGCTAAGTAGTATAAACCTACTTGACAAGATTGTTACATGAAAATGGAACATTAAGTTGGAAGATGGCAAATTTACCTGTGTCAAATAGATTTAGAATAAATCTAGCAGATAATTAAAACACACTCTGCCTTTCCATGATAGTGGGCACTCCTGCTTGCATAGAATGCTGTGAATGCAGAAGGTGGGGTGACTTTGGCAGTATTAGGCATGCTTTTGTCTTTTGTTTTCAGTAGGCTTTCAGGCACAAATGGGGATATTGTTAAACTAATAAATAGACGTGGGTTTATATTCCTTTTGTTTTATTGTTTTGGTAAATTACAGTCTAGCATATATTCTTTTTGACCAGCAACAAAGTAATGTTGTGAAGTTAAACAAAAGGCCAGTAGACACTAAATCACTGATACATTTCAGCATCCTGGAATACACAAAGGTGGTGTCATGAGTCTGCAAATATTTAATGGTTTGAAATAGATAATGAACTATGGAAAGCACAACTATCCCAGCCGCTACAGCCAGCAAGCATGTAAACTGGAGAGACAGTACATTCCTGCTGAAAAACACCAGGCAACCTATTGAAATTGTAAATTTGATTTTAAATTACTCCTCCTAGGAAAAGCTGAAAGATTCCAGATCACGTAGTAAGAACTGAACTGGGGAAACAGGACAGCGTATTAGAGAGCTTCATACAGGCCTTCAGAGTTCAGAGTAAGGAAGAGGTTTTCTCACTTTATGTGACTTTAGAGGTTTAGTATGATGAGATGAAGAGGGAGAATGAGCAAAGAGTAGAGTTTGACAACAGGTTAATACTATCATTTTGGAATAAGTAAAATATTACAGATTTCTATTTTATAGAGATTAATTTGTAGCGAGATTTGTTTAGCTTTATGTTGTACAAAATCTGAGGTTGCCATAGCTGCTTAGGTAAAGTAAAATTAGAAAATATGTACAGTCTACAGCAGGTTTCTTAGGGTACTAGTCTCTGCTCTTTGATGCCATTTTCTCCTAGTAGTCCTGACCCCCTTTAAAAAAAAAAAAGACATCACGAAAAGCACTGTATGAGCTATTTTATTTATTAACTGAAAATAAGTACTTCACATAATTCAGGATTCAAATATCGCATGCTTTAATTTACCAAGTACATCAATTCTTTATACTAATATATCTTTGAATACAAATAGTACCATTGCAATATAAAATGTGATGATTTTAAGAGATGTTTCATTTTCTCTAAATTTCTTCCAGACCTAATTCTGTCTGCAAAGATATTTCGAAATTCAACATTTTTATTGTCATCCTATTTACATGAACATGTAACACAGCATTCTAACTGCATGCAGTAATCAACAGACTAAAGTTCCTTCCTGGTATAAAGTGTTTGCTTGTCACAACTGTGTCAGTTGCCTGTTCTGTTCTTCAGCACTGAATTTGACAGATACGATCTGTGCTATCAGTGGCTTACTCTGGACTGTATAAAGGGGAAGCTGCTGGTGCAATTTGTTTCAAAGAACTTCTAAATTGACTGCAAAAATAGCAGAATATATCCAGGGGAAAAAAGATACCACAATCATGAACTTACTTTAACCACAGTGCTGGTTATTAATATATTTTAATGAGAACAAATATAAAAATGATGTATCTTTATTCCTTCTCAATAAGTTGTTTTCCCATTTTGCCTTATTGTGAATATAGGAATCAATAGCTCTGTAGAGACTCAGTGTGTGAGAAGATTTCACAGTTGATTTTTACCATTTAAGAATATTTATACCAAAAGGGTAGATTTCCACTTCCCTGTAAGATGCCTGCCTGTGTTAATTGGACCATGTACAGTCAAACCCTTGAAATTCTGCAGGTAAAATGGAGTGCGTCCATTCTCACCCTGTTCTCTATCTCTTAGGTACAGTAGAGCTGCTCTGTGCTCTTTGTTTTTCCTCACGCTTTTTGGAGGTTTTCTGTCCCACCAGATTGGCAACATTTTAAATATAATAAATAATCCTGTGTTCAAACATTATTAAGAGCTGAAAATGACTTGTTAGTAAAGTAGGTTTTCTTCCCTTCTTCCTGACAAATGAAGCAGAGACTTATCTGTCAGGCTACTCTGCTTTCATATCCAAAGAGTACTACTCACGTCACTGAAGTGATACAGAGTGCTTTTGCTTGAACAGAAGTGTTAGTTGTTGTCAAAGCTCTTTAAGGGTCTGACAGGTGTTAGCTTTCAGGAACAGCGCAGAATGAGACATCATATTGTAGTATACATGGATTTTAGCAAAATACGGAGCAAAGAACTTTAGGAGCAGGAGGAATTAGGAGCCACAGAGCTCCTACACAAGTGATAGGAAAGGGGTCTTCGTGAGAGAATAGCAACCCAAAGAAAGAAGCAAATGCATCAAGATATTATGAGAATGAGTTACTTTGACACAGGCTTAAGTTCTATTAATTTATTTGCTTTTGTGGCGAAAAGGGCATCAAACATTCTGTACTCTATAGTATACACGTGCTATGATGGTATGCTTGCTTAATGGATCCTCTAAATAATCATTAAAAACTTGTATTTCATATCATTAATAATTACTTTGAATACTGTAATTTTATATACAGACAGAATTGCCAGAAAAGTATTTTTCTCCTTTCCTGCTCTAAACTTGTTTCTAAGACCTTGGTTCTAGTAGCTGGATTAAGTGCATTATAATTAAACCAGGGTCTAATTTATTGATTAGCTGTTTTCCTCATTGCTATCTGTTTATAGCTCATTAAAAATATCTGACAAGTGAAATTTTTGAATACTTCAGATAATTTCTAATATTTAATATTTTGGGGGAGAGGGTCATATTGCCTACATCCATAGGGAAGAGAAAAAGCAAGGCATAATAGTTCTTGAAACTTTTATTTATTTTTTTATTACTATCTCATATGGAACAGTAAAATCATTACTGATGCGAGAGATTGAACCAGTTTATAAGGATGTTTTTAAATATTTTTAATGGAATCTATGCAGCTTGTCATTTGATAGCAAACTTTGCTAAGGTGTTCCTCCCTCTGTCATCTCATGGTTAAATCCATCGTATAAAGTTATGTTTTGTTGTAATTACAGAATATCTGATCTAACAGTAATTTGGGTTTACATTCACTTACTCCCTCTTCTGACATCTTCTGAAATAGCAGTACCTTATTTCAAATTATCAAGGCAATATCTGCCAACAGTTTTGTCTACAGAACATTGAACTACTGGATAAAAAATGCATCTTGGAGAGTTTTTCTGAGGTATCGTAATTTTCTACCCAAGTTAGGTATTAGTTTTATGGCACAGAAGAGGTAGATTTTATAAGCAGCAAGTGTCTTTTGAAGGAATAAATTACTTGCATTAACCTCTTATGTTACAATGGTATAAAAAGAGACTTTTTTTTTTTTTTTTTTTCACTAAAAACGGTGTCTGAGATCCTCAAGTTATGTAAGAATGTAAAATTTGACTGGACAACATTACTGTCATAGTATCATCATATGAGTGGAAACAAACTTTGGATAATTTTGACTTTATCACAGCTCTTAAAATAATTTTGGCTTGGAGGGGAGAGTAGAATTAGTATGAATTTATTCTTTTGTAAATGTGTTTTCAAATGTTATAAAAATTACTTCAGCTGCTGCTTCTCAGGAAAAAAGAAATCAATAAAGGCAGTCAGACATAACAAATGAGAATTTCAGGCCCAGTGACAGTAGACAGAGACCTGGGTGCCTTATATTCACACACCTTTCAATCAAGTAATATGTGTACTGCAGTGGAATAAACTGAAGACACTCTGGCAGTGAAGTAGACTTTGATCACTTTTGTTCATAGATGTGACTCATATTTCGGTAGCCTCTTTTTTCTAAGCTACTGATCTTCCCTAAACTTTACAGTGAGTGCTCAGTGAACTTAAAGAAACCTTTACTCATTCTGCAAACAGACATTCAATACTCATGCTGGGGCACACTGTTTTTTTCTTAAAATATCAGATACAGTCTCTTTGTTACATTTTTTTTGTCCAATGTCCTTCACATTCTACAGAGCAAATCGTGGTGAATGATGAGTAACTTCTTATAATCACAGTGCTTTCGTTAATTCTGTTTTATAGCAGAAATGAAGTTTGAAACCACTAATTTGACTACTTTTATTTTATGGGGTTTGTTGATTCAAGTTTTTTGTTGATTATGCCTATGTTTTTTGCTGATTTCATGGCACATTAAGATACTGTACACAATTGAAAATAAAGTTGATAAATAGGTTTTCATAAATCACCCTAATATGTCTGAAGGGAAGGCTAAGAAGAGTTCACTTCTTTCCAGTGAGGATACTGGGATACAGGAGGTACAGCAGGGACTGCCTTATTTTTTTGGTGTTTTGTACTGCTAGATTGCACCCTGATAAACAGTACACTGCTAGAAACGTATGACATAGCCTTTGGTCCTGCTGCTCTTGTGCCAATACAGTGTCTTGCTGGTTCTAAGATATGATCATTATTTGTTATGAATTTTGTCCAGATTAGAGCATAGTGGGTGGGGTCTGTGCGGTCTGTGGAAGTTGTATGTGCACAATATAAAAGTGAAGCTGTATGGTGCATATTCTGGATATGAGATGAAGGCATGTGGGAATATGAGTGTTTAAAGCCTGCTGAAGTAATGCAAGACAACTAAAAAATAGAGGGCCAAACTTAGTGCACAGTTCTCTACATTGCCTGTTCAGCAAGACCTCTAGAATGGGCTGTACACTATGCTGCAGAAGTTTGTACTTAAAAAAAAAACAACAAAAAAACTACAAAAAACCCCACACAACAAACAAACCAACCAACCAACCAACCAACCAACAAACAAACAAAAAAAAAAAAGAAAAAAAGCACGCTATTACTTGATAGTGTAGTCAGAGCCTTAGTTTGGTCCTTCTAGATATACTTTGTCATTGCATTTTCCCGTGGAGCAAACTGGATCCTCTTTCTGTCTCTCTACCAGTTAGAAAAATTCTTGACCCATACAGAATACACACTGTGCTTCCCCCTGCAAGGATGAAAAGCAGCTATGTTAGCTGTGTTGTCTCAGGTCTCCCAGAGGCATCATAACTATCAGAAGCAGAGTGCTACCCAGAAGTTGTGGGAGTAGTGCTGCCTTGCTGCACCTTTCTTTTTTTAGTGCTACAAGGATTGTAAATAACTTTCCTTAAAACATCTCAATCTCTAGTCTCTCTAGGGACAAACCCTAAAAAAAAAATACGTTTCATATGGTCATTTATAGCCAGAAGTACCAGTTCAAAAACACAGCATGGAAAAAAAACAGGTGAAAACTGGAGCTTTTTGCTTTCAATAGAGAGGGATACTGAAAGTCACCCTAAAAGAGATATTGAAAAACACTGGGTTTTGATTTTGAGCTCTCTAGGAAGTCACCTTAGAGATGACTTTCTGAAACACTGTCTTGTTTTTTACTGCTGTTTAGTTTATGTTGCTTGATAATACCTGGTATTCAAATCCAGTGAGAGAGTTTTCCATTCCTTTTATATTAATTTGATATTATTCATTATATCAACACTTGCTCTTTTCTTGGCAGCATCAAAATTACCTATTAGAAGTAATCATTGCAATGTTTTACAGCAATAGTGATCACAGAAAATGAGCATTCTATGCATTATCAGATGCAAAAAACAATGTAAAGGTTGTGAATATTTACAGTGGTTTGGATGAGTGAAAGCGGCTTGCCAAGAAAATACAAATATTTCAATAAATATATTCTTTAGCTTTTTAGAGGATATATAAATAATGATTTTGAGAAACCAAGAATACTTTCTGGTTTGTTCATATTTCAGTAGTATACTCCTATTTGCTGTTTCAGTAATTAAGTCTTATGACATTCCAGAAAGCATAAATCCTGCTGAGATGTTTAAGTTCGGAGCAACCTATTGATGCACAAACAAAATAAATTAAAAAAAAAAAACAAAAAAAAAGAGAGAGAGAAAAAAAGACACCCAGGATCTTAACAAGCTGTTTTGCTTTTACCTTTGAAAGAGAATTGAATGGGAAAGCGATATGGCCTACTGAAACTGTTCTACCCTCGTTGTTAACTGGAAACTCCTTTAGAAATTCATTGCCTTCAATTACATTTTTTAAATAATTTTAATTATGTGCCTGAAAAGAATAAAGATGCTCCAGGCTCCGTTTGTTTATCGTGGAAGGCCTAAAAAAAATGAGGACAGAGCTTCCCAGCTCATGCAGGGGTTGCAGAGAGAGAGAGATGACTTTTAATTCGACAAGTTCAGAGAGATTTCTTAGTTTGACGTGCACAGCAGGGGGTCTTTGAGTGCCTGGCAATACTTCAGCATTCTGAGCTTTGAAAGTCTTTCCCTGCAGCAGAAATTGTATCAAAAGCCAATGATAATATTCCCTGCAAGGTAAAGGACCTTATTGAAGATTTCTAGAGCTGTTTATTTATTCATCACAGTTTTTTTCTTTTAGGACGTATCAGGCGTATAGGTAATAATTCACACAGATGCTAGAAAAATTAAATAAATAACTAACTAAATAAGAATCTCTCATTAATCCTTCACCTTGCCCTTAAGTTTTCTGTAGGCCATGTTCACCTATAAAATTTCCTGTCATTCCTGGCCATGTATTGTCATTTCTGTCAGCCTTCTACCACCAGCTGAGTACATAAGATGTTTATGGTCATTTCCTTCCGCTAAACCCTCAAAGTGATTGATTAATTTTACAGAAGGATATTCAATTTCTTAGGGATCTTTTTAAATCTTCTTTTTTTAAGGAGATCGGAGATAACTCTTTCAAAGACAAGATTAAAGCGTTATTTGTATTCCAGAGATCAGAGTTTTAATGTATTGGCATTACTTTTATTTGAAAACTGTACACACATGTTTTTATTTCTGTTTTTGTTTTGTTTTGTTTCTGTAGCAGAGCTGGGACTGTGAGAGTACGACAACCTTTCCCTTGTGTAATGTCAATGTCGACTATCACTTTGGCAGAATCAGCCAGCTCACTGAAGACAGAAAAACCCTCCTTCCCTCCTGTTTTTTCATCTGCTGGTGGCATTCAAAGTGACCTTCCCTTATAAATATTGGTGAGTGACCACATGGGGAAAACAGTTCCTTGGTGCAAAGAAACTTGTTTCAAAAAGCTGTGTTGACCTGAGGGGTTTCCATTTTTTTCAAAGTATAAAAAAAACCCCTGCATATGCAGGTGTTTGGTTATTTCTTTTTAATAATAACTTGAGGTATTTTACAACACTTATTTATCTAGACTCATAAGCATTTATAGAACACTAGCATGTGCTACCTGTTCAAACTATACAGAACAATCTTTCAGAATACTATTTTAGAAAGAAAAATACTTCCTGACAGCAGACAAGCATCTCTTCTCTCTTCCTGTTATTTTCTGTTGGCTAAATGGTCTGGAATGGTATAAATTTATCATAACGCCCCAAATATGGCAAGATGAAATTATCCCAAGTGTAGGAATTAAGGAATATAGCTAGAGGCTGCATTCTGGGACCCTTCTGGTTTGGAAAGCATGCTTAGGGTCAAATTGCAGCACTGCAGAAATTCTGATACCCACAGGGCAGTCCAGAAATGATGTAGTAACTGTAGTAGTTCCATAAAGCTGTCTAAATCACATAGTTCAGTACTGAAAAAGTTTTATTTGAGGCTGTCTCAGCTGATTTAGCCTGCTTGAGACATCCAGTATGCCTAAAGAGCTTTTCAGTGTTGAAAACAGATGTATAGATAGTGAAACAGCCACCCATGGCTCGGGAATATTTACAGTACCATAACACAGAACACTACAAAGTACCTACTCAGATTAAAAAAAAAATAAAAATCACCTGGCTTGGAACAGTTTGCAACTTGTCAATATGTGCAGAATCTAAGGCTGGAACTTATTTAAGGATTACATGTATTTAATATAAAGACGTTGCCATAAAGAGACGCTTATCTGGCTGCCATTCAGTATTAACTACATTATTGCAATTATCTCCTATTCAGACTACAGTCAGACCTCTGAGATATATCATTTATGACTATATGATATGTAATGTTTGATTATGTTTTTTTTTAGTTTTTCTTAACCATATGTGTACTTCAAGTGTGTCAGTTTAAAAGACCATAAAAGCTTCAAAGGCACCAGCCTAACAAAATTATGCCTTTTCATCAAAGGAATGCTTCCAACAAAAGGAAAGGCTGCTATATGTAGTGTATGTATCTCCTGTACTCGGCACTCATGAGACGACACCACAGTATAAGAAGGACATTGAGGTGCTGGAGTGAGTCCAGAGAAGGGCAACGAGGCTGGTGAGAGGTCTGGAAAACAGGCCTTATGGAGACTGGCTGAGGGAACTGGGGTTATTTAGCCTAGAGAAGAGGAGGCTGAGAGAAGACCTCATTGCCCTCTACAGCTACCTAAAAAGAGGTTGTAGTGAGGCTGGTGTTGGTGTCTCCTCCCAAATTACTAATGATAGGACGAGAGGAAATGGCCTCAAGTTGTGTCAGGGGAAGTTTAGGTTGGATATTAGGAAGAAGTTCTTTACTGAGAGGGTGGTTAGGCACTGGAACAGGCTGCCCAGGGAGGTGGTGGAGTCACCGTCCCTGGGGGTGTTCAGAAAATGAGTGGATGAAGCACTTGAGGCCATGGTCTAATGGTCTAGTGGTTAGGGAGATGGTGGGGTAAAGGTTGGACTTGATGATCCTGGAGGTCCTTTCAAACCTTGGTGATTCTATGATTCCTGCTTAAAGAATGAGCAGTGGTGCCATTTGGAAGTTCCTCAGCTATGTGTCCAGATTGTCACTGATTTCTTTGGCTACTGGTAATCACAGGACAGAGTGGAGGAGAGAAGGAAAAGGGCAAAAATTTAGCAGAATTGCATAAATGGCTATGCTCTATCAATGTTCTTTCTTTTTTTATCAGCTGTGTGTTGATCTTGCTAATTTGGAGGTTAGTGTTTGGGTATACAGATAAATCAGTAACAGGCTTGGTTTTGAGGATTTGTGTGAATTACTTAGAACTGAGTAAGTCTTCATCCTCGTCTGTGATCATCATAATAACGATTTCAAAACATGAAGGAATAAGTAGATTGAATAAAGGAATAATTAGATTAAAACATTTTCTACAGCTTTTCATCAAGTAACATTGTGCTAGCCATAGTCACATACTACAATATTTAGTTCAGTGACATATGATGGTAAGGTTGTACACCATATAAAACACAAGGGGAGGAGAGAGATTCAAAGCATCAGTCTTTTGAGAAAGGCCTCCTTTAACTGTGTTTCTATTCTAAAGTTGTCTGTCAGCTTATTTTTGTATCTTTAGAGGATGTTGCATAGCTTTACAGTAGCTGTGTTTGATCATATTTTGATATTTTGCACATGTAGCTGTTTTCCTGTAAAACTTATAGGACAGTAGAACAATCCAACAGTTAAAAACTCAGAATTTCTTGTTTTCCATGCAAGATTCCAAGTATAGGCATATAAATCACAATGCATTCTTTTAAATTATAATGGCATTTTTTGAACTCTTGCAAGAGCAACCAGTATACTATTAATAGGTAACATGATGATCATAAACTCTGTTGGGACCACAGCCCCTGCTCTATCCTCACTCAGAGTGTAGTGGCTTTGTAGACATTAGGTTGTGACCAGAGAGGATCAAATATAGTTGTTACCATTTCTCAGTTCATTTCTGATAGCTCAAAGAATGGTGCCTTTTTTTACTTCTGGCTACATCTAGTGCTAGAAAGAAGTGACAGAGCATGCCAATAATTTGTGATGTTGTGTTTTCCCCATTTTAATTTCTCTTCGGCACAACCATGTACTTCAGTGTGGTATGCCAGATGGTTCCAGATTCAGTAATATGCCGATTCCATTGCATTTTGCACGTATTTGGTATTTTGTTCAAGTTTGACATTTTAGAAAGAATAAGGGGACTTAATTCAAGAAAATTGAGAGGAGTAAATTGATAAATAAATATACTAAATATTGAATATATATACTTATAAATATTCTCTCTATGTGAAGAAGATGGGATTGAACACATTTTTTGTTTTAACCTGTTGTGTCAGAGTGGGATTAATCCACCTCTGATTATTTTATTGGTTTTGGTTTTTTTAAAGCCTCAACTGTTTTTCAGCAGTTTGGTGAAAAATCCAGTGTAAGCTCTAACACAGAAAGCTTTAAAGGCAAGTTTACCCCTTTGAAGCCTGTAGCTCTGAACTACATGTGAAGGCTTAATGAGGACACTTCCTTGCAGCTTGTTTCAAATATCGATTGATTGTGCATACTGCATTAACTTCCAGAAGTATAAACTATCATTAGTCTTAAACAGTGTTGCTTTCCTCTAAGTAGAGGACTTTCCTATAAAAGAATATATTTTTTTCTTTTTATCTTCAACTTTTCTTCATTTTTATTGTGCCTAAACTCTTAGGAATCTGATGAAACTGGAATCATAACACCCTTGGTTTTTAAAAATAAAAGTCACAGAAACTGCCAAATACAGTGCTTCAGGAGCTAGGACTAATAAAGCCAGATATCCTTTGGAAAACTTGTTTTCTTTGTACTGTAAGATCACCAGTTTCAACTACAACCCCAATTTTCGTATTTCTCTTGTCTCCTATTACCCTCGTTGGCTGAGAGACAAAGGAGCTGTGCATAGTCTGCAGCTCCACGAATGCTGAGTAGCCCAGCTAGCTCCTTTCAGAAAGCCTGAATTCTACACACATTCTTCTCCCAGAGGATATTAATTTGAATCTCCATCCCTGAAACTTGTAGGGTCTTAATTATCTTGAAGACTTACTTTCTTTTCTGATTTGGTTAACACTTGACAATGACCTAGCTGAAAAATTACTATGTGGAGAGAGAATGGACACACATACAGACTGGGATTTTAGCCTTAGGTAAGACTAAAATGTGCAGGCATTTAAAAAGATCCAAGAAGTAACTGGGATACACATGCTGCTATTGGGAGTAAGAGACAACTAAATTAAAAAAAAAATAAATTAAAAAAAAAAAATATTAATGTTTTTCTTAATTAAAAAGCAAATCTTTGTGAACCGTACTTATGACTCTTAATTCCTTATTTCAACTTTTGTGTATTCCAATAGCAGATAAAACAGTTCCCCTCCACCCAAGGTTTTAAATTTAGAAAATATATAAAAGTGAATCACTCATCTTCACTTGAAATTTTACAGAGATTATTTAGCTAAATCATCCCAATTACTCACGCATAAGTCTAATTAACCAATAATAATAGAGAACTGCAGTCAGTGATAGTTTACATTAGATATTCAGAGCTCAAATAAATTCATAGATAATTCTCAGTAATCAAAATATTCATCTAAATATAACAGAAATTCTGGTATAATACTTGAGTAGCGCATATTTGTGATTCATCAGATAAATGTGTCATTAAAATTAAATTTGTACTTTGCAAACAGAAATGGAAAAAAAATATATACACATTTTGAAATCATGAAGGTAAGTTATTCCTTTTCAAAAGAGATATTATCATTTTGATATGATTTGTTTCAGTACAAGAAAAACTTTAAAATATGGATGGTGGTACTACTTCCTGTGTTAAACTGTGGGGCAAACTAAGCTTAATTGTGGAAAGCTGCTGTGTAAAGGAAGTAAATGAGAGGGTTCTGAAAAGGTGCGAAAAGCCTTTTGAACGTCAGCATTTAGGAAGCACTCGTTATTCTTGTGCCAGTATTTTCAGTTAACTCAGTAGCTGCCTCATCTGCTATTCAAACATCCAGGTCAAAGTTGTTATGCATAATATTATTCTTGTTATTTGGTTACGGATATGCAGCAAAGTTGAAACAAGGTTTAGTGTTATTATTATTAATATTCAGATATTTTATTGCAAGAATGAGGAAAGATATTTCAGAAATTTATTTTGTTTTCTTTCTTTTTTTGTTTGTTTTTCGTTGTTTTGTACTTTTAATTTTATGTGTGTAAGAAATTTAATTTTTATTTTGATTTTGGTTCCGGTTAGATGCATTTTTAACTAAAGGTTTGGAATTATCAAACTGTGAATTTTATGATTTTATGGTGGCTGTAAAAAGGGAGTTATGTATGAGCTTCACAGAGAATGACGTCATTGAATGTTCAAGCATCTGGTACTTGGACTGGCGTCCAGCTCAGTATTATGTGCTGTGAAATAAGTGGTGTGTTTCAGCATAAAATGCACCGAGTCAGCAGTCAGGCCTACTGGTCAGTAGAAAGTCTGTCTGGGGATAAGAGATAAGCCACAAATCTCATATTATCATAGTATCACTGTATCATAGAATGGTTTGGGTTGGAAGGGACGTTAGTTCTAGTTCTAGTTCCAACCCCCCTGCCACGGGCAGGGACACCTCCCACTAGACCAGGTTGCTCAAAGCCCCAACCAACCTGGCCCTGAACACTTCCAGGGAGGGGGCAGCCACAACTTCTCTGGGCAACCGGTGCCAGTGTCTCACCACCCTCACCGGAAAGAATTTCTTCCTAATATCTAGTCTAAATCTACCCTCTTTCAGTTTAAAACTATTACCCCTCATCCTATCACTACATTCCTCGTAAAAAGTCCCTTCCCAGCTTTCTTGTAGGCCCCTTCAGGTACTGGAAGGTGCTATAAGGTCTCCCCAGAGCCTTCTCCAGCCTGAACAACTTCAACTCCCTCAGCCTGTCTGCATAGCAGAGGTGCTCCAGCCCTCTGATCATCTTCACAGCCCTCCTCTGGACTTGCTCCAGCAGGTCCATGTCCTTTTTATGTTGGGAGCCCCAGAGCTGAACACAGTACTCCAGGTGTTCGTGGGCTACAAAGAAGCATCGTTGTCAGAGCAGGAGTTGCAGCTAACTAGAGGCAGAGTAACTGTGAGGACATTCACAAGGTTAAGGGTGTCCATATTCATTGCTAAGTCTATATGTCAGTCATTGTCAGTCTGTGTGTCTCTGGCTGCAGGCATAGGCCTTCCCCTCATGAGGATCATGAGGGAAGCAAGCTTCTGAATGAGCTTCATCTAGACATGTAGTCTGCACATCATTCTTACAGAAGTCTCATTTATTCATCACTAATCTTGAGAAACTTTAGAAAATGAAGGGGAATAGAAGGATCAGAAGAAGCATAACCTTAGCTTTGTGGTTCGTGTAGTCTCCACAGAGAAGAAAGGAAAGGCCTCAGTCTCGGTTTTAAGGACTGCTCCTGCATATTTTAGTTAATAGTCGTTGGAAAAACACTTTTCAGTGTAAGAGCTTGATTTATTGTGACAAAGAATATGTCGACTGAACAAAAGTTTCTGAAAATCCACATAAAAGGGAATCCTTATCTTCATTTGGTTTTATATGTTACAGATACAAGACTTTGGAAGTAAATACACTTTTTAAAATTATTATTATTTTTTTTAAATTTCAGCTGGTAGGGAAAAAAAAAAAAAAGTCTCATATATCTTACATTATACTTTGTTTCACATTAATCCAGTGGGAATTCAGGGACAGCACTTCTTCTTCATCACTCCATGTCTTTCTGTCCAGGGTACATCTTTTCTGTGTATGATTTTCTGATTGCTTTGCAAAAGTATGATTAAAAGGCACTCTGGAATCCTGACTATGTAAGACTCAGTTAAAGAAACTTAATGTGTTTTATCAAAGTGCACTGGCAGTAGTCAGCTTTGTCATCAAATAGCTCCTGTGACTCCTTAGCTTAAATGATGTTATCCTGATTTCAAATGTATGCTAGTAAGCCATAGCAAAACAGTGCAAATATACAAAAAAAAAAAAAAAAGAATGCAATTTAAGGCCAAGGAGATTTTTTCGTTACCAGTTTGTTGCTTTTATTCCTGTTAACTTCTGATTGACATAGACATTGCATTACTGTTAAAGAAATCAAAATGAATAGAATATCAGTCTGCACTTGCACTTTTGAACTGTCAGCGAGCTGTGACCTACTGACAGCAACCAGCAACCAAACAGAAGGTTTGCCAGCCAGCAAGATGTACAGAGGGGTACCTTAATTAGTTTCTTGCACAACTAAATATTCAAGCAGTCTAAAGCAGATATCAGAGATGTAGATAGTTGAAAATAATCGTATTGTTCTTTTAGTGTCCCACTTCAGCCACTTCTAAATTTTCATGGCTTACAGTTTTATTCATCTCTGTGTCTGTTACACTATTCCTTGTCACATTTTTCAATTCCAGCTCAGGAACTGCCTGTAGGATGTGGTAAGGCAGCATTAACACTTGCAGACATAATGGGCTAAATCATAAAGATATTCTTCCCTTGTGTGTCCACAGCAATATATGACAACAAGTGGCTTCTCCAGTAATTTGAAGGACGAATTTAAACATATCTGAAAATCTGATTTGCTTTCAAGTCAAATTCTCCATTCTGCTGGTGCTAGATTTATCTTCACTATAGTCCAGTTCTTGTGTTACATGGGCAGACTTTGTGAACCAGTATAAGAGGAAAATTCTGACAAATACAACAGGAGCCAAATTCTATCTTCAGGGCCAAGTGCATGATCTTACAGGTGCTGCCCTGGCAGTATGGTAGCATTTCTGGCAGAAAGGGTAATAGAGTGAATTAGGCTAATTAACTGAAAATACTTCTATACTGGAGTATAATATATTTCTACACCTTAGAAAAAAGAAAATTGACATTTACTTTTTAGTTCATTTTTAAATATACTCACATGCCATGCACAGAAAAATACAAAATGCCTTCATACTAAAGATATTTATTGTATTAGTAAAGAAAATTCATGCTTCAGCTGGTAGAATCTGATCTACTAATCACAAACATGTATGGTTATTGATATTCTTTATGTCTTATTATTTTCTAGTCCCAATATTAATAGTGATTTTTAACACATGATTCATTTCTGTGCCAGCATGAAGTTCTGAAACTAAATGTACTTAGCCTTCAATAGAAAAATGCAACAACAGAAAAATAAAATGGAAAAATTTAGGTCTCTAGGGGTAAATGAGCTATTAGTCTGCTTTAAAATCTTCAAAAGTTTATGTACCCAACTCGAACATGATTTTAGACACTGAGGAACCTATGGTTTACTTGCTTTTGGCTTTAATAATTCACCTAGCCATATTAAAAGTTTCAAAAATATTATCAAGGTTTTTTTAACTCATACAGTACATTAGTGAATGCTACATTCGTAGCAAACTGAGGTCCAAATCCTGAAGCTATCCTAATTCCTTAAAGACGTTCATGCAGGTAAAGTAATTTTCAAGATGTGGATAGTTATAAAGGCAAGGCTTTTGCTCTATTGTGAAATGCCCTTACTGAGTTAGGGCAGACCCGTACCAGGAGAATACTGAGGTCAAACTAGCTTCAGGCATTGATAAGTGCTAAGTTACCAGGAAAAGAACACTGAGAGGATGTATTTTCCTTCCAGATGGCTCTTTACTCTCTAACAAGAAAGTAATTGACTTCAAATGAATGTACATCTTAAGAAAAACAAAACAAAACAAAACCAACTAAAACCAAACCATAACAAAACATAAACCAAAGGTAAAAAAAAAAACAAAACAAAACACTTTTTCCTGGGAAAAACTCCGAAGTGTTTTATTTAACTGGCTGGTTCTTAGGATCTCCTTTAAAAAAAGAAATTAGCTGTTAATATCCTGGGAAATATTTGTGTTAAAGGTCATGTTAAACAAAAGTCAAATCTAGACTATCTGAGCAGTCTGGAGAAGATGTTTAATGCAAATTTTTGTGAAAAAAAAAAGATGTGTGTCACTGCAGGTCATCTCTGAATATTCTTGTTGAGCTTTCTCTGTTGGATATGCAATCTCAGCTAAATGTTTTGAAGAGGAGGAATCAAATAAATTGCCCTATTTTGGGTCTTTCTCATCTGTATACAGTTGTGCAGCTCTAGTAGACCTGAAAATTGCCCACAGAGAAACTTTTAAAAAATAGTGTGCTTTTGAGGCAGAAAATTGCTTTTCTGGAGTCTGGTTTGAGGGACAGGATGTGACAGGAGGACAAGAAGTTGTCACTATGTAGCAATATTGTAAAGCATATCTTACATAACAAAAAGGATCATTTGTGTCTCTTTTACTTTCATTTTAAAGTACAAGAGATTTAATTGAAACAGCTGAAGGTGTGCCCTTAACCAAGAAAAAGCCATTGTAATTTACAATTAAAACTGAAAGTTCCTCCCTTAACCCATCAATAATAGCTATTCATTGCAGAGTACATGTGGTATGGGTGCCTGTCCACCACTTCAGAAGCCTTAATCTCAAAAGGAAGAGTAAAAAGCAAGCAAAACTCATTGTACATGCATGTCAAATATTAACATGATTCTTGTAGTATAATAAGAAAGTGGTTTGTGTTTTTCATTAGCCTCTTGATGTTTGAGAGTGTTTTTGTATGGCTTAATTTTCCTTTTTATGGCAGTTTGTACATATAAAACAAAATGAGGGAAGGAGTGGAAGGGAAAAGAAATGTGCCATTTATATACTAAGGATACAAGGCCTCCTTTGGGCCCATTGTACATTAATAGGGCAGCTGAGATTTATTAGGATATGTATATTAATCTTTATACACATTCACATACGATAATTGTTCCTTTGGTACTATAATGTGATTAGCTTTGAATTTGTGCAATATTAACAATAATATGGATTTCCATATTACAGAACAGTAATAATAAATGGTTATTAAAAATACATGTAAAGTATGGGATGTGAAAGCACTTCCAAACTCTCAGTAATCTGATTATGTTCTGTTGTTTTTAAATACCAAAATGGTTAAGTCTTTACTGTAAAGTAAAATCTTGTATGAGAAAAGCAAAATTGTTATGTTCCACAGAACTGAACGAATGAGTCTAAAACTGTCTGAAAGAAAGATTAGTGTCTGTTTCTCATAGAGAGCTGCAATGTGGATTTTGCATTCTTATTAGTTAGAAATATAGCAAAAAATAGAATAAAGAAGGTAACAATACTGTTCAATAGTAATCATAGTTTAGGTAGAAGCTGAAAGGAGGGACAACCATGACATAGTCTCACTGGGTAAATAAGTTGGCAAACAAGTAGTTTAGGAGCCCATAAGTCAGATTGCAAGCTAATTTTAGGTTAATGGTTGGACTTGATGATCTTAGAGGTCCTTCCAACCAAGGCTATTCTGTGATTCTGTGAATAGTAATGTTTTCTTAGTAAGTTCAGCACTTCAAAACTGAGAGGAGCTTCCCTCTTCTGTCTGGAATGGTATGAAAATATTTCCACACATAGGGCAATCATTATGTGATATATGGATATAGTATAGTAGGAATACACTAAGGGAGAACTGCTGATTTTAATATTGTGAAGCTAATTATTTTCTGGTTTCTCAAATGGTGTAAAGTGGAGCAGTCACTTTGATTTCAGATAGTTTGCAGCAGTACTAGCTCTGTATGGCACAGGGTTGTACACCCTCATCTGTTACTCTGCTTCTTCTTTGTGATCAGAAATGTGACAGAAGTCCCCGAACTTGACTTTAAGAGAGGTAAACAGAGTTTAAGAGAGACACAGAGAGTTGTTTTCGTAAGGCAGTGATGTTTGTTTAGTGAAAGTTGTTTTATCCACCCTTCATGAACCCATAGTGGGATAATGTCTTCTTTGACACCTCTGTCTTGAATCATGAACTTCTATGCTCACCTTGTGTATATTTGGGGTAATAGAAGGAATTTCTTTATTACACCTTTTGTCATTAGCCACATAGACTTAATATTCAGATTCCGGAGATTTATAAAGCTCTTACTAGCATCACGGTTACCACTTTTCATTCATCTGTTGTAAGGAGGTTTTAAGATTTATGAATAGGTTACAGACTGTAAAACCTGACCATAGTGGAGGAAGACAATCACTCATTTTTGGCTTAGTCTTCTAGAAATACTACTTTCTCAACTTCAGTATTTTTTGGTCCTATAGTCCCCTGATGCCCTGATGGGATGTGCCCTTGATACACACAGGGTAAAACAGGGATTATTTTTTGTTGTGCATTTAAAAGGTGTTCCTTAGACTTTCTTTGTTCTGTTTGATTGTGTAATTATATTGAATTCAGTAACCAGATAATCTCAAACCTGAATAAGTTTTCATGGGCTGAAAAAGGCTGCTCACAGACTTTGGGAATACCATTTTCCTGTATTTCTATTTTCTGCTCCAATATTCAGAAATCTTACAAAGTAAACAATGTTAAGTAAGCTAAGCATAGGATTCCTACCTGGTTTATTTTTATTACAAAGTGTGGAAAAAATACACCTACCTTATTCCTACTCATAGTAATGTGCAATTTAAGTAGAGGGACTTTTGTCATGCATTTTACATGAAGATGATGAGCATTCTATTGTATTCAAATGCTTGTGGAATTGCTGTAAAATGACATACAGCAGGTGGGCCAGTGTTATTTGTGGAAAGTCTCTTTGAGCTGCTGATGTCTCTCATTGGCATACCGTACTGCTGCAAGGCAACTACTCTTTGCTTGCTTATCTATTGCATTTTATTTTGGTGCAAATTGATCCCTTATTTTAAATTCATATTTTGTCTGTCATTTGCTTCTGCTTATTAATTTGTGGCTGCAAAAGGGAGCAAGTGAAAGGCAATCATTAAAAGCACAGTTCTGTGCAGTGTAGTTTCAACATAAAGGTGGGATAGTCCAAGGCCTGTGTTTAAAGTGCCCTGTCTCATGTGTTGGCTATTAAATCTGCCTTCTCTCATGGTTGATTGAACTTGAAGGATTTTTCTTTTAACTTTGCGGTAACTTAACTAAATTTCACATTTTAGCTATGTCAGACTAATCTGATAGGCTGTTGTGAAGTCTTCTTCAATATTTTACAATGCTTCCTCATAATTTTAATGACTTCTTTGGGAATGTGTATAGCCAGGCAATGTATCAATGTGGATACTTATGTACCATTATGTATTTAACTCTGTTAGTATAAATTAATCTCAGCTCAAAGAATAAGTATGCATATACATTAACAAATATATTGGAGAAATACATTAAGAGCATTTTGAGCTGTTTACATAACTGACATAATTAGTGTTGTAAAAAAACAACCATTTTGTGTAATGAAATTACATAAAATCTGCTTTATTTGATTTTGAACAAATTTTTATTATCTGTTTAATTTAGATTTTCAGTTATCTAGAGACGACCATTTTATAATTGTGAACATATTGTTTAAATAAAATTAAGTAGAAGATTAAAACTCCTCATGTTGGAGCATTGATTACCCAGTGACATTCCTGTCATGCTCTTGTCTTCAACTATGGACTGTTCAAATAAGGTATTCTTTCAGGAACTTTATGGAACTTATGCTTCCAGAAGCTATAAAAGGATAGTTTAAACTATCTTTCTGTGGTACTTTAGGTGCTTCAGCCTCATGAAAGCCCTTAGGTTGGATTCCCTTGTTTGCTACCTATAAATATTTCATAATATTTATGGAATTATAAAACTGGTCAAAATACCTCTGAAATGAAGCCATTTTCTCATCCCTGGAAGGGAACACACATAATGCTTTCCAAGCAGTGCAGGATGTATTAAGCTTAGACCTCCAGTAGAACTCCACTGCTTCCTACTTACCCTTATACAACAATTTCAATTCACAAGCAAGGCCAGTAATGTTTTTTCTTGATTGATCTTTGATTTTGAGAAGTTTATTAAGCCTAACTTCTATTATATTAAATAAGCATTATGGATATTAATAATAATAATGATAACACTGTCATGTTTTGAAAGTACCTTCTTGTCTGCTGTCACATTTATTTCCCATTGCTCCATCCGGCTTTTGTCTCTTGAGTTGCCATTTCTTAGGGAAGGGAAGTGACATTTCTGAATTATCCATTGAAATTGTGTTTAGAAATGTTCCTTAAATTTTAGCAATCATGCTTTCTACTATTTCTACTTAAAATGTAGCTCTCAGTCTTACAATGTGGTTACTAAGCCATGACTTTCTTCTACAAGTGTAATTTTCAAGGCAGTGGGGTACACATTGGGTACATCCTTCTTCAACATGTGCTACAGACCTCTGCTTTTTATCTAACATAGGTTAGAATGTTCCAGAAGGTTTCCTGATCTGTGTGCCATGCTGCTACAGCCCCTCAGGAAATGTCGGTCCAGAACAGTGGGGCTTAATGTATCCTTAGCAGTTGTAGGCCAGAATGAAGCTTCTGTTGCTATTAGCTGGGATTAGAGATACTGCAATTTCCTCTCATCTCTGAGCACTCTGGAACATCACTTACACCTGGCAAACAGAAGTCATGTGCTAATGTTATTCACTGTGTGTGAGGATTTATATCTGTACCCTTTGGGACAGCACAGCCATGTTCAATTACTACTAGAATTCACAGCAGTCACTTACTGATGCTTGTGATCATTGCTTATACAATGATCACCTTTTAAAATGTGTGAACTTTCCTTGACGACAAAATTACAGTTCCTCAGTATTAACAATACTGTGAATAGGCAGATAATACTAAAGCATAGCTGGGAAATTGTCATAAGTTATTTGTATAGTAGTGTAATTTGAAAATGCAATTTCTCTGTTTCATAGAATAATGATCTTTTTAAAATTTTCAGAACTCACTGCAGATGTTGAAGTGCCTGATAGAGTTCAAAACACATTAAAATTAGGCCAAATGGTGAGAACTAATAATGTTTATCTCTGACATTTATATCTGCAGATGTGACTGTATTCAGCGAATGAATCAAACTGCAGCAGCTTTGCTACAGAACTTAGGTCTGATACTTGTGCAACCTAGGTAGAGAGGAGAAAAAAAAGGACAAAAAATCAGAGTATATAAGTTAATAAACATTTCCATTGGGCAAATCTGAAGTATTGCATCTTATAAGATAGGTACCTTGCCATGCTGTTTAGAAAAACACTTATTGTTTTCTCTGTCTTTCCTGCTTCTTATTTTTCCTTCTTCACTCCTTTTTTTTTTCTTTTGGGTTAAATTACTTTGTTTTAAAAGCACCAACAGTTTCTGACCCCTACAGCAATAGGAAGAAGGCAATTCGGTGCTTCTGGTGGACCAGATTTTCTGAAGCAGTGATCTACCTCAGTACACAATACAGATTTAGGAAATAACTTTTCAGGAGACATACACTTTCAAAGTAACAATAAAATAATCAGCGCATTTCATGTGACAAAGTTCATTAATATACTTTCAGCAGAAATAATTTGAGTTCTGTTTCAAGTCAGTTTTAGTATTATATTTTTCTATGCATGTTTGGTTATTTGTCCTGGTTTTATCTAGTTACCAGGTAATGTCTTCTACTTGCAATTAAAACAACATTACTTCATGACTGAAAACTGATACATCTTTCCGTATTTGCATGTGTAAATTATTTCTTTGGCAATAGGGTCGTAAGCACAGATATGTTTACCTTTGTAAGTTATTTTCAAACTTTTCCAAATACTATAATTTATTTTTTTTCTTTTAGCCTCTTGTGGTCTTCTAGCCTAATTTAATTTTTTTAAAGCATTTATATTATTTATAGCAAGGAACAGACTGTAATGTATTTAGCAGAGAACTGCAGGCTCTCAGGGTGAACAAAAGAAAGATAAAATGTCTTTGGATTTTTTCAGCTCTTTTCTCTCAGAATAAAATTTGACTCAGTGTGGAGACAACCTACATGCAGCCTTTCTCCACCCGCCAACCAGCCCAATGGAGCTTTCTTTTGACTCAGCTGGATATTGCTGCTGCTGTCAGATACAGAATGATCTTCTTTGATTTTGTACTGTATTACTGGATAAAGAGCAGGGAGGGAGAGTTGAGGCATGCAGTAACTATAATTGTTGTTCTGCTTAGTTTGACCATAATCCTGTGGATGCAGTCACAGTTTTTGTTTATAATTAAGGGAACAAAAAAATACTTTAAGTACATCTAAATCATATTGAGTAATACCAAAGGTTCTAGAGTATGAAATCTAAATAATCTACATATAAAGTATGATTTCAAACTAATCAGAATCTCAATTGACCTTTGATTCAGAAAAGAAAGAGTAGATTGGGATCTGCCCTTATGAATGAAGAGCAGTAGTTCAGGCTTTCTTTATCAGTGATTTCCTTTGCAAATTACATAATCTTTGCAAGACTCAGTTTTCTTTATGCTGTATGTGATTTCTGTTCCTTGAGTGCTTTAGGAATACTGTCATATAAGCTGTAGTACCTAAATCATTCAATTTCCACAAGAATATAATTTCATTTCATACCAGTTTTTATTGTTCTTGTTCCCTGCCCAGCAGAAATGTGAAGAGGAAGGCTACGTGAGGCCTCTCCAATATTTGTGCATCAGAATATCTGTGGACAAATACAGTTTCTTCATGTAGTGAAATGAATTATTTTGTCCAGTTTCTATAGGGAAAGATAGATTGTTCACTCTTTAGATCCATACCTTCCCAAAAAGGGGTCCCTGGGATATTACAAGAAGGTATTCTCATTTTCTTGAGGTAGAAGTGGACTCTCCTTGATTTACCAGAGGCATCAAAGAGAAACTCTCTAAAATGAGATTGTTCACACATATCACTATTGTGTCCAATTTGTGAGCCTTTCAGGCAGTTTTTTTATCATGGGCGTGTGATGAGTATTTCCCCTTCCTTGCAGACTTCCAAAAGCAAAGCTCCCAGTACGTTTGTTGCTGTCCTGGAGAAACCACATCTACCCCTTGCCAGTGTTTCTCTCTGTAGTACCAGTACCAACTTCTGTTTCATTATGATATTTAAGTTAAACTCAGCCACTTAGATCCATACCTACTTGAAGTTTTCTTTTCTCTCTCAGGTCTGAAAACTGGTGTGTGCCCAAAAGTCTGTAGTTAATTACATGAGATAGAAATTATCTGAACACTAAGCAGTTCCCTTGTCACCTGGCTTCAGGGCACTCAGTTTCTTTCAAGATAAGACCATTAAGGAGAGAAAGTCTATGATGTCAATGAGGAGGAGTATTTCTACGGTTACTGCTGTTAGGATTTTGGATTTAACATTCATACACTTACTGACTTAGTAGAAGCTTACAACTACACTTTTAATGGAGCTGCTACAGAATTAGAACAAACATTGTTTCAAGAACCAAAAAGACAGGTTTTGCTTTGATAATTTCAAGTGCTGTAGGAATTAATATATATGCACCAAACTGAATTCTGTTAACTGAAGGTTAGTAAGTATACATACTTTATTGCTGTAGTTCTACCCTGCAGTACAGGAGCTTTTAACTAGCAAAAGCATCAGAAAATGAGTGATTTTCCCATTACTGCAATTCAGATATTCAATACAAAATAGAACCTAAAAGGTTTAGCAGTGAAGAAAATGGAATCACCCTGCTAAAAACTTTGCATCTCTTAATAATAATGTCTGGACAGATATTAAATCCAAATACAATAGTAAAATTTCCTTCAGTTGATATTAACATTCACCAGACAAAAAATATTTGGTTTTCAGGCAGCTGTAGGCACAATTTGTCTGTCATGCATGTTTTTTCAGTGACATTCCATATCTTGTAGTACCAGTGGTATGTTTTTGTATTTCTTTTTCTGATTTTCCATAATACCTTCTACGTACCTCTAATCAAAAAACAGCTCTGAGTTTATAAATTTCAAATTACTTAGATCTCTTTAAATATTTGTCTTTGATACTATTTCAAATAAAAGTAAGCTACCTCTTTTAATCCCTTATTATATGAATTCATAATTTAGTGGTAATGAATTAGAATTCTTTGACACTAACAGCAGGCTCTGCAGTGCTCTGTATCATGTTGTTTACCACTTTCCTTAGAAGTGATGTTGTCTAAGTTACAATTTTTTTCCTTCAAAGACATTGCTTGTGACCTTGAGGAAGTCACTTAGCTTCACTGTGCTTTCACTGTGTGTTAACAAGGATATTTTTTATTAAAATAACCCATATAATTAATGAAAAGATAGAAGACAAATAATATATCTTCCCTTTTCTTACTAATAGATGCATTGGTTGATATTCCATGTTGTAATCATTGCCTTCAGAACTCAACATGAGGCAAAAGAAATGATGTCATGAATTCCTTGTCATACCATTGTCATTAGTCTCGGGTTTTGTGTGACTTTATCATACTTTTCACAACTTCACTCGTCAACTTGTGCAACAAAATGCCAGATGCACATTGCAACACAGATCTGGTTCAGCCCAGTCCCCTGTGTGCCTTCCATTTAAAATGAGCTTTGATTTCTCTGAACAGGCTGTGTTAGTAGTTCTAAATGCAGGATAGACATTGCTTTTATATAGCTTTTAAAAAGTGTATTTAAGAACATATTCTTTGCTGTAATCAAGCATTACAGACACTTGCCTTCCTTCTGTTTGTGTACACACCATAAACCAGTTATGGCATTTTGATATCTGTAGTTTAAATGCTATATATGGTCTAATAGGAGTGTTGTTTTAGCTTATTTCAAAAAGGTTACCTAATTTCTCCTCAATGTTTAGTTATTTTGGAATGTGATCTTAAAAACTTGTCACTTCCAGAAACACACTGATATGCATAATGCTTTGAAAAAAATCTATTCAGTGTTTACAATTTAACTTACAATTATGTTTTTCTAAGTGTTATTATGACAAGCTGTTGATGTGGTAGGTGTAGGAAAGAAAGGAAATCTTGAGCAAAAACAGACATTTGAAACTATGTTTTAAAATATGTGAACAGTTAACACAAAACGTGGTAGCTCTCTTGAAGGAAACAACTGTGATGACAGATTACCTAAAATTTTACAATCCCTTTGTTTCTACTGGACGCTGAGTAGCAGTATCCTAGTCGCTTCATGGAGTTTTTATGTAAGCTGTATCCATGAGGGAACATTTGGAAGCCATGTCCCTTAGCAAACTTTCCACATAATGAACAGAACTCCAGTTTCATCTTAATTCTTCTCATTGCTTGACCAGATCAGAACTTTTCTTCTTGATTTTCTTCTGTAGTCCACTGTTTCCTTGTAGCACATTCATGATTCTGCATTAGCTACCTGCTTTTCTTTCTGAGTCTTGCACATTTCTTTTCCTATTTTTGCTTTTAAACCAAAATGAATTCCTAGCTTCATACACATACCTTTGATGCTATTTGACTCTTTGAAGCCCTGCCCCCCAGACCTGCTCCAGTTTCATTGAAGGATTCAGGAAAACTAATGGTGTGTCTTGACCCGTTCTCTTAACTCTTGTCATGCCATCTTTAGAACAGGGCACGAAGAGATGTTGGCAACTGAGCCATTTCAAAAGCCACAAAAAACTTCCTCAGTTAAGTGAATGGCACTTGGACAGAAGAAAAGTAGCATGAGGTATTAAACTCAGCTTCCTTCAGTAGCAGTACACCCTTGTATTTCTTCTGAGACCTCCAATGGAAATTTCATAAGAAAACCCCACTGGATACAAGTTATATTCCCCTGCAGGCATATACACATATTTATCATTTTTTATGTCAGTATGCATGGTCTAAGAATTTGGCAGTTCTGATTCACTCAGTTCCCTGTCATCCTATTTCAGACCTCTTGGTTGCTTATGAGAATGCTGCTTGTTCATCAGCTACGAATTTGACCACACCTGATGTAGAAATGGAGTTGAGGGACTCATTCCCTGTGCTTTTTCTCTCCTCTAACTGTACATCTTGGAGAAGAGCAGACTGTCAGTGCTGAGGACCCTGTGGAACTCAGGTCTCAAGCCCTTACAGGAACAGAAAATAAGAGTTGTTTCTTCCTTAAGCTTTGCTTGGAATTATCTCACTTGTTAAGGGATATTGTCCATCACTTCTTTTTTTACTTTTTAGATAAGACCGTTACTCTGAAGATAGAAATATTGATGCTCTCCTGGTCCCTACATGGGTAATTTTGTGAAGCCTAGCTCCTTCTGGTGCTGTATCTAAAAGAATAGATAGACTAAGCCAGGAGAAAATGCATGCATTTTTTTTTCTTCATTGTCTACAATAAGCTCCTGCTACTGGAAGAAGTATGTTGACCTATTTATTTCAGGGGATATAAAAAAATTGATCTTTTTCTAATGTCATTTTCCATTTCAATTCAATTTGATTCATTTCAATTTCACATTGGAAATGGGTTTACTAATTACAGAAATAAAAGTTAATATTCCAAATAAGTTCTTTTCAGATCTCGTCTTACCAATTTTTAGGAGACACTTTGGTTTTTTCCTACTTTAAACTTGTCTCTAGGACATTGCCTCAGGGTACTGTTGATGACTTTGAAACCATGGTGCGGTGAACAGTGGCAGCAGTTGCCCTGAGAAGACATTTCATCAGAACATACTTTTCTAAATAAAAAGTCTCCTCTTTCATCTTAAACAACCATTTAACATCCAACAGGTCTGTGTTCTGCAACAGTCTCTACCTGAAGAACTTCTGTTATGTTCCCACGAAGAAGAATCACTTCCCCATAGATCTATATGGGTTATAACTCTTCTGGTATAAAGAAGACAAAACAATCAGAATCCCTATGTTCTATAACTAAGGGTTGGGGGCAAGCATACCCTAGCATCAATACTATCAGCCCTGCAAACTCTGACTCCAATTAAAAAAATGTGTGTAAGTACACTGGAGAACTCTACCTTTCCCCCTCTTATAGAAACTACCATTATATTATATTTTTCAAGTGCTCTTCAGGTTTTCAGTTTGCCAGTCCAAATTACACTGCCTGTGGAAGCCTAATATATCTGACTAACAGGCTTTGTATACTGTACCTCACAGCTATACAGTCCAGTTTCTGGACATATTATCTTCTGGCTCTCTCCCTGAGGCTCTTCTTACAATACACTTTGGAACAGATACAATCTTAACTGTATTTAGAGACTATAGAAGCAAGTCCCTTAACACCTAAGAGGAGTTTTATGACAACAACCCTATTGTATGTATTTACAAAAAGCGATTCCTGCTGAATACTTACTTAAAATATAAGAATTTAAATGCTTAAAGTGAAGTTCAGTAACCCTCTTGCTTCCACAAGGGAGGTTGCTTTGCAGCTCTTACTCTGCAGGATCTTCTATCGCTCAGTTTTCACATCAGAAATCCCTGCAAATCATGCTAGGCTACTAATAGTTGGCCTATTGTCAGAAATGAACAATTCATGTCCTTTATCTTCTTATGTGACAGCCTTTTGAATCTTTTGAATTCTGTCTTCTGCATTTATCTTTGAAAACAGTCTTTATGATCTCTCCTCTGCAACCAGGATAGCTGAGATTCAGGCTCTTACAGTTAATTCCTTTGCACTATTTTCCATAAGGATGAGTGATAGGATCCATCTGAAGCTTTTACCTAAGAGAATTCTGACTTTCATGTACTGAAGGAAGTTAACTTGTCTGTATTCTTTCTTAAACTTCACACTTCTTCTCTGGAAACAAATCTCCAAAAATTAGATGTTATAATGAGGGCATGACCTTACAAGAACAGTCTCTTTTCATCAGAAGCTGAAAGACCCAAGGAACTGCCAGTCCCCTCTCAAAGACATATGGTGTGTAAAAGAACACCATCAAAATCACTAACTCTCTTTTTCTTACTAAAGGTACTCTTGGCTACAATTCAAGCAGAAACAGTGGCTTTCCCATGAACTTTCTCATACTTGACATTTGCCATACAGCCACCTGGAGCTCCTTTAAAGCTTTTGCTAAATGTTAGGGACTTCTTGAAGTGTCTAGAAAAATTAAAGTCTTTGAGAAGTCCAGCTCTGAGTCTTTACTTACCTAGAGAGCATGAAGAACTCTTCCAGATCATTGGATCATTGCCATGTAAGTTTACAAAGGGGCAGTCACACCACAGAGAAAAAAAAAAAAAAAAATGCTTACCTGAAACTGTTACTCTTCAAGATATTTATATGCATATTCAAAGTTCTCTCACATGACAGTCCATCTCAAAATCTTATATAACTTCGTGACTACATCATCTTACAGAAGCTGAGGATTAGGAATATGGTCTGCCTTTTTTATTACTTTGTGGATAGCACACAGAACAGGGTATGGGAAGCATCTTAATGGAAAGACTAATGGAAATCCAAGAGTCTGCTTCTAATGTATATTTCCAGCATCAGGTACTTCAGAGTGTTGTTTAATATACATTTAGAGTAATGTGTAAGACTGCCAAATTTACCAGGAATCGGTTAACCTCAAATACAAATTTCGTTCAAATTCTAATTTGTTGATATGTGTGGAAACATTTAAAGAGGGGTTTTGGTGTGAGGTTCTTTTTTTACATTTTCTTTGGAAGGCAAGGAAGGCTTGTTTTGCTTCTCTAAAGAAACATATACTTGAATTTGTAGTCAGTGAACAGAGGGAACAGTCACAATAGGAGAGCATTATCACAGACTGATATACTACAGACCCCACTGCACTTCATTGATTAGTGTAGTAGAAGTAAGTGATTAGTTGATTAGTGTTATAGAAGTCAGGTCTTATTCCTCCATTAACATCAAGCCAGCAAGAATTTCTCTAGAGGAATTAAATTCTCAGTTATTTCTATCCAGATCCCTCTATTTTGTGATGCCTGGGTAGGATAGGATGATCAGATTGGTATAATCTTAATAAATTAATATACTGTAGAAGTTATTCTTAACTCTCATCTTCTTTTACAGCTCTTCTAAAATGCTTCATGGCTATAAGTATCTGTCCTGGTTTCCCAGGCACAGACCCATGGGCCAGCCATGGCAGGCCATGAGTAGCCCTGAGTCAGCTGGGAGATCCAATCAAGGCAGCTGACTCACAGCTGTATCCCATACCACCTAGTCATGCTCATTATAAAAGGAGGGAGTTCACAGGCAATGGGGGTTTCTCTTCCTGCAGTTCCTCCCTTCTGGCCCTCTGTTCCTTCTGTTTACTACAAGGACCAGGCTGAGTAGAACCTTGTATACTTTATGTCAGTTGTTGTATCAGTTTTGTTATTTCATTAAATCTACTTCAACTCATGGGGCTTCTCCCTTTTTCCCTGATTCACCTTTTCAGCTGGGGAGGGGTCATCAGGAGGTAGAACAGCTGCTACAGTTTAGCCCTCAGTACTGGCTAAAAGTAGACAGTGTCACAGCTTAATAATAATACATATGAGAAAAGTTGATGGTTATAAGCATTAAATTAAACACTGTCAGTACTACATGTGTAATTGATGTATCTCTGTTCTTGGACTGAAGGAATAAGTAGGTTTGCTGGATTTTTCTTTGTTTTGTATCATTTGATAACACTTTGGCATTTCTCTCAACGCTAAAGTTAGCATTTTTGTTTCCATGTTTTTTGTCTCTCCTGGTCTGTCACCTATGTCTATATTTCTTTTTCAGAACTCAAACATTCATTACAGAACACAATTACACTTGGAAGCACACAATTATTTTTAAGTGTTTCTTTTTGTTTCCTTGGTTTGTGTTGGTTTGATAGTCACTGCTTGATTGAAAACATTTTTATTGAAACATTTTTTTCTGAGAAGTTACAGTTGGTTTTAAATTGAGCAGTGAGTGATTAATTCCTGTTCTTTGTTCCATTTACATTAACCTGGAAGTGAAGGGTTGGGCTGTGGTTTCAGAACTGAACTTCATTTGCCATAATATTATTTATTCTCCTAGATTTATTACAGAATTTTGAAATTCCTTACTGTGTTCTCTGGCTGCAATATAAGCAGTTGCATAAAAACCCAAAATACCTCCCCATTTGCCAACGTACTTTCATAGGACTTGAAGATCTTATCTCACAGATCTCAAATCTTCTGTTTCAAAGAGATTTCCCTATACTGGAAGTTAAAACAATGCCTGATGCTTTTTCAAATCAGCAAATTGTGCCCAGGTGATTCTAGTGGTTTTATTGCTCTGGATTCAGCATAGGAAAATTTGTTCTCATACCCAAGTCTGACAATCTAAAGAGGTGAGAGACATATCAGCAGAAAGCAGGTTTACCATACTACTTCAAAGCATTAGACTATCTTAACCAGCGTTATGCTTCTAGATGTAAATGCCAATATATCATTATTGTTTATCCATCTCCTTAACAACATGACTTCTTTCTGTGCTTAATTTAATTCCATCTCTAGAATTATGATTTTTGCTGCTTTCAACATGATGACCTTAACGTGGATGATGTGTTTGGTGTTTCCTTGTTATATGGTTGATTAATATTTTTAAGTCTTAGAGAAACAGGGCTTTTCAATTCCTGATATGTTGTATACTAAAATACATATTCATTAGATTTCATTTGAGTTTTATCTCTTATTAAAACTTACTAAAGCACATAGCATTAATTGATGCTATGTTTCATTTACACAAAGTAGATAGAAATAGAACGCTGAAATCTACAAAACTGCTAATTTTTAAGTCAGTGGTTACTATTTCATTGTTCGTCAAAGTGAGTCAAATGATGAATTCACTGAGGAGAAAATTTTAATTGTCAAAATTATTATCCGTTATTTGCAATAATTAAAAGTATTTAAATCATTACATCACAAAATTTTTCACCGCTGTCTTCCAATGCAGAAATAACCCATGGTTACGTATTACAGACACAGAACAGTTTTCAGAGATGCTCATTAGCACAGGGTCAAATTTTTGAACAAATATCTATGCTTATTTGTGTAGGCTTCATAGATTGGATTCTCACTTACTAAATGGAAATCTTTAACCTTGTGTTTAATTTTAATGGCTATCTATATTATTTTAAATTTTTTTCTTAAGGACATGCAGCTTTTTCTGTAATTCCTCCTCAGTATGTGTGTCAGAAGTTACATGATAGATCTGAAAAATATTTCTTGTTATGCTCTCATTCTGATATATACAGAAACTGTATTACAAACTTCACTCTGAATTACCAGAAGTGATGACCTTCCTTTAATAAGTTCATTGCTAAATATCCATGCAAATTCTTATTTGCTTCTGACTCAAGTAACACCTCTGCTAGTGTCAGAAGTCATCTATGGATTATTACAAATATGAGGAACTGCTGAAATATTTTTTTCCTCCCCATGTTACTGTTTTCATTCAAAGATGGTGATAGGTTCTTTCTCATGGTTTACAAGCAAAGAGCAAAAAATTTTTAATATTTAAACTTTTGACATTACTGTGCTTTCACTGGGAAAACATCTAAAGCCTTCTGCATATATCTGTTCATTTTCTTGGTGATGATAAATAGCTTCTGTATGACTTGACAGCTTGGATGCTCCCTCCTGAATTAACTTCAGGCCATTTGTTGGGTAGCAAGGGGAAACTGATATGACAGATGCGTACACTGGCAAGCCTAGAAAAGTTCTAAGAGCACAATACTTAGTCTTCAGGAGTCATTCCTTTGTTAACAAAAGCCCATTTTCCCCCAGATAATTAAGAGTATGTCTAGTTCTAAAGGTATTTTTAGATAAGTTGTAATACAAAAGCTGTCCAACCAGTTTTAAAATATTTCTGCATAAGTATTGTTTTCTATATGTTTATGTATTTGAAAAAATACTGTACTTTTATGACACTACTGTACTTTTATGACACTCATTCAAAAATGCATTAAAAAGCATAAGCCTGTACTACATGACTACTTGCCAGTACAAAATTGTACATGCTTCTGTTATTGCCCGTAGCTTCAGAAATTTATTTTCCAACTATATATAGAGCCCGTATTTCAAACAGTCTGCAAGAATAATCTTTATCTGAACTGTCTCCTTAAATTAATATGTTGAACAACAGAAAAAGTTTTTTAATAGAAAATAACTATATTCTTGGCTGTAAGTAGCCTTTAAGAGTTTGACAGTATTGTCCACATCAATATTGTTTCCCGATTAAAATGAAAATATAAACATTTAAATACATTTGTAGGAAAGATGCAAATTCTTGCACCAAATCCTTGCATGCTTATTTTCACAGGAATAGAAAATAATTTACATAATGCTCTTAATTCCTACCATCATATAACTGAATAGCAAATCTAATAAATGTACTTGTCCTGTATGGAATCATAATTACCAATGTACCTGCTGAAACAACATTCCTGCATGTGCAGCTGCAGCAGACCCTGACTCCATTATTAACATGCTGTAGACTAGATTGCACTTTGATGCTAAAAGCTACATGGTAAAAGATTAGGCTGTGAAAGTGGCTACACCACTAAAGAAACTAAAAACTTACAAAGAGAGTAGGGTGGCCTAGGTCAAATGAGTCAGATGAGATGAAATACCAGGCTGCCTGAGAGACACAGAGGGGAAGGTTCAGCAAGGGAAGGAACAAAGCCATAAGCAAATGAGATTTGCTCATATGAATTCACAACCTCTACCTCTAAGTAAAACTTTTCAGTCCAGATATATGTAAAATACGCTTTGAGCTAAAGGGCTAGAAACTACTACTGTTACATTATATATGTTGTTGCATACTCAGTTCAGTGGTACCTAGAAACTCATCTACTCTGTGCTCAGTTTCTGACAGTGTTCATCTAGCATAAATGAAAAAGCCGCTGTATAATTTTTCCCCTATGAATTGATTACATCTTCTTCAGCAGCAGGAGATCACAGTCCCTAAGTTTTCAGTGAACAGACAGATTGCATGCGAGTAATTTTTTTATTTTTTTTTTTCAGTAGAACCAACCTATTTACTTGTCTTTGACACTGGATTTTGTTTTGGGCACAAAGAAAACAGGACAGTGAAGGAGAGTTCATCTTTTCTGTGCCACACATCCACAATTTCTGATGTCAGACCCAGCTCAGTTTACATTAGCAAATGATATATCATCTTAAATTTTCTGTTTTACAGTAATCATATTAATATGTTCCAGATATTGTCGTCATTGGTTTTGGGAGGGAAGGGTTGGAATAAGGTCATCCTTCAATAGCTTCTGTTAACTTAAGTCTCCAGCACGCTATCCTGTTTCACTCACTGTCTCTGTGCCACCTCATTGTTTCATTCTCTTTACCTTAAGTTCTTTGTCTGAGGACACTCACAGAAGCAGAAATAAGTGAATCTTTATCAGCATGATTGATGAACTATTTTGACAAACTCCAGAAGAATGGACAAGGTTTAAATTTGCTGTCCTGAAATACAGAGAATGTACGTACAATAGAAACTTGTTCCAAAGAGTGAGCTGTGTGGGAGGCTTCTAAAAGAGTAAAGGACAACTAAAATCTACTCATATATGCTCTTCTATTGATATTTTGATTAAAGATATTTCCTTCCGAGAATATAGTAGAGTTTTTGTGATTTCTGCTTTCAGACGTGAACACTCAGATAAAAGGCAACATGGGATCATTTTGAGACAGTCAAGTTGAAATCAAAGAGGATTTTCAACAGGTTGGCAGTCCTTATGTCTGACTAAAACCTAAAGCCCTGGCCTGATGCAATTTGGATAAAGAAGTGTTTTAGGCTTTTCTTGACAAGGAAGTGAGACCAAAGATTTCTTATCATTAGAATAAGAAGGTCTCTGTAGCTTAAATCATTTGGTAGTACATCTTCCCTCTTGTCTCCCCACCCCCCAAGCACATACATTAAAAATGAATTGTAAAAGTTTGTGAACTTTCAGGTTGTATAGTACACAGGACTTAAAATCACTGGCTTTCTCTCTTTTTACTACTTGCATTTCTACCTTAGTAAGTAGTAAGAGATGCAGTCAAATAATCACAGTTAAACACAGTTTGGCACAATTGTCCTTTCCTACTGTGGAGAGATCTAGATCTGAGGTAGCAGAAGGTTTGAATTGGCTTTCAAAATTAGAGAGATGCTTCCAGATGAGAACTAGTGGCATAATTTGCAGTGCATTATGGGGAAACTCCTTTGTAATTTTTTTGTATCAGACATAGGTAGTGAATTAATGGAGTGTCAGTTTCCAGCCTTCACATAGTCGAAGTAATTTGAAAAATGTCAATTCTGATACAACAGAATTTGGCTTTTAAAAGCAGAAATTGTTTGTATGTGTGCATGATTATTTTGCTGCTAGATGTGATCTCAGCATTCCCATGAATTTTCTATGTTGCCTTCATGTGGGAACAAATAGAGGTCTTCAGTATTTAGCCGTGAGTGTTTTTTTCTTGTATAGATTTCTATTAAAAACTATTAAACATTCCTTCACATTTTTAAAGGCACTTTCTTTTTCATTGTGGTAATTCAACGTCAAATATTTCAGACAAGATTAAGAGTCACATTTTTATGTGGGTTTTTTTTGTGTGTTAATTTTAGTGCGCCGTGCAAATGGAAAGTATTACCCCTGATACCAAATTGCTGTATATCACTGAGCCAGGTATCTAGTAAGAAAAAAAATTTAGCTTTATTTATCACATCAAAATGCAACTTAAAGTTGTAGCAGACTGTTATATAAATTTAACATATTGAGAAGTACCCACAAAAGAATCCAATGTTGTATTTGGACTGTTGAACCAACACTTCAAATAATCATCCATACTTAGTTCATCAGAAGCAATGTTTTATATTTATGATAATTTTTAAAATATTAAATGGAATTTGCCAGCTTGCTCATTAAAAAAAGGCCAAACCAGAAAAAATAATATAATCAGAAAGATGCTCTTTGCACAATTTTGTACATTTTCAGTCTTCTGAATTATTTTGTTTGAGAGGAAACACTTACTTCAGAGAAGCAGATCAGCTGCAATTCATTTCATTATGGAAACATAAAAATTATCACTGTTTTCTCAGCTGATTGGCCAGCCAGTGCTGCGACTTCTTACTCATCATGAGCTGGCTATTGTGTCACTGTTGGTGGCTATAATAAAAATAATAGCCAACAGACATAGCCTTACATAATGTATTTTGACCGAAATAATTTTTATTTTACAGGCCTTCTTCATGCATACTGTCTTATAAAAATCAAAACAGGGTATGCTTTGATACCCAGCTTGAGATATGGGAAAATCGTCTAACTACTAACTAATAGAAAATCCAGGCTAGATCAAATAGAACAAAATTTCTGCTGGACTTCACTTTGATTTCATTATTTATTAAAAGATTAAATAATTGCCTTGCTGAAGACACTTGCATAGCTCCTAGACTTTTCAGATGCCAGGAGTTTATTTAAAGTAAATTATTAAGCTGTTAAATCCCTACATTTAGAAATGAAAGCTGAAAAGAACGTATTTCTTTGCAAAGTTTGATATTCTTGCTTATATGTGGAAACCAGCTGACCAACTTTGCTTTCTCATTTATGAGTTTCAGCTTCAGTCTCATACAGTGCAGGAACTTCATACATGAGTATGCACCTTCATGGTGTTGTGCGTACATTGTGTGCATCTTCATATACTGTTATACTTGGATCTGCACAATGAGGGATCTACTCTCCATGTAGAGAAGTTCTGTTACCTCCATAAGACCATTTTTCCTACCTTCAGATTAAGGAAATATGTTTTCATGGCATCTATGCAGGGCAGCATTTATGATATGGAGGTTGTATAGTTCAAAGCTGTGTGGTACTCAGCTTCAGATAGGATAATTTTCTCAAGCAGTAAGATTGTCCTTCAAATCCTTTCACTGCTAGAGAGAAACCCCTAGGATGTCAAATGCAATAGAGTCTTGCTAGAAGGGAAAGAAGCCCAGCTCATATAGGAGCTCAGAGGTAATATGGATCCCTGGACTTTTACAGAAAAGCGTATTCAAGAGACTTCTGTATCTCAGGGACTTCAGAGAAAAAGATTAACTGAGCTATTATGAGGTATTTTGAACCACCAGAAATTAAATAGCAGAAATATTTCTTCCACTGTTTCCAAAAGGCACTCACTAGTTTTGACCTGGTTTAGTTTTGATAGCTTAGCTTCTCATGGGCAGCCGTGCTTTGTCCCTTGAGTTTAATTTTACTTGACAAGTTGGGATCTTAATATTTGTTAATTAACTGTTCATTCTCTCATCAAAACTGCAGAGCTCCCAGATGATTGGCTAGTATGTCCCTAAAGTTGTGCTATACATAATTGTTGCATCTGTTATAGTGTCTTGGGGCCCTGCAAGTCCGTGGGATTTAGCTCATTCTGAAGCTCAATATATTAGTGCTTTATTTGTCTCTGTGTTTAATAAATTCTTAGCCTTGATGTTCTGTGAGTCATTCTGCATCTCAGTTGTCATATGCCAGTATCAGTTTTCTGTTAGAATTAACTGAATTGTTGTTGGTGTAAAGAAGTCTACCATCATTAATGGATAAATTATTTAGAGTAGTACTATAATCTTGTTATTCAACACTCTGATTATTTTGAAGATGTCCTTCATTTGTTAAAGCTATGTTCCTTAATCTAATTAATAATTTTTCATAGATATTAGTGGTTATATTGTAAGAATATTCTTTCTAAATGTTTGTGTGTGTAAGATTTCCATCTGTTTTCAGTTGCAGAAATGTTACAGAATGCAATTATTGTCTCAAATTATGCAGTAACTTTTTTATTTGACCATCCAAATTAACTGTTATAAATGAGGGCCTTACTTGAATTTGGAAGTGAGACATCAGTTAGGATATGTAGGAGGGAATAAATGAAGACTCTTAAATCAATTTTAATGGAAGCTTATAATTTCATGAAGTCTTAACCAGGACAGTGTAGACTGCCCCCATGTTAGCTGCCAGGTTTTTAACCAACTCCATTTAGAAGCACATAGAGGACGGAAAAAAAATGTAAATCCCTGTGAGAAAAAAGTTAACTTCATTTGATTCACGTAATTTATAGCACAATGTGGTTTTGGTTATGTTCCACTTCTTGCTTGCAGAATGGTGCCTCTGTCTTTGGTCTGACACGTACTTTGCAGATGGGTTATAACTGTATGAGCTCCCCTTGCACTCTTTTCTGGGAGCAACACATTCTACGGTCCAGAGTTCCTTGATCAGGCTGAGAAAAGGGTGGGAACAAATTTGTACTAGTTATCAAAAAGACTTGAGTCTCAAAATATGAATCAAAAGGCTTTTCACAGGGCTAGAAGTTACTCTAAATGCTTATAACTGCAATCTCTATTCACTGCTATCATGGCAATCACTCTTATCAGACAGTGGGACTCATATCATTAAATTTGAGAAGTGTGTGATTCAGAATTTGTGACTCTCAAACATTTCTAACAAACAAACCACAGTAGAATAAGAAGACATGATAGCAGCATCTTTGAGATTCACAAAAGGTACATGATGTACTGAAGCAGCTGTCACTTCAAAAATAAGGATTTCTTAAGGGTTTTTTATAGATTTTTCATTGATGAAAACTAAACTCTTGAAACTGCAGGCAATAGGATGCCTTAGGCAGCCAAGCATATCAAAATATGGTGCATGGGGTGACTTTTACTAGTCCTGCTATTTAAAGTCCTATTTTCATGAGCTTATTAGCTACTAGTGATCCCTAAGGAAAAATACAATTAAAACTTAATCATACCAAAAGCTGAGGTTCTTCTGATTCAGCGAACTTGTAATCTTTTATATTTAGCAGTTTGCTTGTAAATGTCTTAGTACTAAGAATGCAAGATGTATAAATTAGCTTTGGTTTGCAATAATGCTGCTCCTGCAATCTCTGATGGCACATTTTGTCTGTAAGACTTTAAGGTATTCTGACAGTATTATTTGTTTGATGGGTTTTTTACATCAGAGCACAACTTTTATTCCCTTTAACAATAATATTGCACAACCTCCCCATACCCAGTCCTGTTCTCCACAGAAGATTCAGACAGTTAAGAACAGATAAGTGTGAAGAATGCAAACAGCTTTTAAAGAGAGTCTGTGCATACAGTTGTGAAAATAACTGATTTTTGTAGCTTTTTTAAAAATGAAAACTAAGTGAAAATAATTTGAAACAGATCTTTTTAAAGTTTTAATCTCTGGGTGAAATCCAAAACAGTGAAAAATGTTCATTTTGAGGAAATAAGATTTTTCATTTAAAAATATGAAAGCAAAATATTTCTACTGAAAAAAAATATCATAGCTCAGTTCAATATGAGTACTTTCATTCATGCTTTTATACTTTTTTCCACTCAAAGCTATTGCAAAGATCTATTTCACACATTCATCTGTTGTGTGTCCAAATTGTAGAGTGATTGTAAACTTACAATAAATATGCAACATTATTGCATTATGACACAGGACACAGGTCCGCTTTTCCTATCTGGGGCAAATCTTACTCCTGCTATTGTTTTTATCACACAGTAGATTACAAAACAATGAACATATGTGTAAGATACAATGCATAATACTGTATTTCATTTGTCTTAGATGCAATATAGAATTTAGTTGTGTCCTTGCACCAGTCACACTTTTATAATCTGAACTTTTGAACTTCTGACTAGTGGTGTTAGACTAAATTAATTATCTAGTTGTCACTTATGACTGCTTAAATTAAGGAAAGAAGAAACTTACAAATTAAGAAAATTATTTAACTTACTGTGAAAAGTTCTTGTTTCAAGCAAAGAAGTTTTTTTATAGTAATTGACAGATTTTTGACTAATTAGAATAGGAATATATTTGAGGTCTCAATTTACCTTGTCTAACCCTTTTCTTTAAATTCTGGTCTGTTGATTTCACACTACTCGGATTTCCATGTCCAGTCTCAATAGTGAGCAAACATAAACAATAGTCTTCATAATCAAAACAACTTCTTCATTAAGGTGTTTTTAAGATACAATTCTGACAGACTGTTTTCAACATATGAAAGATCTGTGCCCAGTCACAAGACTAAAATTCCAGGAGCAGAGTTGGATTTTGTTCATCAAGGGAGCCATGAGCTTCTTAATAACTAGAATTTACAGGTCTTTTCAAAATAGTTAGGGAAAATAGTAGTTAAAACTAAAAAAAAAAAACAAACCCACACTCTTTTTCATAATGGGAGTTTAGAATAGCATCCTTACTAGCCACACTCTAGGAAGAAATACAATTAAAAGACTCAGAGAGAGTCTTTTACCTTTAGTAATTTTAATCAGTGATACATTTCCATAAACACATTTTTTCTGTAAACAATTTGCAAGGGAATGTATTTCATGCTGTTTTAACATGCTGAGACCAACTTTATTCTGATACATTCAGGTCTTTTAAAACAACTGAAATAGGACCCATTCTGTGCTTGCTGGAGGGCGTGATGTCACAAAGATTATAAAACTATAAATGACTGCATTCTCCCTATGACTGGCCTTGAGACATCTAAAATTACTTATTATTAGACAGTTTGAAAATAACCCTTTCACGTCTTTCATCTCATTAAAGCTGTAGATTGTTGGTTACTGTACAAGTTGTACCCTGCAGTTTATCCTATCTTAAATACCTGTCATAATTTTTCCACTAGTATGACAACATGGTTCTTGAAACTATTTTGAAAGTTAAATTTAAAACAGCTTTGCCACCCTGTGTGTGGTCATTTTAAACTTCAGATGTACAGTCACACAGCTCATGATGTCAGTGCCATTCTGATATATATGAAAATGTTTTTTCCTAATCAGTAGGTTTGTTCACCCCTGCTGAAAGAGAACTGAAGGGATGTTATCTATAGGAAGACCCTTCTCTCAAGATTTGTCTGATCTCAATCAGAGATATTCCTAGCTATTCATCTAGGTAGTTAGGAACACGTTTCCTTGCAAAGCCTTTTGATACCTAGAAATTCCACATAGTTAAACAGACAGAACTTTAAAAAATCGAGGGTAATCATGTTCTTGCATTCAAAAAAGTGTATCTGTATGAAGAATTTCAGCTCTAGTGATGGTAGAAGAGAGTTCTTTTGAACGTGAATGGAATTGCCAGTTTCTTTCAGCGTTTAGACCTTCAACTCTGCATGCAAAGTATTGTCTCTGCAATTTCTGTTGGATGATACACCCCCTAAAATAGTGTCTGCAAAACAGATACACCTTCACAAATTTATATGCAGTTAATTTCCTGCTTTTCTATAATCTTTGATTAAATCCTGAAGCACTGCTTTATCATAACAGGTCTCATGTAGGTTATGCTCTGGTAGTCAAACGATCTATACCTCCTAAAACATACAGGCAAATAAAGAGCAAGAAGTGAGACTAAGCTGGTAAATTAACCTAGTGACTCTAGATTTCCAAGACTTCTTTCAGGGGCAAAAAACTACCCAGTTTCATTATAGTATCAGCATTTTTCTGTTCTGCTTGTATCACACAAGCATCAAGTAAGGGAAGGGAGAAATTCCGAGGCCATTAGCAATAATGGATAAATTATTTGATAGCCCAAGTGCCCAGAGCAGCAGTATCCTTTCCATAAAAAAAAAAAAAAAACCCTCACTATGAGAAATTGTTTCCTGGGTTACATTAACTTGCAGTAAGAGTGAAATGTGTTAATGGTTATCATTGATTGCTCCTTCACCAAGAAGTATCAATCTCCTTATTTGAAGACAGTTTAACAGGATTAGATCTTTTTTTTTTTTCTGTCACCCGTTTATATTGGACTTAAGTGTCCAATGACTTTAATTTAAAAGGATGTAAATTCTAGTAATTATTTTTACTCCTTTTTTGGCATGGCTTTGTTTAGGCTGTGGTGATGTCCTGTTAGTTATCATGTCTTCCTGTTGTTCTGCCTTCCAATAAAATAAGTATCAGTACAATGTTTTATCTGTCTCCTTCTGGTTTGTATGTGTGTCTGTCTAATTCCATGTCTATTAAAGGACCATAGACAAATCAACAGAATTCCTACTTTTTCCACCAAATCCACCACTTGTAACACCTTGATCTCCCCTTGCTGTCCATAGGTTGACATGCATCACTCTGTGTGCGCACATCCCTGCATTTATACACACATGTATGTATACGTATACATATACATATAAAGGATATTCAGGAAAAAGTCTAGTTTTGTATGTAGCAATGTAGCAAGTGAATCAGTGAATGTTTTCAAAAAAAGAAGAAACAAAAATAAAGGTGCTTTTTAAACTAACAATTGTTAATTTCTATACTTTTTCTTTAGCCATCTATACACATATCACAGAATAGCCTATCCACAGATCATAAAAAATAAGTCATTCCATTCTTAATGTAAATGTTCTGTGAGTTTCACAAAAACTCTTTCACAGGCTTACGTTGTGCCAAAACATTATTCCCTCTGTGTTTTGTGCTAGGTGGTGGGGTTTTATTGTTTTGTTTCTTTATTCTTACAAGACTGTAATTATATTTTGTATCAAATTGTTTTTTTGCCTTGCATTTTGTCTGCCTGTGGCTACATGGAAAATAAATATGGTGGTATTAATACAAGAACACTACATACTTTGTAAAGCAACATGGGAATAAATAATAGGACAAGATTTAAGACAAAGGAAAATTAAGAAATATCAGTGTTGTACAGCTCTTCCAGTTGTAGTTACGTGTATACAGAAGGCAAGAGCAACAGTGAGGGATATTTCTATTAATTGATTTTGGTTCATTGCCACGTTTGTTGAACAGTAGAGAAGAATCAGTAAGCAGCAATAGTCAACAAGGAAAAAGCTTAGAAATCAGTATTTTTATGACTTTTTATTGAAATAGTGACTTGGCCATTGTCGTGGAACTGACTAGGGTCCACTAGGGCACAAGCTATTTCACTTCAAAACAACCTGATTGGAATAATTTCCTTTGTTATACTTCTGGATGTGACCTTGTGTCCCAGTGGATTGTTATGTTCTCTGTGACTGACTTCCTCCCTCTCCCTTTGTGCACGTGTGCATAGTTAGTGATTCTGTCTATTAGACCAACCCAGTATACATTGTTTGCCTTTTGGGAGCAGAAATATGACACTACCAGTGGTCTGCAGTTGCTCCCTGTCACTGTTATTTTTGGGTAGGTTTTTTTTTCCTGTCTTGCTTCCTGAAGTTCTGTTTTGTTCGATGAAAGAAAACTTTTTTTTTTTTTGCCTGGAATAAGGTGTAATAAGGCAACAGTTAAACTTGTTTTAATGATCTATTCTAATTAGGAACAAAGTTATAAAATTCAGATTAAAAAATAGATTTTTTTTTTTTTTCCAGGAATGCTGTTTAGCTTTTTAGTTAAATTGTTGCATTTACACATTCAATAAAGATGCTGACAGAAGAAATTTGACTATCTTTTACTATATGTGAATACTACATTTCCTTACTAACTTTAGGCAGTCACAAATTTTCTTTGAACCTTCGGGATTTCAGTATGTACCTACTGCCAAGGGATTTCCCATCTCTCATGGCTTGCTGGAAAACTCTTCTTCTGGTCCATGTCCTTGTGAACTTAGCTCTAAAGGAGCACATAAGACTGCTCTGGTTACTTCTGAATGCCACAGAAGTGTTTTGGATTCAGACAGTTGCTAAGACTCTTACTGTTCTGTAGTCTGTTAGTTGAGACACATAAAAAAATAAAATTATATCCTGGTAGTGGTCTTAACAATAAACATCATTCCTTACTCTTAATTAACCTCAAATGTCCTATTAACTAAGGCTTGAATTCTTTGCCTAAGATACTTCATCCTCTTACTACTTTGTCTCTACTTTTTAACCACCACCCTCCTCTGAAGGGAAAATAAGGACAGAAAGGGCTAAAGACCCTTTTTTGCTGTTCTAATGTACCAGTCTTGTTTATTCCCCTAGTGAAAACATTCCTTATTTTTGACCATATTTTGAACACCTAGCACCAATTTTGTGGAGTTGAATGTTAATATTTTACTCACTTCTACCCTTCTTCTTAAGATCTGGTAATCAATATTTCATTTGAATGTCTGAATTCCTCCCCTTCCTCCTCATCTTAAAGCTGCTTGTTCCTCTAGAGGCTGCTGAATGTGTGGTCTTCATACTAGATTCATAACAAATCTTATTCTGTAAGCATCATTTAAAGACAAAATATGCCTTTATAAATGGGGAAGGCAGAAATACAGCATCTAATGAGAGTTTTTCTCCCCTGTCTGCACTCTTGATTTTCCTCTTCTTTTTTCAGATACTATACTGCAGCACTGTGAGAAAGATTTCCCATGAAATCTCAATCACTTAACCTTAATTTTCCATCATTTGATTCAAGGTCATTTCCTGTGGTCATTATCTGTCCAACTTGTCTTCTGCTGTTCCGTATGCATTTTAAAAAGCTTGTCTTTTCTGCAGTAGCTTTCATGTATGTGTGTTAAGGTATCACATTTCTCTAAATCAGTTCATTAATAATTACATTATTGTTCATGAAATGAAAGCTTCTTTATTGCTATCCTACTGTTTATATATTTGAGAAGGCCACTGAGGATTAAAATGTAATCAGTCTACATTGCAATGCAATCCTACTATTCAAAATGGTAGCTTTTCACAAAATTGTAGATCTTTTAAAAATGTGCATGTTTACTTTTGGTAAAACTTATGCTTCTTGTTTTATATATGAATACCAAAGAATAATTTTGAAAAGTAAAGAAAAAGAAGAGAAAACTGAGAAAAGCACTGTCTGTTTTTGTGGAGAAAGTTCTTGTCAAGCTATATTTGATTATTTATTTTAAGAAATAAGAAAGGATAATTTTCTTGGCTTCTGGCTCTTGCAGTGAGGTATCTTATTCATGTAAACTGTCGTATAAATAGTATTTAAATCACATGCACTGTACATTCATACAAGAAATAAATTTTTATTTGTGTACATGTGCGTACACAGAACTCCTCCTATAGGTGCTATTTATATTATATATAGGTGCTCCTATAATTTATACAGAACTATAACATATGCAGACCTGTAAAGTGGACAGTTTGGCTCCTTAAAGAGTTTTCCTGTATAAATAGCTTTGATATTGACAGACTCCTAATTTTTTTTTTTTTTTTTGAGTCGTCTTTGTATTTTTAAATAGTAAAAGCTTTGTGCATTACATATTTTTCAATACTAGGGGGATGGGAGTGTAATAAAAATCCTATATAATAAGGAATTTTCCACAACAGATGGAAGGTAAATGCTGTATTTTTGGATTGCACATATGAACAGTTTATTAATAGATTTTCTGCTTGTGATTACTGTACAAATATATGTTAGGAAATTGATGTGCCATGCTAAAGTATACAAAGTAGAATAATTATCAAAAGTAAGTAAAAAGGTGCCATAGTTAAAACTGTATAGAATGAAAAACAGACTGATGCCAAGAGCCATGTTTCTTAAAACTAACTTTGGGGTGAAAGCATTAAAAATGGGATTGATTTTTCATTCTTTTCAATAAAATGTTTCCAAATAATAGAGGTGTTTCCATTAGAAATTATGCAACTTTATAAAAAAAAAAAAAAAAAAAAAAAGCTTAAATTTCTTTTTATTTTCTCTTACTGTTTTCAACCAAAATTCTGAATTGTCTTTTCTAGTGACTCTGTGGTCTTTTCCCAAAAAATTATATAATCAGAAATAAATGTATTGTTATTTACTAATACCAGAGCAATTACAGAGAGCGTTAAATTAATGGACACCTCATTAGAATTTGAATACCGTGCATAATACTTCTAACTGACCTGTAATGCATAAAGGAAGAAAACACAAATCAATTAAATATCATGTAACATTTTAGTGCTAAGCATGGAGTATAGGCTTCTGCCCCTCTGCATCAGGTTGAAGCAGGAGCAGTTCAGCAGGAATTAAAAATAAATATTTGTGTAAGATGGGAGATTGGTTTTGCCTGAGTTATGAGGGATATATTGATCATCTTGCTTCGGGACATGAAATAATTGCCACTAGAGACTGAGGAGGAATTCTGTCCTGTTCTCAAAGTACAGCAGTCTAGGTACAGGGTGGGCCTTTCTGTCTTCTTAGGAGATACCAGTTAGAGGTCACTGCCTGAAGCAAGGTGACAACTGGAATTAATGGGCCATCACCATTTTCAGTAATCTGCTCTGGTTTAGTGTAGAAGTATTAGCCGAAGTGAAGAGAGATGATAGTAATACATTCATCAGTTATTTTTTATTTATATCATTTGAGATCTTTAACCTTAGTAGAAAAAAATCTGTTTCTCAAATTGTTTTTTGGACTGAAAGGAAATGGAACAATGCAAAATAAAACTGCGAAATGTAAATCTGTCCAGCCTCCTACAGTTATGTGAACACTTTTACTCAGAATTTGAATAGGGGTAAAGTCAAGGGGTAGGCTACAAAGAAAGCATGTTATCCATTGTCAGGCCTGTATTCCTGCTGTCCCGTTAAGATAAGAACTGCCGCGGTTGAGAGACGGGACGCAGCTTGATGCAAGCAAAATGTCAGTTTATTGTGCGCAACCATTTCTTTATATATGCCCACATGAGCTGTGTGTTCCAAACAGATTGGTCTTTTTGAACATACACTGTTTACGCGGTTACATCTGACTGGTCAGTGACACATGGTCACGCTAGCAACCTGATCTTGAGGGCAAAGTCCTTAAGGCCTATTAGGCATGGGCCACCTTGTGTTGTTCAGGTTTTACCACATTCCTTTCCCATTGTTTATAGCCTACAAGTTCCAACACATCCCCACCTATCAATTGAGCAAGCAGCACTAGGGGCTCTGCTCTCCAGGCCCTGTCCCACAGTAGACTTCGATTTTCTTTCCAGAATTTCATCTGACATTGTACCTGCACTGAAATTCCCAACACCCGTGGACATTGGTTCCTGTCTTCTGCTTGAGCTCCATAATAATGCCTAGTTCTCATACTTGATGGTAGAAAGATGACCTAATACAAATAGTAAATGGCAAAAGATGACCTGGCGCAAATCACACCAATTTGTAATTTCTGGAACATTTTGTTTTGGATAATTTCATATTTCATTTTGTGAATACAAATCCTTTAAGAAACATCAGGAATGGCCTTGAAGGCAATATTTATTGCCTTATATAACACCTAGTTGCTATGTGTTAACACTGCTATTATCACTTTGTTTTACCTTTCTTCCTCTCTGTAGCTTATTCCTCAGCATTAAAATTCAGAGGGTTACATGAAAATGAAGAGTGAAATTATGAGGTTGATTGGATTTGATAGGAAGAAAGAAAACGGGATTGGACTTCATAACCTATTTTTGGTGTGGTATAACTGTTGCTATCCCTTTAAATTTTGCGCACATAAATATATATTAATAGCATTAAAGAATATGAATGTAGGAAAGAAACTCCTCAAACTTCAGCATACATGCATACATTACCTGTAAATAATCCCTGCTTGTAGAAATTTTTATTACAAGATCATTAATTATACATAAAACAGTTATCAGTAGGCCTAGTGATTCTGTACAGAGAATGTCAATGCCAGTTACTCAAAAACCTGTGCAGATTTAGTGACAGTGGGTGTATTTTAGAATTCAGTACTTACTATGGTCTTTATTTTTGAGAAGGAACTGCTGATTTATAGACCATATATAGAACCACCATAAAGCATCTAATTTGTTCCCTTTTGCTATCACAAATTCTTAGAAAATTTTATCAGTATTACTGCATTATTCTTGCTCCAAGCTAATTAGTGGCTGAAACAGCTGAAAAGGGATGCTGTGCTTCTGGACCAAAGAATATGTTTTCTGTTGCTAAAAGCAGTGGATATTTTCTTACTTAGTTTTCTTTAATTTTGTTTTCCTATTCTTGCAATCTACAGTTTTCTGGATCAATTGTAGATGGTTTCTAAAGTGCTGTCTTACATTCTTGTGGCTGCTGATATGTAACTTTTAATTGCCATCCAGCCAAAACATAAATAAGCTTACTGGTCAGTACAAATTTGTTTTCTTGCAGAAAACATTTTAATTGTATACAAGTTTTTTTTACACAAGAATTGCTGAATCCGCTTTCCACAGTATTCTCACTTAGGAAGGAGGATCTTCTATGGGTTGAATTTTTGTAAGCATACTAAATGGCTTTATGATTTTAATAGTTTTAGCAAATTATGAAGTTAACTGTCAGGTGAATGTTTTTAAAAACATGATGATTTAGGGAGCGATATATTATGTTAAACTGTTGGGAAAATACTCCGATATGCATACATTCTTTTAGAAGACTATCATTTGTCTAAGTTTTTCATTGTTACTAATTAAGCTAGGTTTGATCAGTTTTAGAGGAAGGAATCAGGCCAGACTCTGCAAACATTGGTGCCACTGTGTGGAAATTTCGTACTTCTTTGTAGTCAATTAGTGGCAGTTAAGAGAACTCAACCGAATGATTTCTTTCCATCCCTTATGAAATAAAGAGTGTAGATATTGACTGTAAGTATATCAAAAAACAGGCACATAATAACAAGTTAGTTTCATATGTTTTTTTTTCTTTAGATTCATAGCTTTTTCAAAATACGCAGTATGAATGGAAGTTATTTTGTCTGGATTTGCTGTAGAAGTCTGAAAAGTTAGCACTGCTACACTGCAAATCTGGAGTGAGTTTGTACATTCCAACAAGTGCTGCAGCTTTGTCTTGGGTGCTTTTGAACACTCATTCCCTTTTAATTAATTACATAAATTTTAATTTCCTTACCTTTTCCAAATAAGGAACTCCAGAGAGCACTTGCAGGAAATTTAATTTACTATATATTCCCTGTTATCGACCCCATTCAGACTGAATAAAAGACAGAGAATGCAGTTTGGCTTTCATTACTTAATATAACCTAGATTGACATATAATGGAAGCTGTTTTGACCTTGTTTGTTAAAACACTATTTCAATACTAGTTATAAACCACATTCTGTATCATGCGTCCCCCTTCTCAAATCACAATTTATTTCAATGATCTCTGTGGTCTTTGTCTGTATGCACTAGGCTGTCATGCCCTGTTTTCCCTCTGTGATCAACCCTGCTTGAGCAAGGGGGCTGAACATGATTTCCAGAGGTCCCTGCCAGCCTCAACCATTGACAGTCAGCATAAAGCAGTAAGGAAGTTGGCACCTTTTATTGGGGTTCCCACCTTTACCCACATTGAATTTATTTATATGAATGAATATTCTTTACTCAGTATTCTTTATTTATTATTGTTTTATTAGGTTATGGGTACATTCTGCCTTGAGGACATAACACAGTCTACTTTATGCTATTTTCATGTCCTTTGAGTAACTTGGGATAAATAGTTGGGAGCCGAGCTGCTGTTAAACAGTGCTAAAACTTTGGGATTTAGGATTATCATACCCTGGGATAAGTGCCATTATCTTCAAATTAATTTACAGTCAAAGCATTTAATATATTAATTTACAGTGATCCAAATGGATGATGCAATTAAAATGTTTGGGAAAAATAGATAAATTAAGAAAGAAAAACACAATCTTGTTGCATGAAGAGTAAATCTGAGAGATCTCTGTCCTCATGTCTGGGGAGAAACTTACTACATGTGCTTTCCTGATTCAGTTACTAAGTATTTAGTCTTAGTGCACGCTTTTTATCGCTAGTTACAGACCTGAGAGGTAGGGACTGTCTTTCTTGTGATATAAATGCTCAAGGAATCCTTCAGTATTACAGTCAGCTTGAGTTCACTTTGCTCATTTCCCTTTTCCCCTGCTAAAGCACATGCTCACTTCTGACTCATTCAGAAAGTAGTCTTAATAGTCTGCTTTTGAAGATACAAAAGTTAGTTTGCCAAACTAGTTTCACTTCTTGTACTTCATGTAGCTATTTGTCTTAAAAATAGGTTAAACTCCACACTAAACTGACTCAGTATGTAGCTTTTAAGTGTCTCTGATCCCCATGTATTTCTTACCTGTCTGTACATCAGCAAATATGCCTGATGAAGTATCTAATTGTGATTAATATTTGTAATTCATTATAACTGAATCTGGATATGATGGCCTCTGGAGCAATATGGTTAGGATCTCATGAGGTATTATGTTCCAAAAATCCATCATTTAAAGACACTAGCTTCATCATTTAGCAAGGCAGAGAGTTCAGAGTGTTTGGCCATTGGGCCATTGACAGCACAGGTATATATTGGTATTTGAAAGGCTGTGGGACCTCTGGAAGAAATACATGAGCCGGCCAAAAAAAAAAAAGTAAATTCCAAGTAATAAAGTCAGAGTTAGAACAACCATGCACAAATGTGTTAGGAATGTCAAGAAAGGGAATGAAAGACAAACAAAAACAACAACAAAAAAATTTTGATGATTTACAAAAAGTATTTGCTCTGCCATACTCTTGACTTAGGCTAGCAAGTCATTCCCAGGAAGCATGGCTGATAAAATATCTGAGTTATATCAGATACAGCATGCTTTATGGCAAAATTTGGAAAAAAAACCAAACACAACAATGAAAACAATGGCAGAGCTTCTGATAGAGTCAAAATGTGCTGATAGAGAAATACCAGTTTAGACACACTAGCAAATAAGTAATTGTGTTCATAGGCACACTGAAGAACCAGAATTGCCAAGAAATCAGGGAAATCAATTGGACTGCAGAAGTCCCCAGACTGTGAGCATTCTTAATGCTTTTCTGGATAAGGAGTATTTCAGTCTGATTAGGTCTAACTTCATTGCTGTTACCCACAGGCTTTCATGTGCTATTTTTTCAAAGTCACCTAGCAATTTGGTTCCACCGTCCTTCATTTTTACTACCCTCTAATTCTGGAGGCATTTTTATGCCTTATCATGCATGTACAACAATACAATATCTGACAAACATGGACATCCAGATGTTTTTACTGCAATAAGATGCCATTTAAAAAAATTTAAACCTCACTTCATAAAAAAACCCCTCAAAATTAGTCAATAATCCTGCAGCAGGCTAGAAGCGTCAGGAAAAGTCAGTGCTTGTAGACTGACAGATACTTCAGGTTATGACAGAACCAATTCTGTAGACTTTATACTACTATATATGACGTGTGTACACTAAGTTGTTTTTTCTTTCTCCCCCTGTTACTATCTGTGTACCACTGGCTTCTCAGCATGTTCCACAAGTCTGCTTGGACATGTTCACACACAAAGGAAAAAGTGATTAGGGTGCCTGCACGTTTTTAGGTTTTTAAAAGCAAGATTTCCTTTTAGTGTTCTGCAAAAGCAGCAACAGCTGAGAACATTTGCTATTTCTTTTGTTCTCATTCATTTGAACAGAGACAGGATAATCTTTTCATGGAATCTACTGGGCAAGCATCCTGTTTTAATTGTACTCAGCTATAGATAATTAGAAAAAGAGTAAAAGAACAGAACTACTTTCCTCAGCTTTACAGAAATCTACAGCTTAGGGAAATTTGTGAGCCAGAAGTTGTGTGTTTGAATTTATGAGCCCTTCATTAATTTGTCCATGTAGCATCATATGTCCTTACTATTCTCCATGCTGTGACATGCACAGAGTGTAGCAATGGAGATTTGCTTTCAGTCTTACTGGTTTTGTTTGCTTACTTTTAGTATTTGTGTTGTAATTACAGTTATAGTTTCTGGTTTAGTGCACATTTATAAGCTAGTGTACTTTTTATTTTGAAGTAAAAGGGGAGCAAACAGAACTGTTAGCATCTGGCAACCACACCTTGATTCATTCTAGCCCCCAGAGTCTTGGTATGGTGCATTAATTTTTCAGTTTGTAATTTGCCAGCTGCATTTAATGGAACCAATTTTCATTACATCTGTTCTATGGTTCAAAGAGCTCTTTTAGTTGCCAAAGGGGGCCAGCTTCACACAGATTCAGAGAGGGTGCTAATACACTGTACCTTGAAATATTAGATAACTAGGGATGGTTTTATAGCAAACAGATTATTTTTTTGCAGAGGTAAATTCTATATTTATCACTTGCCACTATTAGAATTCAAATTTGAACTCCTTAAGTCTCTTCCTCAGGAACCATTTATTGATTTTCATGTAACTTTCTTCATAATACCCTCTGATTACTTGTCTTTTCAATCGACAATATATTTCTGTTTATTGGTGAAAGAAGACGTAATTATACGTGAGTAAATCCTGTTTTTATACTAAGCATAGTTTAGAAAAGTTTTCTAATGAAATACTAAAAGATATGAGGAATAACTGTGTAATTTTCAGCACTAAGACAAGGCATTTTTTTATTATGAAACAAACACACATTACCAAGACAACTGCACACATTGTGCATAATTTTAATCTTCACAAAATGTGTAGCAGTTATATGGTATTAAATTCAAGATTCCAATTGACAGCAACTTTCGATGAAAAGGTTTTTCCTCATGGGCTGAAGAAAATTTGAAATGTTCTACTACACTTTGAAGTTCTAAAGCATCAGCCATATGAGAATTATAAAGCATTAATCCTGAAGAGTTTCCACCTGACAGTCATGAAATAGCATACCTGTGTGAAAAGTGACTAAGTTTTACTTCCTCAGGCAATACTTTCCTTTTTTTCTGCTGCTTCAGAAATATCATGCATCATGTTGTAGTGAGAAGATGGCCTTGGAAATACTGGATCCTTTTGAAATCACTGAAGTCTACAGAATCACTTTATTTATCTAAGACATTTCAATGACATTTATGAAAGTTGTTTATACAAGGAGTTTTATTCTAGTTTGACAAGCCGTGTGAAAGTTGCTTCAAAAAAAAGTGATCAAGAATTTATTTTCACTGTGTTGCTTTAAACAGTTCTTGTTTGTAAGGCTAAAAGCATAACAGAAGGAGCAAACATATTAGCAAGAGTTCACATGCAATTTAACAACATTACACACGAGATAATGTATGTACAATACTCCCTTATGCACCAGTTTGTTTGCTGCATTGACATCAGTAGGATTATCTCCTGATGATTTCAGTCAGGATCAGGGCCTAGGAGAAGAGATTTTCATTTGAGGAAAAAATTATTTTCTTGTCTGTGAAGTATTTCTTTGTTTTTCTGAAGGACAAAAGCACACATTTGCTCTTTGACTTAAGTAATACACCTGTTCTGCTTCAAAAAATGCTATTTGAAGACTCCTATTTTTTCTCTCTATTGCAATGCATTGCATATACTTCTCTCTGCAAGAGAACGTTATAAGAAAACCCTTGCAACTTGATTTGTATCGGTTTTATTCAGCTCCCAGTCTGAAATAAGGAAAAAAATACGTATTTGTGACTGCACAGTAAAGGAATGAGTACTAACATGGGAAGTTATGTTTATGTTGTTTCAGCAATAATCTGGAAGCAACAAGGGACCTGTCTCCCAGTGCAAGCAAGACCAGTCCAGGCTTGCCGTGTTGCCTTCATTTAGGCTTTACATTGGTTGCTTTGTAAGGTCTATTTTCTAGGCTTTAAGTACTAAACATGCAATTTCTTTTTTCAGATGAGAGGGGGAAAAACAACAAACAGTCCTACAAGAATTCTAATCTTTTGTCTTTTCTCATTACATGGAAACATAAGGAAAGGAATCCTAGCATTTATTATGCACTCTGGCAAACAGCAGGACAGTGATGTTTCCCCCTTCCCTCTCCCCTGGTTTATTTTATATACTAAGCTAATGATCATATTTACATTTTCCAAAAGTAAAAATGAATCCTTGCAGTGGTTGGTGGTATTTTTTTGTCACTGAAACTGACTGAATGGGGATTTGAATATGAATTGCCCATTATGAGATAACCTCACAAAAACGCATGGAAGAATGAAGGGCCTGAGGAGAGGGGTGAAGGAGGACACTCACTCCAGGTCTGTATTTCAACGGCAAGATTTGGTGTCACAGAATTTATACACCAGGAAGTGCAGAGAAAGAACAAGAACAGCCTCAGAAGGGAAATGAAGGCTTCTCAAGTGCTTTTGTTTTGCATTAATTGATATGGAGGAATGCTTCATGCTCACTTTAAATTAAAATTCACTATAAAAGAAACAGCTGGAGGTGTCTGTTACCCTGTGCATTGCCACAACTGGAGACTAACAAAATAGTGAAAGGTTATAAAATGTGGCGATGTAAAGTGAAGTTTACTAGGTTGCACTGGTGTAGAAGGAGGCTCAAAAGGTTCAGTGAAATCTGATTCCCACGTTACTGTACTCCTATTTCACTTCCTAGTTATTGGTTTGTTATATTTAGAAATATCTGGAATTCGTTGTTTGTATACAATTAGCATCAAAATATTTCCATTGCAAAGACACAAAAATAGCTGCATGTATGAAAGTATGATTGACACAGAAAAGGATAAATCATGTTTCAAAGAATGATTTGTGGTCAGTAGGTTATGGTCATTTGTAAAGTCTCTTTTTTTTTTTTTTTCTGCTACTGAATAAAGCCTGAGTACTTGGTAGCATCAAAAATCTGACACCTCACCTTTTCTAGAGATCTAGCTTTGCTACCAAAAAAGTCACTATATAAAGCTGTTGCCAGTCTTTCACAGGTTTTCTTTAATTTCCTGTCTCAGAACTGCTTTTGCATCAGCCATGCAGAAGATCCCAACTCAGCTTTTTCACAGAATCCATAACAGCTGATAACAAAAATGAGTTTTTAGCCAGAAAGCAATAGATAGAAACTACAGCAGGACAGCCTCTATCATCCTAACTTTGAATATATGCATGACTAGTGAAAAGCAAAGCAGAAGAGCTAGAATTAAGTGCACATCAGTATATTAAAATTGTCAGATTCCAGTCCACAGATTGAGATTTGCCTAGTGTCATATCCTGAGAAAATAGTATTTTAGGGTATAAAAATCCCTCTGAGAATATCTCGTCAAATCTAAATTCAACCTAAAACATTTTTTCAAATAAATTTAGCTAATAGTATTCAAATAGTATTCAGCTGTTTTCTTCCACTTTATGTAAGTAGGGATGAGATTTGATGCACATCAGACTACGTATTAAGTTAAACATTAAATTTACTGGTATATAAATATTTTTAGGAGTCTTGCTGAGAAAAGATTAAAGGACTAGAAAGGTGTGGATATTTACTTTAGACTGGACTACTTATTGCTAGGAAAAATTAGGTTTTCCAGATGAATAAATAAACTGAGAGACTAAGGACAGGAAACACTGCTAAAAGACTAGTAGAACACATGAGCTCTCCTTACTTCTGTTTACTCTTTTGTCTTCTCTACTGAGACTGCCTAGTTTGTCTGTAGAAATATCCTCTGATAATTCATAAAGGAGGGAAGGTAACATCATCCAGAGAGGACTTCCCTACTCCTGTAGAGAGCACCTTTTGTTCAGTGTGGATTTGTGATGTCAAACCTCCTTACGATCTTTGTCACTTTTCCTAAGCACCTAACTTCTAAATATGCGCATTATTCCAAAATGCAGTGTCTTTTTCTGTAGAGTCTTGCTCCCGTGCTGATTATGACTTAGTCCACGTACTGACTTCCCATGGCCCATCTTTTGATTATAATTGAACTCTTGTGATTTAAATATGGAACAAGGGTGTTATTCTATCAAAATCAAGATGGTAAAAGTTGAAAGAAATAAGTAAAATTAAGAATTACATTGTTATCTGATGCTACTAATCAGTCAAAAACTTGCAAAAGTTTCTGACTGATAGATACAGTAAATTTCATATCTGTTTATCATTAACTGGACTCAGTGACATAATGAAAGGTACTAGATACAGCCAAGGACTTAGGAACCTACAATGCAGAGCCTGAATTTTAGTTTCTCCATCCTCCCTTCTGCAGAAGTCAATGCTAACTCCTAACTTACAGCATCATGTTTCCTCCCGTGTCTGTCTTCACTTTCTGGCCCCATCCATCATTCCACTCCTCAGCCTGTAGATAGCTTTGATGACGGGGACAGGACTAGGGAAAAACAAATTTGAGTTTCAAGTTTTAGAGTCTAAATTAAACTTTGGGATTGACACATCTTGATTAGTACACTAGGTTATCTGTAGATGATGTGAGGAAGGAGTGTGGGGGTAGACAGGTAGAAGCAGAAATGTCCTTTTGTGACACACCTTAAGAGTGACCATCAGATTTTTTTCAAATTCTCTGCTGTGACCAGTCCACTGGTTTCAAATCTTTAAAGAATGACATAAATTCTGGAGTTATTCAGGATAGGTCATGATTTCAGTACTGAGGTCTTCTGCTGAGATTGTTGTAGATATGTATAAATAAATGCACACCAGAGATTTGCATAGAATTTGTGTACTTCTGTGTGTACATGGCATCTCTGAGGACATTTTAACTACTCTAGTTTTGTACTATAATGCACAAATTTCAAAATTCATCCCACTTGAGGTTCCTGAGCTTCTTCACTTTGCCCACTCTTAATATATTGTCATTGTAGAGGTTATAAAAAGCTCAAAATAATATGTTATATACTAAAAAGATAGCACCTATACTGTACATTTTCTAAAAATAGTCAGATCTGATGTAAGCCAGTAGTGGGATCCAACCAGCATTTTGGCTCAAATTCTTTTGGATATGTGTTAGTGATAAAAAATGTACATGTTAAATGAGCCCTATATCTATCAATTATGATTGTGACAGGAGTATGCTTACTTGTAGAAGTTTCTTTGTTTCTTTTCAGCCCTTTCTTCAGCATTGGTCTTTATAAGAAGCTGTGATCACTTTCAGCTTGGAATCGTACATGAATTTAGCTAGTGTAATGTGCATACCTTTTGCTTAGCAAGAGCCAGTCTGCTAGCAAAGAGTGGACACAAAACTGTGCAACAGGAGGTTGATGAACTTCTGATTTTTTTAGCTAGACACCAAATGTTTGATCAGTAAACAATATGTATTTTAGCCCGCTGTGTGCTCAGGTCATCCTTTCTTACATGTGCATTTCTGTAACAGATCTGTGATACGACATCAGTATGCCAGGTTATTCTGATTTTGATCTTATGCAGTTCCATGGGTAAGATTGTCTTACATCCGTCACCAAAGTCAAACTCTAAGCCTTTCTATGTTTATTTTTCTAAAAATGTTATTGCAAAATAAATTGAGTTAGTTTTGCATAATTTTTATTATATAAAACAGTACCACTTAATATTTTCACTTTTGTCTAGGTTAATCTTAAAAAGGTTTAATTATTCCAGCAGTTTCCAAGGTATTGAAAGCAATCACTATTCCTAAATTGTTTTTGCTTTTTTCCCAGCTGTACGTACCTTCTGATACCCTTCTGATACTTCATGTAACTGCTAGACATTTGGATACTTCTGATGCTGGTCCTTTAAGCACAGTAAACTGAACTTATTTGGTCTGCTATTTTTAATACATTGAAGTTGTCTAAATAGTCTGTAATGTACTCCCCTTCCCAAGGCTTTCTCATTACTCCTTTCCTCATTTGCCGTCACTGTGAGAATCTATTTTCTATTATGATTTTCAGTCCAGACTGAAACAAAAGCTCTCTTTCACAAATCTCTCTTCCCTTTAGTCAGTTACTTTTCCCTCTTAGCTTTCACTGTGTCCCCTTGCTCTTTGTGTGCCTGAATGCAGCCCAGTCCCCTTTTATAGCTTTTGGTATACACTCTTTTGTGCCTTATTTGATACAATAGTTGACTTTTGTTAAAGAATGTGGTCTTATGTAAATACTCTTTGGTTTTCTATACTTCTTTTCTAACTTTAATTTCTTTGACATTTCAAGTTGGTCTGCCACCACAGAGTAAGCTACAGAAGTGAGACCACAGAATAAGCTCCTTAAGGCGAGATTTTGCCTAATTTATGACTAGGAAGTACATCATCAGTGCTACTACAACTAGTTGCCATTCTTGTTTCCTTTGTGCACTTGGAATAAAATACATTTTTCAGCAATGTCCAAGATACCTGACAAAATTACTACCATCTCTTTCTGTTCTATTAACTTTTTCATTAAAAAATTTAATTTTGCATGAACATATTTAAATGGCAATAAAAGCAGTCATCTTTCTATATTTTATTTATTATTAGTACAGTTGCATGTAAACAACTATAATAATTATGACCAGATATGCAACAAATATATTTCTGCATAGTAATACCCTGAGTATCCCATTGATTTCAGGGAGTTAAAATTGTATAACAACCAAGAATCTGGCCAATTAAAAATGAATTAGATTACTGTTAATATAGTTGAATAATGCTGCATATAAGGAATGCTAAAATAAGAAAAAAATCATTGAATCATTGTATTATGTTTAAAAAAATTAAATTCCTTCCTACTTCAGCAGTGCAGTATGTAATGGTGTTGCTCTTCAACATTTTAATTCATTTAAATGTCTCATTAAGAAAAATCAACTTGCTGATTTATCATTGCTTTGCAGAGTAAATTTTACTGAGTTAAATTTCACTAATGAGTAAAATCCATTTTCCAAAGAATAATTTTTCTTAAATAGAGGCTGAGTGCTTTTGTAATTGGCATGTTTAGGTTTAAAATAATTATTTCTCCTACTTTTAGTATATATAAGAAGAATATTCTCATGAAATTTAAAATAATTATTCTTTATTTTAAATATCCTACTTATGTTATACGTTTAAAGGGTTTTTTTAACTGTTGGACTGCTACCTTCCAAACATAAGTAGCTTTTTCATATTGTGTATTTATTGAATTTATATATTTACATCAACTGAAAATTACCAAGTTCTTTGGACTTGACATGATACTAAAAAAATGTAGACATCACAGCCTTTTCCACAATGATCCAAGGCATTTGGATATGTAGGTTGAGATTTAGTCTTAACATGATCTATCACACTTGGGGTTTTTTTGCAAAAACAAAATGTCATGGTTTAACCTGTCAGGCCACTAAATACCACACAGCCACTCACCCTGCCCTGGGGAATAGGAGAGAGAATTGGAGGGGCAATGGTAAGGAGAGTCATAGGTTGAGATTAAAACAATTGTTCAGGCACAAACTGTCTGACCAGTTTGACTCAGGAGACAGATAATAAATGCTTGAGAAAGATAAAAATATATATTGGATGGCTGCCTATTCTCTGAATGAGCTAGATATCCAAACTGCAAATTATCGTATAATTTAAGAGGTATTTGGCTTCATCATTAGTTTAAATGCATGAATAAGTATTTATAGGTTAGTCTTAATTTTTGGCATTTGAAGTTGTGAGTGCTTTGACATTAATGTGTTAATCCTAGTTAAATCTTGCATTTGGTTTCATGTAACATATTATACTGGCATCATAACACACTAAGGGATTGGACAATACGTAAATAAAGACAGACAAAAAGCAGGGTAGTTTTATGAAGAAACACAAAAGCAGGTAATATGAGAACTGAAACATCTTGCTTAGTCTAGTCTATTTTTCACTAATATTACGTATCCATCTACTAATTTTACTCACAGTATGAAGACACAGATGAAAAATACAAATAGTGGGGTACATTAATAGGAACAAGAGAAAAAAAAAGATCAGAAGGAACATCAAAGACAGATGCACACCTTATGTTGAGGGCTAGCGTGGGAAGAAGAATATGACATGATATGACAAGGCATCACCAAAAAAAGTGGGATAGCAAGTGGCATGGGAAAGTGGATGAGGGGAAGACTGCTCTGTAACACCTACATATTCCCTACCAATCAGCATCTGTTTCTGAGATTGATGAGACATAAGGATTTTCTCTACTGTACTAAAGCACAAGTTTCTCTTACAGCTACGCAATAACAAGATTCAGGAGCTAATGGAAGAAGTGTTCAGGAAAGCAACTGAGTAGAATTGAAAATTCCCAAAAAGAGAGTGTGTAATTTGTAAACTCTCAATCAGCTATGTTTACAATTTCTAAAAATAATTTTGACCATATGTGATTTCTGCCAACTGAAAGCTGCTCATAGTTGTTTAATACTAGTGAAGTCTGTTGCTGTTGAGGGCTCACAGGTTTTTCTGGTCACCTAGTCCTGCAGCTCATATGCCTGCAAGAGATACACGCTAAGAAGTCTCTAGTTTTATTTGGGTGAATCTGCTCAGTTGCCATGATAGGTAATAGGTCAATTGCCTGTCAATATCAGTGTAATTGATATGAAATTAATCTTTAAGTATCTGGTCCTTAAAGCACAGCATACACATATAACTCTTTCTCAGTTTTGCAAATTCAATATCAAATTCTCCACAGTGCCATTTTTCATTATTTTCTCAAAAGATGCTATACATTTTATATCTTCTTCAGCATTGAGCACCATTTAAAAGACAATCCCATTCTCAAATATACCTTTCAATGAAAACTTGGAGAAAAACATGAAAAAATCTTTAAAAAATGGATCAATTCCAGGCATTTTGGATGAAAACTAACATTTGCATTTTGTTTTGTTTTTCTCTCTGTTTCAACAATAGCTAGCAGTTACTTAAGAATAACATATCTAGGCTATCTAGTTTATAAAATCTGGGATGAAACACTGTTTTTTTTGTAAAACTCATAAGATCCTAAAAGAAAGAGTCTTATTTTGAAGTACATATGATAACAATACCTGTATTGAATTTTCTAGTCATTAAGAGAATAATGGCTACTCACATTTCCCAAATGCAGTTGTCCAATGTTTAGAGAAATCTTTATTAAGAAAATGACCAGGCATAAAAAGTCTTTCTCTTGTAAGTGTAAGCACTTAATTGACTGCTCTGATCATTAAAATAAATTAGACTACATTCTCCACAACTCCCCATGGAACTTTTATCTCAAGAGAGAATTGTAAAACAATTCACTGTTACAATGCAAAACAGAAAGCCACATTTTCTATACAGTGACTGTGCCCAAGTAGGTGAATTTCTTTTTTCTCTTGTTGTTATTCTGTCTTCCCTTAAACCAGATTAGTTAAGCTGTGTTCACTTCCTTTGTCCCTCTCTTTCCTTCTCTACAAGACAATCTGCTTCAATCTCATAACTTTACTTTTGAAGTTTCAACAAAATGTGATTTACCAAGAAACTCAAACTTTTTCATATGGTGTAAGTTGGGGGGAGCAATTCTGGTAGCCATTGCTTCCAGGGTACTTCACTTTTTGTGACTGTTTAACTAATTTACATTCCATATATTAATGTTGTTTTCCTCCTACTCAAAGTCTGTTATAATAATACAGTGTCACTCATGACATCATCACATAAAGCATGATTGAGCAACTGTTGATGTTACCTTTATATTTCTATTGGATTTTCTGGGTTTTTTTAACTCATTATCAAAGATTCCATGTCCACACCATTTCTTACGAATTACTTTGTTTAAGGTGATCTTGAAAACTTTCTATTCTTTCTAGGTGCCATATAAATCTTAGAATAATAGGGCTTGAAAGTATCTCAAGAGGTCATTTAATCTTCTGCCAAAGGCAAAATCTGCTGTACTTAACATTATTCCTCTCAAACATTTTTCTAACCTGCACTTGAAGACCTCTAACCTTTTTGGGCAAATTATTATGATGACTTTCTATAATTATAGTTTGAAAGATTTTTCCTAATGTCTAAGTTGAGTCTTTCTTGTTGCAGTTTAAATTCAGTAAAGCTTACCCTGTTCAACAGGAATATGTAGAATATTTCTTTTCCCTTTGTTCATGTATCACCCTCAGTCTTTTGTTTTTCTAAATCCATGCTTTCTATAACTCTCTGTGTTATATCTTTTTCAAAGCTGAGTCCCTGAATTTGGACCCAGTAACCACTTGATGTGTTTCCAGTGCTAGACAGATTGGAAGATTGATTTCGTGTTTTGCAAGCTACCTTTCTATTGTTTAAGATTGAAGAATCTCATTATTTCTTTCATAGCAGTAAAATATTTGTTGACTCATGTTGAATGTGTGATCCTGTATGACACTAGAGCCCACTCTACAGGATTATCAGCAAAATAATCCCTGTCATGCAGTTGGTCATTCTTTCCTAAGTGCCATACCATCGCCTTTGCTCTGAGACACAGAAATAACTTTTATCATGAAAGGGCACACACTCATCTTAACCTTTCAATTTAGGACTTCTGCAAAAGTATAAACATATCATATCAGCCACTGCGATTTTTGTAATTTTACAGATTTTTAGAAACTGTGTCTTCTGTAACACTTGCAAAAAAATTCTATTGGTTTTCAGAGATTCAAGGTTTCATTCAGAGTTGTATATAGAAATGTATATCTTTATATATATACACACTATTATTGTTTGTAATAGCCTTATCCTACAGAATTCACTTGTAGAGATGGAAAAAAAATGATAGTATCGCCATGTTGTCAGATTTCTTAAAGGACTCTGAATATCAAGCTTCAGCTTAATGTTTTTTTCATTAGAGCTTCACTTGTTTCTTTCAATATCTGTTAATTTACTCTTTGAAATGCAGCTAGGAACCTTTGTACATTTCATAAATAGATAACACTTTGTTGTATTGCTATAAATTAATTACAAGAGGAATTAGACATGTAATATGCAAAGACAAAAAAATAGATCTAGATTATGTAGAAATGGTAATCACAGGAGCAGAGAAATGTGCCTTTTCAGTGGCAGTTATATTTTCTTCTGATCAAAGTAACTTTTGAGAGCTTTCATATGCTGGTGTGTGAATGGATACAAGGTACTCCTTCACCTTCCTTCACTTCATGAATTTTATCTCCTTACAAAGATCTCAATTAGAGGTTTTTTCATTTTCATCAGGAAAGAGAAAAAGTGACACATCTTGGATGTTTTAAGGGCATAACATTATATTTTACCATAATTTGACCTTTTAAATAATGGTGTCGTGTGTGATGACCTAAAGTAAATTGTAGTTCAAGACAAGTCATTACGTTCTTGGCTGTGATCTGTTTTTAAATTAAAATAATTCCTTGCCTTTCCCAAATGTGAGCTCTTTGAGGCTGGCATACAATGAGACAACAAAAATAAAGTCATTTTCTGAAAAATGGGCTAGGGTGCTCATGTTCATATGAACAACTGTCAAAGTTCTTGATGCTGTATTCAACCCCACTAAGGTGTGACTGATTTCGAACTGTTTACTTTGACACTATCAACATGAAGTTACAGATTTAGGATATGACATTTTGGAAGTGGATCTTGCATGTATGTCATAAAATTAAACAGATTTTTCCCTGGAGACTTGCTTAGTTAGTAGTCTGCAACTACTATGGGTTATTCCAATAGCAGATTTGTTTGAAAACCTAATATTGTTTAAATATAATTAAGCCTTCATTACAGAAGTTAAATAAATAGATGCTTGCCAGAAATTAAGGAGGGCGCATGTGGTGCAGGTGCTTGTGTTTTTTCCCAGCTGACAGGTTCTCTCTTTGACCAAACAGAGGAGGAATCTTTCTCCTCTCTTTTTTCCCTGCCTTCTCTCATTTATTATTTTTTTTCTTTCCCAGCTTCCAGACTACAGTTCTGTGAAGTTCAGTTCATTAGCTGTAGTATTTCTATAATTCTTCTATGAGCAATTGAACACTTAAAGGCAGAAAATTACCCAGGCTGAGTTTTACTGCCATCTTAGTGAGTTCCATTTGCCTTCAGAAGGGTGCAGTGCTAACATGGTAATGCAGAAGGTGGAATAGAAGAACAAGAGCTCCCACTTTTAATGACTGTGAGTTCTTCAGTTTCTTCAGTGGTGCTTTCTGAGCTATAGTTTCACTAAGGTGAATGAAAATACTGCTTGTTCGTCCAGGTCTTGTTTTCCCTATCTCCATAAGTGATCATGTCTTCAAACTGATGATTGGCAAAAAGGCCACTTTTTTCTAACTTGTAAATCATTCATCCCTAATATATACTAATCAGTATGTACTTTGTTGTTGTCACAAGCAAGATAATTTAATGAAATAATCAAATAGAAGAAGTCATCAGTTGCAAATAGTGACTTAGCAGTAGAAAATGCACGTTTTTCCTCTTTGTGCAACACAGTCTCTTTCTGGAAATTAAAGGAGATGCAGTCCTTGAATGTATTTGCAGAAACATGCAGCATGCATTGCCAAAGCACACGCAGATCAAACTTTCATTTCACTCACAAGGTCTGACTGAAATTTAAGAGGAGACTTTTTATTTAGTAGGCAAGCAGGAATACACTCCACAAGCACAGCCAGAGAGACTTCAACAGTTAGAAGGTGATTGTTTTCACTTTGCATGTTTTGAAAAGCATGCAAAATAACATGGGTTTGTGAGTTTTGGCCAGGAAGACTTTTTTTTTTTTTTTTTCTGGTAGTGGAGATGGGTGTGTGGGGGGGTGGTGGTGTGCTTTTCCCATTTCTGCCTTTTAGTCGAGCTTTTTCCTTTCTGGTTTTAGTTTGATTGTTCAGATAAGGCAGTAATTGGTTATCATTGTAAGCATTCAACTTTCAGCAGAAAAAGTGTTGTATTTAAATGGCATTTGTAACTAATATTGGTATACAGCACGCTACCGTGGTAACAAAACAGTCATTTTGGCCTGCCACTAAAAAACATATATTTTGTTTGGTCCCCAAAATAACTTCAAATAAAGCTCAAAAACAGCCAGATTGCCAGACAAATATAAAATAAGGTATTATAGACCAGCTGCTGTGTTGTTTTATTAACCTATAGCAACATTTTTTAAAGATGAAACCTTTTTTAAGACGAAATGCAAATAGGTAAAATAAATCTGTAGGTCTTACTATATAAGGGTAATTGGAGAGGTTATTCGTCAAAATGTATTTCTTTCAAATAGCTGCTGTCTATTCTGCAGTAACAATTATCCTTCTTCACCAGACATCAAAGTAATAAAGCACAGAATACAAGCACTGTAGATCAAAGAGGGGAAAAGTATCTTTCAAAATAAGCACTTGACAGAAATAATGAATATTTGAACTTGAAGACTGAATTAGAGTATTGAGCTAACTTGATGGCTACTGTCTTGCACTGTTATATAAGATTTAGATTTTGTAGTTGTTTGGAATTCCTGCACCCTTAGCAGACTGTGCTAGAGTTACCATAAAAATGGTATTCTCCATCTTTAAAAATTAGCTGATATTACTCACAGATTTTCTTCTCTCATAAAAAGCAACATGAATTCATGAAGGCTCGGGTGAGAAATTACTTTTGCTCTGGGAAAAACTGCAGTTTAAGAGGTAGTGAAAAAAATCAAGACTTCACTTAAAATAAATCAGCATCCTGAGATTATGGCTCAGAGCAGTGAAAACTTCCCATGATACATTTCATACCTTAGCAATAGATTTATTTTGCTTTTCAAACAGATTTTTCAGATCTGTCTAAAAAGTCCTCACAAGGGAACGTGCACATATGATCAGCTATTTAAGTTGTATGAATCAGAACAGTCCACTTTTCTACAGAATTTTTTTTTGTTTGATGTGACCACAAGGGAAAAAAAAAATAAATCTTTAATTCTGCACTAGATATTTAAATTTATGAAACCTGAAACATCACAGCTGATGTCCATGCTGGCGTTGAATCTGGTGAGCGATGTCAAATGCAATGAGAGGGGTTTCTATAAGTGCATAGGCAGCAAAAGGAAGACTAGAGAAAACACAAGCCTGCTGCTGACTGGGCAAGGGTGCTGGTGATACAGAGCATGGAAAAGGCTGAGGTAATGGATGCCTCTGTGATTAAGTGAGTGGCTTGGTGTATGAGGGGAGAGCAGTGGATATTGTCTACTTTGACTTCAAGTAAGGCTTTCAACACTGTATCTCATAACATTTTCATAGAAAACTTGTTGAAGTGTGTACTGGCTGAACAGACATTGAGGTGGACTTAAAAGTGACTGACTGGCCAAGCCCAGAGGGTTGTGATCAATGACACGAAGCCTGTTTGGAGGCCAGTAGCTAGTGGTATACCCCAGGGTTCGATACTGGCTCCAGTCCTGTTCAACATCTTCATTAATGGTCTGGATGACTGGTTAACTGCAAATGCACAGTGAAATTATTTCCTTTAGGTTAATCATTATATTGTAGACCTTTTTTTTTTTTTTTTTTTTTTTTCAGACAGTACTGGTTTGTGCTAAATTAACTTTCTGATTCAATAGGTGCTATAAAGTTAAGAAAAATATAGTTTATTGTCTGTTGATTCAGATGTCTTCTGTCAGTCATATAGCCTAAGAATTGAAAGCAAACACACCTTACAAACTATTTCAAGATTCACTTTTATTTTTAGAAGTATAAGGTTTTTCCTTTTCCCTTTATTCTTTTTCCCTTTTCCCTTTTCACTTTTCTTTTTTTCTTTATTATGTGCTTGTACAGTGTTTGTGCTTGAGCTCATAATGAAGTGCTTTTGATCAGCACTAAAAAGGTCTCCTGGTTGAGTCCTTAAATGCAAAACTTCTGATGAGAATAAACTTCAAGGTCTCAAAATGCATTTATCAGATCTACTCTATGAATAAGTGTCAGGTCCCAGAGTAGATTGTGTAAATCTTTTTGGTTTAGCTTGGTGAGTGCAAAGCTTAATACCCAGAGGCTTGCAGTCTTTCTGAAGGTGATTATAATTCAGCACCAGCTTTGCATCCTGGATAAAGGTTCCCCTTGAACACAAAGTATGTTACATGCTTGTGTGCTAGTGATCAAAATACCCAGAGGGTTGTCGCTCTTGCAATTCTTAAACCTCCAAAATGATGTTAAAATGTTATATCAAATCAACTAAGCTGCAAATTCAATTATTGTAGATTGAAGGCATAGTTCTAAATGATATGCCAAAAACTAATTTCAGTCATAGCATTTCTGTTACCATACTCTATGATGGAGCATAACTCAGGAGATTTACTGAAAGTTTATAAATGGTATGTTTAAGAATTTATGACGATTTGTTTTGTAATTGCACAGTGTGGTAAGGATTGCTGCCTGAGAAAAAAACCAACATACTTTCATTTTCCAAACTAATGTAGACAATAGATATTCATCCGTGCTAGTTTAGGATAAATTTGCAGTCATGCCCTACAGACTTTGAAGATTTAGTTGTTGTTGATAAAGAACACCATATTGTTTTATGATCTTTTTGGTTTGATTCTTCATTTAAGTAACAGTTCCAAGATTGTCAGTTTGACAGTTCTACTAAAAATCTTCTTTTTTCATTTCTTTTAATTTATTGTGAACTGTATGTATTTTAATATCAATTGTCTCAAAGCTCTCAGTAGAAAAATACTACAGATACTCGTGCTTATCGTTACAGTTTATTCAAAAATATTATTTTTGAAACTGTCCCCTACATTATTGACCTCATAAAAAAAGATATTATTTTATAAACTGAGTTTGAGTGTGATCACAGATTTTACAGTAAATATGACTGAAAATTTCCTACTCCTAAAAGAGTACATCTTAAGTCATAAACTGAAATATAGCTCAAAATAAATTCACAACATACTTTTTAGTAATTCTTTATCCTTGCTTTGCCGTTGATTACAAAGTAACAAACTAGTTTGCAAAATTCAGTGATTCACATGAAGTCTCACCATGGTAAAAATTTGTGAGATTTATCTGACCTTTAAACCTTATTGTTCTGCTTTTAAATTCAAAGGCTTCTGTAATGAAGAGTATAATAAAATACTATACAAAATTCTTCTCTTATTAGGTGGTGGTCAGCTGATGAGAGAGAGAGTCAAAAGTAAACTTGTATTCTGGTGATAATCAGTCTTTTGTCACATATCTTGCAATCTGCTTCAGTTATCAAACCTAACTTAAACCTAGTTTATCTGAACAGTTTCATCTCCTCTTGGACGTAAATTCTTAAGGTTGTTTTCTTTCAACCTAACTACTTTCCTATAAAAGGAATATAAGCCTCTTCGCTTGAGAAACAAGTACATTTGACATTCCTATACACTATTGAGAGGTATTACAGAAAGCTTCTTCCCTAGGTTTGTAGTCACATCCAAAATGTTGACTATAAGATCAAATGAATTAACTGATGCTTACATTCTTACTATTTCCTGCTTCTCTCTCTCTCTCTCTCTCTCTCTCTCTCTCCACACAGAGATAAATGTGCATATACACACAAATATGTACAGTGATATAGACAATGTGTGCATGCATTCATACAGGCACAAACATGCTTATGTCTTATTAAATCTTCCTGGGCAATTACACCTTTTCTGTTGATGTGTAGAGTTTGGCCAGAGGCTAGGAAAAGAGTCATCATTAAAGATGAGTCAAGTCTCTTGTTTTTCAGCTTATCCTTCAAGCTTATGTACAATAGAAAGTTATAGCAATTAGCTGTAGACGTAACAGTATTATATTTGAATTCCATTTAGGATGCTGTAAGGAAGTTCTGTTGAATTTTTTCTTAGTTTTCACTCTTGTGTTTATACTTACATCAGTATGGTACAATACCAGTCAAACTAGGGCCTGCATCAAGATCTCTGTTTTCATAGAAATAAACAGCTATTACTCAATCTGTTAGAATAGTAAAACTTATTATGTCCTGATACCAATATGGAGGTCATATTGTTCTCTTGCTACTGAGGAGACTCACTTAGGATTTAAGCCTAATCATCAGTATTGAATCAATCAATAATCATCAAAGTGAAATTATGTGAAATTATGATTTTGGAAGCAGAAAGGATTGCCATTCTTATTTGCAAATCTTCATACTCTGCTGCTTTTTTGAAAATACATTTATTATATGTGATAGCTTCTGTCAAGGAGAATCACAAAACTGTACCATTTTTTACAGAATTAAAAATTTCCCACAATAAGGAAAAAAAAAAAAAAAAAAGAAAAGAAAAAAGCAGGATCAGAGCAATAGATCGATGTATCAGCCAGTTCTTAAAAAAATTTGAGCAAAACCCTAGTCTCCTGAGTCCACTGCTATGCTCTACAGCAATGTTCAACAATAATTATGGTGAAAACACTTAAGTCCTTCTTTAGGCAGTTCTTTCTCCTTTCTTTTATATGCAAAAAGCGTAACTATTTTGTGGAGCAAGCTCAGGCAACTAGTTCTCCTCCCCATGGAAATAAGATCCTCACTTGACAGTAGTGTCCTTAGAAATGTGAACCGAGATGCTCCACTCTGGTAAGCTGGTAGTATCTAAGGACACACAGGGTAGCAGAATTGCAGGTGTGTGCTGTCTCTGAACCGTGGAAGGAATGAGGCATGGTTCTTACAAATAGCTGCTTTGGTTCTGAATATCTAGATTCTACCTGAACAACATTTCATTTTCACAAATATATGTCTCAAGCTCTCATCTAGTCAGTTAAGAAGACCAGAATCTCATTTTTTTCCCTAAGATCTGTACCCCACTATGTTTCTACTTCCTCTGTTTTGACTTCAGATGCTATTGTTTGTGATGAAATTTAGTACTGGTTTTACCAACAGGTTTTGAACAGTCTGTCAAAATAATAGGAAAAGAAACAGCAGCATTGAGACTGCATTCCCTTTTGAAACACTTGGTGCTTTTCATCAGAAAGCCAGTAGTATTCTTTATTTTTATAAATATTTTTAAAACATCTCATCCTTTGAGAATGGCCATCAGTATATTTTTTTCCCCAGCTGGAGATGGTGTCAGTAAAAGTGTGCTACATTTACAGCTAGTGACAAGTTCTTGACTGACTGTAGCCAGCAAGGGGTGCTTACAAATGCAACAGTCAAACTCTTTTCCTGAGAGACTGTGATTTTCCTTTACAAGGTCCAGCTTCTTCTGACTTAGTGATCAATTTGATATCTTGTTTCAAACTTGCTGTTTTTGAGCAGGTACATTAGACAACATCAAACTAGCCCCTCCAAGAAAGCTTGTTATGTATGAATATCCTTGACCTTATGTGCAATGTTATGGATGTGGTTCAGGTAGCATTTTTGTTGTGTTGTGAGGGGCAAAATTGTAGTTGAACTTGGAACTCCTGCCAGGTTTTGGAGCATAGGTAAAGTACTGCTACTGAGAAAAAGGCAGAGGGGAAGTCAAATGGGAATAAATCCCACTGCTTGTAGCCCCTGGGTCCTTAAAGCATTCAGATTGGCGTTTGGAGTTTTTGTCAAATAAATGGAGTATTCCCATGTTTTACAAGAACATACTTTTTTAGAAAAATCACTGGGTTTTTCCCCCACCTTTTTACTGATACCTTTTTTGACTAGTGTTTGCCCTTACAATAATTGAAGCTAACAGTTCAAAGAATAAAATCCACAGAGTACATAGAAAGAAAATCCATGCTGATTGACCTGCATATTACCAAACTAATACTTGTTCACCATAATCCTTCACGACAATTACCTCATATCTGACCACCTGCTTCCTCCAGTTGCTATCTCTGAGAATTTGTCTACCTTCTTTAAGCTACTAAATAGCACACCTCTAATGATAGCAGTGATTTCAGCTGGAGTTCTTATCTCAAAAGACACTTGGTCATTTGTGTTGAGCATTTTTAAAAAGAAGTATTTAGTGATCCTGATGCTTGTACGAAGACTGCATTTCTTAAATAGAAACCAGAATTACTGGTTGGTTTATTATAAAAATACCAGAATAGTGTTTCCTTACACTATTAGTGATAATACACATTTCCCAAATTTCATAAATAAAGCAGATAAATTGTTTCAGCTGTACTCTTAAGTCTGATGTACTGGTATGCACAGATATATATGTATCTGTTGCGGTCCTGCTGTGCTGAATTTGGTAGACTGAAGACAGCAATTTTGGTAAATGTGATCAGTATGAAACAATCAAGAGAGGATCTTGACTATCTAAATTTATGCAGAATCTTCAGTGACTATGGTAAACATATTTTCACTTTGTTAGAGTGAAGTATTTTTATGTAGCTGTTAGTTAAATTTGAATGGGAATGTGGCTGTAAATTGCATAATACTTTCTTATTATGATACTGGAATAAAATCCCTTCAGTGACTTTCGTATGTTTGGTCCAAACCAAAACAAAGCAGTTTGTAAAAATAATCACTATGACTTCAAATACTGGTTCACATCTATATTAATTCTTAACTTACTGTAATATAATTACATTGGTCTTAATTAAAACCAAACCATTACATTTTCCAAGATTGGGTTTTTAAAAATAAGGAAAATTATTTAGCTTTTGGCAGTTATGACATAATGATGAACAATGTCAATATGTCTCAGAGTTGGATTTGAAAATAATTGAAAGACGTGCAGATGAGGGTACTTAAAGTGTTTAATATTATTTGGTATTGTTAAAAAGAGTAAGATGTCATGTATTTCTGAGCAAGAGAGAAATACATTCTGCCCCTTCTAGTTGATGGCTTGAAAATGATCGGTACTAGTAAGGACATAGAAAAAATAGATTGGAACCCAGTCAGCCAGCAATTCTAATAACCATGCGAGTCTGAGGTTTCATACAAGTTGATGTCTTGTGACAAGTTAAAAACATGACTTAACATGGCAGATCTTGGCAGTATCAAGAACAAAGACTGTGAAGTGGGATTGCTGTGAACAGTTTCACATGTTTCTGTCACAATACCATAACAGCAGGCATCAAGAAATGTTCAGTATAATTAATGTCTCAACCTTAATGATCCTTCATATGTATCTGTGCTGCTTATTATACAAAATAGAGCATCCTCACTATATTCTCTGTGATTACTTTAAGTGATTCATTTCCTACTGATTCACAGAGTGAACTCCACTTCTGAATTAATTAGTGTGTCTCTATATATGTGTTGTCTCTACAAAAACAATACTTTTGGTCCAAAATTGCATGAGTCCTGAAGTCTTTCCCTAATACGAAGTGAGTACCTAGTATGTTTTTATTCACTCCAAAAAGCAGATGGAACAAGACAATACCTAATACAATCTGAAGTTCTCAAAATTTCAGCTTTGGTGAAAGTAGAGGCAGCATAAAGTCTAGGGGTAAGGCTCTACAGCTGTCTGTCACTAACCCCAGAATTCAAGTTGTGATCATTAACCTCGACACTCCTGTCCTATCCTGTCCTATTTCAATTTTGAGGTATATAAACTTTAACAACAGTAAAGAATGTTTTCCTTTGATTACAGGAGTAGGTGTCTTTTTCTTTCCAGCACATAATAAGCATAGGCATTTAATGGGAAACATGGGAAAAGGCAGAGGAAAGCATTCTGTATATGGCTGGAGGAAGAGCTACCACTCACCATGCAGTCAGTGTTCAGCAGACTAACACCTGTCTGCTTCAGATTGTCACATCTTTACCTGAGCATCCTCCAGACCTTTGTCTATACATTCTGGTCCCAAAGCATATTGTGGTTTGTGGCTTTAGAATCATAGGCCTTAAGTATTTATTCTCTTTGGAAAAGGTGTGAGTATTCTTCTGGAAAAAATATACCTATAGTAGTCTAATTGGCAAAATGGAATTTCACTTCTAATTATTTCCTAATTTCTATGCTGTTTCCTGTATCAAGCTGAAACATTGTAATAGTTGTCAAGATGTTTTGAGATGCATTGTGAAACCTTCCTATTATTATTGCAATTTATAAAAATATATAATAATATAAAATCATCATCAATACTCTCTCCACCCAGTTAATGAATATTCATTGCTTTTTTTGATCCCAGAATAGTACACTATACTTCTAACCTCTAGTTAAAAGCATAAAATATAACACAATTTTAATTTATAAAAGGAGGCATTGGAGGCAAGCATAAGAAGCATGTGCATTGCAAAGCATATTATTTTTTAGCCTTTATCTTGCAATATGCTTACTGAGGCATACTGCAAAAACTCAACTCTCGTAGCCAGTGAGATTTCAATATGCTGAACATCTCTCAGTAGGTAGCAGGACCTCGCAAGATTGGTCTCATAAAGAGAAAAAAAAAAATCTGAAAAGAAGTATGGGCAATAACCACTTGGTAAGATAACTTGGAATACTCAAGGATGGGTTGTGACAAAAATAAATACAGCAGTTTTTGAATAGCAGCAATTGATTTTGCAAAGGAAACAGAAAGCAGATCTCCAGCTGTGGAAGACACTATCTTGACTACTTCAAAAGAATAATTATCAATTCATATTATGAAAAATATTTATGTGGTTAGGAGTCATATTAATTCCATGTATGTATAGTTCAGTCTCCTGTCATAACTGAGAGATGTGCTGATGTTTAAATAGGAGTAATGTCATTTAACACTCAGGCAAGATTTCACACTGGTGAAAAGTTTTTTTCATCAAAAACTTTTTGCTCTTTCAGGGCTAAAATATTTGTTTTAAAATAGTTTTTTAACATTTCCAAAGGAACATTTTAAAACATACTCAACAGGATTTTCTATACTCTTTTAATATTTCTGCACTACAATGTGATTATGAAAAAAGTAAATGCTAGAGATCGCAGGGCCATGATCTTATTACATCTTCTCTCCTAGCTCGGAGGGTATGTATTGATTGTTTCCACATTAGCAACTCTAACTCCAAGACTATTAAAGGATTAATTTGTATGCTTAAAATTTCATATTCCATTATATCCAAGCAACGAGCACTGGTCCTCTAGACAGAGTAACTAAGGGTGATGCAGCAGATTTCAGTCAACAAACTGCAAAATTTTAGACCATCATAGGATTTTAAATCACTCAAACATTCTCAATCTAGTTGATTTAGAAGTACGCACATTTCTTAGATTCCTACTATACCATGGTCCCCAGGCAAAGATTTCACGGGAGAAAGAATTTTCCTTGGAAGTGGGAAATTAGCTAAAGAAAAAAGAATCAATTCCTTATCACTTTGCCAGAGTCATAGAAGATACTGCAGTCTCTCATATCTATTTTTCATTTAAGGCTCCAAGTTATTTGCTAAGCATGAAGGGAAGAAGAAGAAAGGAAAGAAACTTAAATACACTGAGTATCATATGTCAAAGATAAACTTTCCACTTGCTGAAAAAAAACAATTAGTACCTTTAAAGAAAAAAAAAAATTACACTAAAATCCAACCTCTCTACCACATAGAGGATCACTACTATCTAAATAGAGAATATTTGCATTAAACATCTGAACTGATCACACAACAGACTGATTTTATTTAAGGAGATGATGGATATGGGTTAAATAATTTGGAAAAGATAAATTTACTGTCATGTATTACATAATAGTGTGTGTTTGGTAGTGCAAATGTAAAATATGCTACATGTAATTAGAACCATCGTAACTGTTTTGCTCAATAATGGAGTTTTGTTACAATTGGCTTATAAAGCTCTCATTTTCAGAAAAACTTAGTCTTCATTTGGCTAATATGCCTTAAGCTCTGATTCTGCAAACTGCAATAATGCAGATAACATCTTAACCCTGCAAAGAAATGCATCAAGTAACTTACCATATTGCAGTTATGTCATGTAAGCTATATGAAATTATTTTGTAAACATTATTTCACAGAACCCTGAAACACAAATTAAAAGAAACATAATAAGCCTTTTTCTATTGTGGTATTAGCCTGCATTTAGTTCAAAGTAGTTAAATTTGTGTAGCAGAGTATTAATTGTGGAAACCGGTGCATGTGCCATAACCTTTTTATAAACTGTCCTAAGCATAGTTATTCTGAGTAATGAGGATAACTAATAAATACCTCAGGATATCATTTTAATGATGTAGCCTACTCAAAATCAAAGGTTTTTAAAGTAGAAGTCAACATAGTAACAATTTGGGATACAACAGAGTACACTCACACCAACATTAGGATATTGCACTGAAGCACCTTTATTTTGGGGAAAAATTAGCATGGAAAAGGGTTATGTATAGTAAATCACATTATGATGCACTGGAAGATATATATTTAGACAACTTTGTAAGGATTCCTGTTTAAAATAGTAGCACAAGTGTTTTTCTTACTAAAGAACCATTTTACAACAAAGAAGTCTCACATTAAAAAACAGTAAATGTCTCTTTCTCAATATAGATACATTTTACATATATTTTGTTGTATTAAGCTTCAGATACCGGGTTTCAATTTAAAAATAAATTATCAATCGTACCAAATGTGTTGCAGAATTTTCTACAGTTATTAGAAATAATATCAACAAAGTTAGGGGAAAAAAACAAGAAATACTCTGTAAATGAAACTATATAGTTCTGTTCTACTCACTATATATTTTCATGCAGAACTGAGTTTGGAGAAGCACTTGCTAATTTATTATTGGAAAAGCCCTTGCTGGTTTATTCAAGCAAGAAAATTACCCCCAAAGCCCACAAGATTTATAATGCTTAGAAAACAAAATGAAAAAAAAATAACAAAAGAAAAGGGCAATTCAAAACCTAATGAGACATTTTAGGCCTCATTTACATCTCTAACCTGATGCATTTCTTAAAAACGTTTTTCTTACTAATTTGCATACTAAAAGCTTATTCTTCCCTAACCAAAATGATGAGGAGATTTCCCCAACTATACTGAAGTTTTAAAGAACTGCTTTAAAAGCTACTTGTACTGACTTTTTGAAAATGACATTCATAAATTCACACCTCTATTAGAACTCATAGTGCAACAAAATACTTTTTCTTGAAATATGATGCCTTTGAATTTAAATTTAAAACAGAGGTTTTACAGTTCATTACTACAAAACATGGTAGTTTTTTCACTGAATAGACTTTTTTGCTCGACAAGTCTGAATTTTTTTTTCATTAAATGTGAATTTAAAAGTCCCAGTATGTGGATAAATGTCTTTTGATTGGATAAGCCTCATCTGGTTGATAGTGCATATATAGATTTCCAAAAGGCTTTCCACAAACCCCTTTGTCAAAGGCTTTTTTTGGAAATTAAGCAGCCATGACATAAGGAAGGTCCTTGCATGGATAACTAACTGGTAGAAAGAAACATGCTAGGCATATGCTCCCTGTAATCAGTAAAGCAACCTGAAAAATGAAGACTCCCTTCACCAGAGGATACCCATCCTAATGGCCTATGTATGTCCTTGCAAATATGTGGTTAAGTTATCAGTCTTATAGTTCTGTTTATATTTTCATTTTGAATTGCAGTTTGACTTGCAATTGAAATTTGAAAAACAAAGACATCCCTTATGCAAACAGTCAGCTGGTATTTTCAGAAATACTGTTGTTAAAATAACAAGATGTGAATGAATATCAGTTTATTCTTCTTAACTGCATATTCATTTTTTAATGGGATTCAAAGGTTGCAATATTTCATATTAGACATTTGGGTCTGAAGTGAGTAAAGGAAATAACGCACAAGAGAAATAATTTAAAACATGAAACATTTTATAATATGTTTAAGGAGACACAAGATAAGTAGTAGTAAAAAGGGTTGTTTGATTAAATTTACATGATCTCTAATAAAAATCTGTATCTTAATTGGCAAAAAAATCTCACTTAAAAAAATCAAAGTTTACCACATTTCTATACAGCACCATATTTATAATAGATTCCTGACTTCTTTGCACTAAATAACACAAAAGTAATATTTTAATGACCTAGGATAACACTCATAATTCTTATTCTATATAAACTTTGTTAAAAGTACAACCTTTTAGTTAGGTTTAGGTGCAAATAAGAATTATGAGTGTTATCAAATGTTATAAAATGATGAAAGTTATAAAATGCAAACATGGGATGGACCTGAAATTCTTGTCCAAGCATAGCTTTTGCAGAGGAAAGTGCTTTTTAGGATAAATGCTTACCTAAGAATTGTTAAATTTTTCATGCGCAGCCCTGAAGTGAGAAATCTATCACCTGAAATTATCTTATGCTGTGTGTGTTTTCACACTTTTGTTAACAGTAAACTGTTAATTGATATGCATGGGAGACACCAAATAAAGCAAGATTTTGGACAACATGCTGCCATTTCATGGATTAAAAACTCACAATGATTCTTCCAGTAACTAATAATAAGTAACTTTTGCTTTCATGTTAGCTTCTTATATCATACTTTGAATACATCAAAACTGTTGACTGTTGACCAAATTTAGACAAATAAAGCAGAGGAATGGAAATTTGTAGGAATTGTCCTGAAAGGCCAAGAAACTAGATGTTTGAGGAGAGGGGAGAGATCCAAATGAATGTCCCAGTTAGATAGATGGAGTAAAATGAGCTTATAATAACTAAATTATTGAAATTTCTTAGATATTAGTTAGAATGAAAGCCACAGAAAACGGTGCTTTTTATAAATGTGCTTCTCATGGAAGTATCTGTTTCTTAAACAAATGAGACAATTCTAAAATTTTTTTAGATGCCTGCTGCATATTACCTAGTAATGTTAGGATCTTAAAAACCTTTGTAAGCTTAACTGAGCCCTTTGACCGATGTGATTATTGTCCTACGTTTTAGTAAGATAAGTAACGCTTCCTGAGACTTATTTCTTGACCTAGGAAGGTCCAGATAAGGGGACCCAAAATGTTCCATAGAAAAAAATTAAGCGCCCATGTCCAATACGTATTCCTGAAAATCCTTTCTTAGTTACTGCCTGTCTCTGGAGGCACCTTAACTACAAATAGACTGGGTTTTGACCTGAAGTTTGAAATAACTAGAGTTCATGTTCCTTTGCATGGAAATAAAATGCCTTGGTCTGAGAAACTGAGTAAATTTATCTCATTTCTAGGCATTTTTAGGGAATATGTGGTTTTGATCAAGTAGGTAATGAGTCCAGCAAAGCTTCTAGGGCTACATCTGTCTTCTTAAAGAATGCCATAGACACTACTAGATGCCACATGCTATTTCTGGATTGAGACACACAGTTGAAAATTCTTCATCTCCTCCTAAAATTATGCACTGTGCAGAATAGAATTCAAGGTTCCTTGGGCCAGCAAAATGGCAAAAATACAAGTTAAAGTTGTAGCCTGATAACAGAAACTGTAGGGCAGGAGCAAAAACGTTTGGCTTTCAGGACTCTTTTTTCTGTGCAATAGCTACATAGAAGGTTATCTCCAAACATATTGAAGAACAGAAAGTTCTTGGGAGTGGTCTACATGCATTTACCAAGGGTAAATCATGCTTGACCAATCTGACAGGCTTCTATGATGTTATAACCGGTTGGCTGGATGAGGGGAGAGCAGCAGATGTCATCTACCTTGACTTCAGCAAGGCTTTTGACACTGTCTCCCATAACATCCTCATTAGGAAACTCAGGAAGTGTGGGTTAGATGAGGGGACGGTGAGGTGGATGGAGAGCTGGCTGTGTGACAGATCACAGAGGGTTGTGATCAATGGAGCAGAGTCGAGTTGGAGGCCTGTAACCAGTAGTGTCCCCCAGGGGTCAATACTTGGTCTGGTCTTATTCAACATATTCATCAATGACCTGGACAGGGGGACAGAGTGTATCCTCAGCAAGTTTGCTGATGATACCAAGCTGGGAGGGGTGGCTGACACACCAGAGGGCTGTGCTGCCATCCAGCAGGACCTGGACAGGCTGGAGAGGTGGGCAGAGAAGAACCTCATGCGGTTCAATAAGGGCAAGTGTAGGGTGCTGCACCTGGGGAAAAAGAATGCCAGGCACCAGTATAGGTTAGGGGGCTACCTCCTGGAAAGCAGTTCCCATGAGAAGGATCTGGGAGTCCTGGTAGACAGTAAATTATCCATGAGCTGGCAACGTGCCCTTGCTGCCAAGAAAGCCAATGCCACCCTGGGCTGCATAGGGCAGTGTGTGGCCAGTAGGTCGAGGGAGGTCATTCGCCCCTCTACTCTGCCCTCGTGAGGCCGCAACTGGAATACAGCGTCCAGTTCTGGGCTCCCCAGTTGAAGAGAGACAGGGACCTACTGGACAGAGTCCAGGGGAGGGCAATGAGGATGTTTGGGGGATTGGAGCATCTCCCCTATGAGGAAAGGCTGGGACTCTTTAGCCTGGAGAAGAGAAGGCTGAGGGGTGATTTAATTAGTGTTTACAAACACCTAAAGGGTGGGTTGAGGGAGGATGGAGCCAGACTCTTTTCAGTGGTTCCCAGTGACAGGACTAGGGGTAATGGGTACAAGCTGGAACATAGGAGGTTCCATTTAAATACGAGGAAGAACTTTTTTTCAGTGAGGGTGACAGAGCACTGGCACAGGCTGCCCAGAGAGGGTGTGGAGTCTCCTTCTCTGGAGATTTTCAAGACTCACCTGGATGCAGTCCTGAGTGATGTTCTCTAGGGGATCCTGCTTTTAAGCAAGGGAGTAGAACTAGATGATCTCTGGAGGTCCCTTCCAACTCTGAATATTCCGTGATTCTGTGAAAAGTACTACATGTCAGCACCTTTATATTCCCTGTTTCCTCTTTCTCCCCAGGGCAATTCCCCTGAATAAATAGATACACTTTTTTCTTCCTAGAACGTACATTAAACAGAAGGGGAGTGCATTCTCCTGAAATAGTACTGCAAGGGAAAAAAAAAAAGGACTGTCCTCTTCCTCATTTTTGGAGTAAAAAGACTTATAGCCTCAAGTGTTAAAGGTGTTCTCAGTGTTAAGGAGGAACCTCATTGTCTTCCTATGTTCTGAGATTTTGGGCCTCTAAGAGAAGTTTCAAACATCCTGTCTTAGCAGTTCCCCATTATCTAGCTATAGATACCCGCACATAGACTGGATTTTCCTTAAATGACCCCCTGCTTAGTCTTTTAATTGTCTTGTGCTTTGTTTTGAAGAACCAAACTTCCCACATCCTGCATCAGGGGCCTTCATTTCTCATAGGGGGATCTCAATTCCATACTGCAGACCAGTTGTCTAAACATTAACTATTACAGTATTTAACTTTCAGCCTTCTATTTCCCTTCTAGCTATTTTGTTGATCAATTATCATTGTTAAAAAATAAGAGTGATTTTTTCATCACTAGTACTAAGAACCCTGTCTGCTGTAGGAAATTTTCTAAGGTCTTGTGGAGTGCAAGCACACCCTCTGTAGGGATTTCAAAATCTTGCTTCCATGATAATGACCTTTTGTTATTCTCATACTTTATAAATCTCTCTGTCATAGTTATTTTCAGTAGTTCTTACCCCTTCTGTTTCTTTCCTCACCCAACTACATTTATGTTGGCGTACAGAACTCATGTTATTTTCTGCCCATATGGTCTCGGTGAGTTAATCCATTTCTAGATTGTTGTACGTCAGTGCTGAACACTCTCAAATATTTTCTTGTGCATTTCCATCTGGAAGTCAGCATCTCACCTCCTGTCTTTCTAATATCATTTCATTGCAATTTCATAGATTTCTCAGAGCACAGAGAAAATTGAAATTGCTCCTTTTAAAATTCTGTTTCTTTTGCTTTGCCTCTTTCTGCAGCACTAGCAACTGCTGCATTGTCATCCCAGACATTTAATTTTATTTGAATTGTATGTATTAATAAGTGACAACAATATCTCAAATTGGAAAAAAAAAATAGGCAGCTGTATTTTCCTTTAAAAATTGTTTTTATTATTGCTAGGGGCTGGATGATTGAGAGAGGACAAACCTGTATATGGGAATCCTATGGGTTTTTTTCCCAAATATAAACATTTCTCATGTATAACTAATATATGGTTGTCACAGTTCAGTCTCCATTGCTTTTGGCAGTAATAATTTCATAATTTTCTTGCTTAAAACAAACAAGAATACCTGTAGAATTTTTTATTTATTTTAATATGTAATAAAATTTTGTTAGAGGCCTTTGTGACGATGAGATGCATTAAGCATGGCCCTTTAAAAGTTTTTTTTGTTATTCTCATTTTGATTTTTATTAATTGCCTTTCTTTTTTATAAAAGATTAACTTTTAAGTACAGAGTTTGACATTTTTGTCTTATCCAAATCAAGAAATCCTAAGAAGCATATCTGGGGAAGTTATCCATAATAAAAGATAGAAATTCATCTATCAATTTATTTGCTTTTGGCATGTTAAAATTAATTCAATCTGTTTACATAAATATTTATTTTTTATTTTTTCATTGTTATAATTGTTAACGTTGTAACACATAGAGATAGTACTGATAAATTCTCAAGAGTAGAGCTAATGCCTCGTGCCTCATCACTTGTCAGTTATGGCTGTGAAACCAGAGCAGCTAATTCAGAAAAGTGGCTACTTTGCTTCTTTTGTCAACAGAGAGTGTATTATTATAAGCAGCCACAGTCTTATGGTAGACTGTACAGGTATCTTATCGTGTGACAAAGTGTGTACACCACTTGCACTGCAGTGGAAAGTGCTGCCTTTCCCTCTCCCCAATCCTCCACTCCACCCCCTGATATATCAATGTCTACTTGAAAATCTGAAGATATTTTAAAGGCTTTCCTTCAGTCTGGCAAAGGCTGAAGTTAAAAGAAGTATTTCCTATATCCTTCTGATCTATGGAAGATATACCAACCTTTTAAATGTTAGCAACCAGCATAAACTGAGTAATCTGCAGCCTGCCATAAATTATACCAGGAGATCCACAGGAGGATCAGTGCTGGGGAAATGCAAAGATCACAATTATTCATATTCATGTTCCTTAGCCACAGGTGAAGGGTTTTTAATATTTGCCCTTTTAACCCTTATTAAACCCTGTGATTTTAAGGATTATTTTAAATTTATTCTGATAACACAAATGGGTTGCAGATAATGATTAAATGTGTACCCTTTATGTTTTATAAATTGCGAGGACATGATTCCTCTAATGTACACTTTGAAGCTTTTTGCAAGCTGGTTCTATGGGTTTTTTTCTTGCATGTCAAATGTGTATTCTACAAAATATTACAAAAACATGCAAGACAAACTGAAATACATCAAGCTATTGTGTATTGCATACCAATTTGTAGCATATCTAGCTATTGCTCAGTGTTACTAAGAAGTCTATTTGAAATGTATCATTTCCTTATGAAAAAGAAACTTCTAGGTATATTTATGGCTTTGCATCAAAGTCTTTAACAGAAGGTGAACTACATAGTAATTGATAACTAAGCCAAAGAGATAGCAAAAATCAAAAGACAGTCTTAATACCTCACAACCTGTAATCAATATGATACAGAAAATAATCCTGACATTTTCATTCTTCCCAGTTCTAGCAAGTACCTCTACTTCGGTAAAGCGTAAGCCTGTGAAGATAATACATGAATTTCAGAAAGCAGAAGCAGAGTGAAGAACCAAGCATTGCTATAAGAAGTTTGTATCTTTCAGGTGGTGTCAGTAAAAAAATTCATGCCAGTTATGACAAGATTAGTAAATAGGACAACCTAACAGGAAGTTATGCTGATAAAATTAGCACTTAGAAAAAGAGAGGGACTGGAGTATCTGTTGAATGCCTGAAAATAACATGGAGAAGGTTCAGTCAGTAATCTTTCCCAAAATACATATTTTTTTGAATATCATGTTCTTTTTACCTCCCGTTGCCCTTCCCTTCCCTCAGCACACTGGTGAACAATTTTAAGTGTGTGGAAGATACTTCTGCTACAGAACTATGGAGTTGCTATGATAATTCAATTTAGTGGCAAACAGAAACATTACTATTGTAAAATCATGTAAATTCTGTCAGTAAAGCAGAAAGAAAAGAACAGGAATTATTTATGCCACATGACCACGTTTTCAACTATGTTTTCCTTGAACTAAAACTAAATTGATGGTTCATTGCTGGATGAAAAAGATTATATCCAAAAAGCCTGGTAATTTTTGTGGACTAAGTTAATTATGGCCTTTATATAGAATAGCCAGGATTTAATACACAAATGCCCCCCTGAAACTGAACTCTGTATATAAAGTCAAGTGGTTTCTGCAGGATGGGAGGAGACAAGGTTTTAGTTCCGTAGAAAGAAGAGTAAGTATTGATTACTAGAATTCTTGTTTTCTCATCAGAAAAATACCTGTACACTGTGCTAGGTGCAAATGGGTATCAAATAGCACTGGAGCACAGACAGTAAACATCCCACTTCCATTTCTACCTGCTGGTCCTAAGGCAAGGATTTCTGTGAATTCTCCCACATCCTGAGACATGGGTTGTTACATCTGTCTCTGCTATTCAAATGTACACATGATGCATGTTATAAATATCATCTTCTGTAGTGCAAAATAAAAGTTTTATGGACAGTTGCAAGCCATATGTTCTCAAAGAAAAATCGTTTCCAGATGAACTTGTGAAGTCAGTTTGGCTTTTTTTCAAAATTAGTAAGTAGCTGCCAAATTTTACATGGTATTCATCATTCATTTTTGTCACATCTCTAATTCTATTTTATATGAATCCTAACGATACAAACCTCCAGTAGTAGAAAAATGAATTCTGACTCCTGGTTTGTTGATGTATTTTTATTAAAGTGAAATGGCTTTCAAAAATGATATCTTTATCTTTTGTATTTTATTACATTTGGCTCAATTAAATGAACATGTCAATTTACTTAGCACAGAGTAGCTAACAAATATGAACATCTGGATTGCTTGAATAGGCAAACTAGCATTTTGAAATCAATCATTTCTCATAATTTAATGAAATTTGGTTTAGAAGGTAACCATTTACTACTATAATTTGCCTCATTTAGTGACTCAGATTGTCTTCTGCTTGTTAATTGGTTCTTATTAGGAGGGGGGTTGTGGTTTTTTTATTACTTCACAAGGAATTAGACTGAGAAACCATCAATTTATTTATCATAATCTGCTAAACAGCTGTCACATGGCCATGTCTTTTGGTATCTGAGTTTGACTATGTATTTGCTTACTTTATATAAGTACATAGTTACTAGAGTACACACATGCACACAAAGTTCACCACCAAAACAACTTCTTGCAGAATTAAGACCTTGGTAATGGAATCTTCCATCTTCTGTTGCTCTGACAGACACTGTGCTGTGTAGTGAAGTTATATTATGGTGGTCAGAATCACGTGGGCCCTAATGGAATTGTTGTTACAAAGAAACAGTATCCAACAGTGTGATTTGCATCATGCTGTGTGAGCCGCCTACACTTTTCAGCAGTTGGTTCTGTGTCTGTAATTTATTGCTCTAGAAACCATTATAATAATACAAGAAATGCTGCAGCAAGTGTAGGGGAAAGAACACATCACAGTCAGACTGTAATGGGTATTTAGACTATTTAAACTCACCCAGCTTGTTTTACATTAGAAAAACAAGTCCTTTTCAATTACTTATTTTATGCATTTTATTTGGTTTTCTGGTCACATTGTGGTTGAGATTAAATACACTGTTACACATTTTAAGATAGTTTATGATCATAACTGCTCAAAAATGCAAAACAAGGCCTAAATATAAAATGATAAAAGCAAAAATTTCCACCTTGAAGAAAAATTATTACAGACATGCTATTTCCTGCATACGAAATGGTCTCATTCTTATAGAAGTACTCCACAATGTATGATAAAAGTACACTGGAATCTCTCTGTACATCAGCTGTACAATTCACTGTGTTAGTCTTTTTAAAAACAATGACATTTAATATACGACCATTATAGACTTCTTCCTCATTAAGTAGGAGGGACATAGCCGGATGTTTTTTTGTAGCTCAGTCTTTTTATTGGTGTACTGATCACTGGGGTGCCCGTAGAAGAAAGAAATGCCCTGAGGCTGCTAAGAATCCCTCAACAGATCAAACTGGGTCTTCCAACTGGTGGCTCAATATCACCTTTTCAGTCTTGATTTAAGCACAGGACATGGCACATAATTTTTATCCTCTGGAATTTTTATCCTACTTCTTCCAGCACACAGCTTGCTTCTCTCTTTGTACTATCCTGCAGAATGGATTTGTCAAGATTATTGTCCTTTTATCTTCTGTAGGATAAAACCAATCGTTTATAACTGCATACTTCTTCCTCGGGTGTCCAAATGCTTTCTTTAACATGAAGAAATTACTCTAAACATTGGTGTAATGTTCTGTTTTCCTTCCTTGTTCTTCATTTCTTCTGACTTAGCCAGTTCTTTCCCCTCTCCATTTCCTGTCTCTTTTATTAATTTTATGAAATTTATAATATAGACTATAGCTGACAAAAATGTTAAAAAATGTTTGATTCTAGAATCCCTTAAATTTTTTTCTGCTGTATGTTTCTCTACTGCTCTTTTACCGAAGTTTTCTTTCCTGTCTGTCACTCACCAGTTCCACTCCAATGAACATTCCTTTTCTCTTTTGGCAGAGCTCATTTACAAATCCTAAATGTTCCTCTCTGTCAGTTTACTTCTTTGTCTCTTCTGTTACCATAGTTCTTCATCCCCAGAGCTCTTTTCTGTCACATCCTTTGCTTCTAGCCTGTTACTACCTTTCCTTAAGCTATTTCTGCATTTCATTCATATTTAATGTTTCCACAGTTCTAACATAAGTATAGTCACTTCCTTAACCTCCCAGCATAAGTAATTTCTTCTGCCTGAAATACTCTCTTTTTGAAACCACATATTGCTTTGCTACCATATGCTTACCCTTTTCCTGGGGATGTTTAGCAGCCAATGTACATTTGCTTCCTTATTCTTTACCTGCCACGTGAATTTATAGAAATCTTCATGTTTTCTCAGCATTTGGTAAAAAAATAGATACACAAAAGCATGATGTACCACATGAAATTGTATTGTAAAAAACCCTATTGTGGAGGGTAATGGCATGTTAATGAGGATGCTGGTTTTTATTTATTTTTCCTGGTCTGTTTCCAATATAATATTACACAGCAGTGTAGCAGATAGGAAGGAGTAGCTGCTAGCACCAAACCTGATTTAATTTTCACTGATAAAACCTGAAGGAAACAAAATGCTTAATGTTAAAGCATTTTCACCAACAGTAAGGATCTCTTCAGAAGAATAGATGCAGACATCAAGGGATTGACCAACTAGAATCTCCAAGAGCAAAATTATATTTTTATCCTCTAATTTATTTGGCGCTTTTTTTATCTCTGAGTAGGTTTCTTTTCCCACAGATTTAATTTTTTTTCCTGGAAAAAATGCATTTGATAGTCTATTTTCAGCCTCTGAGCACATATATGAAATTTTAACATAAAAGTACAGCAAATTGGAAATACACATAAATTTGACTTTTAGAGAAAAATATAGGTGTATTGATAGCTTTTGGTCTTCTGACAAAATACAAGGAATTTGAACCATTTGAATTTAAGAAAAAGTTCAGAAAATTACTTATGGATATGTTGTATTCGTTAATGGAGTCGGATTAATTGTGAAGTATTTTTCCTTTGAGCAGAGCACAAGTAAGCAGCAGTTTTGTCACATTTTCCAGAACTACTGGAAAAGTTCAAGAAGCTATAAACTACAGAAAGAAGCAATAAAACAGTAATAAAATTGTTAACATTATCTATAATTAAACAGATTAACAACCCACATTTTCATATTTGTTTTGTTTCCACCAAAGCATGTACCATTTATTTAAGAAATTACAACTGACAGTATTATAGCAAGATAGTGCTAAGATATTTTAATGACCTTAGAGGTTTTTGGATTTTTTTCATTTATATGTAAATTTTTTAAAGACTTTTGTCATTTACTTTTAGTTTTGCTTCAAATGTGTCACTAGAAATTTTTTCTTTCCTTCTTTAAATCATTTATATATGCTCCATAAACAGGTGCTCCAGACAAGCCTGTAATTTTTCCAAATTGTTGTTTAGTCAAATACATTACTTGAGCAGAGATGGCTATCGTGTTTCTCTCAGATAAATTATTAAAATCTTATTTTTATGAACTTTTTTAAATTAAAATACTTGGTTTTCAGCAGTGACACCTAGCTCAGGATTCATCTTTGTTGTTGTGCTTCTCTCTCTCCACCACACCAGGGAAAATACTTTTTACTTCTGCAGTGCAATCAAGTAAGATGCTAGATATTTCCTGTCAGAATTAGCAAGAAGTTCACACTTTGTTAGGGCTGCTTTGACTGTATAAACACTTGCGCAGATCTAACCTTCACTAGTCACTTTACTAAACTGTTCTGAATCAACCCATGAACTTTTCTCACACATCAAAGCTTATTTCCAACTGGGCATTAAAATCAGCTTAAGCCATAACAGATCCTGCCTGATGTGGGGCACCATCTGCACCATTTCTAGTACCTTGTTGAGTTTCTTTTCCATTTCTTTAACAGCAAGTTATGAATGTATGTGATATGAAATATATTCAATTGAATCTCCCCCTCAAATTTACAGGCTACAAAAGATAAAGTGTGACTATAAAACTACATAATTGTCTAGTATTGCTATGTCTGTTGCAAGTAATTTTTTTTTTTTTTTAAATTATGTAGTCTACAGCATTTTAGAAATCTTGGGAAATTGTTCTACTACTTCAGAATCTTTTCTTCATTTTGCCTTACTATTTTATTCCTTCCTTTCCTGACTTAGTTACATTAGCTCAGCTGCTTTTCCCTCTTGGTCATTGCTTTGATCCAATGTTTGTGTTGCAACTGCAGACATATCTCCAGAACACTGACAGATGCCAACACCTTCCCTCCATTTATGCAGTAATCTTTAGCACAAAGCACTATGTAGAGTTTATGAACATGAAGGAATCATGTCATCAGATATCACTATGCCTAAGACCAACAGGTGATTTGAGAGCTACAGTAGAGACAGAAGGTAGTGACCTACTGTGCGTGCTATCAGTGATTAGAAGGGCAGTCCCTTTTGAAGGAAGCTGACTGTCAGTAACCTGTGCTCACAGTCCTGCTTGAGATGCTAAATGCCATGCAATATAGAGTGCTGTTACGAAATGGTTTAATCAATGAGCCAAAAACCAAACCTGTAGTCCCATCCAGCAGTTTCTGTGAGGATAAAAGCAGTTTACAAAGGAGTTAATGTACATACTAAATGTGTTTCTAATTTAAGGTGACTCACCATTTTCATAGCTGGATAATCACCTTAATGGCAAAATGATATAATGATACAAGGCCACAGAGGCCACTGTATCCAACCTTATCAGAATATTTTCATCTCAATGCAAAACTTCAATTGCAAACATTTATCCTCATCTGTTCACTGGTGCTTTTTTTAATCCATTTTATTTTAATCAGTAAACACTTTTAAAAAATTAATGGTGATCTCAGAGCAGGTCAGCTGGCTTTTGGTTGACCCTGAGATGACTGACAAGTGGCAGCATATGTTATGTTTCTAGATCCAGCAGGAGGAGAAAGGGAACGTTTAATTTCCATCATGATGGGACACAGATTTTTTCAGGCGTTCTGTTGACGGAAAGTGACAAATATATGAGCTATAAAGAATTTTTTAAAAATTTATTTATGATATAATGTAATATGGCAGTACCTTTTACGATATACCCCTTTGGTGGTGTAAGTTTACCAATAACTAAGAAACATATTCATTTCACTCTGCCGTGCACTTCTCTGTACTTCATTATTTTCTTTTGTTAGGGTTTTATTTTTTTTCCTCACTCATTTGTAATGACCAACATAAAATAATTGTTAGTTATGTGTATCTACAAATATCATTCTTGTATTGAAGCACTAATAATTGCTATGTGATTATGTAGCCTGCATCTATTTTAACAGCTTAATCTCACCTTGTGAACCATGCTGGTATTGCTAGTTTTTGTAATGCAATGGTGTTTAGTAATCACTGTAAGTTTCAGGGCTCTTTTGTGGTGTGTATTCTCCAAATTCAAAGTAAAAATCCATATGCCAGGAAGTTTAAACACATGCCAAACCCACTACTATACTGATCTTTTCATTATTAAATTTTCTTGTATAAATGATACAGGATCTCCCAAGCAACTTCTTTAAATCAGAATGGATTATTGTATATCAAGTTATATAAGATTCTTGATGTCCAAGAGTGTCAACAAGGCATCAGAGTTTGACTCTGTTTCACCTATCAGGTTCATCAATTGTAAAGGTACTAGGAAATGGCATGTCATACTCTGTTCTCTGCCTTCCTTCTGTATCTACTTAATGTTTAAATTACTTTAAGTGTTTTAGACTGAATGCCAAGCAAGATATTATGGAGAGAGTGAGCTGGAAATATGGGAAAGTTCAAGGAACAAATGAGACATGCTAGTCAGAGTAAGACAGTCATATGGATGGCAAAGTTCAAGGTAATGATGAGATGATATTGGTCAGTGTGATAGGAATTGGCTTCAGACTGGTGCAACCTATCTATTTTTGAGGGGTTTTTTATATGTCATAGAATGTGTGGAAGAAATACTGTATTTTTGAAGGACAAAATGGCACTTCATAGTACATAGCAGACAACAGGGTGGGAAGTTGCTATGTGAAAGTTTTACTGGTCTTGCAGAAAGATCTCTGCAAGGGACTCATTCATCCGCATAACTAAAACTCTTACTTGGTCTTTTTGTACTGAACCCTTTCACTGAACCCTGCCACATCAAACATAGGAAAACATCAGTGACTCTCTTTGCCACCCTTTATAGCATATCTGGTCTGTTAAAAAGGTATCTCTTTCCAACACCAGTGAAGTCACACATTGTTTATAATACAACATCTGCTTTAGTCTGGTGAAAATCTTTCCATTGGGCAACTTCTTGGGTGTTACTTAGTTTTATTATGTGTATATGACTTACACATCTTTGAGGACATTTCTACAGTTCATTTTTCTAAGAACTATACAATATTTTTATAACATCCATTATCATAAAGGCTTGATAGAATCTTTCCATATTTGTTTTTCAAGAAGTATGTCCCATGTATAGAGCCAGCCACCAGCCTCTCTGTCTGTCCTGCTAGTCTTACATAAATAATAATACAAGAAATAAAAAAAAAAACAACAGTGCCTCTGTAAGTGGATGACCACCTTCTTTTCAAGAAAAATTATTTTGTAAAAAATCCTCACCTCTTTACAGTAATCTTGCTACAGGTTTTTATTGTCTCTTGTAGAAATAGATCTTAAACACCCACAGTTACAGCTTAATTCTCTTTATTGTTAGAACTACAGCAGTCAGTTGCATGTTCACACAGGCCTGAATTTCGTAGCAGGTAGATTCACTGAGTGGTGAATGGAAGCATATTCATGAGTAGATTGTTTTGCCTCCTGAAAGGACAAAGGTGTGAAAGTGGCTCATGACAGTTTAAAAACTAACTCCTTCTTCCACAAGTAACCAACCAAAGAGAAAGGAGCTCCTTCAGTTAAGTCTCTGTACTGAGATCCAAAGCCTTGTTTACAATAAATAACTACATTTAAGGAGTAATGACATGACTAAAATGCTGTAGCACTAAAATTTCTGTTTATGTAGTTTATTAGAGTAGTTGTCCAGCAGAAATACAAAAATATTTCTTTTCTGGTCTTAGCTCAGCTTCAGAATACCTTGTAAACCTCTTTATACTCCTATGTATCTCAGCTCCCCCATGTTTAAGAGAGAATGATAGTTGTCTTACTGAGAGACACTTGTAAGGGTCATCGCTGTTTGTCCAGTGATTTTGATGACAATCACCATAATATAGCACAATCAAAAATCATATGAGAATTTAAAATTATGCAGCTTTTGGTTGAAGAGAACACTTGACAAAATGGAGAATGTCCCTGCTACATGGCACTGGTATCTTATTACTAAAATGCATTTTAAAGTATAAAAAGGATAGAATGCAAACAGTATCTAAATGATTGATTAACACTTCTAAAAAGAAAATTAGTTTTTCTTTTAACTAATGACAGAAAATCTCTTAAACTGAAGAACAATTCACTTTAAATGTCATGGTATAAAAATTCAAACAATATATTAAACTATAAATGAGATTTTCAGTTGAAAGTCCACATGCTTTTCTGCCTATGATAAGGAGAAGCTGCTTTTTCTGTGAATAGAAGTCAATAACAACGAACTTGTGCTTTATTTGCTCTTTGGCAGAGCAACTGTAGTTTTGTCTGGGTTTTGCGCTTTGGTTTTGTTTTTGCTTTTTTTAATGGGAGTACAAAGAGTCTTTATTTGCTGGTCTGCGTGCAATAATGCAATACACCAAATTACCACTACTGACTATGTAAAATGTATTTTCTTCATGTGATAGTGCAATTTGGGATGGGAGACAACTCAGGGACCAATGACTAGAACCATCAAATCCAAATAATTCTAAAATAAACTTTTTATTGATACTCAGGAGATAGCTACAGAATATTTTTTTGCCACTGAGGCGTATTTCAGATGTGAGAAACATTAACAATGAGGAGGGCTTTAGGTCAGGATCACTCTGCATCATAGATGGCATTATCTGCTGATTTAGCTGAGCTGAAAACTGCTGAAAAATAATCCTTTTTGTGCCCTTGTCAGTGGCTTTGGCCTAAAGTAATAGAAAATCAGCTTTACCTGAGTCAGATAGTCACTACAAATTGAATTTTGTTCTTGACTTACTTACAGAAATAATTGGGAGAAAAAAATATTTTATAGGTGTGGTGAATATTATTTTAAGTTAAAGTTTATTGAGATGTATAAAATACTAAGTGCTGCTGGTAATTGAGCAGCTCTATGCAACTGTAAATTAGCTGCTTGAATTGAAAATAGATGATTACTGAAAGCACTTTTTACCCCCCTAGAAAACTTGCTGTTCTCCTTTTCCTTAGCATTCACAAGGGGCATTCAGGTAATCATACCGAGGTCTCTCCCTTAGTGCTGCAGTAGCTGATTACCCAGCAGGAGGTGCAGTTCCAGCAGGGTAAGTCAGAATGGTGTTGGTTGTTCCCTGGGGAGGGACATCCTGTAAAAACACCAAGGTTGAGAACTGTCATATTCACAGCAGTAGGTGCATTTTCCTCAGAAATTAATGGAGCAAGCTGGGCAAAAATGTTTTTAAACTACATCTTCCCTAGAGTAAGATGCAAATTCAAAGCTCTTTTGAAGCATTGGAATGAAAGTTGAAGATAAGACTTTCTAGTTTTTGACATTGATGATATAGGCAACACTAGTGCTACGAATATTAAATTGAAATGGAGGCTAAGTGGGGCAGATGTTATTCAAGCAGCTCCCAAATGCAGTCCTAACTATTTCAGAACTAGTTTGACTAAGGTGCTTGTAATTATGGTCGTTATTATTGCAAAATACCTGTCATAGATTTCCTTCTTTCATTTTTTTGTTAATTGATCGATGGTGCTGGCTTTTTTCCTGAAACAAGAGGATTGAAAGTAATCTTGCCAACTAGACTCCCATCCAATAAAAGAAGGTTTGAAAATGAAGTGAAGCTTTGAGATGCAGAATTTTTTCCCGGCGGCAGCCTGTGCTGTTCAGCAGCAAGCAGAAATTCTGGGCAGCCTTCTCTCTTATAGGCAGTGCAGCACAGAGTGATTCTGATCTGTTTCCATAGATTTAAAGATTTTATAGAAACATTGATCACCTTATTTTCTCTGTTCTCTTGAACAAAGGCCTAAGAAGGGTCTGTTTATAATGCATAGTTTCTACAGATTTCTTACTAATAGACCAAGAGAAATCCTTAAGGATTGCCTGTAATAGATATGTAAGGCCTGTACAACCTGGTCAAAAGTTCCCTCTCCCATGTGTTTTCAGCTGCTATGATCTTGCCCTCTTTTCTTTGCTCCAGCTTAGTGTTGCTTTTTTGTCCTTCTCATTTGACTCCTGTGTAAGCTCTTATACTGTCTGTTACTACTGGGTTATAAGAACATGAATGGCCAGACCTGAAATCCAGCTAGCCTGAGATACTGTCTCTGTGTGGTCAATACCAGAGACCTAGATTAGAGTTGAAAAAAATAGGGGGGGGGAAAAAAAAAAAAAAGAAGGAAAAAGAAAAATCTAGAAAAGGGGATTAAAAAAAAAGAAAAAGACATTTTTCTTCATGAATTTCTTTTTAGCCTGCAGTAATACCTAGCTCAAGGAGTTCCTGATCCAGAAGTGATATCTCTGTGTAAGAACATTCCATTAAGCTTACAGTCAGTCTTCATTCCTTCTTTAACGAACAGGCCCTGCTAACTGTAACTGGCAATCCACTTCCTAAAACAGAATATAAAATGTCACTCAAAATGTGCAGAGACACAAAGCTTGTGAGATTTTATTTGTTGTTCATTTATGCAGATTTTTATTGCATCTGTCCAGCAATTACTATCAAGTAAATACTATTACAAAGTCAAATCTGTAGTTAAACTAATGACCTCTAAAATTATTCTAGTATACTCTATAAGTCGTTAACTTTCATAACATTAACGTTAACTTTCGTAACATTAACGTTAACTTTCATAACATTACCCTCAATTTCATTTGTCACCATATCTGTAGAAACATTCCCATCTGTCTTTTTATTTAAAGCATACATGTATCAGATAAACCATAAATGAAGCTCTTAATACTAGATATCTTTTTAAAATAGCTTTTATTTCGTATTTCTACTTGGTATACCTAGCGTGTTTTCATATCCATAAGTAAAACGTAGTCTGATATTTCTAGAAAACAGGGGCAGCATATGAGATGACAAATGTGAAAGGTGACATCAATTAGGAGTTCTGTGTCACCAAACAATATATAAATACTGGTGTCATATCTCCAGAAGTCAAGTGGCAAGGCCTTCATTGTTCTTTAATAGGACCCAGTTTTTCATGAACATATGGGAAGCTAGCTTATTTATAAAGTTTTTCTTCCTCAGTCATCTTAATTCTGCCAGATTTTAAATTATGCAGCGAGTGAATTTGAGTTAAGTCACTATTTCCAGACATTCTGATAGATTTGTTCTGTATAGAAGTTAACCTACAAGGTTTTTAGCTTCTCTCCAGACATTTTCCTAGGTAAATTCATTGCATATTTGCAGCAATGTGCTTAAGGATAAATACATTTTAAAACCCAGTGTGAATTAACAGGAGATTGATATGTTGAAAAAAAAGGGATCTCAGTAGGCAGGAGATCTCAAGTATCTAATCAGCCCACTCAGACAGGGAGACAGGTCCAAGTCAAAACTATAGACTGAAAATTCCCTAGGCTCTGGCCTGCTGTATTTTGCAATGCAGACCTGAGACAAATTTTGCAGTCTGTGATAATTTCTTTTAACGCCTTCCAATTAATTCTAATTTCAATTGTAAATAAATGTATTAAAGTCTGCACACATGTTAAATATGCACATTTACACTGATTCTTATGGTAAAGAAGTGTACCCTCCCTGACAGCAACGCCCTTTAATATATTGCAGTGTTTAAATTTAGATATTTGAGGCTCCCACTAGACAACAAGTTATTAAAACATCTGCCTTTCCATAAGCCATTCTGTTCTCTGCCATTCCACATGTCCTTTTCTACTTCACCAGGCAAAATTGCCCAATCTAAATTTCAGCTCAAGTGTTTGATGGCTTTCACGCTGAGCTCAAACTGTTAGTGCTTCCCTGAGAGAATAGAATTGAAATGGGATTTAATCTAAAATAACAAAATAGAATAAAGGTTTTACATATAAATAAGTAATACCCTGTATATTCTTATGCACACTTTTCTTTTTTGGACTTTGCATGCAGTGAAGTTAAATGTTAAAATGCATAGATTACCCAAAGCTGACAGAAAAGAACATCAGTGCATGTTGCCTGTGTGCTCAATTAATGCTTATCCTAAAGTATATTTTAATTCAAATCTGTAGTAACTGTTACTACAAAATACATTGCAGAATAGAATTTCTGTTGCTAACTTTGTCTCAGACTGCTGTTTGCTTTTTTGTTTTAAACAGTGGTATTTTCAAAGAGCATTCCAAAGCCATTACAAGCATGCTGTCTAGTATTTTCAGTAACAATAGATGGGGAAAGGGAAGCTGAGGAAAGTGGGTTTCTTCAGCTTGCAGAAAGCTAAGAGACCATCTAATTACTATTTTGACCTATATCATGGTGGAGAACAGGGAGACACATCTCAGAGATGTGTAGTAAAAGGACAAGAAGTAATGATCAGCAGCCGAAGGAAGTTCCAACTGATATAACAGATATTTTTTCACCAGGCAGAAGGGGCTAAGCTGTGGAGCAGGGTGCCTCAGGTATTCAAAACTGGACTGGACAAAGCCCTGGGAAACATGTCATAGTTTTGGAGTAGGGGATTAGGCTAGATGACTTCCAGACATCTCTTCCAGCCTAAAGTATTCTGAGATTCTGTTCTGCTATTCATCCCACAAATAAATGGCTAAGAAAAGTCTTTGACACCCAAAATTTTCACTCCAGGATTCACATCATTAAGAATGTCTTCAGTTACTGATTCCCTATTTTAACTCCATGCTTCTGTTCTGAAATCTACACACTGTAAACAGTTTATCTTCATGGTATTTAGGCTGTGCAGTTCTAGTTGTATGATTGGACACCCAGCTACCATGGATGTCATACAGTAATACGAAGGCAAACTTCAAACATTCCATAAGGCAGTCATTTGTCCAGGCATTAAATATGGTCATAATTTTACGAAAGCAAATGTTTGCCTGTACCCTATATGACCTGATGACAGTGCATATATAGGTCCAAACCATTGACTGCTAAACTTACTACAATAATATGTTTCCCATATCACTCAGACTGAGCTGAAACTTGTATGTGGAATAGCCAGCTTTCCATTTAAAACGATGAATTACCGATCTGAACACTGGAATTCCAAACAGCTATAACCTTAGGACAAATACTTTCTTAAATTTATTCAATTTTATTTCAATTTAATTTCATTTAATTTCATAAGACAGGATAAAACCATAAATTCTTCACCATGCAAAGTGGCCGAGTGTTTTCACAACAGGCTGACTTGTTAACAAGCTGATCATGAACTGCCATTAAACTTCAAACTGTGCAAGATTAAAATTCAAATCTTAGCTAAAAATTGCTGTCTAAAAGAAGTCTCCCATTTCACCAGATTTTTCTTTTACGTTAAGACCCTGATTGGTTGTCAAAGCATGAGCCTATAGTATGGCAATTTCAATAGATTTTAGCTAATCAGTCTGTTTAACCATACTTTATTCATAGAAAACCAATTTTACAGAACACAAATTATCTCAAACAGAACAACTGTGCCTCAGAAATTTCCATAACTTCCTAACTTCACCTAAATTCCAGAACTGGAAATGTGAAGTTGTTCACAGTTTAATGACTAAAATCCAAGTCACGTCCTCTCTTACTTCTGTGAATGTGAACAGATAGCTATTTATTTCATCAGTCATTAATATTTCCTATGTATCCTCGGTTCTCTTAGCCTTAAGGAGTAAGCATGGTGTGCTTTACAGCCTGGGAGCCAGAGCAGCAGAATCCCAACAGGCAATACCTTCTCCTGTCCTCTAGAGTACAGCATGAAGGTGGAAAGCTGTTATCAGAAAGGGCCCTTAAAAAACATGAAGGACAGTTATAAAACTACTCCTCATCCATTCTACCATATTTCATGCATTTAGCAATACACTCTACATGCTGTAAGTGGTATAAACATACCCTATTTTCTAATCTGGAAAGTGTCATGAGTCATTTTTTCGTATCTACTTTGTGGCTTTTTGTAGCTTGGCCCATACATCCCACTTGTGCAAAACTCCAGACTTCAGTGAAACATCATTTCCTTCGCAGTCACTAATTTAACATTCCAGTGGGCTGGTAAGGTGAGCACTTCAGAGAATGTTTGATTTTCCAAATGTGAAATGTCTACGTAGGGCAAATGTAGTAAATTACTTACTACCTTTGCCTACCATGCTCAGGTGATGAAGCTGAGCTGAAGTATTATTACCTTTCTTGATGATGTGAAGTCATTAAAACATTTCTCTGTGGTCTGAGATATCATTTTAACACTGGCAGGAAATAAGAGTTTTAGAAAGTGTGGTGTTGTCAGCTTGTATATTATCAGACACACAGCATGTGCCTGCAGACTATATTGGCGCTGGTTTACTTTGTGAGGCATGAACAGATCGAAGACCCCATAAAACATGTTCTGAAAAAAAGAAAAAAAAAACATACCTGTAGTAAAGAATCAGGTGTCATAATTGTAGAAATGAGAATAATGGATGTTATTGTTGAAGGAGAATTATTATTTACCCCTTTGTTCTTTTTTAGTTTTCAATTATCTTCCACATCTGTCAAGCACAAAATCACAAAAATTATCATTCATTTCCTTAATTTATGCCCTTTCTGAGCCTTCATGACAATAGTAATTTTTTTTTTTTTCAATCAACTATTATGATTGTGCTGTCTGAGTTAACTTTATTAACAAAGAATAAAGTGTAAAAATTTAGACATTGTTTTTGTGATCTTTTTAAGGACATCTTGAAGCTACTAATACAATTTTTAGTGTTCTATATTGAAACAATGTAAGCACATGAATAGAAAGCTCATAATAATTGAATATGTGACCCTCAATATAGGCATTTTTTGATTTTTCCTTCTCTGTGTAACCTAGCATATTGCCTATTTCCCCAGTTTTATTAATGTCCTGTGGATACAGTGCTTGTTTGAAGCTGAATGAAAGTCCACAAATTCCCAATTATTTTCAATTTTGCACTTGTTTGATTAGAGTGCTATTGTCTGTAATTTTTACACTTTTTTTGATTCTTCAAAGTGCATGATTCATGCCTTGAAAATGGGTTGTTTTGTGTTTCCCAGCATCACTTTTTTTTTATCCCTGCCAGTTATAACCTGATAACCTGATTTCATACTGTGCTTTAGCACAACAATACAGTCATCAAACTAAAGCAACACAGTAAGTGGGCACATTAGCCATCATTTTACTTGATCACTTGGGAGAGATTAAATTTATTCATTTTCAGAACAGATAATGAAATATTTAAAACATGCTAGAGTAAACGGTGGCAGTATTTTGAAGTTCTGACATGGTCTTTACCAAAGCAGTATACTATATACTGCACATCTAAGACTCTTGTGCAGATGTTTAGGAAATTTCTGCAGGTTTTTTTTTCTTAGGCTCATTTGCATTTAGTTTATCTAAAGTGAAATCCATTCAATTTTATTGAACTGTAATTCTGGTAATTTACAATATTTACATGCTGTGGTTAGATTGAAATCAGTCCTTAATTCAAATTCAATCTAAATTTACAGCATAGTAATTAGGGCTTTGTAACTGACACTAGGGGCCTATTGATTTAATGAAAAACTTAACCTTACAGTAAGTGTTTAATTAGTTGCTGCAGTAGATTCTGCACTGTCCTAAATTGTGGACTTCAGAGAATTAGGTACTAATTTCAATTACATTACTATATAGAGATCAGAACTATTTTTTAAAAGAGCATGTAGCCCTACAGATGAATTAATTTCTCAGTCTTTGAAAAGGATAACAGAAAAAGGCAATATTAAAAACAATTGCTTACCCTGCCTTAATTCAGGTAAAGCCACATGCTAGGTATCTTGGAAATTACTACCTCCCTTGGTAAAATATTGATTTAAAGAGTTTTAAAATAAATTAAAAAAAAAAAATCAAAAAAAAGTCAATGAGATTTTCTTCATAGAAATTTTCCCCAGGAGGTAAAATTTGAAATAATACATATGACTACATATTGCAGGTGTCCTCTTGAAGCTGAAATAAAGAAAAAAATCTAACTATAAAACCCAATATGTTTGCATTCATAACTGAACAGATATATGACAGAAAATGACTGTAAACATCTATTTTATACACAGAAAATGGTATTTTCATTTACAAAATACTCAAACGTGGTAAGCAGATACTGTATTTCTCCAGTTTCATAAAATAGCTCAGTCTAGATCAATCCCATAAATTTGCAGATTTAGAAGGAATGAGTTACCAGTAACAGCAGGTGCTTCTTCTTGTTTGTCCCATTTTATTCTCATGCCTTGGTACAGCATGGACACCAACCAACAATCTGCAAGTGACTGTTATTCTCCAGATCAGCCACTAACATTTTGGTTTGATGTATAGCCCATTGGACCAAATTACACTTCATCAGCAACATGTCAGTACATACTTATCTCAAAGCCCTGTCTAGTAAGTTTGCTCCTTTTACTGGTTAGTAAACCACCCTGGAGCAGCAGTGGCATTAGAGCATTTTGCCTTGTTGCCCATGTGTGTGCTCCTGGTTCTGGGTAAACATAAAGTATTTTGTAGTAGGTACTCCAAGTATGCCATAATTTTGTATCCCTAGAGGATCATCTAGAAAATCATGGATTTCAGTAATTATGTTTCTTTATATTTGCCTAATCAACCTGAATTCATCACCCATTTGCATCCTACACTTGATTTTGTGGGGAAAGCAGAAGAGATCATTCAACCAAGCACTACTATACTGTATCACATATGCATAGAGACCATACTAATGTTCAACACGAGCCCATAAATTTGGCATTCCTTGGCTTTTTTTAAGGAGGCCCTTAAAGGCCTTTCTTAGGGGACTGGAGAATTTCTGCACCTGAGAAGCTGATCCAGTAATCCTGCTTGTTCATTCACTTCCCTTCTTCTCAGCTGCTGTTACAAAAGGATGGATATGTCTGCTAGTACTGCATGCTTTATCTGAGAACTGTACATTCAGGGGAAAGGAGGCAGGTAAAAAGAGATAGTCAAGTGAAGGTAACTGAAGATCAGGATCCAGCCAAACCTGCATCCACTCCCTTCATATTTTCTTTGCATACAGTGAAATACCATCAGTATCTAGCTCGTTCAGTGGCGATGCTATGGGAGCTGTTGTGGCAGGTGTGAAAAAAGAGCTGTGATAGTTTGTAAAATTGTATGCTTTCTGGGACAAAAAAGAGAAAAGGGAGTAGGAAGGTAACCTGAGAGATTGATCCCTACAGAAAATTACACTTTTTTTCTAACACTTGGTAGCAAGATGTCCTGGTTTCCCAGGCACAGACCCATGGGCCAGCCATGCAGGCAGGCCATGAGTAGCCCCGAGTCAGCTGGGAGATCCAATCAAGGCAGCTGACTCACAGGTGTATCCCGTACCACTGACATCAAGCTCATGATAAAAGGAGACAGTTTTGTGAGGGTGGGGCTTCCTCTTCCTGGAGCTCCTACCTATTGGTTCCTGTTCCTTTTGCTGCTCCCAAGGACTAGGCTGAGTGTAAGCTTGTATGCTTCATGTTGGTGTTTGTATTAATTTTGTTGTTTCATTAAATCTGTCTCTATTTCAGCCCATTAAGGCTTCTCCCTTTTTTTCCTGATTCCCCTTCTCAGCCAGGGAGGTGTCATCAGGTGATAAAGCAACAAGGCTAAACATAAACACAAGACAATGATCAAGTAAAACAATTATTTTTTCTGAAGTAATGGTCTGAAATGTTTTTTATAATAATAAATTGAAGCAAGATAAATATAGAAATGACTTAATATGCACAGCCATAAAGTAGTCTACAGGTAAGATACTGAGTCACAGTGATTTTTTTTTTCTGGTTTTACAGGCAGTCTGTTGCAATCTGAAGCACTGAACTTCTCAAACTGATTTAATATAATGTAACAGAAGCAGTGAGGTTGGCAATCAGAGATGTAAAGTCTCTATTTTTGTTCTTTTCCAGGAACTACATTTCTCCATTATAAGACCTTGTAGCAATTCTGTTTGGACAACATCTCTGCTGAGCTGCCATTGTGAGAGCAAGGCCTGGTATGAAATTCAATTTCAATATATTTCTGAGAAACATACTTCTTAAAAAGTTCAACTAAATTCTGTCTTTTTTATTAAAACTTTTATTTTACTTAATTTCAAAGGTATTGATTTTTTTTCAAGAGTATCAGAATTTTCCTTTTGATGTCTGACCTGGGGATGTTAATCTATCTCTTATCCTAGTCATGGCTTTTCAGGTCATTCCATGTTCCTAAGTCTAGATACAGTAATATTCCCATGTGAAATTTTCACACAGAAGCCATGGAGCTGAGAAATCTGATGATGTAGTATTGGGGTATTTTGTCTGTTCTAGTAAGGAGGGGAAAAAAATTATCTTCCCTTCTGATGAATAAAGGCATAAGTAAAAAGCAGGTACAAGAGAACAAGTATTGACATACCTCAATATTGATTGTAAAAATAGATAATACCTAATCTTTCTTCTTTATTTTAATTTGCAAGTAGCCATCAAAATACATGAGAACAATTGACTTTTCTCTAGTCATTGAGTAAAGCAAGAATAGAAAGTATATGTTTTGGTCCTGGTCTTTGTCCTTATAGGCTAAGCTACACTGCTTCTCTTGATCCTTATCATTTTATGAATAAGTCTGTACAGTGTCACACTGAACACTTGCTATATACAGAAATGATAAACGGCTTCTGCCTGAATTAGCGTTACAACAGAGTGACACACATCACCATCAAAATAAGATCTCAAAGCTGGAAGTCTATGTGCATCTTGTTGGTCAGGACAAAATCACAACTGTAACAAGCAGATTCGTTTCAAATCTTGCTATTTCAAGGAAAAGGTCATCTTTTTCCAAAGAAAGGAAAAGGAATACAGCACCTAAAGCATTTTAACGCATCTCAAGTAGAGTACTGTGCTATATGTGAAAGAAGTGAAGGCAGGGAAGGGAAAAGATATACTGTTTGTGTAATCAGGTACATAACATTGCAAAATAAAATTAACATGAAGCAGCACTGGAAAAGCCCAAGCAGTGTAGTGAAACTTAAATAGTTACATACACAGAGAGTAGCATCAAAAAAGTCACCAGTTCCATCTTTAAACATACTCTGTGATGTTTTTGTTGGGTTTTGGGGGTTTTTTGGTAGAAAAAGGAGACTCTGTCAGATGACATTTAGAGCCCTAGAACCACCCTTGGTACATTCAACCCTTTTTTTGTTTTCCTGCGTAGAACTGCAAAATTAGAGGCCATCTCTGTAGGTTGATTTCCGAGAAAAATTACTTAACTGGAGGGTTTCTGTGTCCTAATGATTCTTAACTTCTGGAATATGCCTTTTTAGGAAACATTGGCAGTTGAAGATAACTTCCATTAACTACAAGGTTCTCAAAATTTTGATTAATTTTGGCAGATGGCCAAAGTGATAGTCTGGCTTTCAGGACAAGAGAGCACAGTGGTTGTTCAAAGGCATTTTTTGTTTCTTCAGTCCCTGGGTTAACTGGAATGGAGAATACAGCCACCTTTGTCAGGTTACACAGTAAATTCTTTTGGAAACAACAGATCATTCGTCATTATGAAATGCATAAATAGAGACACAAAGTAAAAATTAAATATATGTTTCTCAAGTTTTCAATATATTTTCAATATATTATTTGCTCAATCTAATGAAAGTTTTGTCTTTACATAGCAGACAAGAAAAAGTTTTTAAACCAGCATAAGAAATGTTTGTAATTTCCCACCTCAGAAAAAGCCAGATTCATGCCATGACTCTCCATGACTTTACACAATTCATGCCATGATGACATGCTGTGTGGTTTTGAAAGGTTAATCGCAGCCCAGTACAGATTGAAAGAAAGATACAAGTGATATTATGTGACATTTAAGTGTTGTGGTGTCCTGCTTTCTCACAGACTTTAGGGCTTATTTATAATAGGGGTTTTCTTTTATTTGTCTAATAAAATTTTGGTGTTCTGCTATTTTACATTTTTCTAACGGGGTATCCTGCAGTAACCTTCATATTCTAGCTTTCAAAAATACACAGGCTTATTACACAAGGTTTGGGATTCACTGTCTGTGAAGCAAAGTGCCCTTCATATAATAATATTATTGGTGTTCTCAAGAACAATGCTTGTGACTGCAGAAAAGATTTTTTTAATTTATAAATGAGTCATTTTGTTGTCATGAAATATCACTACAGTAACAAACATCTTAATAAAACTAACATGCCCTTCTGCTACTGCCAGTCTTTCCCACAAAAGTATACGTCAGTGTGATAGGAGAATGAAAGTAAATGTGATATGATAGGTTAAGAGAACATGGATATATTATTCCTGGCTTGTGATAGTTTTCATCTCTAATTAGGCAATTCTCTTTTCTAATACAAGAATTTTCCACTTGTATTTGCATGCAGCAAGTCAAAGACAAGGAGAGTGTAACAGTTTCTCTATCTTAAACATAATAGATGCTTCCCCAATCTTAGATTAAGCTAAATAGTGTAAAGCCTTTCGCAAGATCACGGGATTTCTACTTCAGTGACACCATAAATAAATGTGATCAAATGATAAGAGTGCTTTACCCTCCATTTTTAAATTTGTGCCACCTCTGCCCAAGGCAGAATCAGCATGCTTGAAAGTTCAATTCACGTAATAGCAAAAAAGGTAGAAATATTGCAGAGCAGCTCACTATACAGTTTATGCTAATAGTCTGATGCTTTTGAACATCTTTTGCATTTTCCCTAAATTCCCACCAGATAGATATACATATATATGTATATATATTTATATATTCCCATACATTTCCAGTAACTTTGCTCTTATAGTGGCATAATGGCTAAAAAGACATTGATATATTTAAAATTTAATGAAGAATTTTGATTCACACAGTGAAATCCTAAGAACTTATTTTTACAGTAAAACATTGCTGAAATCATTCCTTCCAAGACGGTACTGAAATACGTTCTAGGTATGCTTTTAATGAACGTGATGTAAAAACAATTAGTAATTTATTATTATCCACTGTCTTTATGTCAAGCATCCAAGCTCTGTGCAAAAGGATTTTTCCTTATTCTTTCATCAACTTTACTTCCGTTATATAATGCCCTCTTACTACCATAATAAAGGAGGTAGAAATAATACATAATTTTCATAATCTGCGGACAGTTTACCTGCTTCTCAGCTTCATCTCACTTCTTTTGCCTGAGATGAAAGTGATTAAACTTTTGAAAACAACAACAAGATTCAGTAATCATAGAAAATAATTGTCTCACTTGAATTTCTAAAGTCTACTTTAAACTAACAGTCAGAATAGTCACTAGTTCCCTGTTCAAGATTGTAGTCCTCCTATTTGCAAATTATTTAAACCAGTCTGGTGTGACATTAAAAAATGGAAATATTCCTTCTGCCCTAGTTATTAAGAGAAAGAAAGAGTATCCAACTGAAATAATTTTAAGGAGTTAGTAACAGGTCTAATGTCTTAGTGTGATCTTTTCTGAAATTATTACTTTATTAAAGGGCCAACTGTAACCACTTAACCTGTTGAAAGGGAACTGTATTTTGCAGAGCTGAATAAGTAGGTCACTAAATTAGAAGATATTTGGAAATCCTAAGATTATCTGATATACACCTTGCACATTTGTTTCCATAAGAAAAGCTATTCAGACTTGAGGTGAACTCCAGTCTGAAAAGCAGTTTTTCTATTAGGAGCGTAGAAGATACAGGCATGCTCTGGTTCTGGAAAGGTCAAGGACCTGCAAGAGTCTCCTGCCTGCCTGACTTGCCATCCACATGATGTAGGGCTCCTGGCCCACACTGGTAGAAAACAGTAAGTGAAGCTATAGGCATTCTGTCCACAAGTTGCATTCAATTTGCCTGGCCAGCCAGGGAAGATGGTCATGCATGCTAATTAAGTGTAGAAACATGTTGCTTTCCACGCTCTGAGTAGCTGGTTTTCCTCTCTTTATAAACATAAGAGCACTACTAACGTACAAGAGAAAAAGTTTTATTTTACTCATATCTGTTGTTTGTCTGCTTTCCTGGTTTTCTGGCAAAGCAACCTCGGTGCCTCTTGTATTTAGGAAAAGAGATTGCAAAGTGCTCTGGGGTTTATGGAGAGGAATAGGGAGAAAGAGGAGAACAAATTGTTTGTAAGGAGTAAGGTAAGAAGGAAGATGTGGAAATCAGTATAACATGACAGTAAAGGAGAGAGCAAGGGTATTGCAACAGTAGGACAGGAGGTGGATGACTCAGTGTGGGTAACTGAGAAAGCCGAGTATTATAGATTAGTGTCAACTATTTTGTGAAAATTGTCCCATTTGAATCACAGAATCACAGAATGTTAAGGATTGGAAGGGACCTCAAAAGATCATTGGACTAGATGATCTTTTGAGGTCCCTTCCAATCCCTAACATTCTGTGATTCTGTGATTCTGTGATCATCTAGTCCAGTCCCCCTGCTGGAGCAGGAATACCTAAATCAGGTTACACAGGAACACATCCAGGCAGGTTTTGAATGTCTCCATTGAAGGAGACTCCACAACCTCTCTGGGCAGCCTGTGCCAGTGCTCTGTCACCCTCACTGTGAAGAAGTTCTTCCTCATATTTATGTGGAACCTCCTATGTTCCAGCTTACTTGAAATTCTGTCTTCATGGAAGCTCATTTTTGAAGAGGGAATAGACTATTTTCATCATTACTTTGGAAATGTTCCTTCTCCATTTGTGTTCTAATTGCATCTAGTAGTTGTTTGTACTGCCAAGATACAGCACTGTTCAGATTGAAGCAAATCTGTGAAGAAATCTGGAACCGTTCATTTGGTCTCCAATGGGAAGAAACCTTGACAGCACGGTATGCTGTACTTAATTATATAAAATCTGTGGGTTCTTTTTACTATTTATATTAGTTTTATGCTCTGTCACTGTCTGTGTTTGAAAACTTTTAAATCCTGAAGTATTGCCACAGACACACAGTAACTCTGAGCAAGTAATTTTTATCTCATCGTGCCTTGGTTTTTCATCTGTTAAATGGAGATATTTCTACTTGCTACTTCTTGCCATTTGTCGTTCCTGTTTTCTGTATTCAGATTTGGATTTTTAGCTCTTTGGGATTGGAACAGCAGCTAACTACCAAAAAGTGCAAGACACATTCAGTGGATTCCTTTGTATCGTTGATATAGCTGGATGTTAACATAGTGCAGATATATTATGATTCTTAGGCAATTTATAATCATATAAGCAGTCTTCCACATTCAAAATGTATGTTGTTTTCTGGGTTTAATTAAGCAGAGATGAAAAGAAAACAGTGGACCTAATGTTGAAAATACCTTGGGTTTTTATTGCATCTATGCTGATTTGAATCTTTGTGCTATGCTGTCTGTACACCTAAAATTAATATTTTATGGTTCAGGCTAGGGTGCAGCAAAAATTTCATTAGCATAATCATACTTGAAAAATGTTGTCTATGCATGGCAGGATTCTCCTAACAGCTGAGCTAGGAAGTTTTCTGCCATTGAATAATCCAAATTCTTCATCCACCTTTCTACAAAGATATCAAATCCAGTATCTCTTTCATGTAGAATACTTTGTACACTCCCAGAGGTATGCAATTCTTAAAACCTCAGAGGTTTCTAAGGTTTGGGTTTTTTTCTTTTTTTTTTTTTTTTTTTTTTTTTAAACATTCAGGTAACAATAAGCTTACTAAATTCATTTTATAATCTCATTAATCTATGACCATCTTTCTATTTCAGTTTGGAGAATGGCTGAGAGTATTACCATGCTGCATTGCTTAAAGATTATCATGTTTTCTTGATTTCTTGATGTGAATAACTCAATATCTGTGGGGTTTTCTGTTTTGTACAGATTTAATGTTTTAGGAAGTTCATATTTTGATCATTCAAGATTCTGAGAAGTCAGGATATTTTTTATTGTACATTCTTTCAATTAATAATTAAGGAAGTGCAGAAAGTTTTGTAAAAATCCTTTCAGTAGACTTTTTTTATGCATCTTTTGCACAAAATGAGTCCAAAGTCCTATAAATCACTATTTTATTTATTACACAGTTCTTACTCATTTTCAATGTAAATTCTGCCTGTTGAAGATGTGCATCTGTAGTATATATTATGCCTGGAGCATGCTTCTGCTCAATCCCAAACACTTCTCACATCTACAGTGTAGAAATATTATCCTGTCACTCAGGCAAGAACTTTAAGCAAGCTCATTAGCACACCAAATTTATGCCTGCACCAACATTTGTCATCTGTTTGCAGTGCAGGCGAGTCCAAGCCATCTGCACACTGTAAAAAGGATGCCCCATCTACCCTGGCAGTGAGACTGCAAAGCCAGTTCCAGACAGACAAGAAAGGATACTCCTACAAAGGAAATGTGGATTTATAGTAATGGTGAGGACACACCAAACAGGTCTATGCATACCCTGTATTCTGGCAGTGTAGAAGCTAGTTGGGAAGCAGTGTGAAAACACTTTCAGGATTAGGGATTTTAGTCCTCAGTCCAGCCCACTTGGTACAATGTGGTTTATGCAGATATAATGAGTCCTTCTGATTCCTCTGCATGCCAGACTCTTTCCTTAGCTTTTTCCTCCCTCTCCAAGAAATAATGAGAATTTTCTTGCTTCATACCTGGTCCTAGAACAGCCCTAACTAGTTTAAAAAGTAACCAATTACAAAGAAGGTCATGTCCATCTCTTACATGTTGAGCTAAAACATTCTTGGTCTATGCAGTCTTCAGATGATTCAGCTGCTAAATCCTTAGCAAGTCTCTAGTGAGCTTATGCATATTGAAATTCCCAGAGACTAGTAATGTGTCCAAATTTGTGCAGTTTTCAAAGGACCAATGATGAAAATTCACTTAAGATTTCAGTTGCCTACTTAAGAGAATGGAAGGTGTCTGAAAAAACTATATATATTGCTGCTTAATGATGATTTGAAAAAAACTGTCTATTTTGTGGGGTTTTCGGAAGAATCTTTACCAGTAGGAAAGTGCTAGCTTGTTAAAACGCTAAGTTCTTTCCTCAAAAGTCATTAAGAAAATGATGACTGAAAGTTTTAAACTGAAGAACACCAGAACTCAGTCATTGTTCAAATAAGGTAATGCCAGATAGTGAGACATACAGTTAGACCTCAAGACATGTTCTTCACCTCCAGGATGTTCATGACAAGTGATGAAGAGTCAGCAATCATGCATTTTCATTTACAGTATGTTCATCATTCTGAATGTGCTAAAGAAATTGAGGGAAGGCAAATACTTATTAAGTTTAAGCAGCACTGCACAGCCAGACGCTCTTGATTTGCGGTTCTGATTGATGTGTCTATCTCCATTCTTAAAATAGTTTTATTCATTGGGCCTTTCTTGGCAATCAAATCTCAGAAAAGTCTTGCGTGTCAGCAGCAAGAGTCTGGTAGACACTATTTCTGTGAAGAATTTACAAGATTATATTTTTTTTTTACAGTATTTTGCATCCCCTGAGCTACTCAGTACCACAAAAATGGTGTACTCTGTATACATTTAAATAATGTTCTCTTGCTTTCACCTAAAATGTAAAAGAAAAATTATAAAATTATCATGGGAAACATCAGTTGAAAATGTAAGAAGTGCATTTTAAGTATATTGCCCAGCAGATAGTGATATTGAGATAACAAATCAATCTCTTCTCTGTTTAATTATTTTTCAGCCCAAGTGGGGATGCTTGAAATGGTTTCTTATGTCACAGTTCTCAAAACTGACTAATTGGGGATCCTTGATTTTTGTCCTTGAGACACAAGAAGGTCTGGAATTGGAGAAAACATTAATCTTGCATCTCTTGAAAATCAATGCAAGCCCTCTGAGACATTCCAAAATTAGTGGCACCAAAACTTTTTAGGCATTTTTCAGTCAGTCCATGACTGTTCTATGTGCTTTGATTTAGTTTACCTGCACTTTAATACAAGAATATAATTAACATATTGCTGTTGATGTTACCTTTAAAACTAATTACATCTAGGGCATTTTAAATACAGTTTTATTGGTTTGTGTGCTATTTTTAAGAATGGCTACCAGATTCCCATAAGTGTGATGCCAGACACCATAGTCCTATATTCTTGTAATTTAAAGACATGACTAGAAATATCCCTGAATATACTATGCACAGGCCATAAAAAGTGTTTAAAGTTCATCACAGGAAATGGTTTGACATCAGGGATTCCTTTGGCCCACCTAACACTCCCTTAATTTCCTGGGAAACAAGAACAGCTGAAGATTGTTACTACATAGCTAAGGCAGTAAGTCAGGAAGTTTATAATTTATAAGAATAACGCTATTTTATTGGCATGAAGGATTTTCCAGTTTGGACTATTTTATTTATTAGGACAGGATTCTGAGTTGGAATTGTTGCACCACCCATGTATTAAATCTTTTAAAATTAACTGTTTGCATGTGACTTAAAGAGGAATTTCTCAGCATCCCACAGTTCTTGGGAACAGCCCTTATGTATAAGTGAAGGAGACAATTTCCGTTGGCAAGAGTACAGACATTTTCCACAGGCACAGCTGTATTCACTGAGTGTAGGAAGAGCAAGGATAGATATAGCCAGTTCCTGCTCTAAAACTGAACTGGGTAAGATGGTAACCAATGGCCACAGTCCTTTTCACATAAGCCAGAGGTGTTCACAGGCAATTTGTGGAGAAGAGTAAACTGAAAATATTCATGGGATATGTGGCACTATGAGATTCCTGAAGTTCTGTGGTGTTCAGAATTTATTGCCTTAGAATGAGTGCCTGCAGAGCTTCAGTAACCATATGATCCCTAGGTCAGTTTTGTGTGTTATATTGACATCCATAGTAATAGTAATTATTATAAGAACTTGTGCTTGCATATGGCACATATAAACTGTACTGGGGGAAAGACCCTTAACAAAAAGTGTGGTAGGCTAAAAAAAAGAAGTGAGAGAGAGAGATACTGTTTCAATTCAGGACATCAATTAACACTGATTTGCACTACAATACATTTGAAAGTACATGCAATATTCACATGCCAAATGAATTCATTAAAGATCAGTGTGATTACAGTGAATGTCAAATGAATTAATAACAATGGGACCTTTAAGTGTTACCATTAATTTCACAGTGTGTTGCTGTTTTATACTTATGGGCTCTGAAGCTAAATGACACTCTGCAGTTGCCCTAGTAGATTAATTGTGCATTAATAATCTATGGGTGGGCCAGCAATCTGGTGGGCACTTACATTTCATTGACACTTGGATACTAAAGATCATTTTCATTTCCAGTTTTCACTCAGGAAAGTCATTTTATCTTTAAAATAGGCTTGCACCATCTCTTCTATATTTAGCTGGAGTTCTTAAAGAAATGTTAAGTTTTTGTATTCTAGGTCCACATTCAAAGTTGAGCTTGATTAAAGAATTAAACCCTTCTTAGTTTTTTTCTGTGTATAGCCCTCTAACTGGGAAATATGCCAGTGATTTCGGCTTGCTAATAGACAGGCTGGTCTCTTCAGGTCGTTTATTTTGCTGCCTATTATTTAACAAATTATCTCTGGCTACTTCAGTTTTGGGTTGTTTTTTTGTTGTTGTTGTTATGGTATTTAGATCTGTTAACTTCAGGAACCTACCATTGTTAGAAATGTATGGTTTAATTCAGAGCTCAGAAAGTACATACCAGTTTATGTACCCTGTATTTTTGTATGCCCTGCCTTGTGAGGAATAGAGATCAACTTAAGTGAGAGGTGAAAAAGAGAGACTCTTTTTTCACAGATTATTAACTAATAAGTTGCATATTTTTATTCCCAAGTATTACACTTTTGTTTAAAATGTCACCTAGCACATGCACACACATACATGATTTCTTAATGTGGAGGAACTGATTTTATTGTCATTTGGCCTTTACATTTTGAAAGAAAACTTTAATTGAAAAATTATTCCATTTTTTTTGGTTTTTTCTTAAATGACACACTAATATTGTAAACTGTTGCAAGCAAGTAGATCCCAGGAGCCATGTGGAGATCCATTGAAATTAAATGTCTAACACTGTGAGTCAAGATTTGCAAATAGAGAGACAGAAAGTGAAATTTTGTTACATCCTGAATTTCTGAAGAAAAGTGTCTTTGACCAAAATTTTGTCTAATTTCTCAACTCTGATTGCTTCTTCCAATATAAGATATTACCCTTCCTTACAAATCTTGCCTGTTATAAAGTTTTAGATATATAGGATTTGAATCCGGACAAAGTTTGCAAAACAGCTGTATAGGCATATGTTGCTACATAGCTGAGACATCTCGCTGAGAGATACACACATAAACATATAGAAAATCTGAATGTCATATGGGAAATGGGAAACAATCTAAAACTAAGGCAATCTAACCTTGCTTAGTTTTTACAGATATTTTTGGTTGGTTGCTTGTTTGTTTTTTAAGCCAACAGAAAGTTAAGTGATCTCAGACCTACTTAGGAATCAGATATGTGCATGCAAAAACTTATACTATTGAACATGACCATTGTATAGATGTCTGAAAACTCTTTTGGATACAATTTAATCAAACAATTCAGGATTCAAAAATGGCAAATTCCTACTTGATTTGTACATTCGTAAACAAGCCAATGTGTGCTACAAGCGGTTTAAACAAAACAGTAGTGAGTATTATACTAGTCTTCATTAAAATTGGTTATAACTCATTAAACTGACAATAAGCCATTCATAAAACATATTTATAATATAAGTCATTAATCAAATGTACTAGTTATCAAGGTATTGCATTTCTTTCTACTTCAGTTTTATAGGATGAGACTCGTGCTCAGGATATATACACATATAAACAGAGATGTTCTATGTCTAAATGGAGTTGATAAATGGCCCATCAGTCACATACTTTGAATCCCATTCATTCTCTTCACATCAAGCTTCCCATGACACTTATGTACTTAAAGAAGAGATAGGAAATCACTTAAGAGTATTTTGAATTTAAAATTAGAGAAAACATTGTAATCACAGAATGGTAGGGGTTGGAAGGGACATCTGAGGATCATCTAGTCCAACCCCCCTGCTAGAGCAGAATCCTAGAGTAGATCACACAGGAACATGTCCAGATGGATTTTAAATGTCTCCTGAGATGGAGACTCCACAACCTCTCTGGGCTGCCTGTGCCAGTGCTCTGCCACCCTCACAGTAAAGCAGTGTTTCCTTATGTTAAGACCGAACCTCCTGTGTTCCAGTTTGTGCCCATTGCCCCTCGTCCTGTCACTGGATACCACTGAGAAGAGTCTGGCCCTGTCTTCCTGACACCCACCCTTGAGATATTTATAAGCATTAATGAGATCCCCCCTCAGCCTCTTCTTCTCCAAGCTAAATAGATCCAGTTCCCTCAGTCAGGAGATGCTCCATTCCCTTCATCATCTTAGTGGCCCTGTGCTGGATTCTTTCCAGTAGCTCCATGTCCCTCTTGAACTGAGGAGCCCAGAACTGGACCCAGTACTCCAGATGTGGCCTCACCAGGGCAAAGTAGAGGGGGAGAAGAACCTCCCTTGACCTGCTGGCTACACTCCTCTTAATGTACCCCAGGATACCATTGGCCTTCTTGGCCACAAGGACGCATTGCTGGCTCATGGTCAGCCTGCTGTCTGCCAGGACTCCCAGGTCCTTTTCCGCAGAGCTTTGTGTTTAATGAATGGAGATTGTCACTTGTTCAAGTTCATTGCAGAAAAAGTCAGTAACAAAAAAAATGCATTTCAATGTCTATGTTTTTCTGTGTGTTTACAGATATATAAACGGCAAGAATTCAGATTTATGCATTAACTCTAATTTTACGTTAAGTTTTATGAACACATCTATATACCTTTAATGAAGGAATAACAGCAGTCACAAGTGAGGAGAGAAAGAAGAAAAAGTTGTGGGAGGTCCTTCTCTCCCTTACTGCACAAGTCAAGTAAAGGCATGGGAGATCCCAGGCCAGACAGGAACAGTGCCCAATCCACAGCCTTGTGGTCTGAAATATGGCTTGTTGATGCTTGTTAGCCCCCTCAGAAGCAGCACTACTGTCAGCAGGGCTGCCCACATCCCAGCATAGCCACAGTTTTCTCCATAAGCCAGATCTCCTGTTCCCTTGCCCACCTAAAGGGAACCTGTCCTTACCTCCCCCTACCTTAGCAGCACTGCTTGAACTGTCTTGTTAAAGGAAGAAATATATTAGGAAAAATTTGTAGGCTGTGGTAAACTGACTGGTTTTATTAGATTCAGTAATCAAATAGCCAACACAGGGAGTTAACAACATACTGTTCTTAAACCTTTCTTGTTAGATATGTAACAGCTATGAGGTATGAAACAGGCCTGTAAACTTTTCCTCAAAAATGCCATAGAGCAGCTGAATGAAAAATACTGACATTTGGCAATTGTCATTTCAGATAATCTAAGCATTCAAAATTGATACTGAAAACCTCAGGTGGTGCTTTTGTTTGTATGAATTGAACGTGATAGTACTTCATTGAGAACCCATCATTTTTAACATCTCTGACACTGCTCCAGAGCTCTCCATTCACAAGAAACTGAAGCTCCCACAGAAGCTGAGTGGAAGCAGTAAAAACCTTTATTAAACTTATTATTAAGTATAGTATCTACTATGAGAGTTTTCTTGATGAATTACTGATCTATTTATAGTGCCTTCAGCCTAGTTTTGTTGTATATTTGTTGTATGTTTTGTTGTATGTTTGTTTTGATGGATTTCACTTCACTTGGCAAAGCTCCGTCCTCTTGGTAGAGGAATCTGAAAGTCCAGTCTTTGGGCTATCTGGAAGTTGTTTCAGGTGTCTATTAAAGAGATATGGGTTTCCCCTTGCCAAAGAGATGCAGGATAATGTTTTGATGGGAAGAGGTCAGGGAAATGAATTTTTTTACCCATTTTATCATTTCATGCCACTTTATTTAACATTTGGATACCATCTGCCTCCAGCCTCCCTGCTCATTAGCAGCAGCTATGTGCCCACACAGTCCCTGCACCACTGACAGGGTGACAGGCTCTCTGGGAACTAAATATTGCTCTACACTTGCTGAGAATATTAGAAGCGGTAGCAACTATCTCTTCCTCTGCAGCTGATAGTGGGAGGGTCCAGCCTACCCAAGTTTAAGGCAAGCGCTGCAGAAGCACATACACAGTTTTGCCCTTAAAACTGAGAACTGTCTTTTCTATTTGTCTTCTGTTCCTTCTCCTCTGGCAGTTCAGCTACATCAGGCTCCCTGTCCTCTTTCACAAAATAAGGACCAGCACAACCAGCAGGACCAGGGAAGTGATCTTACCCCTGTAGCTGGCACTGGTGAGGTCACACCTCGAGTACTCTGTTCAGTTTTGGGCCCCTCACTACAAAAAGGACATTGAGATACTGGAGCGTGTCCAAAGAAGGGCAACAAAGCTGATGAAGTATCTGGAGTATAAGACTTACAAGGGGTGGCTGAGGGAAGTGAGGCTGTTTAGCCTGGAAAAAAGGAGGCTGAGGGGAGACCTCATTGCCCTCTGCGACTGCCTGGAAGGAGGTTGTAGAGAGGTGGGGATGAGTCTTTTTAACCAAGTAACAAGTGATAGGACAAGAGGTAATGGCCTCAGGTTGCACCAGGGGAGGTTTAGACTGGATTTCAGGAAGAATTTCTTCACTGAACAGACTGTCAGACATCGGAATGAGCTTCCCAGGGCAGTGGTGGAGTCCACATCCCTGGAGGTATTTAAGAGTTGTGTTGACATAGTGCTCAGGGATACGGTATAGTCGATTACTGTCAGTGTTAGGTTAATGGTTGGACTCAATGATCTTAAAGGTCTTTTCCAACCTAGGCAGTTCTGTGATTCTGTGACCTACCAAGTATAAAATAATCGAAGTATAAGTAATGAACAAACCTAGTATCTGGTTTAAGGGGTTTCCTCTGATGTTAGCAATTTGTAGCTCAGCAGTATCATCTAGATAGTTAGTAACAGTCTCACTTTGGATTCACCTGTTCATGGGTTTTTTTCACTTTTGGACATCAGCTGCATCCTCTGTATATAAGTAATATCTTTATACTGCATAAGCTGACTTTCCCGGGGATGTGTAGGGGGGAGGGTTTCCAATAAAGAAAAATACTGGATCAGAAGTATGTGTATATCCTGGTCAGGGAGCTCAGAAGCACTCTGAAGTGACGAATTTTAGGCAAAGTTCTTGTTGTGAATGCTTTTTGAAAGAGGGAGGGACACAGTGCTGTAGAGTCTTTCAGACTTCTGGCCATGAGTCATTATTCCTTCTGCGTGCAACATGCTTGTTAAAGAGAAAAAGAAGGGGGGGAGGTGGGGGGGGAAGTTAAAAAAAAAAGCTTCTCTTGCAGCCAATAATATCACCCAGAAAAAATCAGGTCTGCAGTTGTTTTTTTCCTTCTTTTCCTAAATCACCATTCATTGCTCCTTAACTTGGAATAGCTAAGGTATTACCTTATTTACCATTTACTTGAGGTAAATGGTAAAAAAAAGGACATAAATAGAAGCAAATCTTGGCCCAGGATACTGGGAAAATTATCTGAAACATAACCAAGTTCAAAAAAAATTTTTAAGAGTTTCAAGAAGAATTGGGAAAATTCTCTGTTAAACCTAGCTTGAGCTGTACAAGATTTTTCAGCACATTGAACTACTAGATACTAGCACAATAGGTAAACTCAGTGCAATGCGCATATGGTTTTGTCTTAATTTAAAATAGAAACAGTCTTCAGTTATTGGGGGAAGGAGCAGATTAGCATAAAATCTTATGTTTGAGAAAGTAAGATACACAGAAGAAGCTTGCAGTTTTTGTTTTTAAGTGACTGAGTGAACTAGAGAAAGAGAAACCCAAACAGGTAAAACTTCCATCTCTTACAGTCACAAGAACAGACATGTGCAACTCAGTTAGTATCTGGATACTCACCAGGGATCTTACTGGCTCAATGCATCAAGAAGAAATGTCTGTCAAGCTCCTACAAACTTTGCTTTCCCAAACAACTGCCATATGCCAGAACTAACAGCATAAAGACACTAGGAATCAAGCGCCAACGTTATGAGATTTAAAGACGTTTGTAGATTTTTTTAAAAAAAAGTTTCCATTAAATCTTGTCATTTTCTCAGTTTCCCAGGCAGGTCACAGTGGCAGCAAGGTTCTCAGTAATGCAAATTTAATCCTGTAGTCTTTTGGTTTGATGATGTTTTGCCATTAGTGGAAGTTCAGGTCAGATTTGGATGAACCACAACACTTCATCCAATCCAGGAAGGCATTAAGCAGACAGACACGGGGCTCCACACTGCCACAGTGCATCCTTACTGCCAGTGTTGATCCCAATATTAAAAACAGTTCTCTCCTTGCTGCAAAGCAAGTATCATCATTTAAAAGGTACTTAAACAAGCTACCTCTCTCTCTCTCTCTTCATAAATGTCGATATAAGCCTAACAGTTCTTTGGGATTGCTTTAAGCTGTAGGGTGGAAGAGTGCTTTATTCACCCCCTAGACTTCCGGACTTCAATTCCCACAGACGTCAGCTACACCCTCTTTGTGAGCCTGCACGCCAGGCAATCCATACAGAAGCACTGTGTCAAGTGGTTAAATAAATAAATCATGTGCAGTGGGCCTGGAGCCAAAAATACTCTCCCCTTGCACCAGTGAGAAAGGTAATAGGAAAGGAAGCCTGTGCTCTGATGCTACTGCTACTAATGAAAAAGGCAAAGGCAGTAAGCTTGGAATGTTTGTCATCTAATATTACATCACAGCAGCTCATGATGTGTTGTTAAATATGTCTGAAATCTCCTTATTTTTCTGAGCCTATTTACCAGTGCTTCCCAACACAGATGGAACCCTTTCTTCCTGCACATATTAATTCATTTGTTATTTATGCACTTCTGATCTTTGTGACATTTTGTCCCTTGGCCTGCTACCAAGTCATTTTTTATACATGTTCTGAGAAAAGGTGGCCCTTGCCCTGCAGTGAGCCTCACAAATCCCTGACACACACATATGCATTTTTTATTGTTCTCACATGTTGCTTAACAGTCTGCGTGATTCTTGCTTTACAGCACAGCAGATGGGTTACTGTGTAGTGGTGAAACAGATGAGATGTTCAAATCGATTGTTTTATCAACAATCAGTTGTAGATAAAAATCATTTTAATGAGAGAAATTAATGGTGTTTGCAAACATGATTTTAATTAAAGAACATAGCTTGGGCTTTTTTCCCTCCTTTTTTCCCCCTGCACACAATTTTTGTTACCCATGACATCTTTCATTATTGACTCATGCCCCAAAGAAAAGGCGATTAAAATCTGCTTTTGTTTGATGTAGCTTTTATTGAAGAAAGAAATAGATCTTTCTGAAGCTTCCTGGTGAGATGAAAGTCTAATTATCTCCACAAATGAAAGGAAAAGCTTTAATTAGGCCTGTGCTGAATCTGCGCACTGTGAATTTGTGCATTGTGATGGATGGAGCCCACATCTCCTCAGTGACTGCAGTTGAAATAATGAAGAAGGAGAAGAGCTAACCTGCTCCCATGATTCAGCTGGCAGAGCAGACTTGGAGGTACACCTGTGTTGTGAGAGCGTGCCCAGAGCAGCTGCCACAGGCCATGTTTCTGTGCAGTGCATTCGGCTGTTTTACAGCCTCCTCCTGAGCTTTGATCTCTTTTCAGACAGCAGGGGTCCTAACAAATCAAGCTTTTCATGTTTCACTCACTTTCGCTCTCTTTTGCTTCACCATTCACACTCAAACTCCAAAGAGGACGGATAAAATATTGTCTTTTTCTGAAGCAATTAATGATCAGCAGCGGACATGACTGAGGTGGGCTTTTTGCCTTTTGTGAGGTGTTTTAAAGTTGACGGTGGGGCAAAGGATGCAAAAGAATCAGAAATCGCATTTATTTATTTTGCCATTTAATTAATTCACGATTTACGTTTTTAATGTACGTAACACTTCATCTGCTACATGCTTCTTTTTTTTGCAATGCTGTAGTGTCTACCCAGTTAGGAAAGGTGACATTCTAGGATAGTGTTAGACTGCTAATGGGCCCCAGGGAAAAATCTGAATTATGATAAATAATACACTATCCCAGATTTTATAACATTTCTAATTTATTTTTTACCACATTGTGTGCAGCTTACTCTGTCTTCATGTAGTCCACATGATATCAGGAAGGTCAAACCACTACTTATTCACATCACTTGCAGCCAGCATATTCTTCTTTGTGAGTCATAAAGCACCTTTGACATCAAGGGCAGTCAAGGAGATTACCTCCACACCTTTCTGGACAGGGTAGCAGTAAAAACAGGGAAGAAGTCATTGAAGACAAAGTTAAAACAGCATCAGCAGTCTAATCTTTTATTCTTTCTGTCAGTATATTCTGTGTTGTTTAGAATGTATTGCTTTAATCGTGCACCAGTCTCTGAAATTGAGGAGCTTAGCAGTCAACTGGAAACATGCAGAAATAGAAGGATATGGGATAAATGGGAATGCATCCCCTGTTGATTTGTTTATTTAAGGAAAGGAGGCATCTGAAAAAGACAGCAATGCTGTCTTTCAAAGCAAACATCCTGGGAAGTCTTTTTGTAGGTAGATGTACGGCATCTATAAAGCCTGAAATTGGTGAAAGGAAATGATGCTGATTCTGAGTAATTCAACAAAGTGATAATACAGATTTTAATTTAGTCTGTGTGAAACAAATCTCTGCATTACAATTCTCCTTATAAACACAGCTTTATCTCCTGCTATTCTAGAATTTTATACATTAACAAGTTACAAGCTATAATCTTACTATGTATATTTTGTTACTTGTTTTGAGACCTTTAAGGCAGTTGGCACTTTTCTTAGTCTAAAATACCTTGATTTGTTCTTTCCACTCTACTCCTCCTGCTCCATTTCACAGTTTCTTTGTGTAGATTTGTCTCCTTTGTTTATGCCTTTGTAAGTATCTCCCTAGTGTTAGTACTGAGTTCACAGAGCTGAAGTCAAAAACCTGCCTTATACAATATTCTAATCCTTAGGCCATCAGTGCCGACATCCAAGTCTGGTGCCCTAGAATTACAGGGATGATGGTGAATCTATAAAGGTCCCAAAGCTCAATATAGTAGAAAAAAGCCAGGGGGAATGCTGTAACACTGGAGCAGAGGTCTGAGCTAGGGGGCACAGCCAGGGGGAAAATGAGGAGGCAGTGGAATTCTTGTTAGACTGCTGTGCAGAGATGAGGAGCAGATAGTAAATTAGGAACGAGCACTGCAAGAACACATCTGAATCAGACCCTCCAATTAACTGTTCTCTTTCCTCCTTTCAAGTTTGATTTCCTTTTAACCTTTTATTTTATTCTTTTGATCTCAGCATCTTTTTCTTCTTGTTCAAGTGAAGAGCAGTGGTGCAGTAATTTTTGTTGAGGAGGTGCTTTCATTGTCAGCTCCTGTTTCCAAGCATAGCAAGCTATGAACAAAAACTGGAAAAAATCATGTATGCCATCACTCAGAACAGGAGTCTGACCAAAATTTGAGTCCTGGGACAATTTAAAATATAAACTGTTATTCCTCTGGGGTAGAAGTGAATCTATTGCTTCTTAGCTGTTGAGAATCTCAGCAGATGATTTTATAGGAGGCTTTGTGTGTGCGTGTGTGCACAAGTACAGGTATAGAGCTATGGAAGTGTATGAAATAAAATATTGTACAAAGCAGCAGCAGTAATATTTAGCTGTTATAAGCTGGGGGGGAAAAATGAAAAACTGGCCATTACCAGGTAAAAAACCTTGTAACTTCCTCCTACACACCTTTTATTTATTTCTTCTCTCAGCTCAACTCTCTCAGCCCTTAATTGTATGAGAGATAGTTCAGTCCCTTAATAATCTTTTTGACCCTTCATTGGACTCTGTCCAGTATACCCATGTCTGTCTTGTAGTGACGAGCCCAGAACTGGACACAGTACTCCAAGTGTGGCCTCAGCAGTGCTACCTCGCTGCTCATCCAGCCCACACCAGCAAAGTCCCTCCCACTGTAAGAGAAGATCAGGTTCGTGACCACCTGAGGAACCTGAACATACATAAGTCTGTGGGACCTGATGAGGTGCATCCCAGAGTCATGAGGGAATTGGCTGATGTAGTTGCCAAGCCGCTTTTCATGATATTTGAAAAGATGTGGCAGTCAGGTGAAGTCCCTGGTGACTGGAAGAAAGGAAACATTGCACCAATTTTTAAAAAGAGTAGAAAGGAGGACCCTGGGAACTACTGATCTGTCCGCCTCACATCTGTGCCTGGGAAGATCATGGAACAGATCTTCCTAGAAGCTGTGCTAAGGCACATGGAGGACAGGGAGGTGATTCAAGACAGCCAGCATAGCTTCACCAAGGGCAATTCTGAAACATAGTTGCTTTCTATGATGGAGTGACTACATCAGTGGACAAGGGAAGAGCTATGAACTCTGTAAGGCATTCGACACAGTCCCCCACAGCATTGTTCTCTCTAAATTGAAAAGAAAGATGGATTTGATGGGTGGACTGTCCAGTGGATGAGTAACTGGTTGGGTGGTCGCATCTAGAGGGTAGTAATCAACAGCTCAATGTCTAGATGGAGATTGGTGACAAGTGGTGTCCCTTGGGGGTCCATATTTGGACCAGTACTGTTTAATATCTTCATCAATGACACAGTAGGATTGAGTGCACCCTCAGCAAGTTTGCAGATGACACCGAGCTGAGTGGTGCAGTTGACAGGCCTAAGGGACTTGGACAAGCTTCAGAAGTGTGTCCATGTGAAATTCATGAGGTTCAATAAGGCCAAGTGCAAGGTCCTGCACCTGGGTCAGGGCAACCCCCAGTATCAATACAGGATCTCTACAACTACCTGAAAGGAGGTTGTAGTGAGGCTGGTGTTGGTCTCTTCTCCCAAATTACTAATGATAGAACGAGAGGAAATCCCTTTTTGAAGATAGGAGTGACATTTACATTCCTCCAGTTTTCAGGCACTTCTCCTAATCTCCGTGATTGATTAAAGATTATTGAGAGTGGTCTCACAATGACATCTGCCAGCTCCCTCAGCACTCATGGGTGCCTCCCATCAGGACCCCCGTCCAGCTAGCTTAAGTATTGCCTGACCTGATCCTCTTACACCAAGGGTACGTCTTTGTTGCTTCAGATTTTCCCCCTGGTCTCTGGGACCTGGGACTCCTGACAGATGGTGTTTCTTGTAAACACCGAGGCAAAGAAGGCATTCAGTACCTCAGCCTTTTCCATGTGCTGTATAACCTTGGGCAGCAGGCCCACATTTTCCTTAGGCTTCCTTTTGTCACCTGTGTACATTTAGAAGCCCTTCTTCTTGTCTTTGACATCCCTGGCCAGATTCAATTCCATTTGGAATTACTATTAAGACCATATATGCTGAGAAATCTTATGGAATTATTATATGGAGTAATTTTATTTACCATAATGAAGAGGAAACAATGTAACACAACCAAGATTGTAAAACACGTTAGTGCTTTTAAAAGGATGGAGGGCAGGGACAGCTATGATATTAGGTACTTAGCATCAACCTGAAGTTTTTATGATTGTCACAACTTTCTTGAAACCAAGTGGATATTGTAGAAACTGTGAGTTTTTGCAGTGTCCCTGGTCTGATAACAATAGGATTAAAAGAACTGCACAGCAATACAGCAGTTTTTCTTTACTTCTCAAGCAAATTATTAGTTTCCCATTCTCTTAATATATTACAGTCAAGTCAATATTATTCTGGAGTTTATAAGTCTCTATTAAGATATTATATAAATACTTTAAGACATAGTTATAAGACTTCCCATGCAAGATGGAATGCTACAAAACTGTTCCTTTCATAGTGAAACAAAGAAGAATTAAATTGAAACTGTAGAGAAAAACAAAGCCAAACTATCTGTATATTCTTCTTTCAGGTTGTTGTCCCTTTTACACTTTATGCTCTGGCATTTTCTGTATTTCCACACAGGTAGGCATATGAAGGGATGACTCCAGAACAGCCAAGATTTAAAGATGTTGTTGAGCAAAATCTAAGCTGTAGGAAACACACCATATTGAAGTTTCCAGAGATTTTGTAGTTCTGATAGTCACACTTCAAAGCACTCCTAGTTCAGGGTTTTCTAAAGAAGCATAAGGTACCCAATCTGGAATGAAAATGACTTCTTACTGAATTCCAACTAAATGCTGTAGATGTTCACCTCACATTACCCTGATATTTTGGTTCTATTGTCAACATTCTAAACTGCTGTTGTACTTGGTCTTCTGCTTAGTGTGAAATTAGGCAAACTGGGTTTGTTTTGTTCACATTGTCATTACACAAGTAAGTTTAGAGCTCAATAAAAAGTGAGATAACTCTATTAGAGAGCCATAAAACTCAGTTATGACTAAAAGTATTATTTTTATTAAGAAGGCCAAGTAAGGAGGTAGTGCCATTCATAGAATAAAAGAAAACCTTTAACCAGTTGTCATTGTTTCCACAAGGCTAACAGGTTTCATAGGCCTTGAAATCTTAGTATTCGAAAGTTTACTGAAGTCCCAATGTATGTGGGATTTGAAAACCAATTTTGAAGTCAGTCCAAAATTCTGTTTTCTTGGGATTACTGCCTCTCAAATCCAAAAAACTGCCTAAGGATCTCCCATTTATTAAGGTTTTATATAGCCTTTAAAAAAAAAAAAAATATGTATTTTATCACAAATGATGTTTTTGTAAGAAAGAATACCTTGTACAGAGCACATCCCTCTCCCACTAGTTTCAGCAGTCTTTAGGATGGAACAGATACAACCCGTATCATTCCTCATGGCACTGTGATATTACAGAGAACCGTTTTCTTTCACACAACCACCAGCTGCTGTATGAGAGCTGAAGGGCTTCTCAGAATCCCTTAACCTTATGTTTCCTTAGCTGCAGTTCAGTTTCATGCCTGATTTCCCAGAATTTGCTTAACATTTTCAGAAGGACGTCATTCACCCACTAGTTGTAGCTGGATTTGGACTCACAACTCTTCTGAAAAGAGAAAGTGATATGATTCTCCATACCCACCAACGCATGATATTGTCAGATGATAAATATTCTTCTCATCAAAATACGATGGAAGAAGTGAGTCCTCCCATCCACCAGAAAACTCTGAACCAAATTAAGGATGAACATTCTGGATGCTCTTTCACAAAGATAAAATATGGGACTAGCCATCTGGCACCTCTTGAGGCTCTTTAGACACAGAGAATTGTTGCTGGAGAAAGCATAGCTGTTTTCTGAAGTCTTCTAAGAATCTGTTCGAGTATGGGGGAGGGTTTTGTTGTGGGGTTTTTTGTTCTGTATTTTTTAATGGATTTATACCATATTTTAGATGAGCAGCCATATTCTGCATGCCAGCAGAAATTTACTGGAAGTTTCTACTTTAGTAGATCCTTGATGCCCTGTTAAGGAACCTGCTCCATATTAAGGAGAGGCATTCAGCAAAGGCTCAGTTGCACTCATTATTGCCTCCCTAGTTGCAGCTGATACATGTATGGACTAGAATCATGCTGGGAACCCTCAGCACCTGCCCTGTGCTGTAAATGGTTGTTCTCTCAATGTATATGGCTCCAATTTTCACCTCTTGTATCTAGCAAGAACTGATTAGTGATAATCTCTGGGTTCATGTTCAGTTGTTAGCTAAGAATTCAGTGGTAGCTGAAAAACAGGCCCTTTTTTGGTGTCATATTTTCTTGCAAATAAGAACATTATTACATCCTAAAGAATGGACAAACAGTGTGTGTACTGTAGTTATGGACAATACTAAGTAGAACAAAGAATAAATGTAAGCCTATGACTAAGTAAGTTCTGTACAGATACAAAAATTACACTTGCCATAGCAAGTGGTTCATGCTAACCAGAAGCTGCTGGAGGTCATATTTGAGATATGCAAATTCCAAACTAAAAAAAAAAGACTATGAAATAGTAATTAATTACATTTGCACTTTGATTAAAAATTAAACCTTAGATTAAAAAAAAAAAAAAAGTGTATTTATATTACCTGATATAATTAGGCACTTTCCTAAATAGTCAATCTTAAAACTGCCTATTATGTCCTACCAAACCTGTGGGAGAGCATGACATGCATTTAGCAATCATGTTTTTGTGTTCATCAGAAAAAATCATTTTAAAACAATGTGGGAGGGGTGGTCCTTGTCTTTAAGGCAACTGTTGGATAATTGACCTCCTTTAGCATTTAATTTCACAAGCCTCTAGGAAGCTTAATTTTGAACATCAAAGAGGTACCTGTGGAAGAAACTGTTCCAGACTGGTGAGTAAACAAATTAGAGTTAATAGGGTCATTAGCTTTTGTGGTAAAATTTCAAACTGGGTATTCCTCACTAAGGACTGTAAATGTCAATGTTTTTAAGTCTTCTAAAATATAATTAGACATGGAACTTGAATACAAATGTTACATATCCTATTAACAAACAATGTTTTCCATACTCTGGGCATTATTTTATTAACATTAGGGAATTTGTTGTTCTGGTCCTATGCATTGCTTGCCAGAATAGAAAAAAAAAAAGTACAAAGCTGCTTAGTCAATAATACACTGTAAACATTAAGGATGCTGTACATTCTGTATGGTATAAAACACGCTAGCTAGTTACCTTTAGAGTAACAGCTGTAGCTCTGTTTAACCCTTAGATCTCTCTGTCTAAAAGCTTAAAAAAATCAAAACAACAAAAAACACATACAGAAAAAGCCAGAAAACAAACCACCACATTTCCTCATTTGGATGATGGATGATCTTCTCATCTCTACTTTCACTTGGTTCTATGGCTACATAAAGGCATAATTGATGACTAAATTTGAAACAGAATGCAGCAAATTCAAATCCTACATCCTCTCATTTCACTTCTTGAACAATACTGAAGTATTTTATTCAATTATGCTTGCATATGGTAACAGAAATACTGCTCACTTCTACGAAACTCTGGCAAGCTGCTAATCTACTTATGTTTCCACACCTTTCCCCACATACATACCTGCAAGCTATGCACTCTCTCACATCCATTTTCCCTGAAATTCTTGCTGCTAACTCTTCCCAGCAGCAGCAAGCTCCTGGAACTGAGGACTGTCAAAGCAAGTTCCCCCTTTCACTTTTTAACTATAGGAAATCTTAAACTGTGGGGTTTATTCTTTCTCTAGGAGCTCAGTATTCAGTAATGGCTTCTTTTTAATCCAGAAAATTGGCTGCTGTTGTAAGTGTCATCATTTAAACAGGTAGAGAGGAAAATTTCCCCATTAGGAAGTAGTGACATCAGGTCAGTATAATAGTTTGTGGAATAAAGACTGATGGACTAACTGGCAGCGCCACAAATGGCTTTAGCATAGAAGGAAACAAAATATTTGCTAGAAGTGCCAAAGCAGAAATGTAGAAAATATTTAGACTGGGAAACTGCAGATGGGCAAGCACATCCAGTGGTAAACCACCTCCTCCCTGTGAAACTTGATTTGTACCAGCAGGGTCTGAGTGAGTGCTACCGTGAATTCTACCAAAAAAGGGGAGGATGGGGGAGAAGAGAAAGGCATTTTAAATAATTGATCATAGCTGTAGCTGTGGTTACAAGCATTGGATTCTTAAGTCATTAGCCTGAAGAAGCACAGGCTTTGAAAAATATTAGCTCTCCTCACTATAATCATGAAGTTTAAGAATATTTTTTCCCATTTGCATATCATAAATCATTCTGTTATGATAATCTTTTGTAGTCGGCTGATTTAATCTTTTAATCTCCCATTCTCCCTCAATAGCAACAATTTCTTTTTGCTTAAGTAACACCAATAAAAGTAAGAAAAAACCCAAACTCAAATGCTTTTTATGTAATGTGAGTCATGTTTAAGTGATGTTTTGAAAAAAATCCTTGTCCATTAGAAGGAAGCTTTTTGCACCAGGCAAGTTGTTATGACTGAGTTTTTTGTAAAGTGCTTCTAGTTACCGTTGTTATTGGTCTCTAACAATGTGCTTCAAATAAGAATCTTTACCTCCATAAGAGTATCTCACAGAGTTTTATAAGCATTCATTTTTAAATAACCATTAGTTTTATTTCAACCTCCTACAGTGTTTTTGATAGAATGTTACTATTTTCACACAATATTAATTTATTTCCTGCTGTAATCCAAAGTATTAGATGAGTATAACTGTCTCCATTTCACTAACTTACTAATTTTACTCATGGAGACAATACAATACCAAATCAAGATCACATAATATATCTGTGACAAATTTGGGATCATATGCAGATCTCCTGATCTCACTTTTTATGTGTATTGAAGGGTAAGCCTCATTTAACCTAGCTTAAGACATACAAAAGTAAGACATCTGGTCTTCCACCTGTAGTTAAGGCTGAGACAATCACCTCTATAGGATATGTCATCCTATCACAAAACATCATCAAGTAAACTTTGGCAAGAGAAATCACAGTAAAAGATTTTCCCTTCCACTAACCTAGGCAGTTGAGAAGGTAAATGCTTCTTCACTGCTTCGTGAAAATGTTTTGTTGTCCAATGTGTCTTGCCCATGACTGCTGTAAGGGAATGAGGCTGTTGCTTCTACTATGCTGATTTTTTATTCTTTGATTGAAATCTTAACTGTGAAATATTCTTGAAAAAATCATTCCCTTCCTTCTTTTAGAATTGTTGAAACTACAGCACTCATCTGGCAATGCTACTTTCAAAACTTCAAGTAAAAGCAAATTTAAACAGAATAAAAAGTGTGATCTGCATATTGGATGGGTGAAAAAATACATTTCTAAGGTTTTTGTTAATTTTGAAATAAGACATTGGTTTAAACACCTTTGGCACTATTTTACTAATTTTTTAAGGAGTAAAATAGAAAGAATAAGCAAATACTCATTTCTTCAAACTAAGAGAAAAATAGAATTTGCAATATAGTCTCTTTTACACAGATTGGCATAACCTTCTTACCCTCTCTGCTTTATAGGCCTTGGGCTTAGCCAACACAGGATGTACCTCTGAAAAAAACCTGAACTATTCAATAGAAACTAAAGGCATAAGACCAGATGGAATTTATTCCGATAACTTTTAAAATTTAATAAACAGAAGGACACCCTTTCGTTCAACTTGTTACAAACCAGAGTTCCGTAGCAAGCTGGAATGTTTTAATCATACATAAATGGGTCAAGCAAAGTTATGAAGAAAGATACTTTCTATTGCAATTTTTAACCTATTCCCAAACACATTTCATGGCTTTTTCTTTCCCATATCTGTTCTTGATCTCTATCTAACGGGTTATGTCAGACCAGACTAGAAAGGTCTGACAGCAGAGGTTGCAGAGGTGCTATTCCATGTCTTCAGCACATCATCTGTAGGGTAGCCTGACACATATAATCAGGAGAGGTGGTCTTGCATTAACCTTTTCTACTCTCAGAGGATAAAATGATAATGAAACAACAAAAGCAGATAATGAGGCAAGGAGAGCACAATTCTTGTGATTATCACCAAGAATGTGGGGGACGGGAGCAGTGGGACATCTTAGTGCAGACTTTCAGTCAAGCATTACCAGTTCAAATAATAAATGGAGTAGATGTACATATAAGTAGATGTAAACCCAGACATGCACCTGAAGATAACACCTAAAACAGGAGTCTGTTAAGGACAGGAGTTGGTCAAGTTTGTTCTTATGACTGGCTAACACTTGAATATCCACAGCTTTCCCACAAGAATATTGAAAATGTAATTACTTGGTGATTTGATTGAGTTGACATCATTAGGGAGAATCATTCAGTCAAGCAACTGAAACCCCAGAATCCAACAGTTGTAAACAGCTACAAGATTTGATGTTTTGCTTAATGCTGCTTCTGCTGAAGCATGATGTGCATAACAGCAACCTACAAAGCCTGGTATTATGTGGTGGTAGCAAAAAGGAGAAAATGCTCATCCACTTTTTTCTGTGGCTTTATGTGGGCTTTTTGGTGTGTTTCTACCCGTAAGAAACTACTTCTCCATAATAGCTCCATTTCAGCTACTAGTAATAAGGCAAAATATGAAGATCAAATATTTGGTGGAATTACAGAGCAGATAGCTGAAAAGGCATGGATAAAAAAGCAGCCACAACTAAATTTGTACATACTGAGTTAAAAGCAAATAAGAATCTGGCTACAATGGAATTCACCCCTTGAAAAAAGTGGTAGTATCAGTTAGCTCAAAAAGCAAAGATAAGTGTAAAGCAAAACTGCAGAGGCAAAAGACTGTTTCTCAAAAGCTGCATGTTGTGAAAATGATGTCATGTTAATAGCTCTCCTTTGTTCTGTCACATTGACCATTTGGTTGCGTTTATACTGAGCTTTTGCCTGAGCATTTTGAACACCAAAGCCCTGGGCATCTCAGGAAGTTTTAAATGTTATGGGAGGTTTTTAACCTGAATTAAAGTTACACTATATATTAATATATAAAAAAATCTATCATCATTAATTATCTGTTAAAGTTATGTCTGCACATTCTTATACTTCAATCTTCATTAACATGTAGAAAAGCAAATATCCCAGAGGATGTGCAGCATGTGTTGCCATGTTTTACTTCTGTCTCTCTGGATTTCTTAACAGCTGAAAAAATAGTCTTCTTCAATGGGAAGCATATGCCACTAGGGCCTTTTATGTGAATGCTTCAGATTCAATCAAAAGACACAATCTGAGCAGCCATGGGCCAAAGCAAGCCTCTAACCCTGGCAATATACTGCTTGAGTGCCTCTACAGCACTCAAGTGATGTCCTGTAGGACTTACTGTGAATTACATTCATGTGTGCATGTTCTAAAGCACCATCTTTTCTTATGCCATGTGGGTTTTGTTTTGTTTTTATTACTCCATCGTATGAACATTGTAACATCATGTCACTTACTACTTTCAGGAACAGTATCTCCTATAAATATGATAGTGTTACTTGCCACTCATCACCCGAACCATGTATGTACTGCTTGATTGTACATAATGGTAGTTTGAAATTGTTTTCTTATAATACTTTGAAATACTTGATTCAAAAGGAAGGAAACCTGTATGACAAGACATACAATGGAAGGAAATAAAGTCTGCATAGAATCTTTTTTTTTGTTCAGGAAAAAAATGGCGTATAAACAATGGATACAGAATTCTTGTTATTCATAAACTGTACTGTACTGTAAAAACAGATTTTGAAAACTGAAGTAGGCACATTACTCTGTTCAGGCATAATTATATTTCTTCTTATGGATAACTGATGTGGAAAGATCTATAGCATGCCCACTCAAAATGTCACACAGGCTGAATTGCCTACATAAAATTATAATGTGGTCAACATTCACTCAAACACTGGTCAGATTTCATCATGTTGAACCTTTGCATTTTAAGGTAAGCTGGAACTCTGCAGGCTCTAGTCACCAGTTCTGAGTTTTTACTTCTCTGGCACACTGACTGGCATGCATGTACTGTGTCTGCTGAGATTCGAGATCCTGCAGAGCTGGGTTTTTTTTCTGACATCTGAGTGCAATCCAGCACTTCCTGAGTAACTTAATAGACTTTCCAGAGCTAACAAGCTTTGTGATCACTCTGATTTTATAGCTCACTTCAGAGATATTAGTGGAAAGAGGGAGAGATTTGTGCTCTGAATAACTTCCAGAAAACTTATCAAAAAATGTTTCACTTTATTTCACTTTATTTCATATAAACAATAAAGGTATATCATGAAAATAATGAACACCTAATATTAAACACTTTCCTACTCACATTTCCTTTTTTTTCTTGAGAATTTTGTATTTAAAATCATATTCCTTCAAGGAACTTGGTATTTTTCCTTTCTCCCACTTGGCTTCCCCACATATAAGGCCTATCCAAATGTATAATTTCCACTTCCTTTTGTCTAGTGATTCCTTAATCATATTAATTAGATAATCAATGCTTTTGCTTATCTCACTCACATTTGAAATCCATTGATAGATCAATCTAACAGAAGAAGTTTAATTGCTTTGCCCATGGTCTGTATGGTATCTATCTTATTGCTGGTATAAAAACATTGAAACCACTTGACATTGCTGTGGTTACCAGAGAGGCTACTTTCCATTTTTAAAAAGTCTCTGGAAAGAAGCTAACCCCATAGATGGCAATTTTACAAGATTATGTAGGCAAATTGAGTCATAAATATTACTTTATAAAAGTAAAAATGGAGCTCTCACAGATTCTCCATGCACCATAGCTCTTTGCCAGTTCTCTTCCCTGCAGGTAACTGTTCACTCTTTATCAAAGAAATTGGGGGGAGTTGGGGTGATTGCATTTTAACTTAAGCATTTATTGTAATTTTACATCAATATGTGTCCTGTAAATTCTGCAGTAATAAAGATGAGCACATTTCTGGCATGCAAACATGAACAGTGACACCATACTCATTCAGCCTCATGTTCAAATGCGCAGTTATCACTGGGTAGTCATAGGATAACAGTCTGTGGTATCCCTCTTAAAAGACAGATGAGGTCTGTGGTATGATTCTTTGGATCTCAGATTATTTCCAACTCTTCATAGTCCTCCTCTGTACAAGCATGAATCCCTAAAATACTTTGTCAAATCTAGGCTTTTAGTGACCTTTGCCTTCAAAGAGCAGCCATCTTGCCAATTAACACTGCCCCAAAACTACATCTGGCCATAACGTTCCAAAAGGCTGAATTCAATTTGTATACTTGGAACCTTCTATATTCTCTAATTTCGGGAAAAAAAAATATTAAACTGCCCCCTAAAAACAGTTTGTGTAATTATCAGAATTGTAAAAGCATGGCATTTATACAAACTACCAGTTTTGCTAACACACCTGTTAATAATTGGAAAAAAATTAAAACCAAGTCAATCCTTGGAAAAAGTTCATCTGTATTAATACAGCACTTTGATTTTGGATTGTGGAACAGCTGCAGCTTGGGCTGTTCAGCCCAAGGTCTTCATGACCACATGAAGACCAAAATACAATTAAAGAGGTGGAGTGGAGAAAAGAAAGAAAAGAAAAAAAATATAATTAGGGCATTGATAACAGTACAAATATTCAAAAGTGTGCTCATTAAATGAAACTCAGTAAGTTGTCTTAGTGGTAACAGTAATGACTTAGTTACTCTATTTAAGTGTGAAGCATCTCTAAAAATTTCTTTTGATGTTTATCTTTATTCTCACACTTAAATGGTTATAACAATGAATCATCATTATGATTCATACAATATGTTTCATCCAAGAAGTCTACAAGGTATGCATTTTCACATCCTTGTATCAGTTTTGCTAGAAGTAATACGAATTCTTCATGTAAATAGATTTTCACTCAAAGCTAAACTACGCACCTAATTGCCAACCTAGTTATTGTTTTACAAAGTTATGTTTTTATGGTAAAAATATTTTTACCTCTTGAAGACAGTAGGCCACAAGCTTTGATCTCACCAGCTTCAAGGTGAGGAAAAGAAGCTGATGTATAGTATACAAAATGAATTGGTGATGTCTGTATTCCCAGAACTCCCAGTTTGCTAATGTCAGTATCACAAAACCACTACCAGAGGTGCTCACGTGCTAGAAATCAAGAAACGTACTGGGACCCTGATTAACTGGGCTATGGAGACTGATATCTTCAGCTTGTAAAAGTGGTCCCTCCAGGAGGAGAGCACATTGGTTTAAGATTGTATGATTTGCACTATTCCTATTCATCTTTTGAAAAGATTATTTCAAGCTCAAAGCTGACAATTTGGCATCTTCATAAGAACTAAATCAGTTTTTAAAAAGTCAGAAAGTTGCTTTTTCTGTTTCTCTCCTTTTGATCGATTATCTGTGGTTCCACAGCATATTACATGATCACAGCAATGTTCTTTGGAGATATAATCATCAAAGAGCATTACTCAGCTAGGGAAGTACATGTGAGGGGTGTAAATAATAAAACAGAACAGGGGGCCATTAAATGTATTTTTTTGTTTTCTGTGCTTGGAGGCTTGTTTACAAGGTAAGGGGTATGATTTTTTTTTTTTTGAAAAAAAAAAAAGGAGAAAAAAAATCAGGACTCTTAAATTGTACCAACCAATCCATCTGTTCAGATTGGGAGCCCTGCAGACCTGGCAAACCTTGAAGGTTTATCAGCGTTCATTTTGGCTCACAGGGGTGTATGTATTCCCAGTGGTTCAGAATGCTCTAGTTTATATGTTAGGAAGTATATTTCCAAAGAAGATGTTTAGTTTTTAAAGTTATGTGATCCTTGTAATCGAAGTTATATAGTTCAGGATATTTTATACAGACTATTTCTGTGTAGCAAGCCAAATATAAATTATTGGAACCATTATTTAAAGATCGGTTTAGAGGAGAGAAGAGGGCAAGACAGAAAGTGTTCAAACTTGTATGCCCATGACTTGTAGCAGAGTTGAAAAGTAACTGATTGTGTATGGATAATTGCCATGACTCAGTTTGGCAGACCCCTATTGTTATCAAACTTGCAAGGCTGCCTCTTAAACTGTTCAAACATGGATCTCCAACATTTATGTCAAGAAAGGCCAGCTGCTCTGTTAAAATTCATTGCCTGTTTGTTAAAAAATGTATATCTTCTTTCTGTGTCACTATCCCTGGGTTGGTTTTTTTTAAGAAAATGGTTCTGTAATTTTCTTTCTAATGCAAGCTTCTGTCACTATTCTGAAGTATCTGATACGGGGCTGATAATTACTTTTATATCTGAATAAAATAAGCATCATTAGGAGTAATCGCTACAGAAGCCTATGATTCTTATTTACACTATAGCTCTCTCCTATTCTTTTCCTGTAAGGGGACTTTGTGTACGAATTGTGTACAAACAAAATTAACTTGGCCGAAGTGAAATAAGGAGATTTTAAGAATTAGAAAATTTAGAAAATTAGACCCAGACCCATGAGTCTTGAACAGTAAAAAAATTGCAAGTGAGATCAGAATAAAGGTTACTGTACAGATGACTGCTGTTAATGTTCAAATAATTTAGAAAATCAGAAAGATACAGAGCTCCTGAGAAGACTTGAAAGCAAAATTCTTAGAATCCAGTGCTTTGTTGTCTTTAATTAAAAATATTAAGAGACAGGAAAAGTAGGATGTGTATGTCTGAATCTAGCTATGTGGATGTTTGAGTAGATTACTGCTACTGTCATACTCTAAACAAAACTGTAAAGTTGGTAAACTCATTTATTTACCAGCCTTTACTGACTGAGGTTAAATCAGCTAAATTACATATGTTAATAAGTTTCATTGTGGACCTACAATCTCAACTTTCAAGGTTTTTTTTATTTAGTCAGCTTAACATTGTTAGTTATTTGTAGGATTATATCTGATGTTGTTTGAATTGTGCATATGTGAAAAAGGGGTTTAAAATTCTTCAGTTGAATTTAGAATCATTTCACATCAATTTTTATACTTGCTTATTGAAACATTAATGGCTAAATACCAGGTAACAACTCTGACCTTAATATAGACCATGTAATGGTTGTTTTGACTTTTAATATAAATGAAAAACCTGATTCTGTCCTGTTATTAAAGTCTTTTTAAGCAGCACACTGTAAAATGGTACCTTGGACAGAATTAGTTTAAATCATCTTTAAGGTGAATATGTACACAGAATTTTTACACGTACACCATTTTTATTACTGAAATAGCATTAATTGAATTTTTATTTTTGAAAACTTTAAATTTCATATATGGTAGGAAAGTGATTCTAAATAATAAATCAAAACACACATCTTACCAATCAAGAGGCAGGAATGGAAGGCATGAGAAACCATCTAATTTAGCATAGAGCAGTCTTTCATGCATAACTGCTGTCCTCTGATCACACCATACTTTTTAACCTCAAACAAGGAGGAAAAATAAGAGAGTCCTGGTAAAAAGGACAGCTACAACATCCTTTAATAGACAACATCCTTTAATAGAGATGGAAATGACTTGATATAGAACTCAAAAAGAACCCCAAAGAAACAGTAGGCATTTTTTGAGCTACTGTTCAATCTTGCAGGTAAACTGTGCAGCTCAAAAGTGTGCAAGCCATGTTATATTCAGAAAGAATACAGGAAAGTGACTAAAAATTTAAAAAAAAAAAAAAAAAGAAAGAAAGGAAGTTTAAAAAGATGGAAGAAGAAGCCTAGATCTTCTAACTGGGATGAATACAAAAAACAAAAATTTTAATTGCATGTCTGTCTGTCTGTGGAAAGAGCCACATTTATTCTGCTTGTTAGACAGAAACATTTTATGAGGCAGTGTGCTTTTTCCACTCCTCTAATCTTAGCAGATATGGATGTGGAATTTATCCATACTGATACACTGAAAAAATTCCCAGATGTCTTTTTTTTTAGTAAATGTAAATTGTAATTCACAGTGCTGATGGTATCAAACTGTATGATGATTTAAGACCAAGAGACATGCCAATAGTATAGGACTTCTTACTCTAAACTTTTTAATCTCATTGCAGACTAGTGGGAAAAATATTGTACCTGTATCATCCTTGCTGTGGCTTCAGATCTTAAAGTCCACACTAGTTAGAGGTCCTCCTACTGAGGTTAGAGGTGCAGGCTAAGAACCTGTGTTGCTAAACATGGTAGCATCGCAGTCAAATTTCCATAAAAATACCATTTTACAACTATTTCTTTTTAGTCTAATTCTGGTTTAGTATGACAAGGTTGTGAAAAGTGGGTTTGCATGGTATTAGTCCTCTCCCTGGGGCATAAGCCAGGGGGAAAATGACATTCCTCTTACCTTGAAGTTAAAGTAGCAAAATAAGTAAATTTTGTTCATGCAGCACTTCTATGTGGACCTTTACATTCCTCATTTCCTGATGGGAAACTAATCCAGTGGGAGATCCAACAGCTATAAAAATTCAGCAAACAGCATAAAGGATGGAAGAGCCAACTTTTAAGAGTTTACAATATTGTAATCAAAAGAACTGCATTCACTTAGTCTTCCTAGTAAATTAAGCATTGTTCTTTTTGGTAGTTCCCTAACCTCAGCAAGTTGTCGTAAATGTACACAGTTGTTTCCTTAATTTGTTGAGTGAGTAGGAAATGATTACTTTTTTTAATGATGTATCCGAAATATGAAGCAAAATTGTATTAAACTATTATTTCTTTCTGTGTGCCCAGAGAAACACACTCCTTTAAGGAAGGACAGCAAAATTACTAAATGACCCTACACATATTAGGTAATAAATAAGATGGATGAATAATTGAAATCTTGTACTTTGTGGGCATCAATAGATTAATTTTTACTAGCGAACTTATTTCCAGTAATGATCTTGGGAAGTAATCACTCATCAGCAAGCTGTCACAGTGCAGGACAGGATTTTAGACTTTTACTTAAAGTAGTACTAACTCTGCTATGCTCTTGTGTGCTCTATAATTTTTTTCTTCAGTTGCATACAAAGCCAAGCAAGCAATATGTATGAGTTATTAAAAGCCCCTTTAAAAACCTGTCACTTTGCTAATTCAAACAAAAGCTAATACATTTTGAGATGGCACTGAACTTCTTAACTTCTGTTTATGTTCTTTTTCTCAGAAAAAAATAAAAGCTTTTCAGTGTAAGTAAAGCTTTTCATAACATGAAAGGGAAATGGATATTTGCTATCCTGCTAACAGGAGAAGTTTGTCTTGAAATGCAATGTTCTTTGGAAGAATTCAGTAATAAGGCCTTCCTGAAGAACCTGAACACTAAATGGAAAGGCCAATAAATCACTGGAAAATATTTTACTCTTAAATATGAAGGTAACTCATTACCTGTTTGGGCCCTTGTTCCTTAATCTGGATCGAGTGTTCTGAGTGTTCCTACATCACTATTTCTTTTGCTGTCTTTACTTATCATTTTACTTTGAAAGCCATCATTTCTTCTGGATGTGTAGATAAATACTGGGATGAGTATACTCCAGTCTGGATTAGCACCTTACTATTAAGATTTCTTAGAATCAATTCTTGTGTATAGAATCAAAACTAAATAATCTAAAAACTAAATATTAAATAGCATGAAACCCTAAAAGTGCAGCTGGACTATTTGATGCTTTGCATGATAGAGATTAGCATAAAGACTGTGATTACAAAGACTAATTGTTAAGCTTTAAAAACAACTAGATAAATAATTGCTGCTAGTCTGCATGTCAGAAATTTCAAGTTAAAAGACATAAAATGTTTAACTAAAACCCAGCTAATTAGAGCAGAAGTAGATCCCATTCCAAGTCTGAGATGATGTTATACACAATAGAGATGTTAACCTCAGAAAACTGAGAGCTGAAGTCATCAAATGAGGAAGCTGATTATTTTTTTAATCTGTGTTTCAAGAGAGATTCAGATCAGTATGTTGTTCTGCTCGATTTTCGCATTTTTACAGATAGGATAGCCAACTCTATAAAATAACACCCACCTCCTAAATCTTAGAAAAGTTCAACCTTGTCCAGTCTTTTCTGGGTGCTATAAGGAATTAACTAACTTTTAAAATTACTCTTTTGTATTTCACATGCTTAAAAAGGTTTTGAGCAAATTAGTCTGAAATCACACTTCCACCACTTTACATCTAGTGTTAATAGTCATGTATTATCTCTCTCAGGCTGTATTTGCAAACGGTCTTAGTATTATCATTGTAGAATCATAGAACTGCTTTTAAGAGAGCCAGAAGTCTCTATCATGTGAAGGTGCTCACTGTGGTGTACACAGCATTTGGCTGTTGAAACCAGTCACAAGCAAGATCCTTAGGGAGAAGCAGCCATACCAATAGGACAGCACAAGTCAGTGCTACTTAGAAACATCATTGGAACTTCAGCGCAGAAACAAAGAGTCAATATCTGCAGTATCCCCTCAGTCTTAAACATGATCCCTCTCTCATATAAGAAATGAGCTGTTTTATTGCAATAGTGTGTGAAAGACTCAACTGCTCTTGTACCTGCTCATTAGCAGTTTGATACTTTCATTCTCTGTTTCTGACTAAGGGGATGCATTATATCCTCTTTTGTGAGACTTGTTGAAGCTATTTGAAACTTACTGGACCAGCCATTTCAACAGAAATTTTGGTTTATAGTTCTCTCCTTATATATTTTGTTGCAAGTTGGAGACTGTATTAAGAGGGCTGAAATTTCGCCTTAATTTTTCCTCATGACTTGAGTTTGCTGACTGCACTCTCATGTTTGTTTTGCCCAAGACCAACAAAATTCTGAGACCATTATAATCAACTTCTTTCTGATACCTGCTGACTTACCCAATTCGGTACATTAAAGGAGAAGACTTTTTATATACCGTGTAATGTTATAAATATATATATATATATATATGTATGTATGTATGTATGTATGTATGTATGTATGTATGTATGCATCCAGGCAAGAGTGCACTGAGTAGTATCCACTGATTCTCTGGTTCTGATTCTTGTCCAGATGTCTGCATTTGGTGTCATCTTCCTAAGTTTTAAGCTGCATATCTCCATCCTCGTGGGAGCTAGTTGAAATTCTGTTCTATTCTACCTGCACTACAAATTAACATAGGGTTTTTTAGTGGCAAGACTTAAGAAAGAATAAAAAGGCAGGCTGGTCTAGTTAAAGAGCAGCAGTAAAGAATAGACAACTAAAGAAAGGTTTCGTTTATACTGGAGCTATTCAGTGACTATATGAAAACATTAATTTCCTGAAATAGAAACCTGTATCTGTTTATATGCAGCAAAAGATATGCTAAATCAGCAGAATCTGTGGAGTTCCTGACCACAGACATGTCAAGTATGCCATCTGTACTATCATGTCAGAACATTGGTGCACTTGGATAAAGTATGCTTGGGGTTAAAAAGGGTAATGGTGAAAGTCTCTTTAAAAGAAAGAGGGAAAATAAATACCATTAGTCCTTCGATTTATTCAGGAACTGTAATGAATGCAGTATTCTCTTTTGCAGAAGAAAAATTAAAATAATTTATGGAAATCTCTACAATAATAAATGTACATATTCCAAATAACTGTTCTTAACTGCATTTAATTATTCTTTGTATAGTTATCATCAATACGTGTAGAGTAAGGTTAATAGAAATTATCAAAAAGTGACAGATCAGAGCTAAACACACTTTACTGTTCCAGACATTATTTGAAATAGATTTTGAAAGGAAAGATCTGAAATTATCAACAGCTACTAACAGAAACAAAAAAAAGCAAACCTAATTACCACTACGTGTGGGTCCTTTTTTCAACCACCCAAGCTCACTTTAAATTATTCTTCCATTAACTCACTGTGCTGCATACTTCTAGCCCTTGCTGAGCAAACTTCAAGAGCTACACCCAGCATGTGTCCTGTAGCTCAGAACAGGAAGCACGTTGGTACTCTGTATTCATGGGTGGAAATGGGAGGAGGGAGAAAGTCCATAGGGAAAAAAGAAAGAAAGAAAGAAATCTAATGCCTAGGTTACTAATAGATGTTCTATGTTAAACTGAGCACAGAAATGAAGAGTTTTACTTACTATTAGATGGGGTGGATCTGTTTCATTCACAATTGGTTACTTATTTTTGTAATATTGGCATTGTTCTGGATGCATTACCTGGGTAATTGTTAATAAAATGCTAAATTCCAAATACAAAATGGGGCGTGTGTGTGTGTGTGTATGTGTTTATGCACTTGATGACACATGTAAAATTTAGATCAAACAGTTGTTCATTGGAATAGTATGGAACCCTTCCTTTGAGTGTAGCAGCAGCTTTGACTTGATCTGTTCACCTTTAATTCCACTACGTGGCCAGTTGTATTTCTTCATTTTCAGCACTGAACACAGATTTCCTATCTTCTGTGTAAGTGACGCACAGAAAAGACTCTATAACTCTCGTAAAGTTATAAAGTAGGTATGTTTATTCAGCGCCGGGTGCAAGGGGGATAGCTCCTCCGAACTTGCACACCTAAGGGGCCAAAGCGTGTTTCTTTTATGGCACGAAGTAATATATATTCATGAGGAGTGTATCATAAACATTACATCATTGCATCAGGTCATTATAATATTCCACGCCTCTTCCTTCGCCTGGTTGCGCCTGCGTAGTGCTCTGTGGGCCTCTGGCTCTTCTCCAGGCCACGGTGTTGGTTCCCACCAGCTCGAATGCTGGGATGATGGGAACCAACCTTCCTCTTATCAGAAGGAGCAGGAGCCGTCCTCCCCTTTCTCAATGGTCTTCTTCTAATCAGCGGCCTGTAGCACCTATTTTGTCTAGCAGGCAAGGTTCCCAAGCAAGAGAGGCAAGATTACATACTTCCCAAGCAAGAGCTGCATACTTCTTTAATTAACCTATTTCTATTAATTCTTTTGCCCCCGTATCATAAGAAGCTGTGTAATTCTTCCTGAACAGATATTTGACGATTCTCTCTTTCTTCATTTACTATATAGGTGATGTTACTTGCATGAAAGATACTAACTCCTCACCATTTACACATTCAAATGTAAATATAAAATATTTATCCCTATACACATAGTATTAATTTACAAGAAAACATAAGCTTTGTGGAAAAAAAATACAGTCAGTCAGATGGAGGGAAACAGAACTGACAAATTTTTTTAGTCTTCTTCCTTCCTTACTAAGAATGTGAACATTTAAATGTATGCAGCAGAAGCAGATGAAATTACATTCTCTGACACTTTATAACTCTGGAACAGATATGTGATTGATTGCAAGGTGGTGTAGCTGCTGGCATTTTTTGTCGGCACATTTTCATGATCCAGTTTCTTAGGTGAACTTCAAGTACATCAGTGACACATACAATGTTTCAGACACTTTGAGTGATTTCAAAGCTAATAATTTATGAGAGCTTTTGGAGCCAGTTATTAGGTTTGTCTCAGGAGAGAGTGATTTTTTTTCTTAATCCTCAGTTCATTCCTTTGTGTTGTTTATCTCATCTTATTTTACTAGAAAACAAATACATAGAACTTTAATTCAGGAGTGTCTGCCCTAACTATGTGTCATCACCTTAACAAGGTTTCCTATATGCAATGCTTAGACTTGAGACTGGCCATGCAGCAGATGAGTCTAGAAAAAGGTGAAGAATATCTAGAATGAAGTACCACAAATAGACTCAATTTTAAAATACCTAAAAACATAAAAGAAAAAGTTTTAACAAGAGGTTTAATGCCTTATTTGTGAGACTGTTAGGCTCAGTATATTAATATTGTCTGGCAGGCTGAATCTTCCCATATCTACACGAATGTAAATCAGAAAAAAGGGCACTAAAATTGAGCCCATTTATCTAGCTTGTCCATAGTTTTATTCAGGAGCTCAGTAGTTGAAATCAAATCAAATACAGTGATTGGGAGACTCCAGAGAAGTATTAACTGATAAAAAAAGCTGAAAGTCTTTTTCTTCCAAAATCCAGTGTGTATGCAACATTGAATCACTTCTCTGTAGAATTCTCAAACATAATTGGAAGAGTAGTAATGGAAGGAAGAAAATTAATGAACTGCTACTGTAAATTGTGATTAGATTACAATGTGATATATTAATTTCAAATTAATTTAGAGCTATGTAAGAACTTAACAACTCTGGAATGCAAAAATTGCACTGCATCCACTAAAATTCTGTTTGCTAAGTTTTGTGCTGAAATTATTGTAAAAGAATAACTTTTATGTCCTTATATTCATAGGCAATTCAGTTGAAATTCAAGTTCCACTCAAAACAGTAGCACTTTAATTATTTTAAAACAGACATTCCCTTATAACAACACCAACATGTAGATCTGTAGTCTTTTAAGCCAAGAAGAGTAGCATCTCTTTATAAGACATGGATATATTTAAGGTATTTAAGAGAGAACTAACAGCTATCCTTCATGTCTTCCACTGTCTCAGCAGAAGGAATGAGATCAACACAATCCAATTGACTTCAAAGATTTTACTACAAGCAGAAAAGATATAAATAAAGGATCGCTAGTGGGCTATATTGTTATTTCAAACAGTAATTGAATGCTTGTAATGACATGGCTTGTCTTATTCTTAAAGTGTCACATTTATTTTTGGCCTAACTGCTGTGATACTAGTAAAGCTGCTTCAGGCATGAATTTGGCCCACTGCGTTTTGATTCCAGGTGTTCCAGAGAATTTCACACATAATCACTACACCTAGGATTCATTCCTCTAAAGAATGTGTAGAATTAATCCCACAAGATATCAAGACTGATAATGAGAAAAAATGGATTATCAGACTTTGTATGACTACTAGAAGAAGGATTACTATCTGGCAAAGAGCCTCTGTGGAAAACCAGGTGACAGGTGAATTGCCTAGGAGTTGCAATGAAATATGCCCTTTTTTCATCCCTGTAGTCCCAAAATACAAACCTCATGACCGCTCATCTTGTGTAGTAAAAAAAAAAAGGAGCTTCTCATTGTTTTGTGTATAAAGTAAGTAGAATGCTTGCAAAATATTGGTAGAATGCTTGCAAAATATTTACTAGAATTGGATGGTTTTTTAGGAAGTTATACTTATTTTCACTGTCAAGAAATAATGCTCGTTTATTCTTCTAGTAGATTTTAAATATAACTTCAGAATCTATGAAACTGAGCAGTCCTAGAAATCACAACAAAATCCTTTGCAGTTGATCCATTGTTTGGGTTACAGAAGATCCCTCACCTTTTTACCACAAAATATGCAAATTCACGCAGCTGGTTCTGTTAGTGTTTGTGAATTTGCAAATGTAATATGTGAGCTTTACATATTACTATTGAAAACATGTAATTAAAAAAAAAAAAATTAGCAAGGCAAAACACTAGCAAAAATACTGAAAAATTGTTGTGAAAAAAAAGATTCCACTTTGAAATTTCTGATTTTGTAAAATATGGCTGAGGAATATACATGCAGTGCTTAACATTGGCTACTGCTCAGTTCTTCCTAGTAACATTCTTCTTGATCACACTAATAATACACTATGAAGCATCACTCTGTGGGATGCAGTTAAAGCCTTTTTCAGCCAAAGAAACTACTCACACTCTCCCAGGAGAAAATATGAGAACAGTTTTATTTTTACCTCAATCAGTCCAGAAAACGTCATGAGGGATAGTCTTAACCAGTGTTATAGGGAAATTGCTACCATAGGTATGCATGGAAAAAATGGGAATACAGTGCTGAAAAGTACCGAATAAAATTATTCAGAATTAAATGCTTAAGGCTTACTAGAGCTTCAGTTGCAGACGATTTATGCAAATTAGGCAGTTAATAGATATTCTTGTCAGTGATCTTTGTAGAAAATGCAGATAAAAAATCCCACTCTACTTCCTCTCCCCATTCTCCTCCCCAGCTCTCAAGAGGTTATTTTCTGCCACACAGGCCACAAATTTAGGTCTCACTTTTTCAATATTTCTGTTCTCATCAAAAATTAATTTGGTGGTACTTCGTGTTTAAAGCTGCCTGCTTTTATTTTATTTTGGCTTTTTTTAAGTTGTGACATTTAACTATCTGCTTTTTGTTTTTTTTCCAGAAGAGAAACAATAATAGAAATAACTTGCTTATTAAAGAATAGTAGATGTATTCACAAGTAATATGCTTAGAGTGTTTGGGATTTTCCCATACTGTGTAAATAAATCAGGTTGAAAAGTCTTCCCTTATGTAATATCTTTACATCTAGAGGAAGAAAAAATGTGGAACTAATACTGTTAGCTGAACAGATTCTTGTTTAGGCACTAAGAGACAAATCAAGAAAAGAACCAGAGCACTAAAATAATGAGCCTTGCTATACTGAACTTTTACTCATGAGCAGAGCAATTACATGGTTCGGAAAAATAGAATATAAAATGTATTTCTTTGTTCACTGGAGCCAATTTCTGTTACTCAATATAATTGTATAACTTTCATAAACAAATCAGACTCCTTCTTAATGGGAACTGGCTTTTCTGAGGGCTTTATTTTTCTTCACCCTACTGTTGCTATTGGGAGGCTGTTCCAGATCTTCACTGCAGTCTGATTATTAAGGGTACTTTTAATCTCCAGCCTAATTTTATTCATGGACAATTTCTAACATTTTTCTTCTGCCAGCAGTGCCCTTTAGTTTAAGTAGTCCTTCTCTTTTCACGGCATATAATTCTCTGCCAAACATAATTATTTATAGAAAGTGATTATATGTCTTCTTAACCACTGTACGTCATCTTAGCCATTATTTTGCCAACTAAAGAGGATAAGCACTTTTGCTTATCCTTTGTATGATAGGCACTCTATTACTCTCATCCTTTTCAGCACCTGCTCAAGCTTGGTTTCCCCTCTGTTACATTTTACTAGATTGCATATTCCCTGTGCAGGGCCATGCAGAGTTGAATGTCCTCAAAGAGGATTCACAAATACTGAACAGAGAACCAACAGAAGTCATCATGCGAAACAGTGATATACCTTTGGAAACTGTTTGATAAATTCTAATGTTTGTGGGTCTCATTTGAAAGGATGTGCCATAATACTTACTATGCTAAATGTGACATTGTTCAGGCCTCTAGACATTGTATTTGGAGACAGGAGACTGTTCAGAATTCACAGCCGTGAAGTTTGTCTTTGCAGGTTAGTGTCTGTGACCATTCTTTCAAAAAAATATACAACTCTAACTTATCTTAAAAATTGCTATTAGGCAGGGGATAGTTTTGAATCAGTTAAGAGTCTGTGAATGTAATATTTCTAATTAAATTATATATGAAGTTTTATCACCATCTTTAGAAGGCTCTAATAGGGGAAGCCAGCCTTAGGTAGTATAAATTAAACAGTTCAGTAGAAATGTTAATTAAGCAGCTTCAAGGAAGAAGAGAAGAATAATGTCTTAATCCTCCACAGTAACCTGTGATATTTCAGTGCTCTATTAAAAGCAATGAACATGGAAGTAAAGTTTTGCAGAGGACCAAGTAAACAAGATCACATCATTCTCTCTCTGACTAGAAAAAGTGGAGGTGGCTCAGAGTGTCTATTTTGGTTGCTCTGGTTACCATCTTTAACAATAGGAGCAGAAATATATTACTTTAAGAAGTAATTTAAATTTGGAGGAGTTGTCAGAGACTAATTATGTGGTCACAAAATCTAAAATCCAGCTGAGATGCTTGAGCAGCCAAGGTATATCCTTATTCCTGAAGTTACTGTTTATAAAGCACGCTGTTATTTTAAGTCAATAGTATCCTTCCCATTATTTGAAGGTAAGCATATTCTCAAATTATTAAATCTTTTATAGTCGTGAAATTGAATCTGAGTAATTTGGTTCATGCCAAACACTCTGCTCCTTTGGGTGACTATTTAAAGGTGAACTAGCAAATTTCCAGTCTCCTCTGAAGTATGAGGGCCTTATCATAGCTGGATTTTTAACAGTGTCAAATTTTATACAGTTAAATTTCTGAACTGTATTCTGAGCTTCCAGTAAGGGAGAGGGAGAGCTGGAACTGGAAAGTACTCCAAGTCTCTGCTAAAGCAAAACATAACCTTCTGATAGACATAGGTGCAAGTATTCCACTCTCTGAGCAATGCCTGAAGTACCAGCCTATGAAATATCCTAAGAGAGGAATGCTCTCATTGTCTTGTCTCAGATACTCGACTTTGCTGAGATAATTAAATATTAATTAGCTCAGAGAGAAAATGCAGAAGTGTGGGTATAAAAGCCCATCCTAACAGCTAAAGTTTCCGTACAGTGAGGGATGTTGCTAGTTGCAATTTTTATTACAAAAATTGTTTATGCATTTTACCAACTGATTAATAAGTGTCTATTGGGACTTTCTTAACCAGTTATCAGTGGAAAGGATTTGAGTAGCTGAGCCAATAAGCTAGAAATGTATTCTCGTTCTAACTTCTCTCTATCACTATGATCTTCGATTATCCTATGTACAGTGGAATTGCTTCAACAGGAAGGATTAAGAGTGCTTGTATAAAAAAAGAATAGTAGATTGATGATGTTAGCTTATGAAATGTGGGTTTGATAACTCCTTGGCAACAGACAAAATAGAATCTTTGTCCTGCATCTTCTTGCAGTGTGAGCTATTAAATAAAAAGCAATGTGAGGGAATTATCCATTTATATTTAGAAGAAGTTTATAAACTCATTGTATTCAGTGAAGAACTTGATCCTGCAGGCATAGTCAGGATGCATCATTAGCATAATATTATTTTTTTTTCCTTATGGATGCTATTTAGTCATGGCAGACTGATGACAGTTCAAGAATAGGTGTTTTGAACATAAATAAAAAAAAAAGTTGAGGTGCCAAGGAAAACCTTTAATAGCAAAAAAAAAAAAAAAAGGAGATTCCAAAGAGATTAGCCAGTTGTATGCTTTGGTAAAAGGGCTTTGAAATTTGTAATTTTAGACTCAGGTGATTTACTTGTTTCTACATATGTATCTGAATAAGTATCAGGTGCCAGTGTCTTTTAGCCAATATCGAGAACAGGGCTAAAAGCAGATTATGCATTTTGAATGATGTTAACTGTCTCTGCAATAATATTTTCTGCAATAATATTTTAAATATGCTAATGAAATTATACTGACTAATGTAAGTTTTAAACAAAAATTATTTTCTGAGCCTGAATATGGTTCCTGGTTGTTTTGGAAAGACCCATTAGAATTTATGGTGCTACACTTACATAAATTATTATATTTTTAGTATTTATATGGAGAACTCTCTTCCTCCCCATAATTTTTTCTATGATTTATCATAAGGAGCTAGTACTCTCAAAAAAATGTTAAACCTTCTTCATACTAGTATTTTTTTAAAGAAAGATGAAGAACAATATGTTAACTGATTTTTTATTTTTTTTTAGCATGGTCTTTTCCCCCAGTTTAGATATGACTAATAACAAGTAAATATACCAAGAATCAATCAGAGGAGTGTATTTTAATAAAGGAGCTGTGCAGAAAACATGACAGATCAGAATTAGGAGATGACAACTTGGAAAAAATTGTAAAGCCAAAAGCTGATGTGACTGACAGAAACAAAGGCAAAATGGGGATTGAAATGAAAAGAGAAGAGAAATATAATTTTGGCAACAACTTGAAAATGGAATGGGAATTCTTAAATTACTTTTTCGTTAAAGGCAACAAATGACCTCAAGGAAAAATGTGAATTACAGGATTAAGATCACTCCAAGAACAAAAATTAGGTTGACTAGAACAAAGAGGAAAAGAGAACAAAAGCATAGACAAGTATCAAAGAAAGAGAAAAATACAGTACTGAGAATTATACTGAAGTGGTAAATCTAACAGATCAATAGAAACAGAAAATGCCAATTTGTAAAACAAAAATTACTTAAAACAAGGTCTCTTTTGACACATTTGCAAATTTGAAACATCTTTCAAAATCGAACCCCCAAAATTATTGCTCTTTCCTTTTTGAATTATTTTTTTTAAATTTACAAATATAATTCTGCTTGGTTCATAAATTGAAATGTGTATTTTAAAAAACTTAAATACAAACAAACCAATTTTGAACATTTTTATTGTCATGAATATATTTAGAAAATTAGTATAGAAAAAATTATGTTTGAATTTCTCTTTTTCTTTAAACATGAAATTTCCTAAATTATTCAGAAATCTAAAAAATTATTTTGGAAGAGGAAAGCAATTATCAAAACTATTATTTTGTTTTAGTAAGTCCCACAGATGTTAATATAGCAATAAAATTATACTTTCTTGACAAATAATACAAAGAGAAACCTCAAATACGACATTTTTAATCATTCGTACAGATTTATTTTTAGTATCTTTATTGTGACAGCTGAGACCTCAACCCACTAGCACCATCTGGGACAGTGCCTGTGCACAGCCCAGTGATGGTGTAAACCAGGGATCAGGCCTAGAGAGCAGTAAGGACAGACTGCACCAGGTTTGGCTCTCCCACTTTATCCAGTCCCGCAGTATTACCTGTATGTCTGGCACCTTTAAACACTCCCATGTGCTAATAGCTCGTGCCTGCAGTTTCATCAAAGCAGAGCAGCATTCTGAGGGGCAGCAATACAGCCTTCTCAGATCCTCTGAGCTGAAAAAGTAAACACAATTATGTTATAGGACCACATGAACATGATGTAGGACCTCAAGGTGATCCAGGAGCATAGGCTCTTTAGATGTAGGTAGACTATGTTAATGAGCCCCAGAGCCTAAGAGTGCTCAGCCCTGTTTATCAGTGTAGTCAGTCTCTGATATTTCAAAGACTTGGATAGATACAGCCTTAGAACATATTCCAAAGTGGCAATGATTTCCAAAGGTGTCCTGCTGTTGAAAAGTATAAGTCTTCAGTGAGTTCTTGGAGTTAATTTGGATGTTCTGTACATATTTGGGATGGTTCAGGTTTTGAATTAACATCTGGGGAAAATGTGCATGAAAGAACAATTCCATGAATGCTTCATAGGAGCAACAGACAAATATGAAAATCTTTCTCTTGACACTGAATATGACTGTAGAGCCAAAAATATGCCAAGATACTCTATCTTGAAAATGGAGAAGTGGAATATAGATTTGAGCTTGCAAAAGATGAAGTGAGCAGATGTTCTGTCAACAAACTGATGACTGTACCACAAATTTTGAAACAAATGGAACCAAGACATTTACTTTTTTACACAAATCAGTTTTCCTTCAAGCTGTAGCTGAGACTGTTCTCATGAGCATCATTTTGTTAAACACAGAAATTTAAAAAAAAAAAAAAAAAAAAAGAAAAGAAAAATAATTGAATGAAAAAATCACATCTATTTATCAGATCTATTTTAATTCTAAATTTTAAGATTTATTTAGAAGCAATGAGGCTCTCTTTTGCAGTCAGTATGTCTTTCTGTTGCTGAGTCAGGTGAATGAGTTATTTTTATACTTGGTAGATATGCTGTCATCAAGTAAAGGCGTGATCCAAATTTCTCCAAAGTCTAGAGGAGTTAATGGGAGTATGGAGATCGAGAATTGTAGTTTGGGTCCTTTCCACTACCATTTCAAACTGTTAGTTCTGTGTTCTGATCTTTAGTAAACCCACCACGGAACTCCGCAGCTTGGAAGGAATCATTTAATCAGAAAGTACTCCTTTAATTTTGTATTCAAAGTAACACAAAATTAATATCTCTTAATTCTTAGTAAACATTAATTTTTTGATGGTAGACAGCAATTAATACTTCAAAGTTGTAGTAAAGAAGGGGCTTATTGTTATGCTGATTTCTAGAGAACTTATGGTCACATTTAAACAATAATTTAAAAGACCTATGTATTTAGTTGATCCTTTTTATAACCTGACATCCCAAATATTATTTTTCACAGAAAATTGTGCACTTCATTCTCAGCATGTATTGTAAATTCACTCTGGGGTCTTGTATCTTGAACAGGATTTTTTAAACTTCTAGGTAGTGATATTTTTAGCGCACCTTCTCTTTAAAAATTTGGATAGTCCGAAGTTGTTATAATCCTTACTTAAAGATTAACCAATTTCACAGTATTTTGTTTGTAATACAACCTAGTTATATTTTTTCTTCATATGCTGGTGGTTCTTATTTGCTATTTGTAGAAACCTTGTGTCTCAGTGTGAACAATCAGTATGTTGACAGCCATAAAAGCTTATCAAAATGAACATCATCACAGTACAAACCCAAAAGTCTTGTAGAAAATATTCCCTTTGAAACAGTCAGAGATCTGCCCTTTTATATAGAACTCTTGGTGCATGAAAGGTGGAGCTCTGCCAGTTCTGCTTGCTATATTTTTGTGTTGGAATTAAGAGATGCTAGAACTGGGAAGGGAGCACAAAGGAAAATTTCTTTCTGTGCACTGACTTTATGAATATGCTTAAAAATAATATTTTCCTTTACATTTCCATGTCATTTTAAAAGTCAGTTTAGGGAATGTTGCCAGGTGGGCTGGCCTTCAAATTTGTGTTGTCACTATATGATTTTTTTTTTAAAGTTAATTAACTGTCCCCTTCATATGAAGTAGCAGTACCTTTCATATAAACCATGAACATATTCAGATCGAGAAAGCCTGGTATCTATTTCTGTATAGGGAGCATGTCAACTAGAAAAAGGAGTTGATGACTGCTGATGCTTTGTGTGCAGCTTTCTGGGGAACAGATTTTCTTGAAGATATGCTAGCTGTATAAACGAGCTTGAGAAAAGCTGGAGGAAGTTTGGTTACATGTTAGCTTTGTACTTTGATGAATTGGTGCTGTAATATTTTCTTGTTATTATGCTCATAATTAATTCCCTATCACATGCTTGCTATAGCAACACAAGGATAAAAACCAGCAGAAGCTGATGATTTTTATCTGTCATTCTTGATATAAATACGAAAGCCATGCACTACTTGAATCCAAACGCAGAGCAGCACTAACACAATCAGCGATACTCTGTCCTTTAGCAGATTGAGAAACAATAGTCAGAGACACATATTCAGTCTTGTGTTCATAAACAAGAGGCATTAATTTTTTTAAAAAAAAATTGCAAAATATGCATATGCTAGATTGAAACCTTGAGCCAATGACAGCTCTGAAATGGAAAAGTCCCAAAGCCCATGTTTTTATGGTGAGCAAAAAAACGCCTCCAGAAAGCTACTGCTCTCTTAGGCTGTGTTTTTTTAAAACTTCCAGATAATAAATTGGTACAAAACCGGGCCTTCTGCAGGATGGGCCCTTTCCTGGCAGCAGGCAGTGCCTCTCTCAGCAGCACTGCTTCCTCAAGGCATGGGGAGAGGTCCCTCTGCAGAGGTCTTCCCCTCCCCGCACTCCCCACGTGTGGCAAGGGGTGACTGCAGCAGCATTCCAAGCTCCCAGAGCTGCCCTCCCGCCCTGACGGCCCTCAGAGACAGCCATCTCCTTCCTCCCCCACATGAAGCCACAAGGAGGTAAGGAGGTAGTTTTCCCTTTCAGCTTCTGGGCTGGACCCGTGGCAGAACAGCCGGAATACAACAGTATTCTGTCTCAGAAACATGGCAGCATGGCTGAGGCCCATGGCCTTTGCCTGGCTCCCCTGGCCCAGGGGCAGCGGCCATATGGGGCAGCTCTGGAGGAGCAGGAGCTACTCCGACTGCACTGCTCATGGAAGATCTTAATTAGAGTCTGAAAAGTGGGTTTGTAACATTAAACAGAGAAAGGCAGAAGTTTATTATGAGTGCACACAACAGGGAATTCACATTAGAGTACCGTAAGTTTTGATAAGAAAGTCTTTCCCTCTTGGAAGAAGTAGGGGCATAGGCATATGTGTCTGAGGAAGAATCATTAAAGTATCACTAGCTCATTTCTGGTATAAAGTTTGACAGCTTTAGTGAAGCAAATTCACTAAAAATTTTACCAAAATCGTATGTGTTTCAGTCCAGCTTCCAGTGAGCTTTAGATCTCTAGCATCCCCAGTTGTTTATGATCCTGCAAAGTTACTCTTTCCTTTCTATTTTTGTTCAGATGCAGAATATGAGTTAATCACCATGTTAACTTAGCACCGAAAATGCTGTAAAATTACAGGAGTTTTTAATATAGTTCATTAAAGATTATTTTAGTAGAGTAAGTTAGACGTCTTTGGAAAAGTTCAAAGTTTAAAATATTACATCTGCTTTGTCTTTAGGTGACCATTTTATTTCATTCATGAACACAGCCTAAAACTCAATAGCTATCATATTATTCAATAGGAAACCACAAGCAAATTAAATGTTGACACCCGTGTTCCCCCTCTCTTTTCTGCGGGGATGGAAAACTTGCAGAAGTAAAGTGAACCAGAAGTTGATTAGAAAGTGGGAACCTTAATGATGAGCCACTCTACTGTAATCCACATCTAGGTACTGGGGCGGGGGGGCAATGCAGCACTGTGGATCAAGCCAAAAATCTCTGAACAGTGATGTTTTTAAATGCAGGCTTTTATTATTTTTGCATTTTTGAAATACTAATTTATTTTCTTTCAAGTGTTTATCCAGTGGTTTGCGTGCTTACTGTTTAACAGTTAACATCATACCAGTAAAAAACATCATATAAAGTTGAATAAATGACAAACATTAATTTGCAATACAGACATCTTTTCATTTTTTTGTAACAGTCTCCTATTTGTGGTTCAGAACAGTGATGTAGCAAGAAATTTACTTTTATTTTTTCCTCCTTTCCTCTTGTTCATCATTGTAATTCATTTGACAAATAAAAACCCACCTATCTGCAAGCAGTAATGTATTCAGCTTCTGCAAAACGGTAGAAAAGCAAGTAGCTAGCTCTTCCTTTTTCTGAAACACACAGTTTTATTCTTGGATGATGTCTGGCTGTTGCCTCTGAATTCAGATTAGATGCTATTGCACTGTAGTTTGGGTGGCAACTCCCAAGTGAAGGTAACATGAACTACTGTATTCCAAGTCCTATTTTGACCCATTTAAACTTCCAAGGGGAAGGAAATGTACATTTGAGTTGTTATTTCTCATTCTTAGTCTCAGATCAATGGTGGGTTATTTTGGAGAGGTCGAAAATAAGGGGAGTCATTTTTGAGTGATGATGTTGTGAAAAATTTACATGTTTCAGTTTTATGGAAGTGTTGTGACCTTTTTTTGCTCTCCCATATCTCAAAAGAGTTTGATGTTAAAAGTTCAAGCTTGTCATGCAGTTAATCCTTCATGAGAACAAGTGCATGTGGCATGTCTGAACAGATTGGATTTAGAAACAGAAAAGTTACTAAGTTTCTTTTAGTCCTAATTTTTTAACCCTTTCATCTTCACCAATCCAGAATGGAAGATAAATAAGATGTTCCAGGTACCTGCATGGGGTATCTTTAGCAGGCATGAGCATATTTCTTCATCCTCACCAGTAATACTATTCTGTCTTGCTCTGAGTTTAAAATGAGAAGGTGAGAGAAAGACGGTTTCATTTCCATTATTTTGCATCACTTCCTAAATAATTTAGTCATATTTTACACATTTGATTATTGAGATGTTTTCTAATTACAGCATACTTGTACCAGAATACATTTTATTATATTTTTGGGGTAGAACTAGGACTACACCAAATCAAAATGTTATTTTGTGCCTCCTGAAAGAGTACCTTGAGGTATGACTCCCAAAACTCTGCTTTAACGTAGAACTGTGTGAGAGAATTGTTTAGTCTTTGAACCTGGAGTAGGATTGTGAATCCACTGGAACTACATGTGTTAGGACAGTTCTTCAAAAGTACTTTTTGTTTCATATGACTCTTATTTAGTATAGTTTTGCATTTAAAAAAGAAAAAAGGAAAAAAAAAAAGAAAAAAGGTAAAAAATTAAATTTTAAATATTGAGTCTTGGAGAAAAGATGATGGAGTTATTTATACAGAATTAATTAAGCCTAGAGCATTTTCAATTTTCTAGCATGAAGTTTTCTTGTTGTGAAAGATTGAACCCTAGGGTTTAGAAGCATTCAGATTTCATTGAAGTTCTCTGATCTGGGACTTGCTGAACTCCCAGAGAATGCCTATCAGGCATGACATCTCCAAATTCCCAGCGGCAGGGCTGGCTTTTTTTCCTGTTTGTTGTGACTAAGCAATTTTGGACCTATAACCTTGGGATATTTGGTTCCACACCTTTCTCAAAAGTCCCATGACTGGACATGAAGAAATGGATGGAGTTTCTTCTTGTATCTGTTTACAGATTAAGGACCAGAGGCAGAAATTTTTTAAGACCTGTTAGTGGGTCCAAACACAGACTTTTTTCTTCATCAAGAAATAATTATTCAGGTTTGTTTTACTTTTGCTGGCAGACTTCTAAGTATGCAAAATAACACATTTTTAAATGCATTTATTTTTCTCATAGATGACTGCTTGTTCTCTGGTTAGATTTCATTCACTTCTCTCAAGTCAATGATAAAAGTGTGTGCCAGCCCTCAACTTAATGGATTCCTATAGAACCATGCTGGTGGGAGGGTAACTGTTTCGTTCACACTCGCACTCGGGTTTCACATCCTTTCCTACCAAACCCATTTCCCCCAGTGCAGTGTCATAACACAATTATTATTGTTTTTCCTCACTGCTTTCCTTGGGCAGAAAAAAAAGAGAGAGTTTGCATGACTGACCTACTGTGATCTTCCAACAGGTAGGAGAAAAAAGAATCCAAAACATCAGGAATCCTTGGACCTCTACTGTAATGAAGTCGTTTAATTTCATTCTTTAATGACACTACAGCAGTTCAAAGTTTTATTTACAATATGTGGCAGAATAATGTAGTTTAATACATGTTCATTAAGTAAGCTGTGGCACAGGTGTGCTGACTACAAGGATACTTTCTCAAATTAAAAGAGACACCAGGATGATTATGTGTGCTGACCTAATGCATATCATAGAACAGTCACACCTAATAGTTTCCTGTTCAGGGCAATTAGAGTATATGTTTAGAATTAGTAGTAGTACACTGACCGCTCTATTCACAGCCTATAGTGTAACGTGTCTGAAAAGCAAAAAATGGCTCTTGTTCCTTCTGCTGATCAGCGTTGCTGCTAGTTATTTGTGTGACTTACTTTTGTATAAATAAAAAAAAAAGTGCTGCAATATCAATAGGTATGCCTAAATACTCAAGTGTGCAATAAATGTAACCATCCCTTTTATATTTAAATTAGGTATTTAATATAAATGAACAAAGCTCAGTGGCAGAAACTGACAACTCCATGCATAATGCTGTAAAGAGAACGATTTCTGAAATATTTAGTGCATCTATAATTTTTACATGCTGGCAGAAAAAATGCCAACTGAGTAGCCCATACATGTATATTTTATCTGTTTTTTAATTTGTGTCATTTTAATCCTCATAGTACCTCATTTTTTCTTCCAGTAGACTAAATAAGAAATCTATGATTACTTACAGAGTCCCTAACAATGGGAGACTCTATTAAGCATGCAGAGAAAACAAATGCAACCCATGAATTTAATTCTAGTTTTCATTATCTTTTATTTGTGTATCACACCCTAAAGCTGTCGATTCTATTTTCATATTCATCTTTTTAGTAAAAAGTTCAGAGGCAGAGGGGAATTCACTGAACAGCTGAGTTGTTGATTCATTTTGTATGAGAAGAAATCCCTGCATTTTGAAAATTATAATGTCTTAAGTTATTAATGTTTTTTCAAAATATTTGTCACTCTGGAAGGGTCCTAATTCCTGAGTGTAAATTAGTTAATTAGTATCAAAATGCAGTAAATATTTTATGCAGGGTAAAATAGCACTGAATTAAGAAATCTCAATAGCAAATGAACCTGCTTTAGTATAACATCTCAAATTCTGCTAGAAAATGTTCTGTGTCAATACGGTGGTGTATTTGGCCTCTGTTCACCCTCTTGCAAACCATAAAGAACCCTTTCCCCCCCCCTCCTTTATAAAGTCTGCTTCTTATTTTTTTTATTTTTTTCCCCAGCCTGTTTACCCAAGAGATAGCTTGGCATAGATGCAGCATCTGGCTTCACTGAGGTCCCGTTTTTTTGCGCTTTTAAACTGGATTGACTAAAGCAAAGGAAAGCTGAATGACTTGCCTGAGGTTGGCTCGGTGGGGATTAGAACCAAGAATCCTCTTGCCCACAGCCATTTGCTCTGAACAGGAAACCTCCCTGCCTTCATATTACCCCAGCAAACCAGAGGGGCAAAGCTCACATTTGGTTTATTTTATTAATTATTTCTAATAGTTTTCATTCCCTTTTTTCTTTCAGATTTGCAGAGATATTTTTTCCAAGTCCAGCCTTGTTTGGACATAAAACACAAATCCTTTTTTTGGTTCATATTTCAGTTAGGATTTATCTTTTCAGGGAATGTGGTACATAATGACATTAACAAACCAGTCTTCTTATTAGTATATCTTCATATTTAGCCATGGATAATTTCTTCAGTTCTCAGCTCTTAGAAGGAATTGCCAAATAGATCTATGAAAAAGAACACCCAAGAAATGTGATTTTTCATAACTTGTGGCATTTAGTAGTAAATATGACCATCTGCATGTACACACACATGTATACACACTTAAATGCACATATTTATACATAGATCTTTGCACACCTGTACTCATATACAGTACTGTTTTTCAAAATTCAAGTTTTAGGTAATGGCTAATGGTTATAGAATCACAGAATCACAGAATGGGTTGGAAGGGACCTCAAAGATCATCTTGTTCCAACCCCCTTGCCATGGGCAGGGACACCTCCCACTAGACCAGGTTGCTCAAAGCCCCATCCAACCTGGCCTTAAGCACTGTCAGGGAGGGGCAGCCACAACTTCTCTGGGTGACCTATTCCAGTGTCTCAGCACCCTCACAGGAAAGAATTTCTTCCTAATATCTAGTCTAAATCTACCATCTTCTAGTTTAAAGCCATTGATGGAGCCATTTAAAGCCATTATGCCATATTTTAGGAGGAAACGCTCCAATATAACGTTTTTGTTTCCCCAGTACTCAGGCATAAGTCTTGCGGCCAATGGGAAGTTTCCTAGGAGTTCTAGGTTTTCTAGCAATAAATCAAGGAGTTATAAGGTTTCCAGTAATTCCCTGTAGCAGAGTTTTCTCCTTTCCTAGCAAAATCCTCAGTGCTGGGAGTGTACTTGTGAAATTTTATCGGTTGTAGCTGTTAGAATTTAGAGCCAAAGCTTTGGCAGAGCAGTTTTTTTCTCATAGATCTTTTATGCCATATTTTTACTGATGATGTTATAGTCACAGTTTTCCAATTCTGAATACATAATTAAAGTGCAGTTTTCAGATCTGGTGATAGAAGATACACTGGCCTTGAGGGATTGGTAATTATGAAGAGATTCATAATCTATTATACATGACAGTAGGAAGAGGGAAAAATAAGGAGCAAAAGCTAAAAGGATATGAACCTAGAGTCATCTGGGAACAGGCAGGGAACACAAGGTTGGTCTGTGGTATACAAAATTTTCTTGCCATCTCAAACAAAAATACCTTAAGTGGTATATGGAATTAAGTAAGAAGTCTTTTTCTACTTTTTTTCCTCCATCCCCATAAACACAGAAGAGCTTCTATGTTGAGAAGACTAGTTCTTCTGGGCAGAGAAAGAAAAACATATCATATGGCATATTTTAGTCACATTTCTTTATGCATCAAGTGGTAAACATGCTATAGAACCTAAACAGAGAAGGACATCTGTGTTCTCTTGATAGGAAAAAGAGAACAAAACTGTCTTTTTTACTGATTTTGGAGGTGGACCTCTGTAACCTTGAAAAGTTACTTTCCTGGGTGCCTCCACGTTACTAAGTCTAGAAGTGCCTTCTACTTCCTTAAGCCTGTCCTGTTGCCCAGACATATCTCATTTCCATATCAAATAAGACCAGTGGGCTGTCTTTTCTCCATAAGCTTATCTTACATTAAAATGACAGCCGGATTTACAGGCTAGGTGGAAGCTGAAATGTAGTTTCACAGTTCTCTCCATCGGAATTGTAAAGGATATACTCTTGAAGAGTATCACACTGCAGGTGATCCCCATGCAGTGTCCAAGACTTGTTTTAAATGTTAAAAAAGTATCCTAAGGATTGTTTAGGTCACTAGGAAATTTCTTAACAACCTGAAAAAAGGAAACAGAATAAGAACATGCCTAATTTGTAAATAATTTAGAAAATTAGCATCATTCTGACCAATTCAAGTCTACTCCAGCTTGTGAGGCTTAAGGGAGACCAGATGGTGGTAGTGCATTGGAAGGTATCCAAAATTGCTTTTGAGTTAATTGATATAGTGGAGGGGAGATCTCTGGAGAAGCATATATCCCCAGGTAGTTGATTGCTTTGGAATTCCAACAGAGAAGAAATGTGTCAAAAATGAGAAAAGAAACATAAGTTATTGAGTGGTTACATCTTAGACTTGGCCCAGTTAATTTCTAGCCAAACATACATGGAAAAAATAAGAAAAAATGTGCTAAAGAAGGAAGAAATGGTCACTGTGCAACTAGAGGAAATTGACAAAATGGCCTATTTACCTTCAGTATTTAATGTATTTACACTTTATTTCTGTGGTGTATTAGTGTGTAGGAGATGCAGAAGTCTTATTTTTAATTTGAATGTGTAAAATTTAATCAGAATGGCAATGGTGTAGCCGCTAGCTGTGTATTGTTACATATAGCTAAATGAAAGTGTGCATGTATAAACTGGAACTCTCACCAGAGGCTGTTTAAAATCTCTATAAAATAGATCAAATGTAACTGGAAAAGTAATTGATAGCTACAGTGAAACTGAAAGTGAATATAAAACTTAAAATTGCAGATAAATCAGGATTTACATGGTGAACATTGACTCTTCTCTGAGGCTTCCTAATTGAACACCATCACTCAGCCATCTTGATAAGCAAGGAATCTACTTCTACCATGTATTTGACATCGTGATGAATACTTTAAAGACATTGAGCATCATCTTCGGTAGCTTAGGTTAGTTTTATTTTTTATTTTTCTTCTTTCTCTTTCTCTTCTCTTTCCTTTTTTCCTTTCCCTTTTTCATATTTCTTCTCCAAATATATGTAATTACATTCACTTAGTTCTTAACAATGAGATAAATCTTTCAACATCTTTATTAATTTCATTTTGGAAATGTTTCATCAGGAGACTTAGCATTTTCCATGCTTTTCTTCCACATGATCTCTTTCAATCTTTTTAGTGTGCATACCATCAGAAGAGCAGTCAATGTGACCTTTTTCTGTGGGGTTAATAAAGAATGCACAGTTTCATGAGCTTGATTCAATTTCCTTTATGTGAGCATGCCAAATAAGTGACCATTATAGTATTTGTCTGGTTTTCCTTGCTTCAGTGTGCAGTTACTAACCTTTTATATGAATGACCACATCTGGTGTGCATTTGGCCACGTAAGGTGAGACAAAAGCAAATAGATTTTCCTTAGCATTAAATCAAATTTCCACACAATGTACTCTCTAATGTGGATCTCAAATGTATCAGGTCATATATTATTTAGCTGCATTGCATTTTGTGCTTTTTTAAATTCCATCCCACATACCCAGTTTTAATAAATGCATGAGTAGATGCAGTATTTGAGCTTTACATCTTAGAAATTCAACACTTTCAACAGATTCTTCAGACTTCAAAGAATTTAATGTTAGTATCATAAAAGGTCTTTTGAAGAATAATACTGGAACATAAGAAAAATGACTGCCTGAGTGTGCCCTATCATTTTGAAAGTGTTTTATTGCTTTAATTTCCTGTCTTACTAAAGTAACAAGCAGCATATTAGAAGATATACTGTAACAGAGTTTGCAATTTATTAGAAGGCTTGAGCTGGTTGAAGACTTTATGTGATGTGAAAAAGAAAACCTCTATTTAGCTGAAAAATGGAGACAAGCTACAACATTAATGTTGCAGCAGCTTTAAATGGAGTACTATCTTTGACTGATAAGTTGCTTCTACAAGCCCAGTATGTTTGAATGGGATAAATCTATAAGTATAGGCCTCACTCAGTGCTTGTTGTGTGTAGATAGGCTCCTGGAAATCTAATGTTATTTCATCCATTAGGTGTATATAAGATGATGTTGCTGTTTGGATTCTGTAGAACAAAGGTACTATTGCAGCTATATTGATCCATAATATGTCTTTTCATTTAGTTCTTATAGTTCCACATATGTCACTAAATTTAATTCTGGGCTTCAGCAATCTGGTATAGTCAAAGTCTAAGCTATGCTAAGTTTTTAAAGTGAGTTTTACCAACCTTAACTCACTCTTTATAACATGAATGCTGGAATTCATCCTGCACAAAGAAAAATACAAATCATTTTTTTTAAAATATAGAAATGAAAGATGAGATAGTAACTAACCTGTAAAACTGTGATTCAAGATTACTTCATCAGTAAAAGCAGTTGTTTCCCTAGGAGGAGCGATAGACTATCCAGTTGCTTTTTACAGTGTGCATAGCAAGATATACAGGCATCTATCTGTACACTTGTGATGGAAGTTGTATGTTTATCAGTGCAGAGCAAGAAGTACAAGAATCACAAGGGTTTCTTAATCCCACCACTGTTCTGCCACTGAAGGATTACAAAACAGCTGGCTGTAACAGATTGCTTAGTATTTCCAGAAAATGAAACAAAACAAAAAAAATTATGTAATAATCTGTGGGCAATCCCTCTGAAACAACAAAAAAGAACAATTTAGCTGGAGATTTTATTGATAATGTGTTTTTAGTGGATTGAAGACTGTGTGAATTGCTTTGAGTAATTTTATTCTTATATTTCTTATATTTGGTGGATTGTTTTTCTTTTCAGTTGTCACACTCCTAGTTATGTCATAAGAAAGGCAAATAGCGTAAATTCATATAATAGAAATCTAACGTTAAAAGATCATGTATTTAAACAGTGTATTGGACTCCTACGTTCTCAAGTACAAGCAAAAGCCCAAATATTACTGGTAGCCTCAGTTATCTGTGTTAGTCTTTGAAAGAATAATGATTTGCAAGGCTTATTGCTAACTGAAGCACAAAAGATTTCCTCTGGGCTTGCCACAGACAATCCTCAGGCACATTAGAGGAGTCAACTAGAGTTAGTTCAAAGTGAATTGCTTCATTTTAATCATGGTGACTTTACCCTCTCAGTCAATATGCTGTAATGGCATATTGTCAGTATTTTTTTCCTTTTAAATGACAAGTTTGGTCACTTTATTTTAAGGCGTATTTTAGAGTGTTTGCAAGATTTATAGATTCAACAGCTCTTCAAAGAGACTTTCTGTCTTGCTTTACAGCCCTGAAATTTTGTATTGCTGCTATTTCATCACCTTGAGGCAGTTCTTAGTTAAAATATGTGGAGACGTCTTACAACTGAATGAGTTCTTAGTATGATATATGACCAATTATATAGCTATAATGAGTCCACATTTTAAAAAACAAATAAAAAAAGTTGCACTAGGGATTACTAAAGGCTAACATTACCCTCTCTTCATTTATTTGTGAATAGGAAGCAGGTATGTAACCATAGTAGTCACAAATATTACTGTCATTAAATTAAAAAATTCCGGAATTTGATTACTTTAATACCTTATCTCATTAACTTTGAAATCTTGGATATTTTTATGCATTTTCTAGTCAGTGCTGATTTCATATATACTTACATCACTTCCTAAACTGCTAAGTTATTCATGATACCAAATAATAATTAATGAACAAAAAATGTGAGTCTGATCCTCTGTCATTTTTATTTCAGCACACCTGAGACAGGTTGTTGCCGAGATATTTTTCTTCTTTATGGTGTAGATGATTAATACTCACTGAATCTTCCAGGGAAGATGTAACTTGTTTGCATTCCTTTTCAAGAGTTTTAAGTACCTTATTCTAGACATGAGGGACGAAACAACAAACCCTTCCCATTCATGGACCTGACTCTGAGTTCTCTAAAGAGTAAAGGAATAGGCTCTATAGTTACACAATCACTTTGTATTTTTTGTTAATAAAGGTTATGAAACTACGGATGTTGATGGTCTTTCCCCTTAGCCCTTCCTGTATTTATGCCTCTGATCCAATAACAACAGGGATCATAGAGGTGTATTTTATCTTCATTTTAGGCTTCTTGATATTGTTTTAGCCCAAAGGGGAAATCAAATGAAATAGGGAAGATGCTAAACTTGCACAACTCTCAGGTCATTAGCAACTAATTAGAAACAGCTTATGGCTCTCAATGATCCTTAAGGTAATGCAGTGGGTTGACCCTGGCTGGATGCCAGGTGCCCACCAAAGCTGCTCTGTCACTCCCCTCCTCAGCTGAACAGGGTAGAGAAAATATAATGAAAGGCTTATGGGTCAAGATAAGGATAAAGAGAGATCATTCAGCAATGACCGTCACAGGCAAAATAGACTCGACTTGGGGAAATTAGTTTAATTTATTATCAATCAAATTAGAGTAGCATAATGAGAAAATAAAACCAAATCTTAAAACACCTTTCCCCCACCTCTCCTTTCTTCCTGGCTTAGCTTTACTTACAACTTGTTTACCTCCTCCCTCCCAAGGGACACAGGTGGACAGGGAATGAGGGCTGTTGTCAGTTCACACATTTTCTCTACTGCTCCCTCCTCCTCAGGGGTAGGACTCCTCACACTCTTCCTCTGCTCCAGTGTGGGGTCCCTCCCACAGGAGAGTCCTCCATGAACTTCTCCAATGTGGGTTCTTCCCACAGGCTGCAGTTCTTCATGAACTGCTCCAGCATGGGTCCCTCCTGTGGGGTGCAGTCCTTCAGGAACAGACTGCTCCAGTGTGGGTCCCCCATGGGGTCACAATTCCTGTCAGCAAACCTGCTCTAGCATGGGCTCCTCTCTCCATGGGTCCACAGGTCCTGCCAGGAGCCTCTCCACTGTAGGCTTCCTCTGGGGTCACAGCCTGTTTCAGGCACATCCACCTGCTCCAGCATGGGGTCCTCCATGGGCTGTAGGTGGATATCTGCTCCACTGTTAACCTCCATGGGCTGCAAGGGGACAGCCTGTCTCACCACGGTCTTCACCACAGGCTGCGGGGGAATCTCTGCTCAGTGCCTGGAGCACCTCCTCCCTTTCTTTCACTAACATGGGTATCTGCAGAGTTGTTTCTTTCACAAATTATTGCTCCTCTCTCCAGCTTCAATTGCCTTTGGGCAACTTTTTCCCCTTCTTAACTATGTTTTCACAGAGGCGCTACCACCATCACTGATGGGCTCAGCCTTGGCCAGCAGGAGGTCTGTCTTGGAGCCAACTGGCATTGTGCCTGTTGAGCATGGGGGAAGCTTCTAGCAGCTTCTCACAGAAGCCACCCCTGGTGGCAACCCCACCCCCACTACCAAAACCTTGCCACACAAACCCAGGTAAGATATAAGAAAAGGACCAGAGAACATTTAACATACAATCAATCATAGAATGGTTTGGGTTGGAAGGGACCTCAAAGATCATCTAGTTCCAACCCCCCTGCCATGGGCAGGGACACCTCCCACTAGACCAGGTTGCTCAAAGCCCCATCCAACCTGGCCTTGAACACTTCCAGGAAGGGGGCATCCACAGCTTCCCTAGGCAACCTGTGCCAGTGTCACTTCTTCACTTCCTTATTCTTTCCAGGCAGTGGCCAAGCAAATGAAAGAGTTTTTGATTTATTTTGGTGTCCTGATTTCCCAGGAACGCACTCGTGGACCAGCCATGCAGGCAGGCCATGAGTAGCCCTGAGTCAGCTGGGAGATCCAATCAAGGCAGCTGACTCACAGGTGTATCCCATACCACTTAATCATGCTCATTATAAAATGAGGGAGTTCACAGAGAATGAAGTTCCTCTTCTGGGGGCTCCTTTCTCTTGGCCTTCTGCTCCTGCTGCTGACCTCAAGGACCAGGCTGAGTAAAATCTTGTACGCTTTGCGTTGGTGATTGTATTAGTTTTGTTATTTCATTAAACCTGTTTTTACTTCAGCCCATGGGGTTTCTCCCTTTTTTCCCCGATTCCCCTTCTCAGCTGGGGAGGGGATATCAGGTAGTAGAACAACTGCTAGCCCCAGGTACAGGTTAAATGTAGACATTTATGTTGTTGCTTTTTTTACAACATGAACATGTATCTGGCAGATGAAGCTCCAGAACATACTTCTTCACAGAATTAACCTAAACAGTAGGCCTTTATGTTATGACTTTGTTTAATATTATTTAAATGTTAAGATTTAACAAATAGATAAAATGCAAGAATATACCTAAAGTACAGTTTATGTTGTGTGTAGATGTATATGAAAAGGAAAGCTGTTCTACTATGGAAAACTCGGAGGATAAAAATTAGTAATAGACACACTGTTAATATTAGCAATTATTTATTGGCTGTTATTTATCCCCAGGGTTACAATGTTAAAGTCTATAAAGTTCGTAACTCTGAAAATAATCTCTGCTGTTGCATCTCAAGGTTGTAATGTGAAATAGTTTTCTTCTCCTGCAGCATGGATGGTTTTGTGGCAATATAACTGTCACAGATATGTATTCACGTGTTTTGCCTCCCAAAGGTGTCATGTACCACTCTGGTATCTAGTTAACTCCTTACACACGCTCGCCTGAAGCCCTGCTAACATTTCAGATGTCTAGCAGAGTTACAGGAACTAAGCTGTACTTTTTTTCACATGAAGTTTTTTACCTGTAAGATGCAAGAGATACTTGCTTTCTCCTTACTCCCTAAACCATGCAACCTCTTGTGCTTGAGAATGTAAAGAAAACTGCTGACTAAAGATGTCACTCCCTGACATGTGCCAACTTAATAGTTTGATCTGTCCGTCTGAACGAAGCTGACAGTGAAACGAAAGATAAACAGTTCTATTTTGGACAAAGTTGTCCCTTTGTAGCACAACACAGCTTTTAATTGTGCGTGTATTCATTTAAGTCTGGCTGGGACCCATGAAACAGAATTAGCCCTCTGTGGAGAAACACAAACTTTTGATATTCCAGCTGGCCAGCCCCACATGTTGGGGAACCACAAAATAGTTCGTGTTCCAAGTATGGTCAGTCACTAGACCTGGAATTCCTTTAAAAACTGTTGATAGTACTGGGATAAGAAGTAAAACAGGCTTAGCAACAACAACAAAAAAAATCAAAAAAAATCACTCTCTGATGTCCACTCATACATTTATTTAAATTTTAGTTAAATTTTCATGCCTCTATCTTCTGTTGACTTATGAGAATTTTTAGAGTATCCCTGGTGTTTTTTTCCTAAACTCCTTAGTCATGATTTGTCTTTCTCTTCCATGAATTGTCCTTCAACTAAAGAAGATACCTTTTATAAATTCATGGGATTTTTTTACTTCTCCCCGAAAGCCCTATCCTAGTTTATGTAGCACCCTTTCTCTTGGCGTAAAAGAAGTGTTCTGTATCTTTGGAAACTCCTTTCTTTCCAGCCAGCCTGGACACAGGTGTTTTCCTTCCTAGGATGCTTTTCAGCATGGTTATGGTTTGGTTGTTAGAGAACCCTTGCTGAGGTTAACAGTTCTCCTACGCTTTTAGACTGAAGAATGTGTTGCAACCTGTCAGCAAATAGTTGATCCACATCAAGAGAGGACTTCAGTCTTAGGTGTTATGGGCTGCACATAGACTGATTCCCTGAATCATCTTATTTTTTTTAATACATTCATCATTAAGAATGAATTCTGATGTTGAGGTGCATGTCATCCAGTATTCTCTATCCACCAATTAAAAGCCTCAGAGATCTTAGACTGACAAACATGCAATAATTTAGCGATTATAAACAACACTTACTGGTTTTTTTCATTGTATTTCACATTCATTAACGTATTTGAGGGGGATCTTCTCATCCAGCTTTATTGTAACTTATGCAAATATACAAAGCAATTGATAGATCAAACCCTACTATTTTAAGCTTGTCTATAAAGGGACATTATAGAAGGATTATTTAAATTAATTTAAAATTTTAATTAGAAAAATCACTTTCAAAGTAAAGAAAGCTCCATCTCAAAACTTTCACATAGTATTAATGCTGCCAAGTTTGAGATGGCAGCAAACAAAAGTATAGTCTGTATCTTCTGGGGAAGCTGAGAACATCCCTCATGCACAGTACTGAAAGAGCAAGAACAACCTGGAATGAATTAGCAGCTCCATTACAAGTGATTTTAGTAAAAAAAATTTTATTGAACTGTGTGTCATACAATATGATTGGAGAAGAGTAAGTATTTCAGTCACAGTTTCCATTATCTGAATTAGTGCTGGTCTGGAATGTCCCAGATAATGAAAGAGCATATTTTTGACCACCAGCTTGGAAATTTCTGGCTAGCACATCCCACCCTTTCTTAAGAAAGTTAAATATTTTGGGAATGACTTAAACTTCCTAGTTTAAGCATTGCATGGAGCTAATGCAGAGTTGAATGCAGTATTTCTGTGTTCTTGTTTCCTCAATCATTTAAGCATGGAAAAATACGAAGGAGCAGTCCACAGCAGTCTTGGGAACACAATGCAGATGTACCTGGATGGACTCTGCACTAAACCAGCACAGCCCAGCAGAGATCATCAATTTGTGCCTAGTACTATATAGTTGCAACTACACCACAGTTACCTGCACAAAGTGTAGCTGTATTTGCATAGATTTGCTCAGCTGTCACTGGCTCCAAAAACTGGCTAGTCTAAAAACTTAAAAAGACAAGTAGTGTGTAAGAGAGAGAATTGCTTACACCTAAATTTAAGAAGGTCAAGGGAAAGGAGAAATTACTTAACCTGGGAAGCTTTGAAGAATAAGGAAGCGCAGTTCAAGCATGCATGGACATCAAACTAAGGATGGGATAAAATGTGATGTGGCTTTCATATAAAGAGTCTGTGCCAGACATTTTTTCCCCCCCAAGAGAACTGCTTTGTGGTTTGTTGAGGTTTTTTTCCTTTCTGCTTTTGCTTTTTTTTTTTTTTTTTTTTTTTTTAAAGGAAATGTGATAGATATGATCTGTAGGGACTTCAGCATAAAATTTAATATATTGCCTCATCGGAAACTATTAGTACAGATGGAGATGATGGGGATCAGTGCAAAACCAATAAGGTGGTAAAGAGCTGGCTGAAGAAAACTATCATTTGTGCTGTAAAGCAGAAGTATGAGCTGGCAGGGAGATTACTAATGTGGTTTTTTTAGGATTAATGATGCTATACGGATATTGTTATTCTGAAGCTTAATTTGTCCTTCCTCTATAGTTCATAACTAGGTATTACATTACACTACTAATTTTTGTTATTGCACCATCTTCCCAAAATGCTTCTGTGTGTAAGTTCCCTTTGTTTACAGTGCTCTAGGTAATTTCTATGCTATTATGCTTTTTTCTTTCATGTGTGAGAGAACATATGTATAAATACATGATTTTATGTTTTCAGAGATTTTTTTTTTTTTTCTTATTTATTTGGTATGGTACTCTTTTTAGAATGATATGTCCTCTGTGTGATGATCTGGGCATCCAAGAGCTGTTTTGGACTCAGGTCAAACAAAGTATTTCTTTCCTCCTCTTGCATCCTCTAGCCTTCTGCTTCCATTTACCAGCAGCTAAAATTACGGAGTTGCAAATAGGTCAGGATAGACTGTAAGTAGGAAGTAGGGAATGTGAAGTTGTTAGAGCTTAGTAAATAATGATGATAAATTAATGATAGTCACTGCAAGCCTAATTCATGCTGACATGACTGGACTCACAAACAGTCACAACCACTTCAAGTGAAAAAGGCACTAGGAGTCAAATGGAAACTTCTCTCTCTTCATCCTGGCAGAATAGTAATTAATTACAGTCCTTACTTCAGATGAGAGACCACCAGGTTCTGAGTTCTTAGACTGACAGGCTGATAGATATACTAATATAACTCTTTCTTCTTCTGATGTGTCACTGTGTGGAAAATAATTCATGATTGCTGTGTCAGAGAAAGGGAGCATGAGTTAGGAGTTCTGTAAGACAATAATTGGGAGGCAAAAATGGATGAATTTTGGTTTTCCAATCCTTGTATATCATCCAGTGATTACTTAATGTGAAAAGAATAAATAGTCCTAAGAACAGAGAAGAACAAACAAGGAATTATAAAAAAAACAATGAGTTCCAGGATTATACCTTTCTTTTTATTCCTCTTTTGTTATTGTCTGTACAGAGAAAAAAAAAAAAATATGCGCTGTAACGTTTTAGTTACTTTCTTTCGAGGGGAGAACATGATTTTGAGCTCAGGCTAAAATATAGGCTCACTGTATTTTGTTGGGTGCTTTGGTTGTTGGTCAGTTGGGTTAGGTGGGGAGATAGGAGAAGGGGAAAGGGAATATTAATACTGTAATTTGCTCCTCTTCTGGGAGTATTTTAAATGAAAGAAGTGATCCTTGTTCTGCTCCTGAGAGGAGTAATTTATGCCTCTAATTTGAGGAGAGCATCCCAGATTGCAAATCATGCTCTGCTACATGCACAAACACTTAAAGCTACCAGTGAGGTTTTAGAGTTGCCTGTTACCTTTCTGAGGTGTTTCTCTTTAAATTTTTTAAGAGATCTTACAAACCTCATTTAAACCTGTGAATTTTACAAGCCAGATACTGAAAGCCTAATGGTGGCACATAGGATCTTTATCTCAGGGTCTTTTAGAATTTATGATTGTATTTATTCTTTGAAGCTCATTTCTAATGCCTAGAGGTAGCTGCCTCCAGTCATTAGTCGATCTTCACAAATACTATGAAGTACTGAAATTTACTGAATTAGCTTCCTTTTTTTTCTGTTGATGGTCATATATAATTTCAAATAATACATCTTGTAGAGACCTGTCTTTGTTATAATCAGCTACTTACTGTCCTAGATCATGTCCCCTAATAGTTAAGGTACAAGGTTCTAATACTTGAGGATTTTGGCTTGGATACAAATGAACTTTTTCTCCAGAGAATGACAAAAAACTAGACCTTCATGGGATATATTCAGGGTCAAACTAAGCTGATATACTGTTCAAAGACATTAATGCATTGAAAATTATACAGTGTAAATATAACTAAAATACCTGTTGACAAGAAAAATGAAGGTTAAGTTGATCTCCATGCTGCTAAGATACTGTCACGTCACAATACCTTGAAATTTAAGTTTGCTGAAAAAAGGTAGATTTTATAATAGCTGTTGTAAAAGGTAGGATCAATAGATTAGATTGTAGATATAAAAGAACTGCTGTAAAAAAAGTTTTGTTGTGTTTTGTTTATCTGCAACATCTGTCAATGCAGGTCGTGTACTTCTGATTCTATTCTGAGTTTTCCTTCACGTGTTTCACAGGTTGTAGTTCTTTGTGTTAAGATTATTCATTGCATTCAAGAGTATGGATTTCCATTACTGAGTAACCAATTCATGCTCTTCTGTTAAGATATAACTTTTACATATCAAAGGTGGGCACTGTATTCTATTTTTATCTCGCCAAATTTATAACTTCGTTGAGTGCTTGGTTCTATTTTTTCTGATTGTGATAGCTACATTAATGCTAGTGAGAAGGAGATTTTGAGTAGACCTTTGTTTCTGTCTCTGGTATTTCATTTGTTGGCATAATTCAAGAAAAAGCTATATTGACATTTTTAATCTGAAGCCAAAGTGTTAGCTTTAACAGAACAGAGAGATACACTTTTTATTGTGCTTATAGCTGTGTGTAGGTATCCTTGAAATTTTCTTTCTTAGTATGATCATTTGGACTAATGTCCTTGTACTGCTAGGTTTGGTTTCTTCTTACCACAGGGATGATTTTAGGCTGCTCATTGGAAAAAAATTACCTAAAGTAAGGATATCTTTACAAGCTGCAGGCTCAGCAAATGCGACAGTCACCATGTTGAGGTCTGGATGACTGCCTTGGGGCACTACTGTGCACTACTGCTCTATTTTAAAAGCTACCACATGCTGCCTATAATCCTCAAGCTTGCCAAAAAGGATCCAAGTCATGTTTGAAGAACTTATCTCTCGAGAGGATTATTTTTGGTTTGTTTGTTATAAAATTAACAAGTCTTTACACGTTCATATTTACCCTTGCGTATCTAGGGATTTTACTTCAGTAGTGAAAAAGTAGCAGCCTCACAGTAGCGTATCTGAAGGATCCTACCTTCCAGCATCTGTAGCATATTCCTATTAGGAATAACTTCGATAATTAACAGTAATAATAACAATGATACAAATAATAACTTTCATATTAGGAATAACTTATATATAGTATTCTAGGACGCCTGGAGCACTATAGCCAAATAATAAACCATATGAGAAACAATGCAAACTGATGAATCATTTGTCTATCTCAAGGACACAGAGGATGTTTGTGTCTGAATTTATGCTGATCTTTCTTACACTCTTTCAAACTCAGCACTACCCAAAATTTTTCCATGTCCTTTTCAAACTGACTCAGTGGAGATTCCACCGATTTCGTCTTCCTCTTCCTTTTTTGGGAGCTGCTCTCCTTGGGATATCCTAGTTTGATGTTCACTAGTTTTAGGAATTTCCAGTTAAACCAATATCATCATTTTCATTTTTTAATTAAGACAGCCTTTCTCATGACAGTTGCTTCAGAACACAGAGCTGATGAATTTTGCTGTCATTATAATTTACCACTGTTGAGAGTTTTTTATAAATATGAAATTACTTTTAAAGTACATCCTACATTGCTTCCAAATACTTCTTCATATTATCATTTGAGTCAGTTTACCTGTTTGAGTATTAATCCTGAAGTCATATTAATTTCTGCTATGGAAGCCTGAAAAAAAGATAAAATTATTATTCTGTGTCTTCCTACCTACAAAGAATAAGCCCACACTGTTTTTCCTGTAGGTTTTTTATTTATATTGCAGGTTGATGAAAGAGGCCTGCTGCTGCTATCAGCCATAAAATCACATAATGTGCGTAATGTTGTAGAAAGTTAGTGTATGATATAGCTTAATTGGAGTTTTCTAAGAACATCAGACCATATTCAGATCTCAGACTTAGCAACCTCTGTCAAAAATTTCCCTTTATGTGACATCTGTGAAGCTGTCACATATGATGTTCACACTTCTATCTATTACTGCTACCTACTGAAGGCATGTTTGGATGTCCGGTTTGGAACATGAGTGCTGGTCTGGCAACACTTGCACTAGTTTCCTTTATTTCTGGCAAATACTTTGTGATAGCAACAGGAGACTTTAAAATTCAAATTGAAAAGGGAAGCAAGGCACCCTTTGTAACTCAGTTTTATGGGACCTGTTGTCTCTGCGTACTTTGTACCCTGTTCTCCCTTTCATGCCAATGTCAGTTCTTTATTAATATAAAATGAAAGGGTCAAAGAAGCTGGAGATCAGTTAATCTTCTGTACCTATACATGTTTTGGTGCAGGATAATGTCTTAAGTCAACAGTGAGCAGGAACAACAATCAGATGCTGCAAATCGAAGTATTTTATTCTTAGAATCATAGAATAATTATGGTTGGAAGGGACCTCAAGGGTCATCAAGTCCAACCTTTATCCCATCATATTCCTAACCATTAGACCACTAGACCATGGCCTCAAGTGCCTCATCAACCTGTTTTTTGAACACCCCCAGGGATGGCGACTCCACCACCTCCCTGGGCAGCCTGTTCCGGTGCCTAACCACCAGAACTTCTTCCTAATATCCAGCCTAAACTTCCCCTGACACAACTTGAGGCCATCTTGTATGGGTGCACTACAGAAGTGGTATATATATGTAGACATTCAATATCAAAGATTTTCTCCTGTATAGTCAGTAATCGAATGATGGAAAAGAAAATGACTAGGACCCAGTTAGAGAGTAATTCCAGGATGATGTAGTTGTAAACAAGCTAAAACAATTCTAAGACCTCTTAGCAAGGTATTTTTCAATACAGATAGGGAACTATCATTGCATGTTTCAAATTTTTAGTGTTGTGTGGAGGTACAGAGAGACACACGTGTAAACAGACAGGCATGCAGAGGAAAGAATATCTACTTTTATATAGAGTTTTAAAAGGCTAAGTTTGTTTAACCTATGTAAATGAAGATGCAAAGGGAGTATAATATTTCTTCATTGACATATGTTGGGGGTGAGTAAGTACCAAGGCAAGATAAAAATTAGTTGGATTAAAGGATAAAATTTTCAAAAAATCAAGGGAAGAAAAATTTGCTATGTGTAAGTTTAGATCAGAAATTAGAAGGTTTCCAACGATCTAAAGAGTGAAGACCTGAAGTTCCTATTATCTTCAAATAGGGCAATCGGTACAAGATAAAAAACTGGTTTAGATGGTGTCTGACAAGTATATAGAAGGGATTATGGAAGTAAGTAGGAGAATTCTCAGAGATAGAATACAAAAACTCATAGTGCAAGTGTAATTTTATAAGGCACTGATACATCCAAAGGAGGTTGAATAGAGACTGCATTGTTATTTGTTTGTATTATTTTCACATGGGTAGGGCAAAAAGGATTATTTTTTTCCCCTCATGCGTTTTCTGGTGTAAGAAAAGATCTGGGACCGTATTTTCTTTCTCTGAAGCATGGAATTGTCCACAACCAAAAAACATATATAGGTCGTCCTGTTGCTCTTGAAATTAATTGAATGCCTAACTGATACGGTCTGTTCAGGTTTAAAGCAGTTACTGCATTTGACTTTCAAGGAATTTTTTTTTTTTTTCAAGGACCTTTATTTTAAAGGCCTCATCTTTTTTAAAATGTATGATATGCAATATTCCCTGGAGTCATCCAGGAGTTTTATTTCTCAGATTTTTAACTGTTGCAGTAACGCTATACATTTTCAATGTCCTGAATCCCTCCTGCTCTCTTTTTTGTATCATTAAATGTTTGTAGCTTTTGCTTGTTCCTACCGGTCTTGCAGTTGAGAAAGATCTATGAACTCTGAAAACATATAGAAAAAATGCATTTACTCAGAAATAGAAAAATCTTTTGTTGTCTGCAGTTCAGAGAACTAGACTCGCTGACTTGAGTGATCCATATTGGAACTGTTTCTACCACTCATTGCAAAGTGAACTGAAGTTCCTATACTTCAAGAAATTTAGTGACTGTCACACTTATCTACTCTTTCCAAGTCTCCAGAATACATATTTCCAAGGTAAAAATTAGCTTCTTTAGTAATCTAAATTTTTGACAGCCTCCTTGTGATTTACTTATGCCCTAGGTATCTGGAATAAATTTAAAGCTCAGAAAACTGAGAGCAATTAGCTGCATATCTTAGTGAAAAACACCTTTTTAATGTGGTCTCCAGAATCTCATGTTTTTCAAGATCTGGTGATTCTTCTTGGAAATATCTGAACAGGTCATGTCTTTTATTTTTTCCATATGAACATCATAATTCAGTTTTTTTACAGGGATTTTCTGTGTAGACTTTTAAATGCAGTATATGAATGAATCAATATATCCTATATATCCCAATATATCCCATATGTGTGTATTTGCAGTCCAGAAAGCAAAACATATCTTGGGCTGCAACAAAAGTGTGGCCAGCAGGTTAAGGGAGGTGATGCTCCCCCTCTTCTCTGCTCTTGTGAGACCCCACCTGGAGTACTGTGTTCAGCTCTGGAGTCCCCAACATAAGAAAGACATGGACCTATTGGAATGAGTCCACAGGAGGGCCATGAAGATGATCAGAGAGCTGGAGCACCTCTGCTGTGACGACAGGTTGAGGGAGTTGGGGTTGTTCAAACTGTAGAACAGAGGGATCCGGGGCGACCTTCTAGCAGCCTTCCAGTACCTGAAAGTGCCTACAAGAAAGCTGGAGAGGGACTTTTGACAAGGGAATGTACTGTTAGGAGGGGAGGGATAATGGTTTTAAACTGAACGAGGGTAGATTTAGATTAGATATTAGGAAGAAATTCTTTACCATGAGGGTGGTGAGACACTGGAACAGGTTGCCCAGAGAAGTTGTGGCTGCTCCTTCCCTGGAAGTGTTCAAGGCCAGGTTGGATGGGGCTTTGAGCAACCTGGTCTAGTGGGAGGTGTCCGTGCCCATGGCAGGGGGCTGGAACTGGAGGATCTTTAAGGTTCCTTCCAACCCAAACCATTCTATGATTCTATAATAGAAGGAAATAACATATGTTTAGTTTTCTTGGCTATTTTATATTAACTTTTCAGTTGTCTTAAATCTGAAGTAGTACAGATTTCAATTTTCTTTCATAGGGATCCATGACATATTCTTCTTTCAGTCTTAAGTTGATTTACAGAGGAGCTGTTCATCTGTAGTAAAAGGCATATAACTTACATCAATATTGCAGTCATGTTTTAATTTGGATATTTACCTAATGAATTTTATTAATATAGTGTCATTTGATTGTCATAGAACAATGCAGTTATGGTTGTTCCAGTCTTTTGCTTAGTATAACTAATTTGATTTTTTGCATATAAATCAATTATGCTTAGCTGATGAAGCTATTTAAAAGCAAGTGTTTATTAAGTATTAACCACATTTAGCCTTATCTCTGTGGGAGGAAAACTAAAACATTATGAGCAAAACAGTAGGCAAGAAGAAAGCAGGACAATGCTATTTTTCAAAGCATCACAGAAATTCCTGCAATGTTATAGGCATACAAAATAGCCAGTGTCTTGTATCTTCTCCGTTAGTGGTATCTCAAAACACTTTAACGTGTTAAATACATTTGAGAGCAGAGGAAGAGACAGATATCCACAGAAGCAGGAAGCAATTTTTTCCCCTTGCAGACTTGTACTGTTAAATTGAAGCTTCATAACTACATAAGAGTTATCTCTGTAATTTAAGGGGTTTATTTTCCAGTTGATACTTGTAGCGTTTTCCACAGGTAAGCCGCAGGATCAGTGCTGGGTCATGATGCATCTGCTTAAAGCTTCCAGCACATCAAGAGGAAGATAGATGCCTATTGTCAGAGGGAAACATGTTAGACAACTGCTCCCTAAGGCTCTAGTGTTCACAATAATTGTTAAATCATTTACATCCTACCTTAGCAGGAGCAATATAGCTACAGTAAATGACTCATGTGTATCTGCTGCTTTGTATTTACAGTGGAGCGGTATTTTAAATAATCTTGTGCCATTTCATAATGTCCAGATCTAGTAGAGTTCCTCAGAAAAATACTGTGAAAGCCACTTCAAAAATAAACTGCTTTAGTATAATTGGCATGAAAATACAACATTTTAAGTGGATCCTGTAACATTTCTCTCTCTTTAAGTTCTGATTTCAGTGGTTTAGAGTTATTGTATACTCTGTTCATTCATTAGAAACCCAATAGGGACATAATTCGTGTTTCGTAACATGTACAAGGTTACAATTTCTCATCAGTGTCTTAAAAGCTTTTTCTGGAGAAGAGGTAATAGATTTGTAAGGAAACAGAGAAATTAACTACCATGATAATAGTGCCAGGTGTAAAATTATATACCTTAGCAACTGGCTTTATTAATTTTGATACCAGGTTTCTCTCATGGAAATATGGTACTTCAGTACAATTGTGCAATACACTCCCTTACTGACAATAGGCCCAAAGGATATAGGAGCAATGCAAAAGCACAGTAGTTTGCCTCTCATGGAAAGTGTCCCATGTAATCTTAGGCAGTAACAAAAGCTCTGAAGAAGACAAGGCTGATGCTAACTGCTTGGAAGGAAGATCGCCGCAATGTGAGGTTTAGGGTTAGAGATGATAAAGAGTAGAATACCATCTTTTTCTCCTTAGAGGCTCTCTATTAGGGGAACCAAATGAATGCAGAAATCATAATGCTGTCCCATCTTAGTATAAAGTGAAGTTAATGGTTTTGAGTGAACTAAACTGGAATTTAAAGTTGTTTATTTCACACTGGCAACTCAAAGGCTTTTATTTTGACCTTGAAACCATAAATCCAACTCCTAATCGGGGAAGTGATGTAATGGAAGTAATACAATTTATCATGTACATATTCACCTCCTCCTTGATTTCTGCAACAGATCTTTCTTTTTGGTAGCGAAGCATAAACTTTGTGCCCTGTGGTTTCCAAAAGTTCAGACGATCAAACTACAAAGTACCATGTATTCCTCTTGTCTGTGTTGACAGGAGAGGACACTCAATAATTTACAGGATACGTTCTTACTGAGCCGTTATGTCTAAGTAATAATGTGCTAATCTCTTTGTTTAAATCTATTAAGTTGCATTCATCTGTTTAGGTGCAGAGTCCCAGTACTGCAAGTAACTTTTATATGGGTATAGGCATCTGTATTCACAAAGTCATTTCCAGGATCATATTCAGAAACTGTTGAATCATCTCTTAAGAAACATTAGTAGCTGCTGGAATTGTAATAAATGCTAACTGTGTCTTCAAGACTTTTGCAAAACCCAGACAAAAGCCTGCTCCTAGTCCTGCCATTGCCCTTCAGTTAGAACTGTGTGTTTCTATTTATGTAGTTTCTCTTTGTAGCATCTAGATACTCCTTTTATCCTGAGCTACTATCTCCCAGTATAGATGACAGAATAATAAGTGAATAGAAAAGGTTTTGCTTACATGCACTTTCCAAACCACAATCTAATGACTGTAAAAGGGTTTATGTAATAAATATATGAGTAACCAAAGAGACAATACCATTCCCAGTCTACAAAGCTGAACAAATAGACAATTTTCAGTTTTCTAAAGGAGCATTTTGAAGTCTGCATATGATAATTCAAAATCATTATTGCGTATTGTAAACCTAAAACAGAGGTACAGCCATCCAGACCTTGAGAGCTGAAACAATAGTATGACCGATGCCTGAATCTGAATTAAAATTACAAAATAAGTTGCTAACACAAGCATTTTTCATATGAATAGAAATTATTTTGCCAGTCTTGATAGTTTTGATTTTCAAAATAAAAATAGATCACTTCATTGATGCAAAATAAAAAAGAATAATTTTCAAAGAAATCTGTTAGGAAGGTAAGGAACAATAGCAGATTTCCTATGTGTATGTTTCAGTATTTCTGTATTATTCTGACGCTAATGTATCTTTTGATAATCTCAAAAATGATCCTTGGACTATAGAAAATGGGCTAGATTTCAGGAAGATTAAAGGAACATTTCCTGATCATCTTCTGCCACTATCATTTAGCAAGAACTAAAATGTTTAATTGCTTATTTGATTTGGCTTTTATCACAACACGAATCTTTTCCGATCAGAATATGCATGCCAGTTCATATTACAGAATGGCATGCCTGACTGGAAAGGGTCAAACAATTTATAAATTGCTGTTTAAAGGTGAAATGTGAAAAAAGCTGTCAAAAACAGAAGGTGAAGTGAGTTGATTCTTCACCTGCCAAGGCTGGATGCATTGAATTTTAAACAGAGTTTTAATATTGTGTTAAGAGCTGTTCTCTATTCTTCGTCTATTACAAGCTGCAAGCTTTTATTCTTCATGAAAATGTTAGTCATATGATAACATAGTCCTGGCCCTCTAGCCTCATCCTTTTGTTGCCTTCTTTACAGATTCATCCTGTGTAGCACAAGCTAAAAGGGCAGATGCCTAATCTGGGAAGTTTTCCAGATTCAAGGTACTTAGCACTGAATGCATTCGATGTATGCATTGTGGGATCTTGTTAGTCTGTCATAAAAATGCACGAAGGCTGAATACGTATTCTGACTCTGTGCATGCTGGTATGCATCTTGGCCTACTACTCAATTCATTTATTTCTTCCTGATCTAGTGAAAGGTAGGTTTTGGGGATTTTTACATAAATAGAGTCTCTAGAATTTGTGGTTTGTAGGAATAGTGAGAATAGATTTTAATTTTATTGCCAAAATGATGCAAATATTCTATTAAAAATTCCTGTGGTTTTGGGGACTTTGTGCAGGATTATTAGATCCTGTTGAATCCTGAAAATACTCCCAGAATTGGTGCGCTCTCTCTCTCTCTCTCCATAATGATCTAACATCTTAATGACAGTTGGAAAATAATTTGAGAAAGTCTTTCTAATCACATGAATGGCCTGAAATTATTCTTCTACTATTCTTCAAAAGGGAGAGTGATTTAAATGCATCTAGGTCTGGATGATGGATAGGAATTTTTTTGTGAGTGATTCAGTAACCTAAATGAGAAAATTAAGAAGTGGTCATGAACTACGTATGACTACTGATTTTATAAACACAATTTAGAATTTTTTAAGTAGCACTCTTTATCTTCACCACAGAAATACTTTAATATACCATTTTTCAAATTCTTCAGACAATTTAAAGAAATTTTCTAGGTGATTTTTTTTTTATTTTTTTATTTTTTTTTTTTTAATTCTGACAGCAATTCTTTTAGTGGATATGAACACAAGAACAGGCTGCATACAAAGCCCTGATAATACTAGATTTGAAGATGGTAAAGGCTTGTTTTTAAAGATGCTGTGAATGCAGGCTGAGGAAACTGGGCTTGTTCAGCCTGGAGAAGAGAAGGCTTTGGGGAGACCTAGTAGCAGTCTGTCTGTAGCTACAGGATGATCTGTGAGAAAGTGAGCCAGGCTCTTCACAGCAGTGCATGGTGGGGCAATAAGCCAACAGTTGAACTGAAGCAGGGCAGGCTTTGACTAGAAAACAGAAAAGTTTCCTCTACAAGAGTAATAAAGTATTGGTCTCAGAAGGCCTATGGGAGCTCTGGCCCAACTAGACAAAGCTGTGAGCAATCTGTTGTAAAATCAGTGTGGGCTGTACTTTGAGCAGGAGGCTGGACTGGAGACCTACCAAGGTCCTTTCCCACCTGAATGATTTGTCATCCTATGATATACAAACGTGGGGAGAGTATAGAAGCAAGAAGTGTAATAGTCCAGACATTTAGAAACATCTTAAGGGTAGACATTACTGGTTTGTAAACATAGGAATTTGAAAGCGACAAGGAACTATTTTTAATAAAAGAACAAATCCAGTTCTCCTGCCTCATTGCCTCATACAGGAGAAAAAGAGGGGGGAAAAAAAAAAAAAAATGGTACCGAATTTTTAACTGTTGAGCATGAGACAAATATCCTATTCTGTTTTGCATGATATAGTATAGAGGTTTATTTAAATGTAATTCATCTTTATTTTCTTCAATGTGATGATTGACGTCAGATGCGATGAGAGATTGTTAGATTTGGCCTAGATCAACAATCAAAATCAACATTTAAAATCTCTGAAATTGACTTAAATAGAAGTATAAAAATCAAATGGCTTAATCCTTTTTTGTTTCAAGGATTCAGGCTTTCTGGGAGAATGGCATCTGTAGTTACACTGATAGGATTAAATGGGGTAACTTCACAGTGCCTTCCAGTCCTTAGGTTTCAGGATAATGACCGGGAGTTTTCTGATAGAAGTATTTGTTAATGTTCTCTTTATAGCTATTCAGGGATATTATGTGAGGTTTTTTTAATAAATACTAGACAAAAATCTGGAGTAGATGTCCCAGTATAAAATATCTCAGCATTTCACACATTTCTTAGTCTCTAGTGTGCTGCAAGAACATCTGAAATTACCTCTTTTTCCTAATTCTGTAACTGGCTATCACAGATGGCAATGGGAGTTAAAGATTCATAGAAGTCCGAGTTACTATTGCCATTGGAGTATCTTATCTTCCATCCTCATGGCCTCTGAAGACCTTTTTCTACAGTAGGATATATGATATTCTTCAGTGTGTGTACCCTACATTGTATCTTGAGAGGGAAAGGAAAAGGGAAGACTTTATATAGCTTCCCTAGCCTTCCCCATCACCACTATATCTATGTGAACATCCACCAAACAATTTCATATGTCCTTTCTGCTTCAGTTTTCATATGTTAACTGCATTACTATTTTTTTTTTCTTTATGGTACAAGGCTTGATTTTTCTTTTGCAAAGTACGTACCACACAGCGAAACATAGGCAGAAAACACAAAAGAACAACTATCAGAGGTTCAACGCAATGCAAATAATTTAAATTTTATGACATCCTGTTAGTTCACTTATTCTAAGGGAAACCTATTTCACAAGGATGCAAAACAAATTTCTAGGGGAAAAAAACATTTGCAAGTAAATGTACACAAATAAATATGATGTTCCAGAAAAGAGAAATATTAGTTTGTTCAAAATAAATCAACATATAAATCCACCGTCTCCAAATAAGACTTTAATTTTTAATATATTTTAAAATTATTTTTGTGATATCATCCATGCTGTTTTGAGTAAGTACCTAAAAAAAATTTGAAGCTAAGCAAATTAATTATTGCACAAGACCTATTTACTTTACAGTATTACACAAACTTAATATATCTTATATTTAATGAACTTTTCATCTTTTATTTTAGCTTCCAGTCTGTTCTTTATTTTTTCTTCCTCCTCTCCCCCCCCCCCCCCGCCATGTTTTAAACTAACCTGGGTTAAACATATGGAATTTTAAGCATATCAGGTATAATTTGAGTGGAAATGTTATCATTTTGACAGATTGGGCTTGTTTCCACTCAGAGAGAATGTATTTGTTCCAAATCATAATGTGGGGCAATCAACTACCTCATATAGCATATTTTACTTCTCTTACTCTGTTTTACCATGACTATGCATTTTTTTTCTCTTAATGTGATTGCCATTTCTGTTTAAAAGGGATGATATGTTGGGACAGAAAATTAATAGTTCGAGATTTTTTTATTTCTCTTGAGTCATAACTTATTGCTGTTGATATGAAACATCAGATGATTACAGTAAGACACTGAGTCCCTCCTTTAAAAAGAAAGATGGATGAAAGGTAGAGGCAAGCACAAGAGCACTTTTAGAATCATCTTTAAGTGTATGAATTTTCCCATTTACTTACATGGAATTATTAATATGAAAGTGTATTTCTAAGATTGTGTTTTCTCCTTTTATTGCCTAATTATTTCCTATTATCACTACAGTTTAAAACTTTTATTTTAGTGAAATCTATGTTTTTAAATAATTGTTTTCTTCTTCATCTTGTGGTTACCTTAGTCATCTCTATAGATCTTCCTTCAGGACTCCCAAGGTCTCTATAAAGCTGCCCCTATCTCTGCTAGTACTGTTACTATTTTGTTTCTTTGTAGTAGATTCTGCAAGGCATGGGACAAATTTTATTCATGTTTTTTAATCATGCAGATCATAGTGATAATTAAACTCAATCAAAATAATTTTAATTGATGTTTAATGAATAGAATGAAATCTACCTTACTTCCTTTAGTAAGTCAAGATGCAACAGAAATTCCTGGGTGAATTCCAAAGAGCTCCAGATTAGATTTCTGTCATCACTTATATAACCTATACACATGGGCTGAGGTGAGATGCAGGGTACATAGGATAGAATTCTGCTTTTAATCTTCTCTTTAAATGACAGCTTATGCCTTCTCATGGCATGGGCTTATGAGCACTTCTGTCCTGGATCTGAATCAGTGATCATATTCTCTAGTGTTACAGCCATTAGAAGCTACCTGGTCTTTCAAATTATTTATAAAGGCTGTAGATAAATGTACTCCATCTTTTAACAATCCTAAAGGAAAAATAGACTGCTTGACTGTATTAGAAGACAAGTTGTAATCAGAGAAGACTGTAATACAAGTGGAAACAATCTGATACAAATTGTTGCTTATTGACAGTGGTTAATTTACAGTATATTGTCACATAAAAATTAATTTTGACTTTTCATACGTTTTACATTTGATTTGTCTCTGTTTTCATTGTGTAAGTCATGATAGTGGTCTGTTCAAGCTCAGTAGTGAAAACAGTAGGTTTCAGTTAGAATAAGGATTCAAAAGACAGTGTGGGGCTGCTTGATTTTCAAAGGTACTGGAATTGTATCACCACCTCCATGATAAAGTTTAGCGTCATCTAATTGTGAAACACGTTAATTTCTCAGGGGAAGGAGTACCTTACTACTTCTAGCTAGACCAAACTGTAGTGGAATGTCATCAAGTTTTTCTTAGTTACTATTCAAAGGCAAATGAAGCAACTCTTACTAATTTGGATTATCTTGTAATTGTCCCGTGTCAAGCACAGGAGGAGTTAGAATAAGATACGCAGAAAGCAAGATTATATATGTATGTTTTTACAAGACTCATTTTGGATACTTTAAGATGGAGGCTGTATGATGGCACATAAATTTTTAACTTGTTAGTTTCTGGAGATTCTTGAGCCAGTGTGAGCAGACTGGATAATTCAGGTGGCTTTTGCTTTTGGAGGAGACAGTTCTTGAGAGGTCACACTTCTGTGCTCTGCCAGACTGTAATTTTCATGTGTTTAATAGGGTTAGAGGTCTGTTTAAAGATATACCTGAACAAATAGCTTTGGAAGGCAGAACTTTGTTTTTATGCTGCTGTAATTAAAAGAATAATACCAAAATGATTGCTAGCTATTAGAGGCTGTAGGAAAGCACATCTCAACCTCTGACTTGCTGTTAAACTTTTTTTTCAGGTTAGTCAGTTATGCATTAAATTGCAAGTTGACATCAAATCAGAACATTCCTTCTATAAAAATCATGCGGAAAAAAAAATTATCTTCGCTTTTACACTACCACCATTGACCAGAGACAGATATAAGTGGTATTTTTACTAGTGTGCTTCCCAGCGACTTGGGGAAGCTTTAAGCATAATGCCAGTTGGCAATCACTTTCCAAACAGCAATGTACAAGGTTCAAGGGAAAATAAAGCCATTGTGAGATTATTTTTAAGAATTAAGACAATGTTCTAGAAGCGTGCTTCTAACTTCTTGTTCTAATTGGAAACATTCTAATCCAATGCTGCCAAGTGAAGCTGATTGTGGAGTTAATTGCTCTTATGTAACAACTAATATCTGTCAGTAACACACACGGTATAACACTGGCAGGTTTTGAAAACAGTTTGGTCCCTTTGCCCCTTCTTTGTTTGTTGTTCTGTTTACTGTGCCCAGTTAATGTGCTCTTGTGCCATAATAATCTCTAGCTAAATGGTAATTGCTCTATTGACAGCACTACTGTACATTTTTGACACATCATTATTCATACTTAACCACTTGACCTGGAATAAATGTTAAAGCAATTACTACTGAGAGCTTTTCTATGAGAAAATTGAGGCAAAGTTTAAAGATAATCAAAATGCAAAGCTGATCATGATAGCAACTAGAAAAATGGCAAATCCTATTAAATAGATTTTTATTAGCCAAGTTGATACCAGTAGATATTATCTGGTAATTTAGTCTTATTAAAAAGAAAATAAAGCAGCAATTTTTTTTTACTATTCTGGAACTTATTCCAGCTTGCAATTTGCAACTGAAATTAAGCTTTATGTGGCTCATCTATTTTGTCACATTGAAATATGAAAATCATTTGGTATGAAGCACATCTGCTCAGTCCTTTCCATCTTACTGGCAAGTCCTCATTCAGTATGTTTCATACCTGTTGAGGCATTACATTCATGCATACAGCACCAATATTTTAGATATTTGTCTCTTACAAACCTTGTATCTTCAGCTCTTAAGACTCATACTTAATATTTTTCCTGCATTATACATACCTTTTACAGCTGCAAAAAATGTGTGAGTGTAATTTATTGTTGGATTGGAGACTTTAGATGGAATTTGGAAATGGAGAGGGACAGAGTTATTGCTGTGCAATTGTGTGAAAATTGTCCAAATCTCCCAGACCAGCATTTTATTTTGATAGTTAATTGCATATTTGCTCTAGTTGTGTTTGTATTCTAAAAGGAAAGTTAAATGTTCTTCAGTTTAGTTGTTTAAAATGTGGCATTTACACTGATCTCAAATAATTTCATAGGACTCAATTGCAGTAAAATGCCTTCAGTACAGTGCTTACAGTAAAAGCTGTAATTATAAAAGAATGCCAAAAGACATCAACAAAGCCTTAAAGGGATAGTGTAAGCTTTTACTGCCCCCATCTGAACTATGAGGCTTGCTTGAAAACCGTCATCAGGATGCAGAATACTGATTGTCGATATGTCACTATTGCTGTCATGGGAGAACTGTTATAAGGGCCAGAAACTTACAGTGGTTTCTATATTAATGAAGCTTTTCCACACTTAATGAAAGCAAAGAAAGTTTGAGGGTTTTTAATTAATAAAATATTAAAAGCAGGGGAGGAAATCTTCTCTTTTCATGCCTCTCCACATTCAGAACAGCAATGAGGACTTCTGCAGCAGTGCTTTATCAGGCAGATAAATCCTTTTTTTTTTCTTTTTCTTTTCTTTTTCCAAAGCGCTCTCAACTCCCTGTTAACTACTTCAGTATACTGTGTGCCTATCAAGCTGTTAAAGGATTGTTCAGAAGGTATTTAATAGCTTAATTCTTGAACTTTTCCTTTACATTATCATTTCTGATTAGTTATAAAGGAGCTTTTACAGTAAGAGTAAAGCACCACCAGTTGTCTAATACATTTTTCAAAAACTGATAGGCAGACTAAACTCATCTGGGTCTCTCCTACTGCTGCTGTGACTTTTATTCACAGCTGAGAAAACTTTTAATAATACTTTGTTTGGAATATTACAAAAGATATGTCTATTTTTAACATCAATAAACTGTGTGAGCCTTCTAGGGTTAAGGAACCTGAGAGTTAGTTCCATGTTTGACTTCTCAGTTTTTTAATTGAGATACTTATCTCTGTGTGCGTCAGAATTTAAGCACCATAGTGCATTTCCACTAGATAAGGCCTTTTGTTTGGTTGATTTTTGCATATAATTTTCCAATTTTTTTTATTCCTACTTTGTGTCGTTTCATATTTATTTTATGTGTTTAATACATTAAGCCTTGTTTTTCTTGTAAACATGGATACAGAGACCAAAAGTCTTGTTGTGTGCTTTTGCTTGGGTTTTTTGGGGTTTTTTTTTATTGGTAGACCAAGCATCATCTTAGCTCAACAAACACTGATTCAGGATTTTAATGCATGTCTTGTATGGAAATGGGTGATTATGTCATAATTTCCAAACTGCATTTTCATTAATTCAGATAATCTTTCATAAAGGCCACTTTTTGCTGTTAACTGAAAGACTGCACGGTCTATAGAACAGCAAACAATTAGCAGCTTTGTTTCAGCAAAGAGGGTTGTACACAGTAATTCCAGTCAGACTGTTTGAAATTCTATATTTTTAAACAGAATTCTTCTCCCTCCTCCTCTTCTTACCAAACTGAATTGAGCATACTATTTAGTATGTGTTCCTCAGATACAGTAAAAGAAAGACAGCTGCCACAACCAATATACTATTGTTCCCTATCAGTCTACATTTTGTAGCAAAGAGGACTGTACAGGTAAAGAGAGCAATTACTGTTGTTAGGCTTCACTGGTTTGAAGAAGAAATTATCAGGTTTCTTATTAACATCCTGACATTTTTGTACGACAGTGTGTATTGAGATTTGTTGAATTTTCCGGCTTTTGAGTCTTTATTGTTATGTACCCTGAAGTCAGTGTGCCAAAAAACATTAACCTGTTCAAGTTTTTGTCTAGGGTTTTTTGAGGAGAAAGGGAGTAGGAATGAAGGTTTGTAAGGCTGTAACTGTTCCATGAATTCAGATTTTTAGGGTTTTAAGGATGTTGGCAAGATTCACCAAACTAACTATACATGTATAACAATTGCTGACACTGAAAACACCCTGAGTTCTAGAGCATTAACTCTTGTTGAAATGCATAGCCATGCAAAAAAGAGGTCTTGAATTGTTTATAGGAATGTGTAGCCAGTTGCTAACCTGGCTTGGCCGGTTTATAAGGGATTTATTCAGTACAGTTTTGAGGAAAATTTTTACCATCTGAGACTTTGCTACAACATTAGAATGGCAGATAATTTCTCAATCTTACAGAAGATTCTGTGGAAACCCATTAACACTACTGTGTTAACAGAAATCCTACTGCTTTTAAAATGATTGTTTGGAAGACAGTAGAAGAGAATCATGAAGACAGTGAAATCAAGTTCCCCTCAGAAAAGTAAGCAAGCACGACATGGTGTAGCTAACACTGCTTAACGCTCCTACATTGTATTGAGTCCTTCCTTGTAAAAGGTGTTGCAAATTTCCAAATATCATATTTTAATATTCACATCAAGTTCAATAAAATAATTTGATATGTGTATATGCTTGGAAATCATGTGTGAATAAGAAAGCAAATGTAGAGAAGTAAGTAAGCTGTAGATTCAACTGTAGGAAGTATGAAACAAGGAAAATTGTTTGTTTACTCATGAAGCTTTCATGTTATTGTGAGGGTAGCAGTATGATGATTTTTGGGTATGTCTTTTTCCAGCTCATGTAGGGGGACTGTTGTGGGGTGAGTGAATAAGAAACTCTGGACCTCACTAGGAGATGGACAGTATGGCATTCCTCCAGGTAGATATGCTAGCATCTCTGGTTGGGTTGGCTAAACACATGGCTTTCAGACAACCTACAGAAGACAAATCCAAACAAAGATCTTCTCATACATGCAGCACGCACTGCTGCCTTGTTTAACTCTGTGCTTACACATGTGCACAAAATTGTGGTTTAGAAAAATAAGTCTCTTGAAAGAGTGTAATTAATTTGATTGTATTATCTGCAATGGAATTTGGTCCTGTTATCGCATCAGCTTGTGTGAAAGCTGTACTAGGAATGGAAAAACTCTGAAGTGTAACCAGTGTTCTCAAAGATGGAGGGATTAGATTTACTTTTTTTTTTTCTTCCTCGTGGAAATTTTGAACCCATATTCTCCTATCATAAAGATTGCTGAGCTGATGTTAATTGGAGGAATGCCATATGAATCTAGACCAAAATTTAATACTATGAAACATTTTCAGCAAGACTGCAAATAAAATTCTTCTAGTCCACATGCCTCATGCTGTCTGAAGGTTAAAATGTGCTGGTTTTTTCATACCAACTAGATGAAATTTTGGAAGAGAGGCAGCACTTTTCAGCAACAATAAAGTCAATATTACATACATAATCATTTTACTCTTTATTCTCTCTTACCAAGATGGAGATTATTCCAGAATAAGAAAATTTAATTCTCATTTTATTAATTTCTGAAACTCTTCTTGTAAGGGCATATTAGATGGGTATTCTGCATTCATTGGCTTCCTAGATTGTGCATAACATGGTTTAATTGAAGTGATATTAAAATGCCGAGTTGGGTGCAGTAGTCAGAAAGCAAGTGTATGGCAAACTCCTCATTTCACTGAAATAAATGCAGCAAAATGTTGTCTTTCCTACACTTGCCAGAGGACACTGCAAAAGAACTTAATGCTCTAACCTGTATAACCAACTTTTAAGAGCTGACTAATTTATTATAGTCTTTGAGATTATTCATTATATTGTCTTTTAACAGTATAATTACAAATGTGCTTCATAAAATGCTGTTCTCAGTTATCGAGGCCAGACTCGGAAAATCGAGCTGGAAACCTACCAAATGTCTTGTTGTGCAGCTGGCATCCAGAATAATGCACCTTGAACCAATAGCATGTTTCAAAATTTAGATACTGGGTTAGTGATTGGCTGAACACTGAAGATGACAGATCTAGAAATCTCCAGATGTGCGCATTAGGTTCTGCATGGGTTGATTTCCATCGTTTTACTTGCTTGCAGGAATATGCCAGAAACTTGGAGAGGTACCTGCAGGTCACCATAACAGACCCTGGGCCCTTTAATTTTTGAAGGCATTAGCAATAAGAAATGTAGATTATTAATTAAAAAAGAAAGAAAGAAAGAAAAAAAAAAAGCTGAAAAACTAAGAGCTGATATGAGTGTTCTAATTCTAAGTAAATTGGCTGAATTTATAGATTTATACTATTTGGATGAATGAAGCTTTGTACACTTATAAATATTTATGCATGCTCATTAATTAAATGAACTTCAGGGGGCATGTTCCTAAGTTTTATCTTTTAATTTTAGCAAAGTGACAGCAACTGAAGAAAACAACCAATTTGTTGCCATGTATTTTCCTGATAGTTCAAGATTACTGGTGCTCCAAACTACAAATTGATACTGATTCATTAATCCCCTCTGAACAGGAAAGAGATCTATAATGTAATTTAAGAACCATGTATTTTAGTCCCATTTTGAATTGTTTGATCCTGTTCTTATCACAGACAATGACAAGTGTTGAAAGTATAAAGAATTTTTGTAATTAGAGATAAGCTAATCAAGATAAATTTTCTTTCTGTGAAATACCAGGAATGCTAGAGAAAGTGCCTTGCTTCATTACAGTGCTGGTACAGTTTCCAGCAGAAATATAGGGCAAAGATATTGATTAGAGTTCATTTTATAACATTAAATACTGCATGTGCTACTTCAGCTTTCAGTACTGATTTGGAAACAGAAACACAACAGAGAGGCCAGTACAGAAAACCTATGCCTCATTTGTCGGTTAGGTCATCTGGTGTAAATCAGGAGTAGTTTCTATAATGTTCATGAAGTTTCAACAGTATAAAAGGTAATATAAATGAGACCAGGACTAGCTCCATTGTATGTAGCGTTAGAAAAGTAAAGAATTTAAATGATAGATTTATGCCAGAGCTGTCCTAGGGAAAATAAGAAGTACGTTAATATTGAAGTGTTTGTTTTGAAATATTTTATTGCAATTTTACTAAAAATATCCAAATAGCGTGGGGAAAAAAGCCAATACTACACACGTTCAGCATTTAGGACAAGTTATTTTTTGCAGTAAGATTCTTGGCAGAGTGTGTCATCTCTTTTAGTACTTCACCTGTGACACTATAAATAATATATATTTATTTAAGTAGAGCTATTATACACTATTTGTCATACATCATTTATAGACAGTGATCTCCTAACATGTGTAGGTAATGTTCTCTATGAAAAGAAATGTTCAGAATAAAATAGTTTTAAAATAAATGAAGCAGTTACTTAAACTGAATTGAATCAAGATGCATTCTGAAGGCATGGATTGATAACTGCTTTTTTAAAGAACAGTATCAACTTTGGATTTTTTCAGCCAATGAACTTGAGTGTTACAATAATTTTCTTTTAAAAATTGGAGTGAAGCATCAAATAACAGAAAATATAAGAAAATATAATATAGAAGTATGATTACCGGTGAAACTTTAGAGACACCACATTTATTCCAGATGATGTCAAGATGTCTAGTCAGAAATAAGTCTGTACAGAATTTGTGTACATTTTTATGCAAGTTGAATGGAACCCTGCCTCATATTACACTGAGATTAAGTTCAGCTTTGCATCCATGACTAAACTCAGATGAGAAATTGTTTGGGAGTTCTGCATTTGTGTTTCCTTGGGGGAGAATCCTGTTAAGAATATTTTAGCCACTGTGATACCTGTAATGGCTGTATCTTGAGATAGCAGAAGAGACTTCATTTTGTAAATCTGTTCTAATTTTCTCATCTCATGTGTGGACACATTCCTCTGTCTTACCTTTTCCTGGACAGTTTGGAAATTGACTTGTATCAGGAATAAAATTCCACATTCCCTACACAAATGTCTTTACATAGTTGTCTGCTCCATGGTCTTTTTTTTCCTGTTCCAGTCTGATGCTTACTATACTTTTTTAGAAATATAATACGGGTTGTGTTAGGAGAAACATGTTGGACACAGGATATCAGAAAGGAACAGTAATATTTTAAGTTCCTCTAGTATTTTTTCCCTCACCCACACGTATGTTGGTCTTTTAGACTCCAGTGTACAGTATATTGTTAGCTATGTTTTCTGAAGTCTGGAACAGAGTATATGGAAAATTTCCCTTTAAAGCAGCAGTTTAAAGTGTCAGAGTAGCGTTGCATTCTGTGTGCAAATTTCTCTTCAGCTGGGCTGAACTGTGTGTTAAGGGACCATTCCAAAGTTCTCTAAAGCTGAGTGAAAGTTTCCCATTGACTTTGTCGGTTTTGGCTAGGGCTCCAATGGCTGTTCTATATCCTTTCATTAGGAGGATTAAAATGTACTCTTTCATTAGTTAAGTGCAAACTGAAGTTCAAATGAGTCAGAATATATTGAAAGTAAAACTGTCAAATCACTGATATTGATTTAGACACTGTTAAACAGGGGCAGTGCTAACACACAAGGATTTATTCTTTGTTACGACTTGCTTATAACCCCCATTGATGATAATGGGAATTACAGGCATGTCCAGAAGGGAATGTGCCCTTTGTAAATTCCCTATAAGCCTTAGATTAAGGAGCCACAGTTCTGTGAGAGTTCAAGTACTTTTTGTGTGCAGGCAAACCTTTCTGAGCTCTCCTGTGTCCTTTCTTAGCAGTTCTTGGACAGTAGACCTTTCAGAATGAAATGTATTCCAGATCTGTTGTCTTGCTGTTCCTTATCTAGCAGGGAATATGCCAGAGATTGTGACAGGAGATAGTGTCCAAAGTGTGCAGCAAGCTGTCCATACAAATTGCTAACGTAACAAGGAAATGTTTTTACAAAACCGGTAGGAAAATGAAACATGTATCTTAGTTTAATTTTTTTTTCATACTAGTGGTGTATAAATCAGAGAATGAAGGGATAATCAGAATAGGGTATAAACAAAATACTGTAGCAACTTCTGTAAGTAATCATATTTTCACTGCACCTGTTGAGGATACAAAGCAGAAATGATGGTGAGGGTGAGGGGCAAGAAGAGGGATAAGGATGAGAAAAGGGAGCTTGGTGCTGCTTCTAGGAGTTTATAGCCTAAACCAGACAATTCTTGCTGAATAAGTTGTTTATAAATAGAAATGACAATTAGCCAGTGTTTCTGAGTTTGTTTATATTTCTGCCAAAAAGGCATGGTTTTAAGAGTGCAAGTACAAGACAATATTGACTATGTGCAGGTTAGATGGAAACTGACTGACACCCTGGTGAGTCCTCATAAGTCTGCAAGTCAAGCACATTTTCATACTTGTTTCAAAACCCACTTGCGTGGCAAGTGTGCTTGCACACACATGTACCTTTTCTCCCATTGGTTTTGTAGTTTACAATTTCCAAATCATTAGGTCTAATAATAGTAATACACAGCTTGTCTTTCTCTAAATGCTGTTCCTAGAAAAGAAACACTTTCTTGCACTAATGGGGTTGGGCTATGCCATGTTGCTCGCATCATGATTTGACATAAATTTGTCCATCACAGTTTGCATGCAGTGATCTGCTGATAACAGCAATACAGCAGGTCATCTGAAATAAACCAGATGCAAGCAGATCCCACTTACCACCCTATTTGTTAGCAGTGCCCACAAGAAAGTTTGCCGTCTGCGTGTCTGTTTGCTTTCTCTTGGATGTTACTGTTCTACAGGGACTTGAGGAAGGGAGCTGTCATGAGGAAGGTGTGTGGAATGAGAACCCACTAGTCCCCCTAGCTAGTTCCTCTATCTCTTGGTTCTGAAATTCTTATGCTAATGGTGTTGTCATTTTCTCTTAACTTCTCTCTACTTGTAGGTTTGAGGCTCGATTCAATGTTTGCTTCTGGCTCAAACCTATGCTGCGCCTCAGCTTTCTATCAAGTTCTTCCCCTCATCTGCTGCCTACATCTGGGAACACCAGAAATTGTTAGGCGCTTCTCTCTCTGTTTTTAAAACTGTCTGACTGTAAAAAAAAAAACAAAAAAAAAAAAAAACAACAAAAACAACCAAAAAACCCCCCACAACAACAAACAAACAAACCACCAAAAAACCAAACAAACAAAACCCAAACAAACAAAAAAAAAAACCAAACAAAAAAAAACCCACCAAAAAACCACCACCAGCAAAAAAATCCCACAAGCCAGCTTTAGGGAGCATATAAGACAAGCACACCCATAGCCCTTACCTTGTCAGGAGAAGGAGGTATCGCTTTTGTTCTTGTTCTGCTGATCTTAAGATGAGGAAGGTGTTGAATTGAGACCTCCTATCTCCTGGGTCAGGGCTGTAATGCATATGTTGTATCAAATGGCACACTAATGTCTTTTTTTCTGCTTTTAAAAACTGTTTTCTGTCAGGGCCTTGCGCTCACTAACCAGCCTTACTGTCCTTGCCAAGCCTCCCTCACCCTGCCCATGGGCCCAGGACACCATTTCAGCCCAGCCAAGGCCCTTGTCAAGGTGTCACAGGCCTGCCTACCTCTCATCCTGTCCCCGGGCACTTGGATTTCCCACATCAGCCTTGGACATGGGTTATTACCTTGTTCTGGCCAATGCTCACCAGCCTTGCTGCCATCATCTAAGTGCCCTGGCTGCCTGCCTCCAGCCATGGGAGCTGGCAGCTGAGATGATGACCAGGCTGCCTTGCAGCCGCCCACCTTGGGAATGCAGCCCTGCTCCTGCTGCCCCTGGCACTTTCCATCCTGCTATATTCTCTGTCAGATCTCCTGTTGGAGCTTTGGATCTTGATCTGTAGGACAAACGTGCTGATCAGGCATCAAAGCCTGTCTGCATCAGCAGCTTTCTCCTTACCTCCCCCTCACTTTGCTCAAGAGGGTGATTGCTGAATTTTCTAATACTCCCTCAGTACTGAGCTTTTTTAATCTGTCTTGGAACCTAGATGCCAAAAGCCATGTATCTGCATCCTCTTCTGAGTCTAGATATTTGTTCCAGATCCTATTTGAAGAAATCTGTCTCAAAGAAAGCAAAAACAGATAGATAACCTGGTCCAATGCAGTCCATTCTGTAGTCATGTAACCTTGCAGACTTGTCTCTCCCCGTACCCCTGTCACTCTCTACAAGTAAAGACGCTACCAAGCGCTAATCTTTGGAGCTTTTAGACAAGTGAAATAAATAAAATATAAATTTATTAAAAACAAAAACTGTTCAAATTATCATCCCTCATAGACATGGTTCCCATTAACGAGTATCCTGTGAGACCAGATACAAACAATAAGACAGGTTTTGGAAATCATGTACTTTGTCAGAAAGTATACCAAACAAAACTGTTCACTTACCTGTAGGACTTGAAAATTGAGAAATACCTGATGGAATGGATGGAAGATAGGCCATAAGTGTAGCATGCTTGCAGGAAATGGATAGTTCTTGTACTTCAATTTTATCAGTTGGCATTAATTTGTAAAACCAAAAAGCCCTAGTTCTATAGCAGAGCTCTAAGTTTGTCTGCTTGAAAATACATTTATCTGTGTTACAATTCTACTAAGAGGTCTTGTGTTAAAGCAACTACTCTTTTGCTGCATTTGCTTTGGTCCAGTGCTGATCTCCAACATATAAACAAATAGGCAGTTGGCTTGGCTGAAAAGAGTGCATGTGTGCTTAGAATCTGAACCCTACCTTGCTGCTGTGCAAACCTAGGAGTGTGAATGGTGATATAGAGAAATTACTTACAGATTTTTATATATATGAATTATGTCTCATCTTTTGAGGAGCACCTCTAGGCATTAGGACAAAAATATTTCTGTCTGCATCATGTACACTTGCAATGTACTTGCACATATACTAATGTAGTGCAAGGAGGAATCTTATCCTCAATTTCTTTAAATCTCCTGGATGCTTTGCAGATTTGGAGAAAGATCCCTAGAATTTTTCTGGAAATCATATTATATTTTCACTATACTGAAGTAGGAACACTTTATAATCCTATGAGAAGGATTAATATTTTATAATTAAACACATCCACAATTAAAAAAATGAAAAACAACAACAAAAGAAGTGAATGAAATAAATGTTGGTGTTCACAAAATGTATGGAAGTTGACCAATCCAATATCAGTGTATGAGAAGTAAGATGAAAAGTATATATGAGGACGTAGCTTTCAGCATTTTGTGATCATACCACCTGCATTAATTTAAAAACAGTTTTTTATAAATTCAGTTGTTTTCTACAGAATGTTTTGGTTTTTCTTTTTTTAATAGGTTGAGCATATCATACAAAGCACAATCCAAATCCTACAAACATTTTCCCATCTGTTAGTGGGCCTTTCCCAGATGAGTTTTAACTTTTTAAATATAGTTTTGAGGGAATTGCTACCATTTGTCTGACTTGTCATGACATTTTAGTGATTGAGAGTTTTTGTTTCGGAGACAAATGAAAATCAACCAAGTAGAATCACTTTGCATATTCTTCTGAGTCACTCTGCCCTTTGCTGCGTGAGGGCAAACTAGTTTTGCTGTTCTGTGCAGCCTCAGTACAATAAAGACTACTGTTACAAACAGGCTTTTGAACTTAGTTGATGCCAAGTAGTGAAATGACTCAAATACCAATAAGCATTATGCAGAAGTGTTGGCAGCCCAGCTCCAAATGACCAGCATTGTTCTGCTAAACATGTTCCCATGAAGTCTGTGAACTTCCCAGTGCCACACTGGATTTGTTTTTACTGAAATAAGTGCATATACAAAGAACTTTTTTTCTCCTCCTCTTTCCTGTTTGCATATAATTGAAGCAGAGATGTTTGGACTTCTTATAATGTGGAAGATTCTTTAGATTTCATACATACTACGTCATCTAATTTGTCATGGAATTTATATGGCAATACCTCCCACATGACATTTTGCTCAACCTAAAAGAAAAGAGAAGCATGCTGCCAACATAATTATCCCTTATTTCCTGATGCAATAATTTTAAATAGAGAGATGACATATTCTGTAAGCTTTTTGTATGGAAAATAATGATATCACTCACTTAAAATGAGATCCTCATTTGAGTTTCTTATTAATTAATATCTGTATGTCGAGGGGAAAAATACTCTAATACAGCAAGTAGAACTAGAATTGAGTAACATCTTTGCAACAAAGATATAAATTGTATTTTCTGTGAGTTTTGATTTTATAAATTGAGTTAGGTTTGACTTTTGTTTTCTTTACTGCATTTGTTTTCCTGAACATAGTAAAGATTACATTCATTTATTTTCAGAAGTATGCTACTATGTTCCACATTCAGATACTCACAAAGGTTTATTTCCGTTCGTGGTCCTTGACTAATGAACTAAAAACCAAACATGGTTTTAGTAGTGAGGACAAAATGTGTAATGCTCACAGAATGATTATCTGCACACATTTCAGTATTTTCAAAGAAAAATTATGACTTTAAAGAGTCAAATAAGATAGTAGAAAACCTTATAAGAGTATCAATAGCTATAAAATATTAGTTAGAAAATAAACTGCTATGAATTCTGCCTCTGTATCAGAAAAAAAATGAAAGTGAAAATGTCCTCATAAACCAAATATAGGTGTATTAAAAATATAATTTGTAGGAAAAAAAAAGGAATATAGTAATTTAATATTAAAGTAAAATTCATAAGGGTTTTTTATTTATTGGTATGACTTGAATTTATGCCAGATATTAAAGGTTAAAAATAATAAATTTTAGGAAAGCTTTAAGCATCTAACACTTGATGAAAGTGCCTAGGTTTCATAGAAAGCCAGTGTGAAAATGAAGGTACTCATTTCCTACAGGACTTCCAAAAAGTGACGTGTGGGTTCCTCAGATAGGCCCACTAAAGACTCAGATTGCAAAATCAGTTTCAGAGAGACGAGGTGCAAGTGAGATAAATGCAAGTTATGTTGCTGATATTTATCCTATCAGGATAGAAGTGTTTCCTAAATCACTTTCCCATTACAATAGAAGTAATCAGTTCCACATGCTGATAATTCATTTTGTATGATTAAAAATTAATGTTTGTTGAATGCTTTTAAAAAAAAAAAAAAAATAGAGAAAACACCCAATCAAAACAATTTATTCAAAAAGTGAAGGTAGAGACCTTTTTCTCCTTCTCTACCAAGTTTTTGGTCTTTTTGTTCCCTTATTTTCTTTTCCTAAAATTCCCATAGGGTTCTTTGAAATTAAAAAAAAAAAAAAAAAAAAAAAAAGAAAGATTTCTTTAAGACAACTCTTTTTCCCTGCTTTCTGATCCCCTGATTTCAAAAAAACTGTATTAGCTAAGGACCAAGGCTTTCAGTGAGAGTGTCACCAGTAGCCTGTCTGTTACACAAACACGGGGTGATCAGTTAAATTCATCCTGTGGAAAGGACCAAGCAGCAAGACACAGATTTAACAGCCAAATGGCAGGGATCTCACAAGCTGGGTCACAAAATGTCTGACTCTTCTGTACAGCTTGTCTTAACAGTGCAAAAAATACAAGTAAAATTCCAGGACTTTTTTTCAAGTGAATGATAGACATCCTAAACCTTTTCTCTTTACATGTTACTAAAATCCCCCAAAGTGAAGTTATTTTCTCCTGAGAAAAAACAACTGATATGTTCTATCCAGTGGAAAAAAAAAAAAAAATTTTTTTTTTTTTAATTAAAAAAAAAAGGAGGAAAACAAAAAAAGTGGGGAAAAAAAAAAAGAAAAAAGAGCTTGTTCAGAACCAGTGCTTAGGGGTTTGCTTATAGGTGTCATTGTGTCTCACATCCCTGCTGTGAAAATCAGCTTGCATTTGAATGTGCATCTTGACCCATAAATGTCACCCTGGTCCACTGAGCATCTTGACTTCAACATTTCCTGTTGTAAAATGGACAATGGGATAACACTTCTTTTTCTGAAGGAGGGACCTGTGACAATGTGTGCATGTGTGCAGTCAGGAGAAACTGCAGCACTCGGGATTTAAAAGCATGTCATCAGCCACTGAGCGGGAGATCACAAGAGAACGAAGTTGCTGGACAGTTTTTGAAAAACACAAGGATTATCATTTCTGTTTCCAAGCCACTTCTCCTTTTCACAGCCCTGAATCCTTCTTGGCCTCTCTCCATCAGTGGCTCAATGATGTGCCCCATAGTAGAGTACGTCCAGCTGTGTGGTAGAGCAAGCTGCCTTTGAACAATGAAATAAGAGCGCTGCCATTCCTGTGCACACGTTGTTTATGTTGCTAGCCATTTCTCACTTACATGCATTTTCTAGTATAAAACATCTTAACGTTGTGCTGAGAAACTGAAATTTGCACTGAGAATGCACTGAAAGGTTCATGTAGAATAAAAGGGGTTCCAGCTTTACCATCTCTTAATAATTATATAACAGCTGCATTTAATTTTTTTTTAAAGACGAATATTTACAGGTCAAGTTATGTTCTTTAGGACATTGTTTCATCGTCACAAATAAGCATGCTTCAATCAGATTGCCAACCTCAGTCCTTCATTTTAAAGCCAAAGTGCATAATTCTGTTATTGTAGGAGACAGAACTTCTTGCATACCTACTTGGAATTTAGGACTTCAGAATTTTAAAAATATTAAATGTTTATAATAGTATTTGTACGCATTCCTGAAGACGTTGAGCAGAGTACACTGCTTCTAAAAATGTTCATGATTATGCTTTTAGAAACTACATTTGGCTCTGACTTTAAATTATGCAAAAAATGATATTGTCTTTTCAAGATGTTTTAGTATTATTTAACAGGCATTTAAATATTTCTATTGCTCATATACTAATTTTCACCATGTTGCATCAAAGGAATATAGATTATACTTTTTATCATGAAGAATGATCAAGAAGATCAAAATATGGTGGTTTCTTTCCTGTCAAACATAGGGCAGATGGTTCCATTTTTAAAATGCCAAAAGGTGTCTCCATTTTTTGCACATGTCTGCATATGTGTAGATACCAACCTGAATGTTAGCACATCTTTTCTTGTACTAAAAAAGTAGTTTAAATGATTTTAAATGGTCTTTTTGCAATGATCAATATCATTAACTAAAGAGGATTTAAATATGAGAACAGGAGAAGCCTTTATTTTAAAAATATGCATCATAAGTACTATATCTGGAGTTTTGACAAATATCTGTTTTGGTACAGCAAGACTAGAACCTTCGTGTGATGTACAAGAACTTGATAGAAACCCTGATACGTCATCTCTTATCGGAATCTGAAATTTGATGATTAACACTAGTACCTTATCACAGAATCACAGAATCACAGAATGTTAGGGATTGGAAGGGACCTTAAAAGATCATCTAGTCCAACCCCCCTGCCAGAGCAGGAATACCTAGATCAGGTCACACAGGAACATGTCCAGGCGGGTTTTGAATGTCTCCAGAGAAGGAGACTCCACAACCTCTCTGGGCAGCCTGTTCCAGTGTTCTGTCACCCTCACTGTTCATTGAAACGTTTCCACAGATATTCTCAAAAGCAGTATTGAAGTGTTTGATACATCTCATTAGAGAACTTTGTTGTCTTCATTCTTCATATTCAGAAGGTGAAAAACTCAGGTTAGGATACAGTTGGTTAGATGGAGATAGAACAGGATATTAGGGAAAAATTGGTATTGGTTTTGGCAGGTTGGAAAAAATCACACTCACTAAAGGAAGTAGAAAGATGCAATTGAACTGTATGCAAAGTGGTGAACTACTACCTGTATTTCTGTGAATACTTTGATAACTTGCATGAGTATATTCAGCTATATACATACTCATTTAAAGAATATTACTCATTCAGATTGAGATAAATTAATCAGAAAAAAAGGAAGACAAAATATATGTGAAAGAAAAAGTAAATAATTTATCAATAAATCATAGAAAAGTGCTAACATGAACCACCAAAAAGGTAATAGGTCTTGTGATTCATGTGCTGTATAAAAAACAGCACTTTTTGGATTGACAGTTGTAGGAATAAGAGATAAAAATTCAGCATGGCATAGTGTCTTTTTACTTTAGTTGTTTTGCATCTGATTACTTCTAAGAACCTATTTAAAGAAGCAACAGAGGACTGTAGGCCTTTCTTTAAACTGTAACAATTTAGTGCTTTTTAAAGGCTTTCAAAAGAAATTGTCACCTGCTCATTCTTTTTAATTCTGCTTATTGCATAAAAGCTATACACTACTAATAGCACGTTTCTTTCCTTTGCTTGCAGTTTTGCCTATAGATTAGTTACATCCTAAATGCAATCATTGCAATACAAAATCTGAAAAATAAATGCCAAATTATTCAAGGAAATACTTGTACTTGTCACAATTATTTCCACAAATAATACTAAAGCTCCTTTTTAATAGTGAACATAGTAGTGAACAAGTCTCCAGTGCTTCTACAGCTTGTAAGTAAGCTGTAGTGTGCCTACAGCGGTGTCTTAAAAAAATACCAATATTTATCTGGCAGGTAATTGATGTAGAAACAATGGATTCTAAACTATCGAGTCTTAATAAAGACAATGTGTTTCGTAAATGTTACTCCTACTATCTTTTTGAAATATTAGTTGCACTTTTATTTTTCCATGTTAATATAATAGTATGTGTTCTCCTAGATTAAATATTACAGTATGTAATTTATAACCAAGATGTTGTCTATCAAAATCAAAGCCTTGTGATCCATTGCAGCTATGGAATAATAAATAGGGATAGTGTACTTTTAAAAATACATCTACATGTGCATTTTATGTGCAATTCAGCATACTTAGTACTCCAAGCTCAATTCATTCTCTTTAAAGTTTTTTACTTCAAAGCAACTTCATTGTTTTAAGTGACTAAATTAAAGCTTTTTAGTGTTTCCTGCAGTCTCCCAAAGCAGAAATAAAATCAGTTTTAATTTATTTTATTTGCTAACACTGTGGATATAATTATTGCTGCAGAGTCTTTTTAATTGTTTTCAACTAGGTGCTTGTCTTTAAGTTGCAATAGACTTCTAATTCTACATTGTTGATATTCCCTTGTTAATTTTGACAAAGCATCATAAATCCAGGTATTTAGGCTTATTGAATTTTGAAATGAGGTGATTAGTTGGAACATGGATGAATGAACTGATGCAAAGTAAAATGAATTTTATGATTTACTGTCATTTACAAGTTCCTTTGGAACCATTATGTGCAAATTGTAAAATGTATTAAAGAGGTAAGATATCGCAGTTATAATCAACAATGTAAAATTTTCTCAAATAAAAGTATTCAAGCAGTCCTCCAAAAAGAGTAATTGTTGAATAAGTGTTTATTATACGCAGTTAGTTTTCATTATAGATCATGCTTTTCCACTCCAACATTTCAGTATGCAAAAAGGTATCTTAATAGACTTTCAGTAGCAGTCAGTAATGTTAAAGTTCCAAAGCTGTTACCATTATAGTTTGCTTTCAAATATTCATGCTTTAGAAGAGGCATATTTAGGACAAAATAGCCCATTTATCAGTTTTTACTTAGAGTTTATAATGATTATTAGCTAAAGGTAACAGTGAACTACAATAATGTGTGCCTTTGATATCTGGTCATTGATATTTCTAGATTTGAAGGGAAAGGACGTCCAATAATTTTACCAGTGGAGTACAAAATGCTAGTACACGTGCAAGTATGAACTAAAGCATGGATGTGTTGTGCTTTTATTTCCAATTAAATTAAATACTTGAGTTTCATTATTAGAAAAGAGAAAGATAACCTTGATGTACATTCAGAAACTAAAGTTTAAAAGTCAGAGAACTTGAACTCCGCAGCCTTGTAGATGATTAATTTTTATTTTAATTTTAGGCATGGTCTGAACATAAAGGATTTCCAGAGATAAGAGCCCCAAGAGCTGTTTCTGTGTTTGAATTACAATTCAAAGACCAAAACTTTCCCTGAAACTTGAATGTTTTGAATCAACTTGCTGCAGGCCTCTACAAAGGCAAATTACAAGAACCCCATGAAGCAATTCTCCTCTGCTAGTGCAGGAAAACATAAAATCAGGCTCGTCCTATTCTTCCCATTGCCTGGGTTCCTGTCTGCCCTAAGGTGGTAAGTGCGAGAGTTACATTCTTTCTTGCTCCTCTGAACCCTGGGCCAACATCAAAGTTTGAGTAAATCATTCCAAATTTGCAGCCTCCCTTTTTTTTCCTATAAGCCAAATAACTCTAAATGAAATTTTATAAAGTTAATCTACTTTTAATCTAGTTAAATAGTAAAAAACTCAGAATCTTAGTGTGCAACATTTGCTAATCAGACAAGCAAGACATTTTACAAGCATTTATAAGAAGTTTTCTATTTTACATTTTAATCATTTTGTTGAATAGAAGACCCATATAACCATTTCACTTTTCACAGGTTAGTTAAAAATGGTTTGTTCTCATTTACAGTAAATTTAGTGCTCATAAAAAGGTATAGAAGCTTCTGTACAACAGTAAACGTAAAATTTTGTTATTGAATATCCTAGTTTTGATGCCTCATGGAAAAAAAAATAATTTTGCTCTCCTGCTGTATGTAATGTTTCTAATTCTGCATTTGCTTTCTTGCTTTTTTTAGCTCTGTGTAATGTTGTCTTGAATCTGTCATAGAACAGTAAATACTGAATGGATGCAGGGCAAACTCTGGATGTAGCATGTTCAAAGTCTTACATTGTTTTCTGGTATGAAAGATAATTATCAGGAGAGTTATTTTGTCAGTTTAAGAAAGATGATGGAATCTCTGCCTGATGAAATTATCAAATATAGTTCCCACAGGGAACAAAAATGCATTAACAGGTGTGAAAGTAATTATGAATAATCATGAAACTTTTTTTTTCTTTTTTTTTTTTTTTTATTTTTCCTCATGTCTGTGCTGATGTTTTTTCAGTCAGCTGTAACTTCAAGGTCTGATTTCAAGCTTCCATTCTCAGTTTCATTTGCTCATATTTACCTACACTAATGAGTAGCTAATATGAGTCTATGTAGCAGAGACTATGTTCAACCTTGCTAGTGGTTTTATTTTACAGTGGGTTTGGGTTTTTTATTTATCTTGAGGCTTACCTCACATTTTCACAGCTTTGCTACAAGCAGTCTGATGCTAGTTCAGTGATGATGAAGTTACTTTGAAAACTTCAGGGCTTATAATAACACCACACACCTTTACAGCAAAGTGGAGGATGTTGAGCCACTCTGCTGTTTAGGAATGAAAATGAGATGTAAACTTTACAGCTACTGAGCAATGATCCAGGGGTGAGTTGGGTACTCATTTCCTTCAAAGCTGGACTCTTTGGCTTATCCAAATTTAGACTCTTAATTACCTGTGTGTGAGAAAACCATGCTCTAATAAGAGTTCTGAGGTTATATTTTAAACACCTTGACAGAAAACATGGCATTTTTTTGTTTTTTATTCAACCTTTGTTTCAGAGGTGAAAACTGTATCATTATATTTAATTGGCTACCTGCAGTTCATTAGTGGCAGCATCATTAAGTAATACTGGAACATTTGTAGTGGCTAATCTTTCAAGCATTTAGCATTCACGATGACCTCGTTAAAAGTAACAAAGGTCAGGCCTCAGTTCAACAGAGTTGCCCATTCACCAAGAAGACTAGCATAGCAAAGTAATCTCTGTGTGTCACTTTTCATTAATCATGCTACTTTCCTCTTCATGAAATTCCAGCAGATAATTGTTACTAAATGCGATTTGCAACACCCTGTGCTGTGGTTGAAGGACCAGAAATAGGCAAACAGATAAAAACATTGTTTAGCTTGCAGGCAGCAAGTGTTTGCTATTCAAAGGTACATCATGCATAAACATTGATTTAGCCATGAGCTGACACTTATAAAGCTTTTGCTGTTTTCAGAAAGCCCTGTGGTCAGGCTAAGTAATAGCCAAGGGCAAGTACTTTTACCTGTGTAGCAAGGTTACTTTCTATATAAACTGTCTGATCCTGAAATAAACCTGTTTTCATAATGTTAAACTGCTTCAGCATTGACATAGGTCACAATAAAGTACACTAAATGAAACACTTGCATGTGTGGTAGGAAATGTGTTCCCATGTAAATGCACTTATGCTGATATTGAATAAATATTTCATTAAGAACATAGTTAACAAAGAATTTACTTGTTTTCCTTATAACTTATTTGAATGAATCTTCTCTATGCTGTGAAATTTATAGGATGAATTTATCTTCATTTCCATCTGCACCTTGCAGACTTTAGTGAAAGATGAAAAGTTTTAGCAACACACCAGAGGAATTCCATAGAAAGAGATGCTTACACATTTCTCATGACCCAAAGATATAATTTTATTCAACACCCAGCCAAAGTCTGTTCTGTCACAAAAATGCAGCTGGTAGAATTTTTAGAATTTACTCTGGTGTTTCTTGGCAAAAAGCAGAATTTGATTGCTACTAATGAAACAGAATTGCATTTCTGTATTTGTGCAAAAACTTAATCTTTTCTTACTTATCTGCCTGTTCAGAGAAATAAAGACAACAGTAAAGTAAAACATAGTTTTAGTGTGAATGTTTTAGCTCCTTCACCTACATCACAGAACAGCTGGTAGTGAAAGTGTTTTTTATTCATGGGTTCTTCAAACAGGTTTAACTTGTGACTTACAGAAAATAAATTAATGCAAAGTCAAACAAAATTCAGGACCCAAGCCTACTCATAGAGCACATCTCAAATGTGTAGCAAAGAAGAATAAGTACAATTTCTTCAAAATATGATTTTGAAAGGTGGCTGGGAGTGCCAGCATTTATTGTGAAATAAGATAGAAAAGCACCATTATTATTCTCAGGCTTCTTATGTTTAGATAATAGTTGCAGTAGAGTTTAGTCAGTTCTTGATTGTTCAGGGTAATAGTACAGCATAATTCAGATAAAGCAAAAGTAATGACAAAGCAAAACCACGTAAACTAAACTTGAATAACATGTTATGAGGGAATGGAAAAACTTCCTTAACATCTGTGAAGAATTTCATTTAAATGATAGAGTCAGTATGTACAGTGTGATCGTTTGCATTGTAAATGGTGAATAGTGGTACCAGATCCTACATTCTGCAGGTACATACCACTTTTGATGTGAATCTAATTTAGTCTGGGCAATCAGAATCAGCAATAGATTTAAACAAATCTGAAGTAATACAGCTATAAAACAAAAATATTGCTTGACATTAATAATTCAAACATAAAAGAGCTTTTTAGCTTTTTTAGATCTGCAGAGAACAGAATAAACTCTGCCCAATATGGCATTTCTAATCATCATCATTTGATGCCTTCTACTTTTTTTATTAGAAAAGAAATTGGACAATTACTCTCTATCCATGTCTATGAACTTCTATCACACTCCTGCTCAGTCATCTCTTTTCCAGCCTGAGAAGTCCTGGCTTACTTAGTCATTTCTTGTATGGAAGCACTGGTTCTTGAACGGTACCCAAATGTGATACTGTTGCAGTGTTTAATTCCAACTTAAGTACCATCTGGTAGTAGACTATTCTCTGCCAACATTTCTTTCCACCACTTAAGAAAGGTAGTACTATCTAAAAACCAAGAACGGGTTCTCAGGTAGTTTGAAGTATATGTATGTTGGCTTCTCCAGCAGTTGGTAAATTCAATATTATTCAAAGGGTCTGGTCTTTGCTTTTATTTGGGGGGGGAGGGGTTTAAAGGTTTATCTTTTGCAGCATAGAACATTGTTCATGAACTGTATTAGTTTTCAACCTGTGGTCAAGCAGTGCAAGTGGCTTTAAATAGAACACTGTATTTGCTAGAGGAAGTAAATGAACAACAGTCTCACAGTATAAAAGAAAAGGGCAAGAAGAGTTGGGAGAGTTTGGATTTTTGTTTGCTTTTTACATCTTACATTTTGAAGATAGCAGGTCAGAATTGTCAGCTATTCTTCAGAATTAGCTGAAGTTAAAAAAATTCAACTGAATAGACAGCTAGGCAATAGCTGGATGAATAGTTCTGTTATTCACTTATTGCTTTTGACTTTACGGTATGTGGAAGAATGAAGGTCAAAGGTGAACTAGAAGGTGCTTTCTTTCATGAATGGCTTACAGAATAGATTTCCTAAGGCTAATTTAAGGCATCTTAATCTAAATGGAAATATTTATATAAGTAAGGACTGCTCACATCAGCCCAGTCCAGTATGCCATTTGCAGTTTATATATATCTGTATACATGCATACAGTTCTGCAGAACTGAACTTTTTGCCATACATACATCCCAAATACAAATTGCAGAAGTGTAATACCTTTTACTAGTCTAAAACAGAAGATTGATTCTATATTATTTAGAATTTCTTGCCATGGGTTATTTTAGATACTCAAATTTTATATGGTTCAAAAACCAGCTGGACAGATTTGAGAAAGAAAAGTATCAGCAGTTAGGGAAGGTCACTGACTTGTAACTTGCAGAAGGCTGGGACCATATGATAGGATAGTGTTGCAGTATGCTCACCTTCCACTCTTGGAAGCAGGATGCATGAGCAGCCTTCCTTGGAAGACTTTTACTTAACTTGTAATATTTTAATGAAAGATTGGAATTCATTTTTTCAATGATGATTTTTTTCTCCTTCAGAGCTATGGCTGTCCATATCAAAATTTTATTCCATGCTTCTCCTCCTTCAACAGTCACACAACGTGACTTGTTAGTAAGTAATCTTGCATATTGATGTCCCTGCAATACAATGAAATTTGAGGGTATGTAATAGGTAAACTTTAAAGACATTTAAAACTCATAGTGATACAGATGACATTTTAGGTGGGAATGAAGGAGTAAGTAGTATGTGAAAACATTGCTGGGCCTGTGGAATATGAATGACATGTTAGGGCAAGTTTTATAGACTACATAGATTCTATGTTGTTCCCTGACCACAGAAGCAATTTTTATCTGAGAGGAGTGAAGAAGGAATATTTTTAAAACATAAGTACCGCTAATATTTTGGGAAGGTGAAAAATGAACATGAGAAGAGATTATGCATAAGGAGATCTGGAGGGTGCCAAGTGTCAAATATGTGCTCAGACAGAAAATCCATGGCATAGTTTTAATGCTTAACAAGAGGTTTGGGATGAATGGAACCAATTTACATTTTCAGGATAGCAATGATATTGAATATCCAGGTGAATATTTAAATAAGATAGGGATAATTGGAAGTTTTACTCATATCTTCAGGATTTATTAAATAGTTCTTTAAAATTTTAGACATTCATATTGGGAGATCCATGTATTTCAGTAGGAACTATGTTTGCACAGTATTTTGGTAGTCCCTCTGTCCTGCTAAGGTAAATCTTTCTCAGAAAAATATAAAAACAGGAAAAAAAATCTTCAACAGAGACATCTTGACATTTGCACAGGCTGAAACAACATGGCTGAATGTATTTAGTGATATAGTAGTGTCAGGGATACCATTCAGGAAGACCTGTGACACACAACTGAAATCCCAGGAACGATGTTGCTGGTTATACTGCTGTAACCCTATCTAGGCCATTGGCCCTGAAGAAGAGAGGTGGGCTATAAATATACTGATATAATCTTGTTCATTGTACTTCTGCTAATTAGCAAATCTAGAAAAATCATTAAAAGACTAAAAAGAGTTAATTAAGATTTATAAGTAACAGGATCAAATTAAAATCAGTTTTTAAACACCAAAGCCTCCTTGACATTCCTTTAAAAAAGATAACACAAGTTTGCACTGAATTGTCAAGGGCCTGAAAAATAAATCCTTGCACTGCAACCTTTTTGGTTAAGTTGAAAGAAAGGAACTGAAGAAGTCAATGCAATTTCTATGTTTGAACACTGTTTGAATAGAAATTCAGTTTGCTTTCCTCCAGGGCTAGGGAAATACTACAACTGTTGGTTTATTCTGGTTTTATAACTACTAGAATCATGAACTTTCAATAGCAAGTGCTCTGTAAGTTATTGTCAGACACTTAAAACCTTCATACCTTGGCTTATCTCTAAAAATATGAGTCATTTTGCTGCAATCATTGGGGTTATGTTTCATGCTATGGACATGTTTACTTGAAAAAAGCCCAGGTTTGTGTTGCAGAGATAAAGTCATTTCAGAAGAGGCAAATGAGAGATGAACATCATTTCTATGACACGAGCAGATAAAAAATTACTTCTTGTGATAAAAATACCACACAAAGAAGTGCCTCAAGGGAGAAGTTACCTATTAAATTTAAAAATTAAAAACAGTAAGACACGGATTTGTCTAAGAGTAATATATAAAAATTTAAGTATTTTTGCATATGTATGTGGAAACATGCATTAGTAGTATTATATAAAAGAAATATCCACTGAGCCTGTACCTGCGTAAATTATTTATTTAGAGTATTTATTGATGTCCTTTGCAGACTAATTTGTGGGTTTGCTTCTCTTATAAATTATAAGGCTGTCAATAGCTTGTAAAAATAAATAATGTCTCCAGTCAGTTCACTGGATAGCTGTAATTTAGCCAAGATCTCACTTCAGCTATTGAACTATAAAAGGTATACTACTGTAACAACTACAATAATTACTTTAATTATACTGTAAATAAAACAGAACTTGCTTATCCAGTTTTTCTTTCAGATTTCTCCAAGGACTGTAATGATTTAGGGAGCTTTCACTGTACTGTAGTAGCAAAGTATATTTTATTCATTTAAAGCCTATTAAAAAGACAACTGCAGAAGTATAAAGTAGCTTTCCATCAGCAAACAATATAATGTTCTGTAAAACTTTTTTTTCCCCAAAAAACAAAATCTATAAATCTGTTTTCTATAGTGTTTTTTTCAGTTTTGGATTATTAACACACATTCTTCCTAACTTTGGTGGATAAACAGACTTGTCTTGTTTAGTCATTTCTGATAGTGTGACTTAGAGCTTTGATTTGATTCTGATCCTTCAACACACATCATGTGTTCAGGGCTGTGTAAATTTGAATCTGGAGGCTGCCTGATGACTTCTAAGTAAATAGGAATTTATGCAGGCACCAGCATTCTTATAATTGTTTTGTTGGATATTTTGCTGGATTGCATATAAGAAGCACAAGAATAATCAAAGTAAGTATATATGCAAATATGTTATGTTACCATAGAAAAATGTTTTGCTTTTATCTCTGTAAACTATAGTGTATAAAATGGGTTTCATTATTTCAGTGGATGTGGTAACAGCTTTGACTAGGACACCAAGAGCCTATCAATCTTTTCCTTGTAAAAGTGTCTAAAAGACAGCTCAGAAGGCTCTGGAACATTCACCCTGTGTGTGGCATTGCTTTCAGATTCTCCCTTTTAGGTAATGGAGATTGTTTGGACTAACGGATCATGTCTCTGAAATCTGCAGGGATTACAGCTTCTTGGTTTCTAGTTCCTCTGTGGTTTTTCGCAGTTCTTTTAGTTCACTTGTGTTTACACCTCTGCCTTCTTACGCAGTAGAAGCTATTTTTCAATAGTTTGTTTCCCTCTGAAGCTGTAGCTGTGTTGCCTGAAAAGGATAGTGAAATTCAGATGCTCCCTTTTCCCCAACCTATCAATTGGGATGCACACTTTCCCTCAGCCTACCATCCTATTCTCCCTGCCAACATCACTTTCTTTTGTGCATCCTAGCCTCTGAGGTTCAAACAAAAATACTCATCTTTTTCACGTTATCTTTACCTCTTCTGTGCATTCTATCTATCTCTTAATAGAAAGATATGTGTTGTATATACGAGCTACCTAAGCAGAATTAAAAATCTCTATAGCCTTCTTCAGGAATCTTCACTACACATCCTCTCATGTTCACGTATTACTTCTACCACATATTACCAAAAATTCCAGGCCCACCTTCATAAATTCATTATCTTGCATCTCTGCAGTTGCTAGAACATTGCATAAACCTGGAAATATAGTAATTTTGGGCAACTACCAGACTGTAACAACACTAAGTTGCTTTAACATTTTTCCACTTTCAAATGCTTTTTGAACCACTCTGTCATCAAAAGAGCGGAAATCCCACCTTCTGTCACAGCTCCTGCACACAGAGCAGCAAAAAATGTGTATGCCCTTCTTAGCTTGTAGTACATTACTGCAGTGTTTCCTCTCCTAAAGGGATTTCTCAGTTTTTCTTTTAGGCAAATTTAATTCACTTATGCATCACAGACTTAGGTCAAAATTGCTTGAGGGTATGCTTTCTGCCTAAAAAGTGAAAGTTCAGTAATGAAATCTATTTTTTTTTAAAACAAGCTCAAGAGTGCTAATGACTTTAGTATATAAATAGTCCACAAAACCGATATAAGTAGCTTTTGTCATCTTGTTTGTGACAATTAAAGATCTGCCACATACTTGCAATGTACAGCTTCTTTTGTTTCCCTTCTTCTTTACCTTGATAGAATTTTCTTTTAACTTGAACAGAAATTGTCTATTATATTCTTTGCTGAACATGCTACTTGAATATGTATTTTCAGATAACTGAAAACTACTATATGAAGAACAAAGTCTTACTTTATTATATTCAGATATAGTGCTTTACAGAAGGTGAGAAAGTCTAAACTTTAATGTGAATATGTTTAGTGTTTTCTTTATCTCATCCCTTTCCACTTTTTTTTTTTTTTCCTTAGAGGACACTTAAAGAAAATAAGATGCTTTCTATGTCAAAAGATCCTAGAAATGTCCTCTCTCATTGGTATAATTATAACCCTATACAATGGGAAGAATTTTAATGCACAACAGTTTATCACAAGAGACATCAACCAACTTATTCATATTAGGACATGAGTAAATTAGCCCTGTGCATTCCATATGAATAGTGCTGTCACAGGGTATAATATAAAATAGAAATAAATGTGATATGCACTGAAATCTTATCAGGCTCAAGCAAGTATTCTAATTGTGCAAGTAAAAAGAACTGCTGTAACAAGGGGCCTCGGTGCCTGCAGGCAAGTCTTTGATTCTGTACCTTTCCGTCTTGTAACATTCTGCAGTGAATATCCTTGTAGTCTTTCTCAGCACAACTTAAAAGACCTCTAATAATTAGAAAAGACAAGAATAGTATCACCTCAGCTACCGCTGTAGGACAGATTCTATTACTGTGCATATCACTTAAAATAAGCTAAAAAATTAGATGGACAGTACCAAAGTAGTCACTCTTGCAAAACTAACTGAATGTACTTAAAGAACAGAATTTATAATAGCTACAAAAATGTTGTTTTGATAAATAGGTCTGGTTTTTGATAAATTAGATAGATTTATTTATGAATTAGATATTATCAAAGTCAAACTTAACATACTTGATTATCCTTAATCAAATGGTAGTAAGTGGTCTGATTTCATCTCAGCCAACATAGCAAGAACATTGAATACAAAAAACAGTCTGCAGGGTGAATTTGAATGTGAGCAGCACTGTCCAATGTGCTTTGAACTACTCTCCTCTGAAAGAGCAAGATTACCTGTATTCATTATGCCTTGATATCCTGGTGGTATGCAGAGGAAGAGGGAACCCTAACAAAACTCTGATTTCTTCATTAACTTTTAGCCAATTTACCACGTTAGTTCAAAAGTACCTAAATATTATGTCCATTTTAAAAATAACATGTATTTTGACCATCAAATAATTCTCAAATCTGCATGATATCCAGTTTTATTCAATGATGCTAACCAGATGCTGTACAACTCCATAAGCATGTATCAGCTCAAGTGGAATCTGACATATAATAGGTTTGAACTACACTGACTAGTGAGTAAAAATCTGTATGTGTTTGACCAATACAGCACTACTGCCAGTTCTCAAAGATACAAATTATTTTTAAATACTATTTATTTGCTCTTATGCAGCTTCTTAGAGCACAGGAAGGGTTAGGGATTTATCTTCTTGTAGCTTAAATTGGAGAGCTGGAACCTGTAGGAATATGTACAGAGATGTACCCAGAGTGAATGAAAACAGCTAAAAATAGTTATGATTCCACTTGAAACTTCTGCTAGTTAATTGTAGACTAAGGAGTATGCTATACAATCTAAATGGCAATTGGGGAGCATGAGTAAGTGCTGCCTGTGAGACACAACATCACAACACTGTCCACTACTGCATCTGAAAGTGTAAGTCCCCCTTGTTGTCTTCTACAGGTAACATCCTGAAGTTTCAAGGACAGGCCTGCTTAGGACAGCAGATGCCAATTAAATGACTAATTCTTTGTTGCATTCATTCTTCTTTTATGCATGTTTTACACTGGGGGTTTTACTTCACATTTGTCTTTATTCTGTTTTACGTGTATCCAATATGTCAGTTTTGTTTTTCTTTCAAACAAAATGTAATATCTGTCTGTTAACAACGTGTAACATCATAAATGTATATTCAGTATATTCAAAACCTACAAATCCTAATGTTTCTATAGAATCACCATGGTTGGAAAGGACCTCCAGGATCATCAAGTCCAACCTTTATCCCATCATCTCCCTAACAACTAGACCATTAGACCATGGCCTCAAGTGCTCCATCCATTCATTTTTTTAACACCTCCAGGGACGATGACTCCACCACCTCCCTGGGCAGCCTGTTCCAATGCCTAACCACCCTCTCAGTGAAGAACTTCTTCCTAATATCCAACCTAAACTTCCCCTGACGTAACTTGAGGCCATTTCCTCTCATCCTATCATTAGTAATTTGGGAGAAGAGACCAACACCAGCCTCACTACAACCTCCTTTTAGGTAGTTGTAGAGGGCAATGAGGTGTCCTCTCAGTCTCCTCTTCTCTGGACTAAACAACCCCAGTTCCCTCAGCCGGTCTCCATAAGGCCTGTTTTCCAGACCTCTCACCAGCCTCGTTGCCCTTCTCTGGACTCGCTCCAGCACCTCAATGTCCTTCCCATACTGTGGTGCCCAGAACTGGACACAATACTCAAGGTGTGGTCTCATGAGTGCCGAGTACAGGGGCACGATCACCTCCCTACTCCTGCTGGTCACACCGTTTCTGATACAGGCCAGGATGCCCTTGGCCTTCTTGGCCACCTGGGCACACTGCTGGCTCGTGTTCAGTCGGCTGTCAACCAACACCCCCAGGTCCATTTCCGCCAGGCAGCTTTCCAGCCACTCTTCCCCAAGCCTGTAGCGCTGCATGGGGTTGTTGTGGCCTAAGTGCATGACCCAGCACTTGCCTTTGTTAAACCTCATACAATTGGCCTCAGCCCATCGCTCCAGCCTGTCCAAATCCCGCTGCAGAACCTCCCTACCCTCAGGCAGATTGACACTTCCACTTAATTTCATGTCATCTGCAAATTTACTGAGGGTACACTCGATCCCCTCATCCAGGTCATCAATAAAGACATTAAACAAGACTGGCCCCAAGACCGAGCCCTGAGGGACACCGCTTGTGACCGGTCTCCATCTGGATTTAACTCCATTCACCACAACTCTCTGGGCTCGGCCATCCAGCCAGTTTTTAACCCAGTGAAGAGTCCACCTGTCTAGACCATGAGCCGCCAGCTTCTGCAGCAGAATGCTGTGGGAGATAGTGTCAAATGCCTTCCTGAAATCCAGGAAGACAACATCCACCGCTTTTCCCTCATCCACTAGGTGGGTCACCTGATCCTAGAAGGAGATCAGGTTGGTTAAACAGGACTTGCCCTTCATGAACCCATGCTGGGTAGACCTGATCCCCCTATAGTCCTGCACTGTGATCTCCCCCAAGATGAACCATTCCATAACCTTCCCCGGCACCAAGGTCTGGCTGACAGGCCTGTAGTTCCCCGGATCCTCCTTCCTGCCCTTCTTGTAGATGGGTGTCACATTGGCAAGTCTCCAGTCATCTGGGACCTCACCCGATAACCAGGACTGCTGATAGATGATGGAGAGTGGCTTGGCAAGTTCCTCTGCCAGCTCCCTCAGCACTCTCGGGTGGATCTCATCCAGCCCCATAGACTTATGGGTGTCTAATTGACTCAGCAGGTCCTTCACTACTATTTCCTGGATTATGAGGGGTTTATTCTGATCTCCATCCCAGTCTTCCAGCTCAGGGGACTGAGTACCATGAGGATAACTGGTCTGACTGTTAAAGGCTGAGGCATATATGTGATCTATACTGCATAGATCACATGCCAAAGGAAGCTCTGCAAGATCCGGATAGCTCACAGCTGCCTTTTTAGTCATAGCAGAATGCTGAGTGCTATGACAAGCAAGATAGTTGTGTAAAATTCTGTTTTGTACAAGTAGGTACAACAAAAACATGTAATGTCAGGAAAATCAAGAGAAACTTGCTTTTTCCCAGAAAAAAAAATAATCTTGTGGTTCTCCCAATGTTTCTGCTATTCTAATTTATTTTTTTTTAAAAAAAGCACAAAAGCACAAAGCCTCAGTTCAAATTATTCGGAGCAAACAGGAGTGTTATTACTGTTTTACCCAACTGCTTTGTTTCCACATGTCATTTGCACTTTCCCTCTTTTTAATTATAATCTAAAAAATTTAAGTCATTATTTTGTTAAGAAGGGGAGCAACCAGAAATAAAATGTTTCTTTGTATAGCCTGATTTTATAAAATAATGAAGGGTGTCTATTCAAATTTGCATCCCCAAGACTAAGGGAATTAAGAGACAGAAATGAAATCAGAAGTTGCTGTAGGTCCCTGATTCACATAGTTATAGAGTGTGAGTAGTATTGCAGAAATGGTTTTGCAATTTTCTTTTTTGGTAATATTTATTCTTATTTGGGTTTATGTGGGTTTATGTGGAATAGACTTGCATTTAGAGCCAGTCTCTGAAATACAGATGTAGTATTACTAATTCTGCTGAAACTATGTATTTGATTACAAAATGTTTTTTTTCCGTTTCTTGTATTCCAAAAGATCATGTCAGTGTACTGATTGTTTCTGGATTTTATTTTTTGATCCAGCGGGTTTGCTTGTTTACGTAAGTACACAGCAAAACATGAATAATCTCTCTTTCCATTTCCTTCTTCTACTTGCATCTCTTGCCTTCTCTCAGTATGAGTGGCACTAGAAAAAAAAAGGTGCATTAGGGAACAGCTCTTCTTCAGACTTCAGTTATTTATTAAGTTACTTAAATATATACATAAATTGAAGTTGCAGTATTGAGAAGTCTCATGAAAAAAGTTGTTGCTCAGGAGCTTAAAGATATTTTAAGTTCTTTGCTAAATTGTTTCTTGACTGTACCCTTTCCCATAAAGCTCTTGTACACCACCTAGTAGTCCTCTGTATTTAATAAATAAATAAATAAATAAATAAATCTATTAGATTAAAATATCAAACAAAATAACTTTAAAGTTACAAAATCAAGTGATTAGGAATTACAAATACTAGAATTAAGTTTGTCCTTGTAAATTTTAGCTAGATGCTTTCTACATAACATATGCTACAGTCTTTAGCTACATGACTCCATACTGTTTTTTCCAGATCTTTCCTTATTCAGACCACAGGAGCAGGCTGGGATGACTGAACAGCTTTTTGATATTTTGTTGGATCATCCTGGCACAAAGAGTGGCCCAAGGAATTTTTGACTGCAGAGTTGCAAGTTTGTAATCAATGTAGTTATTACTTTCTGCCAGAGCTTTTATGTGCTACTCACCGTTATTGTATGAGTTTCACACATTACTATTAATTTAATTTCAAAACCCATCTCTCAGCCTTTCCTCATAGGGGAGATGATCCAGTCCCCCAAGCATCCTCTTCACACTTACTCCAGTAACAGCAGTGCTTAGAAGTTCTCAAGTTCCCTACAGGTCTTCTCTGTGCCCATGTGGCCGAGTATGTGTGACACTACTTTGATTCTGATGGCATTGCATGGGAAACTGGCCCCATAAGACCTCGACATTTCAGTACCTAGCTCATGCTCTTGTCCTAGCAGCACATATATTCTGTTTTGATCTACAGATCAGTGTTAAGTCTGTCTATCCATATGCAAACTAGTGAGAAGGTAATACTTCCCTTATACCTACCTCACAGATAAAAATATTCATCTGAGGATTTTAAGCACTTATCTTGGGGTTAAAAACTTTGGCAAGTCAGAAATCCAGGAAGGTATATTATTACAAGGCTAAGCCTAAAATCTTTAGCATCAATCAAGCACAGAGACTAAAGTAAAAGAATCAATCCACTGATCTGAGTTCACAATTAAGGTACTATTTGAGAAAAAATAAGCATCATATAGGTTTTTATACATTCATGACACAGCTTACTATTACAACCGCATTAATATTTGAAGTTGCAAATGTTCATCATTCTTCAAATAGATGAAAAAGTCTCAAGCCAGCTCTGTGGCTCTAGAAACAGGGAATACACCACTTGGTACCAGTTCCAAGAAATACATTTTAGGGGATGTGCAGTATCCTCTAGGAAGTCTATGATAGGATCTTGAATCCATTTCCACATAGCAATAGTTTAATTAATTGAAAAAACCCTTTTGATAACATCTGTTTTCCTTATTACACATTTTTCAGCTTCTGCCAGAAATATGAGAGGGGTCTAATAAGTGACAGCACCCTTCACTAAGTGGTCCCCATCCACCTGCAGAGCATATTCCTCGCTCAGTGAGGCAGAAGAGCTTTGGAAAAACAGTATATGATCATGCAAATGTGGGATATATCAAAATGCAGATGCCCAAGAAACAAAAATCTCTTTCTCAGAGTTTGCTTTTACAACTGTAGTAATACTCCAAATGTTTGAATTTTGGTTTAGTTTGGTTTGAGCTTTTCCTGTCCATACAAGAGAGAGAAGTGAGTGGAAGTGGTTAGGGGTTGTTGTGAAAAATCTTAAGTTTCTTTTTTTCTCCACCCTTATCTTTATTCTGGTAGAAAGAGGCAGCAAGTAAGGAACAGCTTGGTTTCACGTCTTAGTTTCAATAAAAGATACAGGACGACATAATGTCATAGTCAAGTTTTATTTTACTCTAGCTGTCAGAAAAGAATCTCTCTGAACTATTTTAGGATTTGTGCCCTTTTTCAACATGTTGGTGTGCTTTGGTTAGATTACAAACAGTGACCAGTAAATTACCATTGCCGTTTTAAGCCAACCAAACATTAAAGCAATAGTATTTAATAATAATTACATAGAAGTGAATTTGGTAATGAGTTTAGTTTCTGCTGACTTGCTAGCTGACCATATGGTTAACTTCAGAATCAATCAAGAAAGTCCTTGGACTTTACTTAATTGGGTGACATACAATTTAAGTACATGAAGTGTGATAAATACAAGCTGTCTTGATGAAAATTGCTCTGTTGACTTAGATGGGGATTGAATAAGTAGAACTGTAATAACAAGTATGTGCATAGGTATTTTTAAGTAGAATTAAAGCCAGCCTATTAAGAAACAGAAAGTTTAGTATGGGTATCACTCTCCTTAGTTATGTACAGTGAGCAGAAGCAGTGTCATGCACACCAAAAAACACTATCACACTTGCCGTGAGCCATAGGGTAAAGGCAATGAAATATACATTTTCTTGATTTCATTATTGCTTTACACTTTTAATTGATGCAAATAAAAAGCTGAATGTTGTAGGCAGTTAGCGTAGTTTTTGTTTTACTCTTCTGGTGTGCAAGGATGCTGTTGTTGCTTTATTTTTTAGTTAGACTGAACACCCTATTAGGCTTTTTTTATTCTGATTCTCTGAGAAGACAATTGAGAAGACTCCAGTGATCAGAAGGAGCAGATACTCTTACAGATCTTTGCTTGGCTAAAAGAAGGATTTCACCATCATGATTCACATCCATCTTTTACATCTGTAGTGTGAACTAGACATTTAACTACATTGTCAAGACCCAGAGAAATATACAAAAACAGCATACAAGAAAAGAAACTTTGACTTTCTAGGGAATAGTTTCTGCCCACACAACTGCTTTGCAGCAGTGATTGTAGTGATGTGGTCCTTGATCATGACCCATAAAGCTGGGGTAGCCTCTGAACCAGAAGTGTGGTACTTGATTGTCAACATCTGAGATAAAACTATAAAAAAGACTGCTATGTTCAACTGGAAGACTTTTACTGTGTTAGGTTGATGACAATTTTGTCTGCTTTTCCAAGCCTTCATAAAAATCTTTTCCACTAAGCACTGATGCTAAAAAGACACAGAATTAAGAAGTTCCAGTTTGACTTCAGGCTGTGACCATGTTTATCAACAATAGGAAGTAAACTAAGCATATTTCTATATTTCTGGTTATTGAAATAATGTAATTAAATTTAAAAAAAAAAAATTCTACTAGTTTGCTGATGAAATACTACTGCTCAATTTTGTGGCATTAACGTGCATGAGTAAAGGATAGTAGCAAATAACTTTCCTCAGATGTTTCAGAGGTTTCATTATTTCTTGGGAAAAAGAATATGTTGTGTTTTGCTGAAGGATAGTTCCACAGCCAGAGGAGGACACAGCACTGCTGGACGACTATGTGCCAATGTATTCAAATTTCTGCAGTACTCAGTTCAAGCAGATGAGGGGAAAAAAACTTAATTCTGATAAAGTATTTAAACTAAGGTATTTTATAAAGTCAAGGGGGATTTAATCACCATTTTCTAGACTAATCATAAAGACTAGCAATAAAAGTGCCATGAATGATTCTGCACATTATGAAAATATGAACTTTTCCCTCAGGTTCAACATTTAGGTGAAAAATGGATAAAATAAACACAAAATTCTTCATAACTCCAGACTCATTTAAAAAAAGGCAACTTTTTTTTTCTCCAGTTTTGAAAATAAATTTATTGCCATTAATCATTTTTCTGTCTATATTTTATAGGTCTTACTCCACAAACTGTAATATAGATCTTGTAATGAGCTAGTTCTTCTTAGTAATGTTCAGGTTGCTCAAAAATCCACAGGAATTAGTAAAGCCTTGTCTGGTTTTTATTTCTCCCAGCTGGTATAGACAAACAAGAGTTTAATTTTTCCCGACTAAACATGAATTCATATCACCCGTTACAGTTATACATTAATACTACAATTCTTAATCATTAGAGCCATATAAAACCACAGTCCTTCAGCATTTGTAATAGTACTCTCATGCCCTGCTCTATATCACATGATTTTGCCCCAGTCTGTCTTCAATCATCCCACCACCCATACCTGCTACTTAAATAATTTGACTCTGCTGCAGTGTGGAGAGCAGCAGGGTGTTTTCTTTCTGGCTTCCCCAGTGGGTGGAACAAAGCTATTTTAAAAAAAAAAAACAAACAAACAAATCTCCCTTCCAGAAAGGGAATATATGAGAGAGGGATGCAGCACAGAAAGGGAGATGAACATACATTTCCAAGAATTCAGAGAGAACCTAGTGGCAGGTACATTCCCCTAGCAAGTTAAATCAGCTGGTGAGCTTGAGAAAACAATGCTTATATCTCTCCCCAGCTTCTCAGTGTCCAGAGAGATATTATATTGCATTAAGTGGCCCTATTGAAAAGTGTGGAGTTTTTCTTTTGCTGTCCAGAAACACTCAAAGGGTATTACCCTGCCCTGACTTGTATTTACTGGCGAAGAAAAATGACTTTAACAAGGTCTTTACTTTCATCCCCTTGATGCATCAGCCAGCCAATCCAAGTGGGGAAGTGCTAATTTATTACTCTTTTCTGGCTTACTGTTGTTAAGGCAATGATCCAACAGGTGAAGTGATTCAAGGGTGCTGAATAGTAGCACAGAAAAGCTGTGGTGACCTTGCTTAATCTTCTGCTTGATTACAAAGCTAGGAAACATGTCAAGTTTAATGTCTTTAATTAGTTAAACTGTATCCTTAAATCTAAGGGGAAAGGGGGGGCGGAATGACAGAATCTATGTTTGAAGATATCACATTTGTGTTGAAGATTTTGCTCATCTCTTAGAAAATTATCTCTGTCAAGGTCCTCTTTTTGTCTATGAGAGCCACTGTAGGTAAGCAGCAGAGTCCCCTTTATGTGAAGCAGAACAGGGAAGGGTAGGCTAAGAATTGCCATCTGGTGCCATGGTATTAATCCCCTTATATTGCCCCCTACAAAAAACTGGTGTAACAGAGAAGTGTGTTCAATGTGCCATCAAAATAGCTACTTTTTTGAGTTTATAGTTGAGGCTGCAGCAACCTTATGATTGTAAGCAAAAATGTTGCTACAGAAGCTTGTTTGCAATGAAGTGGAGTTAATGTGAAGAACAGGTAACAGGCAGATCTTTCTCAGAGTGTCGAATATGTCCTGGTCACTCATTTTCTACATATGCAAAGTTAAGGGGATTTTGAGGCTGTCAGCAGAAAGGTCATAAGGGAAAAAAACATAGGAACTGGAATTAATTCCAGTACTGGTTTCACTTGCACACACTGTAGCCTATCAGTGTAGTGCATAATATAATCTACCTGTCTGCTTCTCAGAAAACAAATTGTACTTCTTGTTTATTTTCCCATTATGACATTTAGGGAGCATGCCAAGGCTGCACTATATTTAAAACTGTTCAAAGAAATAGCAGTAGAAAAATAAATATAATGATTATTCAGACTTCTGAAAAAAAAATGTCCTTTAAGATGGCTTTTGTGTTCTATAGCAGAAGGGGTTGGGTAGGGAAAGGCTACATCTCAACCCAGATCCTGTTCTTTCAGTTGCAATGTAGTTTTTGTCCCACAGATCATCCCATGATCTGCTGGATTCACATACATACCCTTAATTGCAAATCCTGAGTATACACCTTGCCAGCAAGAAAAAGAGGGTAGATACGGCATGTTTTTTGTGGACTTGCTACTTGCAGGGTAGATTATTATTTTTCTTATGGTATGACTTGTTGATAAATGATGATGTAACTGGTCTCTGCTTTAAATAACTTCTATGAAATGAAGTAAAATATCCAGGTGGTGATGGCTGGATCACTATTTTCAGTACTAGACAGAAAGCCTCTGCCGCAGCCAGTGTATCTAGCATTTTGAACTGCCATTTGTTTTTCCTTTTTCATGTTGTGTATCATCACTTATGAATCAATAGTACAAAAATACCCTTAATATTATTCCTACAATTTTTGCCTGCCCATTTACTGTGATACTGATTTTAATTATAGGACGCAAACTATTTCTTACCAGATCACTGTAATTTTAAGCATTCTTTGTAACCTTAAATAAATGTGTAGCATCTATTCAGGACAGTATAAAGTATATCTCCAGATGGCTTGATCATGACAAATAACCTTATTTATTGTTATGACAGTACAGGGGCAAGCTGCACCTGTGGTATCTTCATCAGTCTGTCTTGCAGGCTTGTCTTTCAAGCAACAGACCTCACCAATACTTCTGCAGTATTTAATCCAGTGACTAACCTAACTTTAGACCGTATCCCTGTCAGTTTCTTGCCCCAGTTTCATGCCAGTCAGTGCCTTGTGCATCCTTTACAAGTGTTTCTTCAGATAGAATGTGCCACTATTTCCTCTTGTTTTACTATTCCCTCTTATTTTACTATTCTTAGTCTTGATCCTAGGACACTGCTCCATTTTTTGACAGGGTGAACCTAGTGACCCCAACTGGAAATTTTGATGTTGTCTCTCATACACCTATGTAAGGTTTTGTGAAAAAGATCAAAGTTACAAAGAGTTCTCTCTATAAAGACGTGTTACCCATTCCCTGCAGAAACACATCACAACTACAAAAAAGGTTGAAAATTATAGTACGTTCTCTTGCCCAAGTCAGTGGAACATGGCAGCATAACTACGTACAAGGAAACATGACATGTTGCTTAAAACATATTGTTCTCTCGCATTTGGGCAAGTCCGGCTACTTCATATGTAATCTCGAGTGTTTCTAAAGAACTTTATTGCATTCTCAGTCCCTCTCTTGCATTGTTTTTTCCAGTCCTGGCTTAATCTCTTCCTGTCTGTGCGATATTTGTGAACATTTTAATACCTTTTGGATCATAAAATTCTAAAAAGAAAAAGAAGCCTGTTAATCTAGTTGAAGTCAGACAGAAATTTCTCAATTAGTAGTTTTTCTGAGACTCTCTTAATAAGTTTTGATATTTCTTTATTATATATTATCTGTGATAATTGTTTTTGCTAGCAACATTTTATCCAGCAAGCCAGAATGATATCAGTCAGCCAGACTGAAGAACACAAAGTATTTATAAGATGTTATGGATATCTCCTTTGTCACACAATCACAGAATGCTAGGGATTGGAAGGGACTTCAAAAGATCATCTAGTCCAGTCCCCCTGCCCCAGAGCAGGAATACCTAGATCAGGTCACACAGGAACACACCCAGGCGGATTTTGAATGTCTCCAGAGAAGGAGACTCCACAACCTCTCTGGGCAGCCTGTTCCAGTGCTCTGTTACCCTCACTCTGAAGAAGTTCTTCCTCACATTTATGTGGAACCTCCTATGTTCCAGCTTGTACCCATTGCCCCTAGTCCTGTCATTGGATATCACTGAGAAGAGCCTGGTTCCATCCTCATGACACTCACCCTTTACATATTTATAAACATTAATGAGGTCACCCCTCAGTCTCCTCTTCTCCAAGCTAAAGAGACCCAGCTCCCTCAGCCTTTCCTCATAAGGGAGATGTTCCACTCCCTTCATCATCTTTGTGGCTCTGCGCTGGACTCTCTCAAGCAGTTCCCTGTCCTTCTTGAACTGGAGGGCCCAGAACTGGACACAATATTCCAGATGCGGCCTCACCAGGGCAGAGGAGAGGGGGAGGAGAACCTCTCTTGACCTACTAACCTTCTGATACACCCCATGATGCCATTGGCCTTCTTGGCCACAAGGGCACACTGCTGGCTCATGGTCATCCTGCTGTCCACCAGGACCCCCAGGTCCCTTTCCCCTACACTGCTCTCCAACAGGTCAGTCCCCAACTTATACTGGCACATGGGGTTGTTCTTCCCCAGATGCAAGACTCTACACTTGCCCTTGTTATATTTCATTAAGTTTCTCCCCACCCAACTCTCCAGCCTGTCTAGGTCTCTCTGAATGGCAGCACAACCCTCTGGTGTGTAAGCCTCTCCTCCCAGTTTGGTGTCATCAGCGAACTTGCTGACAGAGCACTGTATTCCCTCATCCAAATCATTAATGAATATATTGAATAGTACTGGTCCCAGTACTGACCCCTGAGGGACTCCACTAGATACAGTCCTCACAATTAATAAACCTTTTTATATTACGATGATATAATAATCTAAGAATAATACCATAATGTTCTTGACTTCTTCAGTTCTTAACAATGTAATCATGTAATCAAAAAATAATTTCCCAAAGGATGAAGAAATACCACTTTTGGTATAATTTCTTTTCTTGTGTTTCTGCTGAGATCCTACAAACTAACATAGAAATTGAGATTAGGAAAGTTAAGAAAAAGTTGACAAATAGAATGGCTAATTGGGTAGCAAATTGAGGCAGCAAAATGCTGAAACCAAAGTTATCACATACAGGTGCATCTAATTTAAAACAAACTCTCATTCATTAGAGTCAGCAGTGGTTGTTGTCTTGACAGTAGAAAACATTGTGGTACTGCTCTCTGATTAATAACTTCCATTCGCAATCTGGGTGCTGCTGACTACAATGGAATCATTTTCAAAGTGACTCCAATGTGGTGTGATAAATGGATGGATTTCAGGAAGAGGGCTTCATGTATAGACAATGCTGGCCATGGAGAAATTGCTGTTTTGTTTTGCTATTACTAAATTTCATTTAAGTTTACATTCATTTTTCTTTTTATTTTCATATTTTCCAGTGTTGTCTTATTCATTTCTATATAGTTCTTGCAAAAATATTTATCTGGCATCGCTACTATTTCAGTAGAAACTGCTGAAGATTATAAATGTTAATAGGGGTTAAAAGCTAGATATTATGTTTATTGGATTAATCTCCACCCCTTGTATTAGCATATTAATATTCACCTTTAATTTTAGATTCCTTCAGTGTTTTTCAAGAGTAATCAGTTTGACGTTTCATCAGTTTACAAAGGAAGGACTGTGGTCCTCAAATTCCAAACACATAGTCTCTTTCTAGATTGAATGGCAGGTATGTATGCTGTAGGTTTCTCAGCTCTGACCGCACACTAAAGTTTACTACTGATAGAAAACTCTCAGAAATTTTATTGAACTAGAATTTTTAACCAGAGAAAATAGCACATGGATGGTGGGAAAAGGATCAAAATTTTATTGTTCTGATCTCTTTTTGAGGAAAGCAAAAGAAAATTAGGTAAAGCAGGATAAAGTTAACTGCAGTATTATTTTTTTTTAAAGAAAAGAGTAAAGTATTAAGCATATGAAATACGATAAATACACTGAAGTATAAATAAGAAATTATTTTAGATTTTATGTTATGAATTTTGCATTTGGGAAGAGGTAAGGCATTGATCAGTAGCAATAGGAATCAGGAGTTCCACACAATACTGTCCGTCAGTATTTGAGTAGTTTTATGATAGTTGGGAAATCGCTGCCTCTATCTCCTGTAAGACATTTATCTGCAAAATTAGATGCTGATGTTACACTGAAATTTAATACTAGGCATCTCTGAAAATCAGAAAATGTAGATTATTTGTAAGTAAATATAAGTACTCACCAGCATGCACAAGTTAGGAGCCTTGGTGCTCAATGCTCCCACTCTAATGAGTGGAAGGATAGAAGCTCTGTTAAGTCTGGTTTGATTTCTGGAGATGCTTTTTCCTTTCTCTAACCACAGAGGAAATTTTGGATAAGACTTCAGACTTCCAACCTTCGTAAAGGTTTCAAACTTGTCCCAGAGAGTGCCTGAAGTAATTTTAGTCTTGTTTCTCTTTCTGATTGTCTGTGCAATATAATTTAATTGCTATATCACGCGTTTCATTGTTAAACATTTTTGAATTGCTGGGTTTTTATTATCCTTTTCATGTGAATTCATCTATCTTTAAAAGTTATTTTAATAATGATACGTGATACCATGTGGTTCTCAACAAGTTTTGTGTCGAATGTTTAGTACAACCATTTGACATTCTGCCAGGCTCTTGGTGGGAGCTGCTTGTAAGAAGTCTTGCTGTTGACTCTGGTTCATTATAAGGCAGGTCACAAATCTCATTCACAGTTCAATAGATCATCTAGATTTTATTGTCTGAGTTAGCCTCTTTTATGGCTGGCTTCCAAAGCAACATGCTGGAGTGTCAGTTGAGAAGAGGCAAACTAGGAAACATGAAGTCAAGGACTGAGAAGGCACCATGCTGCTAACATGCAATCTGTACTTCACCTCTGGTTCAGTTCTTGACTTTGTCCCTTGTGAATAACAGCAAATTAAGTGGTTATGAAATTCATATAATTGGTTAGAGGAACAAAGATTCTCTGTCTTTTCTGGAGTTCAGTGTGTCTATTATCTTTGCCATCCTCTTAATCAAGAGAAGCAGCTGACAAAAAGTGTGCTAAGTATGACTAGCAGGAGACTGCAGATAACAAGACTCAATATTTCACTTCAGTTAAGAGAATACAAGTGAGAAACCCTGGATGAATTCCTTTCCCTTTCCATTTAAAAATATCTATTGGCCAATATTAAACATGTGCTTTCTTGAAATCTATCATCACGTGAAAAATAGCTATAGGTCTACAGAGAAGTAGATACCAGATTTAGTAATCTGAATACATCCATAGCAGTAGAATATATTTGATTTTGTTACTTCACTAACAATTCACAGAATAGAATTTGAGCTTTTTAAGGACAAGTTTCAGTAGTAATGTTCTCAAGGCTGTATTGCTGTGTATTGCAATCATATTTGATGGTCTGATGTTCCATCTACTCACTGAAATCATCTTGTAAACACAGTAATATTACTAGTCAGCAAATTCTGGAGAGTGCTTCTATGTCTATTGTATAGCAAACAATTCCTGGCTGGAGCAATAGGTGAGACAGCATTTGGACAAAAGTTTCAGGAAGATTTATTAGTTATATTAACACAAATTTTCTGAAAGACAATAAGATAAATTATTGTCCACATTTTTCTGAATATCTTTAAAAGACTGCTTGTTCCCTCAGTATGGTATTAGTTTCATCACACACTGTTATTAAGAAGAAAATAATTTAAACCATGTACCAGCAATAGCTACACCTTTTTGTTGTTGTATTTGCTGCTGGTTTTCATTACCCTCAAGTATATTGATTACACAGGAAATTTCTAGCATGTGTTTCTCAAACAAGTGTTTGGCAAAAATATCTGACTCTTAAAGATATTTACAAATACCTTAGTAAAGGACCATGAAATACAATCACAATGAAGAAGGTCATAACACTTGTTCTGCTATTCTAGGTTACACAGTAAATCTTTTTGTCTTTTTGACATGCCTTTCCATTCTGCTCTTTATCTTTGTAATAACCTTTATAATTGTTAATTATATCATGTAAAGTATATTTTAGCTTCAGTCCTTGAGTGAACTACAATATTTGGAACATGGAAATCTCATTTTTATGAGTATTTATTCTTTTCTATTTCCATATTGGAACTTGACATTTTATTTTTTCTTGTCTAATCCTTCCTGGAGCAGTCAGTTTGTTGTTTTAGGGGTTTTATTAGTTCAATTTATTTCTTATTTCAGCCATTGACAAACAAGTTGTTTCTTGTTCTCTAGAATGTAAACTTACTTCTCTAAATTTTACCTGTTTTCACTCCTGAGTTATTAGCTGACATATTTCCCAGACCAGCTTTTAAAATTTGTTTTCCTTCCTTTAATTCATAAATGATATAATCAGTTATTTATACATTGTTTCCCTAGTGAGTCCTAGGCAGAATATTTGTTTGTCCTCCAATAAGTCATGCCATGAGCAAAGCGCTCTTGGGCAGCTGACACCAGTTAGCCCAGCTAGTTTTTAACCTTTCCTGAACCTTGGCATGTCTAAGGCCAGCCAACAACTGCATACATAGTGTGTCACTCAGTGACTGAAACTGATGCATTGTACAAGCTCATTTGCTCCCTTTTGCTGAGCTTGCATTGTTTTGGCTATTGCATACACAGTAAGAAGTTTGCCTGGAACAAAAAAACTAGATATGAGAGAGAAACACTATCTAACTTCAGCTGTGTAATAGCCTTCCCTGAACATCAGCTCAGCATCAATAATTCGATGAGGGTATAATAATCACGTTGACATTCATACAACCTGGCTGAAATTTGAGTGGTGTCCACATAGTATTTCAGAACGTGTCCAGTTTTTCCAGGCAGAGTTATATACACAAAACTATCTTTGTATTCTGAAGTTAAGTACAAGCAAGAGATTTGTGCCCTTTGCATTGTTACTAACAATATCCCATAGCTGTTCATTTTTTAACTAAAGAGCTAGTTTTATAAGTAGATGACATACTGTCTTCTAGACTTTAATTAAAACTTATTTTTGGTCCTTAGGTGTAATGACTGCTCTTCTGAGATGAGCTCTTAATTAATGCACAGAGATCCTGAAAGTCCCACCTCTCAACAGTAATGATTGACATCCAAGGATACATAAATTACACTAATTGAGCTTTCCATTTATACATTTTTCTGCAGCCAACTCATCAGAAAAGGTAGGAGAACAGACCAGCTTAAGAAAAATTTTTTTACTGTCATCTGTATTTTCCTGAGGGGGAAAATCTTGCAGAACTACTGAACATTTATTACCATGGGTGTCAACTCTTCAGATTTTAGATGTAACATTTGCTTTACTAAGAAAATTAGCATTTTTAGTTCAGTGGTGTACAGTTGAATAATGACACAGTATTCACTACTGAAAAAAAGAATACCTTACAAGTCAGCAGGCAATGCTTTGGATCACAAATAGTGTTGCATAGCAGTATATGCTTTCTGAACAGAAGTTGTTTGGTATTAAAATGAGGTATTTCGCTATGAATGGTGTTTTATCTGTAAATGTTCTCTTAATTTTGACCCACAGTTGGAAGCAGATATTTTACAGTATTTATTAAGCAATCGTGTATTTCTAGGATTCGATTTGGTACTTCAATAATGAACTTTAGTTTTCATTAAATTTAATTCTATATTATTCTGGAGTCAGTTAAGATGAAGTCACTGAAGTCATTGAATAAAGTCCAGTATTCTCATCTGAGCTGCAGTCCATTGAAACAAACAAACAACAACAACAAAAAAGTATAAGAACATGGGGATGGAGAGGAACAAAAGGCACTGGAATGTATCAGAGAGATATTTGGCAGAGGAATTGCACTGCAAATGGTATATAGGAAGTACTAGAAGCAGTCAAGGAAAATAAATGGAAATGAGAATATGCCAAGAATATGCCTAGATAAAGATTTATCTGTGGTTTAAACAGTAATCCAGAGTACAGTAATAGCTTTTTTTGGTCTCAGAAATCAGCTTTTTTCTGACTGTTGTTTTTTGACTGGATAACTTAGAGCAGTTTAAAATAAACTTATTTATTCCTTATTTATACTTTTAATTTCTGGTGACTTATAACAAATGCAAAATGGTGCTCTTTAAATAGCCTTCAGACTTTTATGAAATAAATCTGTCCAATTTCGGTGTTTATTTCTTTAGAAATGGGAAGCATTGAGTGGGGGGGAGAATATATTTCAGAGATTATATTTTAGGATTCTAAAAATGAGTCAATGGTTTAATTGGCCGTGCTAAGCTTGAGTACTAGAGGAATTACACTTCCTTGGGGAATATCCATACTGCAGAAGATTAAAGTATAAATGCTTATTGACATATCCTTAAATCTGGAATAGAAAGAGATCTAGATGTTTGTATCTATATGAAAAATGAACAGATCTATGGAAAAAAGTGTAAACATATATGTATGTGTGGAGTGTGTACTGGGGACTGTTTAACTTCTTAGATGTCTTACTCCTCAACTGCAGCACAAAGGCTATAGAGAAAGGGATTGAAAGGCAAACTGAAACCAGAAGTGAGTAAGGCAGGTGCTGGACAGAGAGAGGTCCCATAAAAGCAGTACACTGACTTTGCAATGTTCCTGTTGGTTATAAAAGGTTACCAACAAGGTTATGAAAATGTGTATTTCCTGTGCAATACTACAGAAGAAAGCAAACCAAGAGTATAGGACCAGAGTGGCTTGGAGTCCAGGCCTTTGTGTTTCTTCCAATAAAAATATGAGGACAAAATGGAACAAAACTTTAGGGTTAAGAATATAAGTGGAGGCTAAGAAAAAAAAATGGGAAATAAAGAATAAAGTATAAGAAAAGTAGCTATTGTAAATGCCCTTCATATCTAGAATAACTTCATACTCTTAGGATGAGTGAAAAACTATTAGCAAATGTTTTATGAGAAAGTAATTTCATCTTCTTCATGATATAACTCTTTGTCCAAAGTAATCCATTGCAAACTCTTATATTTACCTATACTTTATAATGTTACTTTGATTTCCTTATTGCATGTATGGAGACATAACATCTAGGTATTAAGTAATTTTTTCTCTTTATTGCTGGGCACATGGAAAGAATTTGTACTCTCATTTGAGTCCTTTGAGAAACCTGAATCATTTAAAACCCAAACAGTCTGATAGAACTAAAATGTTTTAACCTGTTAAGGAGAACAAAGATGCTTCTGTACAGCATAATGCAGCCACTAGTCTGTCAAGGTCTAACTTTATTATCATGCCTTCAGAACTCGTCTATTTTTATACTTATGAAATAGTAAAAACTGACTGTAAGTTTCACTAGACTATATATATGTGGAAATATCTATTAACAGAAAACATATGCATACATTCAGAGTATTGGCAGCTTCTTTAAACTGTAGTTAAAATGTGTTTGGTGCTAATTCGATGGTTCTAGCTATAGCACCAGCTTTAAAGCAAATGTCAGATCAGCTGAGGCTAATGCATGCCTCTTGCTTATGATAATCAATTAGACATTGATGATAGGTATTTCATTTTGAGTAGATGCAACAATAAATTATTCTCAGGGTAACATGGTGGAGCCTAGTTTCTTTAGGCTTTTGGAACCGGTAAAATAACAGAACATCAGTCAAGTTAATAAAGTGTGCCCTTATTACACATTCTGCATCTGTACGTAAACTGCCAGCATATGATCAAAGACTGCAGCTGTTTCAGTTACATCAGTCACATCATAGACATTTTATAGTTATAGCAAAGATAGAATTCCAGGGACAGCCCAGTCACCTTGCAGACATACTGAGTTTGGTGGAACCTCATTAAATTGCATCTTGATATTATATGAAACTGGTATCTCACCTATTAGATAGAGTATGTTTAAATTCCATGTTAAAATTATTTTGTATGCGTTGCCCGTATGTCTTCTGAAGAAATCCAGGCTTTTGTTCACACAAAACTTCAGAGTTCCATGTTTGCATATTTTAATTTTAAATTGGTAGTTGCTGAAAGTAGAGGATTATTAATAGCCAAATGCCTATGTTGTATTGAATTATTTCAGGCCATGTAAAAACATTAATAAAATATATAATATTAATTAAAATAATTATAATGTAAGCTGGAATATTAAAGGATGTTTTTGTACGTTGTTGCTGACACATTTTTCCATTTCACCTCATGAAGGAGTGTTTTACTTAAGTCAATGAGTTTTGCCATTGACTTTTACAAAAGCAGATTTTCACCTCATCAGTTTTTAGTAAAAGTCAGACGTGTTTTAATAATAACTGATTGCCTTTTCTATATTATCAGGTTTCAGTATGCGAAACATCAGAGAAGGAGAGATCTTAATAAGAAAGTGATTCAAAGAATTATTTCTGGAAAATATGTTTTGAGAATTACTTACAACATAGCTAACTACTGTATTGCAACAAAATTAAACTGGCAAATTCTTTGCCTGGAATTTTAAAGACACTATAACCTCAGCCTCGTTGGTTTAGTTACACATTAGAATTCAACAAAATAGTGTAACTTTACTATTTAGGTAACTAAGCAGTACAACAAAGTACAGGCAGCCAGCTAATCTGTTATTTGAATCTCAATATTTTTGCTAATTTTTGCAGAAATTAATTGCTGAAGCAAAATTAATCAAAAAAGGCCAAGTTTACTTAAGGAAGAACTCTAACAAAAAATACAGCCATGTGTTCTTAGCTGCTCTTTCTAAACCTATTCTTCACACTTTACAAATAAAGAAACATATGCATTTGTTCTGATAACTTTCAGTGCATGTAAAAAAATAATAGGCTATAAAACTAAAATGTATCAGGTAAGATAATAATCTATTATGGTAACTGTCAAATTGCTTGTTATATCATGAAGGGTTATGCTTTAATTAAGCAATAAGGCATCACAGACTGTGACTTACAATGTAATAATTCTTGTATAGTGTATTGTTAGGCAAGAGGCCAAAGGCCTAGTGCCAGTGAATGCTGCAGAAATGAATTATTATGCTGTAATTTAAACAATGCAATATAATATTGCAATAGCTGTAAAATATTACATTTGAAATGAAAAAAATACAAAATACAGTTTTTCTATACCTAATTACTTCCCCAGTAAACTATTTTGTTGCAAAGGCTATCACATAAAAGAGATTTTCTATTTAATATTGTATTTAGATTTAAATGGCAATTAAACTCTGAAGACAGTTGTTTCTGGGAGATCTGAAGGATGCTATTTTGATACCATTTTTCTTAAAATAAACAGAAGACACACAGCTCTGAGGAACAAATGTTCTGTAAATTATTTCTTTTCATTGGACAGAACGAGTGTACAACTCTTAAATTAAGAGCTTTGTGAAACTTCTCTTACCGAGGAGCCTTGCATTTAATGGAGGCTTTGCTATTACCTTTACCTTTTGAAAGCACAATTTTTCTTCTTCCTATTCTTTCTTATTGACAACTTTTCAGAAGACATCTCATTTATAAAGCCCTTCAAATTCATCTCTCAGACTAATTGTTTTTTAAAAAAGTGTATCTTGTGTGATTTATTTCCTCCCCCCCACCCGATCATCAAAGGATAAGTCAATAGGAAGAAGACAAAAACACTGGGTTGTGAGAGCTCCTATTATATTTCTCTGCTACAAGGCATAAAATCAAAGATACTGTAAATAGTTGGAAATGTTGAAAAAAGTGACAGGCTCTGATATTTTTCTTCATTGGTTATATGATACAGGTAGCAAGACCCGTGTAGTTAAGTCTTACAGTGCATGATGTTTACCACTACTAAGAAATCATACCCGAGTGTCCATTTTGCAGTTATTTCAGAGTTCGCATGTCTGACTGGAGAAGGTTCAGAAGGTTCCATGCCTATATTGAGATGTGTGGGTAGTTTCTTTAATGAGAGAAGGTGGAAGCCTCATCCATTGATGTATTTACTTGTAGCTGAGCTGCATCAGTCAGGTTAGTGGTCTTAAAAAAAACAAAAAAACAACACACCACAAACCAAAACAAAAAACACAAACGAAAACAAAACACCGTTTCTCTCAGTTGTGAGATTCAATAGAACTGGACTAAAATGTGGGGGGGGTCTCATTATTTTACGTTGCTTTTGTGGCAGAGATGTAAATCGGTACAGCTTCCCGAAGTCACAGGTCTGCTGTACAGTATCATTCTAATCTAAACATCTCTCTGTGTCCCACTTTGTTTTTTCAGTTGATTTTTCGTATTAGATCTGAGGCTGACTATTGTCTGATCACTACTAAAAATCAGATACGGGATCTATTCGCGAGTTGCTGTTTGACTCCTTAGTTGATTGAAGTTTGTCCTTTATAAAACCACAATTTGCCAGTTGACTTAATCACATTGCAATTAATATACTTCCTTTTAGTGTTGCAATATTTACTATGGTAATACTAGAAAACAATGTTTAACACTTTTTTGTATCATCACTTCCGTACTGTAGTGTAGCAGTAACAATAGACTTCATGTAAGAAAAGAGTTAGTTTTTAAGTTGGTACACGAACAAACATTTTATTTTTTTTTCATAACACTTGAATTACAAGCAAATTTGCCTTCAAAGGATTCTTTCTACACTAAGAAAATCTGTCACTATGACAGAGGTTACAGGAGGAAACAATTGGTTTAATTTTCACAACAGTTGAGTAGCTTTCTCTTCTTTCTAAGCACAATTCATCGAAAATAAAATACATTGCACTTCTGATATGTTTTACCACAGCCGCTGGAGGAATTTGGTTTCAGTTTCATAATGATTAGGAGGATGTTTCTACTTCTTAGGTTTCAGCAAACAGTTGTCTTTAATCTGAGACTGCAGTTAGATAAGGGTCCACAGTGATTATTCATTGCTAAAACATTTTTAATGCCTGTAACTCCACTCAACTGATGTTTTGTTCTTACTTTCTCCTTTTTTATAATAACGATTTTGTATAAATACTCCACAACTGTAGCAGAAAAATAAAGCAGCAACAAAAAATGTTCAGGGGAAAGGATAATAAACTGCCAGTTGAGGCTTCTGTTTTTCAAAATAGTAATGCTTTTGAGATTTGATTAGCAATGACATATTATATGACCAAAAAAAAGAAAAAGGATTTAGAAATGGAAACTAAAAATAGTTGTGTGGTAATTTAATAACCTGGCAGATTTTACTCCATCTGTTAGGAAGAGTTTGAAAGCCATTTCCTGCTGCCACTCACACCGCAGAAGCTTCAGAGTTCAGAGATGGAATCAAATACCTGATGTGAAAATCTGCTATTATGATTCATATCCAAAGATTCATATCAATATCATTGCCTAGAATATTGTGTAGCATTATTAGAAAAAGAAAATGCGAATCTAAAAGTTTAGGATTATTATTTATCTCACTGTTAATACCACACCTTGTGGTGGGAAAATGACCAAAAATATTCATCCCTTTCAATTTATGAAAATTGTTGAATCTATTCTATATGACTGAGTCGCTCAAGAAACCAGATTTCTCAGATAGGTGGTCCAATATTCTAATTTCATTAACTTACTTTGAGGGTGACAGTACAGTGTTATGTCGATCTGTCCTTTATTGCTATCCAGAATTGATAAGCGAACTGGGGGAAGAGAACATCAAGTCAAATTATGTGGACAGAAGATAGGAAGGAGAACATGTGTAGTGTTAACCTATAGCTGATGAACTGGTCTTCCAGCCCACCATAAATAAGTACTAGCATGCAGTCTGTTCTGGCAATGGCAGCAACCCACAAGTATCTGTATACAGCTGGGTAGGTACTATAATTGGTTATTTTTAGATTATACTTCACAGGTGTTTGACAGATATAAGAAAACATAAATAGCTTTTGTCTTTAATAGAAAATCTGTAACACTCCAGGTAATAATCTAACTTGCAGTATCAGCATAGCTTCTCTTCATTGAGGGGTGTAAGAACATAAGTTAGAGCTGGACATAGGCAAGTGGTACAAGCCGCTGGAACCATTATAAACTCTTTTTACACGGAAAAGGGTCTTTGATGTTCGGTCATTCAGGAGGAGAATCTAGAGGGAGCACTGAAACTGCACTGGCAACTTGATCTTTTTTCTTTTCCAGAAGAAATGTAGATAAGTATGTTTATATCTGAAAATTTTAAAATAATCTACATTCCTGTTAGAGAAGGTTTTCATGAAAAATTAAAACCCTTATGTAATGCACTTTTCACCCATTCACACGTTCATATGCTTTTTGCAAGTTTTAAAATGCTCTGGCCCAAGATTACATTTTATTTCACCTGATATCACTTGTTAGAAAAGAAAATGAAATAGTTCATTTTAATGAAAATATAAAGTAGTACTGACAATTGTAGCTCTGGGGTTTTTTGTATTCGTCTTTTTAAAAATTTCATCCCTAATTTGTAGGAACCTTTTTAGGTGTATGATGGAAGCAGCATGATTACTGCTAAGTTTTGAGCCCTATATGAGAGGCCAGTTAGTGTCCTATCAAGTGATGGTTCTACAGGATGGGCAATTGCTTAGATATTTTCAGAACTGGGCTAAAACAGGGATATATGGGCATAGATCCTTGTGTTACTTTATTGATCCACCAAGCTATCTATCTGCTCTATCAGGATATACTTTTTCCTACCTAGTCCATGCAAAACATGTGATGTTTACAAATATAGATCAATTGAAATAGCAGCAGTGTTAATGGTTTTCACAATCATAAGAAAATATCTCATTGTAGAGTTTCACACCAACATCTTTTCTCAGGCTTAAGATTAGCCTGCTGGAGTAGTTAAAACTTAATAATACTAGATTGCTGTGCTAAAGCTAAACTCACAGTGGGTTAATGTGTATTCATATTGAAATCAATTTTTTTGTCCCAGTGAATAGACCTTGGATTTAATAAGACCAGCTCAAGCAAACAGATTTGTTAATGTACAGAATGTGATTTGTCTGTTATCTGGGCTTCTGGAGAAGGATGTGTAACTAGGATGTGTAAGCAAAAGGACTGGAAGAGTTGACCCATATGCCCTTCAGACTTTAAGTAGAATATGAACTGCAGTCTCAACGTGTGCATTCTTAAAACTAGCATGAAGATATGGACTTTTCTGTTCCATATAGAAAATTGTAAGCTCACACAGTTTCATTATATAGATCAGGCACACATGAAGTTTTATTTAATTGATGCTGATTTGTAAGAGGAAGGCTTAAGTTTAACCTTTGCTTTGTACAAGGATGTTCTAAGCAATCCTCCTCTCACCCTTTGACCCAGCATTAACATTTGGACAGGTATATCATGTGATACAGTATTTACCTTTGTCACCTTATTTTAGTTTAAACAAATGGGCCACAAACATGACTCTTTTTCATACGTGTCCACATCATAACAATGATTGCTAGAAAGAAATAAGAAATTCAGAATACTTATTGATACTTGGAATCCATAAAAAGTAATCTTGAAGAAAAATAAATAATTTAATATTCATAATGATGCAAAAGATATGAAAATTAACAAATTATCTCAGGCACTGCATTAGTATTATTTACATAATCTTTCTAGTTCCTTTCAACCGTGTATTAGATGACTGATCAGATCAAACCGTATCTTAGCCTTTTCATTTATAAAGCAAGGATTTTTTTAGATCTGTAACTGTGTGCTGCGCATCCCAAGGTGGCTTGAACAGCCAATAGGAGTAACAGGGGTGATTAAACCTTGTCACAGGGGGTTAGATGTGATGCTTTCTTCCCATATGACAGGCTGTGACAGTCAAACGGCACTGAAGCAGAACAAACGACAGTGGCAGTTTGCTGCAAGCAGTGCTACTGTCACAGTTCCCGCTAGAAAGCTAAATGCTAGGTATTCAGCTCAGGGAAGTTTCAAATAGACCATGCAAATTCTGGTTTCAAAAATTTCCCTGCAAATAAGTAGTGACATGCATTAACTGCAGAGCGTTTGTGGTGTTGTGTGAGTGATTGTCCGTTGTCTAACACTGGCCATGATCATAGTTTGAGTGACACTGTTGATCCCTTTACATTAGTGCTTACCTGATCCTGTTATGGGAAATCTTTCTTTTTTTGAGAGAGCTGGCATACTAATGTAATTAGAGTGAAGGTTATCATTGCTCTATAGTGACTGCATGTGTTTGTCACTCTGAATAACTACATACAGGAGGCTATGGAAACTATGTGCCTGACAGAGCCCAGGATAAAATATATTCAGATATATCATACAAGCTTTCTTTCCTGAGTAAAAGGGACTGACTGTATCAAGGCTACAGAACACTGAACTTTGAATTATTAACAGATTCCTTAAAAGGCAAAAGTAACCAAGAAAATGCACCCCCAAATTGAGTCTTTTCAAGTATAGCATTCTAGGCTTTTATAACACAACAGGAGAGACAGATTTTACAGAAAAAGGAAACTAAGCATCTTAGTAGTCCATATAAGGCAGTAGCATACTATGAATATTTTGTTTTCTCATTTTAAGCTAAATTTAGACAGTGTTCCAAACTCAGAAGAGCAGCAGTGCTGTAAGTCTACATATGTATGTACTTGAATCTATAAAGACAGGTAGAAGATATTTGGAAAAAGTTCAAGAGAACCTCTACGAAGTCAATAGCAAGTCAATATAGATAAGAATATTTCATTATTTCTATCTAAATCTTTTCTAACTAAAGAGAAGTCATGCTTGGATTTCTAGCCACTCTCACGTAAACTAAGTAATTCTGAATAAATTCTGGCTTGAAATTTTCAAGTTGCTGTTTGTTGCTATTAGCAATAAGATTAGATGCAATTGTCTCACTTAGCTATGGATGGTTAAGGAACTGAAGGTTACAACAGTTTAGTTGAGTTTGCATGGGAAATGTCCCTCCTAGAGGGACTAAACCCCTCCTTTTATACTTCTTTGTTTAAAATCAATCCCAAATGTTACCATTTCTGTTCAGAGGCTATTTTAACCTTGGAATGTGTGGGGTTGTAATTTTACTAGTCTTTCATAAAAAGATGATTAGTAAATAGTTTTTAAACATTTATTTTCAGCACACTATTTATTTCTGCTAGCTATAATTATTAAACGTCTAAACCTTTACATGTGTTGTCCCATGTGTATATATATTCACATCATGACTGCCCAAACAGAGGCCTCTCTTTCAATTTTAAAATCCATTAAGAAAAACCCTGTCTTATTAAGGCGAGAATCACCAAAGTTTATCTTCTGTCTATCTGGTCATGTGCATCCATTCTTTTGGGGCACTTCCCTTGCTCTGCCAGTCATGTTGCCTTCAGGCAGCTCCTGAGTTCTGCTTTCCCATTATACCCAAAGCAGTAACAGCTGTGATAACATTTACTAGTTGAAATACTGATATGATGCTCCACTCCTTCCATACAGGCCATCTTTTTCACTCTATTCTCTCTCCAGCAAATTATCTAAGATTTTTCACACAAAAGATCCATGCTGAAACACAAGTTCAATTTCTTGGACATACCTGTCCTTTCCTCAGCCCTTTAATGCCCTTGTTTCTAATAGGAATTGAGACATGCTGGGAGGGAAGGATTTGTAGGCAAAAATGCCTGAGAAACTATATAGGGAGCATTGTTCCCATCTGGTGAGTATTGTGTGGTTCGCCAGAGATAAACTTGGTTCCATCTGTCTTTTCTGGGTATGTCAGAAGAGGTTGCTCTCTAATAAATATTATCAGTGTTCTGAACAGCATTGGGAGTGGTTATGAGATTCAGCAGGACTTTCACCAAGCAGTAATAAACTAGAAGTCTCCTTTCAGAACACCTTTTCAGCTGCCAGTGTCTTGTCTTCTCACTTATCTTCCCAGACCCTCAAAGGGCTGGCCAAGGGATGTCATAATCCAGTTAATACATGTCACTGAGATAGGACTTTGGCCTTGTAAATCAGAACAGAGGCTTACAAGACAGAAGGAAGATAATGGTTGCCTCAAAAATTGCACTCAAATTAAAAAACTATTAATACAAACCTTGACAAGATTAATCTGTCTGCTTTATAACTTCTGTCCATGAAATTATTACCTAAAATGTAAGAAAAGGCATTTGAGAGCCATTCTGAAAAGGCATAAGCATTCTATTAGAGTAAAAGAAGCTTCTTCCACTCAAACACCAATCCAGAGTATATTCACAGAGCAGTATAATTTCTTTAGAAAGCTGCAGTTTTTAAGCGAAAAGTCTAGAGGAGGTGATGTCAATATCGATATTAAATGTTTTTTAATTATTAAAATTAAGTTAATAAAATTGGCAGCAGTTGAGTACAGAGTAATTGTGTTTAGAAAGCCACTCAGCAGTTTGTTTAAAGTAAGTCATTAAATTCATGATTTAGATGTTCTGTCTTGGTTACCCACCACACAAGCAGTTAATGCAAAACATTCCATTTTACTGTTATGAAAGAAAAAATATATTTTTTTAAAAGAGCTGTAAATTAGGTTGTGCTGGAAGCATCCATTTTCTTGCCTCCATCACTGCCAACTCCCACTGTTTTCTTTGATATATGATTTGCAGACTACTGTTATTATTTATGTGTTTTACAATTACTAGGAATGACACCTCCCCTTCCTCAGCCCTAAGCCACAAATCTGAAATGAATAAATACTGTTTATTGTGACAGTCTGCCTTTTGTCTGTGGAACAATGACAAACTACACCACTGACAGCCAGTTGCTGTTTTTAAGTACTGCTCTCAAGCTCGGTCTTTGAGTGTTCTTCAGAATGCAACAACAGGCAGTCTGGAATAAAATAAGTGAAAATGTATTGCATTTGCTTAGCATGCCGTGACACCATTGTCCAATACATTGAGTAAACAAGAAGCATAAATTATATAAGTATGATAGGTTTTAGTTCTCTGCATTTCATTGGGATTTGTATAACTGTGGTCATATAAAAATCAATATATTAATGCTTTTTAGTATTAATAATTTTGATATTAATCTAGAGAATTGCCTTTTTACTGGAATGAAGTGAGGGAGGAGAAATAAAAGGCACTTTTAAATATTTGTGAAATCAGAGAACATTTCTATTCACTCGATCTGAGCTCTTCAACAGAATTTTGTGAATGTCTTCTGACCTGCAGCTAGCCCATTTTTGAGAAATGCTAAAATGACCGGTTTAATAGCTAATGGTACATAGCAGAGCAGAGTTAGCAAGTAAATCGGTTGTTATATTTTGACCCTGGCTTCTATCTAAATGCATACTGGTAAAAACACCCAGGTATTTATTTGACGTTATTTTCTTTAAATCAGAGTTTGTGCACACATGTAGCATTTCTTCTTGAAACCAGGTGTTATCCATTTGTTTATGCCTCTTCCTTTCCTTACACACACCTGCTACATATCTGTGCATGTACACACACATGAAAACATATGGCAATGCTAGTTTATAATAATTTTTAAATGTATTTATGTATGTTTATGCCTCAAGTTATGTCAGGGGAGGTTTAGATTAGATATTAGGAAAACAAATTTCACTGAAAGGGTTGTCAGGCATTGAAACAGGCTGCCCAGGGCAGTGGTGGAGTTTCCATCCCTGGAGGTATTTAAGAAATGTGTAGATGAGGTGCTCAGGGGCATAGTTTAGTGGGGAATTGGCAGTGTTAGATTAATGGTCGGACTTGATGGTCTTAGAGGTTTCTTCCAACCAAGACTATTCTGTGATTCTATGTACATAAATGAGTACTGCACTGTTTTATTTAACTGTCTAAACACAACATTATCACTAGGGATTTTACGGCTTTTTTATTATTGTCACAGAATGTTGTGCTACCTTTAATAATATGTAGTGTTTAATTTAAATCTTTATTCAGTGCATAATGCTAAATGTGCCTAGTATCTGACAAAAAGGAATTTTTTTCCTGAATTACATGCAGTATACTGATTAGTATAGGTGTTTTAAAATTTCTAAGTTTATTTCTGGTGTTTTAAATTTCTTTTTCCTTTTTCTCTTCTCAAATCAAAGGTAATGGAGAGAATATAAGCAAATTTCAAGTCTGCATTGGCACTGCCAGCTTGTAGAAAATATATTTCTAATTAAAAAGACATAATCTTTCTTGGACATACTCTTGCTTGAAACTTCCTGTAATTTGATATATTAAAATCTACAGTTAATTTTTTAATTCATATCTCAGATTAATAATTTGCCTTCTCCTACTATCTGTATCTCCTTTTTTATTGTCTTTTTTTCTCTGTTGGTTTTCCCGTTGAAGTCCTCTGTAAATGTTTTATTTCTAAGACTTCCTATCTTCCTCCTTGCAGAAACACCTGGATACATTCTCAATATAGTTTTCTGTCTGCTAGACAGTGGGATTTATTTTTTTATTTTTTTATTTTTTAAATACAAATAAAAGCCATAAAGTAGGGAGCAGTGTAGATTCCTGAGTGCACAGATTCTTGTCACTGAAACAAAGTCGTTCCACCACAATTGCAGTTTTTATATTAATATCCAGAGAAAACCCCTGAAGAAAATTTGTGAAGTAATATAGCCTCTTGTACATTAATAGATAATATAAATTGATACTCAGCTCATCTATGGGTACAACAAAGAGAAATAATATTCTTGTATGTTTGAAAGAACTGTTTTGTGAATACTTTTTTTGAGGGTAAAATATGGTAAAGTATATTGAAATATAGTATGGCAATACAAGCATGAAAATATTCATCTAACTGGCAGAAAGAGGGCCTTGTATGTGTTTTGTATGGGCAAGAAGTCAGAGTTGTAATTAGGTTCCCTTCCCAAAGGCTCAATCCACACTAAACGCAAAAGAAAAACTCTTCTAATTCCAGTCTCTCCAGTTTAGCATATTTTTTATGGTGTTGGACAGCATGAAATTAGTGAATGAATCACACAGCATAATAATACATGAAATCAAGAACAAGCATACACATTCAGTAAAGAAAGCTATTTTGGCATTCTCAGCTAGGTATTCAAATCCAATAGAACACTTCATCCTCTTATGTTGCCTCCTGGATACCAAATACATTTCCATTTGAACAAACAGTATTGTGCTCATTCATATAGCTTAAGTATCCTTCCTAAAGACATAAAGTGTAGTTTAGCTATTTCAGATAATGTCTAGGTTATGGCCATTATCTAGTTATAATAAGCTACTTGTCATCAGTAGAGCTATCCAAACATTAATGAGTTCCTTTTGAATCTGGAGATTAGTTAAGCATGCATGTCAGTTATTCACAGCTGTATATTGATTTATTTATTTGTTTACTTTCACTATGAATTTTACTAAGATGATTTAAGAAAGTCTCCTCATTAGTCATTTCCTGTGTATTATAATTGAAACAGTTATTGATAGTTAAAAACAACAGGAAAAAAATGTTTACATGAGGACAATAGATTATCTCTCAAAACCTTAATACAAAGTATGTAACAACTACTGCTTGTGATATATAAGATAAAAATCTAACAAACACGTGTTCAAAATTAAAGGTGTTTACTGTTGTTTGAACATATATAGAGAGATTGATAAATACTAATAAAAAAGCTGGTAAGGCAAATGCAAAAGGCACTTTACTGATTTAACAGAGAGATGAGGCTTCTTGCTTGGTGGCAATTTCTGTTATCAATTACAAAAACTCCAGAGACAAAATAGTTTGGCCTCCAATATAAACTGCTCAAACTTAAGCTTTCATCAGGAGTGTAACAGGGAATTCTAAAAATCAGGCTTTAGGTACCCAATGTGATTTTACACATTATAATCTATGTAGATATGATTCAAATGAACCTAAAAATTTACTTGAGTTATAGTGATCTGATTACCTTTGCTATTTCTCAGACCTATAGAGAATGTGCAGTTTCACATATATGGAATAGCTTTAAAGAAGCCTCAAATAAGATACACTGGTGAAACTACAATTCAACAGAAATCTTTTTCATGCTTGTGAAACTGTTTATTCAGGGTAGATGTAGTCACTTGCACAATAACAGCCCAAGGGGATCTTTCCTCAAAAGCAGAAAGGTTGAGGTTCCTTCATTATAAGAACCACGCCTCTTCTGCAGTACTGCCCAATCATTCTACCTGCAAAAGCCAGAGCTCTTTGTATTCAACCCTTCTCAGCTTCTTCTTTCTCCTCTCTAGCTTAATTCATTGCAGAACTGGACAGCATGGGATCAATGAATGAGTACTATTTCCAGTGACAATACATTAAAAATAGGAATATACAGCCATTTTGACAATCTAGGTTTGGTATTCTAATCTAATAGAAAAGCTTTCATGCACTTACATTGCCTCTTGGCAGCCTAAGCAAATCTCCGTCTGTGAGAATAGTACTGTGCTGATCATATAACTATGCTGTTTATACTTCAATTTGAATATATAAAGCAGGGTTTCAATTATAAATGTATTTGTCTCTCTTAAGTTTCCTGGGGCCCTGGTGTCACTAGAGATATAAACTAGAGTAGTAAAAAGGAAACTCTGTAGATGACCAAAAAAGAGGTCATTAATTCAGACTGCTTGAGCTAACAGAACAATAATCATCAAATCGTTTTCATAAACTCATTACTTAAAGCACCCATACAGGTAAACGACATAGGTATTTGCCTTTACAGATATTACTGAGGGGTTTTTTTACCCATTTTCTTTTTTTTTTTTAATTTGTCTGCTACCATGAGTATTCTGTGAATGCTACTCTATGCCTCGCATTCATAGATTTTACTGGAACCTTGCTATGTAAATTAACAGCAACAACAGCAGAAGAAATGCAGATACAGGATGTGACTTGTGACTACTAGACAGTAATTTTGCTGAAAAGTTGCATTAAGTATCGCATCAAGAGCTCACAAAATAATGTAGGAAACACCTTCTGAACGTGACTTCTGAATGTGACTATAATTAATACAATCCCCAAAATGACATAAAAAGAAATGTCTCTTAGACCATTGCCAGTGTCAGTTTAATTCCTGTTCTTAATCTGTAAAGAGATTACTACAAATGCAAACTAACACAGCAAAATAAAAACCTCAGACAAGCTGCCATTTTATAGCCTGAAAAGCAAAATGAAACAAAAATCTCAGAAGCCTTATAAAGTTTGCTGAGATTTCTTGTTACTAGTTGATTTTACATACAGAACATCAGAAACTATTGTGAAAGTCATCCATTCTTCAGATTAAATTCCTTGTCTGATTTGATAACATACTGAGCATATGCAATTTGCATAACCTTCAAGTGTAATGGGGTGCTATAGTTTATGTTTTTCAAAAGGACGTCTTACAGCTTAATACCTAAATTCTGTTGATGTCAGTGGAAATTACTCACTAAATATTCTCAAAGATTTGCAAATTATTTTTCTGTCTCGATGCTTCCAATACCTTTACTATTAAGGAAAATTACAAAACCTAGGTGTATATATGGTCATTAGAAAGTGAACCTCAGAAAATGCAATTTAAGGAAATGTAATAAAAAATAAAAGATTTATCTACAGATGTTCTTTCTTTGATTAGTTTTTCATTATCATAAGAAGCCACAAAATGTGTAAAACTTGTTTTTGCATTCCAGTACTGTCTTCAGAATGCTAGAGTGTTCTCCAAGCACCAGAGCAGTGTAGAATTCTCAATACAAAGAGATTTACAGATAAGAAAGGAGGGATAAGAAGATTAGAACTAAAATATATGCCATTTTTTGTAGAATGTATAATGAAATCCCTATTAATATGTAGCCTTCACTATGAAGTTTCAGCATGGATCTCTCAGATTTTGCAGAGGATTTGAAAAATCTTTTTAGAGTAATTACATAAATATGCAAAGGAAATATCTTAGTTTGCCTGTGTTATCTGGCAGAAGCTTACTGAAAAAGACAAAAGAAAGAAAAATCTGGAAGAAAGCTAACAACTGCCTTTCTCCAGAATATATTCACTGTGACTGGTGCTGCTAAAAACCTAGAGGAGGGAGCAGTTCACTGAGGAGGAAATATTTGCCAGTGATGAAAGATTATATGGATTGCTGAAGACTAAAGAGAATTGTGAGGAACACCAGAAGAACCTGACACATCCAGAGAAAAGTTCAACAGTGGCTGAGGAAATTCATCCTCCCTGAGTGGGAACCAGCAAACACTGCAGTGAGCGAATTACAGTACCCTTCATGTACTGAGGGACTCTGAATTACATGTAGCCTCTCAGGACAAATATCTAGGCATCACTGTAGACAGCTCAATGAAGACATCTGCTTAAAATGTATCAGAGGTCAAAAAAGTGAATAATATTTAGGCTGTGTAGGGAATATTATGGAAAATATTACTATGTTACATAAATTGATGTACATCCCTACCTTGGCTGTTAAATTCCATTTTGGTCAACTGTTTTGTGAAAATAATATACAGAGGAAAAGTGAAGGTTACACAAGGACATATGTGTTTTCCTCCAGCTTAGAAGGGAGAAAAGTAAAAAGAAATATAAAATTCTGAATATAATCAAAATCTCAACTGGATGTTTCCCTTTGTTCAGTCTTAATAAAGAGATCAACTAGAGACATAGACTTTTATGAAATGTGTGGTTAGTCTTTAGTACTTAGCACCTTTTATTTCTTTCCATTTAAGATTTGTGATAGTGTTAATTAAATACTACTTGTCTGGGAATAAGAACTGAACATTTAATACTGGCAGTAAAATACAGATAAAACTGAGAAACTTCATGGTTTTAAAACATGAAATAATCATCTCCTGTGTCCCAGAACTGCATCATTCCTGTGTGGTTTTAGACAGGAGAGTTAGGTATTTTTCCTAAATAACCAGTGTTATTTTCCACTTTTAAACTCAGATGTCTTCTCTGTTGTTTCCTATGTTCACAAATTCATGACATCATGTGGGTTTCATTGGAGAGAGGAGGAAAAAAAAATAAAAAATAAAAAAAAAGGCAGTTATTAAGTATGCCACTCTATTTTTATAAGAAACTACCAGTATTGTGGTATACTTCTGTTCAAATAAAGCTTAGATATGTTTTTCCTATTTGCGACAGAAACATTTTAAGAACTGGAAGGTAGAGGAGATTCTATTGAGTTAATTTACAGAGACTTCAGTCTGTATGCTCTGGGCGGATACTTTACAGATTATGATGATAGAGCCTTGTTAATTCATAATGGGCTAAAATAAAACCCACTAGTGAAATGTTCCTGTAGAACACTTTCCCAAACAGTTTCAAAGCACTGCAGTACCATTAGCTGGCACTAATTTGAGCTGTATAGGGCAGTGCGCGTGCATCTCACTTGTGTAGAATAAAGACTTTAAGATGGCTAGAGATACGTTTTAGTTGTCGAAATGGCTGTTTGAACAAAAGACAATTATCAATTGATTTATTATGAGTCATAGAAGGAGAGAAGATATTTATTGTGGGCAGTTAAACATCAGAACATGAAGGTGTTAAAAGAGAGAAAAGCCTAGGATCCATCTTTCCACCATTCTTAGTTTTCTTCATTTCTATTTTTCTTCCCATTATTTCCTTCCATGTCTCTTCCTCCTATTTTATTGAGTTACAAGTGTTGTTATTATAACTTTTTGATTCAGTCTAGGTTTTATGCTGTTAATTTAGTACCTCTACATACAATACACATTAATTTTTGTTATTTTTTTCTTTTTTTCTCGTTCTTGATTACTAAGGGATTTAACAGAGTTACTTCTACTCTTCGTCTTCACCCTGGGAGGAATACTACAACTCAGCCTTAAAGCAATATTAAAAAAGAAAAAAATCTAAGTATGATGTAATTTATAATATCTACATTATAAGTATCTAACAAAAATATTCTTTATCACACATAAATGCTAATAAGAAGGATAAGCAAAGGTGTATAGTCCTGAATTCAGTCCATTTTTACAATATAAAATAAAGACATTTTGCCACACTTCTTCCTTAAACTATGATTGAGCTCTGGGTTAGCTAGGGTTTATTACACTTGAAAAAAAATGTTGAGAGCAAGAAGCAAAGGAATGAGCTTTCTGCTGAAGTATGGTTAGAAAACAGTCACAGGTTACAGGGCATAAGGAGTATTAGAAAAAATCTTGGAGAACTGAGGTGTGCTCTCGGCTGTCTGGCAAGCTTTCGTCTGATAGATAATGAATTAAGTTAAAAAGTAGGTTGATTGTTAGGTAGTTTTTGATTACTGCACTTGCAGTAGTTCTTAAATATCAGGAAGTACAAGTACTACTGTAGTAGCAATTCCATTGAGAGCACAAGACTAAACTATTGCAGTCTCATTTCTAAAGTCTTTTATAGCTATTCTATAAAAATCATTAGATTATCATTAAATTATTAGATCACTTACATAACTGTCTCTTTTCCCATTGTACACTGCTGTAAAATAATAAATGTAATAAGGGGGAAAGTAGAAGTTTAGACACCATCTGCATGGTAATGACTCCCTTTTTCTCATTCCAAGATCTATTATTTAATCAGTACTTTCATTGCTAAATATGTGTGAAAATCATTGTATATGGACTTGAGAAAGCAAGATTCTCTGCATAATCAAGTTAGATGCCTCACTGAAGTCAGAAACTATTATATTCACAGTAAAATTCTTATCAATTTTTTCTTGTTTTGACAACACCTGTTCTTTATAAACCCATCTTGGCTAACACCAGCTATGTTTTCTTACTTCTCTGCTTTGATAACATGTGTAAAACTTCAGTGTTTTACCTGGCCCTGTTGACAAGTTGCAGGCCCATAATTACAAGGACTCACCCTCCAGCTGATTCTTTCACATAGTGGCATGGTACCTTTTTGACTGTAAAATGTTCAGCCCAATCAACTCCAACACAAATTGGGGGAAAAAAAAAAAAAAAGTGTTCTTCTCGCCCAGAGAACTCATCATTTAATTATTTCAAAACTCTACTTTATCTGACATCCTGATTTTAAAATGATGGGTTAAAGAACTGTGTTAAACATCTCTAGTTACTGTTGACAGGGAAGAGATTTCATTACCATCATCATGTATATTATATGCTTTCTGACTAAATACAGAATGAAACTATTTACTTGATAATTCTGAAATTTTTATTTGTTATGTTTAACTCTGATAGCCATAGCTTTTTTCCTTGTATCTTTTCCTGTCTTTTTTGTAACACCTATTTCTTTTAATTACCAATTTTTCCTAATTATCACTAACAGTTTTAGTTTAAATTAGTTTCCCTAACATGTTCTTCTTGTAAGTGGTTTCAATTTCATGAATTGTTTGTCCTTAAAGAACCAAAATACGTATATTTATCTTTTGGACTTCAAATTTAGCACATGTAAACCAAATAGTCTAATCTGTAGTAATGCAGTCTGTGCTTATATGGCATGGTGAATGATCATCTACCTACCTATGAAGTCATTGTTAGGAGCTAATTTATACTTAGAACTTTTATTGTTTTAGAAAGAATTTCACAGAGTGCAGGCAAGCAGAGAAATATCTTCAAAGTAACCAAGATTTTTCTCAAAGGAGTGGAGTAGAGTTTATTAAAGATCAAAAAAATTCAAATATATTAAAAGCAACTCTATGTGATAGAAATCTACTACAGAATTACATGAAAGTGGTAGGAAAAACTTCTGAAATGGGTAAAATAAAGCTGAAAAATAAGCTGAACTGCAAGCTCCCATTTGTTTTCCAGCTTGGTGATGTCACCTTGCCTGTCACAAGCTGTGTTGCCTCGCACATGCAGCTGGAAGACTCGTATGGTAAATCCTTGTTCCCGCTTTGATTCCTCCATGCTTTATCAGAAAAGAAATGCACACATACAACTCTGCATAATACAAGGCAGTAATATTTAACACAGCACTCCTGTGACATACACAAACCACTCATTTCTTGTTCATATGGCAACAGCAGAAAGTCTCCAGAGGGTTGTCCAACCTTATAATGAGAGGCCTGTGTTATGCGCAGTTCTGTAGCCTCAGAAGTGGCCATGGATTCATCCCCTGCTGTGAAATTTGGCTGCTGCCTGAGGCCCTGTGGAAATCACGTTTCTTGCTATGCCTGACCACGTGCAAGCCTCCCTGCTGAGAAAAGCAAGGAAATTTGCTGAACTGCGTTCATCTGTTTCTCTCTCCTTCACCATCTGAGACAGAGAGAAAAGGATCTGCAGGGCAGTATTTCCTTCCTAATTCCTTCCTAATTTTTACTTCTGAAGTAGGAACTAGGAGGGACATCAATGTATTCCTGAGGATGTGCTGATTGCAAAAGCCAGTAAAGAACTTGATTTCAAGGAGGACAGTCATCCACTAGCAGATAGAGCAGAGACTACAAACTCAGCAACTACCAGTGCATTGAAAAGAGGATGGAAGGAATATTCTTGATATTCCTATAATATTCTCAAGAGGTGCTAAGACCAGTGAGAGAGAAAAAAGGACAGGTCTAATGTGAAACATCCCTGTTCTTGTTATGATGTGGCAAAATCAATGGAACAGTAATAGTCACATGACTTTTTTTATCTTTTATGCATCTAATGTCATCTAGTTGATGTCTACTCCTTTATTTTTTCACCTGGGAGATGAGTTCCAAGAGTCAGTGAAATGTAAGGGACCAAATTCTGAAGAACAGGATGTCAAATTTTAAAAAGAAACAAAACAAAATAATTACACACACAAAATACTGTGCAGCAAATAATATTTTATATGCTGCAGTGCTGAAGTGTTTAGGAAACAGCAAGTACAGAAACCTACTAGTTTCCCCCACAAAATGTACAATTAAAGGGCTTGATTTCAAATACGTGTCATGTTCAGTATTTGTTGGTCTGAGAGTCCGAAATAACAGTAAACCTAGAATGAAAGAAATAGGATGTTAGACAAGTATAAATGGAAGCAGTTCTTGAGAAGACAAATGATGGGGAGGAAAGACAGTTTTCTTTGCTCTGTGATCTTTTTCTTAGCTCTAATGTTTGCTACTCAAAACCCAGGAAGAGCTTCTCTGTCATAAATAGTAAGTGTATTGAAGTTAATAGAGCTGTCCTAGAATATGATTTGAAGGGTAAAAAGAAAGATAAAACATTGCTGATAATGCTAATAGCCAATTTTTAATAAGCTAAGGAAAGGTAACTTTTGCTTGTATGCAAAAGATGTGGCTTTTTTTACTTGTTCAGTTGTGCTGCAGGAATAGGGAAAAAGCAGGCACCAAGACAAGCCTGCGGAGAGCATTACAGGGGTCTATAGCTGGAGAGAGATCCCTCACAGATGAGAAAACTTACCTTCTTATGGTGGAAGAAAAGAAGGCACTATGTAAATACACATTAAAGAGATGTAAGCCAAGAATGATTTCAAATGGATCGGAGGAATAGGATCACAAGAAGCCAATGCAGAAGTCAAGGATTCCTTCCTCAGTGATTCAGAAAGGACGAGTGGTTTAGGGCTGTTATAAAGAAATGGAATCAAGAAAAAAAAATTTTAAAATTGACATGTAGCTCCTTCCAGAAAGTAGAAGACAAGAGAATAATGTAATAAGGAGAACCAAGAAAGGGAAGGACTTCAGTTATTTATAAATGTCTTTTTTTTTTTTTTTTTTAATATTTAGCCACGCGTTTAACACAAAGAAATATCTAATAATGTCTGTATATATACATATGTATGCGCAGGTGCAGTATAGATTCTTTCAACATAAATGTTTTGTTCCTTTTGAAGAATAATGATGAAGCATAAAAAATTTTGCAAGCCATGAAATATTACATTTGCAGATTGGTCTATTACAGCATGTATATATGCAAACATATACTATTATGAATATTTTAAGTAGAATATTATGTTCTTGATGTATTTTGCAAATATACCTTATGACCTAGTTCCAGGCTGTTGAGTGATAACATTTGTAGGATTCTGTAGGATTCTGTATTATGCTTTTTTGCAATAAGCAACTACTAGAAATTCTTTTGCTCCTGCCAGGCTGCTGGGTGCACAAAAAAAACCTAGGTGCAATTTTATTCACGTTATGCGCATAATATTTTAGGTAGAATGATAAGTATATATAATCAAGATGCTTTTGAAAACCATAGTATTTCCTGGTTCATATGAGATGATAAAATATTAATTTTAATATTTTTTTGCTATTTTTTCAAATCAAACGATGATGTGAAATCATTATTTCAAGTCAAGAAGTTGTCAGTAACAAGACTGTCTTCTGTTCTGAGGCAGGAAAATAAATGTACAGTGTTTAAATTAAAAGGTTTTATATGGTGATTCTGATTTGGTGAGGAGAACAGCAGGCAGATACAGTCAGTGCAACTGATACAGAATAGTCAAGTGCCTCAAAATTGAGCTTAAAGTATAAGAGGAAAAAACCCCTACTCTGGTTAGCATTGGCATTGGAAAAAACACTTTAAAAATTGCTGGAAACCAGTAATTTTAGAGTATATTTATACAGTTAATATGCAGTATTCAGATTTTTTACCTCCCTAGAGTCTACTTCATTTAGACCACATGATCAAAAAAAACAAAACCTTCTTCATTAGCACTTAAAACAGCACGTTTCATCACACCAATTGTCAGCTTGGCTGCAATATCTGGATTATATTTTGCTTTTTTTTTTTAATTAAGTGATGAGTATTGATTTACAAATACTACTATAGCATTTCCAAATATAGTAAACTTTTTTAAACTGCTTTATAAAATAACTTACTGCAGTCTTCCTCAGTGAATTTTTGCTGTCTCGGATGAATGATCTGCAGGGAAGTTCTGTTCAACTACAACAGGTGAAGGACACCATGTCATTGTGCACCCCACCTTTTCACAGTGTTTGAGTTCAAATTTTGGAGAGAAATAAGGAACATTCGAGGTAACAGTATACTCCGGTATGGTTTTTATTTGTGACTTTGGGAATAAATTACAGTGTGGGAAAAGCAGCTGAAAACATGGATAAAAGTCGAATGCAGGATTATTGTAGACCCTGTCAAAATAAATGGGAGAATATTTTTTAGTATGTAATTAAATGTCAAGATTTGTGAGTTAATGGAATTTCTGTAGTCACATCAAGGTCAGACGAGCAATTACTGTTTATGAATTATCTGAAATCTTGTATAGCCTCTTCTAGCTGGTCTTATAGCATCTATTTACATTAGACATCTTTGCCATTTCTGATGTTTCTCCCCCATAGTTTCTGTTAACAGCAATGTGGTGCATTTTGTCAATTCTGTAGTTGTTTGCAAAACCTTCCTTTATTCCACTGAAGAGCTTGCAATTAGCCTGCTTCTCCCTATTGAGAAGCATCTTTGTAATAACAGCTTTCCTGGCAGAGCTTTTGTTAGGCCGATTTTAAAATCAAGAGTCTACAAAGGTTGGGAAAAATCCAATCATACAGGAGTTCAGCAAATCCCTTTCAAGGTCATATCAGTTAAGATTACATAGATTTTCCACTTCAGCAAACATTAGAGTTTAGCACTTTTAGGGATGAATTCGGAGTTATAGAATTAATAAAATAAAGCAATTCTAAACTAAATTGTTTGGTAAACTCAGAGAAAAGCCTGGGCTTTTTCCCCACACCCACCCCGCCCCCCCATCTTTAGTGGGGTTACCTTTCTCCCCCATGTAGCCTCTTGTATCACTTTCTTTGAAGTCCTTCACAGCATTTACTTTGACAGCCACTGGGTGTGGGAAGTATAAGGCTTTAGCAAGTATCTCCATAGCATAATCTGCCCAGTCACTGTTGGTCACTGATCCAGCTGCATGCAGCAGCTTAATAGTCAAAGGGCATGGTAATTCCCTCCTTCTGTCTTCTCTTTCTTCCAAGGCAAAATCTTCACCTGGTGTTTTTGATTCATGCATTCTAATTATGATGGCTGCCATCATCAGCCCTGTGGGTGACACTAGAAATTCTCTGAGCCAACAGCTAATACCACAGCTTGTTAAGCGACCATGTCAGACTGATTTTAGGGCCCATTTTGCAGATCACCGCAGGCCTATCTAAAAGCATCAGGAGTCTCCATCTAGCAGGACAGGCTCATTGTCTTTCTAAATGTCTCCTTCTGATAAGCAGACCCAAATATGGTTCATTCACTGTGGATTTAAAGGCACAGTGGGGAACTTGGCTCACACAGTGGATACAACAAAATGCTTAATATTTTCACTTGGTATAGAGCTAAAGAACCCAATTTTCAATTTCAGGATAAAAACACTTACTCTCTGACCATGATCAAGAGTTTGAAATTTAAATCAGAAGTCTTCGAAAGCTATTCTAACTCTCAAAGGAGCAGGCTTTCCCATACTTAGTACAAAGAAGAAAATCCTGGGTTTGTATCAGATTTTGAGTCACGCAGAATTCACACGATGACCAAAAATGTCCTTTGTTGCCTAAAGATACTGTAGAAAATTTTTTCTCTGAATAATTTTGTGTGAAGCATGTGATTCTAGTGACTGTGAGGTTACAAACAGCACTATGAATACTGCAGTCTGATCTGCCTTGCAAACTTTATTTGTTTTTAAATAAGTGCTACAAATGCTTTACTGCTGTATATATTTCTTTTTAATGTTTTGGCTGACCTAAGATTTAGCAATGGAAGGCAATGAATATCCTTCAGTTGCAGGAAATGAGAATTTTACAAAAACTATAGTAATGCAGCTATACTAATACTCTCTATATTTAACTGCCTCTCTGATCTGCAAATTATTATTTTTTTCTAGATATAAACAGAGCTAAGTTTTCTCTGACTACACAGGCATTTTGTCATGAGAACTAACAGGAATTATACACATGTATTAAGAATAAAGTGAGTTTTCCATTTTGTGCTAATAATTATATTTGAGACTATTAAAACCTGGCTGCATTGAAACACTACAGCTTAGTTCATCTAAGAATCAGCAAAGACAGGTATAAAAACAAATAGCTGGCCTTTCTTGTAACATAAATCCACAATTATAATATTAAATCAAGACAGCTTTTGTTCTCTAAGAACAAAATCAGCTGCTTACCAATGAGGTATGTAAAAGTGCTTATCTTGCAGAACTATCAGTTTGAACCAGTATGCATATGGGATGAGCTAATTTAAGAACTCCACAGGAAATTAGAGTGTCTCTTTTATTATCAATATCCATTTCCTAAATACTGTGTTGCTTTTGGTTTATATTCCATTGACCTACAATAATGATGTTGGAGACTTATTTCATCTCTTTGTAAGTTGGCAAACTGGCAGCCATGACTATCTGTAAGCTTACTTGTGGACATAATGAAGAAGCCCATTTTGGTGCAGAAAAATCTAGTATTTTGTAGCCTGTGTTCCATTTAGTGATTGTGCTTTCATGTGTAACATGCTATTGGAAAACTTCTTCCCCCTTATAAATTCTGAAACGATTTATAGGAAGAAGGCATTTCCAATATACATGATAATTGTGCTTTGACTAACGTGTGTATTTTTCCTTTTTTGAAGTGTAGATTTTCTAATGTAACCAAGAAACTGTAGCAAACCTTTTTTTGTGGCTGCACAAGACAAACGAAAATGCAGACTACTTTGTGATAATAGAAGTTACATCTCACAAAACTTATATATCTCTCTAAATATTAAATTTAACTGAACAGGCAGAATTTCAGTTCTCCTTATTTTCCATCAACTTTTTCTCTAATATGTCTGGGAGGCTTTTTAACATGGTATAAAAACGAGAGAGAAACCTGAGTACAGGATGGGGCAAAAGCTGTGCAAGTTATAGTGTGGAACTGCAAGGGGTAAAATACCAGTCTATGCGGACTTAAAAAAAAAAAGTCCTGTTTGGACTTTGTTATCTCCATTCTTTCTAGCAGGCTGCAGGCTGCTTTCAGGTCTCAGAAGATATAAGCCTTTCCTTTAAAAATAACCAAGAGCTTAGCAATGAATAGTACTGCTGCCTCAATTCCTTCCATTATAAAGTCCTGCCTAATGCTTTTCACTTTACTTTTCATTTTCTTTGTAGTGCTGAGATCTGGGAAAATTAAGATCTGTGGTACTCCATATTCAAGCATATATTTGAGACTTACAGCTTGCAGCATTCTCACATGATCTCTGCTGTTAGTGAATGTAAAAACAGTTTCTATCCATCTTCCTCTTCCTATTTGCTGAACTAATAGATCAGTGGGAGAAATTTTCCATGCATAATGTGAAGAAATAACAGTTTAGCTCAAGGATTTTTTTGGTTTACCATAGGTCAGGCAAGAGGATGAGAATCCAGAAATTTTGTAATCTTTTCTTTACAATTTTCTGCCTGGACTTCTGTCTCTAAGAATAATATTATCATCTTTCTGGTGAAGGTGCTGGCAAAGGGCAATTAATTTCTTCTATAATCTGATTTTAATGAGATAGACAGCAAAATGCAAGGATAGTTGTAAAAAAGTAATATAAGCATTTTATAGGAAAATTTGGGAGGAAAAAAAAAAAACAAACAAAACCACAAAGCATTCATTTGGGTACTGGTCAGTCATAGAAAAATCACTGCTACATTAAACTGTTAACCTTAAGGCTAATAAAGATTTATCAAAGGAGATACTAAAGATAGCCGTGATACATGCAAGTCCTAAGCATAGTATTCTTTATTCTGCATGATCAAAGGGTGCAACAGTTCTTTGCAGTGCATCTTGCTTTCTTGCAAAATACATAATTGCACTGAAAAATCAATTTTAGTAAGAAGACAAACTCTTTTTTTTTAACTATGTGCATGATCTCAGTCTCTGTCAGATTCTGCTTGGGACTCCAAAATTACCTGATTCATGCCATTCATAAAATCCTTTGCTTCCTGTGTCAGAGCAATCTCACATGAACTAGGTAACTTTTGGTTAAAACTAAATTTGAAGATGTGTTTCTGGCAGTATACCTAATCTGCTTTAATCCCTAGACACTTGGACTGTGGGACCAAGACTAAAGATAGCCCATAGCACAGCCTGTAATGTGTAGTGTGGTTGATGGGGTCTCAGTACCCACAGATGAGTTTTACAAATCTACTCTTATGGGATTACACTAGTATGAAGACGTAGCCATGATTTCTGTTGTTTCATGTAATTTTGTTTACCCATATCAGTAACTTGGTAACTGTCTTTATGATTATAAATCGCAGACGATCTGGGAGAAAGAAAAAGTGCCCTTGATGGGTCTCTCAGCACCCAACAGTATTGGGAAGAATAGTCTGAAGAAACAAATCTCAGCTCTTTTCTCTGTTTTGTCCTTCTCTACTGATAACCACTCTTCCCAGCTCTAGTTTTTAAGTCAGAGATGCTTTAACAACTTTCCTGAAGTTTTTTAGCCAATGAATGTTTTGTCCTTAAAACTAACATTTCATTTTTGTACTTAGTATGTATGTAACAACTAACATTGCAGAAGGATTTAGAATAGTGTAAAATATATTATATGCAGTGAGAAAGACCAAAAAAAAAATCAAAAAAAAAATCTGTTCTCTCCAAACATAATGAAGCCTCTAAAAGAGCAGCTCATCAAAGATGTAAATGCAACTGCATTACTAAGTTCATGTTTTCTGAGTAGCAGCAATTAAATAAACTTGAAACTAGTGGCTATAATCCTCAAGGTTGGATCTGATTAATAAAGCAAGTGATAGCCTGCTGATTCTAAAGTAAAAAGCTAAATAAATACATGTTGCCATTTTCAGCAATAAAGTAATAAGCAGTTTAGAGTAAATGTGATTGGCATAAAATAATGTTAGAAACAATGTCAAATACACTCATGAAAGAGCTATTGATGTCAAAATTGCAAAATAGGATGGCTTTCCAACAAATATATCCAAAGCTTAAATCAGTGGTAGGAATGACAGATACGGTAACAAATTATTCATGATAAATTTCAATTATGTCTTAACTAGTGCCACAACAGCAAGATTTATTTAATCAAAGCATGATTGTCGTTTGGCAATTACTTTTAAAAACTTCCCTAAAATCAAATAGATAATATTTGTACAATTGTAATAGCTGAGCTGTGCAAGCAATTGGAAAGCTTACAGAGCTGTCCAAGGGACTAAAGTATCTAGAAGAATTTAGCAAATAAAATCATTGCAATGGATTAACTAACTAAATAAAATACCTACTGTTAAATGGAACTACTTGCATATTAAAGAAAGCAGAGATTGATATTTGATATCTCAAACCTGAGAATTAGCTTGCAAGAGACAGTGAAGCTGGTAGCCACTGAAATTGCATGAGATAATTAAAATACTTTCCAGTATGGCACATTTCTGGAAGCACTTTAGCTCTTAAGAATATAACAGTAGCCACAGCATATCAGGCAATAGTTCCTTCTGACCTACGAACCTGTCACTATAACTTTGGAATGTACCTTTTAGTTTCATTACTAGCCCCCAGTTCTTGTACTGTAAGAGACGAGCAGTCACTATTCACTAGCTCAGTGCTGCTTTTCATTTTGTAGACTTCTGAATTCCACACAAATACGTCTTTTAATAGAAGGGTGGACCTTAGCCTAAGCTGTTCTTCCTCATAAAGCAGCACTTCCACACTTTTGATATCTAGTGAATTCCATTCTGAACTTTTCTGAGATTACTGAGATGGGAAATACACAAGGTATTCAAGGTGTGGCAGAGCAATAACTTTTGGGTACAATGAAAATAGTACAATGATCATTGTGTTGCACTGTGGTCTATTCCAAATACTTGGATTGCTTTCTGACTACTGCTAACCTTAACTTGCCCTTTGGTAATGGATTTTTGCCAAGTCAGATTGAAGTACATTCAGCTGGACCACTCTGTACCTCAAGTTCATCATACATATGCTTCATGATTCTTCCAAAGAGCTTTGGTATTTGCCTTTGTAAAAAACTATGCTTCCCAAGTAGAAGACATCTATTCATGTGACCATTTATCAGAATCTTTATTTACCTGGCACAGACATCAGGCTTACGCATAGGTATGCAGTTCTTCAGATTTCTCCTCACCTTCCTCATGTCCTCTGGTATCAAGACAGATTTAAGGAAGACATTTTATAGCATCACTAATAGTACAGGCATTTCTCCTCTGAGTCCTCCAAGAAACCCTAAGTGAATACCATCTAGGCCCAGGTGTTTATTGCCATTCTTTTTTGTCAATGTTTCTACAATCTCTGTAATGTCAAACCCTTTGGTGATCCTCTGACAGAGAGGGGTTAGCAAGGGATTGTTCCTAGTTTCTTCCACAATGAATGCAGGGAATTAATATCGTTTCTCTGGAATGGCCTTAGCTTGTCTGAGTACTGCTTTTGTACCCTCCTCATCAACTGGCACTACATAATCTCTGCATGTATCTTTCTCCTGATACCTTTCAAGGAAGATTTATTATTATCATGTATTTCTTCTACTAATTGCTCCTCAAGCTCCCTTTTTAGACCATTTGGTTATGGTTTTACATTTAATTTGCCAGCGTTCCTTGTTCTGTTTTCTTCATTTTAATATAATCTCAAGTATTTGAAGGGTATCTCCTTCTTTGTTGTAACCTCCTTAACCCTTTTTTGATTGGGAATGTGCACGTTTCTTTCCAGTGTGGTATCTTTAAATAATTTCCATACTATAATTTCCACACTCTCTGTAAAGATTTACTTTTCTTAGTTGCCCTCTGTATCTTCTTTTCAGTAAGTGTCCTCATATTTATTCTTGAAATGCCTGGCAAACATGGTTCCTGAAATCTTCAAGATTAAGAGGGATACTGTTTCACAGTGGGAAGCATATATTGTACATATTGCAGCATCATTTTCCATAATTTATGCTGACTGGGTTTATAATGACTGTATTATTTTTATTTTTCATTTCTCTAGCAGGAGAAATATGTCAGCATGTACCTCAAGAAAAATATTAAACACTTCCTACAAAAAAATATTTCCTGTTTTCTGACCTTCGTTACAAAGTTTCAGAGTTTGATCTGGTACTTCAGTAAAAGATCTCCAATAACAGAAAAATATCAGAGTTGTTAGTGTAGCCTGTTGTCCAACAAAGAAAGCATTTCAGTTTTCCAGGTGAGATGTTTTAGTTTTAATAGTGTATACATGCTGTCTTGACACCAGGGCAGCCATTCCTTCCTTGGTTTTTAAATTATGGCACAAACATTTCTCATCGATTGCAATTTTACAGCCATTTCAAAGCTCAGCTTTGGCCCCATGGTTTCACTGTGCCTGTACAATTGAGGAGAATAGCTTCTGTGATGGGTACTATTACGGTCATTGTATTCCTGTGAGATAGACTGAAGTCTCTACTGAAGTTGGACAAGATGCATAAATGTCTGCAGTCCTCTGACTATTGGTGAGGGATTTCTGTGAACTCCCAAGATGTAAAGAATGTACTGTTTTCCCTGCTCCATGCAGGCTATGAAAACATACTATTTTTTAACAGATTGCCTACTTGCACCACTACCACATGGTTAATACTGAATTTTAAGAAGCAGGCTATGTAAAGAGTCTTTGCATGAGACTTCCTGAGTTTCTGTCATTAAATAATCATCTGATTGTTTGAAATCAACAGCTAAGTGCATTTTTCCACTGTTACAGTTTCTTAGGTATGATTCTTCAATTGGGTATTTTTTGCCTGCAGTGTTGAAATTTATGGAGTGTACTTTTGTGGCTACAGGATACCTATTTTGTGTGATATATCATCTTAACTATTTAACATATCTTATGTACTTAAACTGTACATTGATACACAGAATTTTTCAGAACCAAAGTTTCAGAAACCTGTTTCACAGCAACCACTTCTGCTTCTCCAAATAGTATAGGGACAACAGTATAAAAACCGTATTTATTAACATCTCTTTCAGTATGATTTTAAAAACTATAGGCAATTGTTTTCCTGACTTTTTCATTTTTGTTGTCAATTGTTATTTGCTTAGAGGTGTTACACATAGACCTTGGTACTAACAGAACTCAAGATAAAATCCATGGAAGAGTGGTTTGTCATGAAAAGTGCAGCCCTTGCTAGTGATTCATGATGTATCATGAAAAGACAGGTCCCGTAATAGAGCTGTTCTTATACCTTTATATCTGCATGTGGTTTTGGCCACTGCCAAAGACAAAATAATTGGCTAGATGAACTTGTGATATGTCCTTGCTTGCAAAACTTTAGGACAAAATATAAAATTTATATATACACAATTCTAACAGCTGAATACTTAAGTCAGTTGTCTAAACTCATGGCCTAAATTTTTATGTTTCCAAGCACTTCAGGCATGAATTCCTTCTTGGCCAAGAAGGGAATCTTTGTTACACAAGCTTGAAATTTTCTAGAAAGTAGTTTTTGTTGTGCTGCCTATATGTTTCACTTCTAATTCCCCATTCCTTTGTAGTAGAATATAAGTACATGCAGTTACAAACACTCTCAATTCTTATACCAGGGCAGATTATATATTGTGCCTATTTTAGCTTCATTCAATCCTGTTTGTAAAGTGCAGATTTTAATTCTGGTCCAAATAGGAAATAGTTAACCTCTAGGAGACATACTCCTGTTAGAGACAAAGCTATTTGTTACTCTTTGTGTGTCTTCAGTGAACTGAATGGAACTAAAATGCTGCTTAAAGTTCCAGTTTTGAGCTTGTTGGGATCTGGCAGTTGCTTTCTTAACTCTAGTAAGAGATCTTCCACTTCCTTTCTAGGCAGTTTAATAAAGCTCTTTTTCTCCAAATTCTCCTTCATTCTCTGAATTAAATTCATCCATGCCTGTAAAAGCAGGTGGGGAAATTAATATTTTGAATTAAAATTATTCTACATGAACTCCTGGGTTTGCTGTTGATAAATTACCTGTTCCATTAGGTACAAACAATAAGATGTTTGTGGTGTTCACTTTTTTTTTTAATATTTACTTTGTTCTGAGCAATCTGTTCTATTTAATAATGTTGCTTTCTTGGCCCCACTACTGTCCCACACGTCACAAAATCTGCCTTTTACCTATTCCTTCAAGATCTGAATGTTGTGATCTCGTTCTCCATCAAGGAAATATTTAACCTAGTTTTTTATTTAGACTGTTCATGCGTGACTTAATGGAACAGTGTATGTAATTCCAAGTTATTTTATGTTTTGTATTAACAGAAAAATGGGTGTAGTTAAAAATCAGTTCTACAACTTTTAAAAAGGGATCTCAGTTGGTCTTATGACCTCAGAGCTTTGCACTACATTACTACACAGTCTCTCAGAGTTTTCTCATATCAGTCACCTTGGTCTTTAGGCCACATATACCTAAGGTCTGTCTGCAGGCATGTATGCAGATATGCCCACAGCTTGTCTCTTTCCTCCAACTTCTACTGTCCGTCTTTCCCTCTCTTTGAAGATCAGGCTACACGTTTTTTTTAAATGAAGCATGAAATTCTCAATCACTCAAAAAACGGTACTGGGAATTTACAAATAGAATAACTGTTGTGAGACTCATTTTTTCACTTTGCTTTCCTAATTCCTAACAACTCTATGAATGTTAATTGAAAGAGCAGGTATTCCATTCTTTCACATGCACAAATATATCTATACTTATATTTCTGTGAAGACAGTTGTTTGCTACCCTCTGAACAGACCTCAATATTTCAAGCTGCTTTCCATACACTGCATTTTCTAGATCACTAAGATCTCATTGGATATTTCAGAGCTGTGTTTGCGGATTCCTAATACTTGTAAGCCTGAAGAAAGTATTCTATCCAAACGCTGAGAAACAATCTTTACGCTTCATTCAAATGGCATGTAGTTTGTTGTCATTTTTCATTATATGTCTATTTATCTGTAAACCTGGGGAGGGGAAAAGTCTAGCTGGAATGTTTATGGCTTCAATAAAAAATAAAATCCTCAGATTTTGACATTTTTAGAAGGATTCACATCAGAGTACCGCAAGTCAAAGTGACTATACTCTTACACTGTAAGTTAAAATTTTCCTTTGAGTTATTTTATTAATTTATAGTACCCTCTCTAAGTTTAGTTTCAGTAAATTGCATTAATACTGAGCACACATTTGGAAGTCAGCTTTCAGTCAAATACATTAGTTTATAAATCTAAGTCATAAACACATTTCAGAGTACATAGTAATTTTATAATTTTCTGGTTACCAAAAATATACTGTTATGAATATGCTGTAATTTATTAGATGATTTCCTCCATGGCTGCATCCGTTGAACATTAGATTGAGAATATAGATTATCTTCTGGATTGATTGTCCCTATAGACTTGAAACTACACCGTGTAAAAAAACTTTCTGTATTCAGACTTTAATTAAAGATGAAAAGTATGAAACAAGCAGTTTCCATAGCCATTCAATAGAACTGGATATTGTATGTTCAAGGATGGCAGCAGGAACCTCCATGGAGAAGTGACAGGATGAGACTAGGAAATGTTTGCGACTGTCAGGATACAAAGGTTGTTCTTTCACTTTCTAATGTAAACAGATTCAAATTAACCATAGTATAGCATTTCCCTTGGGAGCCACCTAAATATTTTAACAAGAGACTTATAGAAAGAGGACAGAAAATCTACCGTCACTTCTAGTGTCCAACCACAGGAAAAAAATTGATTACAGTTCTGTTGGTTTCAGAGGTTTGTAAATAACAGTTTATATTTCTAAATTTCAGCTTGACATTGAAAGTGTAATCTGTTGCAATAGGCACGTAGATTTTAGAGGCAGTTCATAGTAAAGTTAAGGTTGTATATCTTCGTAGCACTGACTTTCATGTAGATTTCATTTCATTTCACTTAAATGTAGACCAGATTATATTTATTTATACTCCCTCCTGTCATTGAAGAAAAGAACGTAAATATAACATCATTACCAATTGCTCTCTATTCATTTAGATGCATAATTGTTCTGATTGTACAACATCACGGTGTTTTGGAAAGTTTATGGTGCAAATTCACTGCAGTCTTTAAAGTGTAGTGCAGAATCATCAACTGTAATTGAAGTCATCAAAATGCCAACTAACTTAATTCAAAAGTTCACATATAATTATATGAATTAAAACGTATATAAACTTATATTTATAGATAACATTTAAGTTTGAAATATGGACAAGAGAATTTCTTTGTTTCGGGAGTTCTTTTATACAAGCTCATGTTTGCAAATATGTTGACTGTTAAAAGCATATGATCACCCCGTGTCGATTTCTAGTGAAGTGCTTTGTGATAAGTACTTGATATTACTTGCAAATTGATATATGTCATCAGAAAGAATGCTGGATATTCTGGAGGTGGTGGAACATAGCCATAAATCTGGATGCGCACATCTTTGAGCTTAGAAGAAGCTGGGATCATATCCAAGCTCTGGGTCTGCGGGTCTTATATGAATATAAAAAGCACAGACTGTATAGTAAAGAAGCAATGCTCTTGTAAACACAAATGGAAATCTCTATGAATCTCATCTTGGTTACACACAAGGGGGGTGTATTCTCCACTGAAGTCTAATGGGATGTGCATCGAGGGGAGAATAATATGCGCCATTGCCTTGTTCACTAACAGGTGAAGGGTAATATAGATGAGATTGGAGAACTAATGACAAGGCAGTTCCCATTAGCATATACAAGGCAATTCCACATTTTGCAGCAAAGCAAGACAAAGTAGTGACAAACTAAGGAAAGATTAAGTCTAAGACCTGCTGTTGATGTGATGAAAACAACTTGACATTTGAGTCTTTCAAGTGCTGGTTTATCACATGAGTGGCTCAAATGATTACTTTCTCGGTAGAATCTAACAATGGGAGAACCTGAAGGACCTGCACACCTTATCAGATATGGTGCAAAAGAAACATCGAACTGTATGAATTTGGAGATACAGTGTGACGTTGTCATTGTTTTGCACATTTCTAGCAAATGACTGAAGGAAACCACTTGCCTAAAGGAGCAGGAGTGCCATTTTTTTCCATAAGATATATCAATCACTCAATCAATTGATCAATCTTCAAAGCCTCATTCAATTCAAGGTTAATGTTAGTGATTTTTTTGCCGCCATGAGTTCCAAAGGCTGACAGTACATACAGAAATGCTTTCTTTTCTTACAGTTCAGATGTAAAGCATTTTTCCATTCCTCTGTAGACATTCAAGGACAAATTGCTCTTAAATGTGGCAATTCATATACATACCATGTGGTGTTTTAAATGTGTTTCCGAAACTTTTTAATATTGTGAACAGATCTTTGATATCTGCCATCTGGAGAAACACATATTTTTATTTGTGTTCTCCTTAAAAAACGGTTGCTTTTTTCCAAATGGTCTTACAAAACTGCTGGTCAAAGATAATTATGCTTCAAAAGCAAAACACCTCAAAAGATATTTGTAGCAATATTAAGAAAATGTTATATACTGCTCTAAATATGAAACAAGTATTTGTAAGACCAGTTGTATTGCTTCTAGTGATTAGCTTCAGATAACAGAAGACCTTTAATCTAATTATGATTGGTTCACAATGTAGCTATGGGAGGTCAAATATCTTTCCTTTGTTTATTAGGAAGAACAGAGTAACATTTGCATAGGGATTTTGGTATTCACCGATATCAATTAATTGCTGTGAAGTCTTTTCTTCTATGAAAGTATGTACACATAATCATCTGGTTTATATTTTTCTTCTAATAATTCATTATATTTTCTAAAGATCTTGTCTAGAGATAACAAGGAGAAATGAAAAGTTCCCTGGTTGGCCAAAAATGTTTATTGCAGTCACTTACTATACTATGTCTTTGTAGCAGTACTCAGACTTTATGGAAGTGGATAGCACCTCTATACATTATCTAAAATGCCTGTCTGTATACTAGCAAAGCCTACATATTTCATAAACAGAATTAACACAATTCCTTTAAATTGAAGAGTCAACATAATACAAGGTATATAGACCTCTAAGACTGAATGTTTTGACTATAGGAGATACGTTCTATAACTGCACCTCTGTATGCATTGTGGGAATGGTGGAGTAAATTCTTTTTTACAGTGATTTTTTTTTTTTAAATGTACTGATTTAAACTGGATTTTATTTAAGTAGATGTTACTAGATTACCATTAAAATACTTTTCATTGAAATATAAAGGATGTTTTTAAAAAGAAGCAAATCTCAGTTCTGATTTGAACACAAATTTAATGAATTTTTTTAGCAACACAACTAACATTGGAAAGCCACTCTTGCTTAAGCTGTAGTAAACAAATTCTTGAAACAAAAAATAACTGAAAATTTCATTTTATCTTTGCATATCTTTTCATTATTATTTCTGCTATTAATTTCTTAGCTAGAAAAAAAATACTTTCTTCGCTGTTTGCGCAATGTTGTATGGGGGTGTTTTCATTCTTTTGGGTTATTTTTGTCCTGGATTGAAATTCTAGGTAGTGAAAGATAAATTGTATTAGATTTAGGTTAACAGGAAGGACTGTAATCTGTATTTTACACTTTTGTTAGCAACCAGGAATATTACTGGGAAATAATTCTGTAGAGAAAAGCTTGAACAATTGTTTTTCTCTGTAATTCAGAGATGGAAGAGATGAGAGGTAAAAAATCAGTATTTCAGGATAAACTTTCAGAGGCATTGAAACTCCCAAACTATATTTCACTTTTTTGCTAGAGCATTTTGACAGTCCAATTATTGCTGTGCCTTTGGAGGACAATACATTCATAGGTGTGTGCATGTATTCTTCTGCTCTCTCTCTGCTCGTACATTCAAACCACTTTCTTCAAAGAAACTAGCAAAGTGGTGGGCACAATATTCCCTGATTATCATTCCATACTGAGAAAGATTAGTACATCTTTTAAACCACTTTGATTTTGACTCCCTGTTTGCCATACCTGTCTACTTTTGCTAGTGGTAGTATCAATACTAGTAATCCTGCTGTGCTTAAAGGCAAATTCAGCTTGCACAAAGCAGGAACACTTTTTTATCACAATACTTCAAAAGATTATATTGGAGAGGATCCACTTTAACTTCAGTGAAAGTTTTTCTTATATAGCTGGGCTGACACCTCTACTAAGCTGGCTGTAGTATACAAATTTTCCACTCTTTCCACGCTCTTTTAACATTAGTAGAAATAATGGCCCCTGCCAGGGTGAGCAGAGAAGTGCTGCTGATACTGGGTGCTGACCAGGTGCAAATGGTGGGGGCTACTCCGACAGGTCCCTCAGCACCAGGACAATCAGGGAGGCAGTGAGGAGTGAGGTACTGGGCAAGGTCTGTCCCTGCAGCAGGAGTATTTCCTCTCAGCCATGTGACCAGGTCCTCCCCGTTCAGCATAATCTGCCTCTAAAGGTAGTTTTCTTTCCATATTTTTCTATTCCAAAACTGGAAGAATTCTTTTTGTCAAAGAAAATATGACAATGCAAGAAAGAAGTAAAGAAAACGTACATGTACTTAGTAATAGAAAGTGTTTCAAACTTCCTTTCTATACAAAGTGTTCCAGGCTGCACAATTGTGTTAAAAGTAATTGTGTTTGTTGTGCTTGTATTCCAGTGACACTATGAACAAATTTAACCAGATGACCCATATTTACTCTGAATTTTTAATTTTTTTAAAACCACTGTCACTCCTGATGTCTTGTATGTATGCAGGGTAGCAAATATAATCCTATCTGCAGTCAGTGAAGTTGTATCCAGAGATAAATTAGACCACAGATTTTCACAGTGTATTATTAAAGGAGCACAAATCTTCTTTAATAAAGGTAGTTAAACAGGGCACTGTCATTATAGTGAAAATAAATATTAAGATGTTTTATTTTAAAATAAATAATTTTTAAAAGACCTTCAAGACAGAATTGTCAGAATTTTACAAATTTCGTCTTTGGTTCCGAAGTAACATTGATAAAGACAGCTTTTAATGGGCAAAAATTGCTTAGAGACCTGTCTCAATGCATAACATTCTAGAAGAGCAGCTGTAATTATTTTTCAATCATATAATGATATTGTGCTTATACAATGTATTTTCCCAGGTTTTCTTACGATAGCTTCTCTTGCTGTCTAAAGACAGACAGGTGCAGGCCCCATTGGGTGGCCAGATTTTTAGCTTCCTGCCATTAGGTCCAGCCCCCTGCTATCATGAGCATCCATGTCACATAATCCCTTTCATCAGGACAGAAAGCTAGTCACAGATCCCTAATTCTGAGGTCAGTTCTGCTCCAGCGCCATCCTCGATTAGAACAGCCAGGGGTAGAAGTGGTCTAATTTGTGCCTTCTTATCCAGGCTTCGGGGACATTAGCCAGTGCAGCCCACTGTGGCCACCCCCTGCAGAAGCACTTCTAACAAAAGCACTTCTAGCAACCCAACGCACTGTACCATGCGTATTAAAATGTGCTGTAAAAAGACAACTTCCTCTTTGTTCTCACTACTTACCTAGTTTTGCCATAAAAGGCAAACTGTGATTCTGGTGAAGGGAAAGGAAGATACTCTATGAAAACACTCATGCTATTCATTACTGGCATATCTCAAACAAATGAGAAATGGATACACCTCACGATTCATTCAGAATATGTAACAATCACCTGCAAATCATCTAGAGGAAGTCATTTGAGTTTACTGCATTATTATATGTTCCCTGCAATGTGGCATCCATTAATTTTATCTTTTATAATTTTTTAAATGTGTTGCATTTGTTGTATGGAAGTGCATATTTGTCAGGCAGAATTAAAACTGTCTGCATACTGCCAGCCCCTTTCCTCTGTAGTCAGGGCCCTCACCCTTCACTGCCTTTCGCTGCTGGTGGTCATCCACACATATAGTGTGAAGAGTGCACTCCGAGTAGGAATTTGACATATATCATTTAGTAAAATGCACCCTTGTTTTCATTTGCTTAGTGCAAAGTTGAATGATTAAGGAAAGTCAAAGACATTGGAGACTTGCACTTCAGATTTCCCAACATGAATTTCTGTTGGAAATTTCTGAGCAGGTAGTGTGGAAACTCACTAAAGCAAACCTGTGTGTGAACCATGTAAGTCTGTGAACTGATTATACCAAACTGGAAGGGATTTCTTGCCATCAGCATATACTGTGTAAATAAACTATCGCGTATTTGTGTCTGACAGATACTTTTTTAATGACCATTTGAAAATTTCTTGCACTTGATGTTCCTGAAAAAGTGATGTTTAAAAAATAACTTACATGAGACAGTGATAGAATACCTATTTTGACAGATAGTCACACAGAAAATACTACTCTTATTATAGCATGTATATAGACACACAAGGAGACACTGAACAGACACTACAAATGCATTATATTATTTAGCTGTGTTATACTCATGCCACTGTGCATTTTTGTGAGACCCAAGAATGGAAAGAAACTTTCTTTGCTAGACTGAAAGGCTGTTCTTAGGATATATTTGTTCTTTCAGATATTTTCATCTTTTCAAATTCTAGATATTTCCTTCACCTTTGCTGTTTCAGTGTATGAGGTGGAATAAGCTTTCACAGCAAAATGAAAACCCCAAACTGTTAGAAGACACATACAGTCTTAACAAAGCCAATTCTATAGGTCTTGATGTAAAAAGTATTGTATATTGTTGTTAGACAGCTACAAAAATAATATATGAGTATATTATGCCTATTAGTCTTGTTCTTTTTTTAATGCTCTTTCAGATTCCAGAATTTCTGTATTGAGAACTGAAAAATTGGTAAAATCTTATTTTGGTCATTTTTAAAAATATAGTTAATAAGAATATTTATCTATAAAGGGTATCTATAGCCACATATTTTCGATAAGTGTTAAGTGATGTTTATTTACAAAACACATAAAGGGGATGGTTTTGGTGGTTTTTTCCCAAATGTTAAGGAAGTTTAAAAATTTCTGTACTGAATGAAAAGCAATGAGAACTAAAACAGCTGCATTGTTGAAAAAATTATTGACATGTTAAGATCAGAACTCAAAGTGGGAAACTAACTTTATCAAATCATACTCATATAATGCAGTAAAAATCAGTTAATACTCCATTTTTTCACTCCTTCCCCTTAAATTCTGATTTAGTTAAATAGTTTAAAATAAATGCTTTAATATTGAGCCAGTCTTTAGTGCAATTGTTTTAAAATGTTAAGAGACTAGAAAAACTAGTATCTTCATTATACAGAATTCTTCTTGTCAAAGCTTATTTGCCAAATAAAAGGACACAGATATCAGCTCTTTGTTATTTTACTAATCCTTTGGCAAGTAAAGTCAATATTTCAATTTTTTACATTAATTAGTAGAAGAAGATGTTCCCAAAGAAGGAGCTGATTGTAAATAATCACTAAAACAGAATCTAATGGAAAATGAGAAAGAATATGCAAATTCTAAATCATCTTCTTAAAATTATTACACAATGTGTTTTTCTTCAATCAACGTAAATGTTAAACAATATTGTATAATGACGCTCTGCAAAATTATCACAGCAATAATAGAGTCAGAGATTAATGTTTTGAATGTGTGAAACCCCTAGGAAAGCTGATAAATAAAAAAGAGAAAACAGTTATCAGAAATTAAAAATACAAGACAGAAACTTGAACAAGATTCAAAGGTCAATTTAAAGCATATTTTTAAGGAGCTCTTTATCACATTCCTCATCCCACACAAAAAAGAATTCACAGGTTCTTTTTCTAATGATTTACACTTATTTCTGAATCCTAGTAGAAATTTCATAGCCTGGTTATGCTTCTATAAACAAGGAAAATAATAACAAGGGGAAAAAAAAAAAAAAAAAAAAAAAAAGAATGAGAAAGACATGCTACAAGCAAAACAAAGCTCTAATGTAGTATTTACCTGGATGCAGAAGGAGGCAGATAATTCAGATACAGAAATTATTAAGCCTGCTTACATGAAGGTACTTGGATATGTGTATTACCTTCTCACTTCTATCTCAGCCTTTTTCACAATTTTAGTGACATCCATATGGCACTTGCTACGTTTTCAGCTAATTGTCGGTTGTGTGGTAATGTTACATGATTCTAAGAAGTTTCTGCTTTCATTCAATAATACCACTGCTCATTATGAAATATCTAAAAGTGGTGGGTTTGGCTTGTGCTCCTTCTCTTTTCTAGAATCATAAATGTCTGACCTGTTGAGACACAGCAAGTTCTCTCACCATCCCTACCCTGACCCAGCCAGAACTACATTTGGAACAACAGCTTTCTTACTCTGCCACTAATGTTCAGCAATGTGGTTGAAACCAATAGAATTAAATAGGTACTGAAGTGCCTGATAAGTATAACTATCCTTACCCTCAGTAATTTGAAAATGACCCTCGGTCACTTGCCGAGGACACAGCGCGAGGGCGGGCTGTCCCACAGCAGAGCAGGGAATCGCGATAGAACGAGGCGAAGTTCAGGAGTTTTGAGAGCCAGGAGAGCTGAACAGAGCTCGAGTTCCAGGGACAAAACAAGGCAGATTTCAGGGGTTTTGAGAGCCGGGAGAGCTGAGCAGAGAGCCGAGCTCCAGGGAGAGAGGAACAGGAGCGGGCAGACAGGAGGGGGCAGGGCTGTGAGGGGGCACGGCAGTCTGCCCGGGCGGTTCCCACGAGCAGGGTGTGGAGAAGGCGCCGAGGAGCCGTGAACTGGGGAGGGGAGCGAGGAGCTGAGGTGCTGACAACTGATTGTTGCAGAGATCAGCTCCTGGGGGCAGTCAGCACTGCAAGAACAATGGTCTCCACCAGGCAGAGGAAGACCAAACTGGATGTGGGAACCCAGAGAGAGCTCCCAGGAAAGGATGCAGCTGTGCAGGCAGCAGGGAATGCCACAGCATCCCCCTGGGAACAGGGGCTGTGTGCGCTGTGAGCAGGGGAATGATCTGCTCAGCCTGGTGATGGAGCTAAAGGAGGAGGTTGGAAAGGCTGAGAGCAATAAGGGAGTGTGAGAGGGGGATAGACTGGTGGAGTCAGGCCCTGCCATCCTTGAGGACAGGGCAGTGGGTAGAGGATCCCCTCCTCCCTTGCCTTTGGGTACAGGAAGAGGACCTAAGAGACGAGGGGGAATGGAAACAGGTCCCTGCCCAGCGAGGCAGGCGAAACCCCCCTCGGCCTCCGTCCCCTTCCCGGCTACCCTTGAAGAACAGGTATGGGGCTCTCGAAATGGAGGGGCAAATAGAGGGGCAAACAGACCAAAATGGAGACGAGGGTCCATCAGAGGAGTCACCCAAGGTAAGTCGGTCTCCCCCACGAGTTAGGACCAGCTCTAACAAAGGGAAAAGAAGGGTAATTGTAGTTGGTGACTCCCTTCTGAGAGGAACAGAAGCCCCCATATGCCGGCCGGATCCGCTCCACAGGGAAGTCTGCTGCCTCCCTGGGGCCAGGGTCAGGGATATCACTAAGAAACTCCCTAGTCTCGTCCGGCCTACGGACTACTACCCACTATGAGTTATCCAAGTCAGTAGTGATGAGGTTTCTGAGAGGAACCTGAAGACAATTAAAAAAGACTTCAGGGCCCTGAGGAGATCACTTGAGGGATCGGGAGCCCAGGTGGTGTTCTCCTTGATTCCTTTGGTGGAAGAGAGGAATACTGATAGAGGGAGGAAGACCCACCTGATAAACAAGTGGCTAAGAGAATGGTGCCACAGACACAATTTTGGGTTTTTCTCACATGGGGAGCTTTATACTGTGCAGGGTCTGCAAGTGGCAGATGGAGCTAATCTGTCTCAGAGGGGAAAAAGAATCCTAGCAAATGAGCTGGCTGGCCTCATTGAAAGGGCTTTAAACTAGCTTTGAAGGGGGAAGGGGATAAAACTGGGCTGGCTAGAGTTGAACCTAAAGGTGGCAGACCACAGTTGGTAAGGAAGTCGTCAGCCCGGTTCAAATGCTTCTACACTAATGCACACAGCATGGGCAATAAACAGGAGGAGCTGGAAGCCATCGTTCAGCACGACAACTATGACATAGTTGCCATCATGGAAACATGGTGGGATGACTCTCATGAATGGAGTGCTGCAATGGATGGCTACAAGCTCTACAGGAGGAATAGGCAGGGTAGAAAGGGTGGTGGGGTGGCACTCTATATTAGGGAGTGTTTCGACTGTATGGAGATTGGTAAGCGTGATGAGCCAGTCGAATGTTTATGGGTAAAGTTGAGGAAGGCGAACGAGGCGGATATCCTGCTGGGAGTCTACTACAGGCCACCTGACCAAGACAAAGAGGTTGATGAACTGTTCTGTAGGCAACTGGCTGAAGCTGCAAAGTCGCAGGCCCTTGTTCTTGTGGGGGACTTCAACTTACCAGACATCTGCTGGAAATATAACACAGCAGAGAGAAAACAATCCAAGAAGTTCCTAGAGTGCGTGGAAGATAACTTCTTGACTTAGCTGGTAAGTGAGCCCACCAGTAAAGGTGCCTTGTTAGACCTGTTATTCATAAACAGGGAAGGACTGGTAGGCGATGTGGTTGTCGGAGGCCGTCTTGGGCTGAGCGACCATGAAATGATACAGTTCTCAATCCTTAGCCCAGTTAGGAGGGGGGGCAGCAAAACTCTCACCATGGACTTCCAAAGGGCAGACTTCAACCTGTTTAAAACACTGGCTGAGAAAGTCCCTTGGGGAACAGTCCTAGAGGGCAAAGGGATTCAGGAAGGATGGACTCTTTTCAAGAAAAAACTGTTAGAGATGCAGGAGCAGGCTGTCCCCATGTGTCGTAAGACAAACTGGTGGGGAAAGCGACTGGCCTGGCTGAACAGGGAGCTTCTGCTGGGGCTTAGGAGAAAGAAGAGAGCCTACCACCTTTGGAAGAAGGGGCAGGCTACTCGGAAAGAGTATAAGGATTTAGTTAGGCTGTGTAGGAAGAATATTAGGGAGGCAAAAACTCAGCTAGAACTCAGCCTGGCCACTGCTGCAAGAGACAATAAGAAGAGTTTTTATAAATATATTAACAATAAAAAAAGATGCAGAGAGAATCTCCATCCCTTATTGGATGTGAAAGGGAACATATTTACCAAGGATGAGGAAAAGGCTGAGGTATTTAATGCCTTCTTTGCTTCGGTCTTTAATGGCCAGACCAGTTCTCCTCATGGTATTCAGTTCCCTGAGCTGGAAGATTGGGATGGAGATCAGAATAAACCCCTCGTAATCCAGGAAATAGTAGTGAAGGACCTGCTGAGTCAATTAGACACCCATAAGTCTATGGGGCTGGATGAGATCCACCCGAGAGTGCTGAGGGAGCTGGCGAAGGAACTTGCCAAGCCACTCTCCATCATCTATCAGCAGTCCTGGTTATCGAGTGAGGTCCCAGATGACTGGAGACTTGCCAATGTGACGCCCATCTACAAGAAGGGCAGGAAGGAGGATCCAGGGAACTACAGGCCTGTCAGCCTGACCTCGGTGCCAGGGAAGGTTATGGAACGGTTCATCTTGGGGGAAATCACGCGGCAAGTGCAGGACAACAGGGGGATCAGGTCCACCCAGCATGGGTTCACAAAGGGCAAGTCCTGTTTAACCAACCTGATCTCCTTCTATGATCAGGTGAGCCGCCTAGTGGATGAGGGAAAAGCGGTGGATGTTGTCTTCCTGGATTTCAGCAAGGCATTTGACACTGTCTCCCACAGCATTCTGTTGCAGAAGCTGGCAGCTCATGGTCTAGACAGGTGGACTCTTCACTGGGTTAAAAACTGGCTGGATGGCTGAGCCCAGAGAGTTGTGGTGAATGGAGTTAAATCCAGATGGAGACCGGTCACAAGCAGTGTCCCTCAGGGCTTGGTTTTGGGGCCAGTCTTGTTTAATGTCTTTATTGATGACCTGGATGAGGGGATCGAGTGTACCCTCAGTAAATTTTCAGATGACATGAAATTAAGTGGAAGTGTCGATCTGCCTGAGGGTAGGGAGGCTCTGCAGTGGGATTTGGACAGGCTGGAGCGATGGACTGAGGCCAATTGTATGAGGTTCAACAAGGGTAAGTGCCGGGTCATGCACTTCGGCCACAACAACCCCATGCAGCGCTACAGGCTTGGGGCAGAGTAACTGGAAAGCTGCCTGGCAGAAAAGGACCTGGGGGTGTTGGTTGACAGCCGACTGAACACGAGCCAGCAGTGTGCCCAGGTGGCCAAGAAGGCCAATGGCATCCTGGCCTGTATCAGAAACGGTGTGACCAGCAGGAGTAGGGAGGTGATCGTGCCCCTGTACTCGGCACTCGTGAGACCACACCTTGAGTGGTGTGTCCAGTTCTGGGCACCACAGTGTAAGAAGGACATTGAGGTGCTGGAGCGAGTCCAGAGAAGGGCAACGAGGCTGGTGAGAGGTCTGGAAAACAGGCCTTATGGAGACCGGCTGAGGGAACTGGGGTTGTTTAGCCTGGAGAAGAGGAGACTGAGAGGAGACCTCATTGCCCTCTACAGCTACCTAAAAGGAGGTTGTAGTGAGGCTGGTGTTGGTCTCTTCTCCCAAATTACTAATGATAGGATGAGAGGAAATGGCCTCAAGTTGCATCAGGGGAAGTTTAGGTTGGATATACGGAAGAAGTTCTTTACTGAGACGGTGGTTAGACATTGGAACAGGCTGCCCATGGTGGAGTCTCCGTCCCTGGGGGTGTTCAGAAAACAGGCTGATGAGGCGCTTGAGGCCATGGTCTAATGGTTAGGAATATGATGGGATAAAGGTTGGACTTGATGACCCTGGAGGTCCCTTCCAACCATAATGATTCTATGATTCTATGATTCTAATACTTTGGGGTATTTTTTATCTGCTCTTCCCATTTTCTAAGATGTCCTTCTGCTTTAACTCTCACCAGCACAAGAGTGCTCAACAGAATGAAAAGGTCAGCTGTAGCTGTCGTTTACATCCTAGCAGGCCGTAGTCCAACCATCTTAGGGCCTCACAGCCCTAATCTTTAGAAATCTGATTTTTTTACCCTCAAACTTATCAGAAAATATTTTTTCTGTGAATCACTTCACATCAGAAAAAAAAAATAAATTTTCCTGTGTCCATTCATAGACCTTACTACAGCACATGGATATTGTCCTAGTAAACCATATTAAAGGTAGGGAAGGGAGTGTTGCCTGGTGGAAAGGGAATCTGGCATTTTTAAGTTTACATAGATGTTCTAACACCAAGAACATAGCTCAATGGTCTGGCATAGCCACTGGTATTCAGGATTGAGACAGCAAGTATTTCAGTTAGCTGAATAATAATCCCAGCAAGATGCAGTCTGGGCAAAGCTTGTAAACTGTCTCATCCTTACTGTCTTTTTATTGCTATGAGATCTAACAGTGACTGCTCTTTAAAGGTACTGCTAATCTGAGAGCAGAGATTCACAGAGTTGTGCCCCTCCATCCCTCGATGCATAGTATACTCTTTGCAGTGTGCTGATGAAGTTCTCAACAGCATTTGTGCTGCATGAAATATATGTGTGGAGAGGAAAACACACCTTGAGGTTCCAACATTCCATCTGCCTGAAGGATTCTCATAAATAATGCAGTGTTTTTGAAAGGACAATTTAAATGGTTTATCTTAAATTTCCTTAATCTCTGGTGTCATTCTTCTCTATGCTTCTTTATCATCACATCATGATTTTCACTTTACATCTTACGTCTCTGGATATGCGCAACTAGGTCTGCTTTTTTTCTGTTGTCCAGAGGGTCATTGCTGAAAGAAAGAAGGTTTTCAGGGTGGAGGAAAAAATGTCATTTTTATTTCAGGTATAGGTTCAATTTAAGGCTTCTCAGCTGTGACTGTGTCCTTTTACTGGGAGTTATATGCATGTATCAAAGCAAATGGGTACTTAAATATCTGCTTTGATTGGCTGACTCTCTTTAAATAATTTATATATGACTATAATCACAATATTTTTTCTTGTTTGATGAGTTTATATGCTTGATTCAATGATGGGGAAAAAAAACGATAGGCTAAGTTGTTGATAGTAACTCCCAGGGAATATATTCTGTACTAAAGCTTTGCTCCTATAAGTATTGAAAATCTTGAAATGTTACAAAAATTGAAATTATAAAACCACTGAAGGAAACTATTGCATGTAATCACCATAGTCTTTTTCTCACAGCTTGACTCTATGACAGTTTGATGGGTTTATTGCAGTTGGCATGGATTGCTTTGGCTGGACTAAATGGCAGCTATCTCACATGCCCTTGATTGTGTTCAGATTAATCAGAGGCTTTTGAAGTGATGGCTTTTGTGTGGTTTTGAAGAAGGATGCATTTTAAAAACTGATATATCAAGACATTTTAAAATAAAGGTATTCCAACAAGACCTGTATTGCCTCAGTTAAATCCTACTGCAAAGTATCTAGTTCTCTTCAGTAATACAGCGGCAAAGATTAGACTAGTTCTTTGTTATGACACTATGAGTCTTTGCAGGTTTTAAAAAGTGTATACATTGCTTAAAATGACCGTCTTATTCTACCCAAATTAATTCTCAGTCAGATCTGGAGATCCTTAGCACAAAAGTCTGTTACAGTGACTAAAATAAAGTTGGCTTAGATGACAGCTACATAGACACTGAGGTTGTATTTAACAACTCACAAATTATAAAGGGAGATTCCATATTATAAAAAATGTTCAGTGTAAAAGTATTTAATAAAATATCTTTTCTACGCTTTGTTTTGATCAAATATTCTGCTTACAGACAGATAGAAAGAAGACAGATAAACAGATAGAACACAGGCAGTACGTACCCTTTAAGAGCTACAACATAGGGCATCTAAGAAAAGAAAGGGCTCCTCTCAGCTACTTTTTTTTTCTTTTTTTTTTTTGTGAGTTCAAAGTCCTTTTTCATTGCCTGTTGGGTGACATTTGTAGTCCCTCACAAAACAGGGGCAGTATGATTAGCCATCATTTAGATAAATTCCTCTCCAGAAATCTGTCAGCTCGAGCTGCTAATATTTACATATAATGCACTTACCATCTGAAGCTTTGCATTATGCATAGTAAATCATGATGGAAAATTTGTATTACATTGCCTTCTTTCTGCTGTAGCTAAATTCCACAATGTGCATTATATGTTCATTCTAGTCTAGTTATTAAAATTCTCAAGTGATGCAGCATAATCTCATTGGAAAACACTCCTCTCCCTCAGTGTCTCCCTTATTCTGCAACCAGGCTTCTTGTTTCTAGTGGAAGCAGGAGGAGGTACTACTGTACACCCAAGCAACAGTCACAGAATGTCCTTAATACAATTTTCCTTTTCTTTGTCTATAGGATTTAGCCAGTTCTGTCTCACAGCCTTTTGCTGTATCTCCTGTAAAACACCTTCTATTTAAATATGTCTGTTTCTCTTCAGGAAATGTATGTAGGGAATAATAAGAAATTGAATCATCGTGAGAGATGTCTCACTTCTTTTTCCTAAACTTCCCTTATTTCTGGAATTCCTAAGGTATTATGGCTTTAATATACTCCCCTTCTAATAGCCCCTTGCTACTAATTTGTTCACTAGAGGTGAAGGAAGTAACAGCCTTGCTTGCTCCTTCTTCAGCCACTCCTCTGTCCACAAAGAAATATCAAGGCTGTAGTGTTTCCTATTCTTTTTCTTATATATCCTTATCTGTAAGAATCCTTGTTGAAGGTATGTATCGTGGAAGACTGGGCTAACACTCCTCTGAGTGTAAGTTACAGTCAGCCTTTAGTTAAATTTATCATAGAATTATAAAATAGTTTGGGTTGGAAGGGACCTTCAAAAGTCATCAAGTCCAAACCCCCTTCAGTGAGCAGGGACGTCTTCGACTAGATCAGGTTACTCAGAGCCCCATCCAACCTGACCTTGGATGTTTCCAGGGATGGGGCATTTACCACCTCTCTGGGCAACCTGTTCCAGTGTTTAACCACCCTCATTGTAAACAATTTTTTCCTTATACCTAGTCTAAATCTACCCTCTTTTAGTTTAAAACCATTACCCCTTGTCCTGTCACAACAGGCCCTGCTAAAAAGTTTGTCCTCATCTTTCTGAAAGGCTGCAATAAGGTCTCCGGGGAGCCTTCTCTTCTCCAGGCTCTCAGCCTGTCTACATAGGAGAGGTATTCTAGCCCTCTGATCATTTTTGTGGCCCTCCTCTGGGCCCACTCCAACTGGTCCATGTTATTCTTCTGCTAAGGACTCCAGAGCTGGACGCAGTACTCCAGGTGAGGTCTCACCAAAGCAAAGGAGCAGAATCACCTTCCTTGACCCGCTGGCCACACTTCTTTTGATTCAGCCCAGGATACAGTTTGCCTTCTGGGCTGGAAGTGCGTCTTGCTGGTTCATGTCCAGCTTTTCATCCACCAGTACCCCCAGGTCCTTCTCAGCAGGGCTACTCTCAATCCCTTCATCCCCTAGCCTGTATTGATACTGGGGGTTACTCCAACCCATATGGAGGACCTTGCACTTGGCCTTGTTGAACTTCATGAGGTTCACATGGGCCCACTTATCAAGCTTGTCCAGGTCCCTCTGGATGGCATCCCATCCCTCAGGTGTGTCAACTGTGTCATCTGCGAACTTGCCGAGGGTACACTCAATTTAAAATGTGCAGTTTTGTAGAATATACAGTTAGATTTCGATCTCTCCAGTGCTTGAATATTTTTTTTCCTGCTCTGAAATTTCTCTAACTTGCAAAAAAATTAAGCTACAACTGACCTAATCTCTCTGCTCATGTCATTAGAATAATTCCAGATCTCTGAAGATAAGTCAAAATGCAGTGTCGATTCTAGTACTGCCGAAAACTTCACCAGCTCATCTGTGAGTCCATCTTCCCTGCTGCTGAGGAGAATTGGTTACATTCTCCCTCACTATAGGTCAGACCAAAATGAATTTTGCTAATTACTGCACAGATTTGACAATGGTTGAAGTTAAGCTGCCAGACAGAAAAAGAACAAGACACAATAAACAGTGAGCAACTGTCAATGGCAATTATTTTGTGGTTACAGCATCCATTTTATTTAAGGTATCGGAGAAACCAGGGAAAGCGTTTGACAGTTCAAAGATGGTAATTACTTTATTCCTCCACACCCTCAAGACATTTGACTTGATTTACCTTCTCTTTCACCTTCCTCTAAATTTCCCCCAGCTCTCTGTGAATCCTCTGTAAAATCTGCTGAGACCATTGAAGGGCCCTGTGCTGTGTCTTTGCTCTGTTTGAAATTAAAGTAGAAAAGATTCTCCCATGTTATAGGTTGGAGATCATCATCACAACCCTCTTTGCCTCAGTTGAGACTTGGCTTTAAAGCTGTGTATTCATGTATAATCAAGTGAACTGGAATCCCTCCAGGAGGAGGATTCAGCACCAACATACTTAAGTGCAGGGTTAGTATCTGTAGTGGAATTTGTAGTGCTATGACAATAATGAGGCTGAACTAGAAACAGGGGTGTCACCTACTGCAGTATTGGCAGACACCATCCTTTTTAAAGGAAAAAGATCAAATTCTATTATTTTTTAAAAAATGAGATGTAATTCTGTAAATTACAGTAAGGGAAACACAGTAATATATAAGCATGCAAGTAAGAGTTATAGTAAGGGCTGTGTCGAGCCCTTCAGCATGACTTCCATTTGCATCAGTTACATTTCTTAACTTTTTCTCTCAAGGGATTTTTTTATCTTGGGTTTTTTCCTCAAACGCCAGTGAGGACTGATTTCCTTTCCTCTTTCCACAATAAACTCTGAGATTTCCGTGTCATCAGATGATACCAGGAGCAAAGGTCCTAGGCACAAGCTTTCAGTACCTCTGTCTGAAACCGGTTATATTTTCCTGGTATTTGGCATAGTCTTCCTTTAGATTTGGAGAACTCTCACTGTGAGAAATAAACCCCAAAAATACAAAAGAGAAATGCAACCACAAAATAAATTGCTTTTCCATGGATGAAGAAGAAACATATACAGACTTGTATAAAAGCTCTTCCATACAATGGAAAGAACACATCTTAATATAGGTTTGAATTTTGTCAGGGGTGAAGAAGGCTTAGCTTACTAGGAAAATAAATGAAATACTATTTACTGTTGATTTCTGGATAATACAAAGTGATTGCTTTTACAGCATTATTTTTCACTGTACACTTTCATAATGTTTTTGTTATCTGATTTGGAATCTTCCAGTCTAAGAGGTCATCATTACCTTCAATAATAGACTGATCCACATGGCAGTGTATCTCAGTGCAGGAGACAAAATTTGTTTCAGTTCAGCCTGTGGACAGTGGACTGCAGGACTATTACTGTACCCTCAAACTCATAAGTTATTTGCTTAAAAGTAAATTATTGCAAAAAGAAGTTTCAACCAGAACTGCAGCATTTGTACACTTTTTCTAGTATACATTTTTGTATGAAAATATGAATTCAGCCCTCATTTGTTATAAGCTTAATAAGATATCCTGAGTGATACTTAAACATTTAAAAATACCATCAGATCGCCTCCTCCAGTCTGCCCATATCTTGAGGTCTTTTCCAACCAAGGTTATACTATGATTCTAGTCTTCTTATCTTTGACATTGAAGTTCAGTTGACTCTAGGGTGCCAGACTGACCATATCAGAGACACAAAGTTGTTTCCTTTCACAGCTGGTTCAGGATCAGCAGAGCTTATTAACTGCAGACACAGCATCACAGTGACGTAAATGCATTGCTCCAAAGAGCAGCACAGGTGGGTTTGGTTCTAACTACTGCATCAATAAGCTTGAGTCTTGCCATGTTCATAAGACCCAATACAGTGCTGTTCATGGTGAACCTTGGCTGGCTTCAATAACTTTTGTTTGCCTTGTATATGTCATTCCCTTTATTTTCTATATTTTTCTGTTATTCAGGATATTTCAGCCCTCATTACTGAAAACAGCTTTCCTTTCTCATCTAATTCCTTGCTGTTCTTTTTCATATGTATTTATTTGCTTTATATCTAAGCTTTATATCTACCCATGTTCATATTGCATTTGTATTCTGTCAGAGTTTGTCCTATACACCTTTCTCTTTTTTCAGACTTTGTCAGGATGGTCTCACCAACATCTCCTTAAGTCGTGTTTAAGCTCCTCAGTATGATGTCTTTGACTAATAGGATTGTAAGTGTTATGATCGAGTGGGCCTAGTAATTTATACTTGTAAAGTACATTCTGACTTCCAGTATTTTATGTTTAATAAAACATATTCTAGATCTATTGCTCTGTCTCTCCTGAAGGAAGGAAATGCTATAATGGTAAAACAAAAACAGATCAGGCATTTTCTGTAAAGAAGTTGCTCCTGGAAGTTACATCATGCTTAGAAAACTATTTCTTCTTCTCCTGTGTTGTATTTTACTCTTCTTTGTATTCTTTGGCTTTATTTGGAGCCAAATGCAAAATTGCATCTAATGCAGATCAGCACTTTCAAACTGAAACTAAGGCCCACTACCTTCAGAGTTTGCTTTTTTCCCAGTTTTGAAGTGCTGACACTTTAATGAAATATGCTGTTCTGATTATGTATGAGGATCCAAGTGGATTAAATTTACATGTAAACATATGTGCACTTGTCATACTGGATTGACTTACCAAACTGCCTGTAAATTCACCTTTCCTTACAAGAGTGAATCACAGAATAGCCTTGGTTGGAAGAGACCTCTAAAATCATCAAGTCCAACCATTAACCTAATACTGCCAATTCCCCACTAAACCATGTCCCTTAGCACTTCATCTGCACATTTCTTAAATACCTCCAGGGATGGAGACTCCACCACTTCCCTGGGCAGCCTGTTCCAATGCCTGAGAACCCTTACAGTGATTTTTTTTTTCCTAATATCTAATCAAAACCTCCCCTGGCACAACTTGAGGCCATTACCCCTTGTCCTATCACTAGTTACCCGGGAGAAGAGACTGACCTCTGCCTCACTACAACCTCCTTTCAGGTAGCTGCGGAGAGCAATGAGGTCTCCCCTCAGCCTTCTCTTCTCTAGACTAAACAACCTCAGTTCCTCAGCTGTTTCTCATCAGACTTGTGCTCCAGACCCTTCACCAGGTTCATTGCTCTTCTTTGGACATGCTCAAGTATTTCAGTGTCCTTTTTGTAGTGAGGGGCCCAAAACTGAACACAGTACTTGAAATACGGCCTCACCAGAGCTGAGTACAGGGGAACAATCACTTCCCTAGTCCTGCTGGTCACGCCATTTCTGATACAAGCCAGGATACCGTTGGCCTTCTTGGCTACCTGAGCACACTGCTGGCTCATATACAGACAGAATTAGCTCAGTAGTTTGATTGCAAGTAAAAAGTTGTGTGTTTTTTTCATACAGTATAATAACTTGAGACCTAGAGAACATTTAGTATGACACAATCATTCATTCTTCATGAAATCACCAAAGAATCCAGAATACAGACACAATACAAATCTTCCACCCATGTATCATCTGAATACAACATCCTTGCTGGGTTTCTAAGAATTGAGTTGTACATAGTGTAATGACCTTTCATTGACTTCATTGCTGGACATATTTACAGTTGCTAGTGGCTTAATTTCACACATTTAGGTTTCAGCATAATCGTTACTGTCATGATGATTATAGTAGTTATGGTAATAACGTGACTCCAGCATACCATTGAAAAACTACTCTAAGGATGGTCAAAGGCAGCTACTTCTAATAACCAAAATAATCAGTTCCAGGTTGCTTGTTACACGTTTAAAGATGTTATCTTCATACATGTTCTGTATATTTTATAACCAACTGAAATTGGCAAGTTTAATAATCCATTGCCAAGGTTATTTAATGAAGAAAAGTGATGTCTTGATTTTTGCCCATATTGTGTATTGTGTTTGTTCATTAACTGCAGCCATCAGAGACACACCAGTGAACTGGTAAAAGGAATAAAAAGATCTGAATATGTTCTGTTGTAATGCTACAGTAATGTACAAAGGCATGATCAAATGAACAAATTTGAGGTATCTGTATGGCACTCAGCTCTAGAAACAAGACAGATCACCTCTGATTTGCCAGTTTGAAAATAGCTCAGCTTAGCAGGGACTGAGAGTTATTATGTCATGATTATTGTGTTGTGAAATGGTTAATTCACTTCCTAATTGACAGGTCGTTATATCCACAAAAGCTAATGTCACAATTGGAACCCTAGTTTGCTCTATTGGTAGAAGCAGTGAGCACTGAATGGAGTATACAGACTATGCTCTTGTCATACCATCACAAATAGTAGTTCAATAGCATCAATTATATACGCTGGTGGGAAATTGGGGTAGCTTTTTTCTGACATGAACAATGCAAGGCTCAGTGTTTGAGGGCTGTCCATTTGGTGCCTTTCACTGGAACTAAATAGGCTGCAAAAAGAAAAAAAATCTATTAGAAGTATGATTTGTCATACTTAATCACCATATGTTTGGGTGTACTGTGTAGATATACTCAGGGTTCTCAAAAGGATAATGTTTTTATCTATCTGTATGATCTTCAGAGCTTCAGAGGGCTTCTGAGTATTAAATAATATAGCATATATTTATTGTAGTTTCTTATATTAATATGTGAAATAAAAGACTTACTACTTGTACTACTCTCTCTACATACGCTGCAGCTACAGCAGGACATCTTGTATACTAAAATGTGATGCCAATTTGGGAATCTCTCTTTTATTAAGCAGGGGATTATATCACCTTATCAGTAGATTTATATAGCACCATTACAGAGTGAACAGACAAAGCATATACACAGGAGTGAGATTTTTTATATGCTAGAAATTCTTTTCATTGGTAGAACCTGACAATTTTGATCAAACATAGAGAGAGGCAGAGGGACAGAGAGACAGAAAAAAAAGAAAGAAGGAAGAAAATCTTCCACATTTAAAACAGCCTCAGGATTCCTGTCCTCCTTAAACAACAAATTTAGTTCTATACTTAGAATTAATTTTTTTTCATGGGGTCTTTTTACTACTTTACTTGCCAGATTTATTCCATTGTCAGATATCCAGATATATCCCAAACTGTTGATGACTCATGCCTTTATGATGAAAACATACTAGAATGAGAATAAAGCAAAATATTAATGAGATATGAGTAAGTAGCAAAATTTGATATTTAGTCACTGATATTGGATATTTTCAGGGGGTCATGAAATTGTACTAAAATATACAGAAAAAGTAAACTAATGTGTGTGTGACCTTCTTGTGCCTTTTCATGTTTACCTCTCATCCTAAGGCTAATGGGAACTGGAGATATAGGTCTTCCAGTTTTCTATTCCTTTGCTATTGCAGATGCTCTGGGTTGCAGCGCAGGTCTAGTAAATTTGCTCTTCCCATGAAATCATTGCTCTCTCTCATGACTGAGCTACTGAGAATGCAGATTTTTGTAGAAGACTAAGGAAATTTTTGGATCAGAATTTTATTTTTGCTCAGCTCTCGGAAGTGAGTAACTGATGATTTTTAAATGCTGTTGATGAACTGGATGAATTCCTATGCACTTCTTTTAAAGACAAGCCATGGTCCTTGTTTAGGCATATATTCATTTGCAGTTTAAGAAAAACTATTTCCAATATTTTGTGCCTTAAAGTTGGTCTAACAGTGTTACACCTGTTAATTACCTCTTCTAAGGTTTGTGGGTGGGAGCAGTAATGAATTGGAAGATCTAGATTATCTCTGTCTTATCCTGTTTTATTTATATTTTAAGTCACAATCAGATCAGAATATTCAAAAAGTAGATACACGTCAGCATTCCTAAATACAAAGGGTTTCAATGCTGGTCCAGTCTGAGCATAGTTTCTCAATACTCCCTGAAGATTGAAGACATACACCCCATTGTGGTGGCTTCAACAGTGCTTCTGGAGGGTCCTCACTCTTTCTGGGTAAAGAAACTAAGTCAAGCCACATTCTGAGCCCTCCTGGTTGTCATTTCGCTTTTCCTTTCAATGGGTTGTGAGGGAGGAAAAGGATGACAGCAACCACATCAGATTACTACTTACTCACTCTTCTGCTACTCTCCTCTACTTAGTAGGGACAAGTAGAATTGCCCCAGGTAAAGCAAGTAATACCTTATGTACCAGGGCTACTCTGGTTTCTTCTCCCCCAGTATCATCCCATGCAACCAACCATGCATCATCCTGGATCCCCTGTATCATTTCAGCTCCTCTGTTTCTAATTCCAGTGTTTCAGTCCCCTCAAGCAAGCATCATCCCACTTACTTTCACTTTCCAACTGCTACATTACAGTCTCAGTGTCAGCTCTCTCATTTTTATGAATTTATTTATTTGATGAGAGGAATAGGGAACATTATTTTTCACAGGTCTAGGGGGATTTTCTTTTCATTCAAATATCATTAACTAAGGTGCCAATTTCTGATGTAGCCTCTTCTGAAAATGTTGGCATCCTTGTTATATTTGTATTATTGCGCACTATGATAGGAAGTTCATCCCAGAGGATGAACGGCTGAATACTAGCATCAGAGAGGAATGCTATAGAAAAGGGATACTTTTCATCAGTTCCTAGTTGTTTGATGCAAAAGCTGAGACAAGGAAATTGTGAAGTTGTAAAAAAGAAAAAAAAAAAGGAAAAAAAAAAGAAAAGACAGCTTAGGTTGTGAAAAGAATTGGATCAGATAAAAATAAGACTCAGCCAGGTTTAAAAAAAACTAGCCTTATTGTTGCTGAGTAGATTAATAGCTATCTGACAGTACAGTTCTCTTATTATGCAGTTTGAGGAGCATGAATGCCACTTGCAGTTAGACTATAAAAATCAGTTTATTTTGACTGGTAGAGAGGTCAGAGCTGAACAAAGCAAACACTAAACTTGTATAATATCTATGTTAAATTATTACCACACTTTTTGATATGTAGGTTGTTAGGTAGTTTGTCTGTATTTTCTGCCCAAAAGTGTGAGTTTCACATCCTATATCTCATTTTGGCAATACCAACAGTATAGAGAAATATCTTTACCTGAATTGTGATATTTGTTTTGCATTGGAGCCTACACCTTTAACAGGGATATAGCTATAATATTATTCTCCATTTGCCTCCCTAAAGTCACAAGTTACTTGCTGAGTTGTACTATAAAATTTGAATACACTGAATCTCCAGTGAGGTGCCTCTAGGATGCTCAGAAGAAAAAAAAAGGAGAATCCATATACATTTGGGAGTGTTACCTCCAGGTAGTACTTTGTATATGTCATTTTCAGCTTTAAGAGTTATCAAACAATATTCCATGGTAATGACCCTGCATTCCCTCAGTCAGCCCACCTTTACATCAGTGGGTGCCCCAAGACAATCGAGTTTCTATCGTGCAGTTTGGTCTTTCCTACATTTTTAGACAATACCTCAGGTCTCAACATATGCAACCTACAATATTGTTTGCACAATAAACACATGAACTGTTGCCCCTTGGCAACCTACTTGCTGTTGAATTAATTGTGGCTTTAGGTTTACTAGCTATATGACTAGACATATGTAGTAGCAATTTATCCACAAAACTTCAGTTATACAAAAAGCCCACACCTTTCAACTCTTTTCATTGTAACAAACAAAAGACTCATGTGTGCCACCTTCCCATTTTACACATACATAATTTTTCTGCAGATTTTTTCTGAGATTCAGTCAGATATTCATTCTAATGAGGCCAGAGTGTGGGACTACACAACCACTGAGTGCAAAATAACAGCATAAAATAGGTGTATGTTCATATACCAAGTTGAAATCAATTTGATTGTTTTCAACAAAAAGTCATGCTCATTAAGGAAAATCTTGGCTGCTTAAAACATAGAAGGAAAGTGAAGAGCTACCATGTTACAGTTACAATACCTTTTAGGAGAGGAAGATATTTTTTTCCATGCGGTCTCATAAGAATTTTACATTTGTCGTTTCAGTTCTTAATTTGAGTGTACTTAAAATATATCAGATCTTATGGTACCACTAAATTATATAAACCCTTGTGGAATTACATTGAATGACAACGTAAGATTTAACATTCTATTGGGAAAAGTCTGCTAAAATAAAAAAAAAAAAAAATTAATTATAAATTTCCATGTGAATGTTCTCAAATGTGAGAACTTTTCCTATCAGTGCATTTGATATCAACTATATTAAATATAAGTTGTTTTTAACTATATGAAACATAAGTTATTTCATGTAGGTGACCTGCAGAAAATAGAACATCATCTAGCATATTCTGATTTTGAAAGCTATTCATATTTTCTTTTTGTAGTTTTACATATTTGTAACTCCTGAGAATTTTAAGAAGTGGAACACATTACACATGACCTGTCTTTCAGTGGAACGTGCAGGACTGTCATCACCATCAAATTCAATACCAGTTTCAGGTATTAATTCCACATGTCTAGTATTTTCACCTCTTCTGGTTTAAGTTCGTAAACCATAACCTCATGTGTAATTTAAATCAGTCGTTTCTGGAAGTTCATAAATATGTATTTGATGCAAGGGATAGACCAGAACTCACTCCCAAGATGCTGTTCGGGCTAAGTGGAATCTCCTTAGGAACCGCTTCAAAGATCAATTCCTCTTGTCCATAAAAAATAAGTTTAAATTGTCTTCTATGAGCCTGCTGTTAGCAATTGTGCTGTTACATTATGTATGATTCTTTGACTGCTCATTGCTTCAACAAACTGCACAGTGCTCCATTAGTGATTTTCAATTTCATGCTAAGCTTTGCAATTTATTAGTGTTGTTTAGGCTAATGTACTATTATTTTGCATATTTTATATCATCCTTCATTTGCTATTCATATTACCTAACAGTTAAGTATTGGGGATCAATAAGCCCTCTAAATGTTTTCATATTCATATTACAAAAAAGAGGGAAATCATACAGACAGCCCAATACAGACAGCCCAAGTAGGACCAAGTTAAAATTTTTTAGCAATTTTCAGTTTTCCCTCGTTTGTCTGCATATTTGACTGCAGGTTTCCAGACAATGACATAATGGCCAGATGCACTTATTCATGAAAATCATTTGTTTTAGTAATGATCCCCTAATTGTACATACCTGAACCACGTTCATGTGGATTCTTTGCCAGTGGGCTCGCTCTCTGTAAATAAATACCAAGATTAAATTCAACTTAAATACCACATACTTCCAAGAAGCAGGTGTAATTCCACATTTATTTGGTTTTGATTTTGTCTTTCCCAGAGCTGTTCACTGTTTCAGAAAGTGAAATATTTAGTATTAGTCTGAGGAAAACGCAATTCTCCCTTGGAAGGTTGTATAAATTTAAAGCTTTTGTGTGCTCAGTTTCTGTATCTTGTAGAAAAGCCCAAAACAATCAACAAGCACCAATTCAAATTTTCAAATTAATTGACTTCACAACTTTTAGAGTCCCTTTTCTTGTTCCCCCTTTTCTTAAAATAGAGAGTTTTAGAAAGCAGCAGTACTACAAAAATAGACTTTTGAGAATATTAATAAAGTGGTTTGAAGTGTTCATGGAAAATATGTATGTAAACATAAGTCAGAATTGCTAAAACATTCATGCATCCAAAGAACGAAACATCAAGCATCTTACTGGTACATTGCAAATAGTGAGTAGGACTGAAATTTTGAGTGCTCCTGAGGACTTGAATAGAAGCAGTAATGACTGTTCAGTAAAGACTATAGTAGAATTAGCATTTAAGAGAATTATAGGGCCTTGATACCCCCATTTCCTTTCTGAACATTTGTCTTCCGTATAAAATTTATCATACACAGTTTTTTAACCCAGAACCAAAGATACAAGAAATTTTTGAAAAGGCAAGATAGGTGTTAGTTGATAAGCACTAGATAACATCACAAGGTTCTGCTACTTTCCATGATTTAGATATCACACCTCAACTGCTAAAAATTTATCAGAGAATTTTTATTCATATTCAGCAAAGAAAAAATTAAAGGCCTAGCTTGAACTAGAAACTTTGCATTTGCCCCATAATTTCAGCAGCAGCATAACCTATATTTGATTTTTGATAGTCTTTTAAATCTTTTCATGTTTAAAATCTCTGTATTTATAAAGGAAATAAAAATTACTTACCTTTAACCTAAGCAGATGGTTTTCCAAAATCAGTTCTGTTCATTGACTTCCAAAAGCCATGTTATGGGGGAAAACTTCAGTTGGCCTCAAGGCCCAGGATTTGCAGGACGCAGATTTGGTTGCATTTTGGAATCACTGGGTGCTTGATTCTCCTGCTTGGGGGCTTTGGGGTCCTTCGTGTCCTCAGTTGTGAGCAACCAAGACCCAGGAGCAAGATGTGGAAAATCATAAGTATCTGACAAATCTCCATGTAGCTGGTAGGATATAAGGCCTCTTTCCTCATGGTTCAGTTAACAAGTTAACCAAAAACTGCATGTATCCACAAAGTACTTCTGGTTTGGCAAGTCATCATTGTCAAATTAAATTGCAACTGATTGTCTCGGGTCAGCCGTGTGTACACACACAGACACAGAGTTATAGATGTATAAGGCCAGTATCTTCAAAGCTGTAATCTGAAAGTTCATTGTTTGTTAATTTATTAGTGTTTTACTAGTAGACTTTCCAGCTCCTTACATTTCCCATACTTGTATATAGAAATGCAATAGGCATAGGATGACATCAATAGTAAAATCTCTGACTACTTTCCTTGATATCCCTGTCTTCCCCTTTTAGACAGCCAGTCAGAGCTTCTTGGCATTCCAGTGGCTTCTTTCTCTGTCAGCATATGGAGAAGATAGAGCTTCTTTCTACATTCCCCTCTGACACACACAGCCCTCATTTTACCCATCTGGATTTGCCATGATTCCTCATAAACACCCAGCACATTTCCTTCCCAGGGCCAATGTAGGGAGAGTAGTGATGTATTGCCAAGTGCCCTCAAGATAGCTAGTGAGAGGAAAGAGTCCTTAATAAGGGCAGTTTTTTCATGGCATTGTCTAAACTGGAGATAGTCTGAAGATGCCAGAAGAGCATAAAGAGAGATTAAATTCCTATTTACAAAAGGAAATGCTTTCTGAAAATCTATGAATAGCAGCAAGAGCTGCAGCTTTGTCAGGCTACAGAAAGGGTTACAATTGGTATGGCTATCACAGTAATTGTATTTGCAATAAATTCTCGGTCTAGACAGGGCATAGTTAAACTTGTGTAAATATTTGGAGATTTGTACAGATCTGCAATGATTAAAGGTCTGCTTTAAAGGATTATTTTGGTTTTTTGCTTTCTATTTTCCTGAAAAATATACACGTATGTATAACAGTGGGTCAAGCAGATATAGACTATTAAGAATGAAAAAGTAAAGCAGGCGTCTGTGCTGAGAGATAAATGGTTGTGGTTCACAGCACTAACAATCTCTGCTGATGCAGCTGGTAGAGATCGTAAACCCCATGATGAAAATATCTCCATATCCATATTATGATGCTCTAAAGCACTGCAGGCACAGATGGCAAAACTTGTAAGTTCTCTCAGAAACATAGTTATGGTTCACAACATTTTCAGATTCTTCTGAAAGAGCAAGTATAGCTTGTAAGCCCTGAGGAGAAGTTGATGGCACTTACAAACTATGCCAGTTCAGGTGGCAGACCTCGTAGACATTGGAAGAAAAAATAACTGTGAATCACAATGCCTGTCAGAGAAGTGCTAGCATTTGCAAGATCTGATGACGCAGTCAGCAAAGCAGAGTTTTGGCATGTTTATTTCAGGATGGCATCTGAAAAAAAGAAGGGGTGGAAAAAAAAAGAACATGCAGTAAAGTGGCTTGTATTTCTGGTTAGCTGTCTCCAGTAGATAAAAGGCTAAATCAGCCTTCCTAGAACTTCACTGGTCAGTCCTAGGCAGTCTCATTAGTTCCACTTGTAGCTTTAGCAACACCTTCAAAACAAAGCTATACAGATAAGGTTTATTGTCAATTTGCATAAGACATAAATGAAAAAGCAGTGCTCTGTAATCAAGTGTGCTTATCTAAATACCTTGGTTAGAGGGAAGTACATGGATATTTGAGTACCTCTGGAAAAAAATGTCCGTTTCAAAGGCCATTTCTTTCTTTGAGAATTTATTCAGAAGACTCCTATTGACTTCATTGTGAATTGAACAGGATCTGTAATGAGATGACCTATGAATTTAAAACCCCTTAATTTTTCTTTCTTCCACGTAGGCATTTCATCTTTGGAAATAGTTCTACAATAATTTCTTTTTTTAATTATTGAGGTAATATTTTGATCTGAATGTATATTTAAAACTGTAGTTATTTAGATAAGTAATTGAGTCACCAGTAATTGCTGGTTTGTAGAGCAAGTTCAGAAGACTACTGAAGACAGACATGAGTAAAAACCAATGGAAAAACAGGGGAAAGCCTCTGAGACATGCAGTATTGCTCTGCCAACCAGACTTTACTACTTGAGTGTTACCCAAGAGCAGATGCCTACCAGTTGGAAGCACTGAGGCAGGAACTGTTGTAGGTGATGTGAGAAGAGTCATTTTGATAATTTGGTGTTCTTGAGTACCAGGAGAGATGTGAAAGTTAAGTAGCTGTGACTTAACAAGTGTGAGATTGTTATTTGTTGTGCTAAAAGAAATACGTGTATTTTAATGAGACTATTTGCAACATATACATAACAAATTTTATGTCTTTCTATTGTTATTTAAAATACACATAAATGCCTCTATGGACCAGTGTTACTGAATATTGCCCTTCAACTAATAGGGATACAGAAGTGGATATTATGAAAATTTTTCTGGTTTTCTATTGTGTTTGAAGAACAACATCTGAGTGATCCAAATCCTTTCTTGTGGCTAAAACCAAATCGAAAATAATAAAACCAATTTAGGCCTCTTTTTTAAAAGCTAAACTAACAGAATGGCCACTTGTGGAATTATTTAGCAATGAAAAATAAAAACAAAACCAAAACAACCAAAACACCTCATCTCCTCAAAAAAAAAAAAAAAAAAAAAAAAAAAAGTTCTTTGAGGGTGGAAAAGATTAAAGCAGGAAAAAGTAGCTCATAAGTAATACCAACAAGTGTTGCCACAATACCAAAAGGAATCATTTAATAATTCAAAATTAATTTCTAAACTTTAAATCACATCCTGTTGTCAGGCAAAATGAAAATTTTGAAAGATTAATGTGAAAAACATACTAGCATGTAGAAAACAGTTTATTTTCAAATTTCTCAGAGATATTATTCTCAATTTACATGGAAATGTCATTTTTCTATTTTCTCAGCAGTGACCCAGCCTTCATTATTATTATTATACAATTTACATGTTATTAGAAAAATGTTATGAAAGGTAGGTTTTATTTTATCATTCCATCTTTAGTTTTGCTGACTTACTTATAAAAATTTAAATGATAATGTGACAGAATGCTTAGGAGATACAACCTTCCATATTTACATTCTGGGGATAAAATTCTGTCTGTGTTCACAGGTACAACTGCATAGAGCATATACTGGCCTTCATTTGTGTAGGATAGCCTCCTTCTTCCAATATAAATCTATTTTTAGAGTCAATACGAATCTAAAAGCAGTGTCTTTTTGGGATTGAAGGAAAGATATTCAGAGCACCAGTAATGGATTTTTGTATAACATATCCACAACCAGTTTGAGGTAGATTTCTTAGTGTTTCTCTGTGTGACTATAAAATGCAAATGCAGCACAGAACATAGTGAAACAGTTTTGGAAGGAATTAATTAGGAGATATGGAGAGTTCAATCTCTGTTGTTATTTTAGCTAATAATGTGTAATCTGAATGAACTGATAGCAGACTAAATGCATTAGTGGCATTTAAATATACTACTTGTCCTATGCACATACTACAGTTTTTGCTGTCAGATAAATATGGCTTTTCATTCATTCTCTGAAAGATACTTTTATGCTTTAATTTCTGCTCTCCAATAAAATTTCTTCGTATCTTGTTCTCATATAAATCTGTAATATTATTAAGAGACAGAGAAAAATAAAAAGCTGGTTTAATTCCCCTCTCCCCAGTAAAATATCTTCACATATTGTTTTCATGTCAATGTGCCATTTTATTAAGGGCCAGTGAAAGAAATGTCTGCTATTATTTCCCAAGGCAGTGCTCAGGATTTCATGAAAATTTCAGTTGAGATACTACATAATACTTCTCAAGTAGAGCTGAAATACTAATTAATACATTTCTGCAAAAGGCATGTGAGCATATTGAGTAAATATTTTGAGTAAATATTGTTTTCTTTTTCTCATATATGTGAAAATTGAGGTGCAACAAGGTTAAATGGCATGCGTAATGCATAGTGAAAACATTTAAGTCAAATTGTTGCAATGTATTTCCAAACATTCCTTTGATGCTCTAGAGGAAATATTTGTAAATGGAAATGCCTCTTATTACTGAATCCTCTTCCTATGATAGTCACTACCCTCAACTCTAAAAGATCTCCAGGGGAAAAGATTAATTAGGTTTCAATTATGCTACAGAAAAATGTACTTTACATACTTACTATCTGAAAAGCATTGTAGTGTTTCTCTAATGTGTTTAAAAATTCAAAAATATTTTTAAAAGCCACTTAAAAAGTCAAGCCAAACTCAGGCTAATGGAACATGGTGTCATCCTTGAAAGTGATGTATTCTCTATTCTTTCAGGCCTTGCTGTATGACATTACACAGATATTGTCTGAATTTTCTCTGAATGATTGTTGATTTTTTTTCTAGTCGATTGATCAAAATGGTTGATAGCTGCAGAGGATTATTTCTGCAGCTTTGCATGGCTTTTAAAAAGAAACATCCAAACCTGAAACATTAGGGAAGCACCCTCACCTATTTTTGGTTCTATATACAAGAGTTCTTGTTCCTCTCAACATTTTATTAGCACTTGCATTTTCTCATGAATATCTGATATTTCAGTCTTTTTCTCAGTAGAAAATTGGACTTCTAGCCATTTCAAATATATATTGTTAGCTAGTACAATATAATTCTATGACATTAAAGCAAAGTTACAGAAAGGTTTATATGGTGGGTTTCAGTTTATCACTTTTTAAAAAAAATGTTTGGAGATTAGTTTGAAATAACTTCTCTTGTCTTCTCTTAAGTAAAACCACATGTGAAACATGGGCAAACAGAATTTTTTAAATATTAGTTTAAAGAAAAGTTGACTATTCTAGTTGAGTAATATAGCATTGTGATTACATTTGTGTGGAGATTTATTCTGTTTATTACTGAAGAATGCAACCAGAGTTTACAAGACTGTCTTAACATCTGTGTTTTAATGTGGCTGTTTTCAACTTCTGCACTGAGCCTGGCTGATCTGTGTATTAAAGTATGTATCCCAGAAAACTAATCATTACTAACGAACACCTCTTTATTTATCTGTTCTTCTGGCTCAAAGCTTTTCTCCTTCAACATTTTTGTGTCTGTATTATTCACCTTACCCAAGGGCTCACATCAAGCTTTTCCTGTTCATCTGATATGCCTGACATTGTTGGGATCTTAAATTATTTTTCAAGTGACAGTGCTGAAGGTCAAAACCTTTCAATCTCTGAGAGAGGTCAGCACACTGGTATGTAAAACCAGTGCATAGACATTGAGTGTTTTTGATTTGGTTTAAGTAGGTCTCTAATCTCTGCAGATAATGAGCGTGCATTTGTCACAGAAATTTGTTTCCAGCCTAGATCACAAGATATTAGACAAGAATTTTGTTCTGTCGTAAAGAGGAGAAAGACATTTATTATGCCTTTATTAAATCATAAGCTTGTTTACTTTAATAGTCAGCAGTAAATGTCTGTTTCGTTTCCAAGCAGTACAAAATTGTAGACAGAGCAACTTTAATCATTAATAGAAACTATATATTCCCTTTTTTAAAAAAGGCTGTGTTAAATTTTGTTATTGATAACCTCATCCCAAAGAGGGCTAAGTAATCTAAAGACCAACTGAAACAAGTAAGTAAAAATTTACAAGGAATATTTGTATGAAACAAACAATCCCCAAAAGAGGGGCAGGTTGCTGTGGACATTTGGGACCTTTTGATTATGCTCTGGTATATGCTGGAGCTCTGATATAGGGCTCAACCAATTTAAATTAAGCATTATGAAGGCTCTCTAAGATCTTAAAAAAATTAAATGCACTAAAACATCTGGAATTAATATACTGCAGAATGTTCAGTTAAAAACACTGGTGGCAACACTGAAGACTTATTGCAGCTCCTCTGATTTTACAGAATTATGAGAAAATAGGATAGGATAGGATAGGATAGGATGGGATGGGATGGGATGGGATGGGATAGGATAGGATAGGATAGGATAGGATAGAATAGAATAGAATAGAATAGAATAGAATAGAATAGAATAGAATAGAATAGAATAGAATAGAATAGAATAGAATAGAATAGAATAGAATAGAATAGAATAGAATAGAATAGAATAGAATAGAATATTTCAGTTGGAAGGAATATACAATTATCATCTCATCCAACTGCCTGGCCATTTCAGGCATCTGCGAAGTATGTTCATTTGCATTTTTTCATAAAAATTCCCCCCACCCTCCTCAATAAAAAATCCAGCTAAGATTGATGCTACTCTTAACAGTACTGGATAGCTCTGTGTCCTTAGCACAGAGAACTATTTCTTTTTATTACAGCAATTTGGAAATTTCCTGTTAATTGCTAGGAGGGCTCACCTTGGTATTCTTGTTAAATGCTACAACACTTTCCCCTCCTGGAAATGTAGTTGACCCTTTCTGCCCCCATCACCCTGAGTGTGCAGCCCATCACTGCCAGAATGCTTTCCAAATGACAAATCCCCACATTTTATGGTGGCTGGTTCACTCTTCTAACAGGTGGAAAATTTTCTGGATCTTGTTTAGAATTTTAGCATATATGAATCCTGTACAAAATCAAGATGATTAAAAGCATTCTTTTATGCAGTTAAATTCCATTACTGCAATACAGTTAACAAAGGCTGGCTACATACACTCCTGTATATGAAGTTTAGCACTGGTGGCCCTGCCTCCCTGCACCAGTGGGGTTACCCACCTACTTCTGAAAAAGCCAGGAACTGAGAACTGCTTCTGCCTTCTGTGACGTGGAGACAGAGAGAAGAAAGTAACACAACTTTGTCTTAAAGCTCTTGTGTATATACTGTGTCCTCTCCCTTCTAAATGACCAGTTCCCTTTTCTCACCATCCAGGCTACTTAAGGCACTTGCATGAGTTAGCCAGCAAAATGTAATCGAATTTAAACAGTAAGAAAAAGACCTGACAACAGGATAGGATGCATTATGAGTCTGCTTATATACAGTTATTGTACATTTATTGTCTATTACTACAAGGAATTTTAAAAATGAACTTATAGCTGTATATTTAAATATTTGTTTAAAACCTTGAAGCTCTTAAGTAAAATCATAGAAAAGTTTTGCTCTTGTTTTAGCCAGAAAACATTCAAGAAAATTGCTCTGTAGTGTCTGTCTACTTTCCCATTGCTTTAAGGCCAGAAGAAGAGTTCGTGTCTCTATAATTTAGATTTTATGCAAAAGTTTTTGTAATAGTGCATTGGAATTGAGCCCACAGGATGGTATATATTTTGTGGAAACGGGACAGCTCACAAACTGCAGATCAAAGGAGGATGTTCTTCCTTATCTTAAATATGAACCTGATTTGAAAATTGGAAATGAAATAGAGGGAAAGAGAATTCTGTGGATGAGCTTAGCTCTATCAAGTTATTGTTACAATATTTGTAATACTTCATTCAGGTCAGCGGAATCGTCTCCTATTACAAAAGACCTTCCTCAAAGCCAAAGGTCATAAAAATTCTGTGGAAAACAAAGACAGGTGTTCAGTCCATCTGCTTTAGGTATCTCCTTTAGGGTGTATGTGTAAGTTAATCTCACTAAGCACTCTGCATAGTCAGCGGAGAGAGGGAGGCTGCTCTAGAAGCTGATTCAAGTGCTCCTGCTCTACGCAGTACGGTGGCACAGCCTGCCTCTTTCCACTGACTGCCTGCAGAACTTGGCTCCCGATTTAGAAACCTAAAGTTAAATGCATAAATTAGATGTTGCGAGTACTAAAAAGAGTACTTTGTGACTTAGTTCATACCCATGTTGTATGTGTATATGTTTTAGCTTTTTACTTAGGCCTGACATAAAGGTAACTCTGGCAATTTAGAGTTCATTTTGTCAATAACATTTTGTGTATAGAAAAAGGTATGTCATTACAGAACGTTTTTCAAATCATGGATACATTTATATATTGTTTCTCTCTACTGTGCTAACAAAATAAGAAGCAAACCAAAAATCACTTAGCTGTGGTTGATATTTAATAACACAGAAAGAGGAAATACACATATTTTTAAAGGGTCTAGTAGAGTTAGTATGAGATCCTTTGACAGATTGCTTTACCCAGCAAGTTATTTTGTTCCAGAGCATACTGGCAAATTATGCTGAACCATCTGATAAGAAAATTTTCATTTAAATGTTCCAAGATAAAATCATCACCTTTTTCTAGGGAAAATTTTTGTCAAAAGTACTGTATTACAGTCCTAGCTGATCTTTCTTTGCTTAGAGCATTGTATAGGTTATTTTACTATTGGGAATATTTTAAAATATCCTTAGAAATACATTTTTAAATCACAGCTTGGGCTTCTGTCCCTCAGTTACCGAGGCTGTGTGACATCAGGGACACTACCTTGATAAATTACTGATGGCATGATGATTATGGAAATGGTCATTGACTGATCATCAGTCACAATTTATTTCAAATCAATGTTCACAATTTGCACCATGAATCAAAGTTTTATCAAAAGCTCTTTGGTATGGCACAGCTTTTCCTTGAAAACTTCTTCTGAAGAGCATTACAGCCCAGTTGGGCATCATCTGCTGTACATAAATGGAAGCATTGAAAGACAACATGGCCTCAGGCAGTCCAGAGCAGTTAGAGGATCACTGGGCTACCACATACTCATAGGAAAACTATTGGCAAAAACCATTAATTTAAGAACCAGCAAATGTGCCAAATGCAAAATATCTCTCTGGACACAGAAAATCTCTTTTTATTTTTTTCCTATCCAATTGGCAATAAATGATAGTGTGTGAATCTAATTTGGTATTAAATTGCAAGTAAATTGTTGCTGAATCATGACATAATAGTATTTTATATCTCTCAAACAATTTCTGTAGCAGGAAATATAATTTGTACATCTTTTCAGAAACAACGTAGTGTTTCATTATTTCTTTCCAACACATTTAATAATTGTAGTAATTTTAGGTAAGTGAGGCCCAAGTAAATGACTCCCAGTGGTATTATTGCTTACTATTTTTCTAATTTCTAGTTCTTTACCATTTGCAAAGGATTATCTACATATGAAACAATGAGTAAATACCCCATGTAAAGATTTTCTTTTAAATAGGGGGGGGTTGGGGGACTTAAAGCCTCATTTTCTTCTTAGTTGTCACTTGAATTCCTCTGCTCTGGACCCTCTCCAGCTGATCTTCAGAATTAGCTTTGGTGAAAAATATTTTTATGTTTTAAGGCAGAAGATGCCTTCTCACTTTAACAGGTAGCAAAATTCTTTTCACTTTAGCAGTCTGTACTAATAAAAAGGTACAAAAGATGTCCAGAAAACACACAGGAGACAAGGTTGCTACTCTGCTAGGAACTTCTCCAGTTGCGCAGCAAGACATGACATCTTGCCTATATACTTACTATATGATAGGTATGGTAGATGACAGATGGGCAAAAGAAAGAACTAATTAAGGGGAACATATATATATAATGGAATCAAGTGGCAAAGAATTTTTTTTAATTGTCATAATTCCATTAATGGAAATAGGAATACGTAATAGTTTTCCTGAATGTCAGTCTTATTCACAAACAATTTCCTAGTCAATATAAACCAGTTTCATGTGCTTTGTGTTTATTATAAATTAAAAATAATTTCAATGATTTAATTTTTGCTTCATAATACTAGTTACTTCAAACTTATTACAAACAAATAAAATAAAATTCTCTTACATTTTTTTAAACACAAAAAAAAGAAGAAATATAATCAAGCATATACAATTTTCTTAGAGCAAAGAGCTATAAAGAGCTTATCCAGCCTCTTTCCCCACAAAATATTGGTATTTTGTCATCAGTAATGGATTTTCTTTTCATACATAGCTTCAGTTTTTGTCTGTCTGGCTAACATGTTTACACAGATGATAGGAAAATTTTGGAATTATGACTTCCTTCTTTAAATGAATTTGTCTTCAAATTTCCCTAAATATAAATAAAGGACAAATTTTAATTGAAATATCTGGTTTGGAAATCTTCAGGGGCTGTAGCTCTTTTCCAAAAAGCTTGGTATAATCTTTCTGTGTAGTTAGAGCGTTGGAACATAAGAGTAAATCGGGGGGAAAGGTACATTCTATTCTTCATGTACGCTCTCACCTTTTTTTGAACCCTTCTTTGGCTCTGAGGATAACCTGCTATCTGACAGGGGGGAAGAAAGGCGGCAAAACAGTTCATTATAGTGTTCAGCAATATAAACAGTCATAAGCTATCTGGCTCATTATATTGGGCACAGAAAATCTATAATCATCAAAAATTACATATATTCAGTTCCAAATTTTGCCTCTTTGGAGGTTTCTGAGAACATGTGAGAACAAATCTGAGAATAGACCATGGAGTGAAAACTTCTTTTTGGTTTGGGGTTTTTATATGTCTCATTTTCTGTGGAGAAACCCAAAATGCCAGTACACTTAGGAAAAACTCAGCTGTTGCATAAAGATTCACTAGCGCAAGCTGAAATCAGAGAAGAGTGATGCCAATCAGAAAGGAAAATGCTTTGACAGTTACATTAAATCCCTATTAATTTCAAGGTTTAATTGCACTTTTACTACACTTTAATAATGAGGTTCTTACGAATCTCAAAATGGTTCCTTTTCTTTCCGACTTTCTAGAAAATGTACGTACTGCTTCTGGATGAAAAACTGGCCATTCTGAGCTATGTATTTCTTATCCTGGAACTGGATTACTGAAACTCACTGTATCAGAAGCTTAGTGTGTAGTCATAGACGGATACAGAAGATGTTTGAGCGCTTCCATTGCATCTGTGCACATAAAACCCATGCTTGTGTCCTCTACTAGTTTTAAGTAAGCTTTCAATGCCAGTCTGAGGCTTTGATCTTCAAAGTAATCTCCAAAGTAATTAATGGATTAATTCTTAGCTAAATTATGAGAATTAATTTTTATGTACATAACCCATTCTTGTTGCTCTCCTGTAAACCAAAACAGATTATTAAATCCAAAATGAGAATAAAGGATCCACAATCAAGGGGATCTGCCTATAGAAAGAGTAAAAATCCCGGTAACAGCACATGTGGCTAGAGCTTTATGAACATCTTCTTTGAAAAGACATTTTCCTCAAAAACACAGTTGTGATATCATGACAGCTCTTTTCACGTAATAAATCCCTGCCAAAAAGAAAAGAAAGGAAAATAAGAAGTCTTTAAGGGACTGGAGGAAATTCTGGAGGCTCTTTGCAATCCACTAGGGACTTGGTTGTCACTATTCATTTCATGTCAAAGGAACTCCAAATATTTCAGTAAGGTAACTGTCTTTAAAAGAGATGACTTACCAATTTTATCACTAATATAGTATCAGTCACAATAAATATTGACTGAGGCTTAAATTACAACCCATTATTCTTCCATGAAAGGGGAAAATGTTAATTAGATACTATGAACAGCATGTCCTTTATAAAGTAAGCAATATTTTATTTTTTTTCCCATGGCAAAAAGTATATATAATTATACCATTGGATGCATCCCTTTTAATTTACATATGCATTCCTCAGGGCTGATAGTGTATTGTTTACTGTCATTAAAAAAGAAAGGCAAGAGAAGAAGGAAGGTACACGTATCTTATAAGACAGTTATGTCATGAATGTGCATTTTGTCACATCATGAGAAATGAAATTTAAGATGGTTGTGAAAAACATACAGCCCTCTCATTGCTCATGGTCAGAAGACCTCGGGAATGAGAATGCCCAAGAATGGGCTGTGGAGCCGACTGTTCTGTCACGTCAAATGGAGTATGCAGACAATAGCACCTGCACTTCTCTCCTACAGAGCTTGTTCCAGTGTTTTAAGTGAGCCAAAGAGGTGAATTGGGTTAAAAGTGAACATTTCTGATAATTAAATATGCCTATTTAAGTCTTGCTAGAGACCTTTTGTTGGCCTGAATGAAATATGCATCAGGTCTTGAAAAATGAATTTCAGCTGGAAGTAACCAGTGGTTTCCTGCATTCTGTCCAGTCTCCATCAAGCTACTCAGAAATCAAGCAGCTGCACTTTATTAGTACGTTCAGACTGGTATTCCAACTAGACCCAGGAAAAACTTTTTAGTTGTGCAGTCTAGACATAATCATCAATAGATGATTCAAGAAAAGACTGTAGAGAGATTTTTATGCATAATATCATAAAGAAGAAAAAAAAGTATTCTTATTCTTGCAAACCAAGTATGCAAAAGCAGTGAAAATTAAAGGACACCATGAGATTATAGTCTTCTTTGAGAGCCTCTGTATTGGTGTTTTTGTTGAGATCAGGATCTGTGCTTTTGATTTAAATCTTCTGATCAGTCCCAACCACTGTTCAGATTTGGTTCATATTCAGTAGCTCTTCAGAATGCCTGAAATGGATTAAAACTAAACTAGAAGATGCACCAAAGTGCACCTGAGGCAGCCCTACTATAGTGGACATTCAATCCATGAAATTGATCTACAGCTAGTCCTGAGAACTGCCTCTTCCATGAAATGCCTAATGTGGACATTAGGGCCTGAGCACCAACAGTTTGACTTTGCAGTTTTCCTTCTGTTGAGCTGCTTTAATTGCTGACCTGGTCTAGTGGAAGGTATCCCTGCCCATGGCAGGGGGGTTGGAACTAGGTGATCTTTAAGGTCCCTGAAACCATTCTATGATACACATAGCCTTTGACAGTAGCTGAAACAATGCACCCTTAATGCATACAGTAGCATATTTCTTTGGCTGCTAGGAAGCGCCTCCTACATCAGTAAGCACAACGTCTCCTTCCCTGGATCAAGTTTCTGCCATTTGGCTTTCATCCATCAAGCAGTCCAAAACAAATATTGGGAAAGATGTGTAGAAGAGTGTGTGAGTCAAGCAATGCACAGAATGTTCAACATAAGTATAAATCATGTTCCCTTTTCAAGATAAAGAGTCATTTTGTAAAACTGAGTAAAACTTGGGTAAAATGTTTGATCCTGTTCACTGTAAGCCTGAAGCATGGCACTGTCAAGTAGAATTTCTTTCTTTTATTTTTTGTTTAATCCAGATGTTTTCACCAGTATTGTGGTTCTGCTGCCACCTGTGAATCCTGAAGCTATTACAGAAATGAATCATCTGTGCAATGTAACAATGTCTGATCAGTTATCACAATGGGAATTAAAATCTTCCATTGACTTTGGAGTCTTGTAATGTCACTTACATTCCTCCTCTGCCAATATAAATAGAAGACCTGAAGCAATATAAGAAAATAACTTTTAAAAAGGATAGCTGAAGTGCTGAACATGCATCCAGAAATCCAAAAAGTAGTGTGTCCTAGTTATAATATATACTACATATCATAGCAATTAATAACATCAATAGATTAGATATCACATGTTACCTGATAGCTGTTTACTAGTAGTACATTGTCCTGGTTTCCCAGGAACAGACCCATGGGCCAGCCATGGCAGGCAGGCCATGAGTAGCCCCAAGTCAGCTAGGAGATCCAATCAAGGCAGGTGACCCAAGCTGACTACTCACAGGTGTATCCCATACCACTTAATCATGCTCATTATAAAAGGAGGGCATTTAGTGAAGGTAGAGTTTTTCTTACTGGAGCTCCTTACTTTTGGCTTTCTGTTCCTGCTGCTGACTCCAAGGACCAAGCTGAGTATAACCTTGTATACTTTATGTAGGTGATTGGTTGTATTCTTTTTCTTATTTCATTAATTCTGTTTCTACTTCAACCCATGAGGCTTCTCCCTTTTTTCCCTGATTCCCCTTCTCAGCTTGAGAGGGGTCATTGGGTGCTAGAACAACTGGTATGCTTTAGCCCGGGGTACAGGCTAAGTGTAGACATACATATATTTAGATTTTTGTAATACTTGGATATACTGTGTTTTTCTCATGCAAATTCTATAACATCCCAAATCAGTGATTAACTAAACAAATGATAGGTAGCTAGAGATACAAGTGGATTTAAGAATATTATAAAGGTTTACAAACTTTGATGTTTGTCAGAGAATCCCATTTGGTAAAAACATAACGAACTGATGCACTTGAAAAGGTGGTACAGCATATATACTTTAAACTTGATGAGGTAATTCTCAAATGAGCTATTATAGTGTGCGTTTATGTGTAAAGAAAAGGAAATAGCCACCAGAAGTCATGCTGTAACATACTGTCCTCTATGGACATTACTCGTTACGTACGTATTTTCAGGTACTTGTGTGGGTTTACAGTTGATACAGCTATCTGAATTTCACCTGGTTGTTTATGAGCAATCATTCCTGACCAGTATTCAGACCGGCCCTATCACCCACTTAGCTGCATGGTTAGCAGCAGCAACAACAGCCAGTCTCAAATTTCAGGAGTAATAAACAGCAACTCAAACTCCCACACAGAAAATTGGGAAAATTAAAATAGTCTTTCTGTTGCTCAGTCAGCTAATTTTCTCTCCTTGCAAATATGAATCAGATGGCCTAGCCAAGAGGACTTTATTGAAAGGAGAAACAAAAAGAACACCAGAGAAACACTGTGACATACAATATCTAATTATGCCATCCCCACCATGGAACCATAACTGTTTACACTACTGTTTGGTTTTTTGGTGAAGCAAGTGTGAGGCCAGCTGGCTGCTTCCTATCTCCTGCAGTAAAACCTTGCTCACTGTTTGCAGTTCTCAAGTTTCATGGCTGGGTCCCCTCTCCAGCTGGGTAGTGAGACCTTATCCAAGATGCTGATGGTCCTGCTATCGGCACTGTTTTAGTTTGCTAACAGATGATGTTAATTCCTTTTTTGCCTTTTTTTTTAACAAAAAAAAAAAAAGCGTATCAACACACATTCCCTACCACTCATTCACAGGGGAATTCCTAAGCTAACTCTTCTGTCCATGCTTTTCACCATGTCTAGTTGTTCAAGACATTTACACAATATTATAAGACCCTAGCAAGATGAAAATAGCTGGTTTTATTGTTCTGCTTGAAAAATATGGTGGTTGAAATATGCTATTCAATTTGCATTAGAATTGTAAAGCAACTTAAGATAATATGTCAAACTTTACGATTATGCCACTCATCAAAACGTATTTCCAGTCTATAGAACCAAATAAAAATCCATGTTTACTGCTCAAATATGAATATTAAACCATGTAAGAATCATTAGGTTGAAATCTTAATAACCTAAACCAGATTCCTGGTATTTTGAAAGGAAAGTATGTGCAAAATTCCAGTAGTGTTGTCCCTTTCACAAAGTGTTCACAGCAAGTCTAGCAGCTATTCAGAGGACATACAGATCAAGAGGAAGCAGTATTTGCTGTCATTTGATGTTGCAGCATAGCCTTTCCTGCTTGTATACCGTTTTAGAATTGCATCCATGCAGCCCTCTTTTTTTTTTTTAATTTTTTAAAAGAGGGTGCATATATGCATAATTAATAGTAAACATGGCTCAGCCTGAAAGATTTTAATGACTTCCTATAGTATATGCAAAGGTCTTGTAAGCAAAGTGACTTTCCAAAACAAAAATTCTTCATGTGACTATTAAACTACAGTCTGCTAGTTTTAACTCACTATTTAAAAGGTAATGTCTGTGATTGATTTGGGCATGATGCCACTGCGTAATTTACTTTGGCTTGGTCTTTTTTTCACTCTTTTCCTGGCTGGTCTAGTGAAAGAAAGTATTTAACACAGCAGTTACCCATTCAGAAGGGAAAGATAAACTGAATTCTCCAGAATGAATTTTTAGTCCACTGTAAAAGGCGTTGCATGACTATACTGCACTTCTTCAGCCACTGATAATGAGGAACAGGCAATTCAATGGCAAATATGACTGAGGGATTTGCAATAGAAGGAAGTTTATGAAACACATATGATTGTAAATGGATATTGAGATAATGTGGTGTATGATAACTGTACTAGTTTAGCTTATTAGTATTTTATAAGGTTTCTAATTTTTTATAAGATTTTATTATTTTATGTTTGCAGACACAAGGGTCATACAAATCTTCATGTCAAATTCATGATATAATGATTTCTATGATAGCGAAATGCCTTTTAGATCTTCTTATCAGAAAATTTTAGTTAGAATTTTACAAAGGAGCCTTTTTGTTTTCGCATAATTTTCAGGTTGTTGTGCTAGATGTTATGTATGTGTGAGTGTCTTTGCTTCTCAGCTGACTTCAGAGATTTAAGTAACACTTGGCGATTCATGTGCCTATGATTTACTCTATAAAATATATACACTTAGATGCAAGCAAAACATTTAGTATTCATTTGCCCTTAGTTGAATACTTAAAGTTTTTAAAAATTAATAAACTGCCCATTTGAAAGATTGTCTGATAAAGTACCTACTAAATATATCACAGATATCATTGTTGCCATTTGTGATTGTCAGATTTGAATTTGCCTGTGCAAAAAGCACTTGATAATGTACCACAATTTTTTCAGGGTAGGTTGTAAACAAAACCTTGCTAATACTATTGTGATCATACATGTCAAATAAAACCTTTTCCACCCTCCAAGAATAATAGTTTAATAGTCTTTAGAGGCATATAATTTTGTCCAGAGCTATTAGTGGCACTTTATGTCATATAGTCATCAAATGCATTTCTATGAAAGAGAAAAGAATAAATATTTCATGGCTACAGCTTTTGAAGAACAATCTGTCTTTCAGTCTTGGGCCTGTCTTTCAACGTACATGCCAATCAGAAGTCTTTAGCAGATGCAAAATGTATCTTGTCTCCTTGTCAGTGAAGAATGTAAAGATCGCAGGATGTATCTGAAATATTCATCACATAGGCCAGAATCTGAGCATTGTAAGGAATTGCTGAGCCCTGTAATCATGACTTACCCATTTGTTCTTACCTCCTCATCACTGTCCCTAAAATAGTGAAGTGTGTGGCTAGTCACAACAGTTTGGTTACATAATATATCTTGACAATCAGCAATACTATTTAACATTGTGACCTTACACATTTTATCTTATTACTTCCTTCGCTTTGGACATGATATTGGGATACCACTGAGTGAAATCATGCATACATCATTTTCTAGTTATAAGCTTTTAAAGTTATTTCCACTCATAATTAATTTTTGCTAAATAACTGTCTGCTTCCAATGTGTCTCTGGAAGAAGAATATTGCTAATGTCTACTGTATTCCGGTCTTCATTCATGAGCTAAATTAGGGTTGCTGCAAACTGTTATGTGAAGATCATACATGGTCTCTCCCTGTTATTCTAGTTCTCAGCTAAATCCAAGGCTGATAGAATCAACCATAACTCCAGTGTAGTTGCATGTAGTCAAATCAAATCTACTTCTGGCCTGTTACCATGTGAGGGTTTATGTGCACCATGCCCTTTGAATGAACCTGTGACCTTCTGTTGCAGTCCGGGCTAGCCACTCCATCACTGGGCGCCGCTGGAAGCTATTAAATCTTGTGTTGCTTTATCTCAGTTAAATGTGGCTAAGTGAAAGGACATTATTTTAACTGGCTGCTGTGCCAGTGAAATGTCGTAAAGCACTAGCTCATAGCATTTCAGCTCTAACACTGTGCTCTGAAAAGTTGGGAAATTTGAAGCTTTAGAAAGAATTAAGCCTTTGATTAAATGCATTAGTTTTTCAAAAGAAAAGAAAGGTTGAATTCTCTTTCTGTACTCCAAGTTTTATGCTTTAAATGGTATTTTTAATGTCTTTTTTAGGTCTATTCACATTCTCTAGAATATGAAATTTCTTCATAGAGGCGAAAGCAATGCATTTTTAACAAAAACATCGTTCATTGCATTATATTAGTGATTTATCATTACTAATAATATGATATAGAAACATGGAAAATCAGAAATAAATGCAGAAAGAATGCTGAAACATGTTTATTTAATGTGAACTACCCATGAAAAATGAACCACTGAGATCATGGATATGCGAAAATTATGTACGTGCAGAAAATGTGACACACTGAAATTTCTAAATCTACATCTTCCTAAATGCAGGTTTATAAACTGAAATCAGTAAAGCTTCTCACATTTTTCTAGCACCTACAAGCAAGAAATCACAGAGGTACAAAAATATTTGATGATCATGACAAAGACAGGTCTTAAGGTTGTTTCATGGCATATCTGTTTGTCTGCAGGTGACATGAGAACCTGCATATACTGTTCCTAATAGTTTCTAAACTTTCAGGGAGCATTCATAGTACTCGTGGGTTTTTTTAATTTAACTGAGAATTGGAAGATCTGAAATAATTGATTAAAAATGACTATACAGTGATGCAGATGGGAAGAAGAGAAGGCTTTTTTTTTTCATTAAAGATATGAACTTTGCTAGCTGGGGAAGAAGGGTCTTGAAAACCAGTAAGGAGAAATAATTGCCTGGGAAGGTGTGGTACAGAAAGGGTGAAATGCAGAGGCTGGTTATGAGGAGCCTCAGCATGATCAGAAAAGTGCCAAAAGCTCCATTAAGTATCTAAACTGTATGTATCAAGCAGACAAAATCTGGGTGTGGAGAAATCTAGGCTATAGGGAAGACATTGATTTGAGGCATATTTTGCTGATTACAGAATTTATGAATTTTAACTGGAGTTTAAAGAAACTGATTCTGGAAGAAGACGTGTGGCAGGAGCAATTTTCTGCAAGGACTTTGAGAGAAGATTTACCTGTGTGTGAATTTCTGTTCTGGCAGGAGAAAGTGGAGGGGTAGGATAATGAGAAAGTGGAGGGTAAAAGTCACCCTGAGAGGAGCTGAAGCATGTCTAGTTCATTACATAACCTGTGTCAGTGCCCTCAGTTGGTCCATGCAACCCATCCCCTCTTTCTGCACAAGCCTTCCCCGTTGCTGCATTCAAAAGCCTCTCTTAAATACCTCAACTGCCAGCACATATCAGAAGCAGCAGTTTTTTGTGCCGTTCAGTCTCATCGGGCATGATGCCCAACCTGCTGAAGCAACGTTCTGTGCTAACTTCTAGCAATTTATGGGTTTACTCCTTTCCTGCTATGATAATTTTCCTTCATGATATTTGAAAATCCGTAACAGCCATTTGTCTGTAACCCTAATATACCATCAAACAAAAAAGCCCTGTGCTCAGTTAACTTAAGCTACATGGTGTAACTCATTTATTGGAAATGCATTAATATCCATGTTGAATTTAAATGAGCTGAATAGCTTTGCTAATATCTGGTACTCTATTTTGTAAAACTCTCTTTAAACACTGCTTCTGTTGAACCTAGTGAGTAAGAGATAGGAGTTTGTTTGTTAGGAAGCAAAAAGCACTGCTAGTGAGGCTCTTTTCCTTTATGGGAAATAAGAAAGGTTCTTAAAAGATAACTGAACATTGCTAACTATACATGCATTAACTTTTGTGCTTATAAAAAAGTCTCAGATGATCCCTTTAGTGTTCCATCACTAGTCAATGAATACTTGAGTGCACAACTTGCTAATACAAGTGAGCTATGGTAAAGTGGTTCAGTATTTTCCTTATTAACAAGGAGTGATACAAAACAGCAGTTCATTAAATCTTTTAACACCAGAAAAAAAATAACTATTTTCTTTCTGTTTTGATTTGAGAGAAGTGGTTCCTGATCCCCGTGTATCGCCCTTGATCTCTGGCAACTAGGACTCCAGTCACTGTACTTTCCTTTCAGTTGTTTGTAGCTTGGCTGTCTAATGAAATGAGATTCATCTGTATGCACTCAGTCCATCTGTCAGTTTAGCCTCAAAGTAGAAAGTGGTCCCTTGCACTTAGGAGTGTCCACACATGGGAGTACTTCAGTGAGCCTAATGCACTGTAAATTTACACTTGACCTTACTAACAGTAACTTCCCTGTGCAGGCAATCCTGGTATCTGTTCTGCCTGTAGGAGCCTCCAGATCACTGAATGCTTTCTTGAATGTAGAACTGACTGACAGAAGTAAGATCATACATATCCTGAAATCAAAATGCTTATATAGGCTTACAGAATATTAAGAGCTAATACATTTTCTTTTTTGCAAATGCAATGTTCTGAGGGGGGAAAAAAAAAGACAAGTAAGAAATAGTGCAGGCAGCCTAAGATACTAGTTTAGCCATTTAACTTCATGTGTCAGTTTACTTGTTTAAAAAAATTGACATTTCTTTAGGCCAGCCAACATAAAGGCCTACTGTTAGGTCTGTACAGACTGAATATTTCTTCCAAATTGTCCTGGTTCCCCAGGCACAGACCCATGGGCCAGCCATGCAGGCAGGCCATGAGTAGCCCTGAGTCAGCTGGGAGATCCAATCAAGGCAGCTGACTCACAGGTGTATCCCATACCACTGAATCATGCTCATTGTAAAAGGAGGGAGCTCACTGTAAGTGGAGTTCCTCCTTCTGGGGCTATTCCCTCCTGGCCTTCTGCTCCTGCTGTTGCCATCAAGGACCAGGCTGAGTATACTTTGTTGGTGATTTTATCAATTTTGTTATTTTGTTCGATCTGTTTCTACTTCAGCCCATGGGGCTTCTCTCTTTTTTCCTGATTCCCCTTCTCAGCTGGGGAGGGGTCACTGAGTGGTAGAACAACTGCTGCAGTTTAGCCCCAGGTACTGGCTAAACGTAGACACAAATTCATACTTGTGTCAGCTTTTCTGTCCACACTGAATTCGATTCAACAGTACTGTTGGAGCAAAATCATGTTTTATTCTGTGACCATAGGAATATTGGAACTTTTTTTGTATCTGGTATAATTACTTGGGCATATATTGTGAAATAGTTTTTGTCCATTGGAAGAATAAAGCTATTTAGATTAATTGGACTCTATGAAGGGAAAACTTAAATAACAAAGTGCTTTTTCAATTTTCTAATTCTTAAAGATTCCCATTGTTTCTCTGTTAATTACTCAAACCATATTCAGCATCCTTTGTTATTAATTACAGAAAGGCAAAGTTAAAAGAGACCTCAGGAGGTCATCTAGTCCACTCCTGTTGCCCAAAGCAGAATCAGCCATATTCTGGTCATTCTTGATAGATATTCTCATAGTTGATATCCAGTACTGCAAACTCCATAATCTTCCTTAGCAGTCTGTTCCTAATCCTTTCCAACTGAATTTCTTTTTTCCTGATGCCTGAACAAAACCTTTCTTACTGCAATTTAACTGCATTATCTCTGGTTGTATTCAGCATATGATGTGAAGAACAGGGTTTCTTTTCTCCTGTTTGCAACAACCTTTTCTATTTAGAAAACCCCTCTTCACCCCTTCCCCCCAAGGTTGTTGACGTATTCATTGCTAACTCATCACTTTCCACTTTAACCCTGAGATCCTTTTCTGAATAGTTACTACTTAAGTAATTGATCGCCTTCCATACTTCTGCAGTTGGGTATACCTGCCTGTCTGTAACACTTTTTACCTATCCCTATTGCGAAGTCATCTTTTCCAGACCACTCTTTAATCTGAAAGACACATAACAGAATTTTAGTCCCACTACCCAGATATTTATAGTCTCTCCAGCTTTGTGATGTCTGCAAATTTAGTAAGTGTACCTTCTTTTCCATTGTTGAACATTGTTTGACTTAGGATAGAGAGGTTGAAACAAAGTAGACCAGACTATTCTTTTTTTCCCTTTTAAAAATAGCAATCTGTTTGTTCTTTTTCAGTCGTCTAGCATCTCATCTGTACTCCATAATTTTTCTAAGACCACTAAGCTTTCTGAATCTATTTTAATCAGCTGAGTCCCTTTAAAATGAAGTTTATCAGCACAGATGATCTGAGAATATCTGTTATTTAAGCACTATGTAACGTTTCCTCTTCCTTTTACAGAGTGAGATCTTATCTCTTTTTTCTTATATTAATTGTGGCTGCTTGCAGTTGATCTTTTCATGATGGCTAATGCAAAAGAGATTAAATTGGTTTTACTGTGTTATGAGTCTATAGATTACAGTCTTTGTTGAGTAGCAAACCAGCATTTTCCTTGGTGTTCCTTTACATAAGTGTAAATTCCTAACAGGCAATTTGCCAGACTAAGCAAGAGCTGTCAATCTATATACAAACACAGAACAGGAAGAGATCTGAGTTACCAATTCGAGGCAACCACAGGCAATGGCATCATATAGTCATTTCATGTAGTCATCCAAGAGGTATCTGAAAGTCATTAGATTACTTACTCCTACTCTTGTTGAAAGGTTGTTTCAAAGCCTGATGAGTCTCATAGTCAGAACCTTCTAAGTTTCAGTCAAAATTTGTTCCTGACTACTTCGTAGTAGTGGCTCCTAACTGTCCTGTGCTTCATTCATTCATCCACAATTTCCTTTCCTGAGGCTGCCAGATCATGGCAGAAATTTTTGTTCTACCACCTAAGTAAATTTTTGTTTTAAAGGCGCTCTCCTCTGCAGTATTAAAAGTGAATATTCAACAGCCACTGTATTAAAAATTTAACTTTTAGCAGTAGATTAATTATTAATGAATAAAATGTCAAGTTAGTTCAAAATGTTATGATTTTCTCTGTGTGTGGATTTCAGAAATACAAATTTCCTTTATGCAGTCTTTTTGGGACCAAATTCTTAGCTGGTTTTCATCAGTGATATGCTTAACATGATTTGCACTAAGTTTTAATAGCATGTTGGCCAAAAAATATGAATACTTCTAATGTAAGATCTTCAGACCTAGTTTATTGACATAGGAGTTCATACTCTTGACAGACACTGGAGATCAAGACAAGCACTGAAAAGAAGCCTACTACTACTAACAGAGCACTTTGTGATTGTATTAAGAGCTTCATAGCTTCACAAATTAGTAGACTTGGGCACTTCAGTAAAGAGCAGAAGAGACCACTTCTACAAAAACATTTCAAGTATGCTTCATTCACAGAAAATAAGGTCCAAGCTGGCATGCAGGATTTAAAGTGCCATACTATTTCATAGCAAAGAAATGGCTAAATAAATTATACTATTATCTGCAGTAAAATTAAATTGACCTGTGTTACCAATTTGTTGGCTGCTGGCATGAAACAGCATTATTTATTCTAATATTTTCTTTTAACAGCTAAGAATTAATTTGCCAGTATTCTTTCCCAGGATATGGGTTGCTACAAACTGGAGTGCAGTAACACATGTGCAAGTATAGAAATAGCAATTGTCTCAAAGGATCTTTTTCTGAGATATTGTGAGAACTGTGTAAATTCTCATCTCCTTCTACCCTGTGATTCCACTGTGGCTTAGGAAGGCATCCCTGCAGCCTCCTTCCCCAGTTCTGTTCAGGTACACTAGTCTACCATGGAGGGACAGAATACTGCCTTGAACTGGAGACAGATGCCTGCCAATGGGGATAGTAAAGCGCTTCCAGGAAGGTTTATAAGAAGGGAGATGCGTTCGATTATATTTTTTGGTTTTTTCCTGTTCCAGAGCTGACATGTTACCTTCTGAGGAGAAAAGGCCAAAGCTGGGCTTCTCTTTCCTGTTTAGGCAGCAGAAAACCAAAAGAAATTAAATTGCAGGTGACTCTTAAGCTTGAAGGGGAGCCTCCTTTATTTCAGGTCATTATATCTGCAAGTGGAACCATAAATCTAACTGAAGTAATTCCAGATAAAAGCAAAATTAGAAGATGAATTTGAAAATCTAGAGACTGTTCTTACTCCTCATTTTTTAAATCAGATGGTCTAGAGTTCCATTCAGCTTCAGCTCAGTGTTATGTGCACAGTGCCAATAAAACTTCAAGTGATAATTTGTAAAAGCCACTCGCTGTAAAAGAAATATTGTGCATGAATGAACAATGTTTATAAAACTGCTGTAACGCAGCCAAGTCAAAATACATTTACAACACAAAGTCAGGAACATTTCTAACTTACGGATTTTCAGATTTTTTTTAGTTTTTACTCTTTCTGGGTGGAAATCTAGAACTACCCAAAGACTGACCCAAAGTTTCTAGATATAGCAAAATTACATTTCTCATCTCGGTTTTGTGTTCTTAAAAATATTCCAGCTGAATAAGACAGTATCACTTTTTTGAAAACAAAAGAAATGTGTAGTTTGTCACAAATGTTTTGAATTTCCAAAAGAACATTTCTTTGACACAACAAAATGTACAAAATCAGTTGTTCAAAACCATCACAAGCATAAACGTCATAACTCCCTTCATTTGATGTTTAAAAAGTAAGATATAACTAGAATTTCTAAGATTGAGCAATCTTTTGGGTTTTTTCCTGAGATTTTGTGGAAATGGTTGCCTTGTAAACAGGGTTACAGAGAAAGACAAAGGTTAGAAGCTCTAGTGCAATATGCTTCTCACCTGAGTCTGAAAATAGACTGTAATGACAAAAAAGCAAATGTGACAATTAACAAATTGTAATATTGATAACAAACAGGCCATATTCAATTATATCTATCCAATAACGCTTATTGCAAATGACTGTTTAAAATTTTGTTGTGTGAAAGTGTTTCATTCCTAAAGCTGCTGTTTTAACAAGGTGTCGTCTAATTTTTTTATTATTTAAATTTGTCATTAGTTAACTAGGTTCAAAAATACTTCTCAATTCTGAAAATTAGGCAAACAAACTGAATAGATATATAAAGGGTATTTGTAAAGGAATAAATCATTAGCATCTTATGTTTATGCATTTTTCATTCACTCATTATTATGATGCCAAAAAAATAATATTTTGCAAGAAACTTAATACTTTTAAAACTGCTTAAAGAGATACGTTTGTTTGCGGAAGTACAGATCTGTAATTTGAGGGAGCATTTACTTAAGTTGCAAATTCTGAGTTTAATCATAAGAAAACATAGACCTTTCATCATTTGATTCTTAGCTACAAACATTCGGTAATTAAATGTTTCGTCTGATAAATACAAGAAGAGAGTTTGTAAAACGTTTTAGACTGACTTGCAAGTCAGAGCTGTGCAAGTTACCTGGAGAAGGTGATGATGGTATTTCTGATGCAGTTTTTACTTACAAGCAAAATGATCCCTAATATAGTGAATTAAACTAAAGAAGATTTCTTCTTTCCCATCTCCAGGCCTTTTTCAGCTGTTCTTCAACCCAAAAGCCTTTTCTGTATTTTTTTCAAAATCACCCTGTCTGTACTTCTATTAGTTGCAGGCATCAAGGTGGTTAAAGTCCCCCATGAGGACCAGTGCCTGTTAACATGAGACTTCTTCCAGTATTTTGAAGAAGATCTTATCTAATTCCTCTTCCTGATCAGGAGGTCTATAGCAGATACCAACTACAAGAGCAGATCATGTTGATCTGCCCACTAGTCTTTACTGACTCCTGATCTGTCCCAGGGCAGAGCTCCATGCATTCCAGCTGTTCTCCAACACATCCTTGCTTTCCCTTCTTGCCCTTCTAAAGAGCCTGTATCCCTTCACTGCAGTACTGCAGTCATGCGAGCCATCCCACCATGTCTCCATGATCCCAGTGGGGTCATACCCCTGTAGCTAGCTGCACATTGACTTCTAACTCCTGCTTTTTCCCCATGCTGCATGCATCTGTGTATGAGCATTACAGAGGAGCATTACACACACCCAAGTATGTCAGTTCCCCAGAAAAGGCTTGAGAGGTTTCCCCATAAAGCTGTTGTGCAGGCATTTCTTTCTCTACTCATTGTTCATTACTGGTTCAGACAGGTATAAAAACTTCAATGAAGACAGGCAATTATCCTTAATTTATAACACTACTGAAAGGTGTATCTGTCCTTACTTTTCTTTTTTTCCAAGTTTTATATTTGAGAGTAAACATCGAAATTCACCTGAAAATTCACCTTCAACAGAGCATCTAAATGCTCTGTTTTATTCTATTTAGGCTGAAATTACCTCCAGGCATTTGTCTTCCCCACCTCAGCTAAATTCTGCTAACTCATGCTATATTAAAGTTCTGAAAATAAGTAACAGTAAAACTCCCTCTGAGTGGGTAGGTGAATGTCCAAATTGAAAATTCACAGTACACTCTTAATCATTTTCAAATGTGGGAGGTTACAGTGTCATGAATGTATGTACAGAAGAGCTCCTACCACACCTTTTTCTTCTGTTCTTGCAGAATTTAAGGCTCCCACTGCTTTTATCCTTCACAGCCCAGCACAGACCATCCTCTGGTTCAACTTTCTGAAATTTTCCTCTGGAGGAAAGAAGCATCCACTACCCTTATTCTGGACATGGATCCTACAGTTAGCTAGCAAAAAGGAATGGTTTGAACTAGGAGAACTATATTTAGTTTTTGTTTGTTTTGCTTGTAATTGGAACAAGATCTAAAGCATTAATTTCTCATGTATGGCTGCAAGGTACTGCTGGAGGGAACTCATCTAGTTTAGTATTTGGGTGGCTTAAGAGCAATCTGGTTGGTTAGAGTTTAGTCAGCAAAATGCCAAGGTCCAAGCATGGAAGAACATGAACTGCAGGGGTAGATGTGGCTTCAGGGATGAACAGAGCACAAAGGATGAAAGTATTTGTCTGACAAAATTTCTACACCTTTGAGCTAGTAACTGCTAAGCCTATTTTTCAAGCCTTGCATGTAAAAAACCATATATTAATTACCTATGCTATTCTGCTCTGGCAATCCAGATAAAGCAGTAAGTGTTTTGTGACAATTTTAGCGATCTTCACCCTTTTATTTTTGAGTTCGTGACTTCTTGGTTTTAATGTTCTTCATACAAGAAGAATCCTCATCAGGAAGAATCCGCTTCCTTTAACCCAGAAAGGGAGCTGTTACAGGAAGCAATGTCCTTGGGCAATTTCTGAATTAAAAAAAAAAAAAAAAACATGAGCCATCAACATGAAAACTTTAGTTGAAAGAACATATGTTTTCAAGGACTTCCTCAGTCATGCTGTTTCCCTTGCAAGGTAAGCTGGTGTATTCTGACTCCCTAGGTTGTGGTGCTGCAACATGAGGAAAATCCTTTGTGGTGGGCATCTGTTCAGTTGTAGTTCACGCACCTGAAAGATATTCTGAACTCCAGATATGGGCTTATCAAGTAATTATTCCTTTACAATTTGACCAGGAAATAATTAATATAGTTGCCACTAACTTTTTTTGTTACAATTTGCTCCCAGCAATTCTGGCCATGAGATATGTTAATATTTATATTGCTAAATAACGAGTGTTTTTACTAATTGGAAAATAGTGAAGAAGTTGGTCTTATTCAGATTTACTATAAGGAGATAAAACGTGTGTTTTTCAAACTGTAATGATCACCTACTTATCATTCAGTACTTATGATAGAATCTAGTCACAAAATATTATTAATTATTAAATACAAGATTTTAAAATGCCAGGGAAATTATGGGGTCTTAAAATGTTGAGGGTATCAACATAACTGGGGAAAAAAAAATGTTTCTACACGATATGGAATTAAAGTGCAGTCCCATTGCCTGCTACAATGTGCTGCAGGATTTCCCTACAGCATTTCCTTCCTATGGTTTTTGCTTTAGGCTTGCCCTTCCCATGAAGATCTGAGAGCAGTGAGGTTTCAAATAAAAAGAAAAAATAATTCCTTGCTTTTAATTGGTAAACTTATGTCAACACAACATAAAAAAGAATTAGTAAGTAATCCAAAATGCTGTGATATGTATTTTATTCAATTACATATTTTTCATAGCTGGTGTCTTTTGTTAAGTTAGGAATATGTACGGCAGATTAACCTGACTAAGGTTCATGTGTTACACATGGTAATTTCATAAACTGAGTTTCACAGGTTTTAAATTAACATGTGTTCTAGGCAGTGTGTTTTAATGTGTACAGTCTACTGGGACAATCCATATGCAGCCTCTATGTCAAAAAATAAAAGGTAAACCATATTAGCATTCATATTGTTTTAGTAAGTTTATTATTTTCAATTCTTACTTCGTTCACCAAGACACTCCTGTTCTGTTGCATTGCAGGGACCTTTTTGTTTTGTTTTTTTTGCATATTTGGCATTCCTCTCAGGAACTGACTTATGCTGAATGTGTATTTCAATGATAGAGAGATTGCTCCCTTGAGCCAACACAAATGAAATCTGAAAACTAGAAATATATGGAAGAACTATCCAAAAGTACTTTGACTAGTCAGCACGCTGAATATTCTTCAAATACCTTACTGCATGCTCTCTTACAGTCTGCTGCAATAAACTAGGCTTGAATGGCTTGTTTAGTCTGTAGTTTTCATGCTCCCTACCAATAGCAGTGCATAAAGTCCTATATTATTTCATGTTGTAGCCGTAATGTATCATGACACAGCCTGATGTTAAAGGCATGCAGTAATACCAAGCTACTGCAATACAGACAGGGAAACCTCCTACATGTATATAATCTGATAGATGCAAGCTTACTCTGCCTGGCCTTAAACTGACAGGACGTGAGCCAACTGTAGTCAGGAAACCATATAAATGTGTTAGTATGGAGATTTCAGCAGCAGTTCAGGGGCTGCAAATCAGAACCAGCTTTTGTCTGTCAGGACTGGGGTGAGGCAAATCAAACTTAGCTCTGTAAACATGCTGCTGTCATTACTGTGTCTACATGTAGTTATTTTCATTACTTCCATGCAGTCCACATTTTTTGTTCATCTATTTCATTATTCCATTGTTTAGTTCGGCTACTTGATGAAAATAATTATCTAAACTTTGTATTGGTTTCACTATGACTGTATTTTACAGTCTATGAAGCTTTGTAAATGACTGTAATGTAAAATGAATGCAAAACAGTGAACTTCTTTCCAACATCATCATAATGTTAGCTTCCTCTTTGTATCATCTTTAGCACAGTAAGGAATCAAAAAAAATGAGTAATGTGCCAAGTGACATTCTCCATAAATACATTCTGAAATATTCACAGTAAGAAATACCACTTTCAAAGTTACAGTATGAGCAACATTGTAACCAGCTTTCCATGCATGTTTTTCTTTTCTTTTAATATGTTGGTCTAAAATTGTAATATAAATAAGAATTTGGAAGTATTTCTATATAATTCCTTGAGAAAAGCTGTGCCGGCTAACATATTACCCTCTCATAAGAAAGAATAGGGAGTATGACTTTTTAAAATTCCATTTTGTTCATCTGTAGAGTACATTAGTTAATAATGTTAGTAATTCTTGGTGGCTATTTACTACTTTTAATTCCTCTCACTTCCCTCTCTGCTAGCTATTTCAAAGGGTAAATCAAACCAATATATCCTTGTGGCCTTCATACTTTGTCTTCTACATCTTCTTCACACCTTCATCAAAGGCTTTCTTTTATCCTTTTAAGACACCATTTTTTCCAGTAATTTCATGTACTGTTGCTATCTAACATTACTTAGACCCAGCTGTATCTCTTTCTCTCTCTTCAATTACTTTCTCTTTCTTTTCTGAACATCATATAATAATGGTCTCAGCAAAAGCAAAGTAAAAGCTTAGCTACTTTTGACAGAGTCTTCCTCTAACACAATGTCCTTTTGACTCTCCCCTTAATGCTCTTACCTGTTGTTGTCAATACCTCACTCAATGGTCTGTTCTTCAGTCCTCTTTCACAGAAGCCAAAGATTGTACCTTCACATACACACACACACCCCCCACCCACCCTGTTTTACTGCCAGGATTCACAAATCTTACTCTTCCATTCATGCAGCTTCTGGCTAATTCTGCATTTTCCTGCCCTATTTTTCTATCATCCTTAAATTGCTCAAATCCCAACTCTTCTTCAATCCAGTCATTCATTCTCTGCCTCCAAAGATATAAATGCCACTCTAATATACTTCCCACTCACTTAGGTTTATAATCTGGCTCTCAGCTGTAGTTCTGCACTCACTTTGAGATGAGAATCCTGAACAGATTCCCGTCTTTCAGGGACAGTGTCTTCCATTAACAGATAACAAATAAACAAGAGTTACACATTATCAACTGGCAGGTGATAAACCCATCAAAAATAGTGCAAACAATATTTGCAAAGGCAGCTCTTCCCTGTTCCCAGCTGCTGCTGAGTTCCTCACTCAGTGGTAGTTTGTCACCCTTGCTGCTTGCTGGGATATTGTCTCCATGATTGACAGAGGTTTCTGCAAAAAACTTGGTCCCTTTTTCCTCATTTTAGCTACAGGCTGCAAGCTAAGGCCCTGTGTTTTCCTCCTCCTTTGTAAAAGTATGACAGAAATTCTAGTTTATCATTCTCTTCCACTCATTTCACAGAAAATCTAGAAGCCAGTTTTTTGGTCCAAGTTCACTGTTGTATAGTTAAATTGACTGGGTTAAAGCAAACTGAATTCAAGTGCAGCAAAGAACAAGCATAGATAAGAGGAGGACTATGCTCATAGAGGTTCTCTTTGCAGAATTGGAGATTCTGCAACCAAAACACTTTGCAGAAAATTCTTTGTAGAATTTTGGTTGCATATAGATGTCACCAAACAGGACAAAGAACTTATCTACATCACATTGGTGTTGATAAGCAGATGCTTCTTTATTGGCGCGTGGAGGATACAGGGGATAACTCTGCCTAGCATATCCTGGGTTACATTACATTTAGCAGGGGTTTTATATTTTCATATATTCAATTTCCATTGTATAAACTGTTCAACATAAAAATGCATATACTGCTCACCTTTAATTACTCATTAATTTTCACCTTTACATTGGTTGGCCTCTAACAATCTTTCGAGTTACATCACTTCATGTATATTCATTGCTAATAAGAATCATTGGTCACCTATAGTCATACCATAGTCATGCTATTGATTGTAGCCCCTGATATTCAAATCGGCATGGGAAGGGTAATGGGATCTTCAAGCAGCATAACTGGTCCCTGTGACTTTAGCCACTAGATGATTAATTATTGTATTATTCTTTCCATGGTAGTTGCTTAAACATAGCATCTTACTCTCTTGACTATATGGTTTCTAGCTAAATACAATACTAGGCCCTAGCTACTTGTACCACCTGTTTGCTTCATGTGCTTTCTGTGACTACTGAAGTAAAACAGTCACTCCCTCATATGATTTGATTAGGCCTAACTTTCTTTTAGCTAAACTAAAATCATCAAAATCTGATCAGATTGGTAATATAGAGGCCAGTTGGATTCAGCGGGATCTTTGAAAGACCATACAGCATATTTTAATGTAGAAATTCTTTAATCCTGAATACTCATTTTTAACCTGCTCATCTGTTTTACAATAGCTGTTTTTATAAAGGTTTGTTTTCTTTTCCTGGTGTGCTGTAATGTATGTATAGGTACGTATTCTGAGATTATCAAGTCAGTTGAAATAAAATACTAATTATGTTGGGACACAGCTGCACTATATGTGTAATAGACAGATAATTGATATATATTTTTTTTTTTCACCTATAGGAAACTCCTAGTGCAGCAAAATCTCTGTAGACTAAACACATTTCTTAAAAATCAGAAAGAAAATAAAAAAATCAATCCCGTCTATTCCATCTGTGGCTTAGAGAGACAATTTTGAAAAGTTCTAAAAGCTCTTTTTAACACCATCGCTGCCCAGGCTGTGTTGCTTAGACTCCCCACAACCATACTTACATTTACAGGTCTGATATGACTGATTTCACCTGAAAAGTTATCCATCATTGGATGGCAAGAGATAAACCCATCAAAAGACGTAACAAACAAATAGGAACTTATTTGAAGAGTGGCGTTATCCTATTTCTGTCAGGAAGTGTGAGCAAACAGCCAAGAGTTTATCGTATTTACGAAGAGGAAGACTGTTTGGAAGTAGATTTTTTTTTTTTATTATTTTTTTTTTCCTCCTTTTAAGGTCATCTCTTTAATCTGGAGCTGCAGCAGTGGATTTGATTCTTTATAAATGGTCGGTTTTATCAGGAATACAGTAAATCATTTTGCCAAGTTATCTTCCTCACATCAGTGACATGAAACTAGAAGACTGGATATTCTTTTTCTCTCCAGTTTCCAATAACATATGTCAGTATTTGCAGTCACAAGTAGATGGTGTCTTCAGTCTTCTTGCCCCTCCCCTGCAAGAAAACAAGTTTATAAACATATGTATATAACCATATATAAAACATGCATTAGACAAACTCTTTACTTTGCTGTCTTTTTCTCAGTGTGTATTTTATTATATGTTCTGAACATTTTTGCTTATATATACTAATGGAGTTACTCAGTTTAAATGTACAGGATAGTATCACATGTAGTAAAAGCAAAGTTTCAGAAGTAACAGCTAAATAAAGATGTAGGTAATTTTTAAGGTTTCTGTTTCTTACATTCACTTTAAAATACTCTGATAGCTTTCTATCCAAGCAGTTTCAAGAAAGATGTTATTACTGGTTCAATATTTCCCCAAAGATTTTATTTCTCTGTGGGGGCTCAACACCCATCCCCCCAACTTAAGCAAGTCTTCTTTACCACAAATTATATTGTGCTTAACATGGAACAATTTTCTTATTCTATACTTGGGATACATGTACCTTGCCTCATCCTAGTGACAAGCCTATCAATATATATATTTTGTTAAATCATCATGGTCCTGATGTCTGTTTTGGACCACATTCTCATGTTCCTCATACATTGGCTTTAAATGAGTGTTATTCAGGAGTACTATCAGCAGGATTCTCTGTCCCTATTTATGACTGGAGAATCAGGTCAAGCCTCGGATTTGCGGTTTAAAGGATTCCCACTCTATTTGTGGCATACCTGTAGTTGTTCTCCTCAAACTGTAAAACTAGTGTTTGTGTGGTAATCTCTGATATTCCAGCCATTCTTTGTGGACAAGATATATAACTGAATGCCCTTCAGCTTAAGAACGTGGCTTTAAAAACCAATCTGCTTCTGCTACAATATCCTTTGCAGAATTTTGATTGCTTTTGTTAATCATAGAGTCCCACTGTCTCTTTCTGTTTGTACAGAATTTAGTGTGCTGGAGGTGGAGGGAGTGTATACATAGTTATGTTTACGTAAAATAGTATTTATGGGCCCTTCCAAAATCTGCTAGCTGAGACTGGCAAAATAAAAACAGAAACCAGAAAAGTGGAAACAGTGTATTTCTGTGCCTCCCCATGATTATCTGTGAAAAACTGGGTACAGAAGAGCACTTCTTCTAGAATCTCTACAATCAATGTTACGTATTTGTAGAATCTCACTGGTTTCTTAACAAAACAATTCAGGTACGAGTTAGAGCACAATATACTTGAGAAATCAGTTGTAAGAAATACAGATCTTGTCAGTCAACCTCTGTAGTGGTTCAGGTGGTGGTTTCAGTGAAAGCTGTGTTCAGTTTGCACTAGGAGGTACTACCTGTTAGATCTCAGTTTCAGAAGATGTAGCCTTGCTGAACATTGATCACTGCACTGAAACTAGGAATATCACAGCTTGCAGAAAATTGCAAATAATGTGAACACTAAACATTTTCTCTATCTGGAACTCTCAGTTCTCAACCAATGATATTTTTCTACATAAATGTACTGACTTATCAGTATCTGACATAGGAAAATAGTAATTTCTGACCACATTGTCCTTCTGGATGAAGTAGGTGGTTCAATATCAACATCTAAGGGACATGGTTTAGTGGTAAATTGGCAGTGTTAGGTTAATGGTTGGACCTGATGATCTGAGAAGTCTCTTCCAACCAAGGCTGTTCTGTGACTGTGATTCTATGATCATGGAGATGTAACTGCTGTTGTGGTCTAGTGAAACTAGTGAAAAAGGGATTGTATTTTCAGCTACTAACCATGCTCTTTCTCTCCTTCCCTTTCTCTCTCTTGGTCATTCATGAAAAGATCCAATTTTAAGTGTTCCTATCTTGATATATCCTGTAAGAATTTAAATGTAATAAATGGTAATTACTGAATCTTTCACATGTTCATAAGAAATGTAGTTTAGAAGTTGACTATACCTACATCAGGGATGCTTAAGAAAACTGAGTGCAATTTATTGGAAAGGACCTGTATTTGCTGCCTCTAGTGGTTTAGAAGTAGCACTTCTGTTTTGAAGTGTCATGAAGGAATTATACTGCTTGATATATACCTGTAATGTGATTATCTTAAAAAATCAACTAAGATAGTAAGTTACAAAGCATCAAAGACTTGAAGAGATTGGATTAGTAAATCACCTCATTCAAATAAAAAACTATTTCTCATTGGCTTCCAAAAGACAGTAGATTATACTTCTGTATATCACTTACATAATATATATAAAATATATATTCTATATATATTTATTAAACTATATATAATATACATAAAGGCTTAATGTTTGTTATATATTACTATATATAATACTACATAACATCTGGTGGGTTAGAAAAAAAGTATAACTGTGAGGGACAGGTCTGATTAAGTTCTGAAGCTATGTTGGTAGACAGAAAGATAATGTTTGTGGAAAAATTAAACATTATCAAAACTGTAGTTTTGGTGCTCTTCATGCAAACTGTAGTATAAACAAACAAAATATGGTTTGGAAGTTATAAAAAAAGAAGGGAAAACTTTCCTGCAAAATAGGAATCTTTCTTTCAAGTTACTTGTGCAGAAGAGGTCTGGACAGCAACATGAAGTGTTTAATGGCACATGCTTGAACATCAAAAGCTTTGAAGAATAATTGGAGTGCTTATGCAGACCTTTTAAGATCCTTTTGCTTTTCTGTCTCCCATCTTTCTCCAGTCTTTATATCTCTCAGTGATCATGGTTTTACTCCACTCTACTACATTGTGCGCCACAAGGATTTCAGACAATTTCTTATGCACTTGAAGTTTCAAACAGTATTTTATTTTATGGACAGAAAGAATAGTGGGGAAAAATATAAAAAAAAATAGATAAATTTCAAAATTATATTTGTTCTGTTTATTCTGTTCTTCTTATCAATTCAACAATATCAAAGTAGATTTGAGTCCTCTTTTCTAAATAATATCTTTTAAATTATTTTAGGAAATAAGCCCTATTTTTTCCCCCCAGGAATAACTGTTGACTAATTTTGCTTTCTCTGTGGAGCTCTTATCAGGAAGGCAAAAGGTCTTCAAGATGGATAGGACTTCTTTTTAGTGTAACTGAGTAATTAACAGACACAGATACACACGTAGACATATAGCATCTTTTTACAAAAGAACAAAAAAAAGTCAAATTTTAAAAGTGACGTAGTTAGCTTAAATTCTCTTGCTGTCTGAATAATGTCTGACAAGAGGAGATAGTGCCTACTTGATACTAAAAGTGAAGAGGCGAAAATAACTCTGCACCCAGTCCTGTCAGTTACCTGAAGGTGAATAAGTTGAGAGGCTGAGAAGCCCTTCCTGCAGTGCCATTCAATTTATAGCAATGGTAGGTTTTATTGGAACAATAACAGGTTTTAGAAAGTCTACAGAAGTGTGGCTTTGTTGACATCCTTTTACATTTAGTAAGGAATATTCATGTCTGAAGGTATGCATCACTGATTATTGTGTGAATGTGGTTATCTGTCTCACAGATACTCACAGAAGTCAAGCACTAATCCCAAGGAAATACCATTGTTTTTATTTAATTAACAATTTTTATTAAGTCTTGTAACTGTCTCGTAACCAACTTTTTCCCCATAAGGACTTTCTGCCTTCTCAAAGAAAAATAATTTTGCATTATTTATACATGCAAATGAAGCCGCTGGCTCTGAAGTCCTTTGTATGTGAATAGATTTCTGTACCCACAAGCCCAGATTTATCTCACAGCCTCTGGATTTTGGCCAGAAATATTCTCCATTCGTGAAGGTGCTGAAGATACTTTTTAATAGTACATGTCATAGATTTGGCATCTTTTCTATTTTAGTATTCTGCAATGTACAGTATAAAGCTTGTGATACATATACGCATGCATACAGTGACATAAAGGCACTGCACACTGTATCCAGATCTTGTGAACCCCACAGACTGTAAATTAAATAATTTAATATTTGAATTTTAGACTGGGCAATATTTTCTATGGTTAGGACAGCAGTTTTCTGATTAACGTTTTTAATTTTAAGCCGTGTCTAATGCACACAATAATAAAAGTGACAGTTCAGCTTATAATGAGTTAAGGATGTTTCTGAGAATACACAAGAGGTTTTTTTAGAGACTTCCAAAGTTTATGTTTACAGAACAGAAGCCCACAAATTAATCCAAATACATTTTTCTCATCTTCTACTATGTTCATTTATCTCTAGCTTTAATAATTTCAACACTGCATTTATAAATAGTGCTTGCACTTTCAAGGCTATATTCCAGTTAAAATAGTAAAATAACATTAAAAGAGTAAAATAATATTTGCAACTGACTGTAGTGATAACTAGGAGGAAAGTAACACATGCAGGATTATTAATGGTACAATTTCATGAAAGTTAACAATAAAAATAATATGCACTGTAAAAATGGAAATAACCCATACACACCACTTTTTATTAATTTGCACAACTTTTATGCATGTCAGTGGTGCTGTCCTTCATACACAGAATCCAGATGTCCCCACTTGGACCTGGTTTACACCTTTCTCTATTGCCTCACTTTTTTGGTGCCGGAGAAGAAGGGCCCCTTTTTGCTGTTTCACATTAGTCCTTCACCAATGTGAAGGATCTCTGTTTTGTCCAGTTTCAAGCAAGTGAGACGAATCTCCTGCAGTACAAAGAAGTGTCTTAAAACCAGTTGTCCAATGCAATTGTTCTGTTTAATACAGTTAGGTTTACAAAACCAGCTTTTCAGATGTTAGTCCTTTCTCAGCAGAGTTCACAGACAATGTCAGGAAACAATAGCCTGTGTCAGTGGAGATTGTACCTTCTGGAAGTAAATGTATTAGATGTAGGATGGATAGCAGCCTCGATACCTGTGCAGAGGTAAACATAAATAAACACCCACTGTGTTTTTTCTGTTTTCCCTGGCTGACCTCCACTGCTGTAGCTGAGTTTTCCTCCTGTGATATTTGCCAGGTTATATAAAAAAGATGTGCCTCCTGGCTGAAATGATGAAACATAAAGCCTGTTTTCTGGCTGTGGAAGCCTGATGGATGTGAAGCAGCTGGCAGTCTGTGGCTGGGCTCCAAAAGGAAGCCTGAGAAATGAAATTGGTGCTATGGTTAAAAGTAAAAGATGAATAAATTTTCCTGCTTTAGACTGATGTATAGAAATCTGCACAATGTGAATGTGCTGATTCAGATACTTTTAAGAACATATATAGAGATGATTTATTGGAGTGGAACATTAGAATTGGGTATTTCCTGGTATGTCAAACTGTCATTTAACATACAAAGGGGGCAATATATTAAAAAAAAAATAATATTTTTGCTTTTTAAATATCTGGCATCTGAAGTAGCCTGTGCTGCAAATAACTGAAGTATGCAGGTCTTGCCAGAAAAAAGGGATAAAGAAAGTTACTGGGAAAGAAACGGGAAGTGGAGAGTGAAACATTTGCTATGAAGAGGACAGAAAGTGGAAGTCTGTGATGTAGTCAAGAAGCAGTGAGAGAGAATGAGGAGGAGCCACAAAAAAAAAGCAGGGAAGTGCTGTCACTGACAATGGACAGCAGGCACAAAAGCCAAGCAGAAGAGCATTGAGATGCCCGAGATGGAAATAACATACAAAAAACCAACTGGCTGTTGGTTTATCTGACGAGATATACAATTTTCCTATGAGGCTGATTTCATAGAAGAAATAAAGTGAGAGTATGTTATCAGGGAATGCACTAGAAATGAAAAGCTTCGGCAGCTGCTTTAAAAGCAACTAAAATGATTCATGATGCAAATGGGGCAGAGGTAAGACTTCTTTTTCCAAGGGGAAAAAGGTCAGTCAGATAACAGAAAGAGAGACAGAAAAATATTAGTTGAGGAATGACAAATCATGGAAGAAATAAGGATAAAATTAAGTAATGTTAGAGTAACTCAGAGAATATTTCAAAATATTCAGATAGTGAACAGGCAGGTTAGAAATGCAGAATTCTTGACAAATATATTTACCTCACTGGACAAAGAAGACTGCAAAAGAGAGATTAGGTAAAATCAGGGTTCTGTTGAACTCAGGCTCCAAGATCTTCAACAAAGCCAGGATTTCACTGAAAGGACACAAAAGCACGCAGACAAATTTATTCCAAATCAGCGGATAGCATCCTAATGAGCTAATAAATGGAAGAAAATGGTTTAGAAGTGTAGGGATAGAAGAGAATAAACTTGAAGAAGAAACTTCAGAATACTGATCCCAAAGCTTAGAAAAGTTGCCTATTTTCCAGGTGCTATATAATGTTGATTTGACATCAATGAAGTTGATAAATGGAGAATTACATTTATTTTTGTTTCATGTATATATAAAGTTGAATATGTATTCACTATATTCAGAAAGGTGAGTTCTACATGTCTGTGTTATATTTAGCAAACCTAAATAAGGGCTGATATTTAAGTAGGCATTACAATAGACCTCAGTTAAAATCTCATGCCTCAAAGCTTATAGAAATCACTTAGGCACAGATTTAGAGCACAGTTGCAGAAATGATCTTTTTCAGAATATTTTAAAAAGTAGGAACTTTACTATAGAAAGTTCATTTCAATATATTATACTTGCTATTTTTGTTTAGTCAGCATAACTTGGCTGGCAAATAGTTGAATCTCTAAAATCTCCTAATCTGCAGATACACTAAAGGATCTGAGGATCCAACATGGAACATATGTGAAGTGCAAATATCTTTCTACAATTATCACAGAATCACAGAATGTCAGGGATTGGAAGGGACCTCAAAAGATCATCTAGTCCAATCCCCCTGCCAGAGCAGGAACACCTAGGTCAGGTCACACAGGAACATGTCCAGGCGGGTTTTGAATGTCCCCAGAGAAGGAGACTCCACAACCTCTCTGGGCAGCCTGTTCCAGTGCTCTGCCACCCTCACTGTGAAGAAATTCTTCCGCACATTTATGTGGAACCTCCTATGTTCCAGCTTGCACCCATTGCCCCTTGTCCTATCATTGGATGTCACTGAGAAGAGCCTGGCTCCATCCTCATGACACTCACCCTTTACATATTTATAGACATTAATAAGGTCACCCCTCAGTCTCCTCCAAGCTAAAGAGACCCAGCTCCTTCAGCCTTTCCTCATAAGGGAGATGTTCCACTCCCTTAATCATCTTTGTGGCTCTGCGCTGGACTCTCTCAAGCAGTTCCCTGTCCTTCTTGAACTTTGGGGGCCCAGAACTGGATACAATACTCCAGATGCGGCCTCACCAGGGCAGAGGAGAGGGGGAGGAGAACCTCTCTCGACCTACTAACCACACCCCTTCTGATACACCCCAGGATGCCATTGGCCTTCTTGGCCACAAGGGCACATTGTTGGCTCATGGTCATCCCCAGGTCCCTTTCCCCTATGCTGCTCTCTAGCAGGTCAGTCCCCAACTTATACTGGCACATGGGGTTGTTCTTCCCCAGATGCAGGACTCTACACTTTCCCTTGTTATATTTCATTAAATTTCTTCCCACCCAACTCTCCAGCCTGTCTAGGTCTCTCTGAGTGGCACTACAGCCTTCTGGTGTGTCAGCCACTCCTCCCAGTTTTGTGTCATCAGCGAACTTGCTGACAGAGCACTCTATTCCCTCATCCAGGTAATTAATTAATATATTGAATAGTACTGGTCCCAGTACTGACCCCTTGGTGAAGCCATGTTGACTGCCCCTAATGACCCTCTTATCCTTGCCATGCCTAGAGACAGCACCCAGGATAAGTTGTTCCATCACCTTTCCAGGGATGGAGGTGAGGCTGACTGCTCTGTAGTTACCTGGGTCTTCCTTCTTGCCCTTTTTGAAGACTGGAGTGACATTTGCTTTCCACCAGTCCTCAGGCACCTCTCCCATTCCCCACAACTTAACACAGATGATGGAGAGTGGCCTAGCAACAACATCAGCCAGCTCCCTCAGCACCCGCAGGCGTATCCCATCAGGACCCATAGATTTATGGTTGTTCAGGTTGCATAACTGATCCCTAACCCAGTCCTCATCAACCAGGACAAACTCCTCCTCTATCCTGACTTCCTCTGGAGCCTCTGGGGTCCTGGGCTCCTCAGGACAGCCTCCAGCAGTATAGACAGAGGCAAAGCAGGCATTCAGTAACTCTGTCTTCTTTTTATCCTCTGTCACCAGGGCACCCACCTCATTCACCAGTGGGCCTACATTGCCTCTAGTGGTAGTTTTATCTGCAGTGTATTTGAAGAAGCCCTTTCTGTTGTCCTTGACCTTTCTTGCAAGGTTTAATTCCAAGGAGGCCTTGGCTTTCCTAGTTGCCTCCCTGCATCCTCTGACCTGTAAAATCCCTTCTCAGCCAAGTCGAATCCTACAGAAGTTTCAGGTCTCTAGAATTTTCTGCTTTGCTTTTGAACTTATTCACAATAATATCACCAGTTCAAATGTGAGAAGCTTTGCAATCTTCAAATTAATTCATTCTCCCTATTTCTATTGAAAATTTTAATCTAGTAGGTGAACTCAGGCCTCAAAATGCAGATGCAGCCACATCTTTCATTCAGCAAGGTACTTTCATGACTTACACACTAGTTTCCTATGGAAAATGAATTTTAATTGATTTGTATCAAGGTTTTATCAGGAGCTTACTCCACCCAGGGAAGAGTTGCGAGGAACGCCTTGTTGGGAGAATGGTTCTGTTAAAGCATGACATTGGATTAAGGATTTTCCAACAATATTTCTCCTCTATGGATTCCATGTGTGATCATGACCATTCTTGAGAGGGCATGGTTAGGGTCTCTTTCTTCTGCCTCATTGTCTGACTTCATGAGACATTTAGGAGCGTCTGATTTTGAGAAACTTTATACTTCCATCAAGCCAGTTAAAAGCAGCCAATAAATTCAAAAGTTGCTAGGTGGAGACTAGAAGAGAAGTATGAATGGTACAATCACAAAAAAACGAATTCCCTGTGATTTGTGTAATCATATTCATAAGTAGAAAATTCACCCTGTCATAAAGAAAATAAATTATTTTTAAAAAATAATAATAATAATGTGGGGTATTTTTGAGTGCATTTGTATAATCCCTGTTTTCTTAATGGAAAAATTCAGAGAGAATGTTGTCCGCAGTTTGAATGCCCTGTCTGTCCTGGGCATGTTGTGTTCACAGCCACATTTCACGTATAAGCCTTGTGTTTAATTTATAAAGAAGCTACAATATTATGTATTCCCAGCTTTCTAGCTTCATGGGTATTGTACCTGAAATGATATAGCAACTATTACAGTTCTACACATATATTTCAGGAATTATCTAAAATACAGTTTATATACATCCTTTGTGCAATGCAGGAAATTAAACTCAAAAGAAGGGAAGTTCTGTGTATATGTAGAGAAGTATCCTTCTGTTTCCTTTTCATAACCTGTTTGTACTAGTGAAATTGTCGGATTGAATGCTCGTATCCAGAGAGCACACCATTCCCATTTGAATTAGGAAATGTGTATTATTATCATTATTATTTGCTGGGCAGTTGTAAGACTGAATGGAACTGGTTTTAAATATTGTTTGAAATTACTATGCATGCTCGCCCAGGAAAAAAATATGCTAAAAGGTGGGTGTGATAACTAACCTGCTCTTCTAACCGTGTTTTCCCCCAGCCGGAGGGGCGGCAGCACGGCCCGGGGTCTGACCGACCGGGCGGGCAGTGGGGGTGGCCGCAGGGGACCAGGGGCGGGGCCGAGCGGGTGGTGGCGGCGGGGCGGGACCAGGGGCTCGGAAGCGGGCGGGGGAGCCCCGCGGCGGCGTTCTGCGCTCTGCGGAGCGTGGTCCCAGGTGTCGGAGCTGCCCGGGGAGGGAGGTGGGGCCCCGACCCCGACCGCTGTTCCGTGTCAGGGCTGTGGACATCCCCCTGGCTGTTAAAATCCAGGCGTTTTCCCAGTGGAGCAAGGTGAGAAGAGAGTGCCACAACCACCTGAGGCCCCTCCTGTGTTCCTTCAGCCGTGTTATTCCTGTGCCGGCGCTGAGCGCTAGGCCCAAAGCTTTTTAGGCATTACTTTAGAGCTGGAGTGTATTTGCCTCCTTGCGCTGCTCTTCTGAAATCATAGGTGCAAATACCAGCTCACCTTTTTCTATCCAAAATTCACATAACTAGTGGGCTTTTATAGACAGGATTACTCAAAGTCCCAGCAAAACTTTGGTGACTACATTACCTTGGGCTGTAGGTTCCTCTCAGCAGCCCGTCAGCCAGCAGCAGGCACTGCCCGCAGAGACGCGAGGCGGTCAGTTAAGGGAGTTTATGCCCTCAAATGTCTCAGGAAGACTGAAGAGAGGACAATCCTCAAAGCCCTTCGAGCTCTTTCAGAGGGAAATGCTAATAGGTATGCAAAAATATATACTATGAAGTAAGAGCTGAAAATAAGCATGTTTTATCAAAAGAGTCGTAATAGTGATTTGTGTGTGTATAAATTGCAGCCAGTTTAAACACAGACAAACGGATTGAACTTTGATTGCTGTGAATACAGAACACGTTCTCATTTATATTGTTTGATTGAAAATCGTTAGTACTTTGCCTATAATTGCCATAATTTATCACATTGTTAAAATTTGCCAGTAATATGGTACTATTTGTCTACAGTTCCACTCTAATTGCACATAATTAATTATTCACTTTGCTCAGTTCTAATTGCCCTTAACATACACTTAAATGTAAACATACAAAATTCCATTTCAAAGAGAACAGAAAGAAAAATGTTGAACTTCTTATATCAGTTGTAATTCTGCTTTCTTAGAGTGAGGGCCTGGTCAAAGTATTAAAACAGTTTGCAAATGATGAGGGAGGAATTCCCATGCTCAATTTCTGTTCACTTGAGTGTACTTCAGAGCTACATAACCAGGTAAATTGTAGTGTATGAAGTGACAAGTTAGAAGGAGAAATAAACAAAAAGTCTGGTTTATAAGGTCAATAATCTTATTCTTACTCCTATGAAAATACAGTCTTTATTGTCCTGAGGCTGAAGCAAGGAAGGCCTCAACCTTGACACAGCAACACTTGCTAATAAAAGACTCATTTACAGCACTGTCAGATCCATGGTTTTGCCCTTTCTGGTGAAGGGGTCTTGTGCAGCTGTAGACAAAGCAAAACACAATACTTTCTCAGTGCATCAATGTGAAGGAATAAGACTTTGTACCATTTACCTCAAAATTACACCTTTAAATGCAATTTGTAACACTGTGCTTGGAAAGAACCAGGTAATAGTCTAAGCAGAAGAAAATCATAGCATCAAAATATAAATCATTTTCCTGAGATCAGCTATCTCTGGAATTTAGAAGTGTTTCATAGTCAGGTAGTTGTTATAATCCAACACATACCTGTTATCCCTGGTGCATACCTATATGCATATATGTGCGTATGTGTAAATTTCTAGATCTGAAATCTGGGATAAGCTTGAGAGTCTGTCCAGTCTAGATTTAGTATACTGTATATCAGTAATTAGTTTGCATTACTAGCATGTCACTGGCGATACTAAGAAGGGCTGCTGCAAGAGAGCTCGTCGACAAAGTTGGCGTTTTTTATTAGTTTAAAAATACAAAAAGCATGTATATGTATTTTATATTATTTCAGAGCAATACTAATTGGAGAAAAGAGTTTAATGGACTTACAAATGGATAAGAACAAACTGTACCTCAGAGATGATTGCAGCTTGCTTAGGATTCAGAATACCATCCCGTTTTCATTCTCAGTATGAAGTGAAATTGTATTGTACAGTACATAAATGATTTTCCTCCCCTTTTTAAAAGGCAGTATGTATTAATATTTTAAACTGAAGTAATTGCTTCTTGTTCAGCAATGGGTTTCATTTATGAGTGTTTATCCCTAGCAAATGGAAAGTATGGTTAATCTAAGTTAAAAATGGATTCTTTAAATAGCTCTAATTACATTCTGTTTATATTTGTATGTTTTAGACACTTAAGATTTAATCGGTAGCAGTTCTAACAAACCATAATGTTTATTAGCTGGTTTTAAATTATTGTTATGGATGGTAGTTCAATGAGAAAATAAATGATGATTTGTCTCCTATAATGCGTGGTAAATAAAAGATGGACCAACATAGAAAAGGGAAATTATATATTTTATAATTTGATTTTTGCATTAGATACACAGAGAGAATGGAAGAAAACTTGAAAAAAGAAGTGAATAGCTTCCATTTCTCATTTCACTTGTACAGATTATTTGTAATTTTGCATGTTTGCTTGTTAGAATCAAAATTTTGGAGTGTTACTGTTCTTTTAACTTCAGTTTGCATAAATCATAACAATTTTTTACTAGATACTGTCACTCTCTTTAATGCTGTTAGCTGTACACTCCCAAATCATACCTTGTAAACTGGATTTTCAGCAGAAACTGAAATTACTTTTAGCGATTATACAGTACTGAAGGGATCAGGTACCAAATTATTACCAAAGCCTCTATTTTACTCTCTTACATATATGCCACGCAAGTAAGGAGATGAGTTCTTAGGTAACCAGATTTTTTTTTTTGCAGTGAATAGTCATATCAATAGAAAGACATGCCACAAAGTATATAGTAATCTTAAATTCTCCTCTAGCTAGACCTGTCCAGATAATGTATAAGGACTTCCTGAAAAATAATTATATTAGGTTGAATATTCTATGATATTTAATGAGGTCACTTTTAAAAAATAAAATATCAAAATATTTCTAAATTAAATACTTTAAAGTGCAGTACTAAAACATACTAAATGTCGAAAGGTAGAAAAAAGTCTCAGTTCTTTTAACTGAAAAGTAATGAATCTAAAATGAAAATGAGTCTGAATTGTATTGGTGTTCTGTATCTCTACGCATTCAGGGTAGAGTTCTGCTGCAGGGTAATACTGGAACCAAAACCTCATTACTTAAACACATGGAACCAGATTCCCTGGTTGGCTTTGCAATGTTCTTGTGATTCCTGGAAACAGGTTAGAAAGAGGCTATTTCAGTACATGTTTGCCTGGCAGTACTCCAAAAGGTTGGGCTGTTCGGGATTATGATAATAATCCCTGCCAAGAAATGCCTGACGTGCTGTGTGTGATCCCGGGAAGATGGGAGTGAGCAGGCAGGGTGTGTCAGCTCTGGATCAGCAGAATTCTTACTCTATAAGGGGAGTCATGAGCAATCAGAACAGTTGTATTTGCCTTTTTTAAATAGGATGTTATGCCTCTTTTGATATAACTGAATTCTATCAATCTAAAAATAGACAGTGGTGCTATATATTTGTTTAATGTTTTCAACCAATTTTCTGTGGACACAAGTCTTGCAGTCGCATTATGCACCTGTATCCCACCTCCTCAATAACTTTGAAACATGAGCGCTTCAACCAAATTTAACAGGGGCTAGAGGTCTCAAAAATAATTATGTTCTTACCAGCTCCAGGAAAAGTGAACACATATAACCTCTGAGTGCCCCTTTAGAGACAAAGCAGGCAACAGGAGATCTATTCCAGTTAGACATTGGAGAATCCACATGGGGGGGAAAAAGCATTGGAAACCTCCTAACTGCAGGAAAACCTTCCAAGTTTCCACCTTCTTAAACAGCTGAATCGACCACAAGTCACAGTCACATTGGAAAACAGCTTGGGGTTTTTTTGTTACTTCAGAGTTACCGTGTTATGAATATTTAGAGGAAAAGAATACCTCAGAATTGGTTAAAAAAAAAAATAAAAAATTCTAAGCTATTCTCTGGTGATATTGAAAGCATTCTTTGAAATGTACAATTTTTACAAACTGTAGCATTATTCTGCTTCTATTGCAGTTGCACTGTGTACTCGGACATTAAATGGAATAGCTCTTTTCTCCTTGTTAAGCTTATTTGATCTGAAAAAATTAGCAAGGTTTAATAAAATCTAACTTTGAGTTAGTTGATTAAAGCTGAGTCTCTTAAAATACATGTTTTTCCTCTGTGGCTCAGATAGTCTTATTTTCTTATCTGATCTAGAGTTGTTCAAGGCCTTATGGAGATTTCCGAGTTACTAGTAGAATATAGAATTAATTTACACAAATCTATTTTGCTTTAACTTCCCCTAATAAAATGGTAATGTTCTGATTGTAAAGTAGGGGTTTACCTTTGTGTATATGAATAATCCTGGTTTTCTTAGTGGAAGTTGGCTGTGGCAGGAAATTGATGTTAAAAGAAGTGCTGTCATAAGGTTAAATAATGTAGTTTTAGATAGGGCTTGCTTATTCTCTCTTAATAAAAGGCAGTGTTACTGATATGATTAGATTGTGTCCTCTTGTCCTGTAAGGAGAGCAATTTTTACTTACAATGAAGAGGAACATTCAGGCAGGATTTATTTTCAAAGATGGCAACAGTTGTATAGCTGGAAGAGCTCAGCTTTGATCCCGTAAATAAATTTTCATCGAAGACTAGGACATTGTTTATGCTTCTTAAATTTAGCTTTGCATCTGGCTGCCAGATATGTAAAACAGATGCGAACATCTTTCAAATGTGAAAACCTCAACCTTGCTCGAACCTGATTTTAGAAATTTCTTCCTCCTTTGGACCTCAGAATTTTTTTCCTTTATTGTGAAAGTAAAAACCTTCCAACTTTAAAGAAAGACATGGAAGGTGAAAGGTTTGGCCCAAAGAAAGTATCACCTCCTGCTCAAGGAGACTCTATTCTATTTTGTATAAATAGTTAATATCATTATAAAGAGGAAAAATTGGTTACCTTGATGGGTGTAGTATGCAATTGAGGTGCTTGGTCTAATACAGTAAGAGAGAGAATTAAGTCCTTGCCAGATGGTTTCCTCAGTCACTGGTGTCTTTTATGGTTTTGACAATTAATTCCGTACTTAGAAATTTTCTAGTTGGCATTGGGTCAGGTTCCCTGGTATAGGTGATAGTTGTTTTTCCAACACAGCCAAGGTACAGTTTTCAAAGCCTTAGAGGAAATTTTAAAATCACTTGTCCTCTATTCTCATTTATTCAGGAAAAATTAAAAAGGATTGATTAAGATGAAAGGTCTTAACTCTAGGGAAACATGTAAAGGGAGAAAACTTCTTGAATCCTCCGAAAATATTGTAGAGTGGTGCCACTGCACATGTTTATAGGGAGGCATCCTAGTGGCCTCATGACAAAATAAAGGAGAGGTGGCAAAGGATTTGAAGCCAAGTCCTGTATGCCATTTGGGTTAATTTTTGATAAAAAGCCTAAATGTATGTAAAGTAAACAGGACAAAATTAAACTTACAGTTACTGCATTTACAATATTCTTCTGTCTCTCTATGTACCTTTATCTAATATATATTGGATCTCATCTAGACAGGACATTTTTTGAAATTATGATTGCATTGTTCCCCTTTATATTTACATTTTTAAAACAAATTCTTTGTACCCAAGGTGATATTCTAAAGTCTGTCCTCCATGCTGTTGCCCCTAATGACTGATGCGCATGGATTCTGTATTGACTCACATGATGACACTTTACCGTGCTGATATGCTTCTTCGACCCACCTTGGAAGTTACATTAACTCATTATAGATTTTGCACAGAAGATCAAATAGATTTAAATTTATTCATATGCCCTATGAATCTAGTGGTGTTTTCCTCTTTTGTTTTGCAAACATGACATTTGCTTTCCAGTCCCCTAGCTTGAATAGATTTTGCAGTTTGAGAAAAGCAGAGAGAAAAACACGACAGCACCCCTTACCACTTCTCTCTCATGGTTCTTTTTTTGTTGTTCTTTTCGTTTGCCCTATGTTATACAATCAAGTCTTTCATCACTGAGATTAGAAATTAGTAAAAACTCTTCATTTTGAGTGAGCAGGCTCTGCTATGCCAGAATTATGTGCCTTCTAAGATAGATGGTTAGTTGCATACAGTTAGTATTCCCATATTTGCCTGCATTCTTCAAATTCTGAGTGAAAAATGTTACAAGACAAAGACTTATTTTCAGCATTTTAGAAAGGTGTTCGGATAGTGCATCAATAACATCTCAGCAGGTGGAGGTCCCATATGATTCCACCATTCAAGAGAACTTCTTTCATATGTGATTAATTCCAGAACCCATTTAATCCACCACATTATGGTCATCAATTTGGGACATCTGTGCTGATGAAAATGACTTTTGATTGTACCTGGATGGCTTTTACATGCAGTACTCCATGCCGGTTTACTCTCCAGTTCAAAGTGAGATAAAATAGAGCCCATTTTCTGGGTAGGGCTTTTTCTCAGGCTAGCTAATCAGCTTTTATATGTCTTATATTGAATTATCTGGTTTCTAATTCCCAATTTAGCAATATTCTTAGATTCTTCTAGGTATTTTACTTTTAAAAATTAGATGAATGGCAGTTTGATTTTATTTTCTTGATTTTTTCTGTGGTATGTATTAACATGTATCTCTACATTAATAAACAAATAATCCATCATATACATATTGGCTCACATATGCATGAACATATGCAGAAAAAACAGATGCTCCGGCCAGGGAACTTGGTAGGTTCTGTATGAGAAATGGACTACATGAAGAAAGTATTCTTGAATGCCAGTGTGTGTTAGAGTTTACATTGTTCCTCATTTCTTAAACTCTGAAATTCACCTTTCAAACTGATTTTCAATGAACTGGCTATCTTAGTCTGAACTAAATTGCTATCTCTTTTAGCTGATAGCTACTTGCTATCAGCCAAAAGCTGGACTGTAAAATTACTCTGTTAGGATTACGGCCTGGGTGATGACCTGACAGAATGATGCAGTCTATCTTAACTGGTAGATTCAGCTGATATGACTTAAAAAAAAAAAAAAAAAAAAAAAAAAAGGTAGATTGAAACTTAATTTCCTACTTTCATATATCCTAGTAGTAATTCTCACACTCTTCCCTCAGAAGATTCTTACAGTCTCTTAGGCTTCTAAACAAATTGTAATTCTCGTTGCTGTTGTGTAAGGATTAGAAAGAGAAGAGAGTTTGATGATATCTTTTAAAAATATAGTAGAGGAATTTGTAGAGTTATTTTATTCTTTATTTAATATTTTAGACGTTAAAAAAATCAAGTATTGTGAATTAATAAAACTTTGTTTTTATGTTTAGTTGTTCCAGAAACTCTAAGCTGAATTTAAGCTAACATTTCATAAGGTAATGACATCTGGAAAGTGAAAAAAATTGTGGAAATGTAAACATTAAGGTTTGGGGGAAAAGCAGAAATAAGAAAATGCTCAGAGTTAGTTGCTATTAGTGGGCTGACAGTCTATAATGGAAAGTAAGAATTCAGTGTCAAGTATAGTTAATAACAGTACTTTGAAAATGTTTATTGTGTAAACTTGCGTTTTTTTCTAGTAATTTGATACATATCATGAGATGTTAATATTTGCAGGTGTTAATGGTTAATTATTATCTCTAAGTTTTATTGTGATTTCCATTTATACAAAAATAGATAATATCTGGGAACTCTTTTTACTTCTAATTTTGTTCTTCAGACTCTGAAATTAGACAGAAGTTAAATCAGTGCTTACTAAGTCCTATGACCATAGCCTATGCAGTATTACTTGTATTTGCCGTATTTACTGATAGAGATTAGCATCTGAGATAAATATGATACAGATCTCAATTACTATTCAAATGTCTGCAGTTTTGAAAAACAGTATTGCTTAAAAAAAAAGACATGCAAAAACTCTCGCTGAAAAGATCACCAGTTACCAACCATACTGCACAAAAGGCAGTCAGTCCTTCAAAAAAAAAGTTTAAAAGTGCAAGGGAAGAAAAAGAAATGTGAACATTCAGTACAAAAAACACTTTCTAAAAAAACTGCATTCTTTGCAGTGAAGCCGCAACCAGCTAGAAGTATTTTAAAACATTGTTTTGTTTTCTTTTTTAAATGCTAGAATGCATCACCATATGCAGCTTTCTTTTACTGGTCACTGTACATCTGTTTCAGTCTCAGCATTTGGCAATGAAAATCGTTTAGTGATGCAGTTTGTTATGCTCAGTGTTCTAACTGAGATCAGGAAACTCCTCTGCTTCAGGTTCTTCCTGGTTAATTACTAGGCTGCTTGAATGAGTAGGAGACAGAAGAACATGACCATAGTGGTTTTTTGGCCTTTGGGAATTTGACTGAAAAGTCAAATATATCATTATATGAAGGACTTTCCAGGAGGAACCAGGGCCTTCCTTTAAATTTCTTTGAATCATTAATCACACTCTTTCTAGGTTGCACCCATCGTACGTCTTGCAGAGGCGTCCTGTCTGAAAGTTTAGACAGGCCCTTAAGTCAGTCTTTCAACAAGCTGATAGACCCTGTATACCAGCTTGAGCTTATTAATTTTATTTTAAACCATGTATGGAAGTATGTTACCTTTCCTGTGAAATTCAGTAGTCTGCTTAAAAATTTCTATCAGAACTGTTACATCTAGGGTTTTGTTGGGTTGGGTTTTTTTAAGATTTTAACAAGTTATTTTTTTATCTATCTAAAAGACAAAAGGAGAACCTCTTTAATGATCTCTTGAATATTTGAAGCAATCATCTATTTGGGCTTGTACTTAACCCAACAATTTTTCTGGCTATAACAGTTTTGTAAGTACAGCTTGTATTTTTGTACTGAGAACATAACACATTGTCCTGCTGCTGATTCTACTGTCTGGTTTACTGATACCTCTTTTTAACTGTCAATAACCATTACATCTTATTTACATTAAGATGATGAAAAGTCTCTTTTAGTAGATATTCTCTTAAGAACCATGAAATGGACTACCTTTTAAGCCCCTTTTAGCCTCTCATATGGCACCTGCAAATCAAGAAAATTCAAGGAAAGTGGACTCTCTCAGTAATTGATCTTTTAAAAATCAATTTTTACTTTAAATAATCAATGTGATGCACAGATAAAGATCAATGTAATGCAGATATGATATGGAAGATTCATGTGTTAGATTACATGGAATTAAAACATTTTAGGGTTAGGAGGATAATAAGGAAAACAAAACCAGAAGGTGGAGTAGGTGTCTATGTTTAAAACTGAAAATATAATGCCAAGAATGCTAATAGGAAATGAAGCCATAAGGGAATGTCTTGTTTAACAAAACTCAGAAAGTAAGTTTCAAAGGTTACTGGGCATCTGCAGATCAGGAATTTTCTCATGAAAACAGATTAAATGCCAGATGAACACAGTCTCAGTTCAGAAACTTTATCACTAATATAATATTATCCTAATTCATTATTAAATTATTTTATCCCAAGGTAATGGATATATCCAAAAGACAATACAAAGTTGTCCAGGTAAAAAATCTAATTCACCTATTGTCTAGTTTGCAACAGTTGGCTTTTTGCCTTTTCTCTTTTAAAATACAAGCTCATTTCTGATAGTCTTTTCATCTCTAATGTGTCTTGGTCATCTTTTTTTCTTTTATTGTAATTAAGGTAAACTGGGTAATTCTGCCCAACAGTTGTCCCTTATAATTGCTAAGGTAATAATGTGTTATCTTGTTCCATCTCTTAATACAGTCCTATATTGATTCCTCTGTTATCTGAAGCTAAGCAATGGATACAGGCCTCCTGAAAGGCTGAAGATTAAATGAGAGGTGCCCAGACCTGTATCTTTCTGTTTCTATCCTTTAACGATAAATTCTTCACCAAGATGATGCCTTGGTGAGTGTGAACATCTTCTGGCTGTCTCCTGTCTGCAATCCCTCATCTCAAATTAACGTTTTGCTTTCTTAACCCCTACTCTTCAGAATATTAGCCATATCTCTGTTTGAGAGTAGCCACTAAAACTCCCCTGTTCCAACTCCTGGACATTTGGCCATATTGTATGATCTACCATAGACATTTGGCCATGTGGCACAATCTACCCCAGTGACATAAAAAACCACATTAACTGTTCAGACACTAAATGTATCTCACAGACAAGTCAGGTTTAAGCAGCAGACCAAACAATATTATTTCTACAGAGTGACGTTTATTTCAATTTTATGAAAGATGACTCAGTGCAAGTTAACAGGCTCATCCATTTCACTGTGGATTTTTAAAAAATATTATGTATAATTTATTATAAAATGAATAACAATTTTTTATTTCATAAAATAAAATGTAATTATCTCTTTCACAAATATCAGCATGGGAGGTGTGAAAACAATTACAGTTTTCTTTAATCTCAAACCATAAATTTGACAAAAATAGAAGTATTTGTATTCTTACAGATCTTCTTTAGCTAATCAGTGGTGGTTGTTTTCCTGAATGGTTTCATTTAATACAAATAGATGAGTATTATATCAATCTTAATTTTGTGTGATCTGAAAACAGTGGAAAATTACAGAAATGTATGATTCTGAATCCTCCTTTGCATAAGCAGAATTAATTTTATTTGGTTTTGGTGGGCATTTATCACAGGGTAAAACAGTCTCAAGTCAGGGAAATTCACTTAATTTATTGCCAGTTAACACAAGCTTTTAGTTACTGATTCCAATGTTGAAAAAGAAAGAAGACAAAAAGTTAGCGAAAGTGACACCTTTCCTTTCCCCTTCATCACCTCCTATGCCTCATGTCACACATTGCACTTGGTCCCTTCGGCAAGGCAATGGGTAGTCCCAGAGGTTGGGGTCATTGTGCAGCAACTCCTTCCTTTTGTAGCTCTTTGTTTCTTCAAATTCCCCCGCCAGCTGCAGACCCTTTGTGGGGCATCTGCCTGCTCCAGCACAGTTTCTTCCATGGGAGACAGCTCTCCTCAGAGGTGCACCTCATCCTGGGTCATCTTCCATATGTCTTTCCCTGCTTGGGTGTCTCCTGCCCCCTAGAATTTACCATCCTTTCTTAAACGTCTTTTCACAGAGGTGCCACATGCTCTCATAATTTGGATCCATCTTTGGCATGTGGTCAGTTGGTTTTGTCCATGACAGAGCCGGCAGGAAGCAGTGGTGCCTGGAGCAGTGCATCCCTGGCCTTCCTCCCACACATGGTACCCTGCAGACCCCACTAGCAAATCTCTGCCCAACACAGTGTTTTAGTCCGTTTATAAAGGGTGCTCTGTTAAAATCTTGGAATAACTTATTCCATTATGGTCACTGTTTTTGCAAGAGTAGAACAAGCCTTGTGGTAAGAAAGTAATTAGAAATACAGTCTTTAGAAAGACTAGTTTTTGTTAACGCAGTTCTGTAATTTTAAGATTTAAATAATTTGTGTTTCCAAGTCCAAATCTTCATCTCTCACAAGATAAAGAAATAAGACTTTTCGTTTTCATTAATCCTCACCTCATTGACTGACATGGTATATCAAGCATATTAAACATTTGTTGTGGGTTATTTATTCCTGCTTCCAGATAGGTTACTAAATGTGGGAAATTCTCTACTTGCATTACTACTGCAGTGTGCAGAAAGCAAACTTTAGGGCAGTCACTGCTTAATGATATTTTCACACATCATTCTTTGTTTAAATGATTGATGCAAACAGTGCTTAAATATTGCGTGCCACTCTTTTCCCCAGGCCGAGACTCTACCTGTGAACCCATGCTATCAGGCTTTTGTTTTATGAATGAGACAAAGTGGAAACCCTAAGCAGCTGCTGGCTTTGGAAGGGGAAGGGAAAAAAAAAAAAAACAGCAAAGTTTTTGTTAATGCTTATTTTGTTTTGCAAAAAACATGTCCTTGTGGATGATTTCCTACTGGGGCAGCTGTTCATATGTTTTTGACTACAGTTGCAATCAGGCCAGCTGCAATTCCATCATGTCTGCATCCTCAGACTACTATATATATTCTCCTGCTGATCCTTGCAGGGTATTCTAGAGCAGTATAACTCCATAGGTTGGACAGTGAGACAGGTAGGAGAGGCAGAACTTAGCTGTTTTCAAATATGCAATTCAAAGTTTTCCCTGTTAGATGATCAGTACAAATACTAATTACAGCATGAAAGCCTAGTTAGTTGCTTAGATTAACAATGTGAATGTATTTTTTTCATCCAACCTTAAATAATTACTCAATGCATAAGGTTCAAAAATAATTTTTTAAATGTATTTATTTGTGAGCATTTGCATTATATACTGCTTTGGTTTTCTGGTTTAAATTAATTTTAAACACTATAAAAAAAAAATAAAAGTACAGGACTAGGGCTTTGCCCAGAATAGCCCAGTAATCACAGTATAAGACAGGAGTCATGGTCTGGAGGGGTGAATAATGTGGGAGAAAGTTTGGGGATAGAAAGTTTGTGTCATGATCAAACAGAAAGGAGAACTGTGTCAGCCAGTTAAACAATTTAAACCTCTAAACTGAGCTCGACCATAGTATCACCAAGTAATTATCGAGCCTGGTGCTACAGTCACCTCTCCTTTCAGTTGTAGAGATACTGTGGTGCCAGGCTAATGTATTATTCCACCACTGCTTGTTTTAAGCATCTGTTTTTCTTGAATGAAATTTATGCCATCTGTCTCTTACCGGACATAGAAACTCTTGCTTTTCACTTACTCTCACTCTTCCGCAAGGAGTTTATAGCCTTCCCCTTTTAGAAGGAGAATTAGTGAAGAAATCTATGAATGACAGTAGAGAATGGTTTGTGTCTTTTATGTTTCTAGCACACCCTCATATTTATGTTGTACTTTGGATGTCCTCTCCAGCCCTCCAGGATATTCTGAGGTGTACAGCCCTTTTCCAGAAAACCTGAAGGGTTTGAAGGTGGGAAGCTTAAAGCTGTAAAGAAACCAAGCCAGGCAACACAGTCAGTGTAACTAGAAATACTTGGTAGGCAGAAAGAAACTAATGAGGAAAAAATGTCAGCTGCTAAAGAAAGAAAACTTTTCCTTGCCATCCTCCCCAGATGAGGTAGTGAACCCTTTCATGCTACCTGCAAAGATGAATTCCAAATATTTGAGATATGAGAAAGTGAACAGCTATGCCACTGAAAGTAATACAAAAGAAGCAGAAAACTTGTAATTATCACATGTTTTTGCAATATTTACATTGCTACGGTCAACAAAAACCTGCAAAAAATGTAAATCAAAAACTTATATTGAAGAGCAAGGTAATCCACTTCATTATTGAATAATGTACCGTACACAATTATTAGGCATGAGAGGGCAAGCCTTTTCACTGGTAAGATGAACAAGAGCCATTGTAGCAGAAGAAAGAAGCAGCACATTAGTTGGAGCCATTAGTTCTTGCCCATCCTCCTTTCTTCCCAAGAAGATTGAGGGCAGCCATCTTTATTGTGATGATTAGAAAAGATAGTGTTGTAAAGCAAAAGGATCAAGCTGCCAGCTAACCCAGTACAGAAACAGGAATCTGAGCAGAACACTTAACCCAGCTTCATTCATTGTGCAGCTGAACAAAAGCCCATCAATTCTGAATTACTCAGCTCTATTAAAAGGCGTGTTGATGTGGTGCTTAGGGACATGGTTTAGTGGTGAATTGACAGTGCTAGGTTAACAGTTGGGCTTATCTTAAAGGTCTTTTCCAACCAAAACAATTCTATGATTCTATGAAAGGTACAGGGGCCTTGAAGTCATTAAGAAGCTAATTATCCAGTCTCACAAGCTTACTGAGAAACAGAACTGCTGAATACAGGTCTTGGTGGATGAGTTAGAATTGTGTTTTCCTGGTGTGTTGCTGTTCTGCAGCACGTTTTAGAATGGCAGATCTACTTAATTCTTGCTGTGATAAAATGAAGTAATCTTATTCATTATTATTTTATTCTTATTAATTATTGTTCTAAACCTAACGCTGAGAGACCAGTATTGTCTGTAACTTCTTTGAGAGAGCAACTAATTTGATTTGGCTATACTCTGATTCTGGAGTAGATGTTTATTCTAGTACATTGGATGACATTCATAGCTTCAGGCACCCCAGTCAGGTTTAAGATTCCCCAGGAAGCTGCAGGTTAGTTATACAGCAGGGAGCAGGCAGCAAGCTGACAGAATGGGATTCCAGCTGGAGAAAACAAAACGTCACTTACTCTGAGCCTATCATGCCACATTATGACTTTTTGCTCCTTGGAACCCTTATGGGTTCATTGCAGAATCACTTGTATTAGCAGGGTAATTCAAAGTCCAGTCTTCTGACTGCTTCAGCTTCCAAGAAAATTAAGAGTCCCTGAGAAATGTGGAATGATACTGCTGAAAATAGCCTACTGTCTCTTCCTCTGTCCTACTGGAATTAATCACTCTGAGGAAACTGGTTCAGTGCAAATGCTGAAAGTGAATCATTTGAGACTTTTTGTGTTCTGGTTCTGCTGACATCATCCTCTTGGCAACTGCTCTTTTATTTAAGGATGATTAGACTGAAAGTGTGTCAGCTATGGACACTGGAGAACAGAAGCAACTCAAACCTCTTTCTAAACTCTTGTTTTGTCCCTTTCCAAAGAACCATCTCAGAAGGTTCAGTTAGAATAAGGAATATGCCACCTTGTACAACTTGCAGGAGAAAGTTCTTTGATGCAAAAAAAGGGTTCAATATGCATTATTTTGAATCCAAACTAGGAATATATTGCCCATCCTGGACCTTTGATTTATTGAAAATTCATCTTCCAGAATCTCCTCATTAGATTTTTCAGAGCAGCTCTTAATCTGTGAAGCATAGTATCCTGGTTGTACCAGTCATTACCAATGTAGAATTGTGACCCTCTGTCTTTCTGTAGTATTGCTCATCAGAGGAGCAAAAAGAAATCAAAATCTGTTAATTTAGTTCAAATTGATTTCCACCTGCAGAATCCTTTGATGTGCCAACCGTAGAAATATCGTTGAACTCCAGTAGTCAAGAGCTTGCCTTCCACCACAGAAACTCCAGGCATAAAATCTCATCAAAAAATTTCGCATTAACAAGAACTTCGCTGCAAACCCACCTCATATTCAAGGGCTCATGCACAGAACTGAGGAGGGTCCTATCAGAGAAGTCATTGAAGCAATGACAGAGCAATGCCTGTATAGTAAGTCAACTGATTTGATGATAATGGCTGTTGGACTTCCACCAAATAAGCTCAATTTTTTTTTGGAAAAACAAAACATTTTTAGTCTGATAAATTTAGGCAGTCAAACTGAAGAAAGGCATGGGACATCCTATCACAGCTGTTTCCTCTGACATTGTCAGTTTTAGCACTTTTAGACTATTTCTTAGCTGTGGCTCTTCTGATGCCGTAAAAAATTGTATAGCAGGAAACATCTGCACATCTTCATGGTGTAATTTCAGTGTCTGCATGTTTGGGTCCTCAGTTGCTTTAGCACTTGTGCTAAAGGTTGATTCTTTTTTCTACTATTGGGAAAATATATTTCTAAACATGTGCTGCAAAGCCTGTAGCTATGATTTGATGTATACTTGATAGCACCACAGGAATGGAAAGATAAACACTCTTCATTCCTGCTCTTTTTGTATATTTAATATTAATATTGTGGAAGAAGATTTCCAACAAGTAGAACAAATTGCTTAAAATGACACCGCCACTTCTGAGCAGTCTTTTGTGCCTTTATACTAACTTAATGAATTGTTTAACAATAGAACACATTTGCAAAATCACTCCGAAGATTTTAACAACGTATGACCAGGTCAAGAGTAAGAGAGAGCAGAGCAGATTTCAAAGCAATTTAATAAGTCTTACAACTGATAACTGTTTTCTGTGTAGGCACTTTAAATCTAAGTCAAGTTGCAAATGAATTGATTATGGTGATCTCAACTTAGTGTTATAAAACAGTATGTATATTGCAGAATTACTGCACATTTTGGCACAGTTATAGAAAATAGTTATGTCTAAGTGAAGAAGGCTGATGTTTGCTCAATCAGTGAGGAAGTTTCCCAATGTCTGTAATTTTTTACTTTAGAGAAGATACCAGCTTCCAAACTACCAGGATTCCTCTATGTGATTATTGTTCAGGAACAGCTTGTATGAGAACCTGTGAACATCTGTTGATAACTCTTTTAAAATATGGATTTTTATTAGAATCTTTTTTTCCCACTGGTGTGTTATACTCCAATTTCTTTTTCTAGTGAGGATGTTTGTGCAGAATACCACCTGTTGTTCCTAGTTCTGTGAAAGGTTTTCAAGCTTCTTGTTAGTTATAACAACTTTCCTGTGAATATCATTCCAACAGAGTAATCCAGCCAAAGGGATACAAAGGTCTCACCAGGAGGAAGACATGACAGAGCACCAAGTTCTAGCTATGTATATATAAGCAATTATCCGTAGCTACTCACTGTTTCAAAATAATTGGATCAACAGTGTGTTTTCTTTAAGAATAGAACAACTCTTACTGCTGGTTTTTGGCCAGACATTGGTTCTTGTTGTAAGCAAGGCCGAAGTCTCCCATGTAGTGAAAGTTTAGAGCAAGCTAGAATGGGAAATATTTGTTTATCTAGTATGGTATCTGTTCTTAGTATAGATTTCTTCAAATGTATGCTTTATCCTGTTATTATTTTTGGTATGCTGGGTCTTAAGAAATACAACAGAATATAAAATTTCTTCTTCAGCAATGAAATAGGATTATACTGCTTGAAGATACTGATTTCTGGGCAAAAACCTTTGTGTTTCTATTTTTAATGTATAAAGGTTCTGAACTCTCCCTCCAAATTTAAAGCTGATTTGCAAATAGAGTAAAATTGAAAATTTAATAGCTTCAAGATATTTCTGATTATTTGCTGAATGCTTTCAATTAACTGAGGAAGGAAGAACATCAAGTTATATTTAAAATGTGGTTTTTTAACATATGGATTAGATAGTATATCATAAGTGCTTTAGAGACTGTATATCCTTTTAGAGAAATCATTTCTTCTCTTTGGATAAGAAGAACTAAATGTATGTTTATTAGGATTATTGTCAGCTGCTTTTATGACATCATTGATAAGCATTAAAAATAGTAAACATTCATGGGTTTAGAGAGAAGTTTGCAACCCAGTGTATAACAACTGTATGTTATACTGTTCCCTTTGCCACTTATTTTATCGTCAGAAGAAATCTAGAGAGGATCTTGGATCTAAATACACTGAACTGTAGGGTTTTTTTCGTTGTGTTCATACTGTACTGTTAATTTCAGAAAGACTTATTTGATTCCCTTTTTCCTTTGCCTTCATGTTAATATGTTATAGCAGGACATCATGCCACCTGTCCCACCTATATACAGTGAGAACTACAAAGATGCTATGTTTAAAAAAAACCTTCTTTATACCAAGTTTCCCTATTTCTTGAAGTCACTTTCTACCTGTATCTAGTAATATGTTAGATGCATTTCTAACAATATTTGAAATTATAAATTCATATTTCTATCCCTGTTTTTTAAAATAAACAGCAGTATGAATGAAAGCTAATGCTTTTGATCAGAATTTCACTACTTGGTTTGATTCCTGCAATCTGCATTACCCATTTTGGTAACTGGGAGTAGCATTATTACTGGTTGGTCTCAGTGGTGTTTTGCCAGGAACTGGCATTATCCCAAAGTCTTTGACTCCAAGCCTCAGAGGGATTAGAGTAATGACTTGTTTTTGCAACGCAGCCAAAAAATTTATGCCAAAGTGAGTCTAGCTGTAATGTTTGCGTGTACATTACTTCATATTGCCTTCTCTTTTATCTTAAAAGAAGCATTATCTGTTCCAAAATAAATTCAAAACACAGAGCTGAGTCCACACAAAATACCACTGCTAATCTTGAACTGTGTGTTGTTGATTTTTTGCCAAGTATGTCTCATCTCTCATTCATATGTCAGTCCTCTGGCTCCAGGCACCTTCCTGTTGCACAGAGCAGAGGAAGAACACAGTGTGTGAAGCGACACACTGAAAATCCAAATAGTTCAAGTGTGTGACCTGTATGAAATCATCTGAATATTCTTTTTGTGCTTTCGTGATCATTCTGTTTACTTAAGAGTTAAGTTTTAAAGAGCCAACTTTCCACTTATTCTCCCAAATCTCTTTCCATGAATTCTGCAGCCAACAGAATCTGTTCACAGGATGATTACGACGCATTCATTGTGGTTTTTTTTTTAAATTAAGTACTTTTTGACAATTAATTTTTCTAGTTACAACATTATATTGCCATAATAAGGTAAAAATACAGCAGAGGATCTCCAATTTGTTGGCTCTAAGAGTCTCATTCTGTGAATAAAATAATTCCTTTTTCTTTTCTGTACTATTTTAAGAATTACATATAAATTATGAATCTTATTCAAGCTTAAAAAATAAATGAAAAGCACTAATATGTATCTGTAATGTGTGTACTTTTAAAAATACCAGTCTCTTCTGTATCAGTATGAGTGAATGTTTAGCTTTTTCTCAGTGGCAGGTTCAATGTTTTTGGATGATTAGATAATAGCTTGTTTGTGGCTTTGTTCATTTGTGAGCTTAGTGGAAGTGAAGGTGAGCAGACAAAGCACTGCACCAAGATTTCAGTATAAATCCTTTTCTGAGCAGTGGAGTTGAAAGAACGGGTTCCTAGAGTCTCGCGTTCTGCCATTTGAATCAGAGCAGACAATACATAAAATGCTGGTAACAGTTCAAGTGACTATTAGAGTTGCTAGGCTTTTGTATTTACTTACACAGATGTAATTAAACAATGTGCAGCACAGAGGAGAATTAAGTCCAGTAACCTTAACAGCAAAATTATTTTATGATGCAGTAACTATTTTTAAGTAATGCAAGGACAATTTAAACTATATGAGGAAATATGAGGAAGCAAAGTTCCCATTTGCCTTGCATAGCCTTTAGCAAATTGTAAGTGTAAAGGATTCAACAGAAAAAGAATAATTAGAAGTTAATGGAACTTAGGTTTGATAAATCATGCTGTTAGGAAGCAGAGGCCTTAAAAGAACATAACTACAGCATTCTTAAGGAAAATGTAAACAAGCTGTATCTGCCATCCTGTTCATAGTAACAAAGTTGCTCAGTAGTAAGGCTTGTACTGAGCAGGGAACTAAGATTTCAAGTCTCAAGCTTCAGTTTTAGACAGCCATGTCAGGAACTTTGAGAAGATTCATTGAAGGCTGAAGGCTGGGTTTGCTATCCCTATTTCATCAGCTAGTCAGCCATGACTTACATTTAGTTCTCAGCCTCATGCCTTCATTTGCTTGTTTTGGACCTGATGGCTCTGTCTAGAATTCTTGTTTGACACCTATTCAGTCTGGGGAAATTGCTCATTGGTGCCTTGTCTTTTGTCACTAATGTGTTCATGAAGCACATTTTAATTCCTTCTCTTTTTTCCAAGTTTTTTTACCACTGAAATCTGGGCAAAGAATCTGAGATAAAACCATGAATGCTGATGCATTTCCCCTCCCTCTTCTGTATGAAATTGTTAGAATACTCTATGCACTGTTGAGTATTGTCAACATATGACAAGCACCAGTAGAAGCTTAGCTGGCTTTCAGCTAGAAAACATGCATTAGCCACAGGTCACAGAATAAACATAGATATAAGAAAAACATTCAGAAGAAAAGCATTAAAATTAACATATGCAAGCACAACCGTTTTTTATAAAGTATGAATTAACTCTCTCAGTGCCATCTTATAGTATGTACTCATGACTGACACAAGGGCCTGGGGCAGTTTAAGATCCTGAGTGATCTTACAATATAACTTGTACACAACAGTGCTTCCATATGTTAGGGTTCTGCAGTGCTGGGCATTGTCCTAAATCTAGTATTAGAGAAGTCAGAGCAAGAAAAGGGAATATGAAGCACTTCTGGAACTCATTAACCCTTACCAAATACATATGCATGGCACATCTTCCCTTTAGCAAATATGGCCCTGATAAGAACATTAAGCAAACAAAGCTGTAAAAATGACGTGATTATACTCAGCAGACCTGCTCGTGTGTCATTTATAGTTGCTATCCTGAGGCGCAGAAGTGGTAAGTTTTACCACTCGTCTCAAGGAAACCTGTATCAAAAGCTGAAACTGAATCCAGGCCACCCTGTGCCTAAGTTAGATTTCTGGGTGCTTTCTCCCCTACAGTGATTTTTACTGCTCTTACATTACTACTGCCTCATTTGATTGTGGCAAGTAGAAGGTTATGTAACAAGTTAGGAAAGAAATTTATCTCAATCCAATTTGCAGATTTTCTTGAAGCATCACTCAAGAGCAAGGGAGCAGCAGGGAAGAGATCTATTTAGTACAAAAACCCAGTGTTAAATTCTATTTCATTTAAAAGAACTGTTACAAAACCTTAATTCTTTTTTGCTTTTAAAATGTTCACCATTTCTCTGGGAATATGCATGGTTCATTCCTCATTGGAAGGTGAGATAAAAAGTACTTTTTTCGGAATTTTTTTCCTCAGGATTCATAAAAAAACAGGCCTATAAAAGCACAGTCTTAAAGCAGATACCTATTCTTTTTACAGATTTATTTTTCTTTAAATTATTAGTGTGGGTTTTGGTCTATTAGAAAAGTGACTTTACTCGTCTGAACTTCAAAAGATTCATAGTGTGAGCAGATATACAGGGTATATCATGAATCATGGAGAAAGCTGTGAGGGGAAGGGGGGAATCTTAAGGAGAGTTTTAAAAACTGCTTGATGTTAAACAGATATATCGTATTTTAGCTTAAGCCTTAGGAAGCTTAAGTTTTAAGTCAGTATCCAGAAATTTTGTTTTCCTTTTATCATGACTGTTGAGTGTTTATATAACATTTTTGTACAGCGAAAGAGCTGAGGCTACAGGTGGGTAAAATTAAATTTGATGAGTTAAAGATTAAAGTTATACCTTGATCCAGCCTCTTAGGAAGATAAGAGAGGAATTCTGTTGCTGAAGCATAAACATACACTGGGTCACTGCAGCTTTTGTCTGTATATTTATTACACTCAATATATACTGACACTTCAACAGATAAAAATACAGAAGGATGTACAGTTGGCTGTATTGTAGGACCCATGTGTATTGCTTCTCTCAGAAGCAGGTTTTTTCTTCTAATTGACCATAGATAGTAGATCTCTTTCTCTTAGAACAGTAAAAGCCAGAAAGCCATAACTGACGGCAGACTGATTGCATTTCCATTTTATGGCAACTTGCATAGATTACTGGTTCTCTAAAAAATACCTCTGAAGTTTTAGAAATTTCTGAGGTACTGTAATGCTATCTAGAATTAACAAGCATTTCTGTGTGGCAGCTCTTTTATAAACAAATTGAAAATCAGCTGCAAAGGTAATTTCAAACTATCATTTATTTAGGCTTTTTTTAGCCTTAGCACAAGCTAAGACAAAGAGTTATTGACTTCATCTTGTTTTTTGGAATCTTCAATTAATAAATTAATTACAGTGTTCCTAATCATTTCCCTTCCTTATTGGGGAAGTATCATGTTCATGAAGTGCAAGTGCTGAAGGTCAAAAAAATAGCACTTCTAGATATTGTCTGTGTACTTCTCAGGAATACTATAAAGGGAACTTTCAGCAATATTGAAAAGAGTAAACATAAATTTTAAAAAATAAGAAAGAAATCCAATGACCCTTAAAGAACTAAAGATAGAAATACAGTAATAAAGACACTAGAGACTTGACTCAAAAGATCTATTATACTCCTACCTCTTCAATGTTTTTCTGTGTAGTTGTAGGCAAATCTCTTTGTCCATATTTCAATTAACCTTCAAAAAAGAGCAATACTGATTACTGGTTTGTTTTTGTTGTTTACTTAAACATGTTCACTAGAGGCATTGAAGAAAAAATAGCCATTTTCCCATAATTTCCTGGCTTATTATTCCTACACTAGCTTTTCTTTGCTTTCCAATGGTAGAAGTTTAGTATAGATCCTGCAGATCTACAGCTGCAGGGAAAGAAGTTTGGCTCCCTCTTTCCAGGAGGCCAGTTTGACAATAATTTTAATCACTTTCTAACCCACAGTGTGCCATTAGTTGGGGAATGGAACACAGATCTGAATAAAATAAAATGCCACTCATAGTCAGGAGTCCTTTGGAGCTGTTACCATTACAATAAGTTATTTTTATTACTGCATGAAAGTATTGATTTATGAGCATACAATAAATCCAAAGAATAGGCACATTTATAACACAGAATAAAGAAATATGAGGGAAAAGAGGAATATAAATTCCTTCACATTGTGTTTTTTACAATAGGCTATGTCTTTAGTGAATAAAAGAAAATATGTACCATAAAAGTGAAATGATAGGTGTAGTAACTAGCAGTAAGACAATAGCATCATATAAAAATTCCTGGAAAAAAATAAGATTTAATTTCTTAACTGCCCGATCGCATTTAAAAACAGGCCAAATATCCTTTGTCTTTCACACATTTTCAGAGGAATCACCTGAACAGTTCTAGTGTGGTTCCACTCTTAACACCTTGGTCCAGTGTCAACACACAATTTTGTCCAAACCACGCAGCCTCCTGATTGACATTTATCAGTATTAACCCAATTCTTCTATCAGTGTTCTGATTGGATTTTTGATTTTAAGGACCATGAAAGTTATGAAGACAGTATATCCGCTACTGACCAGATGCCAACAGATACTCAGCATGCAAATTGCTTTTTTATCTGTATGTGGCAAACCCTTTAATAAAGATGCATTGGCACTATTGCTCACATTACAAGTCAGAAAACTGAAACATGGAACATGTAAGTTACTAAAAGATTTGCTGGCAGGACACAGCTGTTCTGTGTGGTTACTTGTTAGCAGAGCGTGCTACTTGACTTCCACCAGATTTACTGGTGATAATAATAGTATAAAAGGCTGACCTAGCATGTATAGTAGATAATTTATCATTTCAAGGTGGAAATATAGATTTTTCTATCCCATTGTTTTCCAGCTGTTCTCACTTTCATACACATGCACACACACACACACACAACTAAAATATTACTTGTGGATTGTTCCATTTTTGGATGGAAAATAGGTGAACTTCCAAACACCCTTTCATTGCCTGTTAACAATTCAGGAATAAAACAAATACACTGACACTGTATGGTGTATTCATGACACTGAAATGAAAAGATTGAAAGGTCTTTTATTATCAAAAAATGAAAAATGGTTGTTTAGGCATCCTGAAACATGTAATTTTGGTTAAATAAAAACGTTTAAGTATCTTTCCTTTTTTTAAAGAAAGTTTGAAAGAAAATGAAGTTCCAAGCTGTACAAAGAAATAGAGTCCTTTGGGAAATTCTTCACTGATGACATTCACTAGTTTTAGAAGAAATAATTTGGTTCCAGTACTGCACTTTTAGCCTAGTGCTCCTTCCCTGACATTGGTAAAAGTCTCTGCCAAATGCCACAAGGTTTTAAGTGCTGCTTAAGCCTTTGAAGGTTTTAGTGGGGCTTAAGTAGTGCCACAGCCCTTATTCTGGCACACAGCCCGGGATGAATTTCTCTTTTGATGGCAACAGCTGTATATGTATTAGGTTTCTGAACGTGGGAGGAGAGCAGAGCAGGGTGCTGCAGTCCTCAGGCAGCTGCCTGAAAGCAGGGAAACAGAACTGCTGCACTGAGATCAGGGCTACCAAGTAACCAGGCACCAGCTGGGGTTTTATCTCCTTTGACATTTGACCGTCCTCATTCTGCTTCAAAGCTTTCCTGGCGTTTTAGGCATTTTGGAAGGCACATTTCTACTCTGTGGACCACCTCTCTTTCAGTTTGTGCCCTAGATGCACAAACATTGCTTCTTTTTCTCCTTTTAGTAATTCCTATGTTAGCCACAATTTGCCATGTAAATGTGGCAACTAGTGGTTACACTTGGGAGTCTTGAAAGTAAAAAGATTATGAGAGAAAAGCTTTGCAAATAAAAGATTTTGAATATTGAAATGCTTTGAATATTGGAAAATCAAAAAATGACATCTGTAAAGGAATAAACAGGCATTTAAATAATATACCTAACTTTTATGCTTCAGAGAAATATGACGTCTTGTTCTTTATTACTATTATTATAAATTTTCTTTTTAATATTTCTGAAGATGCAGCTCTCTTCTTTGACAGGCTTTTCGAGAATGGACAATGAGCAAAGCTGAGATTTTTTTTATGCTTCCTAGAGAGTTTAAAAACAAGGAAAATGAAACATAATGATTTTGAATGTTTCCTATAATTTTATTTTTATTGCCTAATATTGAATGTTTTCTTTGTTTATTTTGTTTTGTGGAGACTGAGTGACCTAATGATTATTTAACTAAGAGTAGGCACAGTGAAGTAAATCAGTGGTTTTGAGAGTTATCAAGATTTGGTCTTGCTTACTGAAAGACTGCTGGTCAGTACACCTTCAGGATTTATCTCGGCAATTCAGATCCCCGCCACACTGGCAATATAATCTAACGCTACCCCAGAGCTATCAGGAAAGGGGAGGCAGACATGCTGCTCCATCTCAGTCTCTCTCACTCCACAATAAGCAGAAGCTGCAGCATCTCCTATGTGCTGTTGTCTACACATTGTCTTCAAATACAGGTGGATTCGGGAGGCCGTCATGGGTCTGGGATCTGTGAGGTCTGAAACGGGTAACCTGAGAGCACAGTGAAGGAATCAGGGCTGAATTTTGCATCATAGAGTTGTAACTAGTCTGTTTGCAAAATAGCACAAGTAGTTCTTTAATGTAGTAATCTCTAGGTCAAGTAAGAGTCAAACCTTTCTTGCCGACTGATTAAATTAAAAAAAAAAGGCAGAGAGTTATAAAAGCAAAAATTATACTTTAAATTAGACTTCTGAGTGGATTTAGGTGGTTTGTTATCAGCGTACCTCTTTTTGTCTATTGATCAACATCCACTGGGATCAAGATACTTCAGTGAAAAACTGCTCTAGTTTCTTCTCTATCTGAAAAATAAAGACATAGCTTTAGTGCAGTGAATATCTCTATATATGGAACTTTTCTCTGCATTCCACTGTCTCACCCTGTATATCCTGGAAGTCGAAAAGTCAATGAAGTGTGTTAAGAATGGAGTAGTCCCCCACTGCTTTAAGGCACCTTGGATATAGACTTAGTTGTTCCTGAGCTCCTCTTTCTTCCCTGTTAAAGTGCTTCAGACAGATCTTTAAGGTCAACTGACCTACATTTTTGTATTTAGTTCCTTTTCTGTCATGTTTTGTGGTTTTTTCACCGGGACGTTTTGACTGCCAGTAAAATACTCCTTGTGGCCAATCTGCATGTCCTCTCTCACCCCCTATATGTTTCTGTGATCCTCACAAAGTGTCTTGGGCTCCCTTTAATCCTTTCTCACTTTCCTGAATGCTATTTTGATCTTCCACCAGTTCCCTTCTGCCATTCCCATTCTGTCAGCTCCCTTAGAAAAACTTTTTCTTTCTTGCTCTCATGCTCTCCCTCCTCCTTCTCTTGCACATAAAGCATACCTGATGGCCTACCTGCATTTTTTTCTGACACCATCAAATACGCAAAACTCCATAACTGGGGAAGATCATTCAGCTTTCGTGATTTTCAGCACCAATATTTGCAGCCTTGACATGTATTTATTGGCTTTTGCTGTAGAGGTTAAAAATACAGGATTTGATTCTCATTTCATTTACACCTATTTTAATATAATTCCATTTGATTCAGTGAATTTATTCTTAATTACAGCAATATAATTGAGAGGTTAATTGAGCTAGGAGGTCAAATATGCGTATCTATCTCACTCCAATCCTTTGTAATAAAAGATGGAATATTCCCAGGGAGAAGTTAAATAGAAGAAATGTTACAGCTTGGGAATAGCTTTTTCTAAATATCTTTTCCTAAAAATTATTTGCAAGGCTGTTAGCTATGTATAATTTTCTTTTACCTCTTAGTTTTGTCCTTTCTGTTAACATAAATCCTGGATAGATTATGATAATTTTTGAATACTGGAGATAGCATGTGTTCATTTTGTTGAGGACATTTTCTGTTCTGAGATATGAGAAGAGAGAGTGAACTGTGAGCCATATACTTGATGAAAATTAATTTATTTAGACTGTAAAAGGAAATTCATCTGTCATCTTTACATACATCTTTACATTTTCCTTCTGGTATTTCTGATAATGTTAGTTCTACATAGAAACTGAAATTTAAAAAATTAAAACCTCAAGTAGCTTAAAAGACAAAAGAGGTTTCCAGAGTGTGTGCGATGGGATCAACTTTCTTCTGTAGGTGTTTGGATTTGTATTTTCAAAGACAAAAACTTCATGCTGATTAACACAGATTTTATTTCACATTTCATTTTCTTCTTAGAATGAGTCATGAAATCTATTTGTTTTAGAAATACATCAACTTTTTATTTCTATTAGCAGTGCCAATCGTGACAGAAGTGCAGGCAACAAAAGCTATATAGCTTACTAGAATCAATGGAGACTTCAGTTCTGGTAATTTACAGGAAAGTACTGTAGTTTCTGCAATTTATAATACAAAAATATTTACTCAGCTAAGCTTTTACTTCAAAATTACGTAATAGACCTAATAGACTCTTGTCTGAATGGCTACTTGATAGAAAAAGGGATGGTTAATAAAAATACTTGATAAATAGTAAAGACATGTACAGCTATTAAATTAAAAATACGCTTGTAGATCTGCTACTGAAATGCGAGCAGAGAGAGCTTGAGAAACAAAAGGAAAAGGAAGTAGAGGCTGAAAAAGGAACAGAAAAGAGGGAAAGTGAGGGAAATGTTCTTGGAGATAGGGAAGAAGATAAAGCAATCACTCCTTATGAATGCATTGCCATGTGCAAGATTGTGAAAAGTTATCACTAGATCTTCATAATAAACATAAGTAGTAATTAAATAAAATCCAGGATCTGAATTCTTCAGTTCTGACTCTCATCACCCTTCTTCTCCTTTGTAGTACCTTGCAGTGTTAGAGGGGGCAGGTAGCTCATGAAAATGGCTGAAAAAGTGTTTGTTCTAGGTGCCCTGTTTCAGTACGTTTAGTCTAACTTGCCCATTATCTAACATTATACACACTGAACAATACAATATTTTCCACTTTTTGTCTCATTCCTGGTCTGGTCCAGTACTGTATTTTTGGCTTTACCATAGTTTTACTGTGTTCTACAGTGTCATCTCAAATCCAGAAAAGTTAATCATCTTCCAAAAGCAGTTTCGAGAAAAGATTAATGCATATGTTACAATCACATGCTGCACCTATACTGCATATGATCTCCATATTTTACAAATCTGTGTTTTAAGAAAATTTCAACCTGCAGTTAAGTTCTCTTTCTAGTGCTGAAGAGAACTGTGAGACCAAACACTTCAACTAAAGACCACTCTGATGATACTGTTGACCCTTAATTTCAGTGTATGCTTTCTGGTTTTCTAAAGACCTCAGATTCAAGTCAGCTTTAAAAAACTATCAAATATTTTTTTCTGACTTCTTTGAATTATGCACTAGTAACTCTGCATGCACTGAGAGAAAGCATTCAGAATACTTCAAAATTTACAGGTTTAAAGATATTTCTTGTATATACTGTATCAGTTTTCTCACTATTTTCCCCATGTGCTGCAAAATGTCATTTTGGGAGATGTAAAGCAAACTGTATATATGCTACTTCATATGCTCGAGATTTAACAAGCCATAAATAGTGTGAAAAATCAGGAAAACCAAGAGTCTCTTCTTATGCACTTTAGATATTCTTTGGACTTTCAGATGAATCTGTTTTCCTACAGTGGAAAGTGGGTGTTCAATTCAACAACAGTCCTTCATATTTGTTCCTCGTTATGTCGTTTCCCTCATTGCCGTGTTGTGTTATTCCTTGGCTGGTTAAAAATTGCACACTGAAAAAAAGGGCTTCTTTTCCCCTGTTATTATAAAAAGGAAAGACACAGAGGCAAGGAAGAGAGAAGAGGCTTAATAATAGGCAGCCTGCTCCATTTCTGGCAAATGTCATTAATGTTGTTTTGAGAAATCAGGCTTTGTTCAAATAAAACTGCTGCCCAAATAATGTAAAAACACTTGAAGCAAATTGAAAGCTTTTATTAAATGTCTGTTCCTTACATGTTGCAAAAACACAGTCTTATCCTGCATTAATGTTCCCTTTGCTAATATGAGGACAACTACCATAACTAATGCTTATAAAGCAGTTCAAGAACAGGAGATCTATAGTGATCTGCAGGCATCTTTCTTCTTATGGGATGTCTTCAGTTAAAAATGTGTTTGGTTATGGACAAAAAAGCAAAACTAACTTGTGTCCTGGATAAACTGGGAATGAAGCACTTTACATGCGAATAGAATTCTTGAATAATTAAATCACTCATAAATAAAGAAATAAAAACTCTTACTGAAAATCCAAAATACCCCTTTTCTTTTAGTCCCCTTAAAATAGACTATTCATAGAACCAGGTTTTTTTGCAGCATTCTGGTTTCATGCCAATCTTAGAGCCTACTCTGCTCTAAGAGACATTACAGCTATCAGGTGGACATATTGTATATTGAGATATATCTATAAAGCAATCAACCATAGTTCATGAAAAATGTAGAATATTTGGCATGTTTACGAAGTATTATTTTCAAGTTATCTGTTACTAATATTGTAGCTTTAAAATATTTTTTAATTTTGAAATAATTTAAATTTCCTCTGGTTTTCAGATTAAAACATCACAACCTTTAGATATTTCTGGCTTTCAAATGTTCTGATGCTTCTGTTTTATTGTATTTTGGTGGCTTTTCTTTTTAACAAAAGCAACAGATGTCCATTCCTTAGTTATCTAAAAATTAACCATGAGAATTCCACCTAATTTTGCAACAAGGACCAAATTACAAAGACAATAACTTCACCTTCCAGACTGCAAAATCCTAGTTGAAGACTTCTAACTTGATTTACATGATTCAGAGATAGCAAAGTGAATGTGATGATAGATAGCCGGCAGCTGTGTTTGACTCCACTACGTCTTTGGAACTGACACACAGAAATCTCAGTCCACAGTTACTTAAAACCTGCTACAATATCCATTAGGGGGCATCGTCTTAATTGTAATGTCCTCTGATAGCGGAGCCAAAATAGTGGCTTATTTTGCCCATTTTTTTTGGTTTGTTATTTTTGTTAGCCAGTTCTGTTAAGTATGCCTTGCACAGTTCTGACAATGGGCTAGGATTTCCAAAGAGCCTGGGAATTGTTTGAGGCACATTCCTACCCCATTTAATAATTTATTTTGTATATAATGATGCTACTAATTTAAATAGGCATGAAAGCAGACAGAAAAGCAATAATAGATGTATTGCCCCATTAGTGCGACTGGGGCAATTATTAATTCACAAATATTGAAACTAGAACTGATTGAGATAAATTAATTTCTCATAATTTAATAATGCAAATCACACTAGCAGTGAAGACCTACAATTCGGCAGTAGAGCAATGTGAATTTTAGTACAGAAATGTAAAGTTCATAACATTTTTCTCTGCATTACATGAAATTGTGTTGTTAAATACTTCTTTGGTTTTTCTTTATTATTTTGCATTTCTTCTGCTATTCACTATTTTATCTCTTCTTAAACCTTTCTTCCAGCAGACAGTTCTATTCAGGTAAAGTCATGAGTGGATTTGTAACTTAATGCCAAAAAATTATTTTAAAAATATTTAGTAAATGAGGATACTTTTAAAACATGAGAGGGAAATTGGCTTTACAGTCATCCATATAAAGCTAATGAAAAGGAAAAAAAAATGAGAAGGTGAAGATCAGTGTCTTTGTAACCTGTATTTCTTAGCTGATAAAATGCGTTATTTTGAACATAGTGTAAATGACCTATAAGTCCAAACTTCTACCAAGAAGCTTCATTAAAGTACATAAATTACTACAACCGTCAGAGATGGCATTAAGTAGTCAATAAAAGCAGACTTAACACAATTAATAGCAATTAAAATTATACTTTTATGATGTCAGCCACCAGCACTGTAAGGACATAATTGCCTGTAAGGACTTCTCTACCATATTTATCCTCTAAAACTGTCCAATTTATATGAAAAATGCCAAAAACATATCCCAAATGGGTACCATTATCTTCTTGGATTTTTAAAAGTGATCTGTCTTTATCCAGCCTGTGCACATTAAGCTAATTTACTTTAATTAGTTTTTTCCTCATTGTCTTAATAGGCATGTGGATAAGGTTTTATTGGGGAGGGGGAAGGGAAGATGTTGGTTGTTTTTTTTCCCTCTTTTCCTGACTACAGATGTTAAACTTTACTAATTAAATATCTTTTAAGAGACTACTACCTCGAGTCCTGCACTCAGATTTTCTCTGTTCATATTCTCTCTCTTCTGTCCAGTTGTCAGTTACAAGCTTATTGAATTATAGGATCTTTAGTATTTTAGAAATGTAGAGCAACTGTGCTTTGGTTAATTAATTGGTAATTAAATAAGAAAGAACTACATTTTTGGCTGTGCTGTAAAAAGTAAGTTTGCTCTGGATGTAATAAATGAATTAACTAATTTCTAGAACAGTAACTTGTGTCTCTAACATCCATACAATAGAATCCTGTGAAAAAATGCCAGAGTTTTCAAGCAATATTAAAAACAAAATGTAAAGAACTAATCAACTGTTTGATGTGTGACTTTAAGATCTAGGCTCAGCCTTCTATCTTAAATAACCTAAAGTGCTTACACCTCCCCATATAATTGGGAACCCTATGTGGTTGACAGCAAGAGGTAAATTCCTAATCTAGGTCTTTGGAATTGCCTTTGGAGATGTATAAATCACTCTGTTGACTGTGTAATTGAGTTTCTGGTCTTTCACCACTGAGCTACCTGAAGTCTAGACATGTGAAGTTTAACAGATCTTCTATATATTGTCTTCTGAAATATCCTCTATTGATCAAATAAAGTTTGCAAAGGTACGTCCAATGTTTTGACAGCAGTTCTACAGCTCTATTTTTAAATTGTCTTAATGCTTACATTCTGTAAATTTTTCTTATACAGAATGTGAGATGCCAAACCATTAACATGGTTTTATCAGATTAGTCTACGATTTGCTCCTTACCTTTCCAAATATATTTGAGGTTCAGTATGAATCTTTTGCAATACACAAAAGACAAATTGATATCTAATTTATGTTACTGAATGGATAGTTCAATTTTTAAACCAGTATCACTGCACAGTCTAAAAATCAATGACCCATAAAGATGCAGAATGCTTACAATAGGATTACATACAAATTTATGAGAATGAATACTGTTTTGAAACTCAGAAATAGCCATGTGTGTATTTTAAAGCCATAGAGATACATAGAGTTTTTAAAGTGTTTTGGATTCTTTAGAAATGAAAACTACTTTTTTGATGAAATCCCTCAGAAAAGCACAGAGTTTAATAATGAATAAATATTAAACACTGCAGAATCAGGTGCTGATTCATTGAAGAATAACAAACTTCGACTTTGTTTTGAACACTGTTGGAATAACTTGAACTTACTTCCCGTTCTTAAGCATTGCCATGAATTCCTATAGTAGTGTATTGGTGACTTATTATATCACATTGCTTTAATTATTCATATTTCATCCAGAATACTTTCTTTCATTGTGTCTATACCTTCTTCTAGAGGGAAGAAGTTGACTACCTATAGGTTTCCAGACTACAGGTGTTTGCTTTACTAGCCCAACTTGAACTTTGCTAGGCAATTTTGTCCTTTTCTTGGAGCAAAAAAAATTATTTTTATTTAGAAGATACAATAACCTGTTGACAGACATAACAAAATATAAGTGTTGGCTCAGAAACACATTTCATACTGTTATATTAATAACGAAAATCAACAGAACTTTAACTGGTAGTCTTCATGACTGAATTCCGTTCTTCCAATTGAAATTGAAGATGAAACATTATTAAATTGAAGGTGAATCAAGCTTATAAATAAAATTAGAGTAAGTCAGGGTAAAATGATCCTGTGTATTGTGCATGTGTACATGTGTTTCTATGTGTGTGTGTGTGTGTGAAAATATGTTTCATTGCCCTATAACATTCTGAGATTAGCTTCTGTAGTAAGTAAACTTTAAAAAAAGTTTTAAAAAATCTAGGCATAAGAGGTTTTTTAGTTTAACTATTCCTCTGTAATAAGGGGTAAGAAGAAAAAAACATAGTAGGAAAAAAATCCACCTGAGTGTAAGAGTAACACAGTTCTACTTGAAAAATTCAGTTAAAGCATGAGATAGTGCCAGGATATTGTGAACAAATGTACAATTCTTTCCTGTAGAAGGTAAGATAAAGGCCTGAATTTGTCTATTCTTACAGATATATAAATGATAGCAAGCCAGAGAAGCAAAGTAGATGTTTGAATTTTTTGAACAAATGTTTGAAACATTATTAAATCTTTATCTTTAAGGTAATTTTTAAAGGAGAGCTGTCTTGTGGCAACACTCAGTGTTACTTGTAACAAAATTCTTTGATAATTCAATGCATTACAGCCCTGAGATCTAGAAACTTGTAGCTTGCTCTTGTTTTGTGTTAACATCCCCTCTACTCTGCCCTAGTGAGGTGACATCTGGAGTACTGTGTCCAGTTCTGGGCTCCCCAGTTCAAGAGAGACAAGGAACTTCTGGAGAGAGTCCAGCAGCGGGGCTACAAAGATGATGAGGGGGCTGAAGCATCTCTTTTCTGAGGAAAGGCTGAGAGAGCTGGGCCTGTTTAGCCTGGAGAAGAGAAGACTTAGAGGGGATCTTATCAATGTTTAGAAATACTTAAAGGGCAGGTATCAGGAGGATGGGGCCAGACTCTTTTCAGCGGTGCCCAGTGATAGAACAAGGGGAAATGGGCCCAAAGTGGAACACAGAAAGTTCCATCTGAACATGAGGAAAAACTTCTTTACTGTGAGGGTGACAAGAGCACTGGAACAGGCTGTCCAGAGGGGTGGGGGCATCTCCTTCTCTGAAGACATTCAAAACCCGCTTGGAGGCCATCCTGTGCGACCTGATCTAGGTGACCCTGCTCTGGCAGGGGGTTGGACTAGACAGTCTCCAGAGGTCCCTTCCAACCCTGACCATTCTGTGATTCTATCATCCAAGCCTTAATAATTTTCTAGTCCAAAAACTAAACTCCAGACACACTACTATTGGAAGAAGGAGCTGAGCCTCCATCAGTAAATTTAGGTGGTGTTCAGTTCAGACTTTTGATGTGCTGAATTTGGTATCTGATTTTGCAAGAACATCTCTCCAAATCCATCATCAGTAGAAGTTCATAGGTAAGAGTGCAGTGCTACCATATACAGCCAATTCTGTGCAATAAATCAAATCAGACTACTAGAGTAGCATCTGAGCCCCACATAGAAGTTTTTATTTTGTCTATAACTTGTAACTTAAGCAAATTACATACCAATTTTATGTTGCCTGCCTCTAAGTGATGTGATTTGTAATTCATTTAGACTTATTCTGTGTCTAATATTTATCTAATAAAATCATTTGTCATTACAGAATTGACAATTGAAAGTGATGGCATTGAAAAATAAATTAGCATTAGAAAATAAGTCTAGAGATTTCCTTATGAAATCAAAAGCATTCCAAGGGAAATGGCATAAGGAGCCATAAGTGTTCCAGATGGTAAATTATTTTCTATATACCATTGAGATCTGTCTCTAAAAGATCAGCCTTTTTGTACATCTGTAAGATCTGCCCTGATTTTAGCTTTTAGTATCATCAAACGTTTTCTTTCAGTGATGGAAAGATATCAAGAACTTATTTTCTGTGGCTTATGGTACTAATGTTAATTGAGAAGGGTTTCAGAAAGATCAGTATAACTCTGGAAATTAGACAAAGACACCAGTGAGTATACAATCACTGTATACTTAAAAATGAGTTGAGTATTTCTTTGTGTTTTACACCACACAAACATTTTTCCTATAGTAGTGACTGAAGTCTGGTAGAACCTAACAAATATTTCTCAAACAAGTATGCTGATTATATGAGCAAAGAAATACTGGGACATTGATGACATCGGAGATGGTTACTCTGCACTTCAATACTAGGAAATCTGGATAATTCACACTATGTAGGTGGTTTCAGAATAAAACAGGGAACTGAAAGCATAAGTCTAAAAGACTGAGTATTTATTAACCTATAATGTTTTATTAGCTTTTAAAGTGCTATATAAGGGTGTATGGTTGTCTTGAAATCAACTAGTACAACAGATTTGTCTCAATTGTTTCCAGATATTTAGCTTCCTGTTCCAAACAGAAATACTTGCTATATATAGTATTGCATTACCTATTCTTAAATTTCATCCCATTTCTATTACACCAGTCCTCAAGGTCATCCATTGTTTCCTGTATGATATAACAGTCCTCTTTTGTATTGGAGCATCTCTGCTTACATTGTCTTATCAATAAATTTCATCAGCATACTCCTACTATTTTTTTTCCTGCTAACACCACTAATAAAAATATTAAATCACATAACTGCAAAATCAGTCTCTGAGAAACTCCTCTATGTCTGGTTTTCACTGTTTGCAGCAAGTATCTCACCTTCAGATGATTCCTTACCTATCTAACCTCTGTTATCTTGAGCTCAGTTAATGTGGCATTCCATCAGTATGGTAATGGATGAGTTATGGAGCAGCCTGGGGCAGGTGGAGGAAGCGAACAGGAGCGCAGTGTTCACTCCGTTCAGATGGGGGCTGACAGTCTGCCTTCACGACAGCCAGCCGTTGCCCTGCCAGGCCCTTCCCCTTGTGGTCTACAGAGGCCTTGACCTAAAGCCCCCAGCGAGAAAATGGAAAAAACCCACAAACGTTCTTTATCCCTTCAATCTGTTGGGTGAGCTCTGGAGTGTTGCACCAGTTCAGTGCTCCCAGGGGTGAGGACTCAGGCACTAAACCATCTCCTTACAATGGGGGATTCAGGGACGTGCTGAGGGACATAGTTGAGTGGAGACAAGGCAGTTCTGGGTTAACGGTTGGACTGGATGATCTTTGAGGTCTTTTCCAACAAAACAATGCTACCATTTTACTAAAGAGAGGAACCAGGTTAGTTTACCATGATTTAGTTTTGATGCATAACATAGATACAAATACATTGAGTACACAAGTAGGAGACCTCTAAAGAAAGAGTAGCACAAGCATTTCTGGGCAATTTTTCCTTGTGAATATCCTTCCACCATTGGCAGTCAGTGGCTTGAAATCTTGTTAGAGGTCAGATTCAGGTAATTAAGTTTAATAGGTATCAATGAATCCACGAGGTCTTTTGAATTATTCACACTTTTGGGCTGCATCATCTTGTGATGGTGACTTGCACAATTTAATTATTTTTTTTGTTTAGGAAACCTTTATGTTTGTTAGAACTTCTCTCGTAACAGTTGAATTGAAAGATCCCAGTTCTAATGTCATAGTAATGAGAATTCCCTGTATATCATTTTATAGGCCTCTATCGCATCCTCCATCAATTATCTCTTTTTCAAACTGAAGAACTCTGATCCATTCCCCTGTCAGCCAGTATGGAATGACTTAAAAATCCTTCTGTATTCTTCCTGCCTTTTCTGCCTGTTTTCCAGGTCTGAAGCATTTTTTTGAGATGCAGTGATCAGAAATTCAGTGTTCAACATGAATACACAGTAGACAGATTTATAGCATTAATAAAAGTTTCCTACTGTGTTCTTTTCCTTAATAATTTCTAATGTTCTAATGCTGCTTTTTTGACTGAGGTTGGAAGCTGGTGCTTTTAGAGAACTAGTGACTCCCAGGTTTTCTTTATAAGTGGAATTTAGAATCCACCATTTTGTATGTACAGAAAGGGGTATTTATTCCCACACAGACTGTGCTGTATTTATCGACACTGTTTGACTCATTCTCCTGAGTACCATTCGCAACCACTGTTTCAAACAAATAGCAAATGAAGCAGCTCACCAGAGATGACTTGAATTATGCGTTCCTGGAGAAATCCCCAAAACTTTTTGTAATAAAGAAGGTGACAGTACAGTAGTGGTACACCTTTTAAAGTACCCTTAATTAGCAGTGTTGAGTTGAGACACAGCAAATTACAGTGATGTAAAATTGCAACCCTGACACTGCCATGCTATGCAGTTGCCATGGAATAAGTAATCTTTATTTGTTTGCTTTTTATGAGAGGAAGAGAGAGAAATTATCCTTAAAAATCATCATATGGAAGGAAAAATAGAATTGGAGCCTGGTTAGTTACGTGTAATTTTCCAGATTGCGATGTAGCTGAATGAAAACTTGCTTACAAAGTAAGCCCCAAAGACTGTTAAAACTAAATTGTCTTCATTTCTGTCCTTCAATTTCTATTCACTTTATTTCCTAGTGTCACCTACTGCTTAAATATTAGTTTTTCAGATTGCAAGTGCTGTGGAGCATGTGGAGGTTTTTTGTTGGTTCTAAATTTTGTAGAGTTGTTGTGACATTTTAAGGACTTCTCAGCTAGTCCTATATGTTATTACATATATAGTATCTAACCAGCTAATTCAGATTATTAGAAATACTTTAATTAATATCAATGGAGAATCAAACTGATAATACATATAAAGCTATGCTATCTTTCAGTGGTGTCCTGGTTCCCCAGGCACAGACCCATGGGCCAGCCATGCAGGCAGGCCATGAGTAGCCCTGATTCAGCTGGGAGATCCAATCAAGGCAGCTGACTCACAGGTGTATCCCGTACCACTGAATCATGCTCATTGTAAAAGGAGAGAGCTCCTGAGGCTCCTTGCTGATGGTCTTCTGTTCCTGCTCTTGGCATTGAGAACTAGGCCGAGTAGAACCCTCTATGCTTTATGTTGATTGTTATTCCAGTTTTGTTATTCTATTAAATCTGTTTATACTTCAAGTCATGGGCTGCCTTCTTTTTTCCCCTGATTCTCCGTCCCAGCTGGGGAGGGAGCCTTGGGTGATGTACTAACTTCTATGGTTTAGCCCTGAGTACTGGCCTAACCATAGACAAGTACAAAAAAATACAATTAAATGTCATGCTATTTATGCCATGGCACAATAGTTTTGTTGTCTTCTGAAGATACTGCAAACCCAAATACACATGAAATAATCATTTAGAAATCAAGCTTTATGTCTTCTTATGTCTCCTATTATTTTTAATGGGATTAAGAAGTAAAGATCAGAAAATCTACAAGATTAAATTATCAATATTTAGTTACAAGAATCTGTATCTTTTTTGTAGGAAGAGAAATATAAGGTATAAAAGACCTTTTGATGGGACTCCACTGTATCCACTATAAAGTAGTTCAGTGAGAGTTCACTTGGATTTAGGACAGAGGCTGCCTCGTTGACTCTAATTGTTTTGTTACCGATATATGTTCCGTATACCTTAGTACATAGACACCTGTATTAGGTTTCTAATTCTGTAATGTGCATGTAACAATAAGAAACCTTATCTAAAAATCCTTTGAAACATCATTAATGTTTTCCCACATTCCACCTGAACTCATTGATTCTTGCCTGTATTAGTTGAGTTTATACTGAAATAATTTAATCAGATTTTGCATTTTTTTACCAAAACATATGAATTTCTTAACTTCAAACCAATAAAAAGACATAAATTAGATATAGTCTATGAGCAAACTTTTTCAAAGTAGACTTAGGTTTTCCAATGAGACAAACACTGTATTGTGGTGGTCTTTTCTATTGGTCTTTTACTCATAATAATGTGTAGTCCCCAGGGTAAAAAGAAAAATATGTATTTACCACTAGGGGAATAGAAATTTTGCCAGTAAAGATGCTAATTCAAAAGTAAAAGCATTAGTACTTTGGGATAAATAATGAAATTTGGTCTTTGCTGTTCCTGTCAATTCAAACTGCAGGAGAAAGGTGGAGACTCCAGTCTACCTAATGTGGCAGTTGCTGTTGATTTTTGGATGTAATGTTATTCTCTTCTGATGAATCACACATGCATAACCGGCTGTCAGTTTGCTCTAATTATTGTAGATCGTGTTCATGATTTGCCACTTGCAACCTAATATATTATGATAGTTGAAATAATATATTCTGGTTATAATTGGTTGCCGACTATTGATATGGGTAATGGATCTCTCCTGTGAAATACAAACAGTAACTAGATGCACAGCATGCAGGTGAGTTAAGTACCCACACTACCCAGGAATCAGCAGGTATTCTTCATGACTTAGTATCCAGACGTATTTTTTCTGGCAGCTCAGCATATCTCTAATTGCAATTATATTTTGTGTCCATCTTGTCTCAGATCTTAGAAAAGGGGTTTCTGTGTATAAATATTTAAGTATGAAAGTAAAAGGCAATACCAAGCACTTTTCTACAGACTTGGAGAAATATAACTGGCATAGATCTTCTCACAGAGTTCCCATTTATATTAGTAGAGTTGGTCTCAAGGATAATTCACATCCCAAAGAGGAAAATCAAATCTTTAAACTGGACACGGGAGCTACATTTTGACGTGGCAAATATTAATATTGCATGTTTAGTTCAGTGTAATCAATAGCATTAATAAATCAGTGGATTGACTGAATTCTGAAAAGATTGTAGCTCTCACAATAAATTGATTTTTGTGTTCTCCATGTGAACACAGAAACACTGTAGTTAAGTGCACAGTTGGTGTAATATTGACTTTTTTTTCCCTGATATTTAGTCACTGTGTGTTCAAGGTTGACAAGGGCAATTATATCCTACCAGTGTCTATCAGTAACAGTATTTGTCTAGAGCATTTCTTTTCCCAAAACACTCCTTGGATTTGAAGGCCTACTCTCTTTTCAAAACTTCCAAAATAAACTGGAGACAAAATTTACGTCCTCTCAAAGTACTGTTAAAGAGTTTGATCAAAAAAATATATGCTTGAGACAAATGTTTGCTGATCAGCAAAAGCTTTTTAAATATTTCACTTAATTTCTTTCAGTAATCCAGTTATAGGTGTTGAAGAGCAAACTGTCAAAACTTTTAGAGGCTTAGTCTCTATTTTCTCATCCTTACTGTTTTACACCTTTCTAAAAAGACTTCAAGAATAAAAAGAAGTGCAAAGAACACTGCATCTAAAACCACACACAGGTTTAGCCTAGGGTAATTAGTTTTAGTGAACAAGGTCTCATTTGACTTTGCATATTTCAAAACTAACTTAGACTTGGATGTTACTTTTGTGACATCCATTGCAAGAAGTATTTGAAAAGACTAAATCACATTCTATTCAGTTCATTTTTATTTATTTGAGGCTTTTATGTTACGTCTAAAATATATGATGCATCAGTTTTCACTGAATTTTCTGCTCTAATTACAATTTACCTAGTACTAACCTGATCACCTGCCAGTGATTATAGTTATGCAGAACTTGCAAAGTTGGTGGAAATACATGGCAGAATACAAACAGTGTTTTGCAGGAAATTTGCAGTTCATTACATTTTATGAGTGCAATAGATGCAGATAAGTAGATATCTTACAGATAATACATAGATAAAACAACAGAGAAGTCAGACAATTTGGGATTTTGGAGGGGAAGGAGAGATTCTGACATTTTATAGTAGCATTTGAGAATCTAAATTAACTACTGTGTGTTCATGTGTCTGGTTTAAACGTGGGAACTGGTGAAATCTATGTACCACCTTCAGTGATGTTGGCAGCTGGGATGAGGGAGTAAAAAACACTTTAAAATGTTGCATGCTTGGGCTGGGATCAGAGATGTGACAGTCTTGGTATTGCAAAACATTTATTTTCATCATCTTTTTTGCTCTTGTTAGAAGTACTGCTTTTGGTGAGCCAGAATTTAATCTCAAAACTGATTGAAATAGTAATTATTTGATTAATTAGTGAAGAAATAGAGTTCCTTTAAACACCAGACTCAATTAACAATAATTTGAGATTTTTAGACAGAAAAGATCTGACTACTAACATTCTTTGACAACTGGCTTTCTAATATGTTAGTTCTCTCTCAGAACTGCCAAAATTTATCCTGCTAAGCATTCAGCAGCAACCTATGGTAAAAAGCTCTTTGTCATATCATTCACGGAATCACAGAATAGCCTTGCTTGGAAAAGACCTCTAAGATCATTAAGTCCAATCATTAACATTCCATGCACATTGGCCATTTTGAGCTTCATGTGAATGTTCATTGTGATCTAAACACACAGAATCAAGGGAGGGGCAGAGAAGTGGTCTATGTGTAAAATAATAATTAAATATTCCAGGTGCTTTTAAACTCTCTTACCTTAGCCCTGGGTTTTTTTCATGTTTTGCTCTTTCTATTGAGAAAAACCCATTACATATTTCATAGTGAAATTGTAGTTTGTTTTTCTGCTTGTTTTTGATAGTGGAGTTTGTGTGGGATAAAGTGTTGTGAAGTTGAGGAAGTTGCACGGTATGGGTGAACGTGTAAGTGAAGAAAGAGGTCTTTTGTTCACAAGAACCACTAGTTATAGCATGAAATTCATACCTACAAATAGCTTAAGCAATGCTAGGTTTGTTATGAAAAGGAATGCACAATCTTCTAATTATTACACATATTTCTAACATATGTTCTTCATTACATCACAGAGAGACCTGTTCTTTAATGTTACTTTTTGCCATGTTACTTTTCCTATGATACCAATTATTTTAAGCTTATATGACAGGTAACTGGCATCTTTATAGCTATGAGGTTGCATCTCAGCAGGTTTTGCCAGTAATAATGTGAACATGAAAATAATATGTTAAGAACCTGTTCTATGGAAAAGGATATCATAGACATAGAAAATGCACTAAACAACCTTTGACACACACACACAAAAAAAAGTCACTCGAGCTGAAGTACATGGTTTCTAAGTAATTACATTTTAAGATTAAATTGTTGCATGTTCCAAGGCTGCCTTTCAAAGCTGTTGTTCAAATTTACTGTCAGGAGCTGTAGTGGTTGCTCATCACTGTTAATAACAAAAGGAACTAACAGTATGCTGAGGTTCTGTAGAGACAATATAGATATATTCCTGTTGCAATTAAGTAAAAAAGATGTGTTTGTGTAGAAGGAGGTAGATCTTTATTCCTGATATACAGTTATGTTATTGGGTTTTACAATTACAGGGTTAGAAAATAATATATGTGTATAGAGTGTACTGGTTTTGTCACCCAAGCAACAATGTAACAAGTTTGTACAGAACAATTATATGTGTAGTTATGTATAATCAAAGTTGTATAAAACTATAGATTTATACAACTATATACGTATATAACTAGTTATACATAATAATAGTATTCTATACATATTTGTTCTATATGAATGTGTTCTATATAAACTGTGTGTATGATTATAGTTTTATACGTATATATATAACTATAGTTGTACCCAAGTGACTTTACCTGGGCCCAAGAAATCTGTTCTCACTGTGTCTTTCAGGATTAATTAGTTGTTTACATCAGTTTCAATTCTCAGTACAAACACTGGGGTCTCTGCTTCCTTGCATGGCTGGGATTATGGTAACAGGCTGTTGTTTACTGCGATAGGCTGTAAATTCCATTCATTCATACTGAATGAAGCTGATGCTGAGAACGTAGCATTATTTATTCTCTATAGAACTGCAACTCTTGTCTGTTTCCAATTCATTTGTTACCAAGAACTTTGGATCAATTGTGCCAATGATCCAACTCAATAAACTAGTAAATAAAAATGCCCTACGTGATCTTTGGCTCAGGACTCTTTCCAGCTGTGTCTAGGGACATGGCTCAAATGCAATTTACTAAAGAGCACTATTCACATAAGTAGCCAGGATTCTTCTTTGAGATGATGATAAATGTCTAGCCCTATCTATTCCATATAACTCTTACTGAAATCCTGTATGGAGGGTTCCATTCTGTGAGAAGCTACTCACCTGTTTAGTTTCTGTGCCATAAATTGTTAGTTAGATAAGAACATCAACTCTACCTTACAATAGCTCCTTCTTCATTTACAAACACTTGAGTCATTGTTACTTAGGGTTTTCAAGAGTCCTTACCAACAAAGGCGGAGAAAGAATGTTTGTATGGAAAAACTCATTATCCATTTTTACCATCTCAACATATAACTGAGCGGGAGATGAAGTTCCAGTTCAATGTCCTGAAACTGAAAACTATTTTTTCTGGTGTGCAAGATATTCTTCCCCAATTCAAATCAACATATGGTTTCTCATAGGTGTTAATATAGAAATATAATCACTCAAGTTCCAAGTTAATAGACCTTTAAAGTTGATAGTCAAAGAAATAAAGTGTGATGGATCATTTCAGTGTTTTATCTGGCAGGCAGCAGTAAAGTTTATGATCTTTTTTGAGTCACTTTTACATAAAATAGCATTCATATTTTACTGTCTCTTCTATTTTGCATTTTCTCCATGGGATGAAAGATTCTGTCTCAGTATGTATAATGAGTTTTCCTCTGACTTTGTGTGGGTGGTAAGCAAGAATCAGTATCTCTGGTGAATTGCTAGAAACTGATGCCATTTTCTAACCATATGGGTCTTGTCCCGTAGAGATTAGGATTTATGGGATACCTGCTGCCTCCTAGAAAGGCAGCTGAGGCAGGCAACCATGTTGCTGCCCTGTTGTCTTGACTAGGTTCATCGTATATGACCTTCTGTTGTCTTCTTCCAGAAGCTATTTAGGAACAATTAGATGAAATTTTAATTTTGTTGTTGAAGTTTGGCATTACACATTCTGAAAACAGTATTTTTTTCTTTCTTTCCTTACACAGCAGTGCCTTTTAGGATTCTGGGATTATTGTCCCAGGTCTGTTGTGAGAGTTTGTGCATGAGCTGAACTACTATAGAGTAACAGTTCAATTTTTTAATTATAAAATATCCTCATCACAACTCCTCTGCTGAATGCTACGTTTTCCATTAAAACCAGCAGACTGATTAACCAGACTGATTCCGGTGAAACTGAAATATTCCACATCTGAGCACCTCAGAAAGAGCTGGTCTGGGATGAGCCTCCATTGCTATTGTTGGACTTTAGCTGGCTGCTATTTTCAGTTCTCCTTCCCAAGTGTCTGAGGGCAACGCTCTTTGATCATGCTCCAGTAAATGAAGATCAGAGCATCAAAGGGAGTTGAATATGTTGGCAGTGAGTGTCACTGAGCTTGACTTTCAAGTGTGCAATGCTAGGAATATATTCAGAAATATGAGTTAAGTGAATCAGGACAGTTAAGTCACCTAGAAATGGAATCATGAAGGGAAGAATTTTGAGTACAGGGTCACCGAAATCTAGAAATAGGAAATATTGAAGGGAGCAGAGTAATAAGAATTCCTGCTTTTTTTTGAATTTGAGTATCTATTCTTGACAGTTGTGAAGTCATTGCTTAGAACTCAGTAGCTCACCCTCCAGAGGTGGAAGATTAAATTCCTGCAACTAATGACGCATATAGAAAACACAAGGACAAAATTTAAGATTGTTGCCACAGATTTCTACATATTAAAAATTCAGGTTTGCCTTCCAGCTCCTTTTCTGTCTAGGGTTCAGAATTTGTGAAGCAGGCTGTGTTGAGATCTATGGTGCAGATATTCTGATTACACAAATAGGAATGGTTACACACTCAGAGGACACAATTTTGTTTTGTGCTTGCATATAACTAAAAGGAAAAAAAGCACACACTGTTGTGTTTGGGTTTGTATATGAACCAGAGGACTAAATGTGACTAATGACTCCCAGTAAAGCAGATCTATACAATCACAGCATTTTCACTTCGTCTGGTTCGTAAGTAAACTTTATCCTGTAAAAAGATGGAAGTAAGTAATGTGCAACACCTCTTAATGGAATCATCACACGTTCAATGGTATAAAATCCTTATTAAAAGTAGGTCTGTGGGACCAGGTTATCGAATGGTGTGAATCAATGGTTTGGTAACTAGTCACCATGTATTAGAGCATTTTTAATATTGACCCTTTAGTTTTTCAGTACCTTGCCCCTATATTACTACAATTATATTTTAGTATTTAAGCTTCTTTCATTTTTATATGGACTGCACAGTCAAGCTATTTATTCATTTTATATATGTCTGCACATAGATAATTTTTTTTCATTTATAATCCAGGGCATAAAATTAGGGAGACATGTTGTGTCTCAGAAGCATGTGGGAGAGTTTGTGCTGACTTTCATTATCCAGTTTTGTGTTTACAGATACCCTAGGAAATACCTTTCATGGTTCAGGTAGAACTTGGCTGCACAGATCTGATATCCACCTACTTTTTCAGACTGTAGAGTCAGTCAGTATTATGATCTAATGTAGTATGCACTCTGGTTTCCCCAGAAGCTAAAAATAGGATGCTTGTACTGTTTCTTAATCTCTGCATGTCAGAGATTAAGTTTGAAGACAATATTAAGTATTACTTTCCTGGTTGTTGTGGATTAACCCTGGTAGGCAGCCAATCCCCATGCGGCCACTTGCTCATTGCCCCCAAGTGGGATGGGGAAGAGAGTTGGAAAAGTAAAAGTGAGAAGACTCACAGGCTGAGATAAAGACGGTTTAATAGGTAAAGTAGAAACTGTGTGCACAGGCAAAGTAAAATAAGGAATTTATTGACTACTTCCCATCAGTAGGTAGGTGTTCAGCCATCTCCAGGAAAGCAGGGCTCCATCACCTGTAACGGTTACTTGGGAAGACAAATGCCATAACTCTGAACCCTTGTAGAAAAAGTTAATCGAAATTTAGAGCTAGCAGCTTAAACATTAATAATAGCTAGAGTAGACAAAGCAAGCAGCTTAAACATTAATAGCTAGTGTAGACAAAGCGTATAGATGGTGGTATATGAACTGTAACAACCGTACTACAACATGCCAAATAGCTAACTACAGAATCAGCCGAAACCAACCTAGGAGGATGTGATATTGTATAAGAAGATGACCACTTTGCAACCACTTAGTAACAAAACAGCAAACAAATCAAACCAGCAAAAATCAGGACTACCCCAGACTGTAATATTACTACTGGTTGCATGAGGGGTGGGGAACTTAGTAAGGGTATAATTGCCCAGGGATGACTTCTGTTTCAGTTCCCTTTTCAGAAGCACCCAGCTCGAGCTGTATCACTATTAATATAAAGTACTTTCATAAAGGAATCTATATTTCCGCTTATGCGGAAACCTAGGTTCAAACCCTGTTATGGCGGCTGGCATGCATAATTTCCGTAACACTCCTTCCTCTTCCTTCCCCCAGCTTTTATTGATGAACACAACCTCATACGGTGTGGGATATCCCTTTGGTCAGCTGTCCTCTCCCAATTTCTTGCGCACCTTCAGCCCACTCACTGACAGGGCAGTGTGAGAAGCAGAAAAGGCCCTGACTCTGTGTAAGCACTGCTCAGCAATAGTTAAAAAATCCCTGTATTATCAACACTGTTTTCAGTACAAATCCAAAGCACAGCCCCATACCTGCTACTATGAAGAAAATTAACTCTCTCCCAGCCTAAACAAATACACCACCATTATTGGGATCATACTGATCCCCTTCTGATGCTTTGATCAGTCAGCCCAACACCTACATTTAAAAAGAAAAAAAAAATCCCAGCAAATGCTGAGATTTTACACTTTGCCTATTTTGCTTGAAATAAAAATAAAAATCCTAGTGAAATACTCTTTCATGCTACATTTTTAAAACACTGAAAGTACAGTGAAATGAAAACATTTTGTCCTGAGAAAAATTATTTACACAAATACAGGAACTGTACATTTTTACCACATTTGATCCATCATCATAAGTTTTTATTATCACTTCCGAAATTGCAGTGTTATTAAAGGCTTGGAGAAAAATTATGTAGGTTGTTTGGATTCTTGTTTGAAGAGGAGTTCTAGAAACAAAAAATGGTTGTGCAGTTCAAGACATAGTTTACTTATTTTTTCCCTTCCCTTTTTGGCAGACAGTACAATGTGAATGTAATTGTAAGAAAGAAAAGAATGAAACATGATTTTCAGATAGTATTGTTTATTGACAAGGGCTTTATTCCATATATCCATTTAATTTATTAATGCTTGGTCTTTATATGTGGAATACTCCCAAATTCCTGATTATTAAAACAGAAAATCATTTTATAGTTAACTTCAGAACACTATAAGCTTGTAATACTTATGAAAAATACTGTCTGCAAATATCTCTTTGTATGTATTGTAAGTGCCATTAGGTTTATTTTTCTTTAAAAAATAATCATTATCTTCTCCATATGTTTTATTTTTATTATTGTTGAACACATTGGCTTTGCAAAGCTATGGAAGGGGGATTTATAATATATTTGCTGGTGCATACATCAACAAAATTGCTAAGTTGCAACTTAAAATTCATATCATCTGTGCTAAAGCTGGGAAGACCTTTCCCTTAAATTTTATATTAAATTCTCAGGACACATGATCAGTTTTCCATGGTAGCAGAAAGGAATCTTTTCATGTGTGGCCTGAAGGAACCAAACGTGAAAGTAAATAAGATAAAACGAACATGGATCTCCAAAATGCCATTTTTACATTTAGTATTCAACATACAATCAACACTTCCATATGGTTCAAAGAAACAAAATTGCATTTTACAGTGTAGTAACATGTCAGTCCAGCAGCAGCTATAATAAATATTTTATTACAGATAATCTGCATCTCATTTAGACTTCAGGAAAGATACACAGTTTACGAACATGTTGTATATCACAATGCAAAGAGGAAAATAATGGTACAGAAATAAATTCTCATCTAATGTTTTGAGTTTTGAAGTTACTGTGGTATTTTGTAATAATAATTAAACATTTAAAAAATAAAAATATATTTGATGACCAAATTATTCATAACCTATTCTCATTGCAGATTCCTGGATCTTCAGAGACCCACCAGCATAACAGCACAGAGAAAGCTGAAGGTAAGATGAAACATCCTACAGCCTCAAGCTCTGGTGGGACCTGTATATTGCATTGGTGGTTTTTAAATGACACGCAGTTGTCTGACAGCATACAACAAACTACGAAATTACAAAAGGTCAGAACATACAGTGTTCTACTGACTTACCCACTATCAATAATTTATGCTGCTGTATCTAATTTACTGTTGTTGCAGTAACAGTGTAGGTCAAAATATAAAACAGGATAAATTCATGTAGTGCTGACTTTAACAGATGTATGCATTTTGTCTGAGAAGGAAGATCCAGGGTGATAAATTCTCTACCATCACCAGACTTAGCAAGAATAGAAATAAATTAATAAATAATGAAATTCTTAAAACGAACTATTAAATCTCTTGTGAGACTTCTCAAGTTTCTACAAGAAACTACTGTTGTATGTGTATGCCATATTATGATGTTTTTTAATGATGCCCCTCTTTAGATTAATTACTTTCAAATGTTGTTTGTAGGCATGACCTCAACTCAGCTGAAAACACATAAGGTACCAGAGCTCTGAAATGGCATCTGTTGGTGCTCACCTGGAATTGTTTGTATTTGGCAGTGATCTGGCTGTGAAAAAACCTTAATCTGTCTGATTAGCACTTACATAGCAACTGTACTGAATTGAACAAGTACTTGGTTGGTTTTTTTTTTTTTCCTTTGGTTTTAGCTCAGTGATTTTTCTCAATGGTAACTGAAGTCAAGTAATTTAAAGCTTGTGAACCTCACAAAAAGGGTTCATTTAAAACCATATTCTGCATCTCGTGGCACCAAATGGAAAGTGTGTTCTATATGACTACAAAAGATTTCAGAACAGCGATCAGATACACGTTCTGCTCATTAATGTTTGTACAGTATCCTGCCTTAAAAGAGCTAGTTTCCTAGAGCAAGTCATTCAGAATTCGACTGCACTCTTCAACTTTAATGGGTTGAGCTCTTTGAGTTCCCCTACCTCCTCCTGATTGATGGTTTGTTTCTTCTTTTAATACAAAATTCAGTAAAATTTCCCACAGTGAAAAGGGTCTTTTAATTATAAAACACCAGCGTGTGGGAATGATTCAATTTACACATCAGAAAAGTTCAGTTACTTGACCATAATTTATTTTTTGTGCTGATCATTTACAGACCACAGATTGCTCTTTTTTCCCTCCTCTCTCCCCCTTCTTGCTTGCTCTCTCGCTATGTAAAAGAATAAAAATCTCAACAACCTGGAAAAGGCTTTAGATACTGTATCACTTAGTCACCAGAACTAGAGTCTTCATTATCAGACTTTTTTTATCATCTTTTACGCCTTTCTCATTTCCTAGCGATGTTGTCGTATTTAATTTGTGTTCTGTAATTGCTGAGTAATAGAGTTTTTTCTTGAATCTGACAAAGGTACAGTGGAAGTAAGGAGTCGTAAGGTGTCTCACTCACGGAACTGTGAACATAAAGTACCTAAAAAAGATATTTGCAGTTCTAATGTTCCATACAACACAACTGACCACTATGACTTTCTTCAGTAGCCCTCTCCAGCACTTTAACTTATCTCCTGCAGGGGATAATAAAGGTCTATATTTAGCCCTATATTTATTATTTTTTAAAGGATTAATTAATTAATACTGAAATAAAGGTCTAGAAGGAATGGAAAATTTCCATGTGCTTCTCTCTGCAGTATTAGTCTTTATTGTTGTATTTTCAGAACATAGTTTAGGACTTGCCTTGGTAGGTATAGCTGCTTTCAATGACAAAGCTTTGTAGATTCTGGATGGGGTTTTCCTAATGAAATCAAAAAAGTTAATCTTAGTGCTCATTATGGGCATAAGAGAAATACGCAGTACAAATATCCAGAATACCATTTTTATAGATAGGTTTAAATACATTTACATATATGTTCCTATATTTATTTTGGTTTTAATAAAATGTGGTTTGTGACTGAGAACTATCAGATATATATTATGCTCATTTTACAATAAAAAAGTACCTGTAGGGAATTGTAGGTATGTATCGTTTATTCTAGGTTGTATATATGATTTTGGTATTCAGCTGAGTACCTAACAATATTTATTGGTTTACTATTTCTTGCAACATACATACAAAGGCAATTTCTATGCTACTGAAATACACTGTTGCTACTTTGCTTTTTTAGCATTTAATTTGTTCTGTTTTCTGCTTTGTGAGGGATATATGAATGCTACTCTTATGAAACATGTCAAACTTGGGGCTCCTCCTTCACCCTGGACTAAGCATTTAAACTAAGATAGCCAATGTGAATGTGTGTTTTGTAGTGTTCCTATGAGAGAGAAACTGAAAGACTGTTTTTGTAGCATCTGTACCTGCTGCTGTTTGAATATGCTTTTATGTAGAAACACAAATGTATCCCTAGATAAGATGTAAGAGCTGAAACTAGCATGTGCTCGTAAAACTAACCAATGTAAGATGTTATCTTCCTTTGCCCATTTAGCCATTACAGGCTGACAGAATTCTACCAGTAATTCTACCAGTTTCATTTTACAAATTTAAATTTCCACTCCTGCAGCTTTCACCAATTCAACTGTACCCTACTGCACTCAAATCCTCCTCAGTAAAGGGAACACTTCAGAGCACATGGGGACAGCAATAATCAAGATCAATGAATACAGTAACAGATCTTTCCAGTTCTTATTCATATTCATATAGACATACATCTTAATACTAAAGTATACTCAGCATTTATTTCCAAAAGCTAATTTATAAAATTCTTTATACTCTCTGAATAAGAATGGATCTTTATGTCTTCCATCTGACTGGCATGTTGTGCTAAGTAAATATTCATATACCTGATCTCACAAATATTCATATGAAAGATGGATTGTACGTTTCTTACACAAAACCAGCATCGGATATATACAGCTATTCTGTGTTTTGGGTTTTGTGGCTTTTTTTTTGTTTTCTTTTGTGGTTTTTTTGTAATGCAGTCAGGTAATTAAACTCCTCTGTTCTTGTACATCAGTATACCTGAAGGCATTAATAAGCAGCATTTTCAAATTACTCCCAAGTTTGGTATGCTCTTCAAACATTGTGTGTCCTGAAAGATGTGATTGACCAGACGTGGTGCAATAGGAGTCCACTGGTGATGCATCTGGTGGTTCTTGAGGTTTTTTGTTATTCTCCATAATGACTTCCAGGTCTGTTTCATTTACCAAGTAAGCCCTGTAGCATTGCTCTAAGTAGGTCTGTGTTCCTACAGCTGTCAACAGTTTGCAACAGTTTAACTCCTCAGTAGATCTCTACTATACCTATTAAAAAAACTAATTATCCTGGTGTCAAGAGGGTCTCTATTGAAAGCAATTTTTAAATACTTTCAAATCCCAGTTCTTCCAGATCATAATCATATGACTATTTACTACTGTAAACAATAAGCTAAAATCAATAAACCTGTACAAAACATTAATTTTGGTGGTAGATGGAAACCTTTCCTCACAATTTCTATCATTACATTTTTAGTCAGCATTTATTTTCCACTTCCCTTCTTTGGCTTAAATACTAGCATTTTGCTTCAGTTTGTATTCATAACAGTCAAGTGGTGGTGTACACTGTGTTAAAGATTAGTATTTTAGTAGAGGCTTCTGTATTTAATAGATGTCTTGACGATACATTTTTGTGGCAGAAGTTATCAGCAGAATTTATCATTATAACTTTTTTTATTTTTTGCTTTTTTCTTTTCCTTTCATGACAATGTATGTAAGAGTGTTGAGTGCCAGGAAGACTGCAATGTTCTTACCCCAGTACAAAGATCTTATGCCTTCCACTGTGTAGTATATTTTTTGGATATGCATGTAATTTTTCATTTAGTATTTAGGGATTACAGTGACTTAGTCTCTCCTGTTGTAACTTGACTCTGTCTATGCACTAAATGTCACAGTATCTCGAGTCCTTGCATTGTTGCTATAGGAATAAGAGCTGAATTTTCACCTGATAGTAGGCCCATCTCCCTGGTACTACATATATTTCCTTTTTTTTTTGTTTTGGTTTATTTTACAGTTATGCATCTCTATGATTACTGCTTAAATACTGGTATGATTCCTCCACATTACTATCAAATCTTTGTCAGGCTGCCTGTGTTTATAAGCTGTATAGAGGCATGCCAGTGGAAATATTTTTTCAAGTTGTCCTCAATGGAATAAAAAGGTATCATAGCCATTGAACTATTGTCTTCTCATGGCAGTCATTCAGTTGTGGAGACCAGCATTATGGGATAGATGTTTTTATATTTGCAGACAATTCTAGGATCTTTACACAAGAGTGCACTGTTTGGCATATTAGTTGCAAATCTAAGAAATAAGTTCTCAAAAAAAAAAAAAAAAAAAGCCTTAGCTACCAGTAGGCAGTGGCAAAGATGAGTTTGAAATCTTCTGTCATCAAAGCTGAGGTCCCCATCTGCAGTCCTGAGCTGCAAATCAAGTTAGCCTGGAAGTCACAGACCTGAATCCTTGGATTTAATTGCCTTTCCGTACAGACTACTTCTCACTCTTTCCACTCAAAATCCAAGTATAGGGTTAGTGATGGTGCTAGTTCCTGTCTAGAAAATGGTTTCCTGGAAAGTGGGAAAACTTATTTTCTAGGTCCTTCTCAACAACATATATCTCACTTCTGAGCAACAGCCCTAAAGACCAGCCACAAATGGCGTTAGGAGGAAGGATCGCTGTTTGGTACAGTACTTTGTGTAAATAGTTCTGGAAGGATAGATTAGGGCCAGGTTTCTCCTCTCCTGGTAAAATTTCACAGTTTTCTACTCTGCCTATCAAGAAAAATATTTCTGTCTCTAACATTCTTAGTCATCAGGAATTTGGTGTACCCCCAGTGTACAACCCCTGTGTCTATGGAGGTGCTACATCAGTACAATCCAAGATTTTCGGTACTGTCTTTTAGAACTGTCCTAGTTCCCCAGGAAAAGACTCATGGGCCAGCCATGCAGGCAGGACATGGATAGCCCCAAGTCAGCTGGGAGATCCAATCAAAGCAGCTGACTCACAGGTGTATCTCATACAACTTAATCATGCTCATTATAAAAGGAGGGAGCTCGCTGAGGGTGTAGTTCCTCTTCCTTGGGCTCCATCCTTTTTGCCTTCTGCTCCTGCTGCTGATCTTAAGGATGAGGCTGAGTAGAACCTTGTATATTTTATGTTGGCTGTTGTATCAGTTTTGTTATTTCATTAAATCTGTTTCTACTTCAACCCATGGGGCTTCTCCCTTTCTTCCCTGATTCCCATTCTCATCTGGGGCGGGGTCATCGGGTGGTAGAATAACTGCTACAGTTTAGCCCCAGGTACTGGCTCAACGTAGACAAGGACCCTTTATGGTTTGACAAAACTTGGGTTTAGTTCTACAGCTTGTTGATATTAACAGAGATATCATTCAATCCAAGATCAGAGAGTAAATATCCCAGGTAACACATTGTAGAAGATACTGTCATTGGGGGTCTGTAAAAACGTTATACTAACTAGACAGTAGAAGAGTAATATTTTATTTTCTATGTAGAAAACCAAGTTCTTTTTCCAGGAAAAATGTTTATAGTGAACTAGAAGTTGGATTTTGTCAGATATTGTGAATACAGATGAACTAATTAGGATGTGGGTGTTTTGAGTAGTTCATTAGATAAAAAAGAGCATGAATTTTTCCTTTAATAAGTCTTTCTTTCTTCTTTTTTCCTTTTGCTCGTACTCTGTATCACTTGCCTGCTAAAAAAAAAAGAAAGAAAAAAAATGAAGATTTTGTTGATTTCTTAAGCAAAATGTTAAATATTGACAGTTTCACTTTTGCAGTGTGGTTATAACATGTCTAAAAGGAGTCCAGCTGATGCTTTGAATTGTCTCAAGCATTGCAGCCCTGTTATTTTAAGATGCTCAATTATTTTTGAGCCACTGAACTATTGTTTCAAAAAGCATGTTATTTCCCTTCAAGAGGCTAAAAACCCTTTCCTGTGGTTTGTTACTGTTCTTTGAAATACTTTTTAAGGCTAATTTGTGATAGATTTTGTACTGTGATTTTTATATTTGGTCTACTGAATTCATCTAACCTGAATAGCCTGAGGGAGATAAGTCAGGAAACATAGAAATCAAGAAAACGTGAAGCTGGTACTTGAAGCTGAACCAGAAGCTAGTATAACTCAATTTGTCAATGAGAATTTTTGCTGAAAGAACAAAGAACTTGATTTTTTTTTTTTTTTTTTTTTTTTTTTTTCCTAGCATTCTGCGTTTGTGTTTACAAATTCTGATTTCTGCATGTTTTGTGTAAATTAAGAAACAACATTTGAGTTCTTGCTGGTTTGAGGTAAAGTTTAATGATCTCTATAGGAAGGGGTTGTTTCCTGAAACTGAGATTTGACCTCCAAATCTACTCTGATGGAGGTTTGAAGAGGTTTGAGACATTTTGTTCAGTTAATAGCAATAGAAAGGGACACTTATATGCATGCACTTCTGAGTTGATGGCAAACTGGTTTCAGGTTCAGTTGTCATCCATATACTTTTCTCCAGCATCTAACAGATATTGAGAAGAGGCTGTGTACTGCCTTAGTATGCTTAAGATGACTGTATGAATTATGTTGTTCACAAAACTCAATTTAACAGTATTGTAGAACAGGCAGAAAGGAGAACAGAAGCTTTTTGGGTGTCAGTAAGATGGTCATTGACCTGATCATCTTTTAATGGGAAAAACACAAAACAAGGATAGATCATTTGAATGCACTTGTTAGAAAATAGGGAACTTGTTGCTTACATAGACTTCCCAAGAATTGTTCAGCAGTATATAAGTTATAATCAGTACAGAAATCCAGATGTAGAGAACAGATGTAAGATGTAGGCTCCATGTTAAAATTTTGATTCACCTGATAATATCTGTGTCTGTGCTAAAATATGTGTAAAATATGTTTCATTTATTCACTTATTATCAATCACAAGGGTAGTGCTCTTCATATAAAAGTAGGGATCCTTAACAGGGTCCTACTGAGTTTTGAGAGTCTCCAAAAATTGCAATTCCAACACATGTGAGGCCTGAGGTGTACCATACACAGTCCAACTCCAGTTTGTTTTTTTTCAGTGAAACTGAAATACTATTTCACATTTGTTTTGTCAGCAACAATGTTAACTATGCTGGGGTTTGTTTTGTTTTTTGGTTTGTTTTTTTTTTAAAAAAAAAAGGTATTGTATTTCTCTAGTCTGCTCAGTACATGTTTGACAAAGGTAGTTATGTATTTAGCCACTGGCGCTGAACCTAATGTAAGAGGCAATCCAAGCTACCTTCCACAAATCTCTAAAAGATATGGTAACTGTGCCTGAGTCCAGGATCTCCAGGTGTGATGTTGGAGACTTTGCAGTTTTCCTATTACTGACTATCTATCTATCACATGGAAAAAAAGGTCTAATCTCAGCTGTAAATGCTGAGAATTACGTGTCATTTCCCTTCCAGCAATAAATGCTCTTTTGTCTATCTAGATTTTGTTATATGTTTTTCACAATAATTCCTAACGGTGGTCCTCTATGTCATTAAAATATCAAAATCCAGTAAGTCAGCTGGCAATAAATGGAAAAAAATAGAAATCCGTAGCAAAGATTAGTGATATCTAAAAGTGGTTTATGTGTCCTAGTGGGATTCCTCCTTTTTTAACAACAAAGTGCAGAGTGAAAGAATATGCACAGCTTACTTTGTCTTCCTATTTCTTTTGATCTGAAAGAACAATCAGATAAGGCTGATTTCTGAAGACGGTTCAGAATGAACAGATTTCAGTTGCCCCCAGTGATAACCATCATTGTCAACAGGAGGCATTCCAGGTACTGACACTAGAGCTTTAAATGTTCAGATACTGAACATTTTATCTTTTATTTTAAAAACTACTGCTGGGAACTCTCTTTATAGAATGCAATGGATGATGAGTATTTAGAAGAAGAATGAACCCTGAAGGAGAATAAAGCCCAAGCCTCAGAGACTGTCAGTGAACACCAGAAGGACAGAATAATGTGAGGTTAAGGTGGGGAATTTCATGCACACAGAAAACCTAAAGCTGTGGAAAAATCGAAGGATAGAACTCGGGAGTTACAGGCTACAAAACCAAAATTAAAAGAATTTGGAGGCCCTGGCCCTAATGGGCATTTGTCCAGATTGGTGAATCAGTACACGTTCTGTCAGAGGTCAGGAAAACTTGGTGCATTTTCATAGGGAAGGCTCAGAACTGGAATATCTTGAGGTGTTGATAATTAAAGGTAGGGTATCTGGATTAAACCAGTGCACAGAAATGCTAATAGCTACCTTCTGTAAGCCATGTCATTTAACAAGTGCTGTCAGTCCCTCCAACACGCAAGCTTCAGCTCTCAATTTTTGAAGAAAATATTAATTTTTGACGTGGTGTGACAAGTTGCATTTTATGTGACTTATGTACATTGTTCAAAACTCACTGAACATGGCACAGTGCTGTGTTGTGTATTGTGAGAACTGATTGTTTACAAATAGAAAGATACTGTTTTTCTGATGTAACGATATTTGTACCCTGCCTGCTGCACAATACAGATGATTATTTTTTAAGTTAGTAGTTACCTGTCTTTATGATTATCTGAGTTAGTAATTGGTAGATTAACACACCTCAAAACCAGCATAAAATACACTATTATCGCTCATCAGTGATAACTAATTTTGAGCAGATGCGAATTAATTCGTAATCGGAGGGGTTTTATGTGCTAATCTCTGTGTCCTGGTTTTGGCTGGGATAGAGCTAGTTTTCTTCTTAGTAGCTAGAATAGCACTATGTTTTGTCTTTAATACGGGATTTAGTATGAGAAGAATATTGATAATATACTGATCTTTTTAGTTGTTGCTAGAAAATCAATCTGCCTTCAAATAATTTTCTCTGTCTACCAAACCCAGATTCAAATCCAGCATTCAAACACATTATCTTCAGTGCCCCTACTGATGCCACTGTTGCCTTCATAGATTTTGGATCAAGTCCTTCATCTGTTTTCACGCTCATAATTAGGCTAGAGTTAATCAGTTTTGGAGAGGTTCCAGAGATTGTTACTGATCCTATATGTCTGCCTGAAATACAAGAGAAATACGGAATTCTTAGAGATTGAGTCAAACCATACTGACATTTGTGAGCATATGGGCAACACTTCATTTGTTTAAATCTAAAGAAGTCTTAGGATTATTTAATTTTTAGGCTAGTAAAAATTGAGTGACTTGACCAGACTTGAGTAGAAGGTGGTGAATCCTGTAGTCCGATAGGATTTTTCAGGGTGTTCGTACAACAAATGCAAATGCTGATGAGTTGATTGCCAGGTCTGTGATTTTTGAATATCTGTGGGTAGTAAAGAAGAAAAATCAAAACATACATTTGAAAGTCATAGACATTGAGGAGTGTAGCTAAAGATCTTGTCTCTTCTTTGTCCCTCGAGTACCTTGATTTATTCCTTGATTGTTTCACCAGTTTCTGCTTGTGCAAGGAGTGCATGGTTTTCAGGACACATTCAGTTTGTCTCTTTGGATTGGCTGTAACTACAGCCACTTTTGAGGCCAGGCTGCCCAGCGTCCTGAGCATACAGGAATGCCTTCTTTTTTTCCTCCCTGAGTTTCCTTTATTGGTAAGTCATTTCCAGTTCTGCCCTGCAAGGAAAATACGATCCCCTACGTTTCCCATATATCCCTCAAAACTGATTAAAGTCTTTCTGCAAGATCAGGGCAAGTAAAGTTAGGAAGCATCAGATGATTTTTGGGCAATTCTGTGTTTGTGTGTCTCTGGCATTCATTTTTTTCCACTGAGCAGTAATACTACTTAGATAATGTTCCAGGAACACAGTTTTACACAAAGAGCTGTACATAATGCAAACACAATTACTTTGCACACTGCAGAGAAAAAGTTGCAGTGATGGCATGTGTGGAATCCTGAAACAAATTTTTCAAATGAAAATGTAACATACCAGGTGCAAAAAAGTTAAATATCAGTTTGATTTATTGTGTTTTAATAAACAGTTTCTAAATACGTGTGCATGAATGCAATTTAAAAAGTTGTAGAGAAAATATGCATTGCGAATACCTGTAAACTTTAAGATGGGCTCTAGGTTACATAGAATTTCATTTGTGACAATGAAATACATATTAAACATAGAGGCACTAAATTGTAAATGCAATGAGAGTATCCTCTTTAAATAAGCCTAATCCAAATTTAAGACAGCTGTGCCCTTGAGAATTTTCACAAGATTTGTGTGTATTGGGCAGAAAAGCATGACCATTGCTCAGGTGTCTTCTACTGCTAGCAGGCACGCACCATTAGGTAACTAGGGATTGAAACTGTACTGTGGGCTTATATAAAACTGGAGAGCTCCATCTTACAATTAAAATATGTAGAGAAAAAAGCTGATGCACAAGAAAAACATATTTTTCCCACATATTTTCCCCTAAAAATGCAAAAGCTGTCTTTATACTTCATGTAGCAAGTTTTTATAAATGACACTGATCTGAAAGCCCACCTTGCTGATCTTTTTTCATGACTGAAATACCTGCACATTGCTTTAATTTTTATGTAAAGTTATACAGCGTTGACATATTCCGTAGCCCTTCTGTGACAGGGCAGGATGAAAACCTTTCTTTCCATGCCTACTGAAGAAATCATTGGGGTTAAATGACAGGGCTCTACCAGTGATTTGCCTGTCACAGAGAACTGTAAATTGCAGCCTGTCTCCAGGATGGTGTTTAGACACATTCTGAGATTAATGGTTTTGCATAGACACTTTGGACTTCAAATGATTTTGAGATAAGCTCCATCAAGAAGATTCTTCCAGTTTGAACTCAACAGAAAGTGCTTTGTATTTAGCGACGTTTATATGAAACTTTGTTGGTACAGAACAGACAGCATCTGATATAAAACTGAAATAATGTCTCTTATGTTCCAGACTACACAACAATTTTAACCGCTAGCTTAACTCTTTGTGACAGATATCTTTTTTTTTATGGTAGTTCTTAACACTTTCAAATAACAGACAGCAATGAGACATCTTATTTACATGATTAAGCAGGCTGTATCTTTTTCTCTTAAAGGAGCATAGCTTGGAAGGAAGATCTATATCCTAAATTTAGGGAAGAGGAAGCTACATAAGGTATATTAATCACCTGGCAAAATGTCTCTGAGAATGTCCTAATTCATTCGCTTTTCAGAACCTCAACTGATAATTGATGTGTGTTTTGCAGTGAATGAGATATTATGATTCAGGAACTCTAACTCACGATGAAAGTAATAATGTTTCTTTTTTTGTTTAATGTGGTAAAGATAAAATGTTTATCAGAAGAATGCAACAAATGTAGACCCTTTTTTTTCATGTGTTCTGTAGTTGCCTAATTTAAAAAAAAAAAAAAAAAGGAACACCTTTATCATTATTATCAATCAGGTTTCAACTCTTCTGAATATGTCCTGAAAATTGCATGATTTCAGTAGAATATTAGGCTGTCAGATGCCACAGCAGTGGCAGGGCCATAAAGTGGCAAGAACCAGCATAACGGACTGGAGGGTAAAATATTTCTATCTTTCTCATAAGTAACCTGTAGTTCACATATGCTGCCTCTCCTTCTGAGCTAAGAGAGATGATTGGTTATTACTTAAACAGACTAGTCATTGTATCATTGACCAAATATACCCCACCAGAGTCTAACAGCTTGTGGCCTTCATGTATTACTTGGAGATGACACTCGATGTCTTCCCTGTTCATCCTAGTATTGATGCAGTTATATGACCTCAGGTTTCTGAGTTGCATCATATGGTTAAAGGAGAAGTAAAAGTTCTTTTCAAGGAAAAAAATGTAGCTTTTCTTTTACAAATGATATGCAGATTTGTTAAAACATTTATAGAAACATCCTCATGATTTTTTAATTTCAGTGTTTATGTTTTTACATACAATATTCGTGAATCTTGTTTATAATATTTGTGACTGAAACATTAAGACATACAGAAGACTGAAATTATAACAGAGATGGATTTGGACAGCAGGTCATAAGTTTATTAAGTTAATGTACCAAACATTAAGTGGGGTCTATGCAGGGAGTTACAGGAATCCCACCATAAAATCCCACAGCAAATGTGGAGTGTCATCAGACAACCTGTCAGTGATTTGAACAACCCCTTATTGTCCTCCATGTCAGGTAAATAAGGTACAAACTGGGCACTACGGCTAGCAAATACTTCACATCTCTGATTTGAAGGGCCAAGGTCCACCAGCAGAGTGCATGAAAATTCCCACTTCTGGGAGCAAACCAACTGGAATTTTATTCATAAGTGAGCACAGGCCTCAGCCTCCCAGTGACTAATTAGCAGCCATATGCTCTACACACCATTAAAAAAAAAAAAAAAAAAAAAAAAAAATTTCTTCCATGATATTGTAAGACAAAAAGATCCAAACTGAGTCAAACTGAAACCAATTTGGCTTTAATGGGAAAACACTTTTCCCAATTCCTGGCTGTGGCAATTGGTTAGTGCCACAAACGGCTGTGGACAGAGCTCCTGCAGCAGCATTGTATTCAGAGCAGGTGAAGGAACTAGAAGTGAGGAGCTTCTGAAGCCCTGAGGTGAAGATTAAGTGATCAATGTAGTAAGCAAATTTATAAACCGCTATTGCCCTTTGACGAAGAGGTGAGGCTGTCTTTCAGGAGGAGCCAAGTTTATATTACTCAGTGTTCACATAATGGGGCAGACTGCCATTGCTTCCCTCATGGAAAAATGGGTAGACAAGCAATTATTTAACAAAACAAAAGACAACTCAAAACCCTACGTAATATATTAGTTTCAAAATATTTCAGTTATAATAGCTCAACTAGTTTGGTTTAATGCAGCTATGGATTATATTTGACACTTATTTTTTTTAATAACCAGATCCAAGATTTACTAAAAATATAAACCACAAATAAGTGTATGTAAAAAATCATATTCTGAATGTGATTAGTGCATGCCACTTTTAAATGTCAGCAGTTATTTTTAGTGGAGAGCATTTGTTAGATCTGGCAGAGAACTCTTGAAATGTCAGGAGGGTAAGAGGAAGCAAATCACAAGCCAGATACTATTACAATCTTCTAATATATTTGTATATGCAAGTCCATCATTTTTTGAAAAACAAGATGGAGCTGTTTTGAAACCGACCTGATAGATCGTAGTTCCCTTCTCATGTCATAGGTATTGTGCAGACATGACAAAATTACTTGAATTTTTGAATGAAGCTTGGTTTCCTTATAATCTCAAGAAAGAGCTCTTTCTCTAAGAAATGTGTGTTATACTTAAGTAATTTCCTTCTGGTAGTTCTATCATCAAGATTTGCCTCAAAATACCTGAGAAGGTATATACTGTATCTTATATATAATTAAAAAAAATACATGTTCGAACCCCACTGGAAGTTATAAAGGGGAGGGCAGTTCTTTGACAGCATTCTTTTGAACAGCACTATCACTGAGCTTGTCAGTGCTGTTATCGTTCTGCTTGATACAGGAATAGCTGGAGACTGGCCAGGTATACACTATTAACAATATTTTCCCAGTGAAGGATGAGTCAGATTTGTATGCAGAAGTATTTCAAGCATATCCTTCATCTCATGCATGGTTCTGATGTTCTCTACTGTTTCTAATAATGCTAATTATTTATTTTTGCTTTCATATAGCCAGGAAAGCTGCTGAGTTGCTATTGGGGCAAAGCTTGATAGGATTAAATAATTTAGTTTTTCATTTGTGCAGAAATAGCACTTTCCTCTTTAATAAACATTGTACTCGTGGATTTCATATCATCCAATCTGAATTATGACATTTTTACTTACAGGTTATGTAGGGATTTTTGTTTGCCGGTTGTTGTTTTTACCTAAAGCCTCATACCCAGATCCCATTGTAAAGGAAGTCCTGTGTCCTCCACACTAATCAGTGCTGGTGTCTTTCTATCAGAACTCTGTCCTTGGAAATCAGTCTGAATTATTAAGGTCTTGGACAGACCCCAGAATCTGGCCAGGATCAGAAAACCTCCCACCCCTTTCCCATCATCCTCTTGTCATTGACTGTTGGGAATAAGTAGGAGGTACACCTCTAGGGAACTAACTTCTTTTGAATCATTTTACAGTTGTTACATACCTTATTGCTTTCTTTGTTTATAGGACAGGTAGTTTTCATCCTTTAAAAGTATATCAGGTTATGGAAAACTACACTCAGAGCTGGAGACAAAGCGGGCTACCGGGGTAAACAAATGACATACTGATGACCAAAAACCAACTCTGAGTCCTTTTCTATTGTAGTGCATATTCTGGGAATGAAAATAGACAATTTATTGATAGGTCAGCTTATTTCTGCTTACAATGGAAATGACAGGACTGACCATGATGGAAAATGGAAAAGCAGAATAAGCAGTGGATTAATTGCATTAATGCAATTACTAATTTTAAATGTGATGCATTTTTCCTGTTTCCAAATAACACTAAAAGTGACTTTCCAGAGTTCCCTTAAAAATGTATAGCAAGTAAAAATTCTGCTATCTGCCTAATCCTGGGTGATTTAAATAAAATAAATAAAGTCAATAAGAAAGCTAAAGGGACACTGTCAAACTTTAACAAATCCAAAATTTGACAAAATGTAAAAAAAAAAAGTTACATTTTTATATATGCTCTGAGCCTGAGAATCCTGCTGAAATGAAAGTTCTAATACAAATAAAAAATCACATCTAGGCATCCAGCTCACATTTACCTGCAAATGCAAAAAGCAGTTGCATTAATTACCTTAATTTCTTCTTGTGAGAAATACTTCAATACACAAATACAACATTCTGAAGCATTTACAAACTCTAACTCTCCTTTGGTCTGTTGCAATAATACAGCAGGCAGATAGTTAGACTAGTATATTTCCAAAGAAAAGTCTACTATTATGAAAATATATGTGCAAATTAAGTCAATGTCGTGAATTTATTTTACAAGTCTAATGTAAAACAGTGTTTTCCTTCACTGTATAATTGTTCTGTGAGGTTTCAGCTACTTAATATCAAATTCTTTGGATAAATACTGGTTTTGGTGTAGATATCTATGATGCAACGAACTATAGATAAAGGGGGTGGGGGGGGAAGACACAATAGAAGACCATTTCTTTGTGTTGCATTTTATTCATACAGAATATTACGAGTTTTGTTATTGATGAGACTAAGAATGAAAGAAGATAGATGCCAGACGGCAGTTCCTTTTGTACTGGTGTGAAAGAAAAATGGCTCACATAAAAACAAATAAACCTGGAACTATAAAAATACTGAATATAAAAACATTTTTTGTGGGAGGGTGGGAATTTTATTTTTTTTTTTTAATGAGGAATAGATAATGGTATAAGAATGATTTGAAAATTGCCAAAGTACCGTTTCAAGAAAAAGTATTAAGAGGCAAAACTAGGGCAGGGCAAAATTGAAAATAAAATAGCAACCTGACTTTAGGATCTAAATCTATATTCTAGCCCTTTATAGTAGAGTTGATATTTGAAAAGTGCTTAACACCTAAGATTTCCCATTGAGATCAGTATTTTAGAACACTAGGGTTCTAAGAACCTGAGCGTGAATATAGACATTTAACTGGAGCTTCCTATTTTTGTGTTTCTTGATTAGTATCTAAATTAAAAAGGGAATATTAAAAAAAAATAAGTCAATCTAAAATGTAGAGGAAGAATTTTTTGCAGGAGCGCGCTATGTTTTTCATCTGAGTACATGAAGAACCCAGGAAGGATGGACAGGAGACTGTCACTTTTCAAAATATATTGTCTTGGAAAATAAATCTGAGATTAATTAAGAGGGCCACAAGTGACAAAATGTCAGCGAAAACCTGATTGTGACATGCTGGATCTCAAGGAAGTCTAAGAGAGGGGGAGCCAAAATAGAAAGAAAACAAATGCCATAGTGGGGAAAAAAAAATCCATTATGCAGAGTTCATATGAAAGCAGAATTTGTTCTTCAAAAAATGCTAGTCTAGCACACTATTGTTTGTCTGCACATTTTGAGCACTGTGTAGGCCATGACTGCAAAGTACAGACGTTTGTGAGATACACATCTTTGAAGGGAATATATAGTATTATAAGGAACTGAGAGACTTGGGGCTGTGAATCTCCCATTTTTCTATCCCAAGTGTCATTCCTGATCTTTACTTAACCAAATAAGTAATTAATATATCTTATAATTGCTTGAATCTGGCAGGGGGGAGAGGGGAGTAAGCCTTCGGAGAATTTTTACACATAAATTTGCAGAATTTTTAGTGTGCCATTTTGCAGTTTAGCAGGTTGGCTTTCAAGGCACTTGGCCCACACTGATCTTTGAACCGAACAGAAAAAGAACACTGCTATTGTATTTGTATTTCAGCACAGCTGATATATATTGCTGACAAGCTGAATATTTTGGATTTTCTCAGGGAGTTCAGACATTGCTAACAACTTGGTAGCAAAACAATTAAATATGAATCTAGTAGTTTTCAGCTTGTCAGACAAAAGGCATGCAGCATCATTTTAATTCCCAAAAGAATCAGAATTGTGAAACTGTCTAAGCATGTACTTGTCCAGCCCACCTACCTGCTGTGACTACTCATTGCAACCTTTAGGATGACTACTTCTGTTGATTTTGTGGAAAAATGTTCTTCAAGAAATGTAATAGACAGTAGTCCAATTCCTTCTGAGATGTCAAATACCTGTATTATTATAGTGAGAAAGTGACAGTCAATTTAAACCAGAATTTGAGAATGTTAAGAGCTGGAAGGACTTTGGCTAATCACTGTAATGTCCCCAACAAATGGTAACTGAAAGCATGAGGAAATTGAGTTAACACAAGCTAAAAGTTCATGTAGTTACTGAATTATATTTAAAAACCTACAACCTAATTAAATTATCTAAAACTACTCATTTCAGTCTGTCCTGTTATACTGGTGAATGCATATGATGGTGTTTTCTTAGACACATAGCAGTTGACAGGTTTAGCAAGAGTCAGATAAAAAGCCAATAAACAAAATCGAAGGATGAATTATTTACTAATGTGCAATATTCTGAATACTTATGCTCAATGATGAGTTTTGCATTGGTGCTTCTTTGTATCCTTCATGCTTGTAACTTAAAAAAACAGTGTTGTCCCAACTAGAATACATTAATAAAATGTATCCATTTCTCCTCCGTTACAGAATTTTTTTGGGGGGGAAAGGCTAGAGAGGATAAAGTAGCACACAATATGTGTATGTCCACAGACACTTACTTCAGGTATGCTGATATTCCTTGAAATTAAAAAAGGTGTAGTACTGGTTCATCTTTTGTTTTGCCTTGAGAATGCATTCTTCTACCCAACCATTACTTAGAAAAAATAGTTGCCTTTCAGAGAGAAAGGCAGTGTCACACATTTGTTTCTAACTGTTTGCAAAGAGAAAAACAAATGTACAAATGACTTTTTTTCCCCCACCCTTGGAGAAATAATTATTTTATGAAATTGGAGGACCTGTGGATTCCTATTTAATAATTCTAAGTGTTTGTCTACCAAAAAGAAAGGACATCATTGCGTATTGCTGACATCAAGATTAGTCAAGAAATGATGTCAGTTTGGCTTCTGTAAAAGGAGAGCTTCTAAAAATCACAGCAGTCATTCTTAACTTTCCTCCCTGGTGAGTAGTTTAACATGAAAACTTACTGTCAAACAAACAAAAAGCATCACCTTTTCCCCACAATATCTTATACTTTAATATTTGTCCATTTAAGTTTCTCAGTTTTAAATTCTATCAAAGGTAAAGTATGTATTTGTAATAAATAATAATTTTTCTGTGTAGCAAAGAACTGCTAGTTTTGATGCTGTTGTTCACACACGCACCCACCCACTACTACCACCACCATGAAGTGCTGGGGTCTGAACCCCGAGCCCTGAATTAAGGTTGACATATGGGTGGTTCCCATGGTCCTTTAAGAGGAGGGGATGAGTTTGCCTTTTGGCTTTCCTCCAAGGTGCAGCCGGCCTTGTAAGGAAAGCCCTTGGGTAAACAAGCCCCAGGTGCCCTGCACTGGGTAAATGAGTGCCAGGTGTCCTGCTTTGGGGATAAAAGCTGGGACCACTTGCAGGAAGAGTTGGAGTGTCTGTCTGTGAAGTGGACACACTTTGTAGAGTTTCCCTGTTGGGGAAGGACCTCCTGACTCTCCCTGCAACTGGGCCCCAGTCAGGTTTGGCATTTGCAAACTCAGGCTTTGTGGGGGAACAATATGGGGCTACTTCTATCTTATATGATCAGCCTGTTGACTTGGTTGTCTCCCATCTCTTCTATGGGAGACTTTGTTTCTTTGTTTATTCCACCTATTATTGGTCATGCTGTGTCATTCCTGGGGTTGCTGGCATTGATGTCTGTTATGTGTGATCTGTTTGACTTGTTTGTACCCCCAGCGATCCCCCATATACTGACTTTTCTACGTGCAATAGAATCTGGCTACTGGATTGTTTTTCTGCTGGCTGCATCCTTTGTGCTAGGCCTGGTGATTGGTAAAACACACCATCACCACACAAACAAGCATACAATAGATAAACACCCCACGCTTATAAGTAGCATACTTTGTGGGTAGCTTGAAAGCAGCTTCAGGGAAGCCTATGAAACTAAGCATAGGTTTACTTCTTGTAAATGCAGAAATATCTTTGTTTAAAATTGAGACATTTGTAGGTATTTTCCCTCTTTAGACCAATAAATCCCATCAATTTCTCAATCAAAAGAGAATGGAAGATAAAACTCTGGGAGTGCAGACCATCTTAGAAAGCCCATCACAGTCTAAGAAGATGACCAAACCTAGAGTAACTTTCAAGTTGCTAGTGAAATACAAAAGCATGAAGAGAATTATCATTTTATAGGGTGTTTGGTTTTTTTTTTTTCTTTCAATCTGAATGCAAGGGTTTGTTTTTAATGACACAGAAGGAGGAAAGAATTATACATTCTGGCTCTCAAGTGCTTTCTGAAATTCCAACATCTCTAACAGGTAATCAAATTCCTTTCACTTTAGCTGTAACCTGCTCGCCCTTGGTGATAAATGCCGTGTATCTTACAGTCCTTTCCCGCCTCTCTGCCAAGTTTGGGCTGGTGAAAATTCCACTGAAATCAATGCAGTTATCCTGATGTAAAGCTTGACTAATGCAATGAAGGAACAAGCTCTAAAACTCAAAATTCCTTACATGGCTGTTAAGTAAAAATAGTTACTGCTTTTAAAAACATATTGCAAAAGATATTTGTAGATATTTTGATGTGATTTTCCAAGGCCTTTTAGCTTACTACTTTTTCCTTGTCCAAGTGTAGGTCAAAATACCTTTTACTTCACCCTCACTGGCATATAAACTGTAAATCTTTGTGCTTTCACCATATTAAGCAATTGCTTTTGCTCCTATGAATCCCACATAATACAGAAAAAAATATTTTCTAATACATAGCTTATATTAAAGCAATAGCATATAGTGTATCAGACTTCTTAGAAGTAAATTTTAATAATAGCTTATATAAAAATGAGAGTATCTGTTTCCTTCAGCTTTGAAGTATTGCAGTATCTATAGGTATCTCTGATTGCTGCATAGGCATTCATCATGCTGAAATGATTTGCCATGCCTAAACAAGCTTGAACAATATAAAATTTTAAAGATACTGCTGTAAACCCATTCCTTAATTTTAATAAAATAACGAAAAGCATATATTACTCTATTTTACAAAACATCGAAATGCTAATTCGTATGGAGTGTCTATTTTCTGCACATATATTGCACTGTTGTATGTGATATTAAAAGCCATTCCTCTTTTTACATTTCCAGTTTTTTTCCTTTTTTTATCTGTTTTGCAATAGGAATTTCTAAAATGCATGGACTCGTTAAAATTTTAATAAAGTTTCTAGACATTATCATCAACTTAGGCTTTCTGATATAAGAGTATCGAACGTATTCAACATGAGTTAAATAAGAATATTTGTTGTCAATAAGCAATGGTGAAATAAGTAGCAATTTAAATATGCAACATGTATGTGTGTTCAGATGAAGGATGGAATTAAAATAAGAAAATTACACAACAAACTAGATATAGGCCCAAATTATTAGTAGGTAAATAGAAAATTTTAGTATGACTAGAAGAAAGTAAAGAGAGATGAAAATTCTTTTCCTCTGTTAGAATATAGTAATTTAAAACTATTTCACCTTTATTTATGAAAATTGAATTATAGCCAGCTATGAATTATGTTTATTAATTTTCTAACTGCCTTTTAGGAACCTTTTTGCTATCCAAAATTCAACAGCCAATCTTGTCTTTTTCTCAGCACTGGAACTTTTCTTTTTAGAAGACGACTATCCAAGACCACTGTAATAATATTGAGGAGTGCAATGGGTTTGATATGACAATTTCCTTTTTACATATTATACTATTAACTAAGAAATAGAATATGCATTTGGCATGCAATGTGAGGCTGCTTTTCGTGGGTTTCCATCCAGATATCATGTTATTTCTGCAGTCACCATTCCTGGTATCTCAGCAAATGGCTTATATATTTTTTTATTAATATAGTTTCATATTTTTCTTCCCTCCCCCATTCCCCCCAAGCACTTTTCCCATCTATAGAGAGCTCTTCTCCAAAAATTCCTATATGCAGTTACTGGGATTTAGAGGTAGCTTTAGGAGTTTATTCTCTATTGATGTGGAGTTACTCAGGTGTGTGAGATCCCTGAGTATCACTTTTTTTACAATGAATTAATAGACGTTCATGGAAAAGTATTTTCAGTTGGGGTTTTGGGGGGGTTTTGTTTGGTTGATTTTATTTTTTTTTTCCAAAAGTACATCTAACATTTAAACACATAATTTATATGGATTTGAATGGGGTATTATATGATGAATTACTATTCCTGCTTTGGGAATTTCTGTGAGAACATTCAAGGGGTTTGACTAGTAAATTCAATTACCTAGCTGTAGTGACAGGAATGCAGACCATTGCGTATGCAAAGATCACCATGATTTGCAAAAGTAAGATTTCAGTCTGAGATGCTTATCTGCACAGGTTTTCCTGATAGATGTATGTACTTCTGCTGCTTTTAATGGCACTTCTTGTGGGACTTGGAATTGATTCTGCAGCATTTATGTAACTAAATTTATAGTAAACAAACTGAAAGCTTTTTAAGCATGTGGACTGCATTGCTAATATTTAAACATATTTTCTTTTTGTTTTAAATATACCAGTATTTTTTAAAATAAGTTTATTTTTCATGTAGTAAACATCCAGTCTTATGCTGTCACTTTCAGACCATGAAGTCTGAAAAGATGTTACTGAAACAAAGTTGTTTGTTAACATATAAGTCCACAGTTAATAATTCAGAATAATAACATATTACAGAGTATATTTGATTCTCAAAATGAATACATGTGCCTGTTTTGCACTGGAGCTCTTTGTCCTGTAAGATCTTAGCATGTACCGTACCAGTATGCTATAGCTGAAGAAGATATTAATATTAATGAAGAATGGAAGCTGAGATACAGCAACACTCATTCGTTCCCCAGCCCCCTACAAGCTAAATCCATTAGTATAGATAGAGCAGCATTAATAAACAAGGAGGATAAAACAGCTCTCTCAAAATGCAGGGACAGTTTTGTGTGACCTTTAGTACGATAATCTTGTACTTGGTCATTGGGGTGCACTGAGTTGACCTATGCAGCAATGTTAAATCTGATGTAAACATAGAGAAATGTTTTTGGTGCTTCATGTGCAACTTCAGTGTTCTGAGCTGCTGAGCTTTAGGGGAAAGTGTTGAGCTTCTTTGTTTACGTATCATTATACTGATTACAAAAGGGTTTCATCCAGAGATCTCCAGTGTAAATCTATAGAAAATTAGTTGTCAGAGTCATTAGGGAAAATATGCAGCTTATTGCTTTATATTAAAAATGAGTACTTTTAATATGCTGTGCTATTCATAAAGGCAATACTGATTCAGGACCCAGCTTGTTTCTGGACATCCACCAGAAGAATTATTTTTAATTGTTAAGGCTCAACATAGTCCCAACAGATTTCAGCATCTAAAGAATTATTCATCTCCTGATAAAATTTATACTTCTAGACACTGAGAAATTGCTTGGAGATTAAAAACACTAAAAACCCTAAACTCTCGATGCATTACAGGCCTATAGAGAACACTGTTTTCGTGAGTTTGGAGAGCTGCAAAACTTTACGAACATTTTTATTTTTTTTAGGCTATGGTTGGGGAAAAAAAAAATATAAAGTTTTATTGTTTTAATTCAGTTCTAAGATTACAGAAATGAAGCTTTAAATGTAGCTTCCATTTTATAAAGCTTCTGTCTGGATACTGGCCAGACAGAGGAGCTGTGAATAATTGAGCATCCCAGAAAAATGACAAAAGCATGCTTGCATTTTAGTGTGTGTACAGCAGTAGAAATGACCATACTTACAGTATATTAATGCTTCAAATCACTGTTGGTGCTTGTAAATCACAAGGTAATTGACTGTTGTAAAAGAAGGCTGTAAAAGTGGCAAATACTAATTTTTAAGTGATTCAAGTCTACAGGCAGAGTATAGTGAGCATAAGAGCTGGGCTAAGCATGATCCCCTGAACCAGGATTTAGAGTGCTAGTCTCACTTTTTTTCCTGAAACTGTTTCATGTGTACAGCTACTCTATCAATTTTAAATGCATACATTTCTAATTATGTTGGTCTGAGCATGTGCTTTTTGTGAACAGCCATCGTCAACATTGCATTTGTGCAGCCTGGGGGAGGTACCTGTGATTTTATTCAGCATAGTAACAGTATTGGTTTATGATTAAACAGTCTTTGAAAACCCTGATCTCTCGAAGATTCCCAAGAACTGCATTTCCAGTTTCATCCCAGTCCCACCCTGAGACCCCCAGAATTAATATTCTTGGTCAATGTGGGGAAATATGGACATAGTCCTACTCCAGATCACAGTAAAAACTTAAACTGTGACCTTCTGGGGCAAGGGGGAAATTCTGCCATATTTGTAATGATGAGTCTGTCACTAGGCAATATAGCTGGGCTCTGTAGAAATTTCCCTGTGTATGTTTTCCCTCCTATGCATTATTAATGCTGCTTTTTAGATACAATCTAGCTTCCCTTCTTTTTTTTTTTCTTTTTTTTTTTTTTTTATTTGTCAATACTTTGCTTTAGTATCTGGGAGCCTAGCTAGCTGCTTTGGCTGCTGATGGAGACAGCTGTTTGGAAACTCATTGTCTCACCAGGACGCTTTGCTGTTTCTGAATCACCATCTCTGCTGTAGGAGGAAGGGCAGTGCCCTTCCCTGGGTTGAGTCAGCAAGAGCTGTGGTAAATATTTTTCAACTGTATCTGTAAGGGCTAAAACAGATCTAGATTACAAAAGACAAATTCGGATGTAAAGGAAAAGTGAAATGTCATTAACATTGATAAAGTGAGACTCAGGTAAGTTTGTGTATTCTGTGTCCCTTTTCCATTCCAATCTGATGAAAACCTTTGGCATACGCTAGAGGTAAATATATAGATCAAACCACAAAAACTCTTTACTATGTTAATTTTAAGGCATTTCAAATTAAAACCTTGTTTATTTCAGAAACGCTACATCAAGAGAACTTCTCAACATTTCTCTCTGGATGGTTTCTTGTCTGCCATCTACTTACTTTTATGACCAACAAAAAAATAATCAGCAAATCAGTCGGTCACATCTAGATAGTATTTTGTGAGTCATATGACAGGAATGTGAGTGCAAAGATCCATTCTGGATGCCTTGAGAACAGTCATCATTCACAAAATGCATCGTAATGTATGCTTACTCCAAACATCGTCATGTTCTCAGTGATAGGATTAGATATTACCTTAGTAAGTTTGAGGCCTGAAATATTTTAAGTAAATACTGACAAAAAGAGAAAAGGAGGGAAAACTGGAAATTGTCAAGGAAGGAACATACACGAATTCTGGTCTCATATCATTTGGCTGATTGTTATTTCATTGCGTAAACAAAAGCTGGAGCCCTGACTTAACCATACATTTATGCTTAACAAAGTTATTGTGCTAATGGAATGTAACAGCTAAAAATTAGAAACACAATTATAACCAAGAGAGTGGAGGTTGCTAGAATACGTGTTGATGAGCTGGAATAGAGCTCTTGTCTCTCTTATTTGGAAGAGAAGCCTTCCACTGCATATGTCCAGCCTCCCAATTCTGCTTGAAGAAAGCCTGTGCCTTCCAGATAATGACTGCTGATCTCTCTGTCTTTGGGTAATCCATATAATTAACACCTTCATGCTACTCTGAAAACACTCTCCTTCTTGAAGATGGTTCCTTGATGTTAAGGACTTTATAAGCATTATTTTACAATTAGCAATGTAATTATATAGAAGTACCATGTTAGCTGACTAGTTTGTAGTCTTCATTAAGAGGAAAATATCAAAATGTTATTAGGTTTTGTAACTTTTTTTTCTTCATCCCTATCCTAATTCCTTATTCTACAGAACATGTTCTTTTCTGTTCCTTGCATTATTTCTGTTAGCAATTACAGCACTTTAGTGTCTTTCAAGCGGAGAAAGCAAGTTGTCTTTTGAGCAATAGCGCACCATAGGTTATATGAATTAGGGTGTTTCAATAATAGTACAGCTGTCCCACTAAGATGAAGTATGTCACCCTGATAACATGCTTAGGTTCCATCAGCCTTAGATCATTTATTCACTCCTGAACCCAGTTTAAGCTGGTTTTTGAATACAGTCCACTGTGGCACAAGGCCAGCTGTTTCTCCACTCATTTAAGTAAAATCCATATTTCTCCTCATGCCTCAAATAATTTGTTTTCTTGTCGTACCTAAATTAAGTCACGCAGGTACCACAGTGGCCGCATTTGATATGTACTTCCAGAATTATTCTCTTTTTTTTAAGCCCATACTTTCAATGGCATTTTCTGAAGGGTCTGTGCAGTCTGATAGGGGCCTGTTTAGTTCAGTAGGAACTTCCAGTATTTTCGTCATGGTGCATACTTGTCTAAAAAATGCTTCAGTCTTTTCAATACTATGAGGAAAAGACACTGCAGAGGAATCAGAAAATATGTCTCACTTTTGTAACTTTTCTTTTTAAAAAATGTATGAGTTTTATACAGAATATACTTTTAAAATATCAGTTTTGTCCAGAGAGAGTTGTAGGTTAATCAGAAATTGAAAATTCATCTTTGCATCAGTAAGAAAGGGATCAAGGCTTTTTAAAAAGTAAATTCACAATTTTTAACCTAACCTCTGTTTTTTAAATAGATACTTTTCCAATCAGTATTTTTATGTGAGAACTTTTAAGTTTATTGGTAAAATTAGTGAAAGCATTTATATTTCCATGTGATTAATATTAATGCAAGAATATATGAGACCGAAACACAAGTTGGGGTATGAGTAGGGTTTCTGTATGTGAAAAATTAGATGTCTGCATTAATGAACATGTGTCTAGAGTACAAGAATAGGGTATTTCTTCACTTGGAAATTCATATAGAGGACTGTGGCAGTAAAGAGGCTTGATTACAAGAAAAAATATCATGGAATTTTTCTTATTATCTAATGATACAGAGCAAATACTAAATCACTTCAATTAGACTACAGCCCTTTCATGGAGCTGCAGAAACATGTGGGAACTACTAAATCGTCAAAGAGTTTTGACTCTCCTTTTACAGTATTCTGAAGGGTAGGAAATACAAAAGTAATTGCTAAGAAAAACTGTAATGTTAATTTTATATAATAGGGCAAATACACTGCTGGTTTCTAACCTTAGTCAGGAGTGACATTTTTACTTGAAAACTATCGATTTTTTTATAAGTAAAGATTAAAACTGCCAATGCAAAAAGATCCTGTTCAGATTGGCATCTTTGTGTGAGAAAAGGGCTTGTTTTTCACACTGTGCATGTTGGTTTCTGATCCTGAGAGATAACATAGGATCTGAAATTTGAATCTCTTGCAGATAACCTACAAATATACTAATGGCACCATTTTTGAAAAAAAAAAACAAAAAAAAACAAACAAAAAAACCAAAACGGGAGCAATTGTAGGTAAATGACTGAATGGTTTTAACAAAAAAAAGTAGTAATACCAGAAAGACAAATACATCTGGCATTCTTAAATATTAACAGGACACAAAAATGAAAAGAAGAGCATCTGGTGTTAGTGCCTACACTTTTGTATGCTTTGATTTATGTAAAGATTTGCATTTGATGCATACATACAATAATGACTGGTTCTTTAATCTTTTTTTACTTTAAAAAAATGCATTTATTCAGTATGTACTAAAGGGATGTTGATCAGTATAATACAATTTATCTCAGAGATGTGCGTTAAATTAATGTTCTTATTTGCAATATTAAAATTATAAAGTGTACAAATAATTATCTTATTAAAAATTAGTTTGTTTATTTTTACATAATTATGCCATCAACTTCAGTGGTTACTGAAGTCTTGAAGTGGGATGAATTACAAAGTATCTCTATAAATATGATGTACGTAAACATTTACATTGGCAAAAGTGATAGCAATCCCATTTATCATTAAAATCTCGGGGGAGGAAAAAAAAACGGAATTGTCCAGGGTGTGGAATATCATCTGTAAATGAATCAAATTCTTTAAATCCATGAAACTTATATTGCAAGTCTCTCCTCCATTCCTTTAAAAAATAAATAAATAGATTGATACCAAGCGCATGTTATACAAGTTTCTTAGATGCACCTTTAAAATAACTGCACTATAAGGACATGGGGTTTGTGTGACGGAGCAGCACTGGAAGGTGGTTTCACTGCAGCTCAGTTTTCCAGGTGCTACCTGGCTGAGCAGTTCACTACTTTTTTTTTTTCCCCTTCTCACTTTTTTTTTCCCCCTCTTTCTTTGGGCAAGTCTTTTATCTACTTTGCATTTTGGCTGGCTCCTCAGTGAAATAAAGATAATATTCTAGCTGCTAAGCCTGATTTTTTTAAAGCTTACTTTCTCAAACAACTTCTTCAATCAGCTTCACTATATTCACACCTAATAATAGTACTGGTAATAATCATAAGGGGGAGAATGTTATTATGTGAAGCTGCCAATTTCTATTTTATTTGTCTTGGATGATAAAGGATGTTGACAATGTAGAGTATTTCAGCAACTGTTTTTACTGAATCTGTATTTATGATGATTTTTTTTTTGTTAAAATAATTGATGGGAAGTCTTCACATGTATTTGAAACTTGGTATTATGAAAGAGGCACAACTCATTGTTCAACTCAGGTGAAGACTTCATTGTAAGTGGTAATCAGCATCACTTAGCCTTGGGTGTGCATCTTAAACCTTTAAGGAAGTTTCCTCGGACATAAACTGGTTTGCACATGTGCAAAACATGTTGCACAGTTGTAAAAATTCTGATCATGTCTGTATGAGAAACATGGTTACTTTTGTGGTGTTGGCTCAAAATTTTCTTCCCCATCACTGCAATGTTAGCTAAGTGATGATCAAAAAAATGTGCTTGAAATTCATAGCAACTGATCAAATTTCATCACAATTAAATGCATTTTGCTGTGTTTTACATTTAAGTGTGAAATTAATTTGAGAGAGTAATTATTAAGCCATAAAAAATAAAGTTTCTAGTGTAAATACTGACACAACTATAATCATAATAGCATAAATGCAGCACATGGAAAATATAAACCACAGGATCTCACAAATTCCTGTGTGAGCTATGCTATGTACAGGACGATAGAGGGATGGATAGATAGACAGAGAGGTAGATCTCAGGCATTATAAGGTATAGTTGCCATATAGCAAAGGAATGTGTGATATCAAATTAAATATGTGCGTTAATGAAGTAGGGAAATTGTATACGTTTAACTGTTGCTCATTTTTCATTCACATGAATGTGTAAGTACACAGAATAATAGTACCTGACAGAGAGCTAAGAGGAGGGTTAACATCCAGTGTGAGGTGGGGTGTTTAATGGATGAACTTAAAAGCAGATAACAATATAGCATCCCATGTATACTTTCATAATTGCGCGTTCCTCCAGAGATAATGGATATCATTATCAGCAGCGCCTGTCCTAAGAAACTTGGCAAGGTTATGATTGTTTGTTACAGCTTTGGTTATATTAACATACGCATTAATATTTATAAATATTTGATGTCATGTTAATTTTTCATATAAGATGATTTATGTAATGCTGCTGTGCCCTGTTAGAGGGCATTTGCAGTGTGCTTCAGACGAGAATTGATGCATGTTCTTTAAGAGGACTTGCCTGTGTATTACAGTGCTCACAGTGCTTTATTCTGGAGAACAGTGATTTAAAGATAAATTATCTGAATTGCAGAAACACTCCATTAACATTTTATAGAAAAACATAAGGAAAAGACCACTCTAAAACATAAAATAATAAAATTAACATGGGTTTTTTTTCCCCTAAATAAGGAGAAAAAAAAAAAATAGTTTAATTCCTTGGTTTGACCTACATTCCAAGACCTTTTTTTGTTTTATTGGGGGAAATTAATAATTATTTTCATGGCCCAGTTGTGGAAATTTGGAGGGAAATATTGCATCAATTTTACAAGTAGTTATTGTGAAAAGAACAATTATATATATTTATAATTTTATTTTATATATATATATCCTATGATGCAAGAAGTAGATATATTTCTTCATGGTTGGATTTATAGTAAGCTAAAATTTAGCTCTAAAGCAGTATCTATGGCATGAGTAGTGGCAGAGATGTAAACAATTATGCCACTCCATTTCACTCTTTCTCACTAATAACTGGAAGAGCAATCACAAATCATTGAGTTTGTGAATTAGCAGATACGCAAGCAAACGCAGTACAAGGATAGTGTAT